>JANVYC010000003.1:2400000-4800000 GCA_027406025.1 Colletotrichum musae
CCGGATTCATAATTGCCCATTGGGTCATGGGCTGAATACTGACATCAGCGAGAGATCGGCCTTTTCCTCTGCAAAGGTGTACTCTGGCAGCTCGTCCTCTTGGCACTCGTCAAATGGCCGCAGATGGGTTTGACCAAGCAGCAAGCCATGGTACAGGACTTCCGACAAGCGTTCCACGACACCAAGGATACATGCATCCCTCCCGTGGGTATCTATATGGGCGTAGAAGCCCATCTCCTACCTGACACAGGAAGTCTGCCACCCAATATCCGTTACCTATCTGTAATGGCCGTCAAGAACACCATTGGCCGATGGGATTCAAACAACGCTCCGTACCCAAGTTAGGTATAGTAGAAGGTCAGTTTGTCAGTATTTCTGTGTGTGCGAGCACTGCCAGCCTAGAAAGGAGAATTTCACCGCAAAGCACCTAGTCTTGGAACTGAATACAAATCCAGGCAATCACGGAATTCTACTTCCAAACGACACTCAAACCTGCCAATCCATTTTGATCTTCCAAGCAACAGCTCATGGTTTCTTCCCGTACGTGACGTATACGTCGAAGTATCCGTGTCTGCTTATGTCTCGCCACTCTGCGATAGCCCTGGCTGTGAAGTCCCAAACCTCTTCCTTTCTCCAGCCCATGAACCGGGTGAACAGGGCCAGCGTCATGGATTCGAGACCAATGCTAAAATTGGCCTCTGTCCAAAGACCGAGTGTTTTGTGCCTAGCATCTCGCGGCCATTGGTTGATTGGCCACTTGAACGGTATACGCACGATATCGACAAATCCCACACTTGCCATCATCTCTGCCGCACGACCACAAGTATCCAGGTGAAACCCCGACCTTCTACCGGCCTCCATCATGAGATCATTCCATCTTCCAAGATCGCATTCCGGCGGGATCGTTCCGTCGTCGCACCTCATAGGGAAGTCGATATCCTGGATCTCAAGCCAACCCCCCGAGTTCAAGTTCCTGGTGTACAGGTCAGTTGTTGCCGAGACCAAGAACGAGTATTTTTGTTTGGGTAATGACAGACTCGAACGCTTGCCGGTGGAAGTTTGGCCAGTCTCTGAAAGCGCCCGTCATCATCATACTGTGAACGTAATCAAATTTTCTCGAGAAACTCCAGTCCTCTTCAAGATCGTCAATCTCATAGTGTACATTGGGCGGCGTGCTGTGAGTGTTAGAAGCCATGCGTGAACCTCAAGGCGTCATGCTTACAATCCCGGTTGAACTGGTGAGAGATCTACACCAATCACCTCCGATTCGGGATGTTCTTCGCCTATTGAAGGTTCAACTTGTGGACGACGTGTTAGTGTGAAAGGAGACTATCCCACCAAAATCTATGGCCCACATCCCTGGATATTGTTAACTGGCGATGAAGCGAAGCTCGAGGTCATTACTTACCGATGCCACACCCAACATCTAAGACTCTGTGTGGGTGGCAAATTGGGGCAAAGCTGAGCTTGTTCTCAAAAGTCAACTGACATAGCTGGTACTGAAATGCTGTTGTGGCCATCAGAAAACGACCCCATTGTAGATATTCGTTGCGCACGTTCATACCCTGCCGGTCTAGTTCCTCCTGGAGACAAGTTTAAGTCAGAGCACACTTTCGGTTGATCTAGTCACACACCTGATCCGTCGGTAGAACATATTTTCCATCCTTGTATCCGTGATAGATTCGACCGTTCTCTTCTCGCGCCCGCACTATACTCGACCGAAGGGAAGCGGTGGACGACGGCCATGCCTCGGACTGCAAATTGTCAAACGGGCCTTTCTCTCGAGAAGGGAGCTTACCTCTCCCAAAGCGGAGTCCACATCACTATCAATGACACTCTGCATATCGTTTTCGGTAATTTCCTGTGATTGAGGAGCACTTAGCAATAGTTGCTTGAGCGTCAAAGATACCCAGGGCTAATATCCACCTCGAAACTGACCTCTTCTGCTTCCAGATTGATGTTGGCTCCCGAGACGAGCGCAGTTTCGACTTGGTGCATTTGGTTGATTATCAAGTCTTCTGTCTCCATGGCCTGTGTATACTGTTTATTGTCTTGGGATCCAGCCTCGCATTTGTCTGTACGGTGCTGAGCGTCGCTTTTCGGACAACAAAACCTCGGCAACGGAGCTCCTCGAAATTCCTGCGCTCGTAAAGGTGCCGGAAAAGTGTAAAAAGATGCGAGATAGGCCGAATCGATATTTGACGTCTTTCAGCAGCAAAGCTAACCTTTGAACACGGACACTCGGGGGTGACCTCCATATTATGAAGGGAAACGAATCGGTTATGGTGCGTCTGATGAGAGCGGTATGAATCATTAGTTTGCCCATCAGGCTGAGCTCTTGGTTTCGTGATACCAAAGGTCGTGCATGACGGACACCTCGGCTCACAGCTACACGGGTATTGTGCCACTTCGGGAGGAGTAGTGGGCATCTGGCTTGACCGCTATTCACTTTGCCTTAGGATAAGCTCGTCCCTTTCCAAAACACAGTGTTGGATGAATACGACTGGTTTATTTTGGCGTTCTCTAGCGATTTACAACGCTCATGGAGCAATTTCCGGGAAGTGGCAGCTTGCTGCGCAGGCCAAACAAAAGGTGGTTCACAGGTCACTTGCAGTCTACCGAATATGTTCTCCACAGACTAAAGCAGAGTTTATGGCACTGGGGAACTTCCGATGCCTTCCAAATTCTATATAGGCCTGTGAGGGACACTATTCTGGCCCTGAAAGTCTAGTTGATGTTTTGAAAACCGACCGCAGTACTTTCTGATGCCGTTACCCCGTCAAGAGCCGGGTTTCTGCATACACTAGGTAGGCATCATCATGCAAATTCTCGGGTGAGCATAGGTTGTATGTTGTGACTACTCACTGTCCTCTCCTTGGCACCAGTCGATGAAAGAGGGGTAGGCGTGAAACCAACAGCGAGGCAACGAAGTTGCTCGCTTCGGCCTCTATGTGAACCCCGAGCTTGACACAGTTACTCCTTGCATGGGAGTACCAGTGTGACAGGGAAACGGCGACTGTACAGCTACAAGTGGGAAGCTAGACTCTAGAAGGCAAATACACACTGTCTCCTGATCAGTCGGGTGAGGCGGGTGGTAGTCCAGTGGGAATCAGACGTGTCTAGGTAACCTGATTGCTCACCATGTTTTCTCTTGGCGTCTATGCTGGGGTTGTCAGGTCGAGACGGCTCACTGCAGATGACAAGTCGCGTTCTGCAGTCCCATCTTGGGCGGGGATTCAGAGGCTCGTTCGGGTAGGTAGCCAACGTGGCCAGCTAGCTGCAGGCCCCAGGAGGAGAGTTTTCCCGCTTCCCTCCGGTGCCATTATTTTCGTTGCCGTCCGGCAGGGAGGGCGTCAACATCACAACAGCTGACAAAGTGTCTACCTATCCCGCAGGGCTTCAAATAAACAAAGGGAAACCTGAGATACCTGCCAACCAGGGTAGGTAGGCACCTTACCTCAGGTACCTACCTACTGGATGCGTCTTGATATTCTACGCCCTTGCCATCCTGGAAATTACCACTGCCCGACTCTTGCATACCGACATACCTATGTACCCGACATACATGCCTCCGGTGTCAAAATTTCATAGTGATTTATTGGGCCTCGTGGTGCTTCAGGTGGGAACCTCGAAGATAGGTAGGTAGGTACCTTCCTACCAGACTTCCTACCTTATCTACCATAATGACCTACTTGCAAGCTGGCCTACCCGCCGTTTCTTCCCGTTTCACTTCCTGCTTTATAGTCTTCAGCTTGCCCCGAATCTCATCCATTTGGTCTCGTCTCGCCTCTCTCCGCCCGTCCACCCGCCGGCGGCCGATTCGACGAAATGATTGCTCTCGCAGAGCACTCCGGTATTCGTACCCTGCTGGTCCTGTTGTTCACGGCCCTTTTGATATGCCTGGGACTGTTGAACTACCGTTCATGGGCCCGTCTCAGACACATCCCCGGACCACCAGGTGCTGCCTTCAGCAAGTGGTGGATGCTACGTAGCACACTGGGTGGGCAGATGCATCTTGCTCTAGAGAAAGCCTGTGCTGACTACGGTAAGTAACTTCCCAATCCTCTCACATCAATCCCCATGCTTCACCTTCCCATAGCTCGTCTTCGCCGATTGCGTGGCTTGTGTGGTGGAAGAAGGTCTCAGACACATGCGTACTCTACCGGGCAATCAAGGGAGAGTGCCGTTCGGTTTCGACAGGCTGCTGACAGGGAGCGTTTCCCCCAAGGCCCGGTCGTCCGCATTGGTCCCAACGATTTGGTAACCAATGACTCGGAACTTCTACGTCGAATGTGGGCGGTTCGTTCGCCATACCTTAAGGCCTCCTTCTACCGAGCGGTTAGATTCGACCCTACCAGAGACAACATCATCTCCATGAGAGATGATCAGCAACATAATGAACTACGGGCCAAGATGGCCATCGGTGTAGGTTTAAATGCGAACCCATGTCAACCCCATTCCTTCCCGACTGCCTTCAGCTAACAGGCGAGCTGGACTAGTACTCGGGTAAGGAGAACGAAGGCCTTGAATCTGCCATTGACGCACAGATTCAATCATTCGTTCGACTCATCGAGACAAAGTACCTATCAACAGATACCTTCTTCCGCCCTATGGATCTCTGCAAGAAAGTTCAATACCTGACATTGGACATCATTACCTCGCTTGCCTTCGGCTATCATTTCGGATACCTCGAGCAAGATAGCGACGTCCATCACTATATTCAAATGACCGAAGAGAGCATGCCAGTCATGATGATCCTCACCGTATTTCCTGGGCTAGCGAGGTTGTTGCAGTCTCCTCTGTTCCAATGCGCAATGCCGTCAGAACATGATCGTGTGGGATTCGGCAAGTTCATAGCGTACGTGGTTGTGTTGCCATTTCCCCTCTTTTGTGAACTCACAACCTGGCTGACCGTTGTTGTCTCATGTTAGCGTCGCGAAAAAGGTTGTCGCAGACAGGCTCACGTCAGACAAGACGACGGAGCGGCGAGACATGCTGGGGTCTTTCCTTGCACACGGCCTGACCCGAGAGGAGGCCGAAGGCGAGACGCTCGTCCAGATCATTGCCGGTTCCGACACAACGGCAACCGCAATCAGGACAACGATGCTGTATCTCATGACGTCCCCCTCGTGCTATTGTAAACTTGCCAAGGAGGTTCGAGAGTCGGCTCGAAAAGGTGCAATCTCGTCGCCTGTCACCCATCGAGAAGCTAACGGGCTTCTCTACCTCCAGGCGGTCATCAAGGAAGGTTTGCGCGTTCACCCACCCGTCACAGGCCTCATGTCGACAACCGTGCCAAAAGGAGGTGATTTCATGCATGGCATGAACATTCCTGAGGGGACTGACATCGGCTGGACGGCTTTCGGGGTGCTTCGCTCCAAGGCAGTGTACGGTCGGGATGCAGACGTTTTCCGGCCGGAACGGTGGCTGGAGACCGAGGATGACCAACTCAAGGCCATGACGGCGCAATGGGAGTTAGTCTTCAAGTACGGGAAGTGGCAATGTCTGGGCAAGACAGTGGCCCTGCTAGAGCTGAACAAGGTATTTGTCGAGGTGAGTCCTTGTCAAACCCTCGGCTAGGTCATCGACTAGGAAGCAAGTCATAGCTGATAGTTGCGTGCAGCTTCTTAGACGGTTCGACTTTGCGTTGGCGAATCCAGGCAAATCGTGGCATTCTTACTCCGCGGGTATCTTCATTCAATCTGATCTATGGGTGAGGGTGAGCAAACTAGGGTAGCTGAGGCTGGTATATAAGCATTCAAGAGGTGCCCGGGGGTGGAGGGTTCGGTCAGCGCCGTTGAAGGTTTCCTAGGGAATTTAGTAATAGTAAACGCAACTAAAGACAGGCCAGGGAATCGACGGGGGGTTTCCCGCCACTTGCAACTGCCTTGCAACCGCCTACCAGGTGTTGCTGGCGTGCATCCGTAAATTGTAGGGTTTGCGGTTGCGATGATTGGGAGTCGAATTACCGAGAGTCCCGACCGTCTCTTCGGCGAGTCATGCGAGTCGTGGGGTTGAGATTCGAAGAATACTATGGCATACCTTGAGAATCTAGCCGTTTTCATGGCTGTCGCGAGGAAAACAAGTCGGGTTGCCGACAGGACTGATCCAGACCGTTGTCTGAGTCTCTACGAAAATGGGCAACCGTTGGAACGCGCGAATACACGATATGTACGGATACCGAGGTGTATGGTGACACAGCCATTTCTGTAGCAGCCGTTCTTAGCCACGTGCGGGCATTATTACCGACTCCAGGATGCGGACTTTCCCCCCGCAATAGAGCGGCCAAGCCGTAACTCCGCCTCCTTCTCATTTTAGTATACTGGCCAGGAGAACTACACACATAACCCCTTTATAAAGGGACTTAGTGTTGGTAATTAGTGTTTATTATTATTAGATTTTGCGTATATTACGTATATTAACGTTGTGTGTTATTCTACGGCCTATAGCGCTATTAACGTGTTTTTTACCCTAATAGCGTTATAGGCCTTTAAGTCCTTAAACATAACTACAGCCTCTAGAGCTAGTAAAACGTTATTCTAAAGTAACTATTAGTCTCCTTAAATACTAAAGTCTACTTATATATTATAATATACTAGTAACTTTAAACTATATAGTTTAATATACCTCTTTAATAAGGGCTTTATTAAATTTATTTATAAATAAAATTACATACTAACTATACTTTAACTACTTTATAGTTACTTTTATATAACTTACTTTTTTAAAACTATAATTCCTTTAAAGTCTTTATTTTAAGTAGTTTTATTATTTTTATTAAACCTTTATTTTTATAATAAAAAGAGTAATACTATTTTTAAAGTACTTAAAAGCTATAATTCCTTTATTTTATTTATTATTAGTAAAGTTAAGGCCTTTTAGTTACTTTTTTAAAAACTTAGTATTATAAAGGGCTTAAAGTTATTTTATTTAATTTATTATATTAAATTACTTAAAAAAGATTTTAAAGTAAGTACTAGTAAGTAGCTTTATAAAACTATTTACTATAAGCTATACTATAGGTTAGTATTTAACTTTAATATAGCCTTTTTAAGTCTTTTAATATAACTAGTAGTTATTTATATTTATATATAGTGTTTTGTATAGATATTTCTATAAGGGGTTCTAAAAAGAATATATTATAGCTATATATTATTAAATAGTATAATTAAATAGAAGTATTTAATAGGGTGTATTTAGTAGCTTTAACCCCCTTTAGCTCTACTAAGTAGTCTTAAGTACAGCTTAGTAGGGCGTATATACCTTAATAATTCTACTTACCTACTCTTTTTATTGTAGCGGTAAATATAGGCGTAGACGTAGACGTAGACGTACTAGTAATAACAATAATACTATTACTAATAGGCGGCGCTAAATATATCTAAATAAACCTTTACTTATATAAACCTTTAGCTAGATCACACTATGTATAGGGCCTAACGAGCCCTAGTAGCGTTTATAATTAAAGAAAAAGGTACTACTACTGCGAGTAAGGCCTTAATTAATTCCTCCTGTCTTTTATATATATATAACAATAACCTAAAAGCACCCTATTAAGTAAACTACCTACTACAATGTCTATAACTAGTAGTTATAAATATTAATATAGTAAAGCTTTATATATAGTTAAACTATTTTTTTATTAATAAAATAAATTATATATCAATTATGATATTAAATATATATACTTAGTACTAGTACTATAAAAGTGGCTTTATTACTAAAGGTCTTTTTATTAAAGTTAATATAAAGAGTAGTTATTAAATAGTTTATAAAAATAGCCTTTTTAGTTACTTAAAAAAGAGTAAGGAGCTTAGCTTTAGTTATAGATATAGTTATAGTATTCTACTTATTAGTTTATTAATTAATAAAGCTACTAAAAAGCTTAATAGTAAATACTTAAAAGCTTTTATAGTTTAGTATATTATTAATAAAACTAGTATTTAAAGTAATTACTAAACTATTATTAAAGCTACCTTTTTTATAACTAAATTTAAAGTAAAGAGTATACTTAGTAGTAAGGTATTTAATAGTTTATTTAGTTTTTTTAAGGTACTTAAAGCCGGGGTTATAGTTAAAGTATATAAAACGGTTTATAGTAAGGGCTATATTTAACTAAGTTATTATAGTACTATATATAATTAATTTAACGTTACTTTAATATATATTAGTATTTATATATAAAGTAGTACTTTTATAAAGGAGTAGCTTAAGTAATTAAATTAAAAATATATATAGTTATTTAATTTATAAACTTTACTTTTTTAAGTACTTAATAACTTTATTAATATATATAAATTATAAAAACTAAAAATACTTTATAGTATAGTTATAAATAACTTTAATCCCTAAAAACTATTATAAATCTTTACTACCCTTAAAAAAGTAATATTTTTAAAGCTTTTTTATAAATAAAAGGGCCTTTTTATAGTATTTAAAAGGAAAGTATAAAACGTAGTTATTAATATAAAAAAAGAATATAGCTGTTTATTTAATAGTAATTCTTATTTACTACGCACTTTAGCTTAAGCTTTTTTAAACTAACTTTTAAATAGTATTACTATAGGAGTAAAGAATAGTATAGACTATAAAGTGCTTTATTAAGTTTAAGGATATACCTAGGCTTTTAATACCCGGGGGGTATTTATATATAAATATCCTTATTAAATAAAACTCGAAAAACGTATTTATAGTATTATACTATAAAAGCTTTAAGTTAAAGTAGTTTATAATAGCTATAAGTATTTAAAATAATATACTAGTAAGTATAGAAGTATAGATATTTTACTTATTTTTTAGTTACTAGTTACTATATATAATAAAGCGCGCTCTAATTTTAAAAAGTCTCTTATACTTATTTAACTTATATATATAAACTTAATAGTATTTTAGGATTTAAGAGTCCTTAGTAGTACTTTTAAAAACCTTTTTTTAAAAGTTAGTTTTATAGTAACTTTATAAATAGTTTACTTTAGCTACTTTAATTAAAGTAGTATAAGAGTAGGCTAATACTTTTATATAAAACGTAGATAAGGGTTAGAGTTTTTGTTAATAAGTACTAAGTATAGAAGCTTTAGTTTATGACTAACTTATCCCTTTTTATAATTAAATTTTATTATTAAAGTATTTAATATTTACGTTTTAGAACGCCCCTATAGTATATTAAATACTAAGGGTCCTTTTTAATAAGTTATAAGTAACTAAGTAGTTAACTTAGAAGTAGCTTTACTATAAAGCGTTTTAAAATAATAATAAAGTATTAATTAAAAAAGTAGTTTTATAAAACGTTTATTTATACTAAAGTATATAAACCTCTAAAGTAATTTAATTTATAAACTTAACTATAAATATAAACTAATAAAGTAGATTTATAAACTTAACTATAAATATAAACTAATAAAAACTTATAAAAAAAAGTTTTTTATTTATTAACTTAACTATAGTTTACCTTCTTAAGTACTAGTTTTTTTTAATTAATACTTAAAAAAATAAAATAAATAAGTTAAAAGGAATAAGTAAAAGTTCAAAGTAAATAAAGGAGTATTTATAGTTATAAGGTTTATTATTATTAAAAGTAGTATTACTTAAATTAAGTTTATTAAAAATATTATTAAGGGAGTCTATAAAAAGGAATACTTTATTATCTTTTTTACTTAGTAGTAATAGGTAAAGCTGTACTTAAAAGTTAGTTTTATTAACTACTATAAGGCTTTTTTAAACCTACTTAATAATAGTATATAAATTAAAGTTATTATAATTATTAATAAGTAAATCTAAATTACTATTATAAAATACTTTTTTATTAAATATTACATTATATATAGTAATAATTTCTTTAGTTATAGGGTTTTAAATTTAATACTAGTTAATAAATGTATATTTAATAAAAAAACCTATAAAGGTATAGCTTTTAAAGTAGTTAAAGTACTCTTTTTTAAACTAAGCTGTAGTTATAAGGGTATATACTTTATAGCTATAGAACTTTAAGTATATAAAGCTAGGTTTTATAGTTTTATTATTTTAAAGCTATTTATAAAGTACTTTATATAGGGTCTTTTAACTAAAAGCTACTTAAAGTATATAATTATAAAAGTAGGTTACTACTTTATAAATATTAAACTATACTTTTTAAAGCAACTTACTACCTTTATATATTATTTAACTCTTTATTTTAATAACGGCTTTAATATACTTAGTACTACTATTTTAATTCTAAATATACAAAGCTAATAGTTTAACGCATTTACCTTACCTTTAGAGGTTATTTATAAAATAATAGTATTTTTTAATTTTACTATTATACTTAAAGACTTATATATTAACGTTATACTAAACCTTTAAAAGTAAAATAAACTTTTTAAAGACCTTAATAAGTATTTTTATACTATAGTTATATAAATAGTAGTTTTAAAAGTATTAAGAAATATAGTTAATAAAAATTAGTACTAAAGTAAACCTACTATAGTCCTTAGTATATAGATAGAAGTTAAATATAATATACTTACTAAAGCGTACGTATATATTACTCTTATATAGCTTATAGTTAATAATCTACTTTACTTTACTAATACTATAAGTATTATACTTAAAAAGGGCCTTTTTAAATACCTTTAAACTATAAAGGGTAATAGTAATTTAATTACTATAGGCTAATAAGTTAAGGTAGTAAAGCAGCTTAGGGCTTAAGTAGCTAAACTACTAATACTATATTTCTTTAAAGCCTTTTAAAAATTATTATTAATATAGTAAGTATATATACTATTAATAAAAAGTATAAGTATACTAAATAGTTTATATAGAGACTTTATAGAATAGTACTTTATCTAAAAGCTTATTAAACTTTAATACCTTTTAGCTATATATAGTTTTAATATAACTAAAAAAGTTATAGTTAGACTTTTATAGTATAAAGAACTATTTAGGGTACTTATTTTATTAGTATTTATATTTATAGAGTTATTTATAAAAAACAAAGTTAGTTACTATAAATATATATAAAGTAACGTTATAAAAGTATAAACTAAACTTTATACTATTAACTAATATAATATATATACTTATATTTCTATATTTATTAATTATAAAGGGCTTTAATTTAGTTTAAAAGAAGTCCCTTATACTTATAGTTTATAGGTTCTTAAAGTACTTTACGTCTTTAAATATATAAATAAATATACTAAAGTTAAAGAAGTAGGAGTTTTTAAAAGGGTATAGTATAAGAACTTTACTTTAAGTAGCTTAAAAAGCTATTAATAAATACTTAAAACTCTTTATATAGTAGCTATATAGTTACTAACTTTAAATTTCCTTAATATACTTAATTAATTAATTATTATTTATAAAATTTTTTTTTATTTATTTATAGTAATAACTAAGTAGCTTTTACTTAGTATATGTGTACTTTAAAAAGGTATAGAAGTAATTTTTAAAGTAGTAGTATATTATATAAGTAGGGTAAAAGGGAACTAATAAAGTAAAAGGAGCTAGAGATATTAATAAAACTTTACTTTATAATTTTTAAAAGTTAGTATTATTATATTTATTATTAAAGTACTTTAAAGAGTTATAAAGAGCTACTTTATTAATAATAAAAGTACTTTAAGTACTTTTTTTATATCCTATAGTCTTTAGTATTTATTTAATTATAGTAGTTATTTTAGTAATAGCTTTATTAAAACTATAATTATTTTAACTATTACTTATTATTATATAGTAGTTTTTAGTTTAGAATTAAAGTAGTAAGTAGTTAAGGGAGTAAAGTAGTTTATAGATTTATAAGTCTCTTTTATAAGCCGCTTTAAGTTTAATAGTATAGCTTTTATATATATTATTAATTTATATTATAAACTACTTAACTATAGTAGTTTTTATTATAAACTACTTATTATAAAGTATAGTAAAATAGTTAATATAAAGTTAGTTAGTATATTAATAGTATATACTTTTTATAAGTTTAAAGTATTTATAAAGGTTTTAAATTTAAATAGTTAATTCTAAAGTACTTAAATAGTACTAAATTCTAAGTTTTTTAATAATAGTACTTTATATTTAAAGAATAATAGTATTTTTAACTTTTTTTTACTTTTAGTATATTATTTTTATTATATAGTAAAAGAATAAAAAGTTAATATAGTATTTAAGGGCTTTTTTAAAAAAATTAACTATTATTTTAGTATAGTAGTAATCTACGGCTTTAAATAAAAGTAAAAGGTTTTTATTTAAAGGTACTTAAAGTAAAATATTTATAGTAAGCTTATTTACTTTAAATTCTATAGTTTAAAAGTAAAGGACTTTTAGTTTAAAGCTATAGTAAGTAATAGACTTTAAGTAGTTACTAAAATATAACTTCTAGAGTAAGGTATTACTAATAAGGGGCTCTAGGGATATAAAGGTTAAGTTAAAAGCTTTTTATATATTAAGGGTATTTATAAGTACTTAAAAGTTATAAAGTTATAGGTACTAAGTAGTTAAGCTATTAATAATAGTCTTTTAAGGGGTTAAAAGAATATTTATAGTAATTTTTATATTTAATAAAGTAATTTAAAAATAATTAATTATATATAGTAAAGGGAGTAGTAAAATAAAACCTTTAATTATTAAATTTTATATATATTATATATATTAACGTTATATATTATTCTATAGTTTATAGTATTATTAATACGTTTTTTACTTTAATAGTATTATAGGCTTTTAAGCCCCTAAATATAGCTATAGCCTTTAAAGCTAGTAAAACGTTATTTTAAAGTAGCTACTAGTCTTTTTAAACACTAAAGTCCGCCTATATATCGCAACATACTAGTAACTCTAAATTACGTAATTTAATAATTATTATAGAATCTCTATAGTTATTATCCCTCTACCTTCCTCTACCCTCCTAACTCTATACTCCTTTTAGTACTTATTAAACGCCTTTTTAAGAGCCTTTTTAACTTTACTAGTATAGTTACTATAATAGTTAATACAGCTTACAATTTCTTTATCTTTAGTATAGATATCCCCTTTTTAAATTACTAATAGATTTTTTTAAACTACTTAGTAAGCCTCTATAGAGTAGTAATATTATTACTATATTTTAGTTTATTTTAGTAATTAAGGAGTAGTAGGTAAACTACTATTTAGTAAATAAGACTATTATTAATAAAGTCTTTTATATTCTATTTTAGGTAGAGTTAGTAGATATAGTAGTAGAAGTTATTAATGTTTTTATTTATTATTTTAATTAACTAGTGACCCCTAGTATAGTATTTGACTAGGGTATTAATATACTTAGTAGTATTAGGTATAGTGGGTTTAAGGATTTAGGTAGTATAGTAATAAAAAAAGAATATTTAATAAGCTTTTATTTAACTTATGTTTTATTTATTATTTTATAAGTTATTAATAAAGTTTAACTTTATTATTTAACTTTAAGAATATTTATATAGTTTCTCTAGTTTTTTTTTTTTTTTAATTATATACTAGTATAAAGTAGGCGCTACAATTATAGCTTAAATTCTATTTAAATTTATTAAAAGTAAAGGGATACAAGGCTACTTTAAGACTACAGCTAAAGTGCGGCTAAGGGGCCCTACAGCTATAATTACATAAGCAGCTTATACACATAGGCCCCTAAGCCCCTAAGACGCAAAAAGTAGGATCTATAGTAGTAGCTATAAATCCTAGGTTAATTACACACAATACATTATATCGTTACAAAATCTAATAATTAATAGTTTAATTAATTAATAACACTACTATACTATAAACCCTATTATTAAATATAAATAATATAATTACTAAATACTATAATAACTTTATTAAATACAAAAATTACTTTAAAAACGTTTAATAACTAAGTACTTTAAAGTAACTAGTTTTAATTAAAAGTTAGTTATACTTTATAGTTTAAAATTAACTTAGTAACCTTTAAGCTATATATATAATACTTTAAAACGCCCTTTACTATATACTTTATAAAGCTAGTAAAGTCCTTATTTAGGGACTACTTTATTAGTAGCTTAAACTAAACTATACTTTTTACTAAGGATACCCTTAAAGTACTTTAGACTATAAATATTAACTAACTTAGTAAAGCTAACTATAAACTCTTTAAAAACTACTTTATTTTTTACTAAGCTAATTAAAAGGGAGCAAATAACTACTTTAAAAAGGTTAATATAGTTAAAAACTAAACATAAAATATAATTAGTACTAAACTACTTTATTACTATTATATAACTAATAAAGAGTTTAATAAATAGGTTTATAATTTTAAACTCTATACTAGTACTAATAACTTTAATTAATATATTACTACTAAAATAGAGTATAAGTTTATACTTAAATACTTTACTATAAAGTACTTAAATACTAAAAAAGAAGTAAAAGTATAAGTAATTTACTATAAAAGTATAATTTATAAAGTAAAAGTAAGTAGCTTTTTATAGACCTTTAAAGTAAAATAGTAGTTTTTAGACTTTATAGTATCCCTTAGAAGTATATTACTTAAATATTAAGTTTTAGAATATAAGACCTTTATATAATATAAAGCCCTTATAAAAAGACTTATTTATAAAAAGGTTATTATAGAGATTTAAACTTACTTATAAAAGATTCTTAATATAGTACTTTATTAATATACTAACTATAGTACTTTTAGGCTAACTACTTTAGCTTTAAAGAGTAAAGATACTAGAGCTTTAGAGGTAAAAAAGGAGTTTTAAAAGTAGATTTATTACTATTAAGGTTCTTTATATTTAAATTATAACTAAAAAGTATTATTAGTGGCTTTTTAGAAGTATAAAGTTAAATATATTAAAGAAGTAATTAATAATAAATTATACTTTATATATTTTAAAAAGTATAGTATTACTTAATATAACTATATATTTAAGGATACTTTACTAAATAGTTACTACTTAGGCTATATATTAAAAGTTATAGTAGTTAAAAGGCTTAGTAAAGAACTAGAGTTAGTTATTTGTGTTAAAAAGCTTTAAAAAGAGTACTTTAGCTTAAACTAACTCTATAGTAAATACTATAATAAGGCTGTGTTTTATACTAATAAGTATAAACTTTAAAAGTCTATAATATTTAACTTTAAAGTAACTATATATATATTTAATAATAGGTTATAGTTTAAAGATTTTAAAGGTACTTTTATAAATAACTATATACTTATAAGTAGTAGCTAGGTACTAATTAAAGGATATAGTATAGTTAATTTTATTATTAACGGTTTAAGAAACTAACTTTTATAACTATAACTCTATAATATTACTCTCTACTTAAGCTTTACTACTAGCTTTATATTTTTTAACTAACTTTAAAAAAAAGGTATATAGTAGGATATAAAAAACTACTAAAGTAACTACTTATATTACTTAAATATAACTTTTTTTATAAAGTTAATAGAAGTAGTTAGTTAATAAGTCTTTGTTTATAGGCTATTTTAAAGTAAAGTAGCCCTAGTAGTTATTGTACTTTTACTAATTCTATATAGAAATAAAGCTTTTAAACTGTACTAGTAATACTAATATATAATAACTATATAGTATAGGCTTATTACTAGTAACTTTAAGAAGTAGTACTACTGTTTTAAGTTCCCTAGTAGTAAAGTAATTAAGTGCTTTTTAAATGCTTTAAAAAGAGTATAACTTAAACTAAAAGGTAAAGCTATTACTATAATAAACTATAACACTTATACTATAAGTAAAATAACGTACTAAGTTAAAAGAGCTTTATATAAAAGTACTATTTATATAAGGCTTAATAACTAAATTACCCTTAACTTCTATAACTTTAAAAAAAGTATTAATAAATACTACTCCATACTAATCCTTATAAACTACGCTTTAAAGCTCGTATAGGACTACTACTTACTAATATAAATAAAAAAGGAGATCCTTATAGTTTTTAAAAACTTCTTTATACTCCTAAAGGTTTAAAACTTTTATAAAGTTAAGGTTATAAAAACTAATATAGAGTTAATTAAAAGTAACACTATTACTAGTAAGCTTCTTAGTTATAGTATCTAAATTAAACCTTTATTTCTAAATATATAAGTATAAAATAGTACTACTAAAAGGATTACTACTATTATTAAGTAAAAAACTTATTATATATAAATAAAAGCTAAACTCTTTAATATACTAAAGTTAATAATTCTTTAAATAGCTATATATTTCTATAATTATACTTTAATAGCTACTTATAGATAGTAGAGTCTATATAAAGTATAGTATAAGTACTTTTAGAGTAAAAAGAGCGCTGCCCTTATATACCTAGACCTTTTATACTTAAAATTATATAAGTATAAAGTATATACTATAACTACTAACGTATAGTTAAAACGTAACTATTTTAAAAAACTCTTACTAAAGATATAGATTAGCTACTTTATTAGTTATATATTAATAAATGCGTACTAAATATAGTACCCCGTATACTCTAAAGTATTTATAATACGAAATATTATTTTTAATAAAAAGGAGTACTTTTTAAGTGACCTAGTATATAAGGCTAAAGAAATACGTTTACTAAACCTTAAGTAAATATAAAAAAGAATTAAGTAGCTAGTTACGTAGTATAAACCCGCGCTTATAGGCCCTTTTAAGATTAATAAAAAAGTAAATAAGGTTCTTAAGGATTTTAGTTATAGTAAAGACTTTATAGATAAAAAGACGTTTAAAAAGGTACTTAAAAGTAAAGCTAAACACCCGTATATAGCTATATACTTTAGCCTCTTTATACTACTAGATACGCCTCTAGTTACATTTTTTACGTCTTTATAAAGCTTTTTTTATACTATAAAGAGGTAGAAAAAAGATAAAGTACCCTGTACGTATATTAAAGTGAGTAATACTCTTAAAATCTATATACTATATAAAGTAAAAGATACTTATATTTAATTCCTTTAAGTAAGTAATACTTATAAAATCTATACTTTATAAAGAGTAAGTAGCACTTATAAAAATCCAGTTTATAGAGTAGGAAATACTTATACTTAATCCTTTATAGTTTACTATATTAAAATTAGTCTATAAAAGTCGTTTAAGGCGGCCTTTCTTATAGGTACATTAGCTATATAGTGCCCTAATAATACTTCTTTTTATATAAAGAGCTTTAGGACTAATTACCCCGTTACTACTAGTAAGGAGGTAAAGTTAAGTAAGAAAAGCTCTAATAAGGGCTAATTTATATTATATAATACTATAACGCTTAGGACGTATTAAAAATAACTACCTCTATTACTAAAAAACTATAATAAGCTTAAACTTAAAAAGGCGGCTTATAAGTAATACTATAAGTACTACCCTTTTATATTAGTGTTCTTTATAGTTAAGGAAAAGTATCTTTAAAGTTATATAGTATCTAAGTTGTAGAAAAAGGCAGCTTATTTAAGTACTACGGACTACTAAGTTTTTAGTTACTATTAAGTTTATATATATAAACTTAATAAATATAAATAGTTAGTAAAGTTTAAAGTAAAACTAGTAATTTATAGTAATTAGTAAGTATAAAATAAGTATAAGACGTATATATCTATACTTATAAGTATATTATTTAGAGTTTTTATAGTTATTATAGTCTACTTTAATTTTAAGTTACTATAGTATAATATAGTAAATACCTTTATATACACACTTATAAATAAAATTATTTATATAAAAATACTACTAAGTTATAAGTACTCTAAAAAGATCCTATATATATAAAAAGTACTTTATAAATTATATTAATTACTACTACTCTAGTAATACTACTTTAAAGTTAATTTAGCTACACTTAGCCTTAAGTATATAGTAGGTAAGAATTACTACTAGTAAAAGGGCACTATTACCTTCTTCTTTTATATTAATAACTACGTTCTAGCCTTTTTCCGTTACTTTACTTAAAAAGTAAAGGAGCTTATTAGTGGACTTTAAAAATAATACTATCTTAATAGTAGTAATAATTTTAAGTAGTTTTTAGAAATTAAAGTACTCTATAACTACTTTATATAAAAGATTTAACTCTTATAGTTAGTTTATACTAAAAAAGTTTAAAAGTTACTATTCTTTAAAACTAATAATAATATAAATATAGGAGATATATTAATTTATATACTTATAATAAAAAATAAGCTATTATTATATAAAAAAACAGTTAAGTACGTATTAGTTAACCTTTACTAATACAAGGTTAGTATAATTTTATATATTATAATTATAACCTGCCCTAATATAGTATTTACTATAAGTTATTTTATATACTTTAATTAGAACCCTAGCCTAAGCTACTATAAAGTAACTAACTAAGTTTTTTAATACCTTTACGTAATAAAGTACTTCTATTTTAAATATAGTACTAAGCTTAAATCTAAAAAGGATATCCTTACTATAGCTTTAAATATAAGCTTTACTAATAATATAATTAATTAAAAAAGCTTTTAAATATATACTATTAAGCTATTTAAAGGACTAGTTGTGTAAAAAGTAAATAAGTAGAATATAGTTATAATATTAACTATAGAAGTAGAGCTATTTATACTTTTATAGGCTATATAGGAGGTACTTTTTATAAGTTGCTTTATAACTACTCTTTAAGTTTAACTACTTATAAAAAACGTAGTAATAGCTTACTTTTTTATCTTACTAGTAGCTTAAGTAATAATATAAATATAGTATAATAATTAATAAATAATTAAGCTTATAACTATAGAGCTTATATAGCTCTAGACGCAGCTTTACTATATTAATATATACTATTATTAGCTATAGTAAGAGATTGTAGAGGGACGGGTAAATATAGTTTATATACCCTTAGTATAGCTAATAAGTAATAGTCTTATAAAGTCCCTTGCGTAGTAGCTGTTTAAAGTGTTTATTAAATAGTTAAATATTATAAGCTAAAAGGCGTAGTTAAAGTAAAATTAAAAAAAGGATATAAAAAAAAATAAGGCTTAGGAGCTTTATAAAGATAATATATAAAACCCCTAGAATAAATAAGGGTATTTAAGATTTATAAATAGATATATAGCTACTTAAGTTTTATAAATTTTAAGTAAAGAAGAAAATATAGTAAATTGATAGTCTTAAAACCTATAATAATAGAATTAAAAGTAGTTTATATAGCTTTTTTAGTGCCCTTAAGGAGGTGTATTAAAAGTAAAGGAATATAAGGCTACTTTAAGGCTATAGCTAAAGTATAGCTAAGGGGCTCTATAGTTGTAATTATATAAGTAGTTTGTGCGCGTGGGCCCCTAAGCCCCTAAGACGTAAAAAGTAGAATCTATAGCAGTAGCTATAGATCCTAGGTTAATTATATATAATATATTATATTATTATAAAATCTAATAAAATCTATATATTTAACCTACTATTAATAGTATTAAAAAAAAGAAATTAATAACTTAAAACTATATATATAACTATATACTATATATACTTACTTATGTTTTTTTATAGTATCTAGTACGGATATTTCAATAAGGGGTTCTAAAAAGAATATATTATAGTTATATATTTTTAAGTAGTATAATTAAATAGAAGTATTTAATAGAGTGTATCTAGTAGCTTTAACCCCCTCTAGCTCTACTAAGTAGTCTTAAGTAGAGTTTAGTAGGGCATATGTACTTTAACGATTCCACTTACCTACTCTTTCTACAGTAATAACAACAATACTATCACTAATAGGCAGTACTAAACTCACAGCGCAACTAACATATTAAAATAAACCTTTACTTATATAAACCTTTAGCTGGATCACACTGTGGGCGCTATAACGTACTATAGGGCCTAACGAGCCCTAGTAGCATTCACTATCGAAGAAAAAGGCACTACTACTGCGAGTAAAGCCTTTATTAATTCCTCTATCTTCTATATACTTATATAAATAATAACTCAGAAGTACCCTATTAAGTAAACTACCTACTATAATATCTAAAAAGAAGATCTCTACCCTATCCGCTTAGTACTAGGATATATACTAAAATATAACCCTATAGATATTAACTAACTATATAAACTATAATAAGTACTTTATAGCTAAGGGGGTTAATATAATTAACTTAACCTATAACTAATAGGAATTCTTTAATAATAATAAAGTAAAACTTACTATTACTAGAATTTACTACTATAAAACTACTAATAATAGCTATAATACTTAAATAACTATAAATAACTTATACTAAGGGAATTAAGTTAATATAAAAACTTTAAATACTAAAGATAACTACAAGTACTTTAACTAGCTAAAGGACGTAGCTATTAGAGTCTTATTAGCCTAAATAGCTATTAATATTAGTATATTTAGCAAGGTAATGTTAAGACGGATACTAATAATAGCAGGACTAAGCGGCTAAACCAGCTATAACTACGCGGCTAAGGAAAAGGACGGTTTAGTTTAAATTAAATTCAATAGGTTTAGAGGGACGGTAGGAGGTGTATAGAAGGCGTTAGTGGTTTTAGTAGCGTTAATAGCATTAATAGCGTAATTAGTAGTTAAAATTAATTAAAAATACCTATTACTTCAAATCTATAGAAGCTGCGTTATAGTAAGTAAATTCAAGTACTATAAAAAAGATCGACGAGGTGGGTGGCCAGACAGCTATTCCCTAGAGCACGTAGCCCGTAGGCCATTAGTTACCCTAGAGAGGGTAACTATATATACTTACTATACTTATAATCTACCCCCCTACTACCCTATAAGAAATTTAGTAGTAAAACAGGGGCTAGAAAACGGAATTAGTAGATTCCTTTTAATTTTAACTATTTAATACTTTAGGATATCTATAGGGGAGTAGAGAAGTAAATTATAAGTATAGTAAGTATATATAGTAGTAGTAGTAAGTATAGTTTATTATATTAGCGGCTTCTAAAACTAAAAGTAGAACTACCTATTAATGTATTATAGTACGGCTACGTAGTACTAAGTATTAAAACCACTATAACTTATAATTATATAAAATATTCTATTTAAATCTCTATTAAAGCTATATAAAGATAAAAACCTATTATAGAGTATTTATAGATTCTATTATTTATTAAATATTTTTACTTAATTTTATATACTACGTATATTTATATAGAATTTATAATAATAAAAAGACGTTTTTACTAATAGAGTATATTTATTACTAATATAGAGTATATAGAAGTCGTATTCTATATATTTAAAGTAGTTTAAATAGTCCTAAAATATTACTTTTATTATATATCTATTATATTAATAGTAAAAGTAGTAAAATATATTTTACCCCTAAGTACTAAAGTAAGGTATTTATATATTATAGGCTTATATAAACTATATAGAGTATATAAAAGTAGTATTTTATATATTTTAAGTATTAAAAACACTAATATAACGTTACTTTTATTATATATTTACTATACTAATAGTAAAAGTAGTAAAACGTATTTTACCTCTAAGTACTAAAGTAAGGTATTTATATATTATAGACTTATATAAGCTATATAGAGTATATAAAAGTAGTATTTTATATATTTTAAGTATTAAAAATACAACCCCCTCTAGAGTAACTAACAGCCTACGGGCCACGTACTCTAGGGAATATCACCCCTCCTAGTAGCTATCCAGCTACCCACCTTGTTAATCTTTTTTATTATAGTACTTAAATTTACTTACTACAACGCAGCTTCTACGTATTTAAAGTAATAAGTGTTTTTAATTAATTTTAAAGTAAACTACTAATTATACTATTAATACTACTAAAACTACTAACACCTTCTATACACCTCCCGTACACCCAACTATTACTATCCCTCTAAACCTATTAAATTTAATTTAAACTAAACCGTCCCTTCCCTTAACTATTAAATCTCTCTATAACTAACGCACTATTATTAACTATACTACAGCTAATTAACTTAATTAAACCGCTTTTCCCTATACTTATTAATAGACGTCCTAATATATTACTAGGCCTTATTAAATGTACTAGTCTCTTATAGACTCTAAGGGATCTATAGTTATTATTACTACTTCTATTACTTACTTAAAATAGTATTAGTTATCTTTTAAAAATAATAAATTTAAAATTTAATTTAGTATTAAATTAACTAATAAAACTAGTTTAATAGTTCTTATTTAGACTCTATTACTATTAGTTTAAAAAAAGTAAAGACTAAAAATAGTAATTTAAATCTTTGTATTTAAGGGTTAGGCTAATTAACTATACTATATATTAATAGTAGTAATACTAAGTTATATAGCTATATTACTAAGTTAATTAATATTATTCTTAACTATAGTAACTAAGTTATAGTATTTAGTATTTAGTAGTAGCTAGGGGACTTTTATAAGTATAGTGTTTTTTACTATTTTATTAAATTATTAGGAATGTAGAAGACGGGAGGAATTAATAAAGGGCTTACTCGTAGTAGTGCCTTTTTCTTTAATTATAAACGCCACTAAAGCTCGTTAGGCCCTATAGTACGTTACAGCGCCGTAACACAGCGTAATCTAGCTAAAGGTTTATACAAATAAAGGTTTATTTTAATATATTTAGCGCCGCCTATTAGTAATAGTATTATCGTTATTACTATAAGAAGAGTAGGTAAGTAGAAGTGTTAAAGTACGTATACCCTACTAAGCTCTACTTAAGACTACTTAAGTTAAAGGGGGTTAAAGCTATTAAATATACTTTATTAAATACTTCTATTTAATTATACTATTTAATAATACATAGCTATAGTATATTCTTTTTAAAATAACTTATAGAAATATCCAGACGAGACAACTACTTAAAAAAAAACACAAAGTATTAAAAATACTAATATAACGTTACTTTTATTATATATTTACTACGCTAATAGTAAAAGTAGTAAAACGTATTTTACCCCTAAGTACTAAAGTAAGGTATTTATGTAACGCGGGCTTATATAAGCTATATAGAGTATATAAAAGTAGTATTTTATTTATTTAACGTACTAAAAACACTAATATAACATTACTTTTATAATATACCTACTATACTAGTAGTAAAAGTAGTAAAACGTATTTTACTTCTAAATACTAAAGTAAGGTATTTACGTAACGCGGGCTTATATAAGCTATATAGAGTATATAAAAGTAGTATTTTATATATTTAAAGTACTAAAAATACTAATATAATATTACTTCTATTATATACCTACTATATTAATAGTAAAAGTAGTAAAACGTATTTTACCCCTAAATACTAAAGTAAAGTATTAACGTAATATAGGCTTATATAAGTTATATATAGTAAGTAAAAGTAGTATTCTATATATTTAAAGTATAGAAAACAACTCTATATACTTTTCTTTATTATATACCTATTATACTAATAGTAAAAGTAGTAAAACGTATTTTACTTTTAAATACTAAAGTAAGGTATTTATATAATATAGGCTTATATAAGCTATATATAGTAAGTAAAAGTAGTATTTTATATATTTAAAGTATAAAAAACTACTCTATATACTCTTTTTTATTATATACCTATTATACTAATAGTAAAAGTAGTAAAACGTATCTTTTCTTTAGTTTCTTACTTTTAATTTATATTTTAAAGCTACTAATAAAGTATATTAAAAGTTCTAAAAATTGTTTTTATATTTATTTACTATAGAAATTAATATAATATAATTTTTTTACTTATATTTATTTTCTATATTAAATTAAAAATAAAAATAGTTAGTTTTTTTTCTTAAGTAGTTTTAGCTATATAGCTGTACGATAATACGTTAATAAGTAGTCCTACTTGTAGTTTTAAAAGCCGCTAATATAATGGACTATAGCCTTAGGTAATTATAGTATAGTTGTTTATATCGGCGGCTTCTAAAACTAAAAGTAGGGCGGCTACTAATAGTAGTGTTTTTGTATAACTAGTAGTAAAATTAAGTAAATATTTAGTTATTAATACTTTTATATATAGGGTATATACCATTATGAAGTTTATATTATTAAATACGCCTAATTAAGGTAATTATAGTAATATTATTTTTATTTATATATATACTTTGTGTATAAAAGTATTTAAATAAAAGTAAATTTAACTATTAATTTAGTGGTTTAGTTAGTTAAGTAAAAAATCGAAGGAAAAAATTAAAAATAACGAAACCCCCTATAAGTTGATTTAGAAAAAAGTTAATAAAATACAGCCTAAAATTACTAAATTCTTTATATATAGATTTCTTAATACGTAGTACGTACACTTAAAAAAAAAGATATTACTATAATTACCTTAATTAAGCGTATTTAATAATATAAATTTTATAATAGTGTATACTCTATGTATTAAAGTATTAATAACTAAAAATTTAGTTAATTTTTAATTTTACTATAGATTTACTATAAATAGTAGTTACTCTACTTTAGGTTTTAAAAGCTATTAATATAAATAACTATATACGTATAGTAAGGTTTTTAAATTAGAGTCTCTATTGTTAAATTACGCGTTAATTAGTACGTATATTAATGTATATATCTATATACTACTATACGTAATTTTCGCTCTTATTACGCTCTATACTAGCTATTAAGGGCTTAGCTACTAGACCTTTTATTAATCCGGGTTAGCCCTTAGCTATTAGCTTATACAGGTAGCTAAAATCTACTTTTATACTAAGAGTAGTAGGCTTAAATCTACGTAATTTAATATACTTCCCTAGTAAGGGCCTTTATAAGGCTTTTACTACTATATTAATAACTAAAAAGCCTTTTAAATATATTATCTTATTTACTCCTTTTTAGTATATACTTTATAGCTTAATTACTTCTTTAATTACTCTATAATTACTTAGTAATTAGTACTTTTTAAATACTTCTTTAGAGTAGTATATTTATTACTCTTTTTTAACTCTTAAGTAGTTCTATTACCCTTATTAAACCTCTACCCCTATAGTAAAAAGAATAGTTTTATTTTTAAAGTACTTAAGACTTATAATTCTTCCTTTTATTCTTTATTAATAAAGTTAAGGCCCTTAAGTCTTTTATTCTTAAGTTTAACTTTATAAAGTACTTTAAGTTACTTAGTTTAATTAATAAAATTTAGTTATTTAAAGAATACTTTAAAGTAGGTACTAGTAAGTAACTTTATAAACCTATTAGTTATTAGCTTTATTATAGGAGTATACTTAATAATAATATAGCCTTTTTAAGCCTTTTAATATAACTAGTAGTTATAAATATTAATATAGTATAGCTTTATTTATAACTAAACTATCTCTTTATTAATAAAGTAAATTATTTATTAATTATTATATTAAATTTATATACTTAGTACTAGGGGCACTAGAGTAGCTTTAAAAGTCTTTTTTTTTAAAGTCTATATAAAGGGCTATTATTAATTAACTTATAAAAATTACTTCTTTTACTACTTAAAAGAGTATAAGTAACTTAACTTTTATAGTTAATATAATAACTATATTTTATTTATTAATTTATTACTTAATTAATTTACTAAAAGGCTTAATTATAAAGGCTTAAAAACTTTTATAGTTTATTATATTATTAATAAAGCTTATATTTATAGTAACTATAAAGTTATTATTAAGTCCTCTTTTTTTATAACTATATTTAAAGTATAAAGTGCGCTAGTAAGTAAAGTAAGTTATAACTCTTTTAGTCTTTTTAATATACTTTAAACTAGAGTTATAGTTAAAGTAAGTAAAATAGTTAATTAAAAGAGTAATATTAAACTAAGCTATTATTATTAAGTATATTATAAAACTAATATTACTTTAATACTAATTAGTTTTAGTATATATAACCGTTCCTTTATATAAAAAAAGCTTATTTAATTAAAGTAGTAAAGTATATACTTTCTTTAATTTTATTATATATTACTAAAGTTATTTAATAAATATATTAATATATATAAATTATAAAAGCTAAAGCTACTTTATAATATAGTTATAAATAACTTTAATTCTTAAGAACTATTATAAGTTTTAACTACTTTTAAAGTAATACTACTTTTAAAGAACTTTAATAAGTTCTATAACTTTATTATAGTATTTTAAAGAGAAGTAAAATATATAATTATTTATATAAAAAAAGAAAATTATATAGTTATATATTTAATAGTAGTTTTTATTAATAACTTACTTTAACTTAAACTCTTATAAACCTATATTAAAATAGTACTACTAAAGGAGTAGTAAATAACGTAATTTATAGAGTACTTTAATAAACTTAAAGATAGTGTCCTTTTTTTAGTAACTAGGGGGTATTTATATATAAATATCCTTATTAAACTCTACGCGTATAAACGTATTTATAGCGTTATACTATAAAAACTTAAAATTAAAGTAATTAGTAATAGCTATTAGTATTTAAAAAAATATACTAGTAAGTATTAAAATATACGTCTTTTAATTATTTTAATACTACTAGTTACTATATATAATAAACTAAGCTTTAATTTTTAAGAGTTTATTATATTTATTTAACTTATATATATAAATCTAGTTATAACTAAGGATTTAAGTGCCTTTTATAGTACTTATAAGTACCTCTTTTTAAGAGTTTATTTTTAAATAGCTTTTAAAATAAGTCGCTTTAGCTACTTATATAGCTATAGTATATAAATAAACTAATACTTTTATATAAAATATAAGTAGAGGTTAGAGATTTTTTAAGGGGTATTTAGTACTAGTAAATTACTACGCGCTTTATATAGCTTTTTATATTTACTTAATAAAAAGGTCTTGTTTCTCTAGGCACTTATATCTTCTTTTTATAGCTAAAAATTACTATTAAAGTGTTTAATATTTACTATTTAAAATACCCCTAGAGTATATTAAATACTAAGGATCCCCTTTAATAGTTTATAAATAACTAAAGGGCTAGTTTAAAAGTAGTAATACTATAGAGTATTTTAATATAATAATAAAGTCTTTATTAAAAAAGTAGCTTTATAAAAGCTTTACTTTTAATAGGGCTTAATAAGTATATTATAATAAGTCTACTTAGAGTCTTTTAGATTATTATAACTTAGTACTACTTCTATATACTTTTCTAAACGCTTTTTTTTATAAATAAGTACTTAAAAAAAAGTAGTAAATAAGTTAAGTAGTATTAATATTAGTTTAAAGTAGACTATTAAATAGAAATATTTACTAAGGGGGGCTTACTTTATAGTAAAGTTTTTAGAATTAGGATTTTTAAAGATTTTACTAAAAGCCTTTATAAAAAGTATAACTTTATTATTTTTTTTACTTAGTAAAAGGGGTTTATATAGTACTTAATAGTTAGTTTTTTTATTATTAATAAAGTAGTTATAAACTTATATAATAATAGTATTAAAGTTAAGGTTTAAAGTATCTTTAATAAAGGCCTTTAAGTTACTATTAAATTATTAAGTTTTATTAAACGTTATATTCTTTATAGTAATAACCTTTTTAGTTAAAGAGATTTATATATAGTATTAATTTATTAAAGTATACTTTATAAAGAACCCTAAAAAGGCGTAGTTAGTAAAGTAGTTAAAGTACTTTTTTTTAAACTAAGTAGTAGCTATAAGAGTATATACTTTATAACTATATACTTATAAGTAAGTAAGACTTAGTTTTATAGTATTATTATTTTTAAACTACTAATAAAGTACTTTATATAGAGTCTTTTAACTAAAAGCTACTTATAGTATATAGTTATAAAGATATACTATAGACTTATATATATTAAGTTATATTTTATAAAGAAGTTTATTACTTTTTTTTATAGTTTTTATTTTAGCTTTAACTATAGTACTAATATACTTAGTACTACTATTTTAATTTTAAGTATTTAAAGTAAATAGTTTAATAAAACGGCTTTGTACTTAAAGGGCAACTATTAGTCTTTTATATTTAATAAGCTCTTTATTATATTTAAATACTAGTATATTTATATTATATTAGAGTTTTATTATAGAAATAAATTTATTAAAGGTCTTAGTAAGGGTATTAGTAGAGTAGTTAAAGAAGTAATAATTCTATAAGTACTAAATAATATAGTTAGTAAATACTAGTATAAATATAAACCTACTATATCCTTTTATATATAGGTAGAAGTTAAACGTAATACACTTACTAGGGTAGGTATATATATTACTCTTTTATAGTTTATAATAAATTATTCTTTTTACTTTACTAATACTATATATATTATAGTAAGGGTAAAGAGCTTTATTATTATTAAATTTAAGGGTATTAACTATAATATAGACTCTTTTTATAAACCTTATTAAATAGTAGAGTAGCTTAAAGTTAGAGTAGTTAAGCTACTAGTACTACGTTTCTTTACTACCTTTAAAAAGCCGTTACTTTATAGAACTATATTTATTTTACTACTATAGAGTATAAGTATATTAAATAGCGTATATAAAGCTATAGCTACTATACACTATTTTAAAAATAAGTTTATTATACTTAAGTATATATTAACTATATTTAACTTTAATAATACTAAAAAAGCTATAATTAAATTTATATAGTATTAATTAATACTTAAAGTACTTATTCTACTAGTATCCTTATTTATATAGCTACTAGAAAAAAATAAAATTTATTACTATAAATATATAAAGTACTATATTATAAAAACGTATTATAGAATTTCTTTTATTAACTTAAGTAACTCTAATACTTATATTTTTATATACTTTAATTATAAGTAACTTAAAGTTTATTTATAAATAGTTACTTATACTAGCTACTTAGAACCTTATAAATAGCTACTTATTATAGAATATATAAATTAATATACTAAAGTTAAGTAAGTAGGAGTCTTTAAAAGAGTAAGTTTATAAGCCTTTATAAAAAGTAGCTTAAAACGCTACTAGTAGCTATTTAAAACTCTTAATATATTAACTATAAAGTTATTTACTATAAAGATTTTTAATAAGTTTAATTAGTTAATTATTAGTTTTTAAATACTTATTAATATACTTTTAATAAGTTATATTATAATACTATCCTTTAAATACCTTTTTAAACAAAATATAATAATATAAATTAAATAAATAAATAAGGTTATATATAGAGTAGATATTATATTATAAAGAACTTTAGTAATTACTTTACTTTAAATAAGTACTTTATAATTAGTCCTTATACTACTTATTTAACTTTAAACTATTTATTTAATTAATATTAAATACCCTAAGAATATACTAAGGTTTTTTAGTTAACTTTAATAAGTTATTAATAGCTTTAGTAATTAATAAAATTACCTCTTTAAGTATAGCTATATACTATACTTTAAAGTACTTTAACTTAAAGCTTTAAATAAAACTTTAAATTAGTAAGTACTTAAGAGTTTAGTATATATTAAGTAGTTAAAATTTATTTTTTAAAAAAGCTTTAAATAAAATAACTTATTCTTTATAAATTTTAGTAATTTATAAATTAAACTACTTAATAGTAGCTACTTTTAATATAAAGTAATAGTTATAAGGGATTATAAAGTAGTTTTAAAGTACTTATTTTATATAGTTATAGTAAAAAAACGTAGTTATATTAAAGTAGCTTTTAAAATATAATAGTTAGTTAATTAGTTCTTTATTTATATTATAGTACTAGTACTAAAGTTTAAAAAATATAGTTTTTTATATTTATATAACTAAATTATTTTTATTATTTTTATAATCTTTATAGTAATAACTAATAGCTTTTTATATAGTTTAAGTATTATTATAAAGTTTAAAGTATTTAGTAAAAAAGTCTATAGTACTTATAGTATAGTAAAAGTTATTAATACTATATAAAAGGGGAATATTTTTAAAAATAGTTACTAAAGGGCTAGATTCTATAGGTATTAAAGAATAAAGACTTAGTAGCTTAAGTTTATAATAAGTAAAGTTTTTTAAGTAGTTACTTAAAAGTAACTCTAAAAGTAGTACTATAGTACTAATTAGTAGTTAGTAGTTTATATTTAAGTTAATAGTATTTTAAAGGTTAAAGGAGACCCCCTAAGTTTAAATAGTATTTTACTAGGGGATTTAATCCTTAGGGCTTATAAAAAAGATTTTACTAGTAACTAAATTAATTATTATAGTAATATATTTATTTAAAAAGACTTATAATAACTAATTAATTATATATAGTAGAGGGGTTATAGTATAAAACTCTTAATTAATAAATTATATGTTAATTAGTATATATATTAATATATATATCTATATACTACTATACGCGATTTTCGCCCCTATTACGCTCCGCGCTAGCTGTTAGGGGCTTGGCTACTAGACCTTTTATTGATCCGGGCCGGCCCTTGGCTATTAGCTTGTACGAGTGGCTGAAATCCGCTCCTACGCTGGGAGTGGTGGGCTTAAATCTATGTAATTTAATACCTATCTACACAATAGGTAATGGTTACTTAAATTAGTCCCCTAAAATGAAATAGTAAGTAATATATACTATAGTCCTTTGTATTAGTGGCTTTTAAAACCTTAAGTAGGGTACTATTTATTATATAGAAAATTTGTGTTTTTTATATAATACTATATAAAATACCATAAATTTTATTACTAACGGGGTAATTAGCCCTATATAAAGGCCTTTAGGCTATTAAATTATACGTTTTTTTTTTAGTAGTATAGTATAAAGCTTATACTTATTATAAGTAGCTATAGGGGGCCCGCTTTTATTATTTATTTTAATAATAATTTTAATAGTATAGTAAAGTTTAATTTAATTTAGGATTAATATATTAGTATACTAAATATCTTTACTTACTGTTTATTATTTTTATTATTTATTATAGTTAATCTATTTTATAATACTTTTTTAGAAGTACTAAGTATTAATTAATTTAGTTAATAACCCGTTACTAGCTTTTTTAGTTATTTATATATATACTTATGGGTAATATAAGGATACTTTTAGTAAGAAGCTTTAGGTTGTGTTTTAAGAGTTAATAAGTAGGTAAATTATAATTATATAAATGCTAGTAGTAAAGTAGCGAGTAGTTAAGCTAAAGAATGCTTTAACTAATTTTAAACTATTATAAGTAAAACCTAGTAAATAGTGGGTATTAGTAGTTAAGTTAAAGAAGTAATTAGTTATAAGGAAGTAAGTAGTTATATTTATACTACTAGAAGAGTTGTTAGATTCTACTGAAGACGATACTGAAGTTGACTTGGGTGATAACGATAGTGCTAAGGACTATTGTATTAATAATAAGACTTTACTTAGGAGATAACTAAATGCTTTAGTTACTCCTTTTTAGTAATAATAAGAGCCTCTTTCTTCTTAGCGATAATAAGAGCCTCTTTTTTCTTAGTAATAATAAGCCCCCTTTTTTAATAACTAGTAAGACCCCCCTTTTAAGTAACGATAAGAGTTTATTTTTAGATAAAGTAATACCTATACTCTACAGTACTTAGATATTAGTATGTAATTTAATAATAACGTTTTTACTAAGGATTAAAATCTATATATACTTATAGAGATTTTTATTTATATATTATTTAAACTAACTTTTAATAGTATACTCTTTTTACTTAAACTACTTTATATAATTAAGTTATAAAAGATATAGTATAATAAAGTTAGATCTTTAGTACTTAAGAAGTAAAGGGATACTATTATTAATATTAAAAAGTGAATTTATAATTAACTTAAAGCTATACTTAAGGCTATAAAGTTATATATTACTTTTTAAGTTAGTTAGTAAAAAAAGGGTTTTAAACTTATTTATTTAGTATATTAGGATAAATATAATACTATAGCTACTAATACTTAGTTATATTTACTATAGTACTTATTAGTTAATTAGATTTTTAAGGCTAGTAAGTATAGTAAGACTATAATTAAAGTGATATTTGTTTTTTAGTTTAGTATTTTTACTGTAATAGAAATGTAAGTTAACTACGATACTATATTAATTACTTTATATACCTAAAACTGTAGTAGTTGACTCTTTTGTTAAATTAAGTGAAAAGAGTATATTAATAATAAGATACTTACTACTATTAAGTTAATAAAGAAAAAGACGCAGGATGTATTTAAAGACTTATTATGTTATTAGCTATACCCCGAGCTAGTGGTTTATAAAAATACTACTAAGAGTAGAGATTACTAGTATTTTTAGTGTTAGATTACCCCTAATAAAAAACACTATAAGTTAAAGCTTATTAATATTAAGGAGTAGTAAAGGGCTCTTTTTAAGGGGGAGGCTAATATTATACTAAGTAGACTACTATTTAGTTTTATACTTATAATTAATAAATATAAAGGTACTATAGTTAATACAGCTAGGAATATTTAAAATTAATAAACACTATACTATAAGGGTATTTAAATAGCTATTTAAATTAATATTTTAACTTCTTTAACCTCTATAGTAATACCTAGTTAGCTAAGTTAAACCTTAAGTAATGCTATTATAAACTTTTATAGCGCGCTACTAAACTTAGTTCTTCTAGTATAGCTATTACTACTAGTATATTAGAGTTAACTTTACCTTACTTAGTATAGGTTTATAGCTTTAAATAAGCCCTTATATACTTCTATACTATAGCTATAAATACTTATTTAATTATTATTTTTAGTAGTACTAGATTTATTAACTAAATACTATAGTTAAGTTAATAACTTCTTTATTTAGTTTACTATTATATTAAGTAAGTATTTAAATATTAATAACTGTTTTTTAATATTATTTAAATAGTTAAGTAAATACTATAGTAGTCTTTATTTAATTAAAGGACTCTTTAATTATTAGTTTAATAAAGAGGGTATTACTCTAGATATTATAAACGTTATTAAATTAAACGTTAAAACTTTTATTAATAATAGTGTTTTTTACTTATATAGTAGAGAGATATTAATAGTATTTATAGAGTCTATAGGGATTATTAAGTTACTTAATCCTATAACTTAAAATACGTTTTATAATAAGTTTTTTACTACAATAACTCCTATAGGCCCTTAACTATAATTATCTAACACTACTACTATAGCCCTTATAGAGTTTTTTACTAAAAAGGAAGTTAAAAAAGATTATGGGTTATAAGAGGTATTAGTTAAGGTTAAGAGGGGGTACTAAAGTAAGTAAAACGCTACATTACTAAATTAATTACTGATTAAGTTAGTACTTTAGCTGTTTTCTATAAGGTCCTTTTTCCCTTTTTTAAACCTTTTATTTAAAATCTCCTCTTTTATTTAACTACTACTACTAAATCTAAATTAATTTAATACTTATTTACTTAATAAAAGTTAAATATTATTTTAAATAATTACTAATAGGTTCCTACTATAATTTAGTAAACTATAGTTAAAACTAATTAATATATTAAATAATAGAACGTTTTTAAGTTATTTTACTAATTTACTATACTTTAAAGATAATATAGAGTTAAGTAGCAAAAAGATTAATAAAGAGGATATTAGTATTTAGTTTAAGTTAAATAATAGGCTATAATAAGTACTATTTATAGTATTTTTTTCTTTTTAACTTTACCTACTTAATTATAGTATTCTTATAGTTTATTTAATAATAACTTTAATTTATTACTATTATTTTTTCTTTTTTACTTTATCCACTTAACTATAGTATCTTTATAAATTAATAACAGCCTTAACCTATTACTTATTTCGCTTAATATATTTCTACTTTTTTTACTACTTATAACTTTAGTTATAAATTTATTAAAAATACCCTTACTATTATTAAAATTAATAAATGTGTAGTAAAAGTAATTAGTAATTTATAGTAATTTTTGTTTTACTTCTAAAGTATAGTTATATAAAAACTCTACTTAATTATAAATATCTTTATTACTAGTATTATATATATAAAAGTTCTTTTTAATATACTTTTTTAGGTCTTTAAAGTACTCTTTAATAGGGTTAAAGTTAAGTAAGTATAGTAGAAGGTATTTAAGGTATATACTAGCTTTTTTATAAGTAATTTAGATATTTTTTTAGTAGTAAAAAAAGGTATTATTTATAATAATTACTAAATAAGGAGTAGGAAACTTTTTGTATTTAGGTAATACGTATTAGATAATCTACAATACAAAGTCCTTACTATTTATTGTTTTTAAGTATACTAAAAGATTTAATATACCTTTAAGAGTTAGTATTAGTAAGAGTTATATTTATTAACTCTATTTTAGCTTTACTAATCTCTATAGTACAAGGCTTTTTAAAGCTTATTTTATTTACTTTTTATTAGTATTTTTATTTACTTTTAACTTATTAATAAAAATTAGCTGTTTTAGTTTATACTACTATATATAATAGAGTTACTTAAACTTTTGTTTTAAATTTTATTAAGTAACTATAATATATATCTTTTTATTAGTTTAACCTACTTCTTTAAGATATTAATTAATTATTAATTTATTAATATTAAAATTAAACTATTTAAGTAGGAACTTTTATATTTTATTTAATAGTAAATTATTATAATACTTTAATAACTTAAGTAGCTTAGTATAGTACTAAATTTTTATTTTTTAGCTACTTTTATAGAATCTTTTATATTATTAAACTTTATTAATAAAGTTATATTAGTAGTAGTATATTTAAATTATTTATTAAGTATAGTTAGTAGCTTTTATAATAGAGTTATTATTAAAGTTAAAGAACGGAAGTATTAAATTAATTTTAATAAGCTAGAATATTAAGATATTTAGAGCTATTATAGTATATAGAGTAAAATACGGTTTTTAAATAACCTTATAATTGATTTTAGTAGTAGTAGTAGGGTACTAATTAATGGCGGTATTAATAGTAGCGTTGATAAAAAGCTGCTATATGAAGAAAGTCGGATTTTTAGGCAAAATTTGGCGTTTTTGTATAGGTAAGCGTTGCCCCACTTTGGGTTTTGGAAGCCGCCGATGCAACGGACTGTATCTTGATTATGCCCAATAAAACCCCATGGCAAACCTATGCTGCGCAGAGGCCCACATTCCCTGCCTCAAGCAGGACTTGGGACGAACCAACGACACTTACGCAGAACGATGATGCCAGTATTAAGCTTTGACAGGAACTCTGGCCAAAGTGCTCTCTTCCTTGGCATGCAGCTCACGATACGAGCTGGCAGTCTTGAAGCCAACATTACTCAAAATAAAAACCATTGGTGTCCCGTTTCAATGTTGTTGTTCTGTTCCTAATATCGTTGGGAAAGCCATACTGCTGTCTGCTCGGCTGTAATCCATCCACCCTGCGTGCTAACCACGATGGCATTGAGATCTGTTCTACTCTATTTGTTCGGCTTCACTGCAAGCATCGTTGCAGCAAACCTCGATGAATTCGTCGCTCGGCAAAGGATCGTCTCTCTTCGAAGCGCCCTGAACAATGTTGGCCCCAACGGCTCCATGGTCGATGGTGCTGGCGCTGGCATCGTCGTTGCCAGCCCGTCCAAATCGGACCCGAACTGTGTGTGCCCTATGCCAATGACGGCGCGTCTTGCAACCGATCACTAACACAGTCGTTACACAAAGACTTTTGGACCTGGACAAGAGACGCTGCTCTGACCATGAAAATGATCGTGGACGAATTCATCCTTGGTAATGAGGAGCTCCAGGTCTACCTGGAGGACTACTACCGCTCCCAGGCCGTGTTGCAAACTATCACAAACCCCTCGGGATCTTTCCTCCCCTCCGGCCATGGTCTGGGCGAGGCAAAGTACACCGTCAACGGTGCTCGGTTCAATGACGCCTGGGGTCGCCCTCAGAGGGATGGTCCAGCTTTGTGAGCCATAGCTCTCATCACCTACTCTCGTTGGCTGGCTGAAAATGGACAGCAAGCCAAGGCCAAAGAAGTCATCTGGCCCATCATTGCCAACGACCTGTCGTACGTGGGCCAGTACTGGTAAGCACCCTTTCCCTCCCTTTTTGACATCCTATTGGGTCTCGGAGCATAACAAGGTGATCAGGAATTCTACAGGCTTTGACCTGTGGGAGGAAGTCTCCGGCTCGAGCTTCTTCACCGTCCAGAATCAATATCGCTCGCTCATCGAGGGTGCTGCGCTCGCAACGTCACTTGGCGTCAAGTGCACTGGTTGTGAGGTGGCATCCGATGTGCTGTGCTTCCTTCAATCTTTCTGGAATGGCGAGTACTACACAGCCAACACCAATACCCAGACGCAGCGATCCGGCAAGGACGCGAACGTCATGCTCGGGTCAATTTCTGTGTTTGATATAACAGCAAGCTGCGAGGATCCCTCCATCCAGCCATGCCACAGTCGATCCTTGGCGAATTTCAAAATATGGGTCGATGCCTTCCGCAACGCCAGCCTCTACCCCATCAACCAGGGCATTTCTCAGAACAAGGGTGTCGCCCTTGGCCGTTATCCCGAAGACATTTACTTCAACGGCAATCCATGGTGAGTTGAGCTTTAACCAAGGTTCGGCCGTCCGGCTAATCTATTCTTACCTCAGGTTCCTCATTACGCTCGGAGCAGCTGAGTTTCTCTACGACGTGGTGGCGCAATGGAATGCCCAGGGTCATGTCAAAGTCGACTCGACATCTCTGCCGTTCTTAGCCGACCTGTACCCCTCGGCCGAGGAAGGAATTTACGAGAAGTCAGGCATCACTTCAGGGGATTATGCCAACATCATCAGCTCTGTTACAGCATACGCCGACTCTTTCTTGACCGTTGTACAGCAGTACACCCCGAGCAACGGATCTATGGCCGAACAGTTCAATAAAGCGCCACCTCACAAGCCTCTCTCAGCGTCCGACCTCACCTGGTCCTATGCTGCCTTCGTCACCATGGCCGAGCGCCGTGCCGGTCAATACCCCCCGAGCTGGGTCCCAGCCTCATCGGAGGTGCCTGCCGTCTGCGCCGCCTCGTCGACCCCAGGCGTCTACGTACCCGCCTCTGCCGCCGGCGCACCTAACGTGACGGCATCCTGCACCGTCCCGGTCAGTTTCCTGGTCAACGCCACGACGTACTTCGGCGAAAACTTGTACATCGTTGGCGACACTGCCGACTTTGGTTCCTGGAATGCGGAAAACGGGCAGCCCATGACGGCTTCTGGTTACACAGCAGAGCGTCCGCTTTGGAACGCGGATGTGGAGTTGACGGGCGGTCAAAACGTAAGCTATGTCTACGTGAGAAAGCAGAACTGCAACCAAGGTCACATCTACGAAACGACGAACCGTACGTTGTCAGTGCCCGGCTGCAATTCGACTGAGAAATTGGTGATTGATGACGCCTGGGTGGGCCCTCAGGGATCGAGTGGCAATTGCTGATTCCTAGATGCGATGCATCTGGCTGGCCAAGGGGTTTAGTTTAGATCGAGACCGGACAGGGTTGTGTGCTTCTCCTTTCCCAAGAACAAGTATACTCTTCGCCGCTCCTTGATAGACAAATGACTTCAGCCTCCAAACATATTGCCTCCATCAGGGCTTCCCATCATCCCTGGTCCGACCATGCCATTCCCGCCCGCTGGGAAGCCTCCAAACCCGCCCCCGAAGGCCGCGTACGTATCCAAATCATATCCCTGCATCAAGTAGCTCCAGTCCATATCGACAACACCACCATCCGACGCTGGGGGCCCCATTGCCGGCGTCCCTGCTGTAACCGACGGCGGCGTCAACATGATGTTTTGCGGCATCGCCATCGGCCCAACCTGCGACGTGCTGTTGCCCATCGGCGCAATTCTGGCAGACTGCTGGGAGAACCCAGGCCCGCCATCCTGCCCAGCTCGGGCCCCACGCTGCTTCTTACCTGCCTTCTCTGCCCGCTGCCGTAGCCTCGTGATCCACAAGGGCTCCTGAACCGGCTTTCCGACCTGCTGCTGTCCCGCCTCGTGGGCATCCCACGCCTTGATAAAGAGGTTTCCGAATGCGATATGCATCGGACTGTGCAAAGTGTTCATCAGTCCGCGACGCTCGTGGTTTTCTGCAATGGCGTCCCACGCCCGTTCAACCATCGGGCCCGTGAGTCGGTGCCGTAGCTCTGTCACTAAAAACATGTACGCCGGGAAGGGGAAGTGGAGATAAGTGTACCACTTGTATCCCTGCAAACTATCAGCTGCCTGGACGATGTTGTCGTACTCAATCATTTGGATGGCTTCAAGAAATAGAGTATCGCGCTCGTGTTCCTGCAGAGTCGTCGCCTCGCCGTTGCCCATGCGAACCAGGAAAGATATGACCCTCATTTTACACAGCGCCTGCCGTGTCATCGTGAGGGTGAAGAAGTGTAAAGGAATCTTTGGATCGCACCACTTGAGGTACGTCCCTTCGATGTGAGCACAGAAGCCATCCAGAGTGTAGGTCTGGTCCTGTCCAGCCATGCGAACCGTGGGCACAGGGCGAGCCGCGGTAGCGCCTGAGCCGGACTCTTTTTCTTTATCGCTGTGAGGCCGTTGTCCATCCCGCACCGTGTCGCTGCTGATGGCCATGGCCAACTCTGTCCGGATGAGAACGAAAAGCATCTCCGTAACGCCTTGATGCGGGGTCGGTGCGTCCTTTCCGTTGACATGAAGATCTGTGTCATTGATGTTCAGGGGCAGTTTGCAGTCGCCGGCAGTAGACAGGGCTGTGACCGTTGAGCCCGTCATCTCGCCTATACGACGGTCATATCCGACTATCGTCCACCAGAGACGCCGTCGATGTTCAACCTCATACGGCGACAGCCCAAAGGCTGCCGCGTCCCGGTGAAGGCCCATCCGCTGGCCTATCCTTACAGCAATGCCGACCAGGCAGAAAATTTGCCTGGGGTCAACGAACATCCGAACGGCGATCTGCGGAGTAAAGAGTCAGTCAGCACGGTCATGGGACTGGAAAGAACGACTGTATCATACAAGATAGAGCATGTAGGCTTGGAGAACCATTGTGTCGCTGGTCCGCATGAAGCCAGCGTTTACCAGGGCCTGCTGGAGAGCTGTGTGAAACCTTGACAAGACGGCAGTTTTGGGTTCGTTGAACATTTTGGCGACATCGACATCCTCAAGAGAAGTTACCGCCAGGAGGTAAGTGGCAAACATGAGTGTCTCGACATTTTTTGGTATCTTCTCGAGGTTGGCACTCGCCTCGATGATAAGCCCTTGGACCGTGGGTACGTGGGTGATCTTCAGCAAGGGGTTGACGTTGTTGATGTAAATTTGCCATAGTTGGAAGATCTGGATAGGCGATGGGTGCAGGTGGGTAACGGAAGCATTGCGATTACCCACGATGAAGGGAAAGCCGTCTTGGTTGTCGTACATCTTGTCAAAAGCGTGGTGTATGGTGGAGCCATCGACTTCGTCTTCGGAGGAGTCCCTTAGTAACTCCTCACTTGCTCTAAACTATTTCTGGAGTCAGGATACTTCTCATGGAGGAGAAGGGGCGAAGGCGACAAACTTCTTTGTGGAAAGGAAACCACTTGTTAAAAGGTCTAGCCGATTTGAAGCGTGTTAGTTGACATCCGAAGCAAGGTCATAAATGGGAGGGGGATTCTTTCTCACTTGTCGGATTGCGACCTCCTGCTACCCGCCACAGAAGTTGACGTGCTTCCTTCTGGGCTGGTCTTGAGGCCCTCGAAGTCGTTCTCCAACTCGGCAACGTCATCCAGGTGCTGGCCATCGTCAAGGTGGACCAACTCCCGGTCGGAGACCCTGAGATCAGCGGCAATGGGGTCAAACTTGACACCGTTCTCTGCCAATAAAGCTTCGTACTTTTTAAGCCTGTCGACGAGGTCCCTTTCTTGAAGTCGCTTCTTCCTCCGTCGTGGTGGTTGCGGAGGTACCACTCGACATTCCACCCGCGCCTTGACGCAGTTGGCACAGGGCTTGTTCTTGTCGCAACGAACCTTTCTCTGCTGGCATAGGACACACGAGGTGCCCCTGGTGAGCTTCATGGCAGCCATGGGGTCAGGTTCCGGGGGTGGAGGAACCCTCGGCGGAGGTGGTAGCTGAGCTTCGCCCGACATGGTATTTTAGTGGGTGCCAGAAGCCCCAAGGCATGAGACCCGACGAGATGGGGCCTGGGGCTATCTCACACAGGTTCCTGTTGTCGGTTGATTTCCTCCCCTTTCGGATCCGAGAGGAGGCGAGGGAGGGGAGGGGGATGTTGCAGCGAAACGACAGCAGGATACCGTGTATGGGTTTAACGGAAGAGATCAACGGATGAACAGGGTGCGCAGATACCACCGAGGGCTTGCCTGGGCACTACGTGGGGTGTGGACTGCAGCCGTCTCTCCGTCTTGCTTTCCGGGAAGTGACTCGAGATTCGGGAAAAGAGTGTTCTGGCTGCCCGAGACACGCACTATGAAGCCAAGGGCGTACAGTGAGGGAGGGTATGCTGAGATAGGTAATGAATGGGAGGTTCGCGGGAAAGCGTATGTATGTAGAAAGACACACCACCAAAATGGTGTATGCTGATTGACTCGCTCACACTTTGATCGAAGGGAGTTGCAGGGGGGTGGGGGAATGAGAGGATGAGAGACGAGAGAGCGAGACAGAGCGAAGAGCAAAGAGAAAGGCGACACGGGCAGGCCACCGAGCGATGACCCGTCGAAGTATCCGGTTGTGTGCTATGCTATGGTCAACGACGGGGCCGCGTCCCGAAGACAAGATGAACGAGGTCGAGCCAAGAGTCTGGTTGTACTGAGTAAAAGGAGGTACTGTTGCTGTTGGGTTGAGGCTCTTCCAGCGTGACAACCGGGCTACCGCGAGGAAGTCAGAGGGGAACACCGGTAGGGGAGCGTCGGATACCCGTCCGGGACCGAAAAGGGTGGCTAGTCCCATCGGCGCTAGCCGGCTGGGGTGAGGTGGTATTGATACAGTGTATACCTACCTACCTAACCTGGTATCACACATAATACGGAGTACTGGGTACTATTATGTATCTACCTAGTGTAGTGTACCATGGTGGCCAAGATGACCCGAGCTGAGGTAAGGGAGGTATCCGAATATCCGAAGCTAATCTGTAAACGGAAAAAGGCGGGCCCCCGGACAGAATCTCGACCTCCGGTGCCCGAGACCGCAATGTAATGTCCACGAAAAATCGGCACCAAGCTATCATGTTCCTCCATCCTCTGGACATCCCCATCGGCCTTGGCCCAGAAAGATTCGTCCTGTGCTGTCATGCCGGCGCCACGAGGTCGTGGGACATCTGAGGGAGAGCCCCCCGTCATGACGCCCACTTCCTCTTGCGTCTTGAGCCGTCCGACGCCTGCCATGTGTCGCCGACAACCGCCTCGGATGTTCGCAGTTCGGGCGGTATATAATGATAACCACCTGTTGCCTAGTTGACGCCGTTCTGTAATAGTCGCTCCCACCTCGTTCTTCGAATTGTGAGACAGCCGTGCGTTGCATTCTTCGGACGAACCTGTCTGTCGCTAGCTGGCCCGTTCATCATTGAGCAACGGTAACATCACCCTCACGCTGCCCAGCCAAGACTCTCGCATCGTTTTGCAGGCCTTCGTCGAGCATTCATCCCTCCCGGTGCGATTGGCTGTCTAGAGAGTTCGTAATGGCCGGCCGTACAACGAATCCCCTCGAGGTTGATACCGCTGCCCCTGACGTTCTCGACGCGTTCCGAACGACCAACAGCTCGACGCCGACCCTGACACCGAGAGAGTGCGAAGAGCGCCAAGAGAAGAAGTCAGGGGAGGCGACGAAAGAAACCCCAGTGCAGAAGGCAGAAGATGAGCCCATAGGGAAGCAAGTGAAATTGACGACAGAGACACCAATAGCCTCAGCAGACTCATCGCCCACTCCCAGCCGGCTTGATGTTACAAAACAGCCTGCGATGAGTGAAAAGGCCGATGTCGATGGGTCCAAACCACCTGGTGAATGCCCTCCCGAGGTCGATGAGGCCGAGGACAACTTCAGGCCCAAAACCATGAAATTCTGGCTCGTCATTCTGTCCAACTTCGTCTCTCTATTTCTCGTTGCTTTGGACAGAACAATCATAGCGACTGCTATCCCTCGCATCACTGACGAATTTGGGAGCTTGGGGGACATCGGGTGGTACGGCTCAGCGTACATGCTCACGACGGCTGCTTCGCAACTGGTCTTCGGTAGGGTCTACAAGTTCTACAATCTTCGAATGTATGCTGCCCCCCTCCGTGGTTCATCAGGCCGTACTCTCATCGCATGAAAACAGTGTTTTTCTTGGCAGCATTTTTGTTTTCGAGCTTGGTTCGCTTATCTGTGGCATTGCACCCAACTCGCCTACATTGATTGCTGGCAGAGCTATTGCTGGTGTGGGTTCTGCTGGCATCTTCACTGGTGCCATGATGGTCATGATTCCGATGGTTCCGCTGCACAAGCGGCCCATGTTCCAAGGTGAGGCCAAACTGTCGCTTTTGAGATATGACTATGCTGAAATATTTCTACAGGAATGTTCGGAATGGTGTTTGGACTTGCCTCCGTCATCGGCCCGTTGATCGGTGGCGGCTTCACCGGGACCGTCACCTGGCGGTATATCAGCTACCATCACCCTACCGAGATTCACGGGCTAACAGCGAAACGCACAGGTGGTGTTTTTACATGAACCTTCCTATCGGAGGCGTGGCCTTCATCTTCCTATTTTTCATGCTGAAAGCACCGAAGCAACAGCCCCAAGGACCGGCCACACTTGTACAGCACATCCTGCGCCTTGATCCGCTGGGAACCTTCTTCTTCCTTCCGTCGATCGTCTCTCTTCTCCTAGCCTTGGAATGGGGTGGCGCCTCCTACGCTTGGAGTGATGGCCGCATTGTCGCCCTCCTCGTAGTCTTCGGCGTTGCATTTTGTGCATTTGCGGCCGTCCAGGTGTTCATGCCCAAGACAGCCACGGTTCCTGTCAGAATCATCTCGCAGAGGACAATGTTGGCCGGTGCGTTCTTTATGCTCTTCTTGGCTGGCTCCATGATGTTAGCCGTATACTATCTACCACTATGGTGTAAGTCATTCCACAGGCGCAGAAATGGTGAGCAAACTAACACAGGCATCAGTCCAAGCTGTTCAGGGTGCTGACCCGGTCGATTCTGGAATCTATACGATACCACTTGTTCTGAGCATTGTGGTGTCTTCTATCATTTCGGGCGGCATGACGCAGAAAGTCGGATACTATGTGCCATCCATGATTCTATGCCCATGCATCATGTCCGTAGGCTTGGGATTGATGAGCACGTTCCAGCCGGGAACCAGCTCTGGACACTGGATAGGCTACCAGTTCTTGACTGGTTTCGGCCTCGGGTTCGGCATGCAGACTGTTGGCCTAGCAGTGCAAGCAGTCCTGCCCAAGGAGGATGTGTCGACAGGCGTTTCGATTAGCTTCTTCTCCCAGCAGCTCGGAGCGGCCATCTTTGTCTCAGTAGGCCAGTCCATTCTCAGCAACCTGCTGGTGTCGGAACTATCAGGAATTCCTGGTCTACCAGCCCAAGTTATCGTAAACTCGGGCGCTACCGGCTTAAGAGAACACGTATCAGGGGAGGTCTTGGACGTGGTGGTCAGGGCTTACAATTACGCGTGCACTAGGATATTCTTGGCGGGTATGGGGCTTTCCCTGGCGACACTCGTCTGTGCTCTTTTTATGGAGTGGAAAAACATCAAGAAGGGGAAGCACCGTGCTAGTAGAGTTGAGCCAGAAGCAGAAGCTGAGAGGTGAGCGCCGGAACTGAGGTTGCACAATGGCAACGGGTCGCAAATTATCAGTTAGTAAAGGGGACAGATGATACGCATACTTATTGCTCGGTCTGATGCGGTATTCAATAAATGAGAACAATAGGACCGGACCCCCTCTCGAATGTAATGTCAGGCAGTTACCTAATCTACCTATCCAGATATCAATTGGTAATAATGAGGTATAGATTAAACCACAGTGGGCAGGCGCTGCACGCAATTAAAAGGTAAGAGCCCGCCTATTTTGACTGGGTGCCCGGGCTATTTTAACTAGGTCTCTATATCTCTAAGATCCCTAGGCCCCTATTAGTTGGATTTTAATCTAGGCTTTTTTTTACTAAGTGCCTAATCTTTACTACTACTTTTCTTCTTTATTTATAACCACAATACCTCTTTAATTATACCCTTATAAGTAATAGAATTATAGCTTTAATACTATTTTTAAAAGTATAAAAGCTAAAGTAGCTAGGTTAACTAGGGTAATTAGAGCAAACGGGGTAGCTAGGGTAGCTAGGGTAGCCGGGGCGGCTATAGTAGCTAGGGATATAACGGGGTTATAGACGTTAAAGAGGACGTAGTGGTACTATTTAAGGGAAATAGTAAGAGATTATAGGTAGGATTACTATAGTAGAAGTTTTAGGAAATCTAGGTAGTAGTATAATATAGTATAAAGTTATAAATTATAGTTTATAGTTAATTATGTAGTTATAGTTATTTTTACTATTGTTATAGTAACTTAAGATAAATTAATTACTATCCTTTTTATAATTTAAATTAAAAGTATAAATAGTAGTAAGGGGCGGTAGTATTTAGCTAATAGAAGTGTAGGGATTTATTAGAAATATAGAGAACCCAGTTAAAATAGCCCAGGTACCCAGTTAAAATAGGCGGGCTTAAAGGTAATAGTGACACCCAGGCTCCAGGAGCACCTAGGTATGGAGACCATAGGTATGCGCAAGCACCTACCTAGGCAGCCACGTTCGCTTTCGGCACTACCAGCTAATCAGTAATGGACATTACTCGCGACTCGCACTGGTCCAAGATGGGATTTAAAGTTGCGCCTGAGGCCTGGCCCTTCCCTAACTTCAGTGTATGGTGTCCTCGGTACTCTGTAGATTGGTAGACATGTCAAGGCAGGTCCATCGCCACTCGTCCAATTAGGCTCTCCAGCCTTAAACTGATATCTTTTCAGGCGCTAATTAGCGCGCGGCCGACTCCTGATTCTTCGACTTCACTCATCCGCGGCGGTTGTGTTTCAACAACAACCACAACAACAACAACACCAACAAGTGGCAAGCGAAACCCCGTAGGCCAAAATCTATTGCCGATGCGGCCGACCAGGGCGTGTATGGAGGATAGTGATACTGCTTCGTGTTACACCCTCGAGCCCGTCATGCCTGGTCAACGTACATGTCCTCACCTGAACGCTCAATCTTGGTCCGGGTTTATAATCGCCTGGACGATATACTCCTCCTGAGCGGGCAGGAGGCAGAGCAGGCCAAGACTCAACCTTGGTATCTAGCAAGTGAGGAGAGGAAGGGGAAAGATCTTCTCTTAGGCAGAACCAACTGCTTGCCTCCTCGTTGCAGACATATTTAAACCCTTCGAAGCGTCCGCCGTTGCCATGACCTCTGTGTCGTGTGCTAGAGTAAACAATCCGGAGACGCCAGGTCAGGATATTGCTCCGGCCAAACGCAAGAGAGCGAGCAAACCAAAAGTTCGTACAGGATGTATCACCTGGTAAGCGCCCGTCTCTTACCACAACTGCTTTACCCATTGACTGACATGATGTTAGCAAGTAAGACACCCAACAAATGTTCCATCTTTCGCCTCTGTGATTGAAGGACCAGGGCTGACCCCAGGTTGCTTTCGTTTTTCAGGATCAGGCGCATTAAATGTGACGAAGAAAGGCCTGCCTGCGTGCGTTGCACCTCCACCGGGAGGACTTGCGATGGCTATGACAAGGCCAAGCCAGCTCGAGCTCTGGAGACCGACAGTGTGCGTACCGAGGTTTTCGCTGTCCAGGGACGATACGCGCACGCTAGGTCGGATGACAAAGTCTTGCGCATCTTCCGTCCGCTTGTAGCTGACATTAATGGCACGCAAGCCGAGCGCCTGTACTTCCACCGCTTCCGGCGCATTGCGGAGGGAGGCCTCTGCAATCACGTCACAAACCTCACCAGCTTCTGGAGCCGGCTTGCTCCCCAGCTGAGCCACTCGGACGAGGCTGTGAAACATTCCATCATTGCACTCGGCTCAGCCTATCATATCTACCAGTCGGACACGGAAGACGGGAAACCGTCCCACGAGCTCGAGATCTTTACCATCCAACAGTACAGCACAGCCATGTCAAAGCTCTCTCATTACGTCCACGTCCCGACGGAGGACAGAATCACCGTCACGCTGTTGTGCTGCGTGTCGTTCGTATGTATCGAGAGCTTGAGGAAGAACTGGCGGCCTGCATTGACTCATCTGTCGAATGGCCTGCGCATCATCGAGAGCCTGCCTATGGGTATGCTAAACAAGCTCAGAGACACATGTTCGGTATACGGATCGGCAAGCAGCACCGAAGAAGGGTTGGGCATGGACTATATTCTACGTCTTTTCGCGACATGGGAGGTTTCTTGCGCTCTGTTCGCAGAGAACTTCAAGCCTGTCATCTCGATCAAGTTGTACCGAGGGCGAGAACTGAACGACAAGCCATTGGACGAGTTCAAGTCGATCACCCAAGCTCACCGAGCAATCGTTCAGTACACGCGAGATGTCTTCGCTCTTGTCTGGTTGTTCCGAGATCACCAGGGAGATGACCAATTCTGGTCCCAGCCCATCCCTCAACGCCAACACGAAATCTTGTCGCGCAGGGGCGACTGCATGGATGGCCTCTTTGAGCGGTTCATGGCAAAGCCTCAAGCACCACCAATCGGGACAGGAGAGCACTACTCGATCTGCCTGGATATGCTGCATTATAGTTGCGCGCGCCTTCTATGCGAAAACCTGCGTCGCAGCAACTCCCAGGAGCCGCAATCGGCAGACACAGTGGCCCGTTACGCCAAGTTGGTGTCTCTCGCCAACGTTTTGCACCAAGGGTTCGCTGCGAAGCGAAGCGAAACTACACCATTTTCTCGATCGTTTACCCTCGATATTGGAATAAAGCGCCACTCTATTTCATCATTGTTAGTTGTCATGACTCTGAAGTCCAACAAGGCGCTTTCCGCATTCTCCGGGAGTACCCCCAACGCGAAAATCTCTGGGATGGTATTTCTGTTGGAAACTTACTGGCCACCGCCAAGAACCTGAGTCATGGACTATCCCACCCGTTGAAAGAGGTGGCGACTTCACTTGCATTTGGCACAGGAATACCTGCGCTTTATGAGAGGCTTCAGCAATTACGGATCAAAGTTGAGAAAGATTGACTTGAAATGACACTGCAAGGTTTGATCAGGTGAGCCAATCAAGTCGATGCGAGTTTATAACCTTTGTGTATAATTATCAAGTGGCTGTAGTCAGGACTGAATATGCTTGTATGTACTGAATGCTCCTCCATTGTTGCTCCGCGGCCTCTCATATCCAAGTTTGTTGTTGTACAAACCACTGCGCAGTTCCCGTCATTTTAAAGTTAGGTACCTACCTAGGCGAGTGCCTAGGTAGGTAGCTCATCGGCACACTAGTACGGTATAGCACCGTAGTGGACCCAATAGTAGGTAGTACCGTAAACGTTTCCCCCGGGCGTGCCTCCGAGTTACAACTTATTACATCATGTGCTCATCGCGCGCACCGCACACACACTTGACGCCCACAGTCGCGTACAATGTCATCCTTTCCACATGAAATACCCGCGATCGCCGACGAAAACACCGGGTTCGATCTGAATGTCCAGCATGGCCATCAAGACCTGGTCCAGGCTGTAGCTTTCAATGCATACGGTGACCGCTGTGCGACCGGTTCTGTCGACGGCAAAATCAAAGTCTTCAACCGGCACAAAGATGGCGTCTGGCATCATTGTGACACCTGGGGGGCTCACGGCGGCGAGATTCTCGAGGTAGACAGACCCTTCTTGCTTTCCAGCTCCGTCACCTGTTCAGAGACTGACCACATACCCCCATTGCCAGCTCCAGTGGCTCCCTCCGACGGTGTACCCAAACCTCATAGCATCCCTCGGCATCGAGGGCCGCTTCAAGTTGTGGGCGGAAGATCCATCTGCCGCTCCTGGCCGGCGTTTCAGCGCCAGCAATCGCGCGACGACGAGCAAAGCCGCCTACGAGATGCGCTCCGCAAAGTACCCCTATCGCTCTTTCTCCATGAAACATAACGAGGAGACGCGACACACTTATCTAGCACTTCTCGCCTCCGACGGCCGTCTAATGGTGTTTGAGAACGAGCAGCCTGAGAATATGTCCGAATACACACCGATCGACGAGCTCAGCATATGTACGAAACCAAACCGCGGTGAGGAAGTCAGTTTCAAGGTTCGGTTCGATCCGAACCCCGACCCATGCTATAATGCGATGCAGGCAGGCGTGGCTAACGACTCGTTGGCGTTGGTCGTGGCGGGTATGGCTGCAGTCAAGATATACCGGTCTAGGGATGTGATCAAGACTTCGTACGGCGTCGCCCAGACGCAGCGCGAATTCTATCTGGCCCTCGAGGTTGGTGTTCATAGAGGCCTAGTGCGGGATGTCGCGTGGGCGCCAGGGAACATTCGGGGCCACGATATTATTGCGACCGCCTGCCAGGACGGCTTTGTCCGCGTATTCCGCATCGACACACCCCACTCGTCCAACGATGGCAAATCCTGGTCCATGTTGGAGCTCATGAGATGCGAGAATCATCAAGTGCAGACGTCGTTAAAGGCTGGTCAGCTGAATGATAAGCAGCATCACCAATCGGGACTAAGCGCCAGCTTGGCCAAGTCGGGTTCACATGCGGAGCGGCATTTCTCGGGCCAGCTCGGGCAGGTCAAGCACGCTTGCAAAGAGATTGCGAAGCTCGATAGTCACCGCACGCCAGTTTGGCGCGTTGGGTTCGACGATGACGGCCAGATACTTGCTAGCACTGGTGACGACGGGAAGCTGGTGTGCTATCGACAGACTCCGAGTGGCGACTGGGCCAAGAGTTCTGAGCTGGCCATTGTCAAGACAAGGATGGCTACGCCGTGAATGCTGCGCGCAAGCCAGGGCCCTGAAAAGACACCCCAAGGAGTCCGATGTACATACCACGAGACCTACCCGCAACGTCGTGTAGGCCGAGTGCAGCATACGTTTATTTCCATCGTCCTGCTCAACTAGGTGACGCGGTGAAAGTTGCTGCGTGAGCGAAAGCTGTGATGATACCAAGGACTGGGCCTCGTACTCGTTGGGGGGGAAGATTAGCCACTTGGCATCCGCTGTTCTGTTCAGCCACTTAAGGTCATGAATGGGTTTTTCGACAAAAGATACCCTACTTAACTTCACCGTCTTCTATTTTCTTTTTTACGTATAGTTACACAGCACCATAGATGATATTTGTAATGGAGCGTGATGGTCTTCGCAATGGCTGAAGACCCCTCAACCCCCTCCAAACAGAAGCAAAAACCAAATTACACTACTTTCTACGCTTTTGACCTCCACCGCCCTCATCAGCAGCTTGGCGTTTCCGGCCATTTTTGCGCCAGAACTCTTTACTCTCTTTTTTCTCCCTAGCTTCCTTCTTCTCCTCGGACTCTGCAAGTTTCTTCCGATACGCCGCGCGGTTTTCCTCCTTCTTGGCCGCGCGGCGAGCCACCTTGTCGTTGCGAATCGTCGTGAGCTGCTGCAGCAAATTTCGTGCTGTTTTCTCTTCTTTGGTGAGAACAACTGCGCGCTTCTGCATGTACGTGTCCTTCTTTTGCTTCCGCGTCTGCACTATCTGCGATTTGAACGGCAGCTCGGAAGCGAGCGCACGAGGGACGCGCAGTGGGTTGAAGTGACGCGTCTCGCGCTCAATCTTGCGATACTGACTATTCTTCTGCAGTGGCGTCTCGATGCCCTCGGCGCGGCGCACCTCACCAGTCAGCCGCATTGCGTGCCAGCCGATCAGGTTTGTCACCGGGTTGTAGAAGCGATGCGGTTTGATGGGGTACCAAGCACGTAGAAAAACGATGTCGCTGTACAGAATCTTGTCCTCAAAGGTGGCGCGGAAGTGACCCTCGGGCTTGGACAGCGCGCGCTTGATCTGACCGCGTACCCCGGACACCGTCTTGATGGACGCGCCCTCGAATTTCGCAATCTCGAGCGCCGAGTTAAACATGCCCTTGATGAAGGCCGTGTTTTTGTGGATCTTGTCCGCCGTGCCCGTGAGCTTGAGCTTCTTAACAATTTCTGTCGACTCGTCCACGCTGAGGACGGTACCCGTGGCCGCTATCCGGAAGCCGGGATTGGATGATGCGAACGACTGGAAGCACACGAAACCGCTATTGGGCGCAATTAGCGGCCCATATATGGTTCCGAAGCAGTGCATATGCTCTGGCGTGTACTTGAGCATCCGATTTCTCGTTCTCGAGTCAGAAATGCTGTAAATGGGCAGGGTCTGGAACCGCCTCCACCCTAGAGAGAAGATCAATGGGTCGTTTGTCTTGAGAATCTTCTTGTGCCAGCGGTGCTTCTTGATTCGCACCTGCACGAATCCGAAGCGGTCCTCAGTAGGCGAGAGGCCTCCAAGAATGATGGGCATGCGCGGGTCGAACTTCTCGACAAATTCCGCCGGGACGCCCTCGAGCACAATCTTGGCGTACTTGCCGGCTTTGTATCCTTCGACTGCGGCTCGTTGCCTCTCATCAAGATTATCAAACTCGGCTTTGTTGATGTCCAACTGCTTCTGGATGATGGCTTTCTGAGCTTCGTACCAGTCATCTTCCCCGAATTCTTGTTCTCCGCCTTCGCGTCGGGCATTGGCCTTGTCGTTCATGAAACCTTCTCTGTCTTCCTCTTCAAAGCGCAGCTTGAGTTCTTCCTTCCGTTTCGCGTTCTTCTCGCGGTCCGTTTCGAAGACCTCCTCGCCCACAGGTTCTCCTGGGCCATGCTGCTCTCCAGTCTCAAGGTCTTCAAAGACGCCATCACCCTCATCGTTCTCATCCTCATCCTCATCGTCGATGCCTTCGAACTCGTCCTCATCGTCCCCATAATCCTCATCTTCGTTTCCATCGCGCATTGCTGCTGTAGTGAACCGTCGTCTCAAGGCCTCCACGTTTGCTTCCTGAGACCATTTTGCCGCTAGGTCCTCGTAATCGTATAAAGGTATCGACCTGTCCTCCGTTCTGTCTTCTTTCTCCTGCTTAGACTTTTTGAAGAATTCTTCGTCGTCGGAAGCTTCAATGTCCTCCTCTTCTTCATCCTGGCCACGCCATCTAACAAGCACCTCTTCCGGCGTCAAGGAGTCATTGTATAGAAACCTTGCGAGGTCTGGAGTGTAGTAGGATCGTTTCTTGCCGTGGAGTTTCCTCGCGCGCTCTGCCATGTTCTCCTTCCATCTCAAGGCGGCTGCCTCCTCGTCCGAGTGCAAGGAGTTGTCTTCCCCATCCGTATCCTCCTCATCGCCCTCGTCCTCCAATCCGGATATTGAGCCAAGATCAGAGTCGCTTTCTGCGAAAGCAATGTCCTCATCGTCGCCTTTCTTGTCGCCGTCCTTCCGGAACATCTTGCCGACCTTGTCCTCGTCGAACTCCTCCTCGACATCCGAATCGTCGTCTTCCTCACCGCTAACCAGCCCATCGTCGTCTACAAGCTCATCGTCGGATTCTCCGTCACGGTCGGCAAGGCGGGCGTGTCGGTGGGTCTTCCGACCTGTGTCCTCCTCCTCAGCGATTTGCTTGATTCGTTCGCCGCCCTTAAAAAGCTGGACGCCCTCTTCGGTTTGACCCAGGAGCTTCCGCTCGCCTTGCAATCCAACAATGAGTTCTTCGCCCTCGCCTCTCTCAACATCGTCAGCGTCCTTGTCGAAGTTGAAGCCCTTTTCTCTCGTAATCCAAATTGCGTCGCCATCAATCTTCAGACCACTACGATCAGACATGGGGGCGTGAAGCTTCTTCTCCTTCTCATCTAGGCGGCGTCGTGTGGTCTTGCCCGTGATCTTGGCAATAGCTTGCTCCATGGCCGGTGTTGGGCACGGGTCCGGCAGCACCTCCATGTTGGAAACAGTGAAATCGCCAAGTCCAGGAACATGCACCCTTTGTCCCTGGGCAGCAAAGTTTGTGCCTCGAAGATAACCCGACAAGACAACAGAGCGATCGCACTTGGGGTCTTCCTCGACCTTGGTAGGGTGGGTGATGTCTCGATAGCTGTCAATAATGGTGTAAGGGTGCGAGTTTCTCCAGACCAGGGGGCGAGGATTCTTCATGACGGAGAGGAACCGAGAGAGATTGTGAACTTCTCGATCGGGATAACGGCCGTTCATGACCCCTGAGAGGTAGAACAGGTGTGCACCTTGGTACAGTTCGTTCCAGAGTCTCCTCTTGAGACGCTTTTTCGCGTCCTTGAGCGCCTGCGGCTTTCGAAACAAGTCCAGATGTGTGAGTATCCCGAACACATTGCCAGGCACTCCTGTGTTGGCCAATATGTTGAGGAACTCCATCGTTTCCATCTCAAAACCATAATTGCCATCAATCATGAGGAGGATTATGTCTGCAATCTTGGCCATGTCGACCATCGCTTCGAGCTCATTGGGGCATTCGACAAAGGTCAATCGCTGTTTCTTAGATGTGACGACAGTGATAGGGCCCTGGGGTTCGGAAAGAGTCTCCTTCGCATATCTCCTGACCAACGATTTCAACAGGGTGGTCTTGCCAACACCAGGAGGTCCGACGATGGTGACCAGCCTTGGCGGTGGTTCATCGGGTAGGCGGTCGACAAGGGGGACATGAAATCGTCTCTCTCTTATATCTGAGGATCGTGCGGCTGACTTTGCAAGTTTGCCCGGGTTGGAGAAAGTGAAAGCTTTGGGGTTTCGATCTAAAGAGGACGTCCGTCAGTACTCGCAAAATGGCAAATGCCATTTGTCCGGCGACTTACCCCCAGTGTGCCCTTTCTTCTCCTTGGACTTTCGATGAGGTTTATGTACTTGGTCCTCCATGCTGGCGGCAGCGTCACCCAGCGTTCGTGGGATATCCTACTGCATGCGACGGTACTCGTTGGAAGTTTTTGACCTTTTTAACGCGACTGGCGGCGATCTCTAGGTAGTCGCCCGTGCTAAGATGGAATTTTTTTTGTGGACCTGCCTTCTATCTTATCTCTGCCTCCCTACCTATCGATAAAGAATGCAACCACCCCACTTATCCGTACACCTCGGACATTCATTCCACCAGTCCATGCTCGGGTAGGTAACCGGGCGGTAGGACGCAAATGCACCTCCCTTCATCTGGTCAGCAGTGACGGCATGGCCGATAACGAGTTTGATTCAGCAGGACGACGATGGTAGGCAGCGGCACCATGATTGGCTTCTTCGTCAAGTCACAAGACACTACTAGACTCCGCAGTTATCTGGGAGCGGCATAATGCGTGAAGAAAAGACGTGCCAACCACGCTGCAAGGCGCAAGATACCCTTGCTGGAAGTTGCGGTACTACACTGCCCGGTGTCTGAAGTACCCAGGTACATCGGGATGACGTACTCTTCTGAATCCCATCCAGCACGCGGACACTGCTCAACCTCTCACTAATAATACCTGCTTGCCTAGGCAGGTTGCCTGTCAGCGCCTGGACCGCGAGAAAACCGGGCCACGAGGCAGACCGGCTGGACTGGTTATAAAGTCCACCATCCAGCCCCGTTCTAGCCAGCCCCTGCTATCCGAGTCGTTTCGACGTCGAACCCTTTATTACCAGCTACAACCAACCCATCGTTGATCAACGCACTTAATTTACGCACACAAAATTGCCAACATGCCCACCTACATCGTAAGAAGGAATCAGCTCGCGAGTTTTGAGAATATAGTTAGTTGGCTGACATTTGTACCAGGTCACTTGCAAGGAGGATGCCACCCCGGACCAGGTCAAGGCGTAGGTTGGCCTGTCTTTGCATCTTTGAACTCGTTGTCGCACAGCGCAACGAATCTGACATTTCTACAGTGCCAAACAGCATGCCGTTGACCAGGGCGGTAAGATTGGACATGAATATAGCTTGATCAAGGGCTTCTCGTGAGTATTCCACGCAGCACGAAACCGTCAACCGTCTGACTGCCCCTTGACTAACCGACCTTTACTTGACCAGTGTTGATTTCCCCGAGGATTCTGTCCAGACTCTCGAGAGTCACGAGCATGTCAAGGCTGTTGAGAAAGATCAGGAAGTCAGGACCCAATAGATGCAGTCTGGAACAAGGGTTTGGCGTTGGCTATCATTGGCCGTGTGCCTGATCCGCAGCTGTTCATAGACTGTTTAGGTTTCCAAGATACATATAATCAAAGTAGCTCGACGCCTCGTTGTTTTCGTGCTGCCTCCGTGACCCTCGAGGCTTTTGTATCTACAGAGTAATGCTTCGTCAAGCAATGAACGATAAGCACATCACCATCACCAACCCCTCACGGCATACCTAGGCAAGGCCGTGTTACTAGGTGGGGTGTGGATACCCCGCGGTTGGCGTCGGTCCCCACTCTGGCTTCAAGCGGCCGCTACCTAAGTATTACGGAGTACAAGCCTTCGCTACAAAGCAAAGCACAGGCACTGAGCGGCCGTCGCCAACATCTGCAGCTCCCTGTATGTTGGACGCCTGAGTAAAGTGAGGTTCGATGCGGCTGGTCACATTTTCGATTTCTCCCATCAATTCGACTCCCTCCTAGCCGTCCAACGCGTCTCGCACTGCGCCAAAAATGCCGCCATGAGGGGTATCACGACACCACAGAGGCTGCCCCGGTCCCACGGGACACTCTCGAGGCTCTGCACTCCGTTCTCTCTTCGTTTCTCTGCTCCTTGCCATCGCGGCTATGGCAGCGCCTCGTCCAACCTATCGCGCGTCGACGACCATGAGATCGTGCAGCTAGCCAGCAAACCCCAACACCCCTTGAGTCTCGCGGACCTGGTCAGGTAGGAGCATCCTAGTGCTTCTCCCTTTTCGGCTCGAAGATTAATCGTTCTCCAGACACGGCCGCCCTCCTCTAAGCGAACGGTCACTTCTGGCTTCGGCCAACTTTACTCTCTCCCTGCTCCCTATTCGTCTCGCCCACCGAATTCAGGCCCTCCGAAACCTGCCCTATATCGTCGTCTCCAACCCCAACATCAGCAGGATATACAACAACTACGTCCACTCCCTCTCGACCTTACTTCCCTGGTGGACAAAAGGCAACAAGGGCGGTGACAACGCCGTTCGCACCCTCGACGACGAGATCCGCTTCACCGAGGTTCTTGCTGAGCTTGTCGCAACGCATACCGACACCATTCCTATTCTGGCCCGCGGCTTCCTGGAATGTCGCCGCTATATAAGCCCTGCTGAGGTAACACGCTTCCTTGACGAGCACCTTCGCGCCCGCATTGGCACCCGCCTGGTCGCCGAGCAGCACATTGCACTCCACTACAGCAGCCAGCCTCACTTCGACCCGGCAGCGAGTCCGACGCCGTGCCCGGAGCACCCCAGTTACATTGGCGTCATCGACACTGCCCTGCGGCCTGCCCATATCGTTGAGTCCTGCGCAGGATTTGTTGCTGATATATGCGAGCTGCGGTACGGCGTCCGCCCTCAGCTGTACATTGATGGCGAACCCGACACCACCTTTGCCTTCGTACCCATGCACCTCGAGTATATCGTTACCGAGCTGCTGAAGAACGCCTTCAGAGCCACTGTAGAGTATCGTGACAATAAGGAGCCCATTGTCGTCACCATCGCGCCAGAGCCGCCCGCGCGCAAGCAGACGGGGCAATCACTCAAAATTGATGTGCCCAAAGAGACCAGAGGCGAGTTCAGGAGCGATGCCATCAAGCCTTTGGACGACAACGTTCCTGGGGTAACGATCCGAATTAGGGACCGCGGGGGCGGCATTTCTCCCGAGGTCTTGCCCAACATCTGGTCCTATTCCTTCACCACCTTTTCCGAAGAGAACGAGTTCCCAGGCTCTGACAGCGATGGTTTGAATGTCATCGCGAGTGCGAATGTAGGCGGAAGCTCCATAGCGGGCCTCGGGTACGGCCTGCCACTTAGCCGCGCATATGCCGAGTACTTCGGCGGTGGAATTGCTGTTCAGAGCTTGCATGGTTGGGGCACTGACGTATACCTACGACTGAATGGCGTTGGGAAGATACAGTAAGGGGCAGTGCCCGTTTTTGCAGTTCCAACACGCATATTCCAACATGGATCAGACGGCCTCATTATAGCACCGTCGAACATTGTACTTGCTCTAGCGTGTCATTGGAATCAGCTACACTACACTAGGAGATGTATTACCATGTGGAAGTTGGCCACAATCGATGCGCTAATAAACAAAACTTTGGGCCCCAACCAGTGAAAGATAGAAAACAAAATGATTATGCGAAACCAAAATATGCTCGAGTGCAGTTGTTTCGCAGATCACAACGCCCCGGCCCTGCCCCCCATTTTTGACCGGCTTCTTGCAGGTGTTTTCATCATACAAAGAAGAGGCTCGTATATACGATTCCCAGTTGCCTCTCACATGTTAGCCAGCTCGTTGTCAATCTGTCTGTCCATGAAAGTTCTTCTCTCGCCAACAAGTCCAGTCTGCAGTCTCTGCTCGACCAGAGCACGTACTTGCTTCTTCGTTACAGTATCAAGGTCGACCTCACGTAGGACGCCTTGAATGGCCTCTATGATCATACCGTCATCAGGTCCTTGCACATTGCCACGCTGAAAGTCGAACGAGGAAGTCGACTGGGCGCCTGGTCGGTTCAGGCCAAGCGCGGATTGTGAGCGGTTACCGGGAAGACCCGGCGACAGACTGGATTGGCCTCGAAGATTCGACATGCTCGGGCGGCTGCTAGGGTGGTCCTGGTAGGGAGTTTGCATGCGGTGGATGTCATGTGTGCCAAGAGAGGCCATTGATTGCCTGTTGGCCATGGTTTGGTCGTGGTACGGGCTGGCTGCTCCGGAGGCGCGGGCCATGTGTCCACCAAAGGGGGCGGGAGATTGAGGCGGCATGTATGTGTTGTTCCGGTTCATGCCAGTCAGGACAGAGCCTTGTCGGACGGACGAGTAGACGGACCGGATCTCATCCATCTCGTACTGGTCGTCGTAGCCCATGTCATGCTTTTCCATGTAACCACCACGGCGCCCAGGGAGATTGTTTGCAAGGGCGTAGTCGTCCCACCGTTGGAGAGGAATGCTGCGGGGGTCAAAGCCCTCGTCGTCAACAGCGACAACCTGCTTGTTACCCTTCTCCCCTATGACAATGCGGGTGTTTCCCCATGAGAAATTGTCCTGGTTCCAGAATGAGTAAACCGGGAGAGCCATGTTGTAAATGGGGAAGGCCAGGATGTAAATGATCATCCATCCAATGTGCTGCCACTTTCTCTTCAAAATGAAAATGAGGGCCTGAAGACCGTACACCGCACCAATCATGATGATTGAAATGATAGGGACTTGGCCCGATCTGGTGGCCACTGTATAAATTAGGTAGCCAATGTAGATGGTGGTCGCTGGGAGGGTAATAGTTCCGAAAAGATCAACGAAGACGATGAAGCGCATGCTGAAGCAGCAGAAGCCGCACATTTCCTTCAGCTTCATCAGCTCAAAGAGGTTATGAATCGTCGAATTGATCCACCGACGACGCTGAGACAGCAGGACGCTCCATGATTCGGGTGCTGCAGTTTCACAGTATGCGTCGGGGATGAATTTGTACTTCATAGACGGGAAGTACTTCGTCATCAACGTGGTGAGATAACGATCCTCACCTAGCGACAGAAGGTTCTTCTTATGCAGCGTGTCGACGTCACATACACTATAGTCCCTGATGACATCGTCAGAGATGATGAGCGGCTTGCCCTTGTCGACGGTTCGCAGACGGTACATGGTGAAGCTAGCGACTAAGTTAGCACACATCTCCCACGAGTCCACGTAGAAGATAACTTACCAACCGGGCAAGCAGGTGACACTGCCGAAGAGCGACTCGAAAGCCTTGGCCAAGTTGTGCGAGATGAAGTATTCGTAAACCTGAATCATGGTCCACCAAGTTCTATCGTCATTCTGTAGTCCAGTCTCGCCACAGATACCGGCAATCTTCGCATCGTTGGCACAGGCGGAGACTAGTCTGTTGAGCGAATCTTCTCGGACAGACGTGTCGGCGTCAACCATCATGAGATATTCGTATAGCTCGGGGTCCACGCCAATAACGTTGTTGATCTGGTGAAACATTTCCAGCTCGAGGGGGCTCATAGGCGCGCGGTGGTGAACGCGATTGAGGAAGCTCATCAGAAGGATCTGAGAGTCACGCTTGCCTCGGTTACCAGGCTTAGATTTGGTCTGTTCTGATTCTTTCCCGACCTTGACGACGACCAAATAGGGCACAACATTGCCCTCAAATTCGTAGAGACCAGAGTAGACCTTGCCATAGTTGAGCTGTTCGCTACCTGTGCCAACCGACTTGAAAGGAAGCGCTGGGGGATCAACTTTGGGGTCGACCCCAAGAATGTCCAGAACAATCTTAGGGGTGGGACGATCGTTGCCAGCACCGACGATAATACCGTCACAAATGACGCAAAGAAGCTTCCTCTTGTTGTCATACTGCAGGGCCGTGAGAGAATCGAGGGCTTTCCGCAACGAGTCTTCGCCCTCAGTGTAGGCGGGTACCTGGCAGATGACAAACTTGTCCTGCGGGGCAGGGCGTCGCTTCGAGCCGAATTGCAGAGCGGCCAAGAACTTGATCAAAATGACCGAGCAAAGAATGATGGTCATTGCCAACATGATGTAGTTGTTCGTTTGACACTTAGCGGAGTAGCGGAAATCTGGAATTCCCACGTAGAAATGGTTCTTGATACAGTTCATACTGTTTTGGACGGAGGCGTTCTCGGTCTGATTGGTAGAAGCTGTCTTGATGACATCGTTCCAAAGATCAGTGACATCTTCGCCAGGGTTGTTCGAAACGACATTGGTGAGTTTGGTGTTGAGGAATTTGTAGGCGTCTACATCCTTGTTTATGTCGATGGTGTTGTAGTAGTCGGTGAGATCGTACACGGCACCGTCGTAGATGACCCACATGTGGTTGTCGTCCGAACCTTCAGTCGAGACCTTCTTCTTGTCCCACACGAGATCGCCCTTGTAGAATTCCTTCATGCTAGGCAGAAAGATCTTGCTATACCAGTCTTTGTTGCTCAGGCGGCTGGTGGGGTCTTGAGCATAGAAGCCACTCGTGTGGAGGCCGGTCGTAAGCTCAGCAGTGTTGTTGTACGTCAACACCATTCTGTCCGTAAGACCAAGACCCGGGCAAACAAGTTCCAACGGAGGAGGGAAGTAGACGTCGAGATTCAGTCCAGCAAACGGCAACATGTTGTCCTTCGTCGTCTCGATGGCGGTGTCGGAGTGCTGCCTCTTCCAAAACTTGGAAATATCGTAGACACGACCCCGGACACTGACAAAGAAATCGCTCTCGCCCGTATGATAGCCAACTTCCTGGCTGTTCCAGGCCTTATCGAAGTTGGGACACAGAAGTTTACCGAAGAAGATGATCCAGAAGACGATGGCGGCGTTGATAAGAACAATGAACCAGACGAGAACGAGCTTCTCACGCCAGGCCATTCGAATGTCAGGCCGCTTCATACGACCAACGAAGCGCAAAACCGGTGATGGAATCCAGAAAGTCCAGAACCATACGACAGCGACCCAGATGCGTCGCTCTCTCGTCAGAGGCTTAGTCTCGATCTGCTTGCCGTCGGCGAGCTCAGGATCCATTTGACCCACGAACTCGCCTTCGTTATTGTAAAAGACTTGTCCCTTGTACGTGTCGCCTTTCGTGCCCAGGCCGTAGTCTCCGGTTTGTTGAACGTTGCGCATTCCAGAGGGGGCGATGGATGGCGCGCGCATTGCATTGTGGTTCAACGTAGCCTGAGACAGATTGCCTTGGCTGTAGTTTCTTTGGTGAGCAATGAGTTGGTCACGGCTTCCGTTGGGAGTCGTGTCCAGCATGGGAGTAGGGAAGTACCCGCTGCCGTTGGCCGAGTAGCCCGATTCCAAGTTGTTGGCGACCATGACGTTCCCCATACCGGGGAGGTTATTGTCCAGTGGCTTCATGTCGAGCATGCTCTCAGCCTCCCACCAGGCACTCTCGCGGACCCAGACGCGCTCCCTGCCAACCACAACTTCACCATTGGTCCACCCACGCTCAAGGATCCAGGTCTCAATACCCTCGCGACCGTCCTTGCATCCAAGCGCGGCATAGCGCTGGACGAACTCATCGATGTCGAAGTCAGCAGTGAAATCGAGGTTTTTGTTGCGTCGGTTGGCCCATTCCGACAAGCGCCATGCACGGAGTTGACGGGACACGGTGCCGGCGGACCAAGCCGAGTTTACAGACGGTAGCGCAGCCAAGCTGGCCGGTGAATCATCTGTGGGATGGATCGAAAGATGGTACCAGACACGGCTGGAGCTGAGTAGGGCTGGAATGTCGATGCGACCAGTGCGTCCCAGGTTGATGCCCTCCCCAGAAACGGGAAAGAGCAGCTTCTTGAGAAAGGCATCGTCGTCTGCGGAGTGGCCAATCTTTTCGAGAACCTCCTCTCGCTTCTCCAGCTCATGCTGCCGTTCCCTGCTTGTGGCATTGTTCGAATTGCCGAGTTCTGCACCAATTTCGCCAACGGCCGTTTGCATTTCCCGAACGACGGTACTGCCGACAGGAGCGACGTCAACGCCATCGGCAATCATTTCGGCATTTATCCCCAGAGTGTCATCAAAGACGCCCCTCATGGCCAGGGCCTTGCCCAGGTTGGGATCGGGTACTTCCAAGATCGTAACACACACAGTGTCTCCACCATCGCCGTTGGAGGTAGGTGTGCGGACACCGCGGCCGTCAAGCGACTCAGCACCGTCTTTGATGCGAGCCATTTGCGTCGAGATTGCCTCGTTCGCCTTGGAGATGACCCAGTCGACCAGGGCTTCGTAGAGACCGCCAACGAAAGTTGCCCGGTCCTCGGTAGTGCATTCTCTTGCCAGAGTCTCGGGGTCCATTCCCAACAAGCCACTGACATCCTCACAAATCTCCTCAAAGATCTCCTCGTCCACACCGTAGTCGAGGGTGTCGCCGAGCTTGAGCAGGCCAGCCAGTGTCGAGATCAGGTTGCGGTGAGCAGAGCCCTTGATGCCTATCTCCTTCAAGGCGGTTCGGAAATCGTCAGCTGAGGCAGCATCGTCGGCCGTCGGGAGGTACGACGGCGGGTCGTATGTGCCAGACCTAGCCAGCAGCGCGTAGCTGGAGGCGGCTTGAAGACCGAGGAACTCTCTTTCGGCGGGAGTGGAAGCTGAGGTCAGGAGGTAGTAGAAGACATCAAAGGCGCGATAACCAGCCTCAGGCGGAATGCGTAACAGGCCATTCGCAGTGTCGATGCCGCCTTGGGACAAGGCAATTGAGGCACCGTGAAGATTGCCGGTAAGATTCAGAGTGAGCGTGACACCGAGAGCGGATTGGCGGGGAGCGGAAGGGTTGTATGGAGTACAGCATCTCAGAAACGGTTCTATAGCCTCCAATGCCTTGAAGACAGACGAGGGGATCGAGAGAGGGAGGGACGAGAGGAACGGCGACAGTACAGAGGGTGTAGACTGGTGAAGGGAGCTACAGTATCGTTAGCAATGAGTGCAGAGGGGCGAGGTTTCTCTGATCATCTCTTACCCAAGGACAATGCAGCCGTCCTCAGCACGCCGACGAGCGTGTTCCCATGCCCTCGCGCCGAGGGCAGGGTCTATGGTGCCTCCAGTTCTTCCGTCGGGGCCCGCCTGGGCTGCGGTCAGCCATGTGTTGACGACAAGGCTCGTGCCAGCATCCAACTTGTAGGGCTGAGAGGCCAGGTAAATGTTGTGAATGGCGTTGAGGAGAGTGGTGGTCGACATCGGGGCAGACTGTTGGCCATTCCGAGGGCCACCAAGGCTTTCGGATGCCACCGAATACATAGACATACGACCACTCGCCATGCTGATGGGGATTTGAACCGTGATGCCCAGCGTGGACAGCCCCCGTAAAGGTCGGGACACTATGCAAAGCCGCCTTGTTGTAGGACAAACGATGGGCGGGGAGGTGGCAAGCCGTCGAGGTCGGATGGGGTAGGTTGATAGATGTTAGGATTGGTAAGAACCAGCGACGATAGCGAGGAACGAAACGAGGGAGTCGTCGTGTGCAATTAGAAGTTGCGGCGTATGTTCTGAACGATTGATCGGTGTGGTATGCCGTTTCTCTTCGTTCCCTTTCAAAAGGCCAATGGGCGGCAAAGGAGATGTAACGAAGACAGTAAGGTAAATTAGCGACGGGGAAAACAGACCACCAAAGCGAGTGAGGCGGCCGTACAAGAACGATGGGATGGTAAGAAGAATGGAGGCTCTGTCGAAGGCTCCGACAGGAGGTGAAAGTGTCAGGAGCAGCAAGCAGCAAGTTGAAAGGGGGATAGAGGAGTATCAAGAGGAAATTCCCGAGCGTCTGGGGGCAATGAGAAGCGTCGATGGGAATAGGCGATGAGCATTCAGGTAGGTAGTGTAAGGTGAGCCAGGTACCTCCACCTCCGTACAGGTTGCGCGCTTGGGGGTCTTCCAATGATCCCCGGGCCCTCTCATCAGGTTTTCAGACCAGGTTCGGCTACTACTAGGTACTTTAGGTGCACGAGGTACCTGAACGTGAGCGATACGAGTTTTCCGGCAGATGATGGGCGGCATGTCCGCTGGTGTAATACCTGGCTTCTGTATGCATGCCCAAAGGCAACCAACCCACCCCCTTTCTCTCCCGCGTTCCCCTGATGTGTTTTTTTTTTTTCTTCTGAATTCCCCTGCCTCCTTCGTCTTGGCCCCCTGGTCTAGGGCGGGCGGAACAATCCTGAAGCGCGTAGCTTCGACGCATGCCCAATTTACAGCAGGTAAAGGGGACCCAAGGAGATCCTGGCGACGTTGCTGGGGGGCGGGGGGGGGCCACTCGTGGTCGTGGGTGGTGCCTTGAACTAAAAAAAGAAGAAAGGAACCCATCCTGCGAGCAAGAAACGTTCACACTGTGCCACTGCCACAGCTACCTTACCGTGGATGGAGTCATGCAAAACTTGAGCGTCAGCCGGCATAGTCTATTACTTTCCTTGGCCAGCCAGCGATCACGACGCGACGCATTTGCGGCCATCGCTCCCATCCTGCTCCAGCGCAGCTACAGGCGAGGCTGAGGCTGAGGTTGAGGGTTGAGGGCTGAGGCGCAGATACGCGACGGATGATGGATCGAAGCGGCACGGCCACACCTACTAGGTACTTACCTATGTAGGTACAGGTCTATTTCGGATGGCAGCTCTCATTTTACGAGTAGTACACTCTTTCATCCTTTTCCAACGTTCATCCGATAACCTGTGCATCGCACGAACCATCTCGACTTCTCCATGCACACACATGCTCCTCATCAACAGTAGTGTAGTGTACGTGTGCTTCGCGACAATGCTGCTCTCGCCATCTCGACGACTGGATACACAATTGGGCGCTCGCCCCGGCGGTCGAATCCATGGCTGATAGACCATAGGACACCCGGCAGCTGGCTGGGGCCGCCGTACACTAGTGCAGTAGATCCGGCCGTGGGCGGTCCTTTTCTTGGAACAAATACGAGCCCCGAGAATATGATCAGGAGTCCAGGACTAGAACAGTGGGACGAGGGGAGGCAAAAAGTCGGCCCACCCTTCCGATCGAGCGGTAGGAGACCTCTACGGAGTAATGTAATACGGTATATTAGTCTTCAGTTTCACTCTTCACTGCGCGACTGCCCACTACTTTGCAGCTACATACTACATAGCATGGTGGTATCCGTATACCAGACTATCTATCTCCTTAGAGCCCGAAACATGGACCTTTTAGTGCCCCCCACTTCTACTTTCTATATACTAACCTAAGCGGGCTAGAGTCTTATACTACGTTTAAAGTAAGTAAATATACTTACTTTATGCCCTAAAAACACAGTTTTTAAAGTACTACTATTTACCTAAAGATACTACGTTATTTCTTACTATTTTCCCTCTTAACTATATATTTTTTTAAGCTTTTTACCCCTACTATCTTTAACTTAACTTACCTATCTTTATTTATTTATAACCTATCTTTAATACTACTATTTTTTTATAATACTATAGATTAACTACTACGTCTCTTTAATCCCTATAATTTAAAGCTTAATATAGTTAATAAGTTTAAAGATTCTAATCCCCTTATTAAAAAGAGAGTCCTTATTAGCTATAGTATTTTTAGTAACTCTTTTTAAGTTAGCCCTAAAGTAAAGGAATTTTTACTCCTAATAGTAGTAGTAAGCTATAAGACTTTTAGTTAGACTATAAAGTAGCTATTTTTTACTAACCCTAAGTTTATAATTTAATACTATAAAGGCTATACCCTTTAGTACTTACGTAACGTTTCTTTTTCTTTAGGGTATCACTATAGTAACCCTTTACCTCTTTATAAGCTTCTTTTTTATAAAATAACTATAAATATATAGTAATAGTATATATATATGCTAAATAGTAAGAGCCTTTTTAAGATTTAGTGTAAATTTTGCCCTTTATATAAGGTTTTTTAGTAAATAGTATAAACTAACTATAAGTTAAAAATCTAGTGCTTTACTACTATTACTATTTCCCTTTTTAAAGTAAAAAAAAACCCTACTTAGTCTCTAGTTTAACTATAGTAAATATCTTAAGTAGAGGTATATATATTTTTTAGTTTATTTATATATATAAGTATGTATTATAAATAGTACTTTATAAAGTACTAGGCTAAATTTAAATACTTTTTTAACTATAAAATTAATTAATAGATAAGCTATAAGTACTTTAAGTAGCTATACTAGTACTTTACTATATATAACTCTAATAAAGAGTTAAGATAGGGGAGTTATTTTATAATATATAAGAAAGTTAATAATTAGTTTTATTATGTATAAAAGGCCTTAATACACTAGTAGAGGCTAGGTACTTACTTTATTATTAATAAGAGTATAGTTTGATACTAAAGCTACTATACTAATAAATAGTATATATAAAGTAAACTTATATTAATTAGTTTTAAGGTATAGGTTATTAGTAAGTATAGGTATTTTTTATAGTAGGTATAGTATATAAAAAATAAACTATTAATTACTTTTTTTATTTATAAACCTAGGGAGGTATAGTTACTACTAACTAGAGCTTTTATAGCTTAGTTAGTACTATATTTTCTTTAGCCTTTAGAACCTTTTTACTACTACTACCTATTTATAAATAACTTCTTTACCTTAGTTAACTTCTTTTAATACTTTTAGTACTATAAAGTTATTACTATAGGTATATACTAGTTAAATACTAGTATTAATAAAGTTTTATTTAATATAAAGATAAAGGATAATACTAGTAAAAAGATCCTATAGAGTATAGTCTTTTATATAGCCTTAAATAATAGTAAAGTTAACTAGGTGCTTTTTAAGGATAGATTACTAGTACTTATAGCTTCTATAAACTTTTATAAATAAGAATATACTTAACTAAAAACTTATAAGTAGCTATTAAGTAGTACTTTGTATTTTAAAATATTTAAGGTTTTATTTAAAGCTATTAATTCTATAACTAAAAATATACTAATTAGTTATACTAAATAACTGCTCTTTTCTTAGATTTACTATAAATATAACTAATATATAAATACTATTAATATTAAAGATTAATATTAAGCTACTAGAGTTTATAGCTATTAAATTTAATAAGGGGGTACTTAGGCCCTAGGGTTTAACTTTTTACTACTAATTATAGTTATTTGTGTTTTTTTAAGTAGTTATTTTGTTTAAACATTTCTATAAGTTATTTTAAAAAGAATGTACTATAGCTATGTATTATTAAATAGTGTAATTAAATAGAAGTATCTAATAGGGTGTATTTAGTAGCTTTAACCCCTTCTAGCTCTACCTTAACGCTTCTACTTACCTGTCCTTTCTACTATAGCGATAGACGTAGACGTAGACGTACTAGTAATAATAACAATACTATTACTAATAAGTAGTACTAAACAGCGTAACTAATATATTAAAATAAACCTTTACTTATACAAACCTTTAGCTAGATTATACTATATATAGGGCCTAATAAGCCCTAGTAGCGTTTACTATTAAAGAAAAAGGCACTACTACTATAAGTAAGGCCTTTATTAATTCCTCCTATCTTTTAGATACCTATATATATAATAACTTATAATATCTAAAAAGAAGATTCCCACTTACTCTACTTAGCCCTAGGATAAATAAAAAGATATAATCCTATAAATATTAACTAGTATTAATACTACTAAAAAGTACTTCTATACTATAAAAGCTTATATAATTAATATAACCCCTAACTAGTACTACTAAAGTAAAAATAATAAAGTAATACTTATAATTTTAGGAGTTTTATACTATAAAACTACTAGTAATAGCTTTAATATAAATAGAATAATACTTAACTTATACTTAAGGAATTTAAATACTATAAAAATCCTTAATACTAAGGATAACTATAAATACTTTAACTAACTAAAGAACACAGTTACTAGAGTTTTATTAGCCTAAGTAGCTAATATTAGTATATTTAGTAAGGCCTGTGTGTGACAATATTAAGACGGATGCTGACAATAGTAGGGAGCGGCTGAACCAGCCGTAGCTACACAGTAACGGCGCGTCGGTCGTAGAGGGATATAACGGCTAAGGGAAGGGACGGTTTAGTTTAAATTAGATTTAATAGGTTTAGAGGGACGGTCTAAACAGTCGGGCGTACAGGAGGTGTACAGAAGGCGTTAGTGGTTTTAGTAGTATTAATAGTATTAATAGTGTAATTAGTAGTTTACTTTAAAATTAATTAAAAACACCTATTACTTTAAATCCGTAGAAGCTGCGTTATAGTAAGTAAATTTAAGTACCGTCTATCGTTACTAACTAATAATAAAAAAGATTAACAAGGTAGGTAGCTGGACGGCTACTAGGAGGAGTGATATTCCCTAGAGTACGTAGTCCGTGGGCCGTTAGTTACCCTAGAGGGAGTCCTAATTATAGTTATAAATACTTTTTTATTATTCTATAAGGTCTATTTTAATACTATAAATTATATAGGTACTTATATATATGTATTGTATTATTCTATAAGCATACCTATATTACAAACTAGAAATCTACTAAGTAGTAGGCTTTTAACCTCTTATAAGTAAATAATAATAATAATATTTTAGTAAAGGGTGCACAAAAAAACCCTAGTAGGGAAAATGTATGACTATCTAGTATAAAAGTAGTAAAGGTTTTACGTAAAGGTCTATCTAAGTCTAGGTTAGGGGATACCTATCTATATAAAAAAAGGTACTATACGCTATATACGGCCTAGTAGGGGCCGCTTGCTCCTATTAGCTAGGAGCAGCGCACGGGCCATCCGGTGCAGCCAATTAGAGTAGTAGAGTCCCTACCCCTAAAAACTCTGATTTGCCGCACCGCATAAGCGCGCGACGCATAGTTAGAGTATAAAAACCCTTTAGGCGGTACAGGATTTAAACCTACTACCTCTACCTCTTACGAGGTAGGGTCGGGCAGGCTCTTAACCACTAAGCCAACCGCCAATATAGATACTTATAAAAATATTTACTAGACTTAGAGTTACTTTTATTAGTAGCTATTTAAAGAAATTATTATTTAGTATAAAGAGGAGGTAATTATAGCCTAGTTGTTTTTTTAATAAAAATTAAACCCTTAACTTACTTGAACTATACCCCTTTAGTATTACTAAAGAAAAAGAAGTATATATAGTATTTAGATTAGTACTAAATACGGGTTCTTAGTAAGAGGTCTTTAAATAGGGGCCCTAGGGACTATTATATAAAGTAGTAGTATTTAGACTATAGAGTACTACTATATAAAATAGAGTATTAGGAGTATTACTACTAGTGGTAGTAGATAACTTAATATAATTAAATTTAGTATAATTAGTTGTTAATTAGTACTTTTTTAGTATAGTACGTTTTAGTAGTAATACGCCTAAATGTAATATACTATGGATCTCAAGGGCATTTACTGATTCGCTCCCCCTAGTGGGAACTAAAAGGTCTATGTTTTGGGCTCTAAGGAGATAGAGTGTGAGAGTGAGACTGATAGTAGTTGTGATGCACGTATGTACATAGGTAGTATGCATAGCACGCCGGGGATCGCGAAACAAGATTTTCTACACTAATAATCAGCGAATGCACCCACGCCGCTCGACGTATCATGAGCGTATCCGTAGTGACAAGATTCGAGCGCTGGTTGGTGATCGAACCAACAAAACTTCCATGCACTTGAAGCACGGCACGACCGTCCGTTTCCGAACATGCGCCGCTCTTCAACAAGACGGTTGGGTCGATTTGTTGGGTGGCTGACCCGCGCGATCGCCACACAGGCTATATACCGACAGACAGACAGCATGCGTCACTAATACCGCTGTTATTATTGTTGTTGTCATTGTTGTTGTTATTAGTGGTGGTGTTCTTGTCATTGCTGCTGTTGCTGTTGTTGTCCTTCGGAATCACCACTGGCTGAGACCCTACGCTGCCACGGCTCGAGTACCAATAGGTTACCTATAAGATGAGAGATATCCGTAAGTACCAAAGCATAGTTAGCTGTCTGCATGGAGTGGCTTTGCCCTCATCCCAAGTGTTGGAGTGCCTAACCACACACTCGGTATTATTAGTAGTTAGTCTTGGTTGTTTCCCCCCTTTTATCGCATCGCATCGTGTCTTGCTTTCTTACTGCATTATACCTTCTCCACCAAGCAAGCATTCGCATGTCAACTTATCCAAGGGGAAAGAGACTCGACGTTATGTTGTGGGTTCCTGTGATTCATTCTTGGACGGAAAACAAGCTGGCCTGCTGCATTCCCATCAGTCTCGTTCGCCAGAGGGCGACACGCAATCAACCACCAGGATTCCACAGCCTCGGGTCCATGGCGTCGCTACAGAGCATACATTCCTCGGGGGGCGTCGATCGAAAATGATGCAGGTCTAGGTACCTACCTCTCCCTGGGGCTCTGGATTCTATGTGCCCTGGCGCGAGAATTGCAACTCGCAGAGACTACTCTTGGACGCCTCTTTGGGGTTTCCCCGAGCAACTATCCGTACGCTTCCTAAATGCCACTTTGGTTGGTCTGATCTGGTACCGAAGTGCCGCCATGACGACCGCCATCAACACCTCCCTCCCGTCTCGAGCCGATGGATGATGCCCAGGCACCGAGGACCGGGAACTTCCAGTATAAAGTGTACCGTAGTAGAAGTATGCCCCAATGCCACCCAAAACACCTTGCTTGTTGCCATACAGGCGGGCGCCAGAGACAAGAGCGCGGCGTTTCCAAGCCAATAAAGGTTTGACCACAGAACAACAAGTTACCGACTCCCACCCTTGCGCGCTGCAGTACCAAGACTTAACCCGCCGCGTCTTGTGTATTTCGTCCGTTCGGATGTTAGATAGGTCATCTAATATTCGCCGCCCCGATGTTGGCCACGGCCTGCCGCTAATAGCCCGGACCACTCATCGGCCGCCAACCTACCATCAGGGGATGGACCGGGGCTTCATACCTGTGAGTTGCGACAGTGTCTGAGTGTACACTACCTAGGTACCTAGGTAAGTAGTGTACATACCAGGTAGGTAGTGTACGTTGCTGCCGGCGCCCCAGACCATAATACGATTACTGCACCTGGGCACTCACTGACAGGATACGGGACCACCGAGTACCTAACCTGGAACACCATGATGATCACCCCCATTTCAAACATGCTCTCATGTTCTCTGCAACAACATCAACACGATGGACGTGGCAGCCCGGCGAGCGGGCTTCGCCTCTCTTGTCTGCTGTCGAGTGTCACCTTCATAATTTTACGTCTACGTTCCCCGGGCAAAGAGGATGCATGTTTTAGTAAGCATCCATGGCCGAAAGCCCAGCCCAGCCCAGCCCAGCCCAGCCCAGCCCAGCTGGGATGGGCCACTGCAACTGCAGTCCCGTCTGCAGCTGTGATGTATTCCGTACAGTTACACTATGGATGACCGCGGATGACGAACCGGCTGTGCCGTGACACGGCAAGCTTGATGGCGACAAGCTCAGGGCACCCCGCAAACCGCCGAATAAGGACGGGATCCAGTTCGAATTCGAGTTCGACTCGAGTCCGAGTCGAGCAAATCCTCAGGGATGGAAATGCTTATTTTAGTGTACATGACAACATAGGTACACTGGGTAATACTTTGCAGTATGAACGGATAGGAAGTCTTCAGTGAGAGGTATAATACCTACCGGTATCCGTATTACGATGTGCATTAATACGGAGTACCAAGTATTCCTGTGAGCCGGATACTGAGTATGGAGCCGGGAGGAAGAGTCGAGAAGGAATGACAGGGGTCTAGCCTGGTCATTTCGTTGTCTCCGAGGCTGGGCTAGGTGGCTAGGAAGTCAATCACCAATGTCATCTCACGCAGAAGATGTTGTGTTTACAATTACATGCACTACCTCTCTTATTAGGTACGGATACCTAGTGTGTGGCCCCAATTTCTCCACAGTGTGCGTTGTATTGGTGGCACAGAGTTCGTATTGTATGGACAAGGACTACGCTTTGGGCGCGTCCCGGTCACCGTACGGGAGCCGCTAAGAGAAGCTGCAGCTGCGTTCGAAGAAAACAATCCCCTTTTCCCAGTCTTGCTCGCTATCGCAGCCCACCCCCCCCCCCCCCCCCCCCCCCTTCCGCTACACCCATTTCGCCTCCGTCTCCCTTAACATGCTCAACGAGTAGTAGACTGTTTAGTTGCCGCGCTGCCTTGACCTTGAGAGGGCAAACTGCTTCGTTCGTTCCCTGCGTCGAACTTCTTTCACTCGTTCGGATTCAGCCTCGGTACTGCCAGCCCCATTCTATCCTCAATTCCTCTTTCCTCACTTGTCTCTGCACGCTCGTTCAACTGCCGTACACCTCCTTCGTTTGTGTATCTCGACATCTTGATATCCCGACTCTTGCTTCGACAACCACCCCTAATTTCAGCTCCTGAATCTCGTCCTCGGGCCGCGTCTCTTTCGCCGGTGAAGTTCGATTAATTCCTCCTCGAGCTTGGATTGTCAGCACCTTGGGAGCTTGCTAGATATCCCAACCTACCGCCTAGGCCAGCTTGCCTGCGCTGATTCCGATCTCCTCGACCGAGAGTCGCCGCCGGCGGCGTCGTGCCCAACATGACGATGAACCTACCACCACTTGGTGGGAATGGTGGAGGAGCCCACAACCAACCCTCCTTACCCTCGCTACCCGCACATTCACAATCCGATACTCAGTTGACGGCGCACTTGGCCAGTCGCTTCCACGTCTCGCTCCCAACCGCCCGCCTCTCTTCCCACGCACTCATCTCCCTCAACACGTATACTTCGTCTGCCAAAGGTCCTGATGGTGGCAAAGAGGGGAGCGCCATGGCCGGCGCCGAGGACATTGCAGACCGGGCTTGGGTCAGACTGGGCCACCGATCTGAAAACCAGGCAGTTGTGTTCTTGTATGGCTTCCTTCCCGTCTCAGACGGCTTTCCCAAACTAACGAAGCAAATAGGGGCGAGTCTGGCTCAGGAAAGTCAACTCTTCGATCCCATCTCTTGACCGCGTTCCTTGGCAAATCTTCCACGCCCCTTTCTACGAAGGTCTCACTAGCTGCCTACGTCTTCGATACCTTGACGACTACCAAGACTGCCACAACTCCTACCGCGTCGAAGGCGGGTCTGTTTTATGAGCTTCAATATGATACCGCCACGACTACAAACCCTGTCCTCATCGGTGCCAAGCTGTTGGATCACAGACTCGAACGAAGTCGCATCACTGATATTCCTACCGGAGAGCGCAACTTCCACATCTTGTACTATCTCATGGCCGGCACCAGCGCTGCAGAGAAGGCTCACCTCGGCTTCGAAACCCCAGCTGGCGTGGCTCAGAAGCGGTGGAAGTATTTGGGTCATCCCACGCAGCTGAAGGTCGGCATCAACGACGCTGAGGGATTTCAGGTCTTCAAGAATGCCCTCAAGAAGCTGGAGTTTCCTCGCAGCGAAATTGCCGAAATCTGCCAGGTTTTGGCCAGCATTTTGCACATTGGCCAGCTCGAGTTCGAGACGACGTCTAACACCCAGATAACCGGCGATGACAGCGGCGGCTTCTCTCACGAGGGTGGGCAGACAGTAACGGCTGTGAAGAACAAGGATGTCCTCGGCATCGTTGCGGCCTTCTTGGGCGTCGGCACTCAGGACTTGCAGACCACTTTGTCGTACAAGACCAAGATGATTCACAAGGAGAGAGTAACGGTCATGCTGGATCCCAACGGCGCACGTTCGCACGCCAATGAGCTAGCTCGCACGCTCTACTCTCTTTTGGTTGCGTACATTGTCGAGTCAATCAACCAACGAATCTGTGCCCCCGAGGAGAGTGTCGCTAACACCGTTTCCATCATTGATTTCCCTGGTTTCGCGCAGCAGGCAGCAACGCAGTCGGCCCTGGATCAGCTGCTCAACAACGCTGCTTGCGAGGCCTTGTACAACCTGACTCTCCAAAACTTCTTCGACCGCAAAGCGGACATGTTAGAGAATGAAGAGGTCAGCGTTGCAGCAACGAGCTACTTCGACAATTCCGACGCCGTCAGAGGCCTGCTTAAGCCTGGAAATGGCTTGCTCAGCATTCTGGATGATCAGACTAGGAGGAACCGCACCGACCTACAGTTCCTTGAAAGCCTTCGCAAGCGTTTCGAAGGGAAGAACCCCGCTATAACTCCCGGTTCGACCAACACCAGGCTGCCTGGAAGTAACTTCTTGACCGAAAACACTGCCGCGCTGTTCACTGTCAAGCACTTTGCGGGAGAGGTGGACTATCCCATCAAAGGGATCATCGAGGAGAACGGCGAAGTCATATCTGGTGACCTGCTCAACATGATCAACACAACCAAGAGCGAGTTCGTCGCCAGACTTTTTGGGCAGGAGGCCTTGCGAACCGTCACCCACCCCAAGGAGAGATCGACCGTCATGCAGGCTACCATTAGCTCTAAACCGATGAGAGCCCCCAGCGTCATGTCCCGAAAGACGACCAGAACTGCCCGCAACCAGGCTCGAATTCAACGTTACCAACAGCAGCAGGAGGAGGCTCAGGAAGAATTGGACAGGCTTAGCGAGGGCAATTCTCAAACAGAGGGTTCCAAGGTTCATGCTTCGGAGCAAGGTGCCTCGGGCCAGTTTCTTGCTTCTTTGGAGAACGTCACGAAAGCCGTGGCCGATCCGAGCACCAACTCTTACTTTGTTTTCTGCTTGAAGCCAAACGACAGACGCATTGCAAACCAGTTCGACAGCAAGTGTGTACGCACTCAGGTTCAGACTTTCGGCATTGCCGAAATCAGTCAACGTTTGCGTTCAGCAGACTTCAGTCTCTTCCTTCCCTTTGGAGAGTTCCTTGGACTAGCCGACTCCGACACCATTCTCGTCGGGACCGAGAGGGAGCGTGTTGAGCTTGTTGTCGAAGACAAGCACTGGCCAAGCAACGAGGTCAGGATTGGGTCAACTGGCGTCTTTCTCAGCGAGAGGTGCTGGATGGAGATCGCCCAGCTGTCCGAGAGCGCATCAGCATCTGGCAGATACGCACTGCCCTCTGATGCTGGCGATGGACTCACTCCTCAGGACACCCCCTTCGCCGCGTCAAAAGAGCGTCTGCTGTCTGCCGGAAACACCCCTCTCGGATACGGCGAAAAGGGCAAAAGCGGCTATTTTGGCGGGCATGACTCTTCCGACGCCCGCTCTGAAGCTGGCGTGTCTGCTTTTGGAGGTGGTGACATGTTCAAGAACTTGGACACCCGAGAGCAGATGGCTGAGCGCGGTAATGAGAAGAGCCTAGAGGAGGTCGAGGAGTTCAAGGACAGTCCCAGCCGCAAGCGCTGGGTGTTCATGGTCTACCTCGTAACCTGGTTCATTCCGGACATTCTCATTCGCAAGATGGGCAAGATGCCGCGCAAAGACATTCGTATGGCTTGGAGAGAAAAGCTGGCGATCAACATGTTCATCTGGTTCTTCTGTCTGTTCGCTGCTTTCTTCATGGTCGTCTTTCCCAGGCTGATCTGCCCAACCCAACACGTTTACAGCGCTGAAGAGCTATCCTCACACGACGGAAAGGATGACAACTCGGCGTATGTTTCGATTCGCGGTGTTGTCTTTGACCTGGGCTCTTACGCTTCTCATCATTACCCGCCGTACGTGCAGAGGAAGCAGCTTCTCAACTACGCTGGCAAGGATATCAGTCACCTCTTCCCCATTCAAGTCAGCGCCCTTTGCCAAGGCAAGGACGGCAGCGTTGACCCGCACGTAACGCTGGACTACAAGAACGCCAACATGACGGGGTCTCCGGAGCTCTTGTCCAGAACAGACATGAACTTCAAGTTCCACGACTTCCGCTACTACACGAACGACAGCCGTCCGGATTGGTACTACGAACAGATGACGTACATGAAGTCGAATTGGAAGAAGGGCAACATTGGCTACTCTGCCCAATATGTCAAGACTCTTGGCAACAAGCAGCAGATTGTTGCCATCATCGACGGTCGCGTGTATGACTTGACATCATATGCGAATGGAGGTTTGCAGATGATGGCCAAGGCCGGCGAATCTGTCCCGGACGACTCAGGCCTCCGTGATTTCATGGACGAATCTGTTGTCTCGCTCTTCCAACAAACGGCTGGCCAAGACATCTCCAAACTGTGGGAAAACCTCCAACTCGAAGCTGCAACTAAGAAACGCATGAAGGTGTGCTTAGACAACCTCTTCTATATTGGTGACGTCGACACCCGTAACTCGGCTCGTTGCAAGTTTGCCGAGTATCTTATACTCGCTGTCTCCATCGTCCTGTGTGCCATTCTTGGTTTCAAGTTCTTGGCTGCTCTCCAGTTTGGCGGTAAGAACATGCCCGAGAACCTCGACAAGTTCGTCATGTGTCAGATTCCGGCATACACCGAAGATGAGGATTCTCTTCGTCGTGCCATCGACTCGTGCGCTAGGATGCACTACGACGATAAGCGCAAGCTCCTCGTGGTTGTTTGCGACGGTATGATCATCGGACAGGGTAACGACAAGCCAACTCCTCGCATCGTGCTTGACATTCTGGGCGTTTCAGAGACGGTCGACCCGGAACCTCTCAGCTTTGAGTCGCTCGGTGAAGGTCAGAAACAGCACAACATGGGCAAGGTCTACTCTGGCTTGTACGAGGTACAAGGTCACATCGTACCGTTCCTGGTCATTGTCAAGGTTGGCAAGCCCTCTGAAGTCTCTCGTCCTGGTAACCGTGGCAAGAGAGACTCTCAGATGATTTTGATGCGTTTCCTTAACCGCGTTCACTATAACATGGAGATGAGTCCTCTGGAACTGGAGATGTATCACCAAATCCGCAACATCATTGGTGTCAACCCGACATTCTACGAATTCATGTTCCAGATCGATGCCGATACTGTCGTCGCCCCCGACTCTGCCACTCGCATGGTAGCCGCCTTCCTGAACGACACCCGCCTCATTGCGGTTTGCGGCGAAACGGCTCTCACTAACGCCAAGGCTTCGTTCATAACGATGATTCAGGTCTACGAGTACTGGATCTCTCATAACCTGACCAAGGCTTTTGAGAGTCTTTTTGGCAGCGTGACCTGCTTGCCTGGTTGTTTCTCCATGTACCGCATTCGCGCCGCCGAGTCCGGCAAGCCGCTGTTTGTCAGTCGCGAGATTGTCCAGGACTACTCGACCATTCGTGTCGACACGCTTCACATGAAGAACCTTCTTCATCTCGGTGAAGATCGATACCTGACGACACTGCTTCTCAAGTACCACAACCAGTATAAGACCAAGTACACCAACAGAGCTCACGCCTGGACCATTGCTCCTGATTCATGGGCTGTATTCCTCTCTCAGAGACGTCGCTGGATCAACTCGACTGTGCACAACCTCATGGAGCTTATTCCCATGGCGCAACTCTGCGGGTTTTGCTGTTTTTCCATGCGTTTCATTGTTTTTGTCGACTTGATTAGTACCCTCGTTCAACCGGTCGTCGTGGCTTACATCATTTACTTGATTGTCATGGTTGTCGAAAACCCTAGTGTTGTGCCCCTTACGGCATTCATTATGCTTGCTGCCATTTACGGTTTACAGGCGATTATCTTCATCGTTCGCCGCAAGTGGGAGATGATCGGCTGGATGATACTGTACATCCTAGCCATCCCCGTCTTCAGTTTTGCCCTCCCTCTCTACTCATTCTGGCACATGGACGACTTCAACTGGGGTAACACCCGTGTCATCGCCGGTGAGAAGGGCCAGAAGATTGTTGTTTCGGACGAGGGCAAATTCGATCCCTCAGCTATTCCCAAGAAGAAGTGGGAGGAATACCAGGCCGAGCTCTGGGATGCCCAGACTGTTCGCGAGGACGCTCGCTCCGAGGTTTCTGGCTACAGCTATGCCACAAAGGGCCATGCTCCCGTCTCTGAGTACGGATATCACAGTCGTCCGGGCTCTATCGCTGCTGGGTACGCACCCCCGAGACCGCCTATGGGTTATGACCAGCGCAACGGGTCGCGAATGTCTCTCGCCGCATCGGAAATGGGTGGCATCCGCAACAGTCAGTTTGGCGGTTCCCAATTCTTCTCTCCTGAAGATATGGTCGGCCTGCCCAGCGACGACGCGCTGCTGGCTGAAATCCGCGAGATCCTGCGGACAGCAGATCTCATGACGGTGACCAAGAAGGGCATCAAACAAGAGCTGGAGCGTCGTTTCGGCGTTCCTCTCGATGCCAAACGGCAGTACATTAACAGCGGTACGTTACCTTTTCCAGGAACTGCATGAATGTCGACTTGCTAATTTGACTGGTAACAGCTACCGAGGCGCTTCTGTCGGGCCAGTTGTGAGGCCTGCCGTCCTCGTTGATACATACGTAATTTTAACGCATCAACCGGTTCCTTTTCATTGACACTGGGCATCCAAGAAGGCGCTTGTATTTTGGTTTTGGATATTGTGCTTGTTCAGCTTGCTCGCATGGAATAGTGGGTGTTCATGAAGACACCTATTGTATTTGACTTGGTTATTTACAATAGACCCTAACATAATATCGGGTGAGGTCATCGGCTGGATTAGCTTCGACTCGAGTGCATCTTGTAATCTTGGTTTTCGAGCATCACAATGAATGCCGGAGTGACTTGGCAATTTCGATGTTAGATATTCTCACAGATGACAAATGCAGGCAAGCGTCGGGCTAGCTAGTCTCTTATAAAATCGTGGAAATCAACTGATCTGTCACCAATTACGCCTCCACCGTTGTTTGTCTTCCTGGTTGCTTCCATTCCGATTTTGCCTGGTCGTGATCACACCTTGGTGGTGACGGCACGAACCTCTTCACCCAGGGGCAGAATGTCTGGCACTGGGCCGACAGGACTGATGGCGAAGGGGTTGATCTGAGTGTGACTCTTTGTGTAGTGCCACTTGATGTGCTCGAACTGGGTCGTGTCACGGAAAGCTGGCACGTTCCAGTAGAGGTTTCGCATCCATTTGTGCAGGCGGGGATAGCCGGATCGAATATCACGAATGTTGCACTTGAAGTGTTGGACGTAGACAGGCTGTATTTTCATGGTCAGCAATCTCAGCTTTCCTTGGGGCAGCTCAAACTTACGTCGAATCGGACGATGGTTACAAAACTGCGATGAGATATCCAACCATCAGTCACGTTTGTTCAAAGCACAGAGATGGGGTGTTTGTTAATGCCTACAGTCTGATGTCGGCCTCGGTAATGGCCTTGCCGAAGTAATACGGACCCTCGTTGGCATCCGCGAGGTGAGCCTCGGCCTTGTCGAGAGCTTCGAACAGGGCGATGACATTGCGCTCGTAAGCTTCTTGGCTCGTCGCGAAGCCTGATTTGTAAACGCCGTTGTTGATCTTATCGTACATCCAATCATTGGTCTCATCGATTTGAGTGCGAAGAGCCTCGGGGTAGAGCTTGATCTGGCGGTGTTCCTCGTCCAAGAGGTCGTCAAACTACGAGTGGGAGGTTTTAACACCCAGATGGAAAATCTCAAGGGGGCAAGGAAGCGACATAAACGAACCTCGGTGTAGAGCATGCGGATGATCTCGCTGCTCTCGTTGCTCACAATGGTCTTGAGCCTCGTGTCATAGAGCACAGGGACAGTGAAACGACCGTTGTAGTTAGGTTCAGATTCAAAGTAGATGTCCCTGAGATGAGTGAAGTTCTCGTGTCCCGAGACAGGGTCTGGGACAACGTTGTCGCCTGGCACGCTGGCCTCTTCGGCTTTTGTGACGAATCGCCATCCTAGGTAAACACTTGAATGAGTCTACACGAGGTTCGAGACTGGTTAAGATAAGAAAGGACAACGAACCATTTTCACCAAGATGCCAGTGAACAACAGAATAGCTAATGATGTCCTCCAGCCCCTTGAGCTTACGTGTGATCAATGTTCGGCAGGCCTATCAGTTCATGCATGTCAGCTCTCTGTCCCTCTCCCCCTCTCCCTCAACTGTCTGTGTATACTTGAGTACACTGGTGTGTGCGCGTGTGTGTGCGTGTGTGATTGCTCATTCTTGATTACAACTGCACTTGGCAGCATGCCTGAGTAGAAAGGAAGTAGACGTACCCACGGACAAGCATAGCTGACATAGAGGTGGTAACGACCTTTCTCGGGAGGGAACTTGGCTCCATGCTCACGGGAGATAGCGTCGCGAAACGAGCTCTGCTGACGCTTGAATTCACCGGATTTGTCGCCAGACTTGACCCACTCGGTGATCTTGCTAGCCTTGATATTATCGAAGTTCCGTATCAGCCTCGCGTATTCAGAAGTGTATGTTGCTGTCGATTGATCCTCTCTACGAGGAAGGCACGACCAAAGAAGTGCATCTCACCATCCTGACCTGCTGCTTCTGAAAGAGGCCCTTGGGTTGGACAATGACCGGCGATTTTGTAAAGATTTGTTTTCTAGCTTTCCAAGGGGCAGCAGAAGAGAAGAAGACGCGGAATGGGCGGTATTGGCAAGTATCAGTAGTTGACTTGGGAAAAGCCGTCAAACGAGACGGAACTCTCAGGTTCATGGGCAGCGGTTGGCATAATGTGATGCAGTCTTGAGGTGCGGGGTGGGTTATATACCTATGCGCCACGCCTGCTCCAATGTCCGTCCGTACCTACGGATTCTTCTATGCGAAATGGGATGAGAACTGAGAAACCCACCACGCAGCGAAAACTTAGCCTTATCATTACCTGGGTAAGGTAGTCAGTCCCGCGCATCTGGGCCCCTGCAACCCCCCAAGTTCTACAACATCTAATACCTACACTCCTCTCTCCACTAACTCCAAAGCGGCTTACACTTGTTCTAAGAGCGGCAGGAAGGGCGACTTGGAGCATTGCTAATCGTGACGTAAACTGGGGCCCTTCTGGCGCCAGCATGGGTGCTTACAAATGACCCCATGCACCTAACTCTTACAGGCTGTGGCTTATTAAGCCAGGACGTATGCGTACGGCACCGACGATTGTTGCATGTTGAGACGCGGTTGTTTCTGTATTCCTACCTATTCGCCTATCTGATCTTGCCGCAATTTTTCCGGCCCACTCTCATCATTGAAAGCCATCTTCTCCGCATCTAATTAGGTTCCATGCCATGGATCGGTTTGCGTCGACATCTTCAGAACCGGTCTTTCATGCCATCTTCATCTTTATGTACGGAACCTCAACATCCTCGCCATCTACGTCCTCCGCCACCATCTCGAAGATAACCTCCTTCTGATGAGCTGGAATGGGCTTTTTGGAGACAGTCTCCACCAGCTGACTGAGCTTGAGATTCTGGCGGTCCTTTAACTTGGCCGGAGGGAAGAAGCTGGCGTACAACAGGCTAACTCCGGAGCTGAGCATAGAGATGGTCAAGCCTTGTTTCTCAAAGTGCTCCAGGAGCTCCTTCAAGGTGATGTCTGCAACCTCAAAACGGTCCCAAATTTTGTCCAGCGTGACAGTGCCGCTCGGACCCTTGAATTCGACCTTGGGGCTGGCGATTGGCTCGCTGAATCCGAAGAAGGGCAACGCGAGGTTGATGAATCCGTTCTTGTACTGCTCCAGATCTTTCTTGCCGTCAATGATCTTGTAAAGCTCAAGGACGACAAGGCCCGTGACCAGTGCGGTCGTTGTCGCGATGGCAGGAATGATCTTTCCGGCAATGAATTTGGTCTTGTGACGGTCGGCCTGCTCGATCTTGTAGTTGGCAGCACGAAGGTTGCTGCAAGCCGTGATGAAGTCGATGTGGTGGTTCGAATCATCGTCCTTCTCGAAATCCACAGGCTGAAGCTGGAAGCCAGCCAGGTCGTTAGGGGAAGGCAAGCTGGCTGCCAGCTTCTGCAGCTCATCATTATCGTCGAAGGAACTGCTCTCGCCAGCATCGGCGTTAGGGTCCTGTATTGCATCAGCGTTGTCCGTGTAGTTCCAAGTGCCGGCAGAGTGACTCACAGGTTCATTTTCATTGGCCTGGATTTTCACCCCCTCGGCGGGTGAGAAGTCAGGCACAATCACGTTCTCGAGCTCGCGTAGGTAGATTTCCTTCGCGGTGCCAGGTGACTTGATGTTGTAGTTGAAAGCGTGCAGATTGGCAGCGGCGACGACAAACGCGAAGTGAGTCGAGTCGTTGACATCGAACTTGAGAGGCTCGGGAGCACGCTTGGGGCCCGACCAGAAAGGAGTACCGCTGGAGGTTGTAGAATCCTTTGGGAAGTTGTACAGAAGTTGCTGGATCTTGTTGTTGAACTCCTTCTCGAACAGGATCCGAGCCCACGCGATGCAGTCTTCGAATGTCCGCGGGCGGTCAGTGGTCAGGTAGTCACGGAGGGTCTCCAAGGTCAGCTTGGCACTGCCTCCCTGCTTCAGCGTAGCCTCAACATAATTGGGCTGCGTGAGATAGAGGTTGACTGTCGAGGGAGACGTGATAAACAGGTTCTCGAACATATGATCCTTGGCCCATGCGATGGTGTGCTCGATTTTGTTGGGGAAGCTCTTCACCGTGCACATCGGGAACTCCTTCTCAGGAGGATCCTGAGACGAGGAGTAAGACTCGGTCAAGTGAGGCAGTACGACCTGCGTGTTGCCCTTGGTTCCGAGGGTACCGCTCTCGAGGAGGGGCTTACGGAAGAAGACGCAACGTCGATCAACGTATGTTCTCGCCTCCACGTTGTCCAAGGCGTTCGTGACACCGTCAAGGTCACCCCAAAACACCTCGTTGAAGGTTTCCTCCGTATCGGGACTCACACGGTCCTTCAGACATTCGATGTGGCCGTTCAGGTCAGGGTTCATGGCTTGCACAGCCGCAGCTGCGCAGTCGCTCTTCATCTTGCCGACATCCTTGGCACGGAAGAGAAACTGGCGGTTCAGATTGCTCTTTTCGATTGAGTCCATGTCGGTGACCGTAATCTTGCCTCGAGGACCAGTACCCAGACCAATCATGGCCCAGTTCTTAAGCATCTCGCATCCAATGGCACCAGCTCCGACGAGAAACTGTCGAAGGTTGGAGAGTTTCTCCTGGTATTCACGACCGAAGACAACAATCTGGCCATCATATCTGCTTCCCAAGGGCTTGCAGAGCTCAGCGGTGCGCGGGATAGTGGTTGGCAGGGATTCGAGCGAGTCAAGGTACATCCACTGCTTGATGGGTTGGAACTTCCCCGAAACGGCCTTGAGGACTTCCTGTGCAGCGATGCCACCAAACAGAGCCGCCATGGGGTTGAGATCGCCGAGAGCTTGGTAGCTGAGTTCTTTGAGCAACTTTTCGTCAAACTCGACCTCCAATCCCTCGGCTTTGGCGAAGGCCTCGGCGGAGCGAAGTATCACCGTCGCATCTGCGTCGTCTAAGGGGTTGGGAAAGCGGCCTTGGCTCTCGACAAAGGCATGGAGAGCTTGGAAGCCAAGGTGCAGTTGCTGAGGACGGTCGAACTTGGCGAAGTCGGAAATGACAAACTCGGGCTCCTTGATCGCAGCAGTGATACTCTTGAAGTTGATGACCCTTGGCATCTTTACCTGCTGATAGAGCCCTCCACGCTTGTACTGTCCAAGACCGGAAACGTCTCCAATCGAGAAAGTGTACGGGCCCTTGACCGTAATCTTGCGGGGTTCGCAGCCGTTCAGGCCTTCCATGCCTTCAACCTCAGAAAATGTGACGTAGTCGCCGTCCTCAAGTCCGTGACGTGTTTCATCGAGCGCAGAAACCAAGCCCTCCTCGTCGATATCGGCGACGATGCCGTTCAGAGGGCTCTCGCCAGTCTGGTCGATGACGGTGAACTTGTCACCGAAGTCGCAGAAAATCGAACCAAATAGGCCGAAAGTGTCGACGGCCACGACATAGATGCCCTTTGAGTGGCAATAGTCGCCAATCAGAGTCTGCAACTTGAGGGGCAGGCTGGTCAGGACGACGACCTGATACTTGTCGAACTGGGAAAGGTTCTCGCCTAAGCTACAGGTCATACATTAGCTGGGTCTTTGTAGCTTTGCGACGTCATACGTACTTGGACGACTGATGGACCTTGACCGGAGTGTATGAATTCAGCTCGGCAACTCGAGGAGCAGTGACTTCGTCTCTCGGCTTTCCAACATCCTCGGGATGGAGGAAGAACTGTGAAGACAGGTCGGCGAGAGCAACCAGGCCAGGATCGTAGAGGGTAAGGCTCTTGACACCAGCAAGGGCAATGTTTTTGGCAATTTCGACACCTAGGCCCTTCAGACCAACGATGAGGACGTTGGAAGCGCCCATGCGTTTCATGGCTTCATGGCCCAAGACGTAGAGCTGGCGGCTGTAGAGTGACTCGTCAATCTCGGTCAGGCCGACGACGGAGTCGTCGACCTGCATGCGAGTCACCAGGTCGACCTCCGGGAGCTTCTTTTCCTGTGCAGAGCGTAGAGATCAGCAAATGTAGATAAAAGGGTAGCGTACGTATCATGTCGTCTGCGATGGATTGCAGCGGTGCTGAGGCATCCTATCGCTGGTGACATATAGGGGGAAAGGCGCCGGCGAGCAGGACATACAGCCATGGCTTTTTTGTGGGAATCAGATGTCTCCCCGTTGGAGAGTTTGCGCTTCCCCAGCTTGACGATAGTGGTATTGAGAGCGTCTTCTGCTGTGACGGGGAGGGTATCGTGCCGTCGTGGGATGATCAAGCTTAACCCCACCAAAGACGAGTTGTTTCGTGCTGTGCGGGATTGCGTTGGTGTCGCCTCTTCGGGCAATAGGCAGCCGTGTGTGTTGAGATTCGCTTCGGGGGAGTTGAAATGAGTTTGGGCTGCGTCGGAGAGGATGCGTGTGCGAGCTGGTATCACGATGATATGGATGTAAAGGTACAGCCCGGAGGTGGAGGTGTCAACGAGGGGCAGTGATTGCAGTTGAGCTACGGCTAGCTACTTACCTACTTTAGGTAACGTAATGGGTAGGTATTGTAAGCAGCGGAGAGGTCCCACTAAAGGGTACTGGTGCCACCTACCCAGCAGTGTCCGCTGTAGTACTAGGCTGCAGGCAGGTGGGCGGATAGCATCGTGGATCTAAGAACATACATACATACACCGTTTAATAGCATGTTCTTAAGGTAGAAAGTGCCTTGGTCTACAAATGCTCGATACTTACCACAGTGTCAGTGATTCGATTCTTACTCCAGTGGGGGTACGGATATGTAGGTATTAGTGTCTGTTCCGTAGGTGCCCACCTAAATATGTGGACGATGACGACACTAACAGTGTGGCCCACCTGCTTCGGTTACTGTAACGCATGATGCTCCGTTGGGTGTAAACCACATTCCCTGAGAATCTACGCACTTCCTTCTGCCTTTGGCTGAAAGGTCTTCACGTCGCACAAGCCATGTGACCGATTGTTGCCTTTGAGCATTCAACGCTCTAGTCATTCTTGAAGCTGGCCTTTTATGACACAAAACCTAGGCAATAATTTAGGTAGCTTGAACCGTTTCGCAGTAGTTGACCAGCAAGATGCCAAGTGGATGGTTCAGCTGCACACGTGATGTAATATTAACAGTCGCGATCAACAACGCCTGTTGGATATCAACCAGAACTCTCCAATTGATCACAAGGGTATGTGTTGCCGCAGGGAAAAAACAGCGAACATTCGCCAACGTTTATACCCAGGCAGCTTTAGGCACAGTGGAGAGTATCAGTCGACCAGAGGCAGGGGGCGGAGCAGGGCCGACAAACAAATATCACATCGACAGACAGCAGACGATGTTAGCACTTGATATTTCAGCATGTTCAAGGAAGGGGCGTTCATAATGGGTGTATTGGGAGGCCTAACTGTGCCTAAGTATGTATGCCACATCCGATCCCCGAGGTTTGAATTGGCCTCGCAAGTTTGCTCGGTTCGTTTCTTGCAAGTCGACAGAGAGCGACAGTACCAGGCATTGCAGACCGAGGCCGTGGCTTCATCAATACTGTTGCGGCCTAGTTCCCTGCGCAAAGTTCGGTGACCGCAATCACTGGACCTTCTTCAGCTCAACGTCGCTGCAATACTTTGTCAGTCTACGGATTGGGGCGAAGGGCGGGAGAAAACGTACAAGATCAGGGCCGCATTGGGGGGAATGTGGCCGGTGAAGCCCCTATTCACCCAAGTTAGCATGGGCTTTATACACAGCTACCGGAGTTTTCTAGGCAAAGCTGCGGAACCATTGGTGTTGCTTGGTGTACACTTACCGCTCGCCGTAGGCAAAGTCGCTGGTGATGTCGAGGGTGGCCTTCTCGCCAACCTTCATGGTGGTGACACCCTCATCCCAACCTGTCGTATCCAGGTTAGAAGAATCCAGACCGATTCGAATTGTGAAGTTCGCAAGTGCGGATCGTAACTACGAAGGGGGCCAGAGGAAGGCAGACGTACCCTTGATGACCTGGCCGACACCAATGCGGGTGACGAAGTCACCACGACCGACCGAAGAGTCGAACCTAACACGAGGGACTTGTCAGTGATCCAGAAGGACTGTGTGGGTGAAGATTGAGCGGGGTAGCGCACTTCTTGCCCTTGTTGTCAGGCTTGGTGGTGTCCTTGAGGTAGCCGGTGTACTCAATGGTGACGGTCTGGCCGGGCTGAGGAATGGGTCCGGAACCCTCCTGGTGAGTAGTCTTGGTAACACCCATTTTTTCTGTTTAGATAGTCGTTCCTGATTTTGGTGGTGGTGGTGGTTGCTGTTGTTTGTGTAAGAAGGAGGATCGCGGGGAGGTCCAACACCGTGAGAAGCTGAAGCAACAAAGCTCGGGGTGAAGGTGGGGTTGGGCACCTCACCTAGGTATGGAGGGGTAAACTCGGCTATGGTCCAATCAACGCAGAGAGAGATGTACTCAAGTACTAATTATACCTCATTTCACATGGGGCCTGAGGTATTGGACGCCTTATATACTTTCGGGTGGGGTATCTTGTCTCGCAGAGAGTATTTTGACGACGTCTTTCAGTGTTAGAGCTGACCTTGCTGGTTGGCGTCCGCCCAAGGTCAAGGTCGAGTGATATTCATGTGCTTACCGCCGCAGCCAAAAAGGAGGGCGGGGTGCTGATGACGCCGCATCGTTCCAAGGCACACTGCAACCTGCCAGGTATTGTCTAGGTATACTACCTCACCAGGTAGGTGAGTAGGTGCCTTTACTCCAAATGTACCTACCTTTCCACCTAACATTACACCTGCTGTCGAGGTTAAGGTTACCTAGGTAGGTAGGTAGGTAGGTAGGTAAGCATTACCTGCAGACAACGCAGCGGGCTTCCCGCACTCAAGCCGAACAATAAGACCAGTCTGTCGCCGGATGCCAAAGAGACTTGAGGCCTCGGGGGCTTCCGTGAAGCTCAATCGGATTATGTGCTCAGACCGCTACGTCTTCGTAATGGCGGCCCTCCACGCCTGGAGCACCATCGAGCCAATGGCACGCTAACAGCGAAGACCACAAATGTGACAGAAACTCGCCGTCAACTCAATGACGAGAGAGGGAATATGGCAACATGCGCAAATCTCCACCGCCTCTGATGGTTCCTCCAATGTCCGTCCACGTCGTTAGACATGGCCCGGACCGAGAAAACCAGACGAGGAAAAAGAAAGAGACATGTGGCATACATCTGATCAGATTGAATAATACAGGCGCCAAGCTTGCCCGTGAAGACTTCCGGGGCTGCTCGGAACATCCTCTGCAGTCAGCAGATGCAATCGCGGCATAGGTCATACCAATCCGGACATGCTTGCGATGGCCACGCTCAACCTTGCAAGGGCTGGCCTTCACGATGCGAAGATATTGCACTCATTATCGCATCTCTACTATGGGTATACCAATAGTAGTACTTCTCCAGGGTCAGCGGCGAATCCCCCTTTGGGCAACAAAGCCCACATGCCTGTTTGTCAATCGTACAGCCTCGACTGCTGGTTAGGGATTCTTTTACCACGAGATCTTCTTCGCATAGGCACTCTAGTAGCCAGGCTCGATGTGACTTTCCAAGATTGTGCCTCATGCAGCATCATATTTGAGGCACCTCAAGCAGGTCGGTGATCGCGGGGTTCCGGGGGGACTGGGCCGGGAGAAGACCATGCCGGGTGCTCTCCAGGGCAATCGTGAAAACGCCGACCTATTAGGTACTCACCTGCGAGCAGGGCGTCGGGGGGAAATTACTCGTCTCAGGGTGAACTCGCAGCAGGGCGACACAAAAACGAAATGCAGCTCAACAGACAGCAGAACTGACTGGACGCACATTCCAATGACGCCTCCCGGTGTATTGCTGAAACGCAAGGGCAGACTCTGGCCCGGTCTGTGCCAACCGTCGAGCAGACTTCGTTGTTCAGGGAACCAAGGGAGGAGGACTATGAGTTCGTCCTGTAACATCTCAAACCTCAAACATGGCAGCTGGATCAGAATATCGGCACGAGCCATGATGTGTTTTGTCGCTCGCACCGTTCGGATGATCAAGCACGTGCAAGAAACGGACGAGACGAAGCAGCCCTTTGCATCAGTCAAGAACATAGTCTCAACCATGGAAGGATCGAGCCATCGATCTAGTCTAGCCCGCATGGGACTTCAGCAAAATTCATTCTACAGTCGTTGGCTGCGGTCCACCATCCCTGGCCTTTACTCGCTTCGAAATCTATGTCAAGGAATGACTAGGTGTACCAAGCATCTTGAATATCGTATTCATGACAGGACAGAAAATATTCAACGAGGGGCGCTCTACTTCTTGGAACAAGAAAAGCCAACCGCTACAAAGTAGTAAATGCGACAGCAGGGAACAGGCCGATCGGCGGGCGGGAACTGTTGACGTGCAGATCCTGGCAGAACTCGAAACTTGAAACGGCCTGAAGAAGGGGGCAGATGGACAAGGGCCGGCCGTCGGATCTAGTGTACTGAATGACGTCTCAGGAGTTCGGATCGTATTTAGAAGCAGTACGGATACAAAATAGGTATACTAGCAACAACAAAGCATAGCACGTACGTCCTCAGGAGCACTGAGTAAGAACGAGAGTCTGGCGGCAGTGGACGGGTGTGTCCGAGGGGTAGGGTGAATTTTATCGATCCGTAACCGACCTTTGACGCACTCAAGCAAGGGGAGGACGAAGAGAATGCTGACTCGAAGCGAGACAGAGTGTTAGTCGAGGGGGAACAGAGCCCAGACGACGGGACGCTTATGATGAGTGGAAAGGGGACTTGTTGACGCGACTGATGGACGCGGCGCAATCCAAAGCGCACGTCGTGCCACCATTTCGACCCAAGCCGATGGCGTGGCGGGCGATATTAATACATAGTAGGACCAGACATACATCAAGTAGGTACTATTGCACTATGAGTATATTACACACCAAAAATACGCAACTTGTACGAATATCAACGCCCTACACTACATAGGTAGTTCGGTGGGTTGGAACGCTCGGGATCGGTCTGGCAGCCGTTGTTGAGCCCCCGCCGCCGAGGCATCATCCGTAGTGTGGAAGTAGGAATTCTCGCGGGCGGACGGTGCTGAGATCGAACCATGCGGCATGCCGTGGCTGTTTTATTGTACGGATACACTAGAATCCCGTTGCAGAGATGCGGAAGTACGGCTCTGGCTGCTGGCACGCTGATGACGAGGCCGCCGCTTAGGACGGGGATAGTGAGACGGGGCACAACAGCAGGACGGAGAAGCTGCGGACGATGGGATGGATCATAGAGATACGCGCGCCGTATTACGGATAGACATGTTGACGAAGGGGGCGTCTCAGGAGGAACGGCGGCCCTGTCCCGAGGAGTCCTGACTCTGAGTCCTGACTGATCCCTCGAAGGCCGGAAGGCTGCTGCACAGCCCCAAAATTTGTCGTGTTTAGAGCCTCAGTTCCACCGTCCCTCATTCCTTCCTTCTAGGCAGGCCTTCAACTGTTACACAATTACACGGTACCTACCTATCCGTACGTACACTTTACGATGGATCATTCCCCTCCCCCCCCGGTCTTCAGGCCCAGGGCTTTCTGATGGAGGCTTATGCGCGGTCTTTCCAGCATGTGTTTTGTGCCTAATACAAAGTTGGCATGCCGACAACTAGAGCCTGGAGCGCCTTTTCCGACGGCTAACATAACAGCAATGTTTGCAAGCTCATGTTTGTCTGTGTTGGTCCAGTTGCCGCTGTGCCGCTGTGATTAAAGGCTCACGCCCACGGTCCATCCACGAGGCACTTGAGACAGGCTAAAGCAGCTTTTGCCGCTTCCTATTGGACGTAGAGTCTGCGCATGGCGTAGGTACCTATAGAGGTACTCATGCTCTACGCCAGCCCACAGTTGGTATCGACGAGGCCGACAGTACAATGACATGTACCTATCCTGAGGTTCTTGGGTAGTTGCAGCATGGCAATCTGCGTCGCGTCGTAGGTACCCAGCACCCGAGTCGTATCTATGTACCCGTACCTGGCCAGCTGCTTACTACCTATAGTACTAGAATGTGCCAAAGGTGCGTTCCCTTGGGTGCCGGACATCAAAATGCAGCGGGCGGGGAGACGGGAGTCGATCTCAGCACAACAATTCCCGACGCAGGCAGGAGCTACTTGCGTCCCTAGCAGGTTCGTAGTACGGATAGTTGAGTACCTACCTACCTGACCTGACCTGACCTGACCTGACCTGACTAGGTGGTGTAAGTACCTCAGTCTGATTGGTTAGCGTAGTTCTTGCGGGTTTCTAGGTGTACATACTCGCGCTAGGACACTATCTAGGTAGACAAGTAGCCAGGCCCCGCAGGTAACCACATACTGACCTTCAAGGCCAGTGGCAAGGGAGGTAGTGAAGAGGTACTCGAGACCCTGGGGGGTTGCAGATGCATCGAGGACAGACGTGATGCGACGCAACAAGACGTCCTGTAAGAGCGACCCACGAGAACAGAGGCGCAGTCAGAATGTGCTGTATGATTTCCCCAGTTGGAAAGGCAGATTGCCTCCGCTTGTCAATTCGTCTGGGTTGGGATTGTTCCGTAGTTCGGGTGCATGGCCACGCGCAGTACCTACTATGTAGGGACGACGATCAACGGCGGCAAGGGACAGGTGATCGCTCTGTGTCCGTACCCTTCCACACCATGGTATATGCATAGTACTATATTGTGCAGCACTCGACTCTGACCCACCACTCGTCAACCATGTACTACCTAGGTATCTAGGTATGTATAACCGGGCGCAGCAGGATAGAGAAGCTCGCATGGCCGATGTGTGCATGTGTCGGCACACCGACGTGCCTTAGCTCAAAAACAAAGAGCATCCAAGATACGTTCATTGCCTACAACAGCACGGGAGGAGCCTCCGAACGCTGAGTAGCTACGTGCCTGTTGAATGTCTCCTACTCCTCAGGGGAGCAGCAAGTCGCAGCATTGAAGAAGCCAAGTCAACGAACATGGGCTGCCTCTCCTCAAGGTGCCTTATGTCAGGAGCCTCTGCCCTCTATCCACCCCCTGGTCTGAGTGAGATAGATACACTAGGTTCTCCCCGTGTCTACTCTCTAAGTAGTGGCTACTATGCAGTACCTGCATGCTGTACCAGATTCCAATGGTTGACATGTATCGCGGATAGAAACGATACAAATTCCAAGTTGCTCCCTGTCTGTTTGCCATGTCAGGCAAGGTACCTACCTGGTTAGCGAGTGTAGATGCCCAAATGGGTAGTAGTTGGTGCGGTATGTACCTCCTCTCACCTGAACACCCACCGTCAGGCTGCCCATTTTTAGCCTGTGCTCCAACGGCAGAGTGACCGCCGCCTTCGGGGGTGCTGCGGTACATGACACTAGTACGGTATTACTAGTAGTGCCTACGGTTCACCTACCTAGTGTACCTACCTACCTACCTAGGTAGCATGCTAGGTGCCCAGCTCAAAGGTCGATATACCCAGTTTGCCAGTGTCAACCATGACGAGAACAGTAATGTCATTTCCCGTCTTTCCTTTTGGTCCGCCGCAAAACACCGGTAGCAAAGACGACGGCGACCCAGGCGAGTCACAGGTGTGGCATGAACCCGTCAGTGCAAGTATGGAGTGTAGTTACCTACCTAGTATTCGTAGTGTCATCAGGTGAGAAAGAGAGAAATTCAGTTTCTGGATGGTCTCCTTTCTCAAGTCCTGAAGGCAGCACCTGCCACCAGCACGCCTTTGCTTCGCGCGATGCAATGCAAGGGTGTCGGCCTCCCGGGCGGACCGTCGGCTTGTCTCTCCCATAGTCCAGTATTTCCATACACCTACTAATTACGGATACATACTACATAGTCAATGTATGTGCGCAGTATGCAGTACATTATACGCGTTGGATGCAGATAGTATTATATAATACGCCACATATTAGTTATGTACGATATAACTGCAAGACAAGGGAATCCCCTTGTACCTATTGATTGTGAGTCGTGACATTGAAAGGCGAGGGAACCCCAGGCGTCTTCTGCGCAGAGCCACCTTGGACAGCCTGGTCAGGTCGCACGCTTCATCTAAACCCATGGCCGACGCACTGGTTCACTGCCCGGACTACTCTACCTATCCTAGTACTCACTCGGCAACCTAGCTGTTCTTCTACACATAACAGTGGCACCTCATTGACCTAAAATACAATGTCGTACTATGTATTTCATGGTAGCGAGATGTGTGGATTGCTCGCGCCAACACTAGCAAAGGCCGGTGCATAATACTACCGTGTGAGAAGGAGTAGCTACTTCAACACGACTGAGTCTGTTATACTGCAGGGATAGACCCGTGTAGATAGTAGGCCTGTAGGGTCGGCCTACTATGTATACACCTGTGCACAGCCAAAGTGATGTCTCTACTATGTACGTACTGAGTATCAGTACGCTCCATACTGATGTAGCTAGCAAAAGCAGCCAGGGGCCAGCCTACGCGCTATCAACGATGGCCGTTGGGAATAATTTGAGTACCATAATGAAGTACATACCGCCTAGCGCAAGCATCCAACGGCTGGAGCAGTAGTTTAGAGGTCCTAGTGGCATTTAACGGCGTGTTCAGGGTCCTTCAGTGCGTCTTCATCCGAGTTACGGCGTAGTGTAGACCAACGATGGAACCTGTGAAGAAAGACAGTGCGCTACACTACGCCACGCCACCCGCCGCTCCGCACAGCAAAGCAAAGCACAGAAAAAGGTGCGTGTAGCGACGAGGAGCGTGTGTGTTGTACCGTGGGTTTGTCCAGCCAGAGGATGGTGGGTGCAGGTCGATAGCGTGGATTGAACGGGAGGGGGGGCACGGGGTCCAGGGCGACAGGAACACCAAGGAGAGGGGAAGGGGAGAGGGAAGGGGGGGAAAAAAAAAGGAAAGAAAAGAAGAAACCAAGGCAATTTGGGCAGTCACACATACCCTTGTCAGTCCTCGTTATGTCGTGGGGCCTGCGAATTGCTGTAATCCGGCACTCCCTACTGTATAGGTAGCTGGCCTGGGCTTCTGCCATTCCATTTTCATCTCCATTCTCGTCCCATCACATCCCAGCCGTCCCAACTTATTCCCTCTCATCTTCCTACTCCCTCCTGCCCCTCCCCCCCCTCCCCGTCCCTACCCCTACCCCTACCCCTAGTCTGCCCGTTCCCCCCGTCTTGTCGCCCGTACCTTGTTGTGTGTGTTTCCATCAATCAATCAATCAATCTCCCATCCTTCTCCTGCCTCGCCCATCCACATTCTTTCCCGCCTCCTTCCGTTCCTTACAACCCTCTCGTTTTTCCCTTCCCTTCCTTTTTACCCTCTCGTTCGCTCTCTTCTCCTGTCGCCCCCACCTCTCCCCGTCCGACCTCGTTTTCGACCCGTCGACTTCGACCTCCTCGCCTCCGTCAAGCATCCCACAGGCGACGTCGATTCTTCGATTCTCACCCCCGCCCGCTTCGCGCATTGGACGTTCGTTCCATTATCGAGCCGAATCTTATCCTGCCCTCTCCTTTGCCACGGCATAAACGGACTTGACGACGCCCAACGAAGGTCCTGCAGACAAATGCCGACTTCCTCATGAATCCGTCGACGGGAACTACTGTAATCTTCGAAGTCGTGACGGATCACTAGCCGACGTCCTTGTCGTACCATCCGACGATATTTCGTCCAGTCGCTCATTTCCATATCACAAACCCCAACATAGACTTACACACTCGTTGACAATTTTTGTCAAGTACATTCGTTCAGAACCCCCCTGACAAGTGAGTCACCAACGTGTTCAATCTCTTACCTGCCGCCAGCGCCGGGCTGACCTGTTTATGAAGACGGTCTTGCATATATCGTCAATACCGATATCTCACAATCGCTAAATACTCCATTGAAACTGCGATAACCCAAACTTGATTCGAAAACGAAGGGACAATGCACGCCAAATCCGCTCTTCTGGCCGCCGCGCTGGGCTTGGCCTCGACCGCTTGCGCCGACCAAGACAAGCCCAAGATCTACTTCCCTCGCCATGTGAAGCGACAGTTCACGAATTCGACGATCACGAGGCAGGAGACGTTCCCTGCCCCCGAGAGTACACCCTTCGACCCAGCGACATCGAATACCTTCAGCTCGTCCTTTGGGGACTTCTTGACGAGCTTAACCGACTCCCTTAGCCCTCAGAACCCTTCTTCCAGCCCGTCCTCGACAGTGCCTGTCTCGACCGTGCCGCCAACCAGTGAATCGCCCTTGCCGACATCAACGGTCGCTTCGACCCAAATTGTTGAGTCAGGAGTCGCCGAATCGTCCGTTTCACTCTCGACTGCAACTCTCGGCGATGGCCGTGTCACGACTATCGTCATCTCGAGTACAATTATCTTCGACCCCACGGAGACGACCGAAACCACGACGAGCGGTTCTGGTTCCACTGCTGGTCTCCCCCCTGTGATCGTGCAGCCTACGACCAACGAGTCGTCTGCGGTTGCGACTAGCGATGCGACCTCGACCCCGCCACCTCCGTCGACGACGGAGCAAACGACGCCCGTGCCATCCGATTCCTCGACGTCCGGTCTTCAGTTGTCCGGCGCCCCCGGTTCCAGTGCCCCCGAACCCAGTTTGACATCCGCCATCTCTGCCGAATCCACTGCTACGCCCGAGCTTAGCTCGGCTCAGTCATCCGCTGCGACCTCCCTTTCGAGCAATCTGGAGTCAGGCCCTGTCGCCTCCCCGACTTCCGAAGCTGTTACCCCTTCGGCCTCTGAAACAGTGACTCTCTCAACCTCCGAAGCGGTCCCTAGCTCGGTTGTCGGTGCCAGCTCAGAGACGTTGAATTCAAGCGCTCCTGCCACCAGTGACTCGCTCTCCACGACCGCGGCGGTCTCTAGCTCTGAGCTTGAGCAGACTTCTGCATCCTCGTCTGGGATTCTGCTTGCGCCCACCGGGGTCGTGACCCCCAGTTCGATCGCCACCTCTACCGCTGAGTCGAGCATCGCTAGCAGCGAGCCTCAGCGCGGTGTCGCCCCCGATCAACAGACCTCAACCAGCGGTGCTGCCTCCATTGTTGCTCCCAGTGTCAACGTCACGGAGCCAATCGTGCCCACTTCGGGCAGATCCGCTGCTCTGCCTGCCCAGACAACCACATCTGCTCTGGAATCGACTTCTCCGTCCGCCGAGAATTCTTCCACCGAAGCGACAGTCACTGTGCCCAGGCAGTCAACCTCCGGAGTTACCTCCCAGGCTAGCCAGGAGACCAAGCCGACCAATCCGCTCGACCCGATCGTGTCCTTTGTCTCCAGCGAGATTCCCGTTCCTACGAACATTACCGATTCAATCGTCAATTCCACGTCCGTGGAAACTTCGGTGGTCTCTTCATCTGACGTACCGATTCCGACGCCCACCGCTCTGCCGTCCCCGACTGATCCCACTGTCTCAACCACGAGCACGCCTTTGCTCCCGACAGAGCCTCTCGCAAACATAACCTCGGCCATCGAGATATCGACCGAGCCCACTACGTCCCTGCCGGTGCCGAGCGACTCAGTTGTCAACATTACGTCCTCGACCGAGATCCCAGTGTCTGCTCCCACCACGGTCATCCCCACGACCGATACCATTGCAAACTCAACAACCACCGACGTTCCCGTGGAGCAGACGACCACAAGCACCCCGGTGACGTTGACCGAGGGTACCACCACGTCCGTGCCGACATCTACCGTGACTGGGTCCATTGAGCCAATTCCTGGCAACTCCACATCGACTGAGCCTCCTGTGACGGCCACCTCGGATCTTCCAACATCAAGCGAACTCCCCACCTCAGTTTCGACGATCAGCAACTCTACCGAACCCGAGACATCGACCTCCCTCCCAACTACTACAGTCTCGGTTCCTTCGACCTCGGTTGTAAACGAGACAGCCCCTGTCACTGAGACATCTGCCCCAGTCACTTCTGCTCCCACTCCTTCGGATCTTCCCTTGACTACTCCCACCGTTGTTCCGGCCAACAGCACGGCAATTCCCAGTGAGACTCTCGTCGAGACCACACCCTCTGTCACGATCCCGCCGGCCACGACCACTCCTGTCATCACTAGCATTCCCGCCACTGCTACCATCACCGACTCGGAGTCTTGGCTTCCTACTACGATTATTGTAGAGCAGTCGACCTCCCTCAGCACGCCTACTGAAGCTTTGGCGCCCACCACCACCGTTCCTCTGCCGTCTGACTTGCCCAAGGTCATCAGCCCTCCTGATCCTAACGTGGTGAAACCTAAGGGCTCCATGCTGCTGCAGATTGGTTTCCTGCATGGCGAGAACTACCAACACGTCAGCAAGAACCCCAATGCCGCCGCCCAAATATTCACCTGTCTGCCTAAGGCACTGGCTGATGCGGCCGGCCTGGATGTCAGTCAGATTCAAATGACGAAGCTCGTGCCTTACGATACTTCCCAGACTCTTGGTTACATCACAACGCTGGCCAGGTTCTACTACCCGGAGAGCATGGTCGACACCCTGCGCATGGACATCAAGATTCCAAACTCGGCTATCTACAACAACCCGGACCAGCTCGTCTACAATCTCACTCAGAACATCAACCCCGCGATTGAGATTATCCCTGGTCTGGAGGATGATCCGAACTCAACGGGAGAGGGCGGATCGTCGTCAACGGACCCTGCGAGCAACAATGATCCCTTCAATTCGGACAGTAACGAGCAGACCCCCATTCAGAAGGGTACTGCGGCTGCCATTGGCATCGGTGCTGTTGGCGTTGCTGCTGCTTACGGCGCTGCCATGTTCATCATTGCTCGTCGCTATAAGCAGAAGAAGCAGGCTCACCGTCGTGCCAGTTCGCTTACTTCTTCCGAGATGCGCTACACCGCTACGGGCAGCCCTCCCATGATGGGTGGTGCCTTAATGAGCCAGGATTTCTCCAATTACGGCGGAGTTGCTGGCGGAGTTGCTGGCGGCCGGGACAGCCACGGCAGTGGCCGTACGAACCGTAGTGGCATGGGCAACTCGGCGAGGACAGCGTATATATCAGCTCCTGTCGCAGCTGAGAACTCCCTGGGTTGGAACTGAATTACGACCTCCACGCCATTTTTCACACATGTCACCATTTTACGCTTCGATACCCTTCGGGAGGATCCTGTTTCAATGAGACGCTCGGCGATTGCCCGGTGTCGCACCGACGGCATTTAGAGGGGGCATACGGTATATATGTCTTTGGCCATGAGCTATCTGCTCGAAAGACTTGTTTCCTTTTTTCTTACTTTTTTTTCCCCTGTTTGACAGTACGTTGTCTTCTGCTCGTGGCCTTACGGGGCTGGACGATTGTCGCCCTGTGCTCAATCGTATTACCATATTCTCGACGCCACAGCACTCGGGTCGTTCCCTCTGCCCCAGCTTATCATGTCTCGGTCATCCGAGGCGTCCTTGGCTATCGAGGCTTTTTTTTCTTACTTTTTAATACTTACTATCTGCGTGGAGAATCTATACATGGGGTGATAAGCGCGATGGGAGACGTCATGTGTATTCATGACAATGAGAATGGAGTTGGAACATGGCTGAGAATGGCGATACCCTGGAGGCAAAAAGGGGCTGGGCTGGGTTCCCTCGTACAATTTATGTGTGGAGATGCGCTCATAACGCTGCGTTCTGAGCGTCCAACTCCACCTTTTCCCTGTTTACCTTTTACCCCGCTCGTCAAGTTGAGATGTGTCTACGTTGCCCTCGTGGCTATATCGGATCAGGGGTCGTCTTATGTCTGCTTGTCTTGTCGCAGATACAGCGAATAGACTACGTAAGGAAGAAAAACAAGCTCGAAAACCACTGCGTCCGAAGGTCCAGATTTCCAAGGTGCCGACCTGCGCAGGCTGTAAATAGATACCTAGTCATTAGTTTGGTCAACGTATATACATCCGTTTACAGCAGCGTATCGTGCACACCAACCAATGCGAATACACGCACGTCGCCGTGGCATGCAGACATCGCGTGATTCGGCGGGAACAGGTACGTGGAAGACTGCAAAGCTGACAGCATCTGAGTCATCTTGGCCAAGTAGGAGGCCTCTTGTCCACAGTCACAGTCAGGGTAACAAGTACCGACTAGGTAAGCGCATCGAACGCAAAACCGCAACGCTTGGAAGAGAACCGGTAATGCCCCTCCCACCTGCGATTCATTCCCGAGTTGAAACAACGGGCGAGCGATCCCAAAACTACCGGCAAACTTCAAAGCATCTTGCAAGCCTCGAATCAGAAATATACCATGCGTGTAAAGGATAGGACCGCCGAAGGCGAGCTGGTGGGAGAAGAGGAAGAGGGGGAAGAAATCGAAGCGGAAGAGGGGAAGAAAGACACGTACGACTTCTCAAAGCCCTTGTCGGCGCCCTGGGATGAAGCGCACATCATTCCTCTAGATGGATGGGAACGCATGAAGGAAGGCGTCCGGCCGCAGCAGATGGAGGATCGCTGGATCGTTCTGCACGTGGTGGACAGCGGAGAGGAGGGTATCGTCTTCGCGCGGAGCTGGACGGGCTTCCCGGTTGCCAAGGTCTCTGTCGTTCCCGCACCGAACGACGCCGCCGCGAGAATGATTGCCAGGATCACGTGGGAAGGCGATGACGAGAGATGGAGGAGCGAAGACCGCGAGGGGGAGGCCAAGAGGCTCGTTGCCCGTTTTGCGAGAGGCCGATTCCAGGTCGATTTGGTGGATGGCGAGATCCCCGACGACTAGTCGCAGCTCGCCTCGACCATTCCTTGGTATTTTGGTGAGTGCGATACTTCCATTCGGTCACGCCTTTGGTGCTGTTCCTCTGGTCCTCCCATCGGACGAACTCACGCTAACTTCGTAGATACTGGTAGCAATTCGATGTCCTCACGACTACCAGGCATTACTGGCAGGCGGTGTTCTATACTTCCTCTTCTTTCTCGGCGTGGTATCGAATCGATGCGAGTATGGGAGAAAAAGTTGCAGAAGTACTACCTAGGAAGATAGCAGCGGATTATCATACTTGATTAATGTCGATACCTCCCAACCCCTCAGATTGCAATGAAGACATAGTCCACTGTGCGAACACCAAGTCACGTTTCGTTCAGGTGCTCTCAGTCTGCTTCCTGGAGTCGATGTAATCAATGTTATGACGACGTATTTTTATAATCGGGCGAATGGTTTAGTGGTATAATACTCGCTTAGCATGTGAGTGGTCCAGGGTTCGATTCCCTGTTCGTCCAAACTTTTGCCTCCAATCACATTGCAGGCGTCAGCTTGAGTCTATTTTCACCTATCGAGATTCGTGCTAATTCTCTGCTCGGTTGATCTTTTACCTTTGCTATTTTTTGCTACACACGTGTGTTTTGCACGCCCAAGTATTGCTTGCTACTGTGCACCACGCTCCTTCCGTGAACACCCCGTGCTGTGCCGGCTAGCGCCGAAGCGTAGCCGGAGAAGGAAAAGAAATTCATCTGCTCGGCAGTAGGTTCATCAAGACATGATCTCATTGATTAAATCTATGTATGTGCGCGAAAGTACGAGGGCAAGCGTGTATGAACTTGTCTCGCAAACCCTCAATTCTTCCCCTGCTGGCAGCTGTCTCAGTCCACAATACCATCGTCGGTTGTAGAGCCCGGTTTAGGCGATGTCTTGCGGCTGGATGCCCTCCTCCCGACAATCTTTTCGGTCCAGTTCCATCCTCCAAGAGGCGTTGATGCCCGGGGACTATCCTTGTCTCTGCCCTTGAACTCCGTCTCCGTCGACTTTGGACTTCTTGCGCTGGCCGTCGTCGTCGTAGTCTCGCTGTCATCGCTGTCCGCCCAGTCTCTGTCACTCCATGTAACAGAATCGACTCTCTCGGGGCGCGGGCGTGATGATCGAGCAATCCTGGGCGGACTAGCTGACGAACTCCGAGACGACGAGCGACGCTTTGGGGGAGGCTGCATGTCTGGAACCATGTCCTCCGCTTCCCTTTGAGAATTGGGAGACAACAGGGCCACTCCTGGGACTTCATTCGAGCCCTCGGTAGTGGAAACAGCGCTATCTTTCTTGACTTCATCCCCAAACTTATTTGGAGGCTGAGCGATGTCCTTGGCTCTCTCGCCAGCCTGCTCGTCATCATCTCGTGTTCTGGCGGTGGCCGAGTCGCTGAAGTGAGCGTCGACTAGATGCTTGATGACGGGCCACCCGTAGGCATTGGCGAACATGCGGCGGACGATGATGTTGTTATGTGCGTCCGGTTCAAGTTTCACGAGTACCTTTCTCCATGCTAGCCCGCGGTGGTACGCACGGGCAATCTTCTCCTCGACCCGCATCTGTGACCCATCAACTTCCTCGGCCGGATTCTTGTCTGGATTTGTGTTGAGCGTGTCGTCGTAGTCCCTAGACGAGTCTATGGTGCCTTCGTGCGAGTAGCGCTGCGAGGCATGCGGAGAGGAATCTGTACTAGTTCTTGAGCCTCCAGAGCCAGCCGAGGCCGCTCGTCGGAAGGTGCTTCTTCGAGATGCCAACGAGCCGGTTGGCTTCCTCTTCAGTGGCGGTGGTGGAATGTCGGCTGGATGGTAAACGCGGTCGTGAAATATTGCCCGGGGTCGCTTGGACGGATCAATTATGTACTCGGTGGTGGGGATCTTAGGATTGATCAGGTCGTGAGCCGACTCGAAGAAGGTTGTTCTTGGGGGTGCGATGTGCTGGTTCTCTCCCCGCTCAAGTTCGTGGCCTGCGGTGACTTTGGACGAGCCGGATGGTTGGGAAATCTCATCAAAGTTGATGGTCTGGCTTCTCCTGTAGATCTTGTGTTGCTTGTTGGAGAGCCCAGGCGTCTTGGGCTGTGCTGGCTCGTTGCTCTTGAAGAGAGAGAAAAAACCCGCAAAAGGACCCGAGGTGGCGACGTCTTTGCCCTCCGAAACATCCTCGGCGTACGGCGTAGGGACCGACCGTAAGCTTGCTCTGTCATCCTCCATCATTGCGTTGCTTGGCGGTTGTGGAACTTCGACAGCATTAGATGGAGCCGTGGGTGTGATATTGCCAGATTGGTCATCAGGCGTCTCGGTGTCTTCTGGCGGAAGCGCACTAGTTCTCCGAGGTGTTGGTGCCAAGCTGCCTCCCGTCAGTTCGGCCCATCCAGCACCGACCAGTGTCTCGACCAAGCCAGCATCGCGTCGCGCCTTTTCCACACGCCCAAGACCTTGCCAATCCAAGAAGAGAAGACAGCTTGTTCGAAGGGGTACGATGCCATCATTAACAACATTGGAGTAGACTGTTCGGTTGCGGAACTTCTTGAGTGCTGTGTGTGCTGGCCCAGTGGGAAGGATTCTCAGCAGAGGCTTCGACTCGGGCTGTACCTCTCCCATTACCCTTTTGTGGGCACTCTCACCAAGGTTGCTCACAATGGCTCCCCATCCGCTTCTCGCGATTGTTGGTGCACGCCACGTGAGGCCGAGATCCTGACCAGTTCTGCCAACAAGACCAGAATCCAGGGCAAACTTAACATAGAGGGGGTTCTCGTTGCTGAGGCCAAGAAAAGGGGTGGCCAAAGCAACAAAGTTGACTGGTTTGATTAGGTTAAAGAATTCAGGTGAGTGTTTCTGAATGTATGCAACCGCATATGTCTGTATCAGTCCTCCCAACGAATGTCCAATGAAGCTGATGCTGGTAATGGTGAATGGACGCTTCTCTTTGATTTCTTCTTTGTGTATTGTGCTGTGTCTGTGGGCTGCGTTGGCCTTGGTGCTGTCTGGGTCTGTCTTGTTGAAGACGGCAGCGACTGCTGATTCTGTGTGCCCCTTCTTCGAGGGCAGGAAGGGCTGATCGGGATAGGTCATGGAAAGGATGTATCTAGCCAGCCTCTTACCCAGATACTTAATGCCTCTTTCCGTCCTCGTCGCGTTGCCTGAAAAGCCACGAACAATTACCTCTTCGTCATCATCGCTGTCTTCTTCTGGGCCGTCTACTTCTGCTGCAGCTTCCGATGAAGGACTCCCTCTGTCGGCTTCATTCTGTTCATTGCTCCTCGTCTCTGCGCGCTCCTTGGCTCGCCTGGCCTTGGCGTCGATCCTGGCTTGCTTGACGGTTGCATCGATGCTTTCCTTCAGGTAAAGCATGTCGGCACCCAGGTTGCTGTGCAGCCCATGGGTCAGGACGACCAGGTGCACCTTTTTCGGCCTCTGCCCATGTTCATGTTCCTCTTTGGCCGTGTCTTGTACGACGCTCTCAACCGGTTGATCCTTACGACTCCGGCTCTTGAGGCGTTCTATGTTGAGGTCGTCCCAGCCCGGAAGCCTCGGTGTATTCCACAGTGCGGCCGTGTCTTCCACTTTGAGCCGGATGGCCTTGGAGAACACGCCTTTCGGCTGGGCGGGGTGGTGGCCGTCCTTGGCACCAATGCTCTGCTGGTGGTCGGCGACCTTGCCGGGCTGCGGGACTTGAGCCTGGCCGCCAATGACGGGGAGGGAGTAGCTCAGATTCAGCGACTTGGCATCTCGCGCTATCGTCACTTCGTAGCCAACGGCGGCCGACGTCGAGAAGATGACCTGCGACGATACCTCGACAATCCAGGTGACGGTCTCGATCTCGTGTTCGACAGGCGGTCCGCCAAAGTGACCGCCTCCGGTACCCGCGCTCTGCCTTATATGCTCCGGAACAACCAACTCGCACTCCCATGAGCCTCCAGCCTTGAGCATGGGCTCGAACTCGGGTACACCATAGCGGCGGGGGTTCGCGAACTTGACGTTGGGGTCGAAGTTGGATGGGTAGGCGACGGCCGAGAGCGTGTAGGGCCCGTGGACGAAGGCGGCGCGCAGGGCGATTGCTGAGGTGTTGCGGACTCGCAGGTATAGGCGCTCGGGCGAGGGTAGGATGCGGTCTTGCGAGGGCGTGTAGGTGACGGTGTAGCGGACAACCTCGCCGATCTTGACGCTCCCGACTTGGTAGACGAGAAGCATGGTGTTGCCGTAGGTGTTGTGTGCGTCGACAAGCCAGGTTCGGTCCGCTGGGATAGGATAAGAGCGCAGCGGGACGGAGGATCGGCTGAGATGTGTGCGAGTGGAGGTGCTGCTACTGTCGCCTCGCTGCTGACGGCGTCATCTCCGGCTGGTACGCTGGTAGGCGAAGGGAGCGCAACTAGGTATAAGAGGCAAGGTCCGGGTCAAGTAAATATTCTGCTGAGGGCAGGGCCGCGTGTTCGATCTCGAATTCGCACGGAAGATGGGGGAAAGAAGTTGCGTGGGTGAACTAGGTGTCGCGTATCCGAAGTTAGGGACAGGAAGAGGCGGAAGGGTAGGTAATAGAGAGGGAGACGGAGCGTGGACATACGATGGGATAAGAGGGCGCGCTCAGGATTTGGCTGTCAGACCGTGTCCGTAATAATAGCGGGCTGCTCCTTCTCCAGCAGTATTCGGTTCCCGTTCCAGTGACGACGGCAGAAGATGTGGTACGGGCACGGGTACGGGCCAACTCGAGTTCCAGATCAAAGGCGGAAGCAGACGCGGAGGCTGGAGCAGAGGTAAGAGCAGCGATGGTCCATGGTCCGGGAGCGATGGCAGAAAATGCACGAGGAAATCCAGGTAGGTACGGATAGCCAGGGACGCTAAGCACACCCAAGTGCTTGCAGAGCGCACAGGACAATGATGCAAGCTTTGTAGCGGATGTCAACCGCCTCGGCGCGTCATTGGGCAGTACCGCCCGGAAGCCCTGGAGCCTGGAGCCCTGGAGCCCTGGGGCTGGGCCAGACACCAAAGCGGCGCCCCCTCCACCGGCTCCAAGTAGGTACCTGCCCGGTGGGTACCCAGGTACCGGTAGGTACACTACCGCACGTGAGGCGGCTTGTCTCGGGACCTAGGCATGGAAGTGGGAAGGTACTTATCACACTTTGGTAGTAAGTTCTTCAAGACCGAGGCGATCGATCACGATCGCATGGCTCCCTTCCACCGCAACGAGTGGGACGCCATCGTGTCGAGTATCCCCAATCCAGTGTATCTGCCATATTCCATTTCTCGTCTATTAGCAAGAAAGAAAAGAGGAGGAGGACGATGGATAACCACATCTCTCCTCCTCTCTCTCTTACATCCACCATGCCGCTAGCTCCATGGCAAACTCAGAACATCAGTTAATTAATAATTAACTTTGGACTTTGGTGCAATAACAACCAACAGCTAACCCACCGCAGATCAACTCGGAACCAGCAGGACATGGTGTTTTGTTTTTTCCCCTGCCAGCCACCTCACCTGCCCTGGGTGGGAGGCCCAAGTGTCGAAACGGCCATCGATCCAGGTAACCCCAGCATCGTTGAGCATCGCTAGTGTAAGCATCGCTGAATCCGCTGAATACACTCGCCACTCAAACGTTCTCCATGCCCACCGGTTGCCCAGGCGAACAGCATCGACGAGAAGCCAGAAATCCCGCAGCTGCGCTCCGCCCGCCAGCATCGTCGGTTGGAGTCCTCCTGCCAGGGGACTAGGCTCTAGTTTGCGTGTTGCCTATCCGTAGACAAGGACGATTCGTCGAGATGAGCGGCGCTGGCGCGCCTGGCCGTCCAAGGCATATGCGACTCTGCGTTTGTGCGTCCATGTGGGTGGCGGGCGCATCCCGACCTGTCGGTGTGGGATGCGGTGTCGCATACAAAGAGTTGCAAGAGTGCAACCAGCAATACCCTGAGATCTCGGATGCCCGTCAATGCGAACGACCGGCCAGGAGCCGCACCACGTCACGATTCCCCAACGCAGCCGGGCGGGCCGGCGAGTCAAGCCTCCCCCCACACATTGGCTACGTCGTGAGGTGCACCTAGATACCTATCCTGACACTGATTAGGTACCTACCTACATAGTAGGCACGCTGGAATACTACTAGTAGTGTAGACTTTGACGGTGGGTAGGTACGGAGTACCGGGCAGGCCCCCGTTTTGTACCTACGTACCTAACACGCGGGCTCTTCCCCGGGCTCAGGTCCGTATGTAAGCCTCGACATCCCGATTTGCCAAGAAACTGAATGCGAATACCTACCTAGTATTACTACGGTCCATCCGCGCAAACACAAGGCATTGAGATTGCTCGTCCCAGTCGCAGGGCAACCCAAAAGCATGTCCGCCTGTGGTGTTTGGACCCAAAGTGCCCAACAAGCCTCGTCCTTCACCATGGCATTCCACAGCCTCCTTCACTGGCTCACGACTTTGGACGACATCACACATGGGACTCGATGCCGTCCGCCTGCCGTGCCGCACAGAAGCGATCCGTCCGAGACAACTGCTTCACATGAGAAAGCCGCGGCGACACGTCTGAGTGAGCCTTGATGCAGCACTGATGCTTTATGAACACTGAGCAGCCACGATACATAGTACGCTTACGATGTACGTACCTACAGAATACCGCGAGACATGTTGTTCCTTGCCCACCCACCATAATTGTAAAATCAGCCTCCACATACCACCCAAGCACCTGCCTAATACTACAAGCATCACCCCACGAGATGGTAAGCAATCTCGCACATATGCAACTTGATCAAAACAGCAGAACAAGAATGAAAAGAACAAAACATTCGTTAGTCGTGCGGCGTCGTGGTGTACTGTATCCTACCTTACTAATGTTACTCTGTCTGTAAGCCAAAGTCAAAGTCGTTGCGGATTTGGCGGCCCTAGTCATGGAGCTACATAGATCCATCTAAGCTCGAATACCGTCTCCGTCCGGTGCCCCTGGGTGCACGTGATTCCGCCACTCGAAAACTCGGTTCATACCGCGCCCCGGCCCGGTGAGCCCCGCGAGCGTGGATGACTTGGGTTCTGTGTACTGGCGCCTCCAGTTGCGAGGGGGACGCACCGCTTCTTCCCTGTCGTACTCATGAAGCATCCGATCGCGAACCACTCTTTCCGACGGCCGTGCCGATCGGGACGTGATGTACGGCTCTTCGTCGAAGGTGTGTCGGCGGAGCATCGGTATCGGCGGTTGATGACCCAGTCCCATCGGCGCTGTCAAGGGAGGAGGCGGACCCATCGGGGGCGCTGCCATGGGCGGGGGAGGAGGAGCTGTGTGCAGTGACGGGAGCGCCGTCATGCCTGTCCTTGGACCGCCTGGGCTGGCACGGAGCTCCGAGAAACGCTCGGCAAGCCGCTGGCCCATTAAGTCCTGAGGGAGCCCTCTTGCCCGGTTGACGCCCGACATGTAGTCCGTTGGGACGGGTCGCTCGAAGGCTGCTGGCGGCGTGGGCGCCGGTGGCACCGGCGGCCCAGATATGAACACGTCCTCGTCCCTGTGGTAGCCGTCACCCATGAAATGCCCGACAGCATTCCCGATGCCGCCAACATCCGCGTATCCTCTGTCGTGCGTAATTTCTTCGTAGCTCGAGAGCCGTCGTGAGTGATCGTCGCCACGGTTCTCCTGGAACCGCCGGACGAGCCTGTCGTCGTAATCCTGTGAGCGAGATCGAGGCGGCGGGTCGGATCTCACGGTCGGACGCGCACCCCTCCAAGTTGTCGCGTGGTCGAGTCTGGCCGGTCTCCGAGTCGTGGCCGGAACTCGCATGTCAAGCAGCTCGTCCGCGGCTGCCGTCTCGTGGTTGAACCACGGACATTCGCAGTTCTTCCACTTGATGCCGCAAATCATGCAGAACTGGGCTCCGCAGCGGCTATTGTTGATCAGCTATTTACTCGTGCTACAGGGTACACATTACGCTTACCAAGTCATGTGATTGCACCCCTCCTCGAGCTCGACCATGTGATTGCACTTGTAGCATCGCTGCCAGCCGGCCTCTTTTGCCTGCTCTAGGAACCTCGTAGTATCCTCATCGTAGGAGCACTCTCTCGACGAGTGCCACCTGCCCTTGCACGAGCAGCAAACTTCGGTCTTGCATTTACTGCATCTGCCGCACTGTCGATTTCCTCTGCGATGTATATCACTAGGTCTTATCCACTCGTTGCAACGACTTGACGGGCAGTATATGCGGTTGCGTGTCGTAAACTCCAAGTATTTTCTGTTCCACTTCATCTTGAACCCATCCGACAACAGGCGTTCAACGTGCTTCAGCGGTATGAGGTCGGAAGAGCAGCACTTGGGCGGCATGGACTGCGGGTCAGATGTGGAGAGCTTGAATCGTCCCTTTAGACAGGAGTCACACCAGTGATGACGGCACTTCAGCTTCGCAACTTTGGTGGGACGGAACTCGTCCATACACGCAACACAAACGACCCTTCCCCGGCATCAGCACGCGCGCGAAGAGGCAGGAGAGACTACGGACGGCGGCTTACCTTTTGACCGGCTTCTCGGGCGAGTCTGAACGAGCACTGCCAGCCCCCAGATGACGGGGGAAGCTGGGCGGGCGCTTGCCTGAAGACGCCGCGCTGTGCGACGTGACATGAGACGCCCCTGAGGCGGTGTGTGAGCGACGCACAACGCGCGCGTCTGCGTACACAACCTCAGTAGTCGGGTGTCTTCTCGTGCGTCTCATCGGTGCAAGGTCGGAATCGTCCCGAGCAGGAATGGCTCCGTAGATCAACCTCTTGGAGGATGTAGCAGGCAGTCCGACAATCTTGTACGTCCTCGGAGACGGGCGATGATGGCTTGAACCCCTGACGGGGGTCCGGGACCGCTGCCTTGAGTAATGCCTCTCGGACGCTGAACGGGATACACGAGAGCGGTGTCGCGGGGGAGAGGAGCTACGCTCGTCAAGAGACCGGCGGTGGTTCGGCTCGGTCGAGTCGTCGTCCTCCTCCACATATACAATTTCCCTTATTCTTCTGCGGCGTTTCGGCTTCTTTTCGTCGGCCGGGGGACGACGGTCCTCCACTGGGGGTCGACGAACCGGCTCCCCAGATCTGTCTTTCTCGCGGCGGGCCCTGTCACGCCGTCTCTGTCGTTTCTCTTCCTGCGTCGATACACTGGTTGCCGATTCTTCGTCCGTCTCCGTTTCGGTGCCGGAACGGGATGAAGTCGACGACCTCCATGACTGGTAGGTACGGCGTGGCCTCGGTTGAGGAGCTGTCCTCGGGCTCTGACCACGCGTTGGACTCCTCCTACGGCCACCCAAGGGCTGGGGTTGGGGCTCGGACAGACCCTCCTCGCCGTAAGAATCGTAGTCGAAATCTGGCACCGTCACGGGATACCTCCCCCGTCTGTAAGCCGGTGTCGTAGGGGCTTCGGGCACGCCGTGCATCGTCTCGACGACGGTGGCAGAGGCGCCACTGTTGGTTCTTGAGGTCCGACCACGACTTCGTTCGTGAGACGAAGTTGCCTCGCCAGGTCCTTGTATGTCTTTGGGTCTCCGGTATAACAGGGTGTCGAAGGTAGACTCGGGAGCAGGGAGCCAATCATGTTGGGCGGCAGGGAGTGGGCTTGGAGGGTAGGGCCTTCGGGTCGTTCTCCTGGGCCAGTCGTGCACGTCTCGGTATGCCATTGGGCTCTAGGTAGCCTCAGCCGGGAGAGAAGCGGGAGGGTGTGAGAATCGAGGCGGAACGAATTTCGTGAATCAGGAGGTCGAAAAGGGCGCCAGAACAGCTGGTTGCTCGTGAGTGGGCAGGCTCACTGCATGGCGCAAAGGTTTGATTGGGCTTAGATGAGGGACTGCATAGCAGCCATGCAGTATGCAGGCGGGCGAGGGGTGATACGGTGCGCCCTAGAAATCCAACCGACGGGGTTTGTTTGCCTCGTCCTCGTGAGGTATCAATCGGGCAGCAGTGGAAGCTACTTGGTGGATGAGGCGAGGATTGTGGAGAGACGCGAGAGGAAAGGGAGGGCGGCGGACGACAGACGCAAGAGACGGGACTTTGGAGATGTCAGCAGGTTGCGAGTGGGGGACGAGAACACCATAGGGAGGCAGCTATGTTTGGCGTTCCCATTCTTCTGCGGTGCGGGCTTTCCCACCAAAGTATGTGGTAATAAGTGGTTTTGAGGGTTCTTATTGTAAGAGTACGGATACCTACCTAGGAGGAGGTGGATAGGCAACAGTGAGGGGATGGACACTTCGTGTGGGGGCGCAAACGGTGAGGCCTCAGGCCCAGGCCCGTAGTATAGGTAGCATTTGCACGAGAGAGTCATTCCAGTGCCCACCAAAGCATCAACCTGCCCTGCACGGCACTCACAACTTGTAGCTCCAATCCGCTGCTAAACGGAGTCATCGACGAGAAAGTCAACAAAAGATCACTCGGCTGCACCTGTCTGTTCGGGGTCGGTTCCAACGCGTCCCACACAACGCGCTACGGACGAACGACCCAAGCACGCCGTCGCCTCATGTTGTGTGTGTCGTCCGAGCGTGCTGACGGCCAGTCCGAAGTCGCCTCAGGGAAAGTCAATGGGCCTACAGGGCACCGGGGCACACTACCTACATAGGTATTGTCACAGGCAGGTAGATCCCCGTCTCGAGCTGCCGGTGCAGGCCGTGCCTTCGGCCCCGATTGGCTCGGGCCCGGACCCGGCCCGAGCCCGGCCGCCGGATCAGCAAATTTCGATGGTGTTTGGTTCTGACGAGACGACGACGACCCGTGCGATTTAGATTGATCCATTGATGCTCGTGGTCCTCAACAATGCGCGACTAGCGTGTCTGGCTTTTTATCACCCCTTTTCCGAATTAGCTCCTGTGATAGATTCGAGTAGACTATCTAGTTTCGCATGCCTCAACTGGGCAAGATTCCAACGCAAACCCCCTGGAGTGTTGGCATGGGGCTACGCTGAGCCCACCTTGACCTCGACTGCTGTTGCGCAGAACGCGTCGCAAAGGTCAAGGTAGTACCTACCAAAGTTGCAGATGAACGTCCGTCATCGCCAAAGCCTTCAAGGAATCGGCGCCAGCCGGCCCAAAAGTCTCTTCATTGGTGGATCTTGCATCTTCCACAACGTTGGAAGACGTTGAGCGTCTTGCCCGGCCCTTGGCTCCACGCAAACGGCCCGCATGCACGCCGTATCCGCCACCCGGGGCCTTTCCGAGCTCCACCTCCGCACCGGCATTCGCAAACGGGCGCTCTCACCCCGCGCTACGGTGTCATTCGCCTTTCCACGTGGCATGCCGGTGACTACGAATGTCTTTCTTCCCGCTGTTGCTTCGTCTGCGGCCGCCGGGGCATTCGCCAGTCGCGTTTACGCGAGTAAATAGGTGTGCTGTACTTGCCGTATAGGATAGGAAATAATACTATTACTAGGGCATCTTGCTTCGTCCGGTATCCCGATCCAAAAGGAACATCTGAACCTCATCCACAGGCACCCACCGCACCGCTCCACACGACCATCTGGCTCTACTATATCCCCATCCGCGTGACTGCCCTGCATGCGCGTCCCTGCCGCTCTCCAACATGCCCCTTGCGCGTATGCAGCTAAGGCACTGTTGAAGTAAGGAACTCCAAGCACCTGCAAACGATAAGTTGACCTGACCCCGCAGAAAGCCGAGTGCTTGGGTCAGGCCAGGCGTTGTTGCCTCTCGAACTCTCGAAGGTCGAAATCCCTCGAGCCAGGCGGCCGGTGGCATCCACGGCATCACCATGTGTGTGGAGTGTGCTGCTCATCTCGCAAAACTAGAGTTAGCATTCGCGAACTGATAAAATCATGTGGGCTGGTGGCTGGAGGAAGGAGGAGGCAGACCTGCCCATGCCTCATCATCATTGCATTGCAGGAACTTGAAAAGGGGTATCTCATCGACAATGCCGCGCTTTGCAGTAGTACTTTGGCCAACCTCGACTTGGCTTTTTTTTTCTCTCTCTTTTTTGCTCAAGCCAGGCCTATACAATCGAAATGAACCGGTTCACCACTTTCGCAAAACACTCTGAATGTCCCTCAACACTCGTCAAGATCCTCGTCGCCCCGAACATCCCACAAAGTTGTGCACCTCCTGCCCCTCCAATTACCCGAATGCCCACTACAAGGGAGAAGCGAGTTGTGATGGGGATTCGACCAAATCGTCGGTCGGTTGGTTGGCCTCAGGTCTCCAGTCTTGCCAAAGAATCCAGAAAAACATGACGGCAGGATAAGTAAAGTGCGTCAAGGACAACCTGCTTTGCGCACTGCTCTCCTGCCACGACGCGGAGGTGGTAGGTAATCCTTCTCGAAGCGGATTGGCGTCGCATGGCTTCATTGGTCGGATGGATGAGCGCTGGAGTGTCGGTCCGAATGCCGGATGAAATGTTATAACCCGCCAACCACGCCGCTTCATTCTGCAGGCCTCCGCCCGACCCTTCCCCAGGTGTGCAACCCCATGTTGTCTCTGCACCCCGGATGCTTCTCTGTCGTCCACTGCCTGGGCGATTGTTGCGCCCGTGTATCCACTACCCCAGGTTCACAACGAACTGGCGGCAAGGCGGGGTAGCCACATCTCCGTTACAGCGGGCGCGCCATCCTGGGAAGAGCAGTTTGTACTATAGACAAGCCATCATTGACGTTGTTGTGGTGGTGATTGACAAGTGTAGCGTACTCGATCCCTTTGGCGTGGGCTCCGAGCTTGCTCTTTCCCAGGTGAGACTCGTCAGGTAATCGTGACCGGGAAAGATGGCCTGATATGGCAACCCCAGAAACAGGGTACGGACAGGGTGTCTAGGGTGGAGGGGGCTGGCTGCCACACAGTCAGCACCAACGCCAGCCGCGTGGAGCTGAGGCATCTGCGCTCCCATCGGACACAGCAGGTCTGTAGTTGCTTGGCGTTCTTGGACAGGCAAAGTGCCAACAGACTTCAACCGCTCAGGTAGGCCCTCCTTCTGACCTCGGCCTCCTTGATGATTTCTGCTGCCAGACTTAGACTGGGCGCCAAGGTGGAATATCGCTCAATCTCCATGACCACGTCGTTGATGATCTGGTCGATGGTTTCCCGGTGGGGAACAAGCGTGAGCAGGATGCTGCTCAAAGAGGGCGACATGGTTGCACCCATGACAAGGAGCGTCTGCGACACGATGGAGAGGGCGCCTTGCCATAGGTAGGGCATGTGTCCGGCATGACTGCGGCCAATTTAATTAGTAACAGGCACATCGAGAACGGGAAGGCGTCACATCAACACGTGATGTGGCCAGTAGGTCGGTAGGTAGCTTACTGCGCGTTGATATGCTCCAGCTGCCGAACGGAGGCTTCCAGGCACTTGTGGCAACTGTCCCGCACTGCAGGGTCCAGCACGGCCTGCTCGTTGTCTAGCACGGCCAGGATGTATGGGCGGTATATGATTGTGCGGCAGGCAAAGAACCGCAGGCGCAGGACCGTCTGCACCGGGTCTGCCAGGGCGCTGCGGGTAAATGGGAACTGCAGGGGCATGGGAAGGCTCTCATACCACTGGGTCAGCTGAAAATCGAGTTCCGCCACCACGGGCTCCAGGCTGGTTGTGGATGCCATCGAGTCCTTGGAATAGATCAGCTGGCTGACCCTGTTGAGGAGCCGCCTCAAGGCAATCTCGGCCAAGAAGTACCAGAGGTCGTCCCGACCGACGGCCTCTTGTTCTTCGCCCTCGAAGCCCCCGGGCAGGCCGACGTTCTCCTCGAACTGAACGACGCCCGAGTGTGGCAAATCGAGCTCGGCAAGCAGGTCGCTTTCGAAGAGAAGCGAGTTCCAGTAGATGCGCTCCGTCAGCTCCCTTTGGTTGGGCGGTACCCTGTTCGGGGACATGAGCAGGAGTTGTAGCTTCGTGCTTGTCGTGCAGAGCAAGTTCCAAGCCTCTAGTGGCCGGACGAGGTAGAACAGATAGGCCGAGGCCAACAGATGACACTGAGCCGCCAGGACGTTGTTGGACGTCATCATGCCGGGAAGAAGGGCCCAGGCAGCAGTGAAGTACTGCAGCCCAGGCGCGTCCTCCCCGGGCACAATCCTAGAGATGCTGCCTCTCAAGCTGGCCTGGCCCAACGCCAGCACCAGCAAGACGATGCAGCTCTCGGCACCCTCGCGGAAACCATTAGATAGCGCCGTTCGGTAGTGGCTTCTCCAAGTGTAGGGGTTCACACAGGCGTACCACACGTTGACACGCTCAAAGTAGGCCTCGATGTAGGCGGTCGTATTGGACAGATCAACGCATGGCGTCTTGGTGAGGGAGTGCAGAGGTTCGCGGGCCATCTCCAGCTGGAGCAGGATTTGCGGATCGTACGGGCGCGAGACGAGATCGCGAATGAGAGGCCACTGCAGCAGGTGCAAGGCGGCGTTGGTGTGCAGCTTGGGCATGGTGGAAATGTTGGTCGGATTGTTCCAGGTACCCAAGCCGCCGCTGGGGATGATGGAGACGAAGTTGCCGGAGCCCGAGACTCCCATCATGCTTTCCCCGTTGAGGCCCGAGCCGTTGCTCATCGAGGGAGACTCCTGGTTGATGGCGATACCGGTGGCCTGTCCCGCGACCATGTTCATCTGCAGCAGGCTCTCGATGCGATTGAGCCGCTCCAGGATGAGCTTGTCGCCAGCATCCAGCTTGATGCCGGGCTCTCTGTAGATGCATTCAGCGCCGAGCTCGGTGCACAGCTTGCACTTGGGTTTGGTCCCATCGCAGCGAGACTTGCGAGAACGACAGACCTCGCACTGCCACGGTGATTAGCTGGCGGGACGGGGAAGGTTGGGTAGCAGGAGGCGAGCAGCGTGAACATACCGCGATTGTTGCTCTCCTCCGCGGGTAGTCGATGCCGGCATCCGTGTTCCTCCTCTTGAGCGGGTTAGAGCCCTCGTCGCTCGGCGGGTTGTTCACGCTCACGCCATTGGTAAGCGCATCGGGACGATTGTCGGAAGACTGAGACATGTTCCGGGCCTTTTGGGCGGAGCCGAGAATTCCATCTCTGCTGAAGCTTGGTGTTCTCTGGGCCTTGAGCGATGCAGGCGACTTGAGAGGGTGTATCCCGTTGGCAACGGCCGTCATTGAGGGCGAGGGCACCTCGATGTTGAACGTCTCACGGGAGGGGACGGGAAACGGCCTCCCCGCAGTACCCGTGGCCGAGTGGGGAGAGTCGCCCGTCGAGGACGGGGACATGGCCTGAGTCTGAAGACGTAAGAGCTGCGTGGACGACGTGGTGGGCAGACTTTGGTGCGCTGCGACAGGGCAGCGCAGCGCAACACACACAGGACAAGCCGTTCAAGTCGACGGTGGAGTAATATCTGAGGGGGGTTTCGCGAGGACGTGGACGAAGTCGAGGAGCGCACACAGGTGAGCGGACGGGAAGATGAATTAGGAGGAGGGCCGTTCTTGAATCGTGAGGCACGGCGAGTTGGAGCTGACGGTGAAGGGCGGCCGAATGAGATGAGACGAGGCAGAGCAGTTGTGGTTTTCTTTTTTTTTTTTCCTTTTTCCCGCTCGACACGACTTAACCCGAGGCACGAGTCGTCAGGCCACGCTCGAGGCTAGTGAGGAAGCTTTTGGCGGTTTCCTTGTGAGAGGTGGCGACGCGCGCGAACGACACTGGACGTGGTGGGAAAAGAAGGAGACACCTATGGAAGGGGGTGCACAGCGGTGGAGCACTTATTATGGGATGGGAGACTGAGAGGCCGTCGGGTCGGGTGCCAGACTCCACGTCCTGTAGGCTGTCCACCACGTTCTTTCGGAGGCGGGGACGGGGACGGCATGGGAAATGCGGAGGATTCGCGTAGTGTTGGTAGGTTGCTTGCTCCCATCGTCCTGGCAAGGAACAACGGACTGGGGGGGGGGTTTGTTCAAGAAGCGCTACTAATATAGCATACTACCTAGGTAGGTATGGTAGGTAGGTACCTACACCACTCCGCACCTATGTCGGAGAGGGTACATCGCTACATGCATACCTACCTAGGTTACCTACCTAAGTGTACTTACTACTATTAAGTATGTGGTCGGTAGGTATTGACTGGACTGCACGCTGGACCCCACAGGCTTGCTGCTTAGGTACGCTGTAGGTAGGTGTTTGTTTGCTGCTAGAACCCCGGCTACAGGAACGCAGTTACAGTTCCCCAAACTTCCAAGCCCATACGATGTAGGCGAACCTAGGCACCGTTGACAAAACACCTACATAGTACCTAACTCACGCAAGGTACACTATGTACCTGAAGTACCTGGTGACACTAGGCAAGAGGCCAGGCCAGACCAGTCAGAACCGACACCTGCCCGGGGCATGGGACGAAATGGGGAATCAGCGGATGAGACGGGATGGGGTGGAATGGGATGGGATGGGATGGGATAATAGGGGACCAGGGGGTGGACGATGGCGCTAGTGCACATAGTACACTACATACCTAGGTAGTACTTTGTAACAGACACTCCAGTCTGCAGGTCGTGTCGGTTCTCCATTCTCCAACCAGGCCGGAGACACACGGCATGGGGCGCTGAGTGTGCTTGGAACGAACCGGCCGTGGATCGTGTGGTGAGCCTGCGCGTGCGTGCGTGCGTGTGTGTGTGTGTGTGTGTGTGTGTGTGTGTGTGTGTGTGTGTGCCACACCCTCTTCGTCGCCCAATTTCCTTCCTATCCCACCGTGTTGGAGGTGTGGATGTCGACTGGGCAAAAACAGCCTGCGAGGTAGCTAGGTATCTGATGGGAGAAAGAAACAGAGAGCCCCGGCCACCATTATTAGCATTGGAACGTCTGGAACCAACCAACCTACCTACCTAGCCATCGACGTACACTAACACCACGACCTACCTACCACATAAACTGTCCTTCCTCCTCCTCCATCGCCACAAAATCGACTTAGAAAGACCGGTATAAAGGGAAAGAAAATAGAAGTAGAAAAGAAGGACGAAAAAGGGACTGAGGTGGGAGAGATACGCGGGGAAAGAACCCGTCCAAGCCTCCGTCCGACCTCGGTAACGATCGACCGCCCTGCTGATCTGGGGGAGGACCCCCTAATAAACGGTTGACAGTTGACGGTTGGTGGGCAAGCGGGGGGGGGGGAAGCGTCCAAGGGGAAGGGGGAGTGGAGGCAGCTGGACAGCACACTCGAAGCGTCAGGTTGGAGTCGAAATTGGAGTTGTGGGTATCCGTAGGTATCTGGACTACCTACGGTAACCTACCTACCTACAAGTACCTATTACATAGTACGTACTCACTGACCTCGCCTCAACGTACATAGTGATAGAAGGAACCTGACAGGTATTCCCGTTATTGTCTCCTCCAAAGTTCGATAGAGAAGGCGTACCTACACCACTACCACGATGTCTCTGGGTACATAGGGGGTCGTACCTATACCTGCGCCTGTGCTCGTTGTACCTGCGTCTCGCAGCCCACGGTCGAGCGTGGTCCTTTCATTCTCTGCGACTGCTACGCTTGTGCGGGCCTCGGGCGCGTCTATTTAGGTGAGGCACCTCGATATCCGACTTCATGCGTTATGTTCACCCACCATTCATCTCGCTCAACCTTTCAGACGGTCGTCGGAAGTGAGTTGCTGTAATTAGTTGGAAAACGTGGCAGCCCTGTTGCATCCGTGCGCTCCACTGTCTCACCAAGGAACTGTCCACTTCCCGGGAAGTGAGCTGTGGCTGTCCATTGTTCTAGTGTACTTTAATAGGTACCTAACAGGCAAGTCAAAGTGTCTATTGTACCTAAGTATGTAGTCTAGGTAATGTAGTAGAAGGTTACGGATATGAGCAGGTATTCATTCCTCTGGCATCTGGCATGTCTTAGTCTATGTCCTCCCGTCCCGTCTGAATTCGCTCCCGGCCGGCCCGGCACCAGGCCGCAAGAATGGACGCGCGGGAGTGCCGTGAACTCCTACCGGCGCTGGACTCGGATGTCCGTCACGAGGAGGGGGCCGAACCGGCAGAGAGTAAATCAATCAGCCACCTCAACCCATCGGACCTCAGTGTTGCTCTCGGCTCTGCACTCATCACTACCTACCTAAGCCACGCGCACCTGGAATCGGCTCTCTCGCCCTGGTAGACACTGGCATCCATGTGATCTCGCCCTCGCAGCCTTGTCCGACTTCGGGTAGCGTGGCCTGTTCCCCGCGAATCCGGGGTGCGGGCGCTCGGCCTCACCTCCATCCATCCACCCAAGACCAAGACCAAGACCGAGACACCTCAGTGGCTTCACCTCTGGGCAACCCAGCTCCACACCCACTCTCCCGACTACCCGCAACTGCGATTCTATTCGATACCAGACATTGGACCGCTCACAACCTCCTGCAGGTCGTTGAGGGGGAGCAGCCATCCTGTGCCGTGTCCCCCATCGGGAACACGACAGCGTTGGTGAGTCAATGACGCACGGCTGGAGGACGCTGCCGCTTTCCAGGGTTCGGCGTGCCATCGAGCCGTTTTCTCACTTACCGTGGGCGGCTGTTTCGACGATCCATGCTCGATGCATGTTGCGAGAAACAAATCTAACAATTCCCTAGCCGTCGTCCACTTGGAACCTTTGACTACCCGCGAACGGGCCCCTTCCCAAGGAATGAAAATGGGCAGTCCCGCGTCTGGCCTGTGTAAACCAGATAGCGATGATATATCAAGTGGTCGTAACGGGCCGGGGGCGAGCACCCCGGCCACCAACGACCCGGTCCAAGCCGGTCACTGCCTTGTCGATAGTTTAGGTAGAGACAGAGCAGGTCACTATCCAAGTTGAGATCACCCGCCGCTGCCGCATAGGCCAATGCGTGGATCAGTCAGAGCCGTGGAAGGAACAGGTGTTGTAGGCGAGCAACCTGAAAAGCTTCAACAGAATGTGCAAGCCGGCGATATCGTGCATTACTTGGGCTGTGGACACCTACAGACGTCGGATGGCCCCGAGCACTCGGCACCTATGGTCACTGCGGTATAGAGACTGTTAACAACGACCAGAGGTGAATCTCAAGAATATACTCGTGACACTTTTGCACGGAATTGGGTTACTTTTTCAATATCCCCAAGGTAGCTAGCTAGTTGTTGTCTAGACAGGCCAAAGTCATGCTCATGGAGAAACCTCCTGTGTTCCCGAGTACTCATCCCGGGAACTCATATGAGCAGACCTTGTTACCAGAAGATATCGCCCTCATCTACTTGCGTGGTTCTCTCAGGATTACTTCCTTACTCGTCAAAAATGACGGCAGTAACCTCGCCCTCGACCTTGGTGCTCGTGATAATCTCCCCAAGCTTGCCCGAGGCGGCATCGCGGCTAATGATTACCACACGGCTGTCGGATTGCAGGCCGACAGCGACAAGCGAGCCTGCCTTGTTGACGGAGAACTGACGAGGAATGCGGCCTCCAGCGGGGAACTTTTGCAGCAAAGTGAGCTCACCAGTCTTGGAGTTGATGCTGAAGCTGTTGAGAGAGTCGGATGGGATCTGAGCGCCCTCGTTGGTGTCCGGGTTGGTGATGTTGAAGGCGTTGTCGTTGCGAGATGAGACGGTCAGAAACTTGCCGTCAGGCTGTTAAAACAGTTAGCGAGATGGGCTATCGGGAAACTTTCGACGACGCAACGTACCGAAATCCAGATCTCGGCGCCGCTGGCGCCTGCAGGGGCGGTGTTGCCAGCGCCGTAGGTCGATCCGGAGTACACCTCGGTGAATGCCAGGGTCTTGTTCTCGCCGTAGACGACATCGTAAGCGGTGATGGTGTTGGACAGCTCAGCGATCAAGTACAGGAACGTCTTGCCTTCCGGGGTGACGAGGAACTCGACGTGGCGGGGGCCGCTGCCCGGCGCAGCCTTCAGCGGGTCGACGGAGACGAGGTTAAGCCCGTCGACAGCAAAGACGCGGACAAGGTCGGCGCCCAGATCGGGCACGAGAACGAATTGGCCCTTGGGATCGAGGAAGACCTCGTGCGGGTGAGGGGCCTCCTGGCGTGAGGGGTCAGGGCCCGGACCGGCCATGGTGAAGGTCTCAGACTTGACCGGCGTGATGGCGGCCGAGTTCGAGATGTCGAACCAGCTCAGGGAGGATCCTCCACTAAGACGAACGTTAGTCTCAAGGGGGACATGATGGGACCAAGTACGTGATGTGCAGTAATCGGTAAGGGGTTTGGGGATAGCACGGGCATGCCAGCCGTGTATGTGTAGTAAACCGAAGCAAGACCTGGCCTGTTACGTACTATTGAGCGACGGCCAGACCCTTACCGCCTTCACCAAAGAGGACGGCGCTCACGGGCCCGCTGATGGTATCGACCTTGGCCAACTGCTCCAGCTTGCCGTCGGGGCCGGTGGTGAAGGACGAAACGGTACCGTGGTCGGTGGTCAGGCCCTCGTCGGTACAGTAGAGCTTGGATGTAGGCTTATCGAGGGTCAGCCAGGACGGGCTGGGGGCGCAACCGTTGTCGGAAGAGAGCGCCTGCAGGGTGGACTGCGTGGCGTTGTCGCCGGAAAGCGTCAAGTTGAGAGTAGTGATGGTGCCGCTGTACGACGACGCATACAGAATGGCGGCAGCGGCTGGGGCAGGCGCCGCCAAGGACGACAGCAGCAGTGGCAGCAGACCACCTGCGGAAAGGATATCTCGCATCATGTCGGGCACCTCAGCGACGAGATTCGGGAACGAGCGGCAGCGGCGATGCGGGCAAGCGGAGCACGAGAGCGGCAGCGACAGCAAAAGCAGTGCAGAAACGACGCAGAAGAGAGCGAGAGAGATGACGAGAACTACGGGCACAAGCTGGGACGACAGGCGAAAGGGACGACGCCGTCTTGAAGGGCGAAGAAGGCCCATACTCGGCCGTAACCGAACCGGGGCTACATAGAAAGACGACGAAAGACTCCAGGGGAAAGGGGCGGAAGGGGGGTCCTTTCTCTCCCGTTCTGTCAACGATTGTCCTATTGAACTGGCGACTGACCTCGGGTTCCCTGGCATCGACGGCTTGGCACTGGAAGAAAACCCACAGACAGCGTCTTCGGCTCTTCGAAACTGGGGTTTCCTATTTCGAGACGAGACGTGGAGCGGGATTCTTCCGGACTTCTGGTGCCAGTGCAAGTGGTAACCTTAAAAAGGGCCTGAAATAGTTACTTTATCCGAAGCTGCCGTCGGTCGGAGTCCAAGCAAACCAGACTCACCAGAGAGCAGTTCGGAACTCCTGTCGGAGTCGGAGTCTATGAGAGACTAAGACGGATGCTTTGCCAAATATTGGCCAGCAACCCTGGCCTCAAGTCCGTGACGGTAGGGAGATTCCTTGCAGACAGTGGAGATAAAGAGGGGAGTTTCTCGCTCCGATCAAGGGTCAAGAGGCATACATAGTGTTGTATACTACTAATAGGTAGTAGTAGTATTACTGTAGCCTGTATGTGCCGCGTTCAGTCGTGTTCTTTGGCTTTGGAAGACGGGGTATCCGGGGCTCCTCAATCTGGGGTGGTCAAATCGAACACGTCGGCACCCGAGAAATAAGCCGTTCGGCGAAAAAAACCAAATGACGCCTACAGGATTCGAACCCGTATTCGCCTACTTGACCCACCCGGATCAACCTCGACCCCCCATAAGTGCGCGCCCCCGCGTACCGTGCTCCTGCCTAACCTGACCCTAATAAGAATATTAGGTACTCCCCAACCCGGTTTCGAACACTCGACCTCCCGGGGGTTTAGGTTTGCAACACTTAGGGTTTGTAGGCGTCACCAAATAAGCCGTTCGGCGAAAAAAACCAAATGACGCCTACAGGATTCGAACCCGTATTCGCCTACTTGACCCACCCGGATCAACCTCCGAGACGGCTTTTCGAATTTGCCGAGCCGCTAAATGGAGTACGTAGTGATGGAGCCAAACAATGGGATGAACAGCGAGCACCACTGGTTGGATGCGAACGAGTCTGGCGGACGACAAACGATTCATTGTCGGAAGCAAGAAGGGGGAGGGGGGGAAACCCTCGTCCGGTCTTCGCCCACCCTTTTTTTCTCCAACCCTCAACCCGTTCGAAATGAGTGTCACACAAACTCTGCCAAAAAGTGCGGTTCGGGTGGAGAAGGTTACCTCGAGATGTTGTCGTGTGCCGTGTCTGATGCGGAGAAAGTGGAGAAGGGAAAGAGGAGGGGGGGGCCGTGAACGAGGAGAAGGCACAAAGACTGGAGGAACTAGCGGAGAGCCTTGAGCGCGTGACGGCTGGCGAATCGGCCTGGCCCGTTGATGCGGGCTCGTCTCCAGTCCACGCTGGTCAGCCACACCTTGAACCTGCAACCATTGCCCGATACCTACGGCTCGGCCGGCTCTTTCACTTGGCCGATCTGCAAAACATAGAAGCTTCATCTCGCCGACATCTACAGGCATGTATTTGCCATGTGTCGGTGAAACACTGGTATGCGCACACCAGCCTTGATTTAGCGAGTGGAACACCGCAGCATGGAGTCTTGTGTCGCGCTTCAGGTTAATTCGCCATCAGTAGATCCGGCTGTAATATCTCCTATGAGTGTAGTTAGGCTGTGATCTTCCGCCTGGCGATGCTAGTAATCAGTTACTAGCGCTTATTTAGTAGAGCCCGCCTATTTTGACTGGGTGCCCGGGCTAGATTAACTAGGTTCCCCATATCTCCAATAGATCCCTATACTCCTATTAGCTAAATACTACCGCCCCTTACCGCTATTTATATATTTAATTTAAATTATAAAGAGGGCGGTAATTAACTTATCTTAAGTAGTTTGTAAAGAAGGTAAAAACAGCTATATACTATAGTAATTAACTGTATTTTACGGTATATAGCTTTATACTACTGCCTAGATTTCCTAAGACTTCTGCTATAGTAATCCCACTTATAATCTCTTACTGTTTCCCTTAAGTAGTACTACTACGTTCTTTTCTACGTCCTAGTCCCTGGCCCCAGTTGCCCTAGTCACCCTAGTCTTATTATTAGCCTTCCCGGTCTCCCCAGTTGCGTTTAATTTTATTATACTACTCTTAAGGCTAAAGTTATAATCCTATAATTAAAGTGCCTACTATAGGATTACTATAAAAGGACGTAATTAAGGAGGTATTGTGGATATGTATATATAATATAAAAGTAAGGAATAGGTGCGCGCGACTATAGGAAAGGAATTAGTAAAAAAAGGTCTATATTAAAATCCAACTAATAGGGGCTTAGGGATATTAGAGATATGGGGACCTAGTTAATCTAGCCCGGGCACCTAGTTAAAATAAGCGGGCTTATTTAGTATATATAATCCTTCTAGATATAGGTCTCTAATAGCGCTATACTACTATTGTGGTGGCTACTATGTTATGTAATATAGCTTTTTAAGACTCTAGTTAAGACATGATGTAAGAGGAAAGGTAGTACTATAATTACTAGGATTTTACTAACTTCCTAGTATTCCTTAAAAGTGTAATTTATTACTAAACTTATAAACTCTTATTTTTATACTCCTATAGCTATAGAGTTAGTACTATAATACTATAGAAGAAGATTATAAATATACTTAAAAGGTAGTTATTATTATTACTATTAGTATTATTATTATTATTATAGTAGCTACTACTATAAGTTTTATTAATACCTTCTTTAGTTATTACCCTTAGTATTTAATTTATCTAAGTAGTTCCCTATAGGGCCTTACTATTACTTTATATTACTTTAATAGCTTTAAGATATAGTTTAAAGACCTTTTTTAACTAATAAAGAGTAAGTTTAATACTTTTATTATATAAATTAAAGCCGGCTAATATATACTTAATACTTAGTACTAAACTATTAAGTAAAAAGCTATAATTTTTTTATATATACTTAGCTATAGAGTAATTTAAAGAACTGTTATTTACTTATTTTAAATTAATTAAAGTTTTATATTTTAAATAGTTACTACTTTACTTATTATAATAGTTATTTTATACTAAAAAGTTATTATTTAATTATACTTATATTTATATATAGTATCTTATATAGATATTTCTATAAGGGGTTCCAAAAAGAATATATTATAGCTATATATTATTAAATAGTATAATTAAATAGAAGTATCTAATAGGGTATATCTAGTAGCTTTAACCCCCTTTAACTTAAGTAGTCTTAAGCATAGCTTAGTAGGGCGTACGTACCTTAATAATTCCGCTTACCTACTCTTCCTACTATAGCGGTAGACATAGGCGTAAACGTGGATGTACTAGTAATAATAATAATACTATTACTAATAGGCGGCACTAAATATATTAAAACAAACCTTTACTTATACGAACCTTTAGCCGGATTACACTATAGGCACTATAACGTACTATAGAGCCTAATAAGCCCTAGTAGCGTTTATAATTAAAAAAAAAGGCACTACTACTATAAGTAAGGCCTTTATTAATTCCTCCTATCTTTTATATATATATAATAATAATTTATAATATTTAATAAAAGGCTACTTACTACTAGCCCCTACCCCTAAAATAATAACTATTATATAACTTTATAGTTATTAACTAATTATAAAACTAATAATAAATACTTTATAACTAAAAGGGTTAATAAAATTAACTTAACCCGTAACTAGTACGTATTCTTTAATAAAAAAAAAAAAAAGCTTACTATTACTAGAATTTACTACTATTAAACTACTAGTAATTAGTTTTATATAAACGCAATAATAACTAAATTAATAAATAGAACCTTTTTAAGTATCCTATAGTCTAAGGCTAACTATAAATACTTTAACTAACTAAAGAACGCAGCTACTAGAGTCTTGTTGGCCTAAATAGCTGCTTTAGTAACATCTAATATTAGTATGTTCGGCGAGGTAATGTCGAGACAGATGTTGACGATAGTAGGGAGCGGCTAAACTAGCTGTAGCTGTGCGGCCTGTGACAATAGTGCGTTAGTCGCGGAGGGATGCGACGGCCGAGGGAAGCGACGGGACAGTTCGGATTGGATTTAATGGGTTTAGAGGGACGGTCTAGATAGTTGGGCGTATAGGAGGCGTATAGAAGGCGTTAGTGGTTTTAGCGGCATTAACGGCGTTAACGGCGTAATTAGTAGTTAAAATTAATTAAAAACACCTATTACTTTAAATCTATAGAAGCTGCATTGTAGCAGGTGAATTCGTGTGCCGTCTGTTGTGACTGACGATAAAAAGATCGACGAGGTGGGTGGCTGGACGGCTATTCCCTAGAGCACGTGGCCCGTAGGCCGTTAGTCACCCTAGAGGGGGTATTATTTAATTATACTAGTCTTTTATTTTACTTAAAATTAAGTTAGTAGATAAAAAATACCTACTTTACTAACTATATTAGAGTAATTAATAGTACTTACGTTATAGTATATATACTTTTTTAAAAGTAAAAGTAATTTTATTTTTAAAAGAATATTATTTTATAAAACGTTTTTACTATAGTTTAATTTAATAGTATATTTACTTATATAATAGTAGGTAGTAAAGGGTCTTTTAATAACTTAAACTTACTAAATTAAGTATTTAATTAATTATTTAAAATACTAAGGAGAAGATTCTATTTTACTAATACTAGGTTTAACTATAAAAGGGGGATAATTACTCTATACCTTAACATTTAGTACTAGCTACTAAAGACTACTAAGGTAGGCCCTTTAATAATAAAAAACGAGCTTTTTAATTAGTATTACGTAAGGCTGCGTACTATTATTAAGTATACCTTTAGAAGGCTAAAAAAGAAATAGAGATTCTTAAATAATACTCTTTATAAGTATTCTTTTTATAACTAGGTATATATAGTTTATATAGTAATAGTACTATATAACTTTATACTGTTTAAAATAAAAAATAATGTTTTAGTAATAGATTTAAAAGAGATTATAAGGTTAGGTGATATAGTAGAGGTTATAAATAAAATAATAGGGTTAAAAGAGGGAAAGGATGTTTATAAGAATATTACTAATACTATATAGTGTGTTTATAAGAATTATTTTAGTAGAGAGGAGTAAATTTTCAACTGTACTAGATAGTAGTAAAAAAAAACTATATTTATTAATATAGTAAAAAAAAACTACTCTTTTATATAGTTAAAAAACACTACTTTTTTACTACTAATTTATTATTTTTATTTCTTATAAAAACTCTTTTTTATTATCCTTACTAGTAATATATAACTATATAATAGTATTTAATAGATTTATAATAAAAAACCGTACTATTTTTATAATAACTCTACTACTAAACTTTTTTATAAATAGCTTTTAGAAGTTATTAAATACTATTACTACTTTATTAAATTTAAGTAACTTAAGAGTTAATAAAGATATAGAGGCTAAAAAAGCGTCTTTTAGGTTTATAATACCCTTTTTAATAGTTTAACTTAACTAACTAAACAATTTAGCTTTTACCTTTTATACTTTTAATACTATATATACCCTCTAAAGCTATAATAGAGATATAGTTATTAAAGATAATATATTAGTCTTAGTTATAGTAGTATTTAAATTTATATTAACGTTATATACTTTTTACTTCTTTGCCCAGCTATAAGTAGGTGTTTTAATTAAATTATTATTATTAAAGTTAGATATTTCTATTTAATTATTTACCTTACCTACCTCTATAATATATTAGTTATTTATAACTTTATTAAGCTATAGTATAGTTATATTATTTATAAAGGGGAATCCCTTTTTTTTTAATACTTTATAAGTATAAATATTTCTCTATAAATACCTTCTACTACTTATTTATTACTAATATTATTTTAGTTTTATTATTATACTATATACTAAAGTATAAAAGAGTCTAGACTTTATAATAATTTTTAATAAATAATTAATATTTATTAATTAAAGCCTTAACTAAAAAAAAGTAGACTTAAATACTTTTTTATTATTAATAGTAAAATATTACTTATAACTTTTTTAAGGATTAAGCCCCTTATATTAACTAAAATACCCTTATTAATTTACTTTTAGTAAAAGGTAATAAAGCTACGGATTAATTAATAGGTCTAATAGACCCGTAATAGGTTTAATAAATAAAGCTGGGTTTAAGATTATAAAGGGCTAGGAGTTAGGGTAGGATTCGGCTAGTTATAGTTAAAGTTAGTATTATTAATATTATTAAAGAAGTTATTTAGAATAATAAGCCCAGCTTAAGGTAATAAGTAGTTTAATAATATAGTTACTTATAAACCCTTATAATTACTATTAAAGTCCTTAGTATTACTTTTAACTAAAAAGCTATTACTACTAATAATAATAAATAAGTTTACTATAGTGTTATAAATAAAAAAGGTAAGAAATTAAGCTTTTTAAGTAATAGGGGTATTTAATTTATTTATACTTAATAGTCTTCTTTTAATTAAACTCTATTAACTACTTAAAGCTATTTAGATTTTTGTTTATAGTAGAGTAACGGTATAGAAAGGCGGTTAGGGTAACTAAGAGTCTAATAGTAGTAGTATAATACTATTCTAGTAGTAGTACTAAGTTAGTGGCGAGGTCCCCCCTGGCGACTAGTAACTGGTATCGCTAGGTGGAAGATTATAGCCTTAGTGTAGCAGTATACTGTAATATCTATATATTACATCTAATTGGAACAAGCAGCCGTCCTCCCGTGCCGTGTCTCGCATGGCTAACTCTGCTGGATGGCGAGATTCCTTAATTGAGGTGCCACGGTCTTCACGCCATGAGAGAAGAAGCGGTACTATGCAGCTTGTTATTTTGCTTTGCTCAGGCTAACTCTCATGCTGCTCTTCATTCCATCATCCCGGATGCATATCGGCGGTAGGGGCGTCGCCGGTCCGACTAGAGGTAGCCGGATTTCGAGACTCGCTTAATCAACTTATACTGGGTGCTCTCGCTTTGCTGGCCATGTCCCCAGTGTTTCCGGATCCCAACCATGACCATGCTGTAGGTTCATATGCACACTCGGTTGCTTCCGAGATCAACGGTTCACACACGACTTCAGGCTTTCTCGAAATGTGTACCCGTCGGCGTGCTGTTTCCCTTAGAAGCCGACATGCTGTAGGGTGCCTATTGGACTTGGTCAGAGATGCTCCCCTTATCCAGGGCTTTCAATGCTTACCAGAACTTGCTTTGCGTTGCAGATTCTCCAAGCCATCCTCTTGACGTTTCCGTCGGCGGGCACGATCGCCGGGGCAAACTCGATTCCAAACATCTGGTGAATGGCGTATACGATTCTCTTCGCATACTTGCCGTCCCTCTCCACGTGGCTGCCGAATGACTCTTCGACCGTTGTGGGTGCGATGTCATGGTCACGGTCGCAGCAGTTCTGCACCACGGGCAACAGAGCCTGTTCGACTGCCTTCTCGTAGATTCCGTGGGCGTCGACCTCAACGTCTTCCTCGTCAAATTTGCCGATACGCATCTCGAATGGCTGGGAGATGGTCATGACATTGTGGCTCCCGGCATGGTGGTAGCGGAACTCGAACACGCCCTGTGTCCACCACAGACGATCTCCCTCGAATATAACCTCGCCCTCGACCAGGTCCGGTTCGGATGGATCCTTCTTCGGCACTGGACGGTCTGGGACCAGAATGGCCTTGTCTGCGGTGGCTGCGTCGTAGTTACCAGGAGTGGTAGGCACCCACCGGCCCAGGGAGGAGACCTCGGTGACATCTCTGGAGTGGTTGTCTGTTACCATGTAGAGGCCGATCCAATCCTTGCTGCTGTGCCTCGCTGGTGCTCGCCACTTGACCTTCAGTGGAGCGCCATACTCAAATATCATCGTCTCGACACCGCGGGCAAACCGGGCTGTCACACTCTCCTTACCAGTAGCGCGCTCATGGGCTGCCGAGAGGCTGGAAGGGGTGCCCTCGACACTCAGGGAGTAAAACTTGGGGTTCAAGCCTGCAAGATCGGGGGACAGGCGGGTGATGGTAAGCCGCGCGGGGTATTTGTTGAACAAAGCCGAGGTATCGCGCACAATGGTCTCGATGCCGGCGGCAAACTTGGGACGGGCGGTGTCCAAAAACTCCTCAATGAATTGCGCCGTGCCGTCGAGGACCTTGTCAACGCCTCTCTGCCAGCCTTGTACCGGCGGTGGGAGGGAACGCTTGATGAACTTGGTGAGGCCCGCTTCTTGACGCACGCTCCTGCCATAGATCTTCTGCATGTGCGGCTTCTCGATGAAGTTGACGAAGCCCAGTGTGAGAATCTGGCTCGTCAGCGCCATGACGAATATAGCTCTACTCCAAGTGATGAGAGCAAGTCCCCACAGTCCAGCGGTCCCAAAGATACGCTCCGGATTGTTGAGGAAGCGGTAGATGGACTTGTATGTCAGTTTGGCAGTCGAGTCGTAGAAGAAGTCTCCAAAGAACCAGCCAAACTCCCCGAGGGAGTCGTAAACACTGACTGATGTCCAGATCTGGAGAGCTACAAGGCCGACGCCGACGACGTGCTTGAGAAGAACCCAGCCGTAAGCCCAATCTTCGGGCGGCGAGTACATCTTCCAGCAGGCTGCCAAGAACGAGCTTGCGGACATCACCAGACTCAGGTGGTACATGCCCTTCCACTGGTTCCAAGCCTCGTTATGGCTTTCGCCGTACTTGAGGAAGTGTCTCGTCCAGAACTTATTCTTGGATTGCCCGTAGAGAATGGCACCGAGGCCAAGGTGGTACCACACGCGCCATAGCAAAGCATGCACCACGAAAACTGCTTGGAACACTTGTGTCGCAGGGGTAACCAGAGTCAGCACTGCTAGGTAGAGTCCGAGGAGCAGAACAGAAGTGTCGGTAATGCGGAACGGGTCGAAGTTGCCCCAGCCGATGATGTTGTGCACCTGGGGCGGGGCTTCCTTCTTGGCGGGGGTTTGTTCGACGAGTATTTCTTCACCCTCAGAGGACTTGACGGCCACAACCTCGGACTTGTCGCCGAACTGAGTCGAGACAGTTCGCTTGCGTGGAGCCGGTGGGTTATAGGTCTTCTCAATGTGGGGATTCTCGACAATTACCAAGAAGGCGAACTGGGCCAGGTGCGCAATCACAGAGATGAAGAGCACTTCGTAACTCGCAGCCATCATGGAGATGCCGTAGTAGCCGGCATAGCCAATCGAGTACATTGGATGGGGAGCCATCTCAAACACGCCGTCAAAGGTCAACTCCTGGTCGATGAGGTAGAAGAAGTCTCCCCAGTACCAGGCATAGTCCTTTACGACCCGGTGGGCATCCAGCTTCACCCAAAGGTTAAAAAGGACCAGGGTGATACCGACGGCCCACCGGCCGACACCAAGCAACAGGCCCTCGCCCTCAGGGGTGTGGCTACAGATGACGGCAAAGAGGCAGTAGGACACGAAGTCACACATCAAGATCAGATCGACGACGCGGCGGAAGACGAGCCAGGTGTTGTACTCCATAGGAGCCTTCTCGAACTCGTAGTCCTCGGGTATTTTGGCCTCAAGCTCTCGCTTGAGCATATTATAGAGCCAGGGTCTCGGCTGTTTACCCGACTTGGGGTTCTCGAAGAGCTTCCATCTCGCAGCCCACGTCTCCAGTCTGCGATGTTGGGACTGGATGGTGAGCAGGTAGCCGATGCCGATGTTGTAGGCGGCTCGCCAGAAGAGAAAGACGAGGGCAAAGACCGGCCGTTTCCAGCCTGCTGGGAGGAGGTAGGCGGCGCCGATCTGGAAGGCGAGGATAGCCAACACGAGCAAGTCGGATAAGTTCTTGGGTTGTCTCGGATCCAGCAACTGCGACACCATGTCATGGGTTGTAGGGACGGTGAAGACTAGTTAGAAACGCATGTCAGCCCAACAAAAAACGGCAGAGTCGTCGGGCGACAGCCTACCTGTGCCATCCGGGGTGCGACCGAACGTCTTTTTCGTTTTCTGTTCAATGTCTTCGTCGGTGTCGGACTGGGAGTCTCTAGACGTTGTGGAGTTTAGCTCCTCGCTATTGGTAGCAGAGGAAGTACGTCCATGGCGCTGGTGCAGTAAACCAGCATCGTTTTGAACGACGGGGTCGGTTGCGGAGCTCATCCTCGTGGAACAAAAGATGGCTGGCGGTGTCCTGAGGCTATTCACACGCAGGGGGGTCGGTAAGGGCGAAGAGCAAGTGTGACTCTGAGGCCCAGGCTGTCCATGAGATGACAGTGTCTCTGAAAATACTGAAGTGGTGAGAACGGAGAGTTCCGACTACGTTTGGGCGTATAGAAGTAGAGGTGAGAGAGTGCGCGAGGCGAGCGACACCAAGAGGGGAGACGCAGGTGGTATATGTTTGAGGGTCGAATGTGGAATTACGACACAATGACCGGGGTTGGGGAGGTCGGTTTCCAGTGCAAGTGCACTTGTACGGAACACTACACTAGTAGGTGCGACGGGTGTGGGGGGAGCCACTAAATGAAGTGGGCGTTCAGATGGAAATGCCCGCCCGTCCCGCTGAGTGCTGAATCACATGTCACGAAAGGCACTCTACTCAAGGCCTGCCTTCTATCTGCAAGCGAGATAATTGTTGAGGCTAAAAGAAAACCTCCTCTCATCAGTGCGGCGAAGGCGAGGCGGAAATCGTTCTTCCAGCCGCAACAAGCGACCCAAACAAACCCTCCATCCTCTTAGCGGAAATCCCGCGGAGGTTCTTTGGCGGCGAATCTGAAAACGTGCCGAACCAACGGCAGCTCATAACGAGTGCCAGTCTCCTGACGAGCGCCGTGCCTTACAGAGGTCTCAGACACGCATACACTACGGTAGCTCGGGTCCCCTGCCGATGCCCAAACCCTGGTGCCCCTCCCGGATAGGATTGTTGGGGAGGAAAATCCTTCACCTCCCTTCCAGCATGTTCCTTCGTCCAGGCAATCTGCAGTGCAATGGAATAGGTAGACCTTCCTTACAGCGCCAAGTCTCGCCCTGATGCGGGGCGGCTAGCATCTACACAGGTTGGTAGGCACACCACCACCTAGGTATGTAGCTACCTACCTGGCGAGCTGGCGACAAAAAACGCGCGCACCTGGAACTTGGTTTTAGCACAAGCAACCTAACTTTAAGTTAATAGTCCTCCAAGGCAAAAGATAGGTGCAATAGCGACGAACCTGGCCTGCTTAGCTGTGCGCGTTTTGTCATCCGACTGCTAGATAGGCACATAGGTTAGGTGCAGGAAGTAAGGTGCCTAGTAGGGAGAACTATCTATGTACCTATGGCTGGGTGCGAACTTAGGTTCGTAGTTGTGTGGTAGGTACATACGCGCGTAGGTGCCACTTGTCTAGTACCAAATATTACCAGGTATCTATCTATCTACTACCTGACCTACCTACCTCTATGAACAGAGGTCAGATCTGTACCTAGGTATCTGGCTACCAGGTATCCGTACTGTACGGATACCTGGGTACCTGCTACCTAGGTAGGTAGGTAGGTTCGTCCGTAAGCGACAGCCGTCGATTCTTGACGTGGGCCATCAAATATTCGTCACGTGCTCAACTGTGTGTCACAGCATCTTAGGTAAGCAACTGCTCTATCGCCTAGCACCTACCAAGGTACGGATAGGTAGTGTAGAAATACCTAGGGAACCAATAGAACTAGGTGCCTTGACCTAGGCAACCTCCCCTCCATTGTCTATTATTGAACGTCGAATACGGAGTAATACCAAGGAATAACACCAGCCAACGTCAACAGCCGGTCTTGATAATCATCTAACCAAGTCCAATGGGACAAGTTTCGCATTAGAATGAACCAAAAATCGCTTTCAAAGGGACAATTAAGCCCAGCAATGGAGCTGCAAGTGGAGCCAGCCAGTCTTGATCTGGCAAGGTCATGCCCGCTGCACCACGCGATGCAGAGCAGCGATTTGGACCTTTCATCAACATCCCTCCACTGCCTTCGCGCGAATCCAAGCGCGCCACGCGTTTGATTCGATTTTCATGCCGCAGAACCCCCCTTCTGCGAACCCAGTACATCTTCCTCGTCACCTGATCCAGCGGAGGCCCCAACCTTGACATCTTTGGCGAGGATGCTCGTTGCTCTCCAGGGTACGCTGGCCGGTTGCATGAACTTCTAGAATGACAGCATCAAAGCACACCCGTCGCACACCAGAATACCCTGTCCGATCAAATTTCTCACAGAACATGTTTTGCGGTAGTACATCGTTCGTCACTTGTATAAAGACTGCTCGGCAGGTTCAAAATAACCATCATAAACGCCTCTTGCCATTGCTTTTCTCCCCCTAATGGGTGCTCACTGACCTCTATTCAATCGCTGACACTGTCATTAACAAATCAAATCCAACCCAAAGGTTTCCTCTTAGGCAGAGGAGACACACACACATACACACACATACATACTCTCTCTAATATCTCTTCTTCACACCACACAACTATCCGAAGCCATGGCTACCCCAACAGCCTCGATCGCAGGCGACAAGCCGCTTCCGAAACGTCCCGGCACCTCGGGCACCGAGAACCTCTTGAAGACCACCCGCCGGCAGGCTTCGGACAACTACCAGCGTGCTCAACGCGCCGAAAGGGCCTACCGAGCCAAGAAGCGCGCCGCTACCGCCCGTGCCGACCTCTCGGATGCCAAATCTCATTATGCCGAGTGCTTCAAGCATCTCACCCGCGGCCTCGCTGTCACTTTCAGCGCCGTGAAGTCGCTCCCTTACGTATTCGACGAGAAGCAAGAGGCCGCCCGTCAAAAGGCAGACGCCAAGAAGAAGCAGCGTGCTCTCGAGAAGAAGAAGAAGCTCGAGGAGAAGCTCGCCCGCGAGACCGCCGCCGCCGAGGACGACACCCCGGCCGAGGAAGGAGAACCCCCGGCCGAGGAAGGAGAACCCCCGGCCGAGGAGGCAGCTGCTTGAGGGGCCATTCTCACAGCAGGGTCGATTCCTTGTTTGAGCGGAATTCAATAAGTCGAATGAAAGGGCCTTTGACAGCCTTCATCCTCCATGCCGCCGCTAACCCCGCTCGCATGCTCTCTACCTCATCTCTTGGGGATGTCTCCTACGGGGCTCTGCATCGATCAATCATCAACAACTACAAAGAAAATCCAATAAAACATCAACAAAAGACAAGCATGTTGTGCCCACAACAACAACGACTTCACCAAGCCCTCCTCTAGGCATCGACATTCACTATAACAACTCTACTATCAACATTTCCTCTTCTTTTCCTTGTTGTCTATTCTTAACATATGGTTTACCTTTAGTACTATTTGCTGATTACAGCAACACATCTTACGGCCTTGGACGATGTCATGATAACGGATCCAACATCCAGATAGACTCTCTTATAATTATGCCTTTTGGTACCTCCTGAAATGGAAAGGGAGGGTGCAAGGGGATCTAATGATGAATGTTTGGGTCTTGAATTATGGCGTCTTGTTAGATAAACGTTTCTTTATTTTCTTTGTCTTTGACTCATACTTCACATTTCCTTTCCGGTTCAACTTCTTGTGATATCCATCTCTACGCTGGAGTATGTAGGTGCCACCTCTGTCCAGATGCCCTCTTTGCACTTCTACCAGTCCCTTTCAATGGTTTCACTTGTTGCATCATCCAGCCCAGTGCTCAAGCATCTGAGATTGAGAATTCTGCTCACCTGTCCGCGGTGGCTTTGCATTGAGTCTATAAGACCCCAGCACCAACGGGGCTATCACCGACACTCCCCTGTCCACCAGCCCGTGGGTGGACACTATGTTTCGTCCATTTGAGAACTCACCACTACGACGCAGGAAACCTCGTCAATATACCACGACTTTGCATTTCCGCGCGTGCGAGAGAGAAATATGAACTGCCGTACCCCAAGATGCAAATTCCAGTACCGTGTGCCGTAGCCGTATCTCCAGTAGCATCAAAAGAAAAAAAACCGTCGTTGCCGTACCGCACAGCATTTTCTCCCTTAAAACATCACTGCTATCCCTTCCTGTCCTCGTACTTAAGCGGCCTTCTTGGCGAACTCGACTCTCAGAATCAAGTGCTTGAAACCAAAACCGTCCATCTTGGCGCAGGCCTTGACAGCATCGCCCCGATCCGCGAAGCTGATGAAGGCGAAACCCTTGGCCAGACCTGTCTCCCTGTCCTTGGCCAAGAACACACGGGTGACACGTCCGAAGCGCTCGAACATGTCGCGCAGCTCCTGCTCCTCTGCCAGTTCCGAAACCTGGTGGGTTCGTCAGCATCACGTTTATCTGGGCAACACATGGAAATGAAACATACGTTGGTGACACGCAAAGTAGCCAAGTCGTCACGCTCGCCGTACTTGCTGCCGCCCATCCTGTCTCCTGCGGCGGCACCGGCAGCGCCGGCTCTGAGGGCGGGGGGGACGTAGCTGCCCTTCTTGGCCCCGGGGGCTCCGGCGGCGGCAGCAGCGGACCCGGGCTCGTCGCCCATGCCTGCGGCAACGTCGGCAGTGCCGCCCTCGGCCATAGGCGCCATTGTGTCCTGGAACACAGGTCAGCATGCTTCTTAACCAGGGACGACTGTTTGTCATCGAGACCGCTCACCTTGTACGGGCAGCGGGCAGTGAAATGCTCTCCGTTGCAGATACGGCACTTGACCACCTTGTCCTTGAGCTTGTCCTTCATGGCCTGGGCGTTAGGGTCCTCGCCCTGCTCCTTCTCATCCTTGCGCCAGTTCGTGCTCGGGCGGAAGATGATGTTCTCGCCGACGGAGGTGGTGTCGGGCGCGGGTCCAGCTGGGTCCTTGGCGCTGAGTCCGAACTTGGACCACGTCTTGCGTTCGGCGACGCGGGGGTTCACTTTCTCGGTGTGCGTGGTGTAGCGGATGCGGCGGGTCGTCTTGACCTTTTGGCCCTGCTCATTGTAGCGGAAGGCGATGATGGTCTTGGTGCCGTCCTTGTTGGAGATGGTCTGGGGCGCGGGGAGATCGGTGGTGGTCTCGTCGACATCTTCGTCGTCGGCCCAGTCGTGCCTAGTTGGTGCGCGAGATGTCAGTTGTTGTTTTTGCGCACTCTCTCCGCACCATCTCTTCGTGAGGGGGGACAAGCGAGGGGCGGACAAACTTGGTCTTGGGAGTGGCCATCTTGAACGTCTTTCCTCGGTGTATGGGATCGTGATCGTACTCGTCGGGAGGAGTCAAGGGGCTTTGGAGGGCCCAGTCGTGGATTCTCGAGGGTTTGCTGTGTCGGCAAAGCGGGTTGTCGCGATGTGCAGGTTCGTGGTGGGGTCTCCAGACGATGAATTTTGTGAGTTGGTAGATTTTCGTGGTGCGCCACCGAGCTTTGATGTGGGGCAACCTCGCTGTACTGTTTTGGGGTCTCATTGGCCGTCCAGCAATACCTATCCTCCGTTTGATACCTAGATTAGTGCGGATACATAATAGGTACTTACCTACCTAACCAGGTATGCAGGTCACTTATGTATTGGATTGTTTCCTACCTAGATTCACCAGGTACCTAGGTATTAGGGACAAGCTCTCGGTCAACGACAACGCTCTCCTTCTTGCCAAGTGCCTTTTCGTTACGCATCTTACATGAGTTTCCATGCGATGCTACCTTGGTGCTACTTCTATGCAGCATTGGCAAGTAAACGTCACTGAAGCCATGTCGGATTGAGAGTTGGAGAAAGATGTCATTCTATTTCCCACGTGTCACTCCCCTTTTTTCCTCCCTTTTATATTTGAGAAATCAGAATTACGAAAATGCACAAGCGACTTTAGATTCCGCCATCGATATAAACAAGAGTCGTACACTGCGTCGTCAGGCGCTGTCTCCGGGATATCTACCTTGTATCGCCTTCTGCCCTATGTCATCCAAAATCCAGCCATGATATATACCCGCCACCGTCGAAGAGGTCTACATGCCGTCTAGATGGTGAATCATGGTAGATGACCATTTTCTATCCGTGAACGCCATTTTGCGCAGAGTAAGGGGTATGACGCAAACAAAACCCAAGCAGCCAAGTGAGAAACATAAGAAACTGAACACCAGTACCCCAGTGGGTATGTCGTGACGGTGAAAATCCAGAACACATAATGGAAAAGTGACGTCGAGTTGTTGGAATGAAAAAGGTGGATGGAATGAGCCAAGGTCAACTGATCATTGATCATGCCCTGGAGCGCGGTTGCTGGGGGATGGGAGGAAGCGCACAGTTTGGCGGCGGCGCTGGGGGAGGCCCTTCGACCAGCTGCGGCATACTTCGTCTGTTCATAACGTTCTTAGGGAAGTCAGATTGAAGAAGCTGCTTGCCTCCTGGCGTGGGAGGAGTGTTGGGCACTCTAGGCGATGATCTAGGCGCATATTTCGGTGACGGGGCGATTGGCTTCGACGGCGCGACTTCCCAGTCCAGACTCCTTTCGTCTTGCGTGGTTTGACTGATGACGGACAAGGGGGAGGAGTTGTCGAAGAAGGTCCCGGACCTCCTAAAGTCGTTTCGAGCGGCTCTCGCAGAGGCGTATTGAGGGCCGCTGTAATCGTCCCTCGAGGTCTGAGATCGGGGGGACAGCTCAGTCGCCCCGACAGTTGAAAGTGGGGAGGGTGTCTTCGACGGCAGAATGAAAGTTCGAAGTTCCGGAGATAGCGGTGTCTCCTCCAGATGGTTCAGCGAAGGCGAGCTGGCGTACTTCCGGGGACTTGTACGGACGGTCACCGTCATGGCCTGCTCCTTGGGACCAAGGCTTGCCTGTCGGGGGGGAAAGGCGGACGAGGCGTCGCTTCGCGTTGGCCGCTCCTGGCCTTGAATAGCCTTTTGCCCGCTAGCGCTTGAGTCGACGAGGTTTTGCGGGGAAGGCTGATCTGCCACGATAGAAAGGGGTCTAGCCATCGCAAGGGCGGTTGGGGGAGGTTTGCGGGCACTCCTCGAACTCGAGAACGAGTCCCGGTTTCGCACCTGTTCAGGACTGGATGTAGGGGATTTCATGGCACTGTAGCGTCTGCTAATAGGAACACTAAAGTTCGCCGCCACTTGCGACCACTCCGCTTCGTTGTACATGCTTGACTGGGGCCGCGACATTGGTGAGCTTCGTAGCTCCAAGTATCCCGATGTCTGCAAGGATTGTCTTCGGTCAAGGATAGCAGCAGCATTGGGCCTCGGCCTGAACGCAGGAACCTCTTGGCACGGAGGGGGAAGCTCCTCGAGGTGGCTGCTCGCGAAACTGTCGCGAACGGGTGAGCAAGCAGGAGAGGAGCCAGCTGACGTCATGAAAGTGCGTTGCCCGGATGAGATGTAGGAAAGCCGATTGGTACTGTCTCTCAGGCTTTCCAGCTGTCGGTCATCGTGTGAGATGACGCTGTTGGTGGTAGAGATGTCGTCGATGGAGGGGTCCCGGGTCATGTCCGCATCAATGATCTGATGGCTTTCCGAGTCGCGCAATCTGGCCTGTTCCAGGTGAAGGGAAAAGTCTGGCGGGAGGACTCGCGAGAACCGCTCCGGGTCACGAACGACCAACGTCCGCTGGCTGGGTTGTGCCTTGAGCTGCACGACATTGTCATCAGCCTTGGGCTTGCCAGTTTCGGAGAGGTTCTTCTTGCCGCCAAGCGCCTCGATTTCGCGGCGCAGAATCGTGATCCAGGACTCCATCTCGTCCGCGCTCTCAAATACCATGAGGAAGTTGGCGGCGCATCTCTTGTCGGCCGCGCGGAAGGGTAGTCGTGAGAACAGAGAGCGTGAGTCTGCTGCGGTCGTGCCGTTGGATTCCATAGCCGAGGACACTTGTAAAACCCAGTGGCGGCCCGGAATCACATCACTGACAAAAGCAGCAGAGTCTTTGCTCAGGTGCAGCATCTTCTCGGGCAGACGGTCGAAATTGCCGTCCCCGGAATACTGTAAAAGGTAGCCCGACGTGCAGAGGACGTAGATTTTGGACGTCCATTCAAGTCTGGTCGTGGAGACGGTGCGGAGGTGCTTCCTCCGCGCGCGCTCGGAAGCCCTGTCGCTGAATTGATCTTCGGCGAGCTCTGGCGAGAGGACCAGCTGGGTCAGGTCATCACGGATACTGACACTGCCTTTCCTGTCGGTCAGGCGCAGGATCACATCGGCCGATGTCGTACACGCGGGGAGCTGGGCATGCTTGATCGCCTGGGGATATGCCTGGAATAGTGGCGGGGGATCCCAGGTGGCCAGGTTGCCCCGAGACGATCTCGCCGTAGGATTTTGCGACCTGGATCTCTCCGTTATTGTCGGCCTCCTCTGAATGGAGGCATCTGTGAAGGGTGCGTTGGTGGCGACCGATGTTGGCCGTGAAGGGCCGGCGGATAGAGTGGTTTCTGATCGCATGTACGGCCAATTGCTGATTTCGGCAAGTGATGATCGGATGCTGCTTGGCCTGCTGCTGCCGGTGTCAAAATATGAGGTGGTGCTGTCGATCTCGCGGACGCCCTTCCCCCTTCCAAAGATGCTCCTCAGTCCCAATCTCGAATCCCGTCGGCTAAGTCTGTTCTCGGAGCGTAAGGGAACGCGGTGCTGGTCCCCGGCGACGGATTCAACGTCGGGCGGACGTGTTCTGCGAGATTGGGTAGCGCGGTACTGCAGCGTTTCCGCGAAGGTGGCAGCATTGGGGCTGCTAGGTTCAACTTCAGCCATGACTGCGGTCGAGACGAGCAGCCGAACGTCGAAAACAGTCGTGGTGGTCCGGTAGAACTGTTTTCAAGCCGGGAGCGACACGGGGCGGGCGGTGACGTGAGTATAAGGCAGCGAGAGTGAGGGACGAAAGTGCGCTTGGGCATAACAGACAAACAAGGAGTGGGTTCAGCAATGTAAGTTGAGATGGCAGGAACAAGAAACAATTGAGCCAGGGCCAGGGTTCGGTGGTGGATCTTGGACCAAGCTTCTTGAATCCCGGCAGCTGCCGTTCGACGTCGAGAGTGGATTTGGAAGCAATTAGCGGCGGGCGAGTGAGTGTAGGTGAGTGGAAGAGGAAGACGACGCAGAGAGAAATCGGTATCTCGAGCAAGTCGTGCGCGTGAGGTAACCCAAGGTAACCGGCGGAAGGATAGGATAGGTAGCTTGGAATGTCGGCCGCGTTGCTCGGGAGGGGGGCTGGTCGGTTGGCTGGCTACCCAACTTTCAAGGCAGCTGGAGACGGCCGCAGCAATGTCAAAGAAGAGAGTGTATCCAATGCGGCGTGGGTGTTGTTGAGCTGGGCCGAGGCGGGCTGGGCGTGTGCAGGCCAGCGTCGACGCTGGAAAAAGAAGCAATTCACAGACACGAGACGGAGCTGAGGGGCGCTAGCTTCGTTGCTGATACGAGGTTAAAGAAGGAGAAGAAGAAGACGGGGTCGAAACAGCATCAACCTAGGTGGGAGGCCCTGCCTGACGAGCCACCTGAACAGCAGCACACAGTTGCAGACGGAGGGAACGTGATGGGGCAGGAGGGGGAAGAGAATGAAGCAACAAGCGCGCGAAAGATGGGAGGATTGGAGGTGGAGGGTATTGGAGGATATTCATAAGAACAATAACAACAATTCTACAGACAAGAGAGAGCTTAGGAAGGTACGGCTATAGTGTATTACCATGTGGTGCGGCGATGTGTATGGAACTGAGCTCGGCCGGAGCCACTAAGTAACACCTACCTTAGGTTCCTTCACCTGGTCTGGGGGGGCACCCGACTCCCGCTGCACGCCGGGCTACCTACCTAAGGTACCTAGCCTCTAGCTCTAGGTATGGAGGTATGGAGGTATGGAGGTATGGAGGTACCTAGGTTGGTAGGTAGGCTCAGGCACAGCCGCACAGGCAGAGGCAAAAGCAAACACCCGACGCACACGCACACGCAAGCGCAAGCGCACCCGCTGCTGGATCACCGTAGGTGCAAGGCGAGCCCGCCTACGTACTATTACACCTCACGCGGTTTTTCCTTCCACCTCTAGACTCAACCTAGATAGCGTACCTGCCTGGGTACCTACCCACCTAGTCGCTCGTGCGCTTTGGCGTTTCCAGATGACGAGAAGGCGGGAGTCTGGAAAGAAAGACGCCGAGAAGAGAGCGCGTCCGGCGTCCGGTGTCCAGCTTCCAGCGCCCAGGCTCAGAGCCTAGGACCCTGTTCCTTCCTCACGAGGTACCCTGCACCCTGCACCCTTCACCCTGCACTACCCACACCCTACACTACACCCCTTGGCCCCTTGCCGAAGTGATCCTGCTCTGTCTGTTTTCCTGAGGTCTGAGAGTCGCCTGCCGTCTTAAACTATTATACCTACCTTTAGGTAGGTAAGGTAGGTACGTGCACGAGTTCTTCTGGTGTTCCCGAGTGTTTTGCCTCCCTCCTGGATGCCATCCCATCACGACTAATCGTGCCTTCCAATCCAGAACCAGGCGAGCGGAGGCAAAAAGACAACACACGCACAGGCACAGACAGAGGCACAGATGCACACAGAAGGCGCGACAGACTCTCCGTCTGCTCTCCGCCGCCTGCACCCTCGGCAAGGGAAGCCAAGGAAGTCTGTTCTGCCGCGTCGTCATGTCGGCACTCTCGGACAGGGCCCCCCGGGATCTCTCGATTGGAGGACAGAAGGGTGTGATAGCCTGCAGGGGGGATGTGTGATGGGGGAAAGAAAAAAAAAAGAAGCAAAAGAGTGGGAGAAGGTATCCTCACTTTTATTTTCAAGCTGAGAAAAAAAAAAAATCCCCCGGCCGGAATCAATCGCAAGGGAGACAAAAAATGACGAAGCGGCCGTCATCCATGGTCCAACTGTCCAGCACAAGTTACAACGTGTCCGGCACAGACTTTGGCTACCTTTTTGCAGACGTACCCAACCAACCCCTGGCCGATGTTACCGAACTCTGGTGAAAGGCAAATGAGGCATCTCCCAAAAAGAGCCATCATTTGGCAATCTCGACATGGGAGGCCGAACAGAAACAGAAATGCCAGAAATGAGATCTGTCGGTTTCGCCGTCAACCGACCAGGAGGGGAAATGACACAATACGACTCCGGCGGTTGCCCTCTCAAGTGAGCAATAAGTCCCGGAAGGGTTCTATTACTGGGTACGCACGCAGGTAGGTACCAAAAAACAAGCGTAATGATGGCACGGTGGCAAGGAGCAAGCTCGCACACGTATCTGCACCTTTCGAAAATAATAATAATAAACACCATTGCTCCTATGAGGCATGGATGATGGTACTCAGAGAACCCGACGGAGCGGGTGCGTCTGCAGGGGAAAGGGAAAAAAAACGACGTTTCATTCCATAAGGGGAATAGATCGGATCCTCTCCAGACACTGGAGCACCACTTTTGAACGTCCCACCTCCCCCCACCCGTCCACCAACAGCGATGAAGCAGCACCAGGTGCCCTGGCAAGGTAAAAAACATCTCCACTAGGTACCTACCTACATTGCATCGATGACCCCGATCCTGGTGAGAAACAATTATACCTTGCGGAATGAGCCCAAGAAGAAAGAGACATAAAAAGAAGAAAAACAAGGGGGGAGAACAGAAGAAAAAGTAGACAAAAGGAAAGCATCGAAAGGTGGTTTGTCATTCGGTTGCTTATGTACGGATCTGGCCTGCATCTCACCGTGCCACAGTGGCGGCTAACTACCTACACATTCAGTTACCATGTGCCCTCATCCATCCAAGGACCCTGTCGGTAGTTCATCGGGACGCCTCGGTGGACGAAACACTTGTTCGGAAGCCACCGCCGCCACGTGAAGGGAATAGAGGGCCACTTGTCCAATCCTCGGGGCGCCTGCCAATAAAACAACCCTCATCGTCCGACAGACATGCGGCAGACGACAGCCTCGGCACCGTCGAGAGGGAACCAGAAAAGGGATGCAGATGCCGAGTTCCTTCAGGCTTCTCAGGATGGTTCAGCTTCCCACCTCAGTCCCCATGCCCGCACTCGACGACTGGTGCTTGTAGTACCTAGTGTAGTAGGTCGCTCGCGCTCGGCCGTTGAAGCTGCCATGCATGGACACGACACTAGAACAAGGCCCGCCAACCCAGCTTCGGGACATGGAGGGAAGAGAGAAAAAATCACACGCGCTCAGCTGAACTGAACGCGCGTAAGATTTAGCTCCTAGGTAACGCGCTTTGGGACGCCCGCTGCGCATCACTTTTCTGGCTGGTTACTTCCTACAGCGTTTTCGAAACTTTGCTGCGAGGCCTTGTTGATCGAAAGCACCAGCAGTCTTTGCTTTAGTATCTATCCGTAGCTACTTACAGGTATTAGCAAAATGTCCCTGTTGATCTCAAGGCCGCCGAACCCAACCCGCCCGGCACTAATACCGGATGGATCCCCGATCTCCCTGCTGTTTCCAGGGCCGGTCGTTTGTTCCATTCTGCCCCAGTCGGGTCGAAGCCGCTGCCGAAATAGAATTTCCGCCTCCTCGGTTGGGACACAGTCTCCCCAGGCCCCCAGAGCAATTACCATGCCATCTATTCGTACAGATAGCTGAGTAATACGAGTGTGTGCGATAAGGCAGGTTCGCCGCCCTGCTTCGCTCTGCGTCAAAATGACAATTCCCGGTTCTCATCCAAACACTGACACCAGTCACACCCCACGACGATGTGCAGCTGGAGTTTTCAAGCCCCAACTGGGGAGTTGGGGCTAGACGAAAAAAATAAAATTCTACACCCCGTAATAGAAGTAGTGGGTGACTTAACTCCGTACATACGCTGCCTAGGCCTTTAGGCTTCGGGGCCTTCAGCCCTCAACCTGGCGTGATGATGTTCTTCTGGTCAGACTGTTCCTGCAGTAGCGCCGTTTCTCTCCAAGTTTATCCCTGCTACCTATCCACCGGCTCTCGGGGCTTGACCCGGTCTGAGCCCCCCGGTCGCCTAGCACCAACCAGCAAGCCGGATTCTATCGTCTGAGCAGAAGCAGGCAAGTCCCTGCTCACAGGGACATCGCGGCCGTTGGTCTGCTCTGTTGGGACGAAGAACTCTTCTGGATTCTGGAAGCCGTGCAGCGTGAGCGAACTATTAGCTCGCCGCAGGTGCAAACAAACAAACATATAAACAAACAAACTCACCAGCGCTGTTCTGATCGACACCAACAAGTGGAAAGAGGGGGGTATAATCTGCAAGATTTGCTACGTTAGTTGATAGGCAGACTAGTCCTGCGTGTTTCAAGCCCGCTGGCGATTCTGCCTCTCTCTCTCTCCAAGTGGCAAGTGCTGCTACCGTCTCGGGCAATACTCCTCGGCTCCAGCTTATCGGCTACAAACTACTGCACACGACGAGCATCCCCGAAGCAAGGAGGAAGGTTGCGCCTGGCATGCTCGATCGAGGGACAGCTTGCGAAGCGTGGGGTTACCAAGCCCGGCAGTGTTCATCTCAAGTCCACCCACCACAACTTTCAAAAGTAAGAGTCCTCCCTCCCCTCTTGACGTGTCTGGGTGTCTGGTTATAACTCCGGTCCCTTCGAGAAAGCATCATGCAGCTTCGTGTGAGACTTAGGCAAGGGGGTTATCTCGATGAGACGTCTTGGGGGCCTATGAAGTGTGATATGTGAGATCGGATACCTTGATGTGACGATCAAGCAGCTACCGTGGGTAGCTTTTGCTCAGAGGAGATCGATGCGCGGAGACCCCGGCAACCCAGCTGATGATGCGAAGCGATCCCATGTGAAGTTCCCAACAACCGCCCAGCGGTCTGACCCGCGCGCATGGCGGCATCGGCTTGTGGCAAGCGCACAGTCGTCAAAAGCGTGGCCTGGATGTAGTGCAAAGATACGGGTACACTATTTCGCTTTCCTGGCAGCTACGGCTGTGAACAGATTTGGCTGGAATTGTGTTGAAATCCGTGTATTTTGCCTCCACCGTTGGGTCGTTGAGGTAAAGGGGAAAAAAAAAAAAAAAAAAAAAAAAAAAAAAAGGGTACAGGCTGTGAACAGATCGTAGAAGCCAAGACCGATGGTCGACGAGGCTTCTCGTTGCATTGTTCTAGCACGAGGGATGGCTGCGCGGGCGGCGGCGCCACAGGGCACTCCGCCCATCGGCGTGCTGGCGGAACATGCGGACACCAGAGCAGTACCTAGTGGACGACGAGAAGACGACGACGCCACGATCGGCACTTTGCCGTGTGCAGATATAGGCTATCCAGTCCGGTGGAGACGGCAAAGCACTTCGCAAAAGATTCGGGTCCAAGAGAATCAATCGCCAGCCGGCGGCTCGCGCTAGGTGCTCGCTCACCTGAGACCTGGAGCGGCTAGAAGGTACATGTGCGACTCAAAATAAACATTCTCTTTTGACAGCGCGCCGTTTTATCGGGAGTTCTGTTTTTGGATGTTTCCTCAGGTGAGAAACAAGGTCGAGCTTATTTAGGCCAACGTGGGCGACGCGATGTTGTTGTGTTGACGTGACTTGTTGACTCACCTGAGATGGATGTTCTTCGCCGGGCGCTTGGACTGCGGCAACATCCAAAACCCCGTGACGATCTGGCAGCTGCGTTGTACCTACCTACTATGTACGGATAATAAGTAGAAATGACAGTCACCAAAGTTGTTGCCTATAGACGGCCAACCAGAGGGAACGGTCAGCTGACGGAGAGAATCGCGGGATTCCATCATCTTTGTTAGTGCCTCAGGCAAAAGGCCGTTGTTTAGCGTTTCCGTGCTTGTTCCTGGCGGGCTTTCGCTTCAGGCACCTAGATACATACATAGCCATTAATACCGAATACCGAATACCTAGGTGCACTGTAGGTGCCTAGGTAAGGTATCCGTAGATTCCGTATCCGTACATCCAAGGTCATCTGAGGTCAGTCGCCTCGATTCCTTGGTAGGTTCTAGATAGGTCAAGAATCTATTCGCACGTAGGCAGGTTCCATGGCCAGAAGAGAGACATCTAGCGGGAGAGAGCTCAAGGGACCCGACCCCGTGATGGCAGGAGCCCTGTATGGGAGTCGGGCTGTGCCTGCCTGCCTTGCGGCCCCTACCAGCCCACCTGCTAGGTACCTATCACTTACCTACCTACTTATTACTTGGGTACATACTTGTGTGACAACAGCGAGGCATCTACACGTTACTAGGTAGGTAGGTAGGTACCTAGCGTAACGGCAAGAAGCTCCCCACCATAGGCTTGCCCGGGTGTGCTTCCTGCTGCCCGCTTCCGGCCTACTGAGGCGGGGCTATCGACTGACCACCAAGTCACCTGCCTTGCAGAAACGAGGACCACAAGAGCAACCCGTTGCCACTGCCACTGTACCTAGGTACACTAGTATTATGTCTGTCTGTTTCTCTCCCCTCGATCCGCCTCTTTCGTTCTTCTCCCCCTCGGCCTAGATAATTCCATTTCTCCAGTCGCCAGCTTCGACGCTTCTTTCTGTCCTGTGCCCCAGCTTTACCTACCTAGTTAGCTCCGGGCAGGTCATCTAGTTACCTCCAGGGCCACCCAACGTCGGGCAGGTACCTACCATACCTTAGGTACACGAGTAGGTACCGTACCGCACGAGGTAACCTAGCATTACCTCATACTCGTCCCAGCTGCGTCCACCTGTGACGCAGGTTCGACCCCACCTTTGCCTTTCCCGCCTGTACCTAATTGTCAGGCCTACTGCCTGAGGCATGTATATACGTACTACCACTAGTCAGCTGCTACCCTACATTAGCATTCTCACAGGGTATCTACCCTGACGAATCCATCTATTCTACATCCTACTTAGGCCACCCCTTATAGTTAGTAGCACGACCTTTGGTTGCTTCTAGGCCTTGATTTATCGAATCCGGCACTAATTTTTCTCGCTGTATTAGTAGAAGAACTAGATGCTTTAATTGATATACCTATTTCTGCTGTATTGGCGAAATCTGGTTGTTCTGGCGCCTCTTTAGCTGGAAACACTATATTTCCTTCCTTTGGAATCCCCTACCTTTAACCCCACTATTATCTAGTTATATATTCCCGGATTACCTACTGGATTCTTACTAGATTCCTACTGCTTTTATATGTTAGATTAAGATTTCTAAAGATACTCTTAGGAGCTCCTGTGTTTTGTGGTAGCTGCTAATCCTTTTTTTGTTACCCTGGACGACGTTGGAATTGCGGAACGAATTGTCTAGGCTATTTAAATTAATTTAATAAAGGTAACTTACTTCTACGATTAATATTCTATTAAATAGACTATAGCTTATACTTTTAAAGCTTTTTTTAGAAGTTAGAGGCGTTAAGCAGCTATATTTAAGAAGAGACAGAAGCATCCCAGTCTAGCACCTATACTTAGACCTAAGACGCTAGCTATGTTATTAAATAAACCTTCTGTACCTCTATAGATTTAACTATAGCTAGAAGATATCTTTAATTTAACTCTAGATCTAAATAATTTTAGTTTCTTTACTTTAATACTACCCTAGAATAACTTTAGATTAACTGAAAATTCCTGGATTGGCCTATTGACGTTTGATAAATATACATAGTTGAAATCTATAGTTTCTATTTTTAACTAAAAGCCACTACCTTCTGCCCAGAGTCTAGATTACTTTAATAATTAATTTCTTCTAAACGTTAAAATCCCTTAAGCCTAGCTAGAATTAAATTCTATAAATTCTAGATTAGTTAATAATAATATAGTATAATAACTATTATCTATAGAGGCGGCTATTGCTATAATAAACGCTACTATGGCGGCCTAGTGTTAAGATCTTAACTGGGATATAGTTAACCTAATCTTAGAAGTTTTTAGGTATAATATAGAGGATCGACTAGCTATAGTAGTACTAGGCGGGAATAGTAATAGTGGATTAAAATCTTCCGACGTTAGTCTCTTTAATTTAGAAGCTAAAAATCCCTAATATCTTAGAATAGTATTAAACGGGAAGGTCATAGTATATACTAATATCTACGCTTTTATTAATAAACTTAAAAACTTTATAGTAATACGTTTTAATACTTAGGTACGGGAAGTCTAGACTTAGTATCTATAGGGTTTAGCTTTAGTTTAGTATTCCTAGATCTTTACTAACGTAGATTACAAACTACTTTGATTTATAATAGTAGTAGCTATTTATAGTAAGTTACTAGAATGTTTTAAGCTATACTATAGTAAAGTAATATCCTATTAAAAGTCTTCTTTATATAGTCTTATTAATGTGGAATACTAAAAGGACGTCCTAACTTATACTTAGATAATACTATAAAATATAAAGGCCTATAGAATAATAAATATTCTCTTGTAACTATAAGTAATCTATAAATCTTTTAATAAAGTAGTTAAATCTTTAATTCTACCTCTAAAGAATAATATAACTTTAGACTCTTTTTTATAATTAATATATAAATAAGAATTTACTATAAAGACGTTAGTAATAAAGTAAAACTTTAGTTCTTATTGTCCTTACTTTATTAATTAAAACATAAGTAAAAATAGTAATACTTATATTTTATTTAACTAAAGTAGTTGTTTTATTGTTATTAAAAAGAATCTAAATACTAACTATACTTAGAATTTATTTCTTAGTAGATTTATTCCTAATAAGCTATTTAATCCGAGATTTCTTAATAATAATTCTCCTCTTTAACTAAGTTAGTCTAGTTAATAGTAACCTAGAGTTAGCTTTTAACTTATATAGAATTAACCTAACTAGTATACTAGGTTTCCTACTTCCTATAGGTTTAACTAGAACCCTACTTAATAATAGTAGTAGTAACTTTAATTTAGTACTAAGAATAATAGTAAGTCACCCCCTCTAGGGTGACTAACGGCCCACGGGCCACGTACTCTAGGGAATAGCCGTCTAGCTACCTACCTTATCAATCTTTTTTATTACAGTACTTAAATTTACTTACTACAACGCAGCTTCTACGGATTTAAAGTAATAGGTGTTTTTGATTAATTTTAAAGCAGACTACTAATTACACTATCAACGCCGTTAACACCGCCAAAACCACCAACGCCTCCCTAGTAGACCGTCCCTCCGAACCCATCGAATCTAATCCGAACTAAACCGTCCCTTCTCTTAACTGCGCTACAGCTGGTTAACCCAATTGGACCGCTTTTTCCTGTGCTTATTAGTAAACGTTTTAATATATTAGCCTTATTAAACGTACTAGTCTCTTATAAACTCTAGGGGATCTATAGTTATTATTACCGCCTCTATTACTTACTTAAAGTAGTATTAGTTATTTTCTAAAAATAGTAAGTCTAAAATCTAACCTAGTATTAAATTAACTAATAAAGTTAGTCTAATAGTTTTTATTTAAACTCTATTACTACTAATTTAAAAAAAGTAAAAGCTAAAAATAGTAATTTAAATCTTTGTATTTAAGGGTTAGGCTAGCTAACTATGCTATATATTAATAGTAGTAACACTAAGCTATATAGCTGCGTTACTAAGCTAGTTAATATCGTTCTTAACTATAGTAACTAGGTTATAGTATTTAGTATTTAGTAGTAGCTAGGGGACTTTTATAAGTATAGTATTTTTTACTATTTTATTAGATTATTAGGAATATAAAAAACGGAAGGAATTAACAAAGGGCTCACTTATAGTAGTGCCTTTTTCTTTAATTATAAACGCTACTAGGGCTTATTAGGCTCTATAGTATATCACAGTGCCGTGACGTGATCTAGCTAAAGGTTCGCATAAGTGAAGGTTTATTTTAACATGTCAGTCACGCCGTTCAGCGCCGCCTATCGGTAATAGCATCGTCGTTATCGCTAGTACGTCCACGTCCACGTCTACTGCTACGGGAAGGGCAGGTAAGTAGAAGTATTAAGAGCTAGAGGGGGTTAAAGCTACTGGATACACCCTATTGGATACTTCTATTTAATTATACTATTTAATAATACATAGCTATAGTGTATTCTTTTTGGAACAACCTATAGAAATGTCTGGACGAGATAACTACTTAAAAAAAAACACAAAGAATAATAGTAAGTTAATTTTAAAAAATAGAAGATTAGGATAAAGTAATAAAAATCCCCTATAAGTTATATACTATTATAACATAGGGTCGGAATTACCTTTAGTAACTTTAAATTAAAATTACTTTAACTTAGATACTTATAAACCTCTTTTTATCTAAAATAGTAATAATAGCTTAAGTAGTTATAATAATTTAATTTAGATAAATACTACTCCAGAATAAATTAAGTTAGGTAGAAATTATAACTTTATACAGTTTAATAACTAGAAAAATACCTAGTTTATTACCACTATTTTTCTATAAAAATTCTATATTAATATACAGTATAAATACTAATTTTATAAATAATTATTCCTAAGTAATAATAAACTACATAAGTATATTTGGATTAGTTATAATTAATTAAGAATTTAGTAGCTAAATAATACTTTTTTTAAAAATACTAATCTATAACTTAGAAACCCAAAAGTCCTTAGGATCTACTTACTTATTAACTTAAATACTTAGATTAGAGTTAGCTTTAGATTTAGGTTATAGTTTTATTTAAAGTTCTAAATTATACTAAATATATTTAAAAAGTTAATACAGCTTAATATATATAGTAATATAAGTTATTTTTCTTCCTTAATTAATAAATTAGTATTAGTAAAATACTAGTCTACTCTAGAGATTTAAACCCGAGCTACCCTGATCACAGTAAAAGGAATTAAAAAAGGCTTCTACTCTACCTAAGAATACATTATTTTATAGTTATATTTCTAAGGTACTTAGGAATTAACTAGATCTAAGGCTATTACTATAATTACTTACAAGATTTCTATTATTAACAATTTAATAGCTAACCTCCTAGTAAGAATAAACTACTTAAAACTAAAATAATTTAATATCTTAAACTCTAAAAAATATACTATTATTAAATCCTATAATCTTAAGATCCCTATAGTAACCTAGCAAAATAAAACTTATTAAAAAGCTAGAGTATTACTAATAGCTAGAGTTAAGATTCCCCTAAAGACAATAATAAAGATTCCTATACATTATACTATTACTAAGAATTTCTATTAGAACCTACTCTTTAAGCCTATAGATTTGCTAGTAAGTACATACGCTATACTAGCTAATACAATAATAAAAGAAATTATTGTTAGGAATAATTTAAATTAAACCCAGAAGCTTTAATAAAACTAATTTATAAAGTATTTAGTTTTTATAGATCCCTTAGCATAAGTCTAGATAGTTAATAAAACTAATACAGCCACTGCCTTGGAATTAACTTTAAAAGAACTACATATACTAAAACAGTATATAATCCAAGTAACCTTAGTAAATAACACTATAACTATTAAGCACTTAACAAGAGTCAACATCTATAAGCAACAACCTAATACAAATTAGTTCTTAGAACTACTAAATAAATTTACCTATATCTTCTAGAATAAAGACTTTACTAAGGTCCTAGAAAATCGTTAGATAAAAGTTTACTTTAAGCCAGACTAGTATTAGCAAATACCACCTAAGTACAAAGTATACCCTATTAGTAGCCTAGAAAAAAAAATCGTAAAACACACTCTTAACAAACTAAAAATAAAAATCTACCTAATATTAACTTATATACCCTTCTCCTTCCTAGTCTTTGTAATTTAAAAAAAAAAAAAAAAGTAAATAAAACTAAAAATTAAAGTTAAAAAACTAGCAAAGCTAAAACTAAGAACTAAAAGGGCAGAATAATTATTAATATCTATACTTTAAACTTAATAGTTCTAACTAATACTTACCCTATAAAAAGTTAAAAAAATATCACAATAAAGTATACTAATACTACCTATATTTTAATATTTAATACTATAGTATTTTATTACTAATAACGAGTACATCCTAATTCCTAATAGGCTTTTATAATCACTACTTATAAAGAATAATTTATATTCTAATATCCTATAATAGAGTACAAAAACTATAACGCTTATATCTAGCGACAAATAAATTATATTCTAAAAAATACAAACAGCAATTCCTACTATAATAATATCGTTATTACTTCCAAAAGCCTCAAAAATCATATTTATAATCTCTATAGAATACTATAAACTTTATTAAAAGTAAATATCTTACTAGGACCTAACAAAAACTTTATAGCGTTCCTAACTATAGTAGTCCTAAGCAAACTAGTAGATTTATTTAGTTTCACAACACCAGCTAAAAAACTAAAGGCAATCCATAATCTTAAGTTTCCTACTACCCTTTAATACCTAAAGTATTTTATTAAACTCGGATCTAGTTTATAGTATTTTATTCCCAAATACACTATCATCACAGAACCTTTAAAAACTTAAAAAACAATACTTCTATAGTCTTATTATCGTCTTAATAATAATAGCACACTAAAAACTAAAAAGATATCTAAGCCTACTTAAAAGTCCTAGTCTTCCACAATTAATTTCTTAATACTAATAGCTAGAGAAATTAATACTTTTAAAGCACTATAGAAGAAGCTATTAAAACTAACTACACTAACGTTTTTCGTTCTAAAAAAACAGCTATACCTAGAATTTAACGCATTAACTAACGGAATTAGTATCTAAGTCTTCCACGTTAAGTAGAATATTTAAAACAAACTCCAACCCAAACAATACCCACCTTAGAATTCTATTAAACCCATTACATTCCTTTTAAAAACCTTAAGTAATACTAAGAAACACTACTAGTCTACGGAGTTAGAAACCACTAGTTACGTTTAAACTATTATAAAGACTTAGTATTAAATCTAAACTACCTAGATTCTACTAGTTATTATATTTACAAATTACTAAGCTATTATTAATATATAATCTTAATAAGTAACAGATATTATAAACTCTACTACTAGAACAACAGCAAATAAAAAGCTAATCCGCGCTATAGAATATATTAACTAATTTAATATTAAAATTATATATAAGCTTAGAAGAGATTATCTTATCCTAAATATATTAAGCTAACTACCTATAGGTACTTAAAGATAAAATTAGCTTAGAATACTAAACGTTTTCCTAAATAATAAACTAATAAATATAGTATTTATAGTAAAAGATATTCCTAGATTACTAAGCATTATAGACATAATAAAAAACTAAGAGCCTCTACATCTAATTTAAGTCGCTAGAATCCCTTTAAATTAAAATACTTTAGCTAAATCTTTAGTAATTATTAATATCTTTTTAGAGTTTAAAACTAAAATTTAAATAAAATACAATACTAATCTAGTATAGTATCGTATCCTTAGAGTTATTAGGAAAAATAATAAGTTAGAATTAACTAACTAGACAGACTTACCTTTCTTTCTTTACTAAGGTTTACTTTAAAAAATAGATTTAGAGTATACCCTACGACTCTATATTCTAAAAAGTTATTTTAGTAACGTCTTTTTATCTATCTACAACAAGAATTATCTAGAATATAACAAGCTCTCTAAGTTTATTTTACAATACTATATACATAACAGATTAAAAAAACTTCGTAAGTATCTTAAGTACTACTCGGAATATACTGTTTTTTAAATTAAACGTTATAAAGCCTATAGGAATCTATAACTAATCCTTATACTACTTTATCCTTACTATACAATCTTTATTAACTTCATACGATTACTTCCACTATCTACAGAAGGATATAACTACGCCCTTATTACTATCTATAAACTTTTAAAAAAGATCTAAATTATACTAGGAATAACTATAAACACTACAGAGATCTAGGGTACATATTTAAAAAGTCGCTTAATAGCTATAAATTAGGGTTTCCCTAAGGTTATTATTTTAGACCGTAATCCAAAGTTCTTATCTACTATATAAAAGTTAATCTAGAATTAAGCTAGTACTTTACTACTATACACAACAGCTTATTATCCCTAAACTAACGGCTAGACTAAGTATATAATCTAAATAATTAAATTTATATTCTAATATTACCTCTATATCTTAAAAAGTCCAAAAAACTAACCTAGTATTATTAATTAACTTTAATTTAAATATAATTATACTAAGTCCACTACAACTCAAGTATCACTAAATAAAATTATAAAAGGATTTACCCTAAATAATATTCTACTACTACTAGCTAATAATAGATCTTATTCTATAATCTTAGTACCTACTTCTAAATTATTAATCCACAATACTATTATAATTATAGCTATTACTATAAAGTACTACTACAACTACTAGTACACTACAAGATTCTTCTAGATTAGTAATAAGGTTTATCTATAGCTACATAAGGGCTATAATATTCCCTAAACTACTATTCTAGAACTAAAGTATAAATAATACTATACAAAACTATTGATAGTTACAAAAAGGATTAGTAGATTAACTTACAGAATCAACATCCCACAACACTAAAAGATTTACAACGTAATCTCTATAGATTACTTTAAACCCAGAATCTAAATAGATTACTATAGAAGATAACTACTGCTAATTCCGCCCGTCTCTTTAAAAAATAAATTATTAGTTATTAAAAGAATCCTTTAAGAACGATAAATAAAATCCAGAACCCAGTACTTTATGGCATATAGGAATCTAGGACTAGAGTATTATCGCTAGATTTCTTAAAAGGAATTAAATAGGATAAATTAGAATAATTTATTAATAGATTAGGACTATAGAAAGTAGCAGAGGTATTGTTAAGAAGTTCGGAATTAGGACTAGTTGGATTACTCGGAAAATACTATAATTATATTACGATATTTGCTATAGTAAGGGTACTGCTTTATTCTAGAGGGGGCACTATTAGGCCTACTACCTAAGGTATGTATATATGTACTACTACTAGTTAGCTGCTACCCTACATTAGTATTCTCACAGGGCATCCACCCTAACGAATCCATCCATTCTACATCCTACTTAGGCCACCCCTTACACTAATTACCTAGATCCCGGGCTGTCATCGCCGCTACTACCACGTTCACGACTATCTATCACCCTCAACGCAATTCTGCTTTCGACCCGTCACTGTGCGCCCGAGGTCAACCACCTTTATATCCCCGAGGGCCTCTAGGGGACCCCCCGCAGTACAGAAACACCAATGTCATGGCCCCGGACTTGAATTCTCTCCCGCCTTCAACATCTCCAGCTCTCCCCGTCAGGCCCAGAATGTCTCCCGCCAACGGTGAAGCTCCCATGCCAACCCCGGCAGCTGCCTCAGTTCCACACGGCGAGTCGCCCACCGGCTCGCCGCGCCGCCTGTCGACCTCGCTACAAGCGGCAGCTACTATGAACGCCGGCCTTCAGCATGAGCCCTTAAGACGTAAGCCAGTGCCGTGCCAGTGCTTGTCCCCGTGTACCGTCAGGCTAACGTGACCTATCACAGGCTCCTCCAGCGGCTCCCTCTCGAGAAGTCGGCAGTCCCCGAGCGCCGGACGAAGACGGTCCACGGTCTTGATGAATCTGCAACTCAACGATCCCTCAGTTCCTGGTCCCGGAGAAATGGTTGCGGATCATCAGCATGTACAATCCGGCGGTGCGACGACTGCCAGTCCACAGCCCATCGCAAGCTCCCCACTGATGATGGCAAGTGGTGATCCTCACCACAATCGCGCACCCAGTCTTGGAGAGCTTCATCAGGAGCTTGAAGCTGAGCAAGAAGCTCAGGTCGTAAGTAGCCTGCCCTGCGCCCCCGAATAGGGGACCCGTCGCCTTGCGCACAAGGCTAACGATCATGCTTCTGCAGAACCGACTCCTTCAGATGATTCGTCATCAGCAACTTCAACTTCAACAACTACAAGCTGTACAAGGCCAAAGTTCTTCGGCCGTCGAGGAATCTGCTGTTGCTTCTGAGAGATCTAATCAAGGTACCCCAGTATCGCAGCATGCCAGTGCCGTACCTTCCTCGGGATTCACACCATTACCTCCTCCGGGCTCCTTCTCGCGTTCTCCCGGCATGCCGCATCATCCTCGGAGCTCTTTCGACATGGCGAGGGCAGATATTCAGCGTCGGTCTAGAACGCCGAGTCGTGGTGCTTCTCCGAGACTACGGTCGACTTCGATGAGCGGGGATAGTGGCGATCTTTGGGTTCTCGGAGGACGCGACGAGAGTGCTTTCTATCAGGCAGAGACTCAAATGCTTGTTCGAGAGAACCAGATGCTTCGTCATCGTATTCGAGACTTGGGTAAGCATGACTAACATCGTACCACAGCTCCCTAGTGATTGAGGCATCATTAACCTGATCGCGCAGAGAGACAATTGACGGATACCACTCCTGGAACAACAAACCAGGGCAACCCTAGCGAACCAACTCACCCATCACATCTGATGAGAGCTACCGCTGCCGCCGAAGAAGACTCCACGACCACTCGGGCTACGCCATCTGCTATGGAGCCCTCATCTGCGGATGGAGGGGCCAAGGAGATGTAGGTCTGGCAGAAATTGTGGTAAAATTTCCCATCATAAAATCGAACGAGTCCGTCCAAACAGACAAATCAATGAAGGGCCTTGCTCGTTTGCTTATTTCGCTTGGCGTTGAGCGTCGGAAACCCTTCCGGGTTGTATGTTAGTGCGTCAACATTGATTTGGAGTTAGGGCTTTAAGGAGGGAGGCTGGCATCATATTTGAGAGGTAAACAGAAATATTCGACCCCGAGGTCACGAGATTGACCTGCGTCGAGTAAGTAGTCGTTAATGCTACTTCCGGAACAAGGCTTGACAAATTTCCATTCGAACCAGATTCGAAGACATCGAGTTTCGTCCCTCACTAGTCTTTTGACATCCTCTACCCCAACGGTGTCTTCCTGTCGAAGCCAGGTGGGTTGAACCGAAACCCATACCAAGTAAGCTGGGGCGTGGCACAAGAACTGTCGATGATAAGTTATAGAGGTCAGTAAACCCTGGTGGCTTTCTCACCAACTCAGGTGGGATGCTGGCCAGACAATCGTTCACTACATAATTCTCCACCCGGCTAAAGAGAAAAGATCTTTCAAAGTTGTTCTGAGCACGCTATTCGCCATCTCAGTAATAGTTTTGACCTGATGCACTTTGCATCTGGCATATCTCTGTGTGCAGATGATCTTTCTAATTATGCCATATTCTCAACTGAGAAGAGGTCGTGATTTTTGTATATCAAGCGACCAAGTCTCTTTGTTCGCCTTGCCCGCAGAAGATACTTTAATTTTTGGGCAGGTAACGTCCTCAATGAGTAAGGGATGATATTCAGTCAAGACCTACCTAGGTAGGTAGGTAGCCCATCGTATCCTGGAAAATGGGTCTCCCTCAGTAAATACGGAGTACCAAACACGGCCGGAGTACACACACCCAGATAGCGGCAACAGCAGCTCCGAGCCCCGAAAACATCCCGGTAAGCCCCGATGGCGTCATCGGACATTGAAAACCCCAGTACCAGTGGTAAGATAGACAGTGTTTCAAATGATATTGGGAGACCGACACGAACAACACCACTAAGAATGTTATCGAGGTCGTTGTGCACAGGATCAGCTCGCGCCTTTAGCCGTGCCCGCCGAGGCTTCTCGTCCACGGCCTCGGCAAGAGCCGACTTCACCCACATAGTGAGTCCAAACCCGCAAAAACCGGGCAACACTACGCGGTCCAGGTTTGCCCGTTCGTTGCTGTACCTTTTGGTGACGGAACACCAGCGCTGAACGCATCTGCAGGTCGTGGGCGGCGGCGCCGTTGGCCTCGCAACAGCCCGCGCACTCGCCGCGCGCCCGGGCACTTCCACGGTTCTCCTGGAGCGGCATGACGCCGTCGGCACTGAGACATCCTCCCGCAACAGCGAGGTCATCCACGCGGGTATCTACTACGGCGCCGGGACCCTCAAGACGGAGCTTTGTATCCGCGGGAAGGAGCTCCTTTACGCCTTCTGCCGCGAGAACAATGTCGCGCATGCCAACGTAGGGAAGTGGATCGTCGCCCAGACGCCCGCCCAACGCGCCGCCCTGCAGCGTGTCTATGACCACTGCAAGAACGAGATCAACGTGCCCATTCGCTGGGTAGGCGAGCAGGAAGCCCTACGCCTGGAGCCGGGCGTCCGCGCCGAGGCCGGCGTGCTCGACAGCCCCACTACGGGAATCGTCGACTCACACGGCCTGATGGTCGGGTTGCAGGGCCTGTTCGAGGACGCCGGCGGGGTCGTCGCCTTGAGCTCGACGGTGACGGGCGTGACGCCACTCGGCGAGAGGGGCAGCCAAGGATGGGAGGTCCGCGTGCGGGATCCGGCGACGGGAGAGGAGACCACGGTAACGGCAGAGGTGCTGGTCAACTCCGCGGGCCTCGGGTCCGTCGACGTCCATAATATGATCGTGCCGGCCGAGCAGAAGCGGGCTCTATACTACGCCAAGGGCAACTACTTTTCATATGCCAGCTCGACGCCCAAAGTCGGCAGATTAATCTACCCGGCCCCGGAGCCCGGCGCAGGCGGGCTGGGGACGCATTTGACGCTTGACCTCGCCGGGCGTGTGCGATTCGGTCCGGACGTAGAATGGGTTGATTCGGCCGATGATCTGATGGTAAACACCGCTCGGCTACCGCTTGCGATCGAGGCGATCCGTAAGTATCTACCTGATCTGGACGAGCGTTGCCTCGAACCCGACTATGCGGGTATTAGGCCGAAGTTAGGAGACCAAGGGGCAGTCCTGCAGGGCATGGGATTCCATGACTTTATCGTCAGAAAAGAAGAGGGTTACGAGGGTTGGGTCAACTTGTTGGGTATTGAAAGTCCTGGGCTCACGAGCTGCCTGGCCATCGCCGAGCGGGTTAGTAAATTACTGTACGGATAACTGATGTCTCATTCATTCTGTGTTCGACTCCGAGATCGACAAAGATCATGACATACGCTCCGCGGTGGGTTATAGAAAAGGATGACTGAGTCCATACCAGGTGGACTATAATTACAGAAGCGATTGAACCCCATGACGCTGCAGCTTTTCAGTGAATGCGTTTGCAGTAACCACGAATCCCTCCGAGGGCCGTGCCGAACTCCCAGACGCCTCTCCCAGATAGAAATTTTGCATATACCCATGTTTGAAAAATCCAAAACACCCGCCAAGAAGGACTCGAGAATTTCAACGCAAGGTTAAGTTAGGGTGGAATTTTCGGCCTTGAACATCGACATGAAACTCGTAAATGCCGTTTTCTGCGCCCACATACCTGGGTAACCCGTCAGTGTTCTTCTCTTTTTGCTAGAACGAGATCACTTACAAAATCCTGCCATCCTCGCTCCACGAAATGCCAGCAGTATTGTCGGGCTCAGAGGGAGCCTCGTGCACACCATTTTCGGCAAGACGTCGACGGGCGTTGCGGTTCTCCAGCTCGATGATGGCGGCAGAGTTGAGCAGTGGTAGGATTGAAGAGCGATCTCGGTCACGATCTCTGGTTGCGCTCCGCAGGTCTTGGATGTTGCTCTCAAATGAGAGACTATAAAGCGCCTCGAGATCGGCCCATCCGCTGCCAGAGCCGCGGGCATCATTAGAAGCACGCTGCGTTCCAGCGGACGTGTCACCAGGGCGGATGCTAGCCGATCGTCTGGGGGGGTGCACACTCATCAGGCCAAGCATACGGTCCCGGTCGGCGTTCGACTGCAGAATGAGGCGATGGGCATTTCGTATCCGTTCCTGTGCCCGCTCTCTAGAGTCGCGAATGTTTCCCAGAAGGTCGCCGATGGCACGAGACACACTGCCCGTCTGAAGGTCGGCGCCGCCCGCTGTGCGCGTCGCATCGCTTTGCTCTGCCAGGCCTCGCGAGACGCTGTTGCTTCGCGCGCGCGTTGTAGCTACCACGGGGTTAGAGTCGTGATCGGTAAGTCGAGGAAGTCTTGATCCCCAGGGGATCAACGATGGCTGCTGAAGGGTTGACAGACTTGCCGCCTGTTCCGCCATGCGCGCTGCGATACGCTCCCTCTGCTCCCTCCTTCGACTCTCCTCCTGTAGAGCCTCGAGAACCCGTGTTTCGTCAGGGGTAAGCGCCATGTGATGGCGCTCCAAACCTTCGGATCCTCTGCGTCGACGGCCTTCGCTAAGGCCTAGTGAGCTAGAGAAGGTCGATGGCAGAGTATCGTTACGTTCACCGCGACCTTCAAGGAGGCGAGGGTCGATTGTGGCGCGGTCAAGAATAGGAATATGCTCAAAACCCTCCATATCGCTGATGTCCAAGATTTGGCGCTGCACAAACCCAGTCCTTGAATCTGCAATGCCAACGTGACCACGATCCTCCGCCCATGCGAGCAAGTCGTAAGGGCCGGGGCAAAAGGCCATGTCGCGGACAGCCCCCGAGCCGGCCATTGGCCGCGACGAGGTAAATGATGTCAACAAGGGGTCGGCGACGTCTGGGTCTGTCAGGCCAGCGACATCGAAGATTGAGATGGTGCCATATTGTGTGCCCACCGCCAAGTACGCTCCCGTGTTAGAGAAGCACGCGGCGAAGCTGCCTCGACTGTCGGAGCCGTCATCCCTACGCTGGCTTTTGAGCAGCAATTTGCCGCAAAGCTCCCACCTATACTCGGCCTGGTCGTCAGCCCTGAAAGGACCGTTGTCGTCCGTATTTGTCTCGACGCGGTGATGAATGTACAGGAACGGATCGTCGAGGATCGCGATCAAAAGACGGCCGTCCGGGGAGATGATGGCACGATTGACATAGTCCGGGTACGTAACCACATCGAGTGGCTGGACCTTGTCTTGGCTCTCAAAGTCACGCAGGCTAACCAAAACCACCGTCTTGTCGTTGTTCGCGAGGACAGCAGCGGGCTCCGTGTAAGCACCGTGGTGCATAGGGCCAGCGGTGGGCGGGAACCACATCGTTATGCAATTGACGCGGTCCCGCGCCAGCTTCTGGCTCTTGGCCATGAACGTCTTGTTTAACCGGTTGTTTAGATTCGCTCGTCTGGCCTGCGCAATGACGGAGAAGACGGATTCCTCGAGACGGGGTGATTCGGATTCGAACCCAAGGGGAAGTCGGGCATCAGGGTCCAGGTTCAGTTGGATGTCTAGCTCGTTGCCTTCATCGACCGTGTTGTCCAACTGTATCGCGGTGAATTCGCCCGTCTCTCCACCGCAGCATACCCATCCGTTTTCGGCAACCAGACATCGTGGCGAGAAGGATAGAAACTTGACAGTTTCGCACTCCTTGGTAGCCGTGTTGAGGCGCTGTAAATGGTTGCTGCCGGGGCCTCCTGGAAAATATACGGTATCGTGCTTATCGGCGCTGATGAGGGATCGCAATTGCCAGTGTCTAAATCGCAGTTCAGTCAGCAATGTCCACATCTGAGACGGCAAGCCTGAAGGTTGGGAGACGCATGGGGGCGGCGCACTGAGACCGGACCGGGATCCGGTAATGCTTTCGCGGTTTCTTTGAAATCAGACTGCTTGTAGGGTAGTAGCTGCATACGTGATTAGATATTCAGCACTGCGATTGACGATGAGAAATGGTGGACGGTGCATACGAGACGCCATCTTTCACAGCCATGATGGCATATGCAGCGGCCAAAGGAAGGGTCAGTACGCGGGCATGTAGCTAGGCGGACACACGATGCCGGGCAGTGCAGCCAGCGAGCTTTTCAGCGCACACGATGGGCAGGCAAATCGACGGGAGACTGGCGGGCGTGGGGTGATTCCAGAGGTGGTATGTTTGGGAAGAGGGAGTGAGATGAGATGCGAGTTGCGCGAGCGAGAGGCAACTTCCCGCATGACGTCCGTGGATGGCGGAGGGGTGTATGTTTGCCTCTGAAATCCAAGCTGCTGGTTGGTTGGTTACATAGTTGGAAGGACGTCGCATAGGTATCAGTAGCAACACTACTTGCCTACCTAGGTAGGTAGGCAGGTAGGTAAGTCAGCACCCCCCCCCCCCCCCCCCCCCCCCACCGGCCGCCCCCCCCTACTAGCCGGGCATTTTTCCACTAGTAAAATCAGATAATATTTAGTAAAATTATTAACTATTAACGTCTCTATTACTTAACTATAGGAAATTTATTTTAAAGTAATTTAAATTTAATTTCTTAATTATAAATTATTTTTATAACTTTAAAAGTAATTATTTATTTGTTTTTTTATGATAGCTACTTTTATTAATAAAAATAGTTGAAACTTGCACAGTAGATCGTTCTAAGTAGAATATAAATAGTAGAGATATTATAACTAATATCGACAACAGTAGAGGAGTATAGTGTGATTGTAGATAGGGAACAGTCTTTGATCACAACACTGCCATGGCCGAGAACCTCAATTACGACCTGTACAAGGGCGGCCAACGTACCGGAGATACCCTCACCCAAATGGCTTCTCAAAAACCTACACCGGATTCACGGCGTGACTCAACGTGGCTGCTGTGTCCTGCAGGTCGAAAACTCTCTTCTGTTGAGTCACTCGAACTTTTCGAGCTTGAAGGCGTCGATAAAACCCCTGTTGCCAGCCGGGCTTCGGTCTTTTTCTCGTGTTCCTCAACCCTTGGTCGAAGGTCAATACGGCAAGTCCTGCTGCGGTCCTGGAGGTGGCATGGAAGCATATTGATGCCTGCGACACGAGGGATTAACTGTACCTACACACATTCGCCCTGCAACAACGTCAGTATGACCACCACCGTCGTTTGCCCCATGCCGACTCTGAACGAAGAGCCCCGCGACCTGCGATCGTTCGCAAAAACAGACTAGGAGAGATCTAGGACGAAAGCTCGTAATCACGGGCTTCACCACATCTTCAACAACAACAGGAACCCTAGCTGGGACACCCTCTCTATAAACAAAAAGATCCAGTTCGCCCTATTTCTGTTCAACCTTATCAAAAGTAGCAGCAACTATACTAAAGTAGCTGGGATTAGAGCCCTGTACCAGGGCCCAATCCAACCCAACAACTACTACTTTATTATCTTGGAGTCAGATAACCACCATAAATACTTCACCTAAGTGATCTAAGCGGCTTACGAGTGCCTGGCGCCCGATGGGCCTGGAGATCAGTATGTTGAGAGCTAGTCGAGGTCTGGCTATTCGGACATGTCGGGATATCTGCTAACAAGCACAGGGTTCATCGGTCGGATCGGGTAAGCCAGCCGTGGCGGCGCGCTTGAAGTCTAACAGAAGGAAACGGGTGATTCAAATTAACGGAAGGTTCTTGGAGGCGTCGGGGGCGTCGGGGGCGTCGATGGCAATCGGTGGTAATCGGATGTAATTGTTAGTCAACGGTAATCGATTAATAGGAGCGCTTCGAATCCGTCGCAATTGCGTCGTCGCAAGTAAAATCGTGAACTTTGATGTGTAAGGAGGTAGCTTGTCGATGAGAGAAGGTCGAAGAGAGATGTTGTTGGAAGAGAAGTTGGGCGACGTGGATCCGAATTCTAGTGTCACGTGACCAAAAGGTCGTCAACGCGGCGGCCATGGCCAGTGCTGCGTCGCGGTGAAAATCGTAGAGAGCAAACAGTAATGGTCCGAGAACCTTAAAAGTAATTATAATAGTATAGTTTTATAACTTATAAATAACTTCAATATTATAAAAAGTTTTATTTAAATTTAGTTTTATTATTTTTTTCTTATAAAGTAATAATAAATTAACTTTAGCTTTTAAAAACGTAATTTTTTAATTTTTTAAAGCTATAATACTATTTTTTTTATTAAATACTTTACTTATAGTAAAAATTAATTAATTACTATACTTTTAAAGTAACTAAAGAGTTATTTTTAAAACTATTTATAAAAAGTTAATACTATATAAATTCTATAACTTTATTAGTATACTAAGAATTAATTTAATATTTAGTAGTAAAACTAAAAAGTCTTTTTTTTAGTATTCTTAAGAAATTTAGTATAGTATTACTTATTATATACTAACTCTTAAGTACTATACCCTTATTAAAAGGGTAAATACTAACTATATACTACTCTATATATATATTTTATAGTAATATACTATTTAGCTTTACTAAAAAGTAGTAGTTAAAAAAGATACTTTTTTTAAATAATATATTATTAATAAAGTTAGTATAATTATAAACTTTATAGTAGTATACTACTTTAAAAAGACTAAAAATAAATAAATTAAATAACTATATAATATATATATATATTATATTATTCTATAAGTATACCTATATTACAAACTAAAAATCTACTAAGTATTAAGTTTTTAACCTCTTATAAGTAAATAATATTCTAGTAAAGGGTGTACAAAAAAACCCCAGTAGGGAAAATATATAACTATCTAGTATAAAAGTAGTAAAGGTTTTATATAAAGGTCTATCTAAGTCTAAGTTAGGGGATACCTACCTATAAAGGAAGGTGCTGCACGCTATATACGGCCTGGCAAGGGCCGCCTGCTTCTATTAACTAAGAGCAGCGCACGGGCCATCTAGTACAGCTAATTAGAGTAGTAGGGTCCCCACCCCTAAAAACTCTAATTTACTATACTACATAGGCGCGCAACGCATAGTTAGGGTATAAAAACCCTTTAGGCGGCATAGGATTTGAACCTACTACCTCTACCTCTTACAAAGTAGGGTCGGGCAGACTCTTAACTACTAAGCTAACTACCTATAACTATATAATATAACTAGTATAAATAAGTAAAAATAGTAAGTAAATCTTCTACTTAAAGTACTTTTATTTATTTTCTTATAACAGCTACTTTTACTAATAAAAATAGTTAAAACTTATACAATAGATTATTCTAAATAAAATATAAATAGTAGAAATATTATAACTAATATTAATAATAGTAGAGGAGTATAGTATAATTGTAAATAAAGAATAGTCTTTAATTACAATACTACTATAGCTAAAAACCTTAATTATAACTAAAGATACCCTTACTTAAATAGCTTCTTAAAAACAGTATAACTTAATATAGCTACTGTATTTTATAAATTAAAAACTTTTTTCTATTAAGTTATTTAAACTTTTTAAACTTAAAGGCATTAATAAAACCCCTACTATTACTAACTAGGCTTTAGTCTTTTTCTTATATTCCTTAACTATACATTTACTCTATAATAACGTTAGTATAACTACTACTATTATTTACCCTATACTAACTCTAAATAAAGAGCCCCGCGACTTATAATTATTTATAAAAATAAACTAAGAGAAATTTAGGATAAAAGCTTATAATTACGGGCTTTACTATATTTTTAATAATAATAAAAACCCTAGCTAAAATACCCTTTTTATAAATAAAAAAATCTAGTTTACTTTATTTTTACTTAATTTTATTAAAAGTAGTAGTAACTATACTAAAGTAACTAGGATTAAAGTTCTATACTAGGGCTTAATTTAACTTAATAACTATTACTTTATTATTTTAAAGTTAAATAACTACTATAAATACTTTACCTAGGTAATCTAAGTAGCTTATAAGTACTTAGTACTTAATAGGCCTAGAGATTAGTATATTAAAAGCTAGTTAAGGTCTAAATATTAGGATGTCTACTAATAAGTATAGAGTTTATTAGTTAAATTGGGTGAGCTAGCTGTAGTAGTGTACTTAAAGTCTGATAGAAGGAAATAGGTAATTTAAATTAATAAAAGGTTAAAGGTATTAGGGGTATTAGGGGCATTAATAGTAATTAGTAGTAATTAAATATAATTATTAGTTAATAGTAATTAATTAATAGGAGTACTTTAAATCCGTTATAATTGCGTTATTATAAGTAAAATTATAAACTTTTTATTAAATATATAAAGAGGTAGCTTATTAATAAAAAAAGGTTAAAGAGAGATGTTATTAAAAGAGAAGTTAGGCGATGTAGATCCGAATTTTAGTATTATATAACTAAAAAGTTATTAACGCGGCGGCTATAGCTAGTACTACGTTATAGTAAAAATTATAAAGAGTAAATAGTAATAGTCTAAGAACCTAAAGTACTTTTATATAAAATTAATTATTATATAGTTACTATAGTTATTAAGTATTAGTAATTACTAACTTTTTCTATTTTAACCCTTAAGTACTATTTAAAAAAATAGAATATATTTATAAGCTACTTAAGAGTAGTTATATTAAATATTTATTTATCCTTAATTAATAAAAATACTTATTTATTATATTAATTAGTATTTTTTAAAAACTACTACTACTAAATAGTTTTACTATTAAAAATAATTAAAGAATAAAAGTATTAATTTATTATAAAAATATACTTTAGTATAGTTACTTATATATAACTATTAAGTATTTAGGTATAGACCTTTTTTAATTAAAATAAACTTAAAATAAGTTTATTAATCCCTTTACCCTTTATTACCTTAGTTTTATTTATATTATATTAGTAAGTAGTAGGGATCTTTTTAATAGCTTTAAAATTATAAAAGTTAAAGTATTTTTATAGAATATTAGTAGTTATAAACCTAATATACTAAGTCTTTATTATAGTACTTTATAAAGTCTTTAAGTAAGGATTTTAATATTTGTGTTTTTTTTAAATAGTTATTTTATTTAGATATTTTTATAAGTTATTTTAAAAAGAATATACTATAGCTATATATTATTAAATAGTATAATTAAATAGAAGTATTTAATAGAGTGTATTTAGTAGCTTTAACCCCCTCTAGCTCTACCTTAATACTTCTACTTACCTATCCTTTCTATAGTAATAATAATAATACTATTACTAATAAGCGGCAATATTAAAACAAATCTTTACTTATATAAACCTTTAGCTAGATCACGCGTAGGGCCTAATAAGCCCTAGTAGTGTTTACTATTAAAGAAAAAGGTACTACTATTATGAGCAAGGCCTTTATTAATTCCTCCTATCTTTTATATATATATAATAATAACCTAAAAGTACCCTATTAAATAAACTACCTACTATAATATTTAATAAAAAGCTACTCACTACTAGCTTTTATTTCTAGAATAATAATTATTATATAACTTTATAGTTATTAATTAGCTATAAAATTAGTAATAAGTACTTATTAGTCTATTAAAAAGAACTAAAAATAAAAACTAAAAGAGACAAAAGGGAGACTTGAACCTACAGCCTCTAGCTATTATAAGCTAGACTCTAAGCTGCTAGGTCAACTACCTTTAGTGGAAAAAACCACCCTAAATGTCTCTTATCTACCCCTCTAGGGTGCTTGTGGCCAACCACAGCTCTCGTGGCTAACCACAGCACCCGTGGCTAACTACAGCACCCGTGGCCGACCACAGCGCCCGTGGCCAACTACAGTAGCTGTGGCCAACCACACGCAGGGCCTAGTGCTACTTAACTAAACCGTACATAACATACTAAACCCTAAAAGGACTAGTACTTTAGGAGCTAGGCTAATAGAGCGAGATACTAGGTCTATAAAAGGCAGGGCTCCCCCTAGTCTATAGGGGTCTAGACTTCTACTTTCTAAATAAGTAACTAGTACAGTAATATAGTAATACAGCACTATTACTACTACTATAATACTTCTACCTCTTTTACTTATATATTATATACTAAACCTATACTTTTACTAACTTAATTAAGCCCGATATTACTATAAAAGTATTTAGCTACTTCGATACTAACCTTAATACCCTTATACCTATACTTATAGTACTTTATAACTAAAGAGGTTAATATAATTAATTTAATTTAAAACTAGTATAAATTCTTTAATAAGGAAAAGGTAAAGTTTATTATTATTAGAATTTACTGCTATTAAACTATAAGTAATTAACTTAACGCTTAGTAGATAATATTTAAGCTAAATACTAGGCTTAATAGAACTATATATATTTTATAGGCTAAGGCTAACTATAAATACTTTAACTAACTAAAGGATACAGTTATTAAATTTATAGTACCTTAAGTAGCTACTTTAGCGATATTTAATATTAGTATATTTAGTAAGGTAATATTAAGATAAATACTAATAATAATAGAACTAAGTGGCTAAACTAACTATAGCTGTATAGTAATGGCGTGTTAGTTATAGAGGGATACGACGGTTAAGGGAAGTAATAGGACGGTTTAATTTAGATTTAATAGGTTTAGAGGAATAGTAATAGTTAAGTATATAGAAAGTATATAGAAGGTGTTAGTAGTTTTAGTAGTGTTAATAGTATAATTAGTAGTTTGTTTTGAAATTAATTAAAAATACTTATTATTTTAAATTTATAAAAGCTGTATTATAGTAAGTAAATTTAAGTACTATAATAAAAAAGATTAATAAGGTAGGTAGCTAGACGGCTATTCCCTAGAGTACGTGGCCTATAGGCCGTTAGTTACTCTAAAAAGGGTATAAGGATTTTAATATAAAAAACCTTTTTATTAGGATACTTATAGGTAAAGGGATTTAATTAAACATAATATAGGTCTTTATAGGGGGTTAAAAAGTATAATAATTTCTTTAAGTCTATAGTATTTATATACTAGTATTAATATAAGAGCCTATAGTAGGGTTACGTAGTTATATAACCCCTAAATAGTTATAGCTCCCTCTTAGCTACTATAGGTATAGAGGCTTATAAACACTAGGGCCTAGGTACTATAACTTACAGTACTATAGCTATACTAATACTAGCACTTTTTACTTTAAGGCCTAAGGCCCTAATAAAAAGTATAGAAATTAATTATAATTATAAAAAAAGTAGTAATTAACTTAACTTAAGAGATTAAGCCCTTTAAAAAATAAAAAAAATAAAAAATAGTTATAGGCATTAAGGGCGTTAAGTCTAATAGCACTAGGACTAGTAACGGCTCCGGTATAACGGTCTTTTAGCCCTTTTATACTATTTTAGTAAATTCTCCCCTGTATTTCCCTAAAAAGCCTTTAAAACCACAATCCTTTTTAATCTATCTCTTACTTACCTTCTTTTATTACTTATTCTTTTATTTTAATTATTATCTTATTATTAATAACGAAGCGCTTAAGTATATAGTTTAAAGAGGATTTTATAAATACGTTAGTAATATTATTACTTTTTATAATTTAGTAAATATTATTAATTTTATAGCGTTTATAGAACTATTATAAAGCTATTATATTAATTATAAAACGTTTTTTTAATAGTACTAAGTTTAATAAAGTACTTATATAGTAAATACGAGTTTATATATACTATAACGGGGATCTAGGGAAGCTATAAATAGTTAGTTATAATATAAAGTATTTTAGTAATAACTATAGTTATATTAACACCTACTATTATTCTATAAATCTTAAATACTAGTATACTATAGGTAACGCACTTACTTTTTATTAAACTATAGTAAATAATATTTCTTTATAGCTTAAAAGTATTATTAGTAGTACTATTAGTAGTACACTTTTTATTACTAAGCGTAATAATAAAGCCGAGCTATAAGAAGAGGTTAGCGTTATTAATAAACAATTTATTTATAAATATAAAAAGCTTATAAATAGAAAGATTAAGTAAGATATATATTAACCCGTAAATAAAGTTCTTAATCTACTACTAAAAGCACTTATTAAGTATTTTAATATTTTTATTAGTTAGCTCTTAGTATTAAGTAGCAATTAATAAGTTATAAAACGCCTTTAGTTAGTAAATTAATGCGATATAAGCGCTGCGGGCGCGTTATTAAACGTACTAGGTCTTCTAATTATTACTAAAAGTTATAGTAATAATCTTCTTACTCTAGCCTTTTTATTTAAATACTAGGTTATTACCCTTAAAGTATAAAATACTACTATTAAATATAAAGGGGTTATTTAAAATTAAAAAGAACTTTAACTTAGCTATAAGGTTTACTTTTTAAAGCTATTAATCCTCTTAAGTTAAAAAATTAACAGTAAAAATACTTAATATATTATTTATTTATATTTTAACTATAGTAAAGTTATTATTATTAATTAAAAAAATTAAGAGGTATAGGTTATATATTAAAGTAACTATATTTAATTTTTTATAGTAGTAGTAGTAGTACATTACTTATTAGTAAGTACCGGCCTTAGTAATACTATAAAGTAGTTATTTTAAAATTATAATAGAGTTAAAAGGGTATTAATTTTTAATTTAAATAAAAAGCCTTACTAAAATTACTTAGTTAAGCTTTATTTTTAACTAAGTATATACTTAAGTAATGTTTTATAGTTAAAGAGTTATACTATTATAAATAAAGAAAGGTATAAGGGCAAGAATTAGTTACTATAAGACTTACTATATTATTAGTAATTAAGTTAAGATTTTAACTTTACTGTTGTTAGTATAGCCTTATACTATAAAATAGGATTTTTTATATAAAGTATTTATAGTTTTACCCTTAACCTTATTAATAATATAAAACTTAAAGATATAGTACTTCCTATATACTACAGAGTTAAAAGGAATAATTTTAAAGATATTATAGTTCTAAAGTACTAAAATCTCTTACGTAGTTAAGAGTTAAAAGGACTTATTAAGAGTAGTAATTACACCCTTATCTTAAAACTTCTTAGTAAAAGTAAGGTTAGTAGACTCTTTTATTAAAATAAAAGTAGTAGTAGTATATACAGCTACTTTATAAGGGCGGCCGGAGCGGCACTTAAGAGGAGTAGGGGTTACTATAATAATAGTATTAAATATAAATTCCTTAGCCTTATTAGTATTATTATTTAAAGTATTACTTTAAAACTTATTATTAATAACTAGTAGGTCTTTAAAGTTATCTTTATTAGTATTATTATAAAAGGGTTTAATGTTTATTAATTTAAATATTTAAGGGCTATATAGTAAAGTAAAAGTATATAATTTACTATTAATTATAATAAAGTAGTAAGGGCCCTACTAACTGCCTTTTTTATACTATACCCTAACTTTTAACTAAAATAAAAGGTTTAGGGTTTTTACTATATTAAGGCCGTAGTATACTTTAAGGCCCTTAGTAACTATTACTAAGAACTTATATAGTTCTATAAATAGTTATTAAAAACAGCTATTAAATAAGCTATTAAACTAGCTAAAAAGAGTAATATTTCTATACTATAAATAGAAATTAACGCTTAGACCTCCTAAGAGGTCCGTGCGTAAAATATTATAATTATCTCTTATATATACCCTTAATATTACTAGTTACCTAATTAGGACTAGCGTAAAACTAGGCCTAATTAGGCCTAGGGGCCCCTGGGTGCCCTATATATACAGCAGCTGTTCCCCCTTCTTAGTTAGAAATAATTAAGCAATTCTTTCCCTCTTTTCTTCCCTTTTTTCCACATGCGACCGTGAGCTTACATTACGTAAGCAAGACCTTCCTAGGTCTTAGTCTATTTACTTAGTATAGAAGTAGTAGATCTTTTTTATAGCTTTTTAAATAGTTATAGCTCTTTTAATAATATTTAGTAATAGTAAAAAGGCGTTATTAACTTTTAAGTATACTTTAAAAACTAAAAAAATAAGTATAAAACTATTAAGACTAGCTATATTATTAATAACTTTAATAGTAACTTATAGTTAAGTATCTTTACTTATTATAGAGTTTTTAACCTTAAAAATCTTATAAATTCTATATACTATTATATAGTACTACTTAACTTTATTAATTAAATAGTATACTTTAATTAAAGTATTTTTAAGGATAATACTAAAGGATTAAGTATTACTATAAAAGTCGCTAAAACAAAATCTAGTACTAGGATTAGTAATAAAGTAACTAAAAGGTCCTTAGTATATATTAATTTAGTTCTTTTAAAATACTTATTATAAATATTTAGTAGAGAGTAATTCTAAGAAGTAAGTAGTATTAAATACTATAGTAGTATTAACTATATATAGAATAGACTTACTATTTAAGTATATAACGTTAATAATAACTTTATAATTAAAGTTATAGTTATTATAGAAGTTAAACTTAAAGTAGAAAAAAGTAAAGCTATTAAGTTAATATTAATAGTATACTTAAGTAAGGGCTTTAATTATAAAAATCTTAATAGGGTTTTTTAATTTTTATAAAACTTAATAGAGTCTTTAAACTAAGGGGTAGTTAAATTAATAATAAAGGTACTTAAGTTTAATATTAATAAAGTAGTAAAATATAAAGAACTCCTCTATATTAAAAAAAAGCTATCTATAGCTCTATTATTAAATAATAAGTACTATTATTTAACCTTAATAAAGCTTATTATAAATATTATTAAAAACAATACTTAGTTAATTTATATTACTAAGACTTAAAAAAAAGGGAGTATTTATAAGTATAACTTAAAACGCGATTATACTAAATAGTATAAAGACGTTAACTATTCTAAGTAACTTAACTATAGTAAAGTTTTTAAATATAATTAAAACTTTACTAATTTATAAAGTATTTAATTTAAGGTTAAGTAAAAAGTAGTTACAGAGTACGAGGTATTAATTATACTTAGTAGTAAAGAACTTTACTATACTAGTATTAAGTATAATACTATAAAAGATATTTAAAGAATACTAGTTATAGTATACGAACGCTGTATAAAGTAGAGGGTTATTAAACGGGCTTTATTACGTTAATTAGTAGGCTAATACGTTGTTATAGAGGATTTTAACAATGTAGTGGCTATTAATTATAGCTGTTTTGGTGGAGGTATTAAAAGTCGTTGTGTAATAGACGAATCCTAGTTCTTTATCCTTTTTATTACTTATAGTTATAGAAGAATTATTAGTTAATATAGTATTTTTATTATCTTCTTTAGGGCCCTTATATTTAAGTAAAAATTAGTAGTAAGTTTTAATAAAAGGGTTTTAAATATATCCTAAGGATTTAAAGTACTTATAGGCTTTATTTTAAGTACTTTAAGGGTAGTTAATAAACTAATAACCCGCTTTACTATAGATATAGTACTTTTTAGTACTTTTATAAAAGAAGAAAAAGAACTTACTTAAGAAATAGTTATAATATACGCAGTTAAAGTAGTAGCTTTAATAATTACTACTGTATTTATAGTTAATATAAAAGGTATTTATAAAAGCGAATTAATTACTTATTATACTACTATTTATAAGGCTTATAGTAAATTAAAGATTTATAATAGTTTTACTAAGTAATAAAGAGGCTTTAATAATTATAGTAGCTAAGTTTATTAAGGTATTATAAACTATAAAAAGTTAGCTATAAAGGGCTTTATTAAATTTATACTTAATTTTAAGTATTAGTTAAATCTTTAATATCTTTATGATTATTATATTAAGGTACTTAAAGCGGAATTGTTCCGGGTTACTACGGATTTTATTAATAAAGTTAAAATATTACTATTTAAAGAGGTAGTATTAATGCGTTTAATTCGTTTTAAAGTAGCTTTAAATAACTTTAATAATATTTATAAAGGAATAAGTACTTACTAACTTACTAAAGTAGTTATAATAAAAGGTTTAAGTATAACTATAAAGTATTAATAAAAAAGTAATATATTAATAATATAATAGAATACTTATAAGTTAATAGTTATATTAAAAGATTTTTAATTTAGTAGTAAGGGACTTATACTACTTACTGCTATAAAATATACTACTATTAAGCTTTATAAGGTTAGTAAGTATTTTTAGTAACGGGGTATTTAGTAAAGAAGGGGTAGAAGTAACAGTAAGGGGGTTTTTTAAGTAAGAAAGGATAAAGTAGGCTAGTAGAGCTTTATAAAGTTAAGACTAGTAACTAAAATTTTATAAAATTTTCTTTATAACTTATAAAGTTACTATTTACTATAAGGACAAGGCTTATACTTTTTATAAAGCTAAGTTCTTATAAAATTTAATAAATAGTAAAACCCAGCTTTTATTATAAAAGAAAATATTTTAAGTAAAGTTATTATTATTTATACCTATAATATTACTAATAAAGTTAAGTTTTAAAGAGTTAGTTTAGAAGTTGTTTTAGAGGGTAAGGGTATTTTTAATATTATCCTTTAACTAAAAGTTAAAGTATTAGTAGTAGGATGCGTTAAAGAGGTCCTAACTATAGTTACTTATAAGGATACTTATTTTAACGCTATTCGCGTAGAAAAACTCTTTAAACTAGTATTAAGTTTTATAGTAGATAAGGCTAAATACTTAAACAGTTTAATTATAGAAGTTTTAAAAAAACTACTCCTAAAGGGTATACTTAAGTAATAAGACTTTACTATAGTACTATATAGTCTATAAAATAAAGTTTTTAAACTACTTAGCTAGAGTATTATTAGTAGGTTTATAGTATTTAGTAAAAGGGTTTTAATTTTAAAAGTTAATATACTAAGTTAGTTAATATAACGTAGTTAAGGGGCCTAGATAGGAATTACTTTTAACTATAGAGTACCTTTAAAATATATTTAAAAAGGCTACTTTAATTTAAGAGTCTTTTTTAGTTAATAATATATAAGAGTAACTAGTAGACTTATTAATAGCTTTATAGTAAAGTGGGGATAGTAATTATAAAGTTAAAAAAAGAAAAAAGTTAATAAATATATTTAACTATATTTTAACTATAAAGATAAATATAGTTATAGTAATAAATAGTAGAGATAATAGATAATAATAGTAAGTTTAAGTTTTTATATTATAAGGGCCTTATTATTAGTAATAAAAGACTTAGTAAAAATCTGTTTTTAATAGAGAAACTAAAGCTAAATAGCCTGCCTACCTAAGAAGTAAGAGTATACTACTATAAAGAAAAGATTTTTAAATTTATAGATCCTTAAGGCTAATATATAGGCTTTAGAGGCTAAAGAAAGTAAGTAATTTACTAGTAAACTTACTAATAAGGGCTATTTATAGTAGTAACTTAGGTTTTTATAGTATTTAACGCGATTTAGGTTGTTTTAAAGTAGAGTAAAGTTATTATAGGTATGGATTATAATAGGGGAAGTAAGTTATATATAAAAGACTTTTAGGGAAGTAGAGCCTTTTAAAAAAGGTTAAAGGGTATAAGAAAGAGGCGTTAAAAGCTAAGGGTTTTATTAGTAAAAAAAAAGGAATTTAAAAAGTATTATAAAGAAAAAAAGTTATAATATTCTTATTTTTTACTTTAGTAGTAATATTTAAGCTATTTAGAGCTTTACTTTTATTAATAGGGTTTAATAAAAGGTTATAGGGTTACGTCTTAATACTATCTTTAGTTAAATTACTATAACTACTTACTTATAAAGTTAGGGTTAGTTTAGTTAAAAAAAGGAATCTTAGTACTTTAAAAGTAAATATAACTACCTACTTATAAAGTCGGGGTTATAGTTAATTTTTTATTGTTTTTTTAAGTATACTTTACTAATTTATAGTTTATAATAAAATAGTAATAAGAGTATTAACTATTAATTAGTATTAAGATACTTATAAGTAAAGGGGTTTAATTAAATATAACGTAGGTCCTTATAGGGAGTTAAAAAGTATAATGATTTTTCTAAGTTTATAGTATTTATATGCTAGTGTTAATATAGGAGCCTATAGTAGGGTTACGTAGTTACGTGACTCCTAAATAGTTATAGCTCCCTCCTAACTACTATAAGCGCAGGGGCCTATAGACACTAGGGCCTAGGCGCTGTGGCTCACAGCGCCGTAGCTATGCTAATACTTTTATTTAGTTATTATTAAAATACTAAGAGTTATTATTATTAAATACTATATTTTAAGTAAAGGTATAGAACTATAAATATATTAAAAAAAGGCTAAAGAAGCTTTAAACTAAAGTCTAGTTAGTTAAATTCTCTTTTTAAATAAATAAAAGCCTTTAATAGCTACTTTATATATTATAGTAAGACCTATAGCTATTAATATAGCTACTTAGAGTCTTTTAAGGGATTCTATAGGCCTTTTTAGTATTAGTAATTAATTAGTTATATAAATAGACTTTAATTATTATAGTAATATTAGTTTTAGTATATTTAGGTATAGTAAAAATAATAGTATTTTTAAAAGAATTTATTTTAATGTAGTTGTAGTAAATAATTAATTATAATAATGTTAATAGTGTTGATAAGAGAGGAAAAAGAGGGGAAAAAACGCGGCTGGTAGGGGGGGGCGGCCGGTGGGGGGGTGCTGACTTATGCCGTGCACGCGTTGAAGCTCGGGCTACAACGGTGGTTGGAGTACGGACTGGTAGGTGGTAGGTATTCCAGCCTTGGACAAGACCCCTACAACATGATTGCTGCCTCCAGGGCGCAGGTTATGTTAAAAAAAGATCGTTAGAACTCTACTGTTGGGTGGCATAGATTGCAATCGTCGGATGGCATTCCGCGACATATCTTCAACCACCAGCCAAGCTCCACACTCACAGACATATGGCTGTTGCCGGGCAGCTAGATGGGAGAGTATTACTTCGGAGGATACGTACGGGTACTAACGGGTAATAGTATCTGAATCCATAGGTTGCTTGTAATGGCTGGACCTCCTCCCTGTTACCTGTTTTTAACTTGTTCGTGCCGTCCAGCACGGGTACCGCTTGGATTTTTCGTGGTGGTGGAGCTCGTAGGTAATGGACCCGCCTGATGAATGGATCACCTCATTGGATGGAACTTACTCTTTCTCTCGGATCAACCAAAGCCGAGCTCCGGACTTGCGGGATTCGGTCGGCTTCTATGACCGGGGGGCAGGCATCATTTTCGGGTCAAAAAATTTCGACTCAACCTTTTTTGCCATCAGCACTTCCTCGCCTCCCCCATCCCCCAAAATCCAATCCACCACGCTGTACTCTATAATTACCACTCTTCCATTTCTTTCCGCGCGCAATCTCTTTGTCCTTCCTACATCCACCTTTTTATACCCACACACAGCTAGACAAGATGATGTCTGCACGCTTCTCTAGAGCTGTGAGTTTTTCATGACAGCTGTCGCGATGATGCATGCTAATGGCCCACCAGCTCCCAAGAGCCACCAGCTCAGTAGCCCGCTCCGCTGGCTTCGCCCGTCAACCCTTTGCCTCTAAGTTCGCTCGCCACGAGTCAACTGCTTCTGATGGAAAGGTTCAGGGCTCCGTGATCGGTATTGATCTTGGTAAGCTTGCCACGATGACAAAAGCCTGAGGCCCCGCCGAAACCAGAACTGACGATGCGATCGAATAGGTACCACCAATTCGGCCGTTGCCATCATGGAGGGCAAGGTCCCCAAGATCATTGAGAACGCTGAGGGTGAGTGATCTCCAAGCGATCAGACCAATGCGTCGCAATTGGGTGCTAATACGCTTTCTAGGTGCCCGCACAACGCCCTCTGTCGTTGCCTTCGCTCAGGACGGCGAGCGTCTCGTCGGTGTCGCTGCCAAGCGCCAGGCCGTCGTCAACCCCGAGAACACCCTTTTCGCCACTAAGCGTCTCATTGGCCGCAAGTTTACCGATGCCGAGGTCCAGAGAGATATCAAGGAGGTTCCCTACAAGATCGTCCAGCACACCAACGGTGATGCGTGGGTTTCCGCTCGCGACCAGAAGTACTCTCCCTCCCAGATCGGTGGATTCGTCTTGAACAAGATGAAGGAGACGGCCGAGGCCTACCTCTCCAAGCCCGTCAAGAACGCTGTCGTCACTGTTCCTGCCTACTTCAACGACTCCCAGCGCCAGGCCACCAAGGATGCTGGCCAGATCGCCGGTCTGAACGTTCTCCGTGTTGTCAACGAGCCCACCGCTGCTGCCCTGGCCTACGGTCTGGAGAAGGAGGACGACCGCGTTGTCGCTGTCTACGATCTCGGTGGTGGTACCTTCGATATCTCCGTCCTCGAGATTCAGAACGGTGTTTTCGAGGTCAAGTCTACCAACGGCGACACCCACTTGGGTGGTGAGGACTTCGATATTCATCTCGTCCGCCACCTCGTCCAGCAGTTCAAGAAGGACTCCGGTATCGACCTGTCCAACGACCGCATGGCCATTCAGAGAATCCGCGAGGCTGCCGAGAAGGCCAAGATTGAGCTTTCTTCTTCCCTCTCCACGGACATCAACCTGCCCTTCATCACTGCCGACTCCTCTGGCCCCAAGCACATCAACCAGAAGCTCACTCGTGCCCAGCTCGAGAAGATGATGGACCCCCTCATCACCCGCACTATTGAGCCTGTCCGCAAGGCCCTGAAGGACGCCAACCTCCAGGCCAAGGACATTCAGGAGGTCATCCTCGTTGGTGGCATGACTCGCATGCCCAAGGTTTCCGAGTCTGTCAAGAGCATCTTCGGCCGCGACCCCGCCAAGTCTGTCAACCCCGACGAGGCTGTCGCCATTGGTGCCGCCATCCAGGGTGCTGTCCTGTCTGGTGAGGTCAAGGACCTCCTCCTTCTCGATGTCACTCCCCTCTCTCTTGGTATTGAGACCCTTGGCGGAGTCTTCACCCGTCTTATCAACCGCAACACCACTATTCCCACCAAGAAGTCCCAGACCTTCTCCACCGCTGCCGATTTCCAGACCGCCGTCGAGATCAAGGTCTTCCAGGGTGAGCGTGAGCTCGTCCGCGACAACAAGCTCCTCGGCAACTTCCAGCTCGTTGGAATTCCTCCTGCCCACCGTGGCGTTCCCCAGATCGAGGTCACCTTCGACATCGATGCTGACTCCATCGTTCACGTTCATGCCAAGGACAAGTCCACCAACAAGGACCAGTCCATCACCATTGCTTCGGGCTCTGGTCTGTCTGACTCTGAGATTCAGCAGATGGTCGAGGACTCTGAGAAGTACGCCGAGGCCGATAAGGAGCGCAAGGGCTCCATTGAGGCTGCCAACCGCGCTGACAGCGTCCTGAACGATACCGAGCGTGCTCTGAACGAGTATGCCGAGAAGCTCGACAAGGCTGAGGCTGACGGCATCCGTGAGAAGATTGCCTCCCTCCGCGAGTTCGTCTCCAAGAGCTTGGCTGGTGAGGGCACCGCCACTGCTGCCGAGATCAAGGAGAAGACCGATGAGCTCCAGGTTGCCAGCTTGAACCTCTTCGACAAGATGCACAAGGCCCGTGCCGAGTCCGGTGAGCAGCCTGCCCAGGATGCCAACGCCTCCGAGAACAAGGACGAGAAGAAGCCTTGAACGGCCTAATCGCGTACCTTGACTCTACAATGATACCACACACCTCTTCCGAGTCCGAAAGGGCTCGCTCACCCTGTTTGATTATGGCGGCATAGAATTCCTTACTCCTCTGTATTCCACTGTATTCATACATTACGGTCAATTCGACCGTTCTTTCTTGTTACCCCTTTTGCAAATGTTTGTTAATACCTGCGGTCGGCGGAACCGGCGTTGGAGCATCAAAACATCCACGAGATACCTCAACGGTATCATGATATGATCGATGGCATGGATCATGGGGATAAGACGGGGTTGCATATGTACAAAACGAAACCGAACCTGGAGTAGCTAGATGTGAATAATCTACATCCCCTCTCAAATTACCTACACATATCGTTCGTTTGTCCATTATGAGGTATATACATTGTCTTCATCAACGCGTAATAACCGTTCGGGAAGGCTGGCTTCTTCCAGTGAAAAAAGGGCAGAGAAAGGCACGCTCCTGGATGGGATGAAAGCAGCAGTTGAGATTAGGCCGCCCCTGGGCAAATAAACAGCAATTGACAGTTGTCCAAGACCACCAATACTAGACTAATGTGCCTCGAGATTATTGCGTGGATGGCATGTATGCCAAGTGGTATTTGCTTCTGTTTATCTACCGAAACCAAACCACCCCCTCTTCTGCGGTTGAGTAGGCTTAGACTCACTCTCGCCAGAAACAGACTGTGAAACAGGCTGGATCGATTCTGCTGACTCCTTACCAGGGTAGTCAATATAATTCCAAGCTACGTCGAGGAAGATGGGCTTGACGGGAATCGTTGCTAACTTAGGCGGGATTGTGACGAGGTTGGTCAAGTCCACTCCGTTCGGGGGATACTCGTGCAGTCTCTCGATCAGCGGTACGAATTTGGTGTCGTCCTCGCTCGAGTCAAAGTCCTTGAGAAGAGCCGAGAGATGGACAAGTGCACGGTGACGCTGTAGTTCACCGTCGAGGAACTTCTGGAGGCGCTGGGCGTCATCAGGAGACACTTGGATGGTACGTGGTGAAACCTCGTTCCGAGGATCGCCTTTGAGGGCCGACGCAGCTTCATGAGCTTTATCAGAGGCATGCTTTATGAGAGCCAAGGCGTTGACGGTGTTGCCAACGTTGGCATGGGAACGAGCAATGCAGAGAGACCTGAGAAATTTTAGCATCTCACAGCAACAAGATTTACGAGAAAGCTCACTTCAAGGCGCCGAAGTACTCAGCAAACGCATCCAACTGCTTGGCAAGGTGCTCGTCGTTGGCCACACCGGGCAATTCCTTGGTGGCGTTCAGACTCTGCAGGGTTCCTTCGTACAAGGCTACCAGTTCCTTCAACTTGGCAGCCTTACGACTGGGCGTCTCTTCCTTCCGTTTCTTCGTCGTCGAGTCCTTGTGGGACTTCCTGCGCGACTGACTGTAGTTCTCAACCAACCCATCATCGTTGCCAGTCAGGACACGGTTGCGGCCGATGCGCCAGCTAATCATCTCGTAGTTGACAGCCGTCTTCGTAATTTGCAGGCTCTGCATTCGAGGATCGCTCTGCGAGACGCCTTCGCCGCGCAACTCGTCGATTGCCTCCTTGGTTGCATCAGCGGCATCCTGAGTGGCCTCCAGAATCCCGTCATAAGCCGCGGCAATAATCTTAGGTTCGGCGTCAGCGAGGGTAGGCCACTGCTGGGCCAATTGGGACTTGGCCTCCTCAACTCTACCCCAGGCCAGCGAGATGGCTGCATCCTCAATCTTCACCTCGCGCGAACGCCAGGCAAGCGTCCTGGGCGCGTTCTCGGCGCTGTCATCTTCGTTGTTGCCCTCGCCATCCACTTGCTTGAGGAGGTTGGGGTCCAGCTTGCTGACCTGCTGGACGAGAGCAGAATCAGACACGGGGAAAGCTCGTCGTGCAATGGCAGGAATAGGTATCGTGCGTGGCGTCTTGAGCTGATAGGCAGCATAGCGAATCGACGGGTCGATGGTGTCCGAGAGAAGATCTTTGAAAATGTCTCCCTTGGTTGCAGTAGCCATTGCGCTGTAGATGACCCGGGCAACGGCATAGCTCCGGAGGGATTGCTCCCAGTGCTGGTTTTCAAACTGAGCACCGCCCCTGATTTGAGCAGCATAAGCACGCGATTCGAGCTTGTCGTTGTCGGTTGCACCGGTTTCCGACTGGGTCAGAAGCTCTACAAGTCGTTCGGCCGTCTTTGCCGCCTTATCGAGTCGGGATACGACGTGCGACCGAGTCTTTCCAGTGATGCCCTTCGCATCCGAGGTGTGGGAGGCCTTGATCGCCATGGCATTCGCCCAGGCGCGCTCGCTCGTGAGCAGGAGAAGTCGAATGTACCTAGAAGAAATCAGAGATAAATCAGACTAAAAGAGCGTTATGTAACCGACGTACTCATGATTTTCGGTAATCTGGGATGCAGTAACCTCGTCCTTCTTGCTGAACTTCCCGCGGTTTCGTGTGGCGATGCCCAGCTTCTTGCGACTGTTCAGCAGCTTTTTGGCAAGCTGGCTCTGGTATGTTGCGTAATCTCCATAAAGAAGGGCCGAGTCTCGCCCAGAGACGACGAACTTGGTAATATCCATGGTTTCGGTTCGTTGTCGCCGTCGAGGCAAGCAAGCGATTGCGAGTCGTTGACTGGATGGTGTCGTCGACTGTGTTGCGCGGGGAGGAATCGGGTGGGGCTTGCACCAGGTTCCAGTGTCCTTTCCAACGCACCTAGGCGTCAAAATTTTGGGCGTGTGAAGTACAGTGTAGTTGGTTTATTTGCACACCCTGTGCGGATACGGATAATGGTATGATGAATCTAGCTAGCTGCTACCTATGTACCTAGGTCCAGAGGAACTTAGGTACCTAGGTTCCTCCACAACTGCGGGCCTCTCGGAAGTCGGCCTGAGGATGTTCCCTATGAGGTTTGTGATTGGCCAAAGCTCCTCGAAAAGTCCATGATGGGGACGATGTGTGGGTAACAGCACGAGACTGATGCCTCCCATTTCTGAGGCGACTAGATCTTCCCAGGCGTTACTCTCTCGTGTCTTTGGCTAAAATCTCAAGCGTATTTTGTTCTCAAATTAATCCCTGGGTCCAGAGTTGATCACTGTCCAGCGCACAGCACATTGTCGATCTTTCTACGGCTGTACTGGCAAAGCCAACGTATTCATCGCCGATTCAGAACGGCGAAGCTCCACCCAAAACTTTTTCCCGAGTGCGAACACTTCACCTTGACATCTACGACGAGAACATACCGGCGACGGCGACGGCGGCAAAGACCAGCATGTTCCTCGGGGCTTCCCATGTACGAAATTAGTATTCGACAGCCATCGCGTCGGTGACATCCTCATTCCCAATGCTGGAGAGAACGGCAGCGACCCTGGAATCATGCACAGGCATCCATGCTCTTCCATCCGCCACTCACTCGCTTCGAACTCGCCGTACATTGCACACCGGCTTCTGGCAACATGGTGCTGCTGCCATAGACATCCATAGCCTTGCGCTGTCTATGCATGCTGGGAACCCGGAGCAATCTGCCTGCCATTCGTCGTCTGTGCCGTCTGCGCCTCTGGCCGCCGAGCCTCTCACCGCGTCCACCTTTCTGCTCGACTTTCTCTACCCCAATGGAGCAGCTGCTCTTGTTCGCATGCTGACTCCGGCGTTCCGCTCCCGACAAGCTTCGAACGCTCAGAGACTGCCTCGCAGGACACGTCCATTCACATCAGCGGTCGTCGTCGCTTCTGCGCGAGTATCGCCCTCAGATGCGCCAGATGTCGACCATAATGGCAGCGAATATCCTACAATCACCGAGGACGTAGAGTCAAAGGCTTTTCATCGGGAGAAAAGCGACCGCCAGGGAGCCACCCTCGGAGAAGAGGAAGAGAATGCAGAAGACGAAACGCTTGCTGAGGGAGAGGAACTGGACTCGATGGAAGAAGATGTCCATAAGGCCGCAGCGGATTACGATGCCGATGCCCCTCAGACCCATAGCGGCCCGTCATTTGCAGGTTATGGATCACGGCCTGACCTGATGAGGGAGTTGATGTCCAACACGGACACGGAATACTTCGGTTCGATATGGCAGCTCTTTTGCCAGTTAGAGCCCGGTTTGCAGACCGAGCTCCGGCCGGAGGTCATTGCGTATCTCTACAGATCTGCGAACTTGTTGGATGCTCGGAGAGTCCTCCTTCTGTTCGCTGACATCAAGTTAAGCCAATGGACGCCGGCTGTTCTAACATCGGTGGTGAATGCGAACTTGCGTCTCGGCCATGAGTCCGAGGCCCTGTATCTCTACCTTGCAGGCTTGGAAGGCGAGACGCCAGTCGTGGGCGGACTGGACGATTTTCTCAACTACGGCTTCAAGAGAGAGAACTGGGACATTGTTAAACACGTTTGGACCTCATACCACGCCATCTTCAAAAGTCACGGCATCAAGTGCGGGCAACTGGAGCGACTAGCTGCCGTCCCAGATCTCGGAGAGCTTGTTATTCAATTTGCAAAACTCGTGGAGGGCGAAGAAGGCCAGAGAGCTGAGGCTCTCGATGTTCTCCTGAAGAAGGTCGCCAGGCGAGCCCTGCGGCAGCCGTGCCAACCGCAGCAAGCCATCCCGCTACTCAGGATCATTGATGAGCCAAAATGGTACGGCATCTACCTGTCCGAAGCCATCCAACGAGGCCAGCGAGAGGGTTTGGAGAAAGTCTACAACGTATATCGATCCTTCCCCGGCACGAGACCGTACTGGGCCATTTTACATGGCATGTTCGAAATATTCTATCCTGACAACGTTGCGGGCATGGAACATGTATACGAAGACTACCACGTGAGCTACGGTCAGCTGGATCGATGGGGGTTCCGGAAGTTTCTCAAATACTACGCTTCGCGCGGTGACGTCAAATCTCTCGAGCGCCTGTGGGACAACTACATCCAAGCCTACAAGCACCGCAATATCCTCGAGGAGCCTGAGACTTTCAATCACATTACGAACGCCTACGCGTCCGTGGGAGATTTTAAGGGCGCGCGCCGGATGTTCGACAAGATGATAAACGAGTACGGAGTGAGACCGAGTATTCATAGCTGGAACATCCTGCTGAAAAGTTATGTGAAGTCGGGGCATTACGACATCGCGCTTTCGGCTTTCGACGACCTTTGCGAGGCCATTTCCCCCGACGCAGTTTCGTTTTCGACCATTATGTCCCTAGCCGGAAAGCGTGGCGACCTATTCAAGACCTTGGAGCTTCTGAGGAGAGCATGGGATGCAGAGGTCGAAATCGACAGCCACATCCTGCAGGCAGTTGTCGAAGCTTACTGCCGGAACAAACAGTGGTCAGAGGCGCTCTCAACTTGCCTTAGGGCCAAGAAGTTACAGGCACCTGGGGAACAAATCTACCTGTGGAATACTTTGCTGCGGCATCATGGGGATCGCCGTGCTTTTGGTGCCGTCTGTCGAGTTGTTAGCATCATGGCCGACTTCAACATAGAATGGGACTCGGAGACCCATAACGTCCTCCTGCGGGCCCTGGTACGATGCAGGCAGACCCACCATGCCTACCATTTGTTGCGGAAGGCTCGCCAAGACAGGTCGTTCACCCTCGTGCCGGAGCATTTTGCGACCGTTATGGAAGGTGGCCTGCGCACTCATGAGCTCCGCATGGTTCGCGCCACGAACAGAATGAGGCGCTATGAGGGCTTGCCGAGGTCGGTGACTGCTATTGTCCGAGAGGTTGATGCCAGGATCAGGCAGCATCTTTACGGAAAGGGGTGGATACAGACGGAGACTGCGAGAGAGCTTTTGGCCTCGTTCATCCAAGAGATGCTTGATGCCATTCGCGCAGGCCAGGCAGAAGGCCCGGATGGTCTTTGGGCTTCCTTGAAGGGGGCGGATATGATGCAACGCCTGAGAAGGCTTCTGCCTCGAGCTATTGCTATCTTCTCGCGGTACGCTTACTTCGACATAGTCAGGGAACTCTACCAGCTGCAGGTCGACCTTGGTTTTGAGCCGCCCTTGGATGAAAAGCCCGCCTCAATCACGATGCTCTCCGCGCTCTTAAGGGAAAACGTTCTTGAGCGGGAGTATGATGCAGCACAGTCGAAGTGGGAGCTCATTTGGGAGAAGGCCTTACGAGAGGCTGTTCCGGTTAAATCCACAACCGGCGAACCGCTGCCCGCGGTGCGTTACAAACTCAACAGCCCAATCTCGTCCATGTTGCAGATGTTCGAGGACACCGGAAACGCCGCTGGGTTAAAGGCCCTGGTTGACCAGGTGATGGGAGCCGGGTTCAAATTCGACAGTGGGATAATGAACAAGGTTTGCCAGAAGCTCGCCATACTGGGCTACTGGATGGACGCCGCCGAACTCTGCGAGACCCATCTCATGCCCAACTTCACCGGATGGCAGCTGGGCCGTTTGAGGGCCGGTCGCCGCAGAAATCTCCAACTGGAACAGCGTCGGGAGGGCAGCGCGCCTCAGTGGCTTCGTCCGGCATCCAAAACCATTGTCATCCTCGCCAGCGACTACATCAAGACAAAAGACGCCGCGCCGTGGTCCGCCGCGGCTGAAGAGAAACATCGCCTTGCCAACGAACGCTTCCCTCGCCTGATCGCTGCGTTCAGGACCCTGCCGTACTCGGGACTCGGCGTTGAGTTGGAAGTTTTTGGACACGGCAAAACAGAATATCTGCACGGTGACAGGAAGAGAACTGAGGAGAATCCGTGGTCGTGAGGAAAGCCATGTATGAACATAAGATACCTTGTAAAACACCACTACACGTGTACGCTGGCGGTTTGCTGAGAGAAGACATGCATCAAGCGACTAGCCCGCAGGGGCAGGCGTCCTCTTTTCTTCTTTTTTCTTCTTTTCTTTTTACTGCCGTTTTATATTTACTCGAAGCACTAAACTGTAACAATACGACTGCCTTGTCTGGTCAACTCTCCAAATAAATGTTTAACGACTTGGTTGGCGCTGTTTTTGGTCCAAATCGCCCATCCATCAGTCCACACTTTATAGTGATAAATGCATGCATTAGACCGACTTCCCTCCAATGCCCATGATATCCTGCACTTTTCCTACCATCGTGGCACCCATGCCTTGGTTCTGCGCGTCCCGGCTTGCCATCCCGAGGCCGCTCCTCTGCATCACAAACAGCGCTGCCGTCGGCGCATCGAGACTGTAGTTTAGATGAGGATCGAAGATGAAGCTGCCTCCCTGGCAAATGTTGTCTCCAGTGTGGCAGACGACGAGCAGACGGGTTGGATCGACGCCGTCAACGGCTTTGCCCCCGAGCGGGTCGCCAAAGAGCACGACGCTCGAGATCTTGGCCCTTGCGTCGAGAGGCATCCCGGCGATGGCGAGGCGCGCAACCTGCGACCCTTGTGAGTACCCGGATATCGTGAGTCTGGTGTTGGGGCAGGCGGACTGCGTCCGCGAGGCCACCTGCGCCATGAAGGCGGCTCCTTTCTTGGAGCCTCCCACGAAGAAGTCTGCCGGCTGGGCCGGGTAGTCGTTGGCACCTTGCACCACAACGGAGCCGGATCCGTTCATGTAGGTTCTGAGCGCATCGAAAAATGGAGGGCCGGTCAGGAAGCCCACGTTGCCTGTAATCATCAGAATATGACCCCTCATCATCCAGTTGATGTCGCCTCGTCCCGCAAACACAGACTTACCGGGCTCGTTTGTCCCTCTCGCGAAAAGAACGGCCACATCCGGGCAGGTAAACTGTGTTGTCGAGGGGAGAGGGATCCCGGTCGTGGCGTTCAAGCCAAGCGTAGTGACCAACCCGTCCTGCGAGATGCCGTTCTCCGCAACCGTCTCTTTGAGCGCCCTGACAACTTGGATGGTGGTGTTGACGGCCTGGTTCACGAGACCGGGAACCTTTTCGAGGATGTCGAGAGTGCCGGCCAACAGAGCCGAGAGATCGCGCTTCTCATGTGGACTCTCCTTCGGTATCGTCAGCGCCGTTGTCCACTGGCATGAAAGCGCCACGGACAACAGTACTGTAGCCCTCATCGCAATCTCGAATGTCGGGCCTCGATCCAGGAGAAGCAGCAAGATGTGCGCCGCTCGACTTGCCTTGACGAGCGAGGAAGCAAGGTCGATCAGTCGGATGGATGGCACTGATGCGTTAGGTCCAGAGGAGAATGGGGTTCGGCGAAGGTATCTCAAAAGCTCTGACGTCTCGCGGGAGGATGTGCCCCGTCCCATTCACCGAGCTGAACGGCGACGTATTCGTAAACTGTTGGGTAGGCATTGAGCCTGCTGTTCAGCTCAAACGGACCGGCCACAGAGGGCTGCCACCCTGCTCTGCCGATGACGCATATTTCGGCTTCAAACAACGGCCAGAGGATGACTGACGGTCAGCACGACTCGACAGAAACCAGCGCTCAGCCCCAGAAAGCCGAGGGCGAAGGTGTTTCATCCGCGTCGTACGGCGATAACATGTGGCCTTGAAACCATCTGATATCCATCCCGAATGGGCGCAGAGTCCAACAAAAGAACAAAGCTTGTGGTCCGGATCCGAAGACGCATGATTTGTTATGAGATGCTCCCCTAGCACTGGAGTATGACAGCGACGCTTGGGTTTCTCCAGACCCCGTTTCTTAACCCGAAGCCTGAAGACTGGCGGTTGAGGGACTTGCCCTACACGGACAGTCAGCCGCGGATCTGTACCGATTGTATGGAATCGTTGTGCCTCGGCATTCCGTCGTACTTCGCACGAAAGCCGAGTTGCCCTTCGGCCCGTTCCTTTCGTTGCTAGTGTACCGTGGTATAAGCCGCAACCAAGGGGCTCATACCGACCGCATGGCCCGGTGACCGAGCTTTCACGTGCAAACAAGTTGGAGGTATTTGAATAAAATTGTCCAAGGGTTTAGCAGACTGATAGGATCACCTTGGTCGAAAGACACTCTCGTCTACGGTAGTCGGGGGTTGAGCCAGTAAAACTCACCTGATCCACGAGTGCGAGAACGAGTTGATGTACTTAGTATGCGCGGTGCAACTACTGATCACACACATTCAACGCAAAACGCCCGTCATGACAATAATTCGCTCGTCAGATAATGAAACAACGTCATCCTATAGTCCCCTGATAGAAAGAGCTGCGTGAGTGAAACCAACTTGAAATGTTGTATATACAATTGTAACACCTAGTCCTGAAGTTCCTGTCCCTCCAAGGATACTTCGCCTTGGCTCTGTGTTCCAAGAGACCGAAGCCTTTGAGAGAGTAGGCCTTCTGTGCCGCCCGGACTTCCACGCCCAGACGAGGCAAACACGTTGCCACCATAGCCAACGTCGCCCTTGCTCAGCTTGGTGTATCTCGCGACGTTGATATCTACGCTGTCATCGGTCTCTGGCCAGCTCTCACGTGAGTGCCCTGGAGATAAAACACCTGTCGTCGTGTTGGTGGTAGAGGTGGTGTCGCTGATGTGGCTGCCTTGGCGAGTTCGTCCGGACAACACGAATGGTACCGGCTCTACTGGGCGGTCGTTGCCGTCAAAGCTAAACGGCGATGGAGATGATTGATGGCCTGCGACTCTCTGTGGCGGTTGGACGGGCTTATCCAACGCATCAAGCGCGTACATCGAAGGCCCGAAGGAAAACCCGGAGCTTCGCCTCCTGAAAGCCTTTTCGGCCGCGAGAGTTGCGGCAGGTCCACTGCTGCTCGAAAGCGGCGCGTGCATCATGCGAATGGGCTTGTATGGCGTATACCGAGGTTCTGGGCACGTCGTCTCGTTCCGCAGTTTCTCTTTGCCATCGGGGACCCTGTTGGCAAACACAATGCGAATGCTCTTGTAGAGATAGTAACGTCCTTTTGCCGGACAGCATATGTGCAGATGCACAAGATACCGCAGAATGGGCTTATCAAGGCCAACGGCATCTTCTAGCCCAGGAGCATTCTCGATGATTGGGCCAGCCGAGTAGCTGCGCTGTCTGATGAACGTCTTGGTACCTGGTTCCATTCCAGCCAGGTCGTACGGAACCAAGAACAGCTTGACGGCCGTTTTGTTCGGATTTTTGATGACAATTTGGATCTGCCCCTTTTCAGGAATCCGATAGCTTCCGCCGGGCGGCGCCCTAGGCGACGCAGACCTTCGCTTCGTGCGTTGCGATTTGCGGGCTTCAAGATCCAAACCATCAGCCGCCGCAGGGTCCTCGCCCATTACAACGTCGTCTTCGGCAATCCTACGCTCCGCGTAACGACTATGCATCTTCCTCTTGGCCCGGTGCCCCTCTTCGGGATTTGGCAGACCGTTTTCAAGGTCGATTTGGCCGACGTAGGGACTGGGCCCGTCTTCTGAGCGCACCCGTTCTTGTGAGCCGCCCCAATAGCTGTAAAAGACTGCAGGAAAGGGCAACGTCACATGCGCTGGGCACCTCAGACTGGACTTGCATTTTCCCAACCCCAGCACGCCAATTTGGGCCACAAAATCGAGTGGTTTCGACGGCGTTGTCGACATGCGTCCGCGCAGGATACTTTCTTCGTACGAGCCAACCATGGACGCATGTTGTTGCAAAGGCGACGTGTCGGCACTGAACGACGGCCGTCTCGGTCGCAGGAATCCCGGTGTTTGTGGCGACGTCCCAGATAACGACACACAGGGTGCCGATGTAAGGGAGCGGCGCGGCTGGTGGGCTTGGTATGGCAGGGCGGCGCTGCCCCGTTGTGAGGCCTGCCTCTGGAGCACTGGCCGGTTCGGCGACGTAAACGCATATGGCGACGTAACGGAGTTCAGAGTGTGCCGGCGCGGGTTCCAGTTTAGAGGACTTGCCGAGATATCAATACTGTTCAACGGCAGCGACAGATCAATATCGTCGTTGCTCTCGGACTGGACCAACGGACTCGTTGGAGCTTTGTACGCGAAACTGGTCGAGAACGACGAGGACAAGGACGACGGTACCGATCTGAAATCACCATTGGAGACCGAAGGCGGTATCCTCCTTTCGAAATGAAACGTCGAATAGTCTCGAGGGGGCGATGTCGCGATCCAAGATGCGTCAGATATGAGAAACCCATTCGTTCTTTGACCGTCTTTTGCCTCTTGTGGCGTTTGCTGCGTCGTCCGCGCATGTTCCTCCGTGAAATCGCCACTGTGCAGGGCAGACCTCGGCCTTTGTATGCTCAGTCCCTCGCGCAACCTTTCATCCTCCTCTTTTGTTCCGTCGACCATCTCTGGAGAAAGATGCACCGAAGGTAGCAGACTGGAGGAGTTCGACGGCGGGCGCGAATTCTGCGGTGTGGTGGGACATGGGGGGTTGCTGTACAGCGACTCTAGCTGTGTGATGCTGCGAGTAAGAAGTCCATCCTCCGCGCTTCGATTAGCCCGCGCATGGCGGGTTGGAATCCAAGTCGGGCTCTCCCCTCTCTTCAACCGCTCAATCAACTCGGCGCGGTCGGACGTGGCTGCGGCGTCGCTCTCGGGAATCGAGGGTCTTGGGCTGTCAAGTATCGGTCCTTCGCAAAGCTCCGTCCGTATGCTCTCCTCCGACAGCTTCCTCGCAAGAGACGGGGAAACGGTCTGCCGGTGCGGCGTGGGAAGTGGCCGCGGTGGTTCCTCGCCTGGGACGTCTGTGATAGCCGACGGCGGGTGGTCGAGATCGTCTCGGAAGATAGGCATCGGTTCGGCAGGGTCTCGGTCTGAACCACAGCTCGGCTGTGGTTCAGAGCTCTCGTTGTGTTCGCAATGTCGGCGGTGGTCGACAAGACGTCGGTCATGCGTCGTTTGTGGTTGTCTACGGTCAGGTGTTTTCGACGTCCAAGTCACCAGGTTAATGTGCTTTCATAAGGAGCTGCGACATTGGGGTCCCAGGGCGGTAGGACGTCATAGGTAAATAACCCCGATGTCGCACCTTATCCCTTCCTGGTCTGGCTCTGAGTCAAACAAGGATGTCGATGTCTCTCCGGCAGTAACTTGACGAGAACGAGGGTTTCTTGAGGCAAGAAAAGGAATTTTAAAAGTAAAAGAGAAAAAGAGTGACGCTCTGATGAAAACCAAAGAGGTTGGCGACTTGCGGTCAACAACGCACTCGTCCCGGCACGTCTCCTTCATGCATCACCCACCTCTTATCCGTACACTACTAGTGTTACTTACTACTTACGTACCCAAGCGTCGTTCCCACGTAGGCACGCTAGAATACCATCGTTACATTACAACGCTTGAGAACGCATAGACGGAAGGTAACTATTATTACTATGTATGTAATAGGCATGGGAGTCGGTCACCCATCTGCAAGGCCTAACCCGGAGAGGTAGCGCTACTCCCAGAGGGGTCAGGGGCCCGGAAAACAGGCCATGCCACGGGCTTGAGCGATGGTTAAGTAGGTGGGTTGGCAAAGCACGCACCACGGATGTACGTCCGCACCTACACTTCGGTGATGGGAATCCCCTGGACCGATGAGCACACCCACCAGCGAGCGTCCTGGCCAAACAAATCGCTGCTCCACCTTCTGCGCTGGCATCCCATACTTTGCCCGGTCACCCGCAGATTCCGGCTCGCATTGCATCTGTAAGGAGTCATTCGTGTTGTAGACAGTTAGCCAGGGCAAAAAGCTCAGTCCTGTCGTCTACAAAGTCTTGGATTGTACCGCGGCACAGCCTGATGGTTTTACGTCCGAGAGGAGATTGAGCCTTGAGGGGCAACTTCCTCATTACCACGCATCAAAGACATGGCCTGAAACAATTCGCGCCTTGTGCCATGGTTCACGCCCTGACTCAGATGCATACATGTGGACATAGGATCTGGTTTCGCAGCATTGTTCATCTGGAAAACTCAGGTCCTGGGCTTTTAGGCGGCCATACCTATCTGCTGCAGCGAACGTTGGCGGCCCGGGCGGTCAGCCGGCGATCCATCCGGCCCTCCGTCGATGGTCCGAAGCGGGTCTCACACGTCGTGGATCTTGACGCCAGCCACGACATCCTGGCCAACGGAGGACTGATTGACAGACGCTCGTGACGCTCATACTACTTAACCTGCTCGCCTCTGCGCTGTCATAGGAGCTCGAAAGAAATTGTGGGGTATCATATCTACATCATCCATTTTCGCCCTCGTCAGATGGCGAGAGCATGCGGTCAGTCGCCAGATGACGTCCGGCACTGAGATATCCCGCCGTCGCCATTTGCATCTTCAGCCCTTGAGGGCAGGGTATACCAACAATTAAGTCACAAAGACACTCGTCAATCATCAAATGTAGCCTTTCGGCGTCCGCCGAAATGCCGTCAGGCGGGACAGCAAGGCTGACGCCGGTTCCTACTCAATGCCCCAATCATCGTCTGCAACGTCGTAATCCATCTCTGGCTGTTGCTCAGGCTGTTGGTCGATGGCAACCGTCGAAGACCCATTAGGAGCGGCGTTACCTATGACCACATCCTGGTCTACCATGCCCTCACGCTTTATGGTTTCGTTTTCTGTCGACCTCTTCGCCGGCGGGAGGGGCGTTGACACCCACGAAACCTCAAGTTGCCCATCAATGCCGGGTATTTCGTGCCTCGAGAGCCCGTAGTAGAACTTCTCCGCAGTCCGTCGGTCTTGGAAGGTAACCTGGGTGCTGGCGGGTGTTGGGTTGATATCCGTGAACTCTCCGACGCCCTGTCAAGACTGTTAGAAGGAAATTGAAAGCGTGGAGCGGGGGAAACTCACAAGAAGGTACTGCCGCAAAGCTTCGTCCTTCTCTGGGGACGTGAAGTCCACGCCGGACACGGAGACAGTCTTGGGGCGATTGTCCAAAGAATACGCCGCATACGCCGCATGGACATCACCCTTATAACCGCCGCGGTAAGAACCTCTACCTCGCGATGCGCCGCCGCGACTTCGATGGGGAAAGCCTCCGCGGCCCCGACCTCTCCCTCGACTGCTTGAATACCACGAATCAAGCTCATCCACCGAGCTCGGGTCCAGGCCAAGGAGCTTAGCCTCATTTTCAAGTGCCGCGAGCTGGGCGCGCAGAGCCGCGTTGAGTGACCCGGATTCCTCCTCGGCGTTCTCACCGCCTCCCTTCTTGGATGACAGCTTGGCTTGGAGCTTCTGCTGCTCCTCGCGATGGCGGATCAGGAGCTCTCGTTGGCGTCGCTCCAAGTCTTGGCGCTGCTTATCCAGCTCCTGCTTTTTTGCCATCTTATCCTCGTGTTGTCGCTGGGCCTCCTCCTGCTTCTTGATGAACGCGTCCATGTCAAACTCAGGTTCGTCCGCAGTGCCTTCTCCGCCGTCTAGGGCAGTGTCGATGGGACCAGTTGCTGCGACTGCTTTGTCGGCATCATCCTGGTACCAGAAAACCCTGACGAAGCGATTGTCGAATATGACCTTGGGCGACCTGTACGCTGCATTGGCAGCTTTCCATGAATCGTATTGAACGACCGCCAATCTCTTGTGCTCTTGCATCGAAATGTTCTCGATGTTGCCGAACTCCGAAAAGAAATCCCGCACGGCTTCTTCCGAAAAATGCTCTTCTGGAATGTTTTCGACCACAACGGTGGTCTTAGTCTGGTCGTGGGTTGGTCCGTCCATCGAAAAGGAAGCGCGGTTCTGACGCCTCCGGCTCTTGTGAGCTTGTCGGCCACTCCTGTCGCCCCCACCTCTTCTCTCAGAATTGATGGCTTCTATGAGCTGCTGCATGACCTGGAAGTTCTGCGACATCATCATCGCAGCGTCGTGAGGATCAAATTCTACTGACTTGTTAGCCCACGTTCGGTAGACAAAAATCAAGAGGCCAAGAAGTATTAATGAATAGCGTTCAGTAGTCAACCTTATAATAAAATTGTGAAGTCATCGCGTAAATGCTCGGACGGAAGTTGTCATCATGCTAGAGAAGAAAATAAATGGGACGCAAATGTCACTCACCCTCAAACTCATTCTGCCCATTGGACCCAGTGGGCGGCACCCAAATAGGCTCAATGCCATGATCGTACTGGCACGCGTTTCCACGCGCGCAATATCCCTTGTTCGCAAAGTCTCGGCATCTCTGCCTCTTTCTGCGTGAACCGTGGGATGACAGGTGTGTCGACACTTGGGGGTAGGCGCCAGTTCCCTGAGGCAGCTGAACACGCCAGTCGTTGGGACCGGCTGGCGCTTGGGGGAAGTTTGGGTCGTACTGGGCCATTCCATAATTCAGCTGTGGGAAACCAGCATTATTATGAGGCTGGCCGGGGTAGCCGTTCGGGCTGGACACTGTGGCATCCAGAAGACTTCGGCGCGGCTGCTTGTACGCCCGCTCCTCCCCCATTCCGTATTCTCTGTCGGCGTGGCCTCTGTCGTTAAAGGAGCGCTTCCTTGAGATGATCGACGCCGAGGTATCTGACGGTGCAGTGAAAGCGGGCAAACCAGCGTAAAGGTTTTCACCTGTTGGTTCGTGCCGTTTTTCGGGCGGTGGCGGAGCACCTGGAAGGTATGACTTGTATTCGATAACGCGAAACAATTCGTCAACGAACTCCGGTGCGGTGTCTATCAAGGGATTAGGGCTTTGCGCAGAACGTAGGACGCGAGAGGAACCGGCCGGACGGACCTGCATTGAGGAATTGCGGCAATTCGCTTTCGCATGCCGCGCGGATGGGTGCAGCGTCGCCTTCCTGGGAGGCGAGCAGAGCCAATACATAGTCTGCCAAAATATCCGTCTCCGTGTCAGAACTGCGTGCTCTTTAGCTGAGGATCAATTGAAAAATGGGGTTTGGTGCAAACCAACACTTCGGGGAGTTTCTTCATGAGCCAAGCCTTGAGCAGCGGCGCGTCCTCCGACGGGAAAAACATTGTCGCAGTTCAGGACCATGAGGTCAAAGCTGAACTGTTGTATCAACGGTTCTTGATACTCATGTGTTAAAAGAATAGGAATGAATCATTGTTGTTGTTCGTAGGGAAACCCCTTGAACAGACAAAAAATTGCGTCTCCCAGATACGGATCGCGGTTGAAGAGAAACAAGAAGAGAACTGCAGGAGCAAGGCTGAAGTTTTTATTCGCGACTCGCTAGCGGCGACCCACTTTAAACCTAAGTGGAATAGGTACTAGGTACCCAGGTGGGACACAGAGGTACTCGAGGAACCGAGCCTGCCCGCTGGGGCGGCAGAGCACCTAGTATTCATGTCTTGGTGGGTTAATAGGTATGTAGCGCGAGCGGCCGGACAACAGAACACGACCTTCTGAAAGTAGGTCACTCGAATTCGGAATCACTACCAGTCGGCAGCCAAGCGACACGAGGATTGAATTATGTTTAAATCACGTGATTCATGGGGCATGTTTACATTGAACTTGTCTTCGTTCCGAGACTACGCATAAGCTATGGAAAGAACGGGCACGGGCCTCTTAATTTTTGATATCATCCACCAAACCCAGTTCATAAAATGTGCCCAAAAAAGCACAACGCCATCTTCTATTAATCCGTGAGAAAGGCGTTTACAGCTTGTCGTAGTACTATGAAAAGTTAGTCTTTGAATCTGGAACAGGAATACGAAGGTAAAACTCACGTTGTCGACACCCGGAACCTCAACCTTGAGACCCTTGCGCTTACGCATGGTCTGGACGAGCTGACCGACCTTGGAGGTGGCGTCAAGGGGAGAGCCACCGGGCAGAACCTGCCAGTGGTCGAAGACGGACTGGGGGAAGGCCTGTCCGGAAGTGGCCTGGCGCAGGTCACCGTTGAAGCCGAAGGACTCCATGACGGGCAGGTAGGCCTTGATGGTGAAGAGAGGAGTACCGGGACGCTGCTCCTCGGCGAAGACGTGGCCACGTCTACGGGTAAGGACACCGTAGACACCACCCATGGCCTGCTCGGGAACCTGGATCTCGACCAAGAAGACGGGCTCGAGGAGAGCGGGCTCGGCGAGCAGAGCAGCGGCGTACAGGACACGACGGGCAGTGGGGATGATCTGACCACCACCACGGTGGATAGCGTCAGCGTGCAGGGTGACATCCATGATGTTGAAGCGGATAGAGCGCATGGGCTCCTCGGCAACGGGACCCTCACGGGTGGCCCACTGGAAACCAGAGACAACGGAGTCCTTGATTTCGTTGAGGTACTGAACAGCCTTGGTCTGGTCAACCAGCAAGTTGGCACCGGTGGTGTCGGGACCGAAAGTCCAGATCTTGCGGGCGTCGGTGACATCCCAGCCGAAGTCGTCAGCGAGAATGCGGGCACGAGCCTTGAAATCGTCACGGGGGCTGATCTTGCCAGCCTCGATCTCCTTGGAGAGCTCCTCGTCGATGGGCTCGGCGACCATGTACAGACGGTTGTGCTTGTTGGGGGACTTGGACAGCGCGGTGATGCTGGACTTGCCGGCAACAGTCTCACGGTACTGGACGACGGGGTCGGAGATGATGAGGGGAACACCGGCGTGGTCGTTCTCGAGATCGTTCAAGCAAATCTCGAGGTGGAGCTCACCGGCACCGGCAACAACGTGCTCACCGGACTCGTTGGTCATGGTCAGGACGCAAGGGTCAGACTTGGACAGACGCTTGAGACCCTCGACAAGCTTGGGAAGATCCTGGGCGTTCTTGACCTGGACGGAGCGCTGGACGACGGGGGAGACGGAGAACTTCATGACCTTGAGGTTGTGGGCGGTGTCGCTGGTGGTCAGGGTACCGGACTTGAGCAGGAACTGGTCGATACCGACCAGACCGACAATGTTACCGGCAGGCATGTCGTCGATGGGCTCGACCTTGCCACCCATCATCAGGACAGTACGCTGGATAGCCTTGATGAAGAGGTCCTCCTTCTTGCCGGGGGTGTAGTTGGGGCCCTGGATGCGGACCTTAAGACCGGAACGGACGGTACCGGCGAAGACACGACCGAAAGCGTAGAAACGTCCCTTGTCGGAGGTGGGAACCATCTTGGAGACGTAAAGCATGAGAGGACCCTTGGGGTCACAGTCACGGATGGCAATAGCGGCCTCGTCGTCAGAGGGACCCTCGTACAGAGTCTCGGAGCGGTACTTCTGGGCAGTGACGGGGGAAGGCAGGTGAAGAATCATCATCTCCAGAAGGGCGTCGGCGGCGGGCAGGAAAGTGCGCATGACGGCCTTGAGGAGCTGCTTGCCCTCCTTGTCACGGTCCTCGGTGGAGAGCTTGAGGTCCAGCTTGCTGAGGAGAGTGGTGATCTCGTCCTTCTTGAAGTTCATGACGGCGGAGAAGATCTTGAAGATGGGGTCGAGGATGAACTGGTTGAAGGCACGCTCGAGCTGCTTACCCTCGTGGGTGCTCTTGGTGGTCCACTTCTTGGTGTGGGGGTTGAAGTAGTTGTCGCCCTGGTGTTCAGGTCAGCAATGAGAGCTTAAGATGCCGGGGAAGAGACAAGTGCGCGAGGAACCTACCCAGAGACGCTCCATCATCTTGTTGCGGTCAACACCGAACTTCTTGGCGTAGCGGACAGCAAACTGGCGGACGGTGAAAGCCCAGCCGTGAAGACCGGAACCGAAGGCGACGGTACCCTTGTAGGGGTAAACCTGGACATCACCGAGGGACTTGTCGAAGTAGGTGGAGATGATGACGTTGACGGACTCGATGGTACGAGAGAAGGACTGGTAAAGGTCCTCCTTGGAGACCTGAAGCTCGAGAAGAGCACGGTCGACCTTGTTGATGATGACAACGGGCTTGATGCGCTCACCGAGAGCCTGACGCAGGACGGTCTCGGTCTGGACGCAGACACCCTCGACAGTGTCGACGACGACGAGAGCACCGTCAGTGACACGCAGGGCAGCAGTAACCTCGGAGGAGAAATCAACGTGACCGGGGGAGTCGATCAGGTTGATCAGGAAGTTGGTGCCGTCGGTCTTCTGGCCGACGATGTCCTTGATGTCATCGGGGTCGACACCGTGGTACAGGGAGATGGCAGTGGACTTGATAGTGATACCACGCTCCTGTTCATCTGCACGTGTATCCGTTGCTCTTGCGTCTCCTGCTTTGGCGGTGGAGATGATACCGGCTTTGGACAGAAGGGAGTCGGTGAGGGTAGACTTTCCGTGGTCGACGTGGGCAATGACGGACATGTTACGGATGTTGCTAGGCTTATCCATAAGCGCCCGGATCTCCTCGATCGTGAAGCTAGAATAGTAATGCCAAGGTTAGCCATCTTGAATGTCTGGCGATAAAAGCTTATCTCCGAATGTGATTGTCATGGTGGTGGTCAGGGGCGGGGTAGAGCGCGGGCTTTGCAGGGCAGCCCAAGCTGAAGCTCTCTCGACGCATCTTGGCCATCGAGCCCAGGCGGAACGAGACGTAGGGTAGGGGGCAACGGCAACGCAATTGCACGCAGCGAGGGTGATGTCGAAGTGATGGTGCGGCAAAGACTTACTTGACCATTTTGACGGCGGTGGCTCGGCGAGCTCTTCAAAAATGGGATGTGTAAGGTTGAAGTTGGGCGAAGCGGGGTTGAAGAATCTGCCCCGCGCTCACGAATGCTGAATCCTTTTTCTGCTGGAGAAAAGAGGCAAGCTTGAAGTGTGTGAGATGCCGAAAGTTGAAAAGGCGACGGTTCCGGAACGACAGGGGAACTTGAGCTCCTCTGCCACTTCTTTTATCGTCACTGGGAGATGATGGGAAGGGCGGGATGGGGGAGGAGAGGGGAGGAAAGGGAAGAAAAAAAGGAAGTGGTGCAGGATCCTCTTGGGTGTGCGTGTGGCAGACGTTGCCCCGAGGGAGGGGGGAAAAAAAGTTAGTGACTGGCCGAACGAAAAAAATGGGCAGAGGTGGGGCACCTGGCGACTGAAAAAAAAACCCGCCACTTCAGAAAAAAAACAGGCTCGTCCCGCAGTCAATGTACCTGCCGCCTGTCTGCACAGTGGCGCCACCTCTACCCGGCGCATACGGATACTAACATCACCTATGTACATTTCTACCTATCAACACTTGGTAGGTACCTCCAAAGTTGGGCACACATCTCTCATAGAGCTGACCGAGTCCCCCGGGCCGTCTCGTCAGTCCCTGAAGGAAGTGCCTCATAAACCGTTTTGCTTCTTCTCTGTGCGAGGTCGGTAGATAGGTAGGTACAAAATAGGAACATGATGGCCAGACACTCCGCCCCTCACTGGGTAGGCATTTCCGACCTACCTAATACTCCCTGGTAGATAGAGTACTCCTCCAGGAGTCCAGGTGTCTCCTCCCGTCCATCCATCCAGTTGGCCCCGCGTCTGTGAGTGTGCTTGGAGGCGTGTTTGGTAGTGTAGGTATGTACAGGTACTGGGCGGATTATGCGAGCTCCAGGGCAACAACCCTGGCGCCCCTCCTTCGCACCAGGAGAACAGAGCTTCAGAAGCTGGGTCGCGGGGTCGCAGTCTCATCCTGTCAGGCCGCCAACAGTCAGACGCACGTTTTGATACGCAAGTTGTTTGGATTTTAGACCAAGCCACCCGTAGGAAAACACAAACGAGGGGTACGGAAAAGAAGACAAAAAAGATCGATGTACTAGTACTATTATCTGCCGCACTTTTCGCCGACCAACAAGTCCACCATGTCTTGTCCATACTTTGTGCGATCGGCTGGATGGGGATTTGGCCCCTCCTCCATGCGATCCAATCCTGACGACTCTATTATACGTAGTAACAGCGCATCCGAGCGCCCCCTCTGATTAACTGCTTCGGGGGGTACAAGTACCATAGTAAGTAGTCCGAGAGTTGCCATCTAGCCAAAGTTGATCGTAAGACAAAAACTTTACGTTGTTTGCTGCGGAAGTATCTATCTCGTATTCTGCCACGGTAAACTCCAACACTACTGGAGTTGGCTTTACAGGCGTTGTTGATAGTGTAGAAACACTGAGGAGTGAACACAGAGCGATCATCACAGCCCGCCTCTAAGGCGCAGGTATGACTACTCACGCCGGCCAGTCAACATACCTTAAAACACACACACACGCAAACACACACACACACACGCACCGAGAGCTGCGGATGATGGCTTGGCAAAATTTTGCGTCACGGACGCGGACAATTATTATGGTCAGTACCTACCTACTATAGTACGCGACTGACTGATTGTTAAGACGATTACACCTTTTTTAACCGTTGCTCACTCCCCAAACGCCGAGACGGGTCACATGGGTGCGCCCCCTATTACCTACGTAGTTATTCGGTATGGCATCGCCGAATGAGTCAACGCCGACCATCTCATGAACCCAGGATTTTAGAGTACGCATCTTCCACCTCGCCGGCCAGCTCAAGAAGAGCGACAATGACAATCTGGTGAGTCAAGTTGGGCAGTCGGTCTCGGTGAAGACCAATCCACTCGAGCGGTGGCGTCGCCTCTCCCATGTCTCTCAACTGCGGCGTCTCGATGATGGGCGGTTCGAGTGCTACATAGTCGTACTTTGACTGCGGTACGTTGACTTCGGCCGTGATCTTTTGCTGTGATGAGCCTCCTGCCTGCTGCTCTTCCGTATCCGGCACGCCCGTGACTTTGATGGCCGTCAACGGGAGCTCCTTACCCCAGGTCTGCTCGAGTGACTTGGAGTGGTTGGCCCACATCCCCCGTATGTAACTGATGCGCGAGTAATTCCATCCCACCTCGACTTTGCCCTCGAATGCGCTCTTGAAGATGTATTCAATCTGGTTGCGGTTCGGTGTTTGCCATGTCTGCATAACCGCCCCGACCTTTGGTACCTTCAAGATCGTTCCCCCGCGCGAGCCAGTTGCTCTATCGACAACATCCTCCACCGATATCTCGCTGAGAGTCTTCGGTGCTTCGATATTCCTAACGCCGGCGAGTCCTATTCGCAGCTGTCCGAGAGTAAGGCCTAGGATGCTGTGAATCCGCCTTTGTTCGATACTGGCCGCAAATCTTGCCTCGGCGTCCAAGGCCTCCATCTTGAAAACTTGATGATCGGAAAACGTGCTGGGAAACACGCCCAGGTTCAGAGCTTTGAGAGTTACAACGACGTCGGTGTCTAAGGATATCGGTGACTTCGAGAGCGTATCCTCCTCCCGGAACTTTGGCAGGCTTGTCAATTGAGGAGATACCGCCGAGTTTCCGTACGAGCGCCTTCTCATGAACTTTTCAATCTCCTGCAGTGACATCTCGAAGTTGGCTCGCCTTTCTTGTATGAGTTTCTGAACAGCTTGGTAAAGGGCGACCCCTTGCGCCGCCGACGTAGTCGTGCCAAACACCTGTACCGCATCACCGTCGAAGATTGCCACGAGCCGGTCCCCGCTGCCTTCCAAGCTCCGACGAACGTTGTACATGAGCAATTCTAGAGACGTGATATCGGCGACGAGAAATGCTTGGTAGTCGAACGCCGCCTTGACACGGAACTGGCTGAATCCAACCGATGCTTGGATAAGTGGCGTCTCGTTGAGTGCTTGTTCTCGCTCTGGCCACTGGATCGATGTTCGAAGCTGGAACTTCTGCAGAGCGATGAACCCACTTAACCTGCCGGAGCAATCTATGCCAATCCTCTCGAATCCGAGGCAAAGGTTCTGCTCCCAGTCCGACGTCTTTTTGGATGACACCCAGAACTCTTTGATGGCAAACACCGACTTTCCGATGGCTTGTCCCATGTCAACGCTTACATCCAGAGACGCAATGGAGATGGTCGCTGTCCACGGGAATGCTGCCGTCGCAGCGACTTGCTGGTATCTCTGAACTAGATGCCCTTGTGACGTCTCTGTGGGGAGCTTGGCCACCGGGGCTGTGGACGTATTTCGGAGCTCGTTCGGGTACCAAATCTCTCGGAATAGCAAAAAGTCCTGGAGCTGTTTGGCGTTGATCGAGACGTTCATCGGGCTGACTTTGAGAATGGCCGAAACACCACTGGTACCGCTGACGTGCTTGCTGTTCATCAATGACAAAACAATCGAGTCTACGTCGAAGCTTCCCGTCGACTCTCTGGAATACACGTGTTGGACGGAGGCTTGCAACTTAGAAAAGGCGCCCGAGATCGAGAAAAAGTTTCCTTGCTCCACAGACCGCACCGTATTGACAGTGAAGTAAATGTCTTCAAAGCAAGTTGTTGCAGCTACGCGGGCAATAGGTTGGCAACTGAGGGAGAACTCTTGCCGGCAAATACGAAGACCCAGATTCAGCTTCAGACGACCTATGACGGCGTTCGGATCGGCTGTAAGGATGTTATCCTCATTTCCAGGCTTGGGCTTCGCTGCGGCGGTCGTCTGGACCATCGAGCCATCTGTGTCTTTGCTGACGACCTCCTTGACACTGGCTGTCATGTCCATTATGAGAGGCACCACCGATGGGTAGAGGATGTTGCTGGACGCGTCAATCTTGATCTCGCCGTACAACGAAGGGTCCTCGCGACCATTGTCTCTGTATTCGAACTTCCAGGCCAGGCCTGGAGTTCTCAAGACGGTGCTGCTCCCTGAATCGTCCGTGCTAAATTGGCCATACTTGCCAGCCAAAGATGGCCTCCCAGCTCTGGAGCTGCCACGCAGTCCGTCTGTTGGCTTTTTGCCAGAAACGTAAACGACCGCGCCTGAAAAGTCGGCATCCACCAGGAGAGACTCCAGACGTTTGGTACCCAGGATGCTCCGACTTGGAGACGCCGGTTCTTCCACTTTTTCGATCTTGGCCGTGGAATTTCCCGCGGTCCAATTCTGTGATGCTCGTTGCACGTTTTTGATAGAAAGGCCAATGGAATCGTTAAGTATGGCGGCTGGGATGATGAAGCCCGACGTAAGACGAAGATCAAGCGACTTGCCTACGGCTTGAAACGCCAAGCGGCGTGTGTTGGGATTTGACACATAGGCGATGTTGAATACGACTTCGGGAAGCAGAGCGGAGTGTAGAGATCTGAGGCTCTTGTCTTGGCCCGGAGGAACCATTTGCAGCTGGAAGTTTTCGATGGTAAGTCGCGCGGACTTGGTCTGACGTGTCCCGAAGCTGACGAGCTGCACAGACAGTATGAGATCTTCTTTGCTTCCTGCTAGAGACAGGAGGTCGTTTGATGGGTCGCCAACCAGCCAGCAGATTCGGGTATCGCGAACCTCGAATCGATAGACAATCGACGATAGGAATGAGTCGATTATATCGGGTTCCTCGGCCTCTTCCTGGTCGTTGATGGCAATACGAGGTCTGCTTTGCCGGATCCTACGAAGGTACTCGAGCTCCCGAGACGTGTCAAGATCCTTGATCTTGTCTCCCATGTACCCCAAGGCAGCTACCACGGTCGAAACGGTCTCTGGGGACAGATTGATCTCAAGCCCGTCGCTTCGGAAGTTGAATGATCTTTCTTCCTTGCCTCCTTCCCTGCATTTCGTATTGGCTGAAATGAGAGCACCCAAAGCAAGGCTGCCGCAGGACCTCATAGCATTGTCCCGTCCCTTCTGCACGTCGATCAAAATTTGGCGCAAGTTGACGTTGAGTTCTGGCTGTGCCAAAATTGGACCATGAGAGTCGTGTCGATTTGCAACCTCGAGGTGCACTCGATCTAAAGCAAACGACAGGCATGCGACGGGGTCCTTCTCGGATACAACTGGCGTCTTTCCGAAGACTTCAATACCGGCAAGGGTAAGATGAACCGTGTAGACAAGCGTCGACTGTGACGTCTCCGGCGGAGAGGAACTTTCCCGCGAAGCAGAGCTTTCGCCGAACATTTCATTGATATGTCCTTGGATGGACTTAGTGCCTTCCTGTAATTCGGTGATGGCGCTCGATATCTGAGGCCGGTTCAGCGCACGCAGTAGACTGTAGACAGCAGATGCGTCGAGTTGCATTAACTCGACGGAGCCGAATACTGAGACTGAATGCTCATCATGCCCCATGTGGCTGACAATACGGCCGTTTGTAGGCGGTATGCGCAGAAGAGAAATACTGCGAGGCTGGTTTCTTATATCCATACGGATCTCGTGGGAGTTTTCCTTGACGTCGAAGTCAAAAATGAGCTCTTTCCCAAAGTTGGCTGCAACAGCTGCCCGGGCTACGACGCCGGCAATATTGTAAGTCATCGACTGGAGGAGTGGTACGCTGATGAGGTACTCGTCCAGAAACATCGCGACATTAACCCGAAAAGACGACAGCCTTTCGGCAATTTTGATACTATCCCTCCGTGGCCTTGGGGTCGGGGAATCGGGCAGCTGTTTCTGAAGCTTGTGGATCTGCGTCAACTCATCCTTGACCAGGTACTCCGCAACCTCTACCAAGAAGAGGGGATCCTGTTTCACTGCCAGCGTCAGGGCACGGCTGCTGGCTGTCGACTTGATTGTGTGACAAGATGTTGTATCGGTCTCGAGAAGCTCGTGCGACACGAATACGCTTGGGTCTCGCAGTTGGAACATGCCGAGAAGCTCAGAACGGTGATGGAGTCGTGATGTTACGGCGTCGCAGCTCAAAATGAAGTTTATCGAAGAGCTGGTCTTTTCGTATCCATCAACCAGGCAAGAAACCTTTAGGTTGTGACCAAGGGACGTTGCGCTGAGATTGATGGTATCGATTTCTACGGAGCCTCGACCAATGGCCAACACAACGTGGAAGGCTTCCTGGGGTTTGGAGTTTGTCGCTGGGACAGTTGCTTTCTTGTTCTCTCTCTCAGACTTGGACGTTCTGCTGGATTTGTTGTAGAGTCGCAGGATGTCCTCAGCGAGCTCACAAAGCTCCCAGTTTAGCATGACTGCCGCCTCTCCACAATAGACGTTCAAGACAGTCATGTTTTTCGGTGTAGCCTGTGAATCGTGGGACTTTTCGGGAGGCGTTACGACCTTCTTCTCCAATCTCGTCGTCAGGTCAGAAAAGACAATTCGGTTTTCCTTTGGGCCGGGATCCAAAAGCAACCGAACGTCCCTCAAACGAAGCGCGGCTAGCATAGGCAGTTCAGGCGCTTCGCTGCTGCCATTGTCCTCAATTACCCCGAACACATTCTTGATCAACTCAGAGCCTGATACATCGTACAGGTCCCAGCTGCGCCATTTCTGAAAACCGTCGATGACTCGTCGAGAAGCATCAGGAGGCGGCGAGACTGATCCGGACAGGCAGCTGATTTGTAGATCGTCCCTGAAGCTCGCCGGCATTCTTGTCCACATCTGACGGAGCCTTGCAGCCATTTTCCACGAATCGAATGTACGTAGATGCTCGGGCGCGGATCTTAAGACTGCCGACGGTCTAGTCAAGAAAGATGGATCCCCCACGGGGTGGCCGTCCGTCATGAGCTTGTACACAAAGTACCTAATCCTAGCATCGTGTTGCGACACGGTCTGTTCGAGCATCTCACCCAAATCCGAGGCGATGACTCCGGTTCTGTGAATGAGCGACGCAAGATACTCAATTTTCTCCGATGCTGTACTGCTCTTGATGGTGCCGATGTCCGCATCAATGTAAGTGACGTCCCTTGAGCCCAGAGACACCACGACGTGCTCGATTTGAGCCATGAAGGCGGCTTGGTTCTCTTCGGCCCCTGATAAACGTTCCGAGGCTGAAGCCTCGGCGGAGCCAAGTTTCAACAAGACGGATGTTCTTTTGTTGCTCTTGACGGGCTCCGTCGGGTCCTCCCAAGCTTCGGTTGATCGGAGACATATTGAGAGCTTCGACAGAGCCACGTCATACTGGTCCTGCTCCTCGCCTCCGGGATTCAGACGATCGACTGAAGAAGAATTCAAGAAACGAAGACTTGCTTTGGGAACCCTGACCATGACATCGGTAATCTCGCCCGCTATCTTCTTTTTCTTCTGGTGGTCAAAGATGTCGGTCATGGCTGCGATTTGCAGGCTATCGAGAATGTTCTCTGGCTCGCTTGGCTGTAGTGCAGCAACGAGTAAAGATACGTGCCGAACGGCGGAGGGGTTGAGAAAAGCTGTGAGGCCTGAAGGCATCTCAAGTATGACGCTGTTGTGAGCGCGGTCCTCGGCGAGTGTATCCGGGTCAATTTCGTCTAGACTGAAATCCGAGAAACTGAATGAAGATGACTCCTCATCCGTCTCGACGCTTTGCATGACAGCTTTCGACGTGTCTGGTCTGATGCTTTCCAGAGGAAACGGCGGAGTGAAGAATTGGCTGGCAAAGGCCACAGACGAATGTTGGTTCAAGTCTCTTTGAAAATCACCCACTGCGCTATAAAACGCTGAATGCCGACCAGTAGACGTTGAAATATCCCGTTGGTGAGTTTGCCGCTTCCCAGTAGCCTCAGGACTGTCGGGATGCCAAAGGTCCGACTGCCTAGACTTCGCCCGTGACCTGACCGAGCTTCTCGGTCTCAAGACACTGCTAGTGCTAGACGTGGTTGTCGTTGACAAAAACGAGCTTTTGTGGCGGAGCTGTCGGGTTCGGCTGTAAATACTGTGATTATCAAAAGATCTACGCTCCGGATCGACACCATCCACAGCCGTCGGGTGAGGCACCAGTGGTGCGTCTTGTGCAGGAGGATCAAGTTGGTCGGGTGGCACATCTTCCAGGATGCCTGGTAGAAGCAGAAACTCGGTTCGCCCTGTTCGTTGGTCCTCACGACGAATGAGCTCCTGTTGCAGCCGGCGTTCTTCAGAGAAGTGGTATTTTCGGCCTATGATTGCTACGCGAATGGAAGCCTGAATGAAAGCATCTGTCTCGACGCTGTGTTGAGATTTCCACTTGTGTCTCATGGCTGATTCCGAGTTAACGCATGATACTTGAAGGTCTGGAATCTTGATGTCTGCACGCCTGGAGTAGTGGGTGCGAGCCCAGTCGTTGAATTTGACATCAAGCGTGCCGGTTGAGAAAAGAAATGCCGCCTCATCGACATGGCACCAAACGCGTACTGTTTGCACAGCCACCCTGAGAAACGTGACATCGTACACGACGATTGAGGAGAGCGGTATTAATGCGTTTTCGTCGTCATCAAACTCGAATGCGAAGGCTTTCCCTCCGCTTACCAAAGCTGTCAGGAAGTCGGTCGAACATTCTCCTGAAACCATGCCTACTGAAATATCCCAGTTGCACAGGTACGTTGGTTCTGTCGGTGGAAGGCCAAAAAGACGATGGCCGTAGATGGTGATGCCGTCGATGAATAACTGTGTGCTCGATACTGCACTGATCGGCGTCTCCATGCCTGACTCCGTGTTTCCGAGAGACAGGTTGAGAGGGCTGAGATTGACTTGCAGATCCATGTAGTAGTTGGTGAAGCGGAGGTCCAAGGACAACCCGGCAGTTTCGATCTGAATATGCCGCTGGCTGGAATACAAGTTGGCCGGCAAAATAATTCGGGGATCGTCAATCTTAACGCCGAGAATGACGTCCAGGTCGTTGGATTTCTTTGGGGGAGGCCGATTGGCCAATTCAGCGTCCGGGTTACGTTCTTTTGCTCGTAAAAGCTCCTGGTATTCCTCGAGGGTTTTGAAGTGGATGTAGTCGCCGAGGTAGTTGTCCTTGAGGACCAAAAAGTACCGTATGAGGAAGCCGTACAAGGTTACTGTCGGCGACTGCAGACCGAGATTCAGCGTCAAGGTATCGATGTTAGCCGGCGATGTTGTGGCGTTGTAGGTGTATGCTCCATCAAGCTCAAAATTCTCGCCCTGGCCTATTTCTTTCGAGACTATGAACGCGGCTTGGGTGTTCCACGGAGGTACGTGGAGAGACAGGGAAAAGGCCTCAGCTCCTAGGGAGAACGAGACGGCGTTCATACTCGGTCGATACTTGTCAATGGGTATACAAACATTGGCCACCAGAGAAGGGCTCGTCGCCACTACATAAGCATTGTCGTCAAGGTCGGTGGGGTTATTGATGATGTTGCCATCGTTTGCGTTCAGGTACAACTTGACGTTGCGAAGGTCGAGATTGAGGTGATACCTGAAAGGCGTAAAAACCAGATACTCGGCGGGAGGGCCTGTTGCCCAATCGTCAACCAAGTCGATCAGGAGGAAGACGTGGTCTCTCAGAATAAAAAGCTCCAGATCGTCAGCGACGATGTTGAAGTACCAGGACCTCAGCGAGTTCCACTTCAAGGGCGTGGACAGATCGCATGATATACGCTGAGGACCTGACCTCCAGAGAAGTTCGTGGTTGACGCTGCTCGCGAGTTCGGTGCTGGGGAGGTCTACATCGAGTTTCATCTGATATCCCGTTGCGCTCGCAAGCATGTCCATGGTGAATGATATGGTCGCGTTACCTGGCACAATGAAATCAAGCCAGCCTCCTGAGCGCACAGGTGCAGCATCGGTCTTGTTGTTGCTGTTGTTGTTGTTGTTGCTGCTACTGCTGTTATTGTTGCCCTTCTTTGCCCGGTTTCTCTGCTTCCGCTTCTGCTGTTGTGGCGGGGTTGTTTTGATAGGAGGCTCTTTTCCCTTCCACCTCCAATTCTTGGAGTCTTCTCGTATGGGTATGCGAAGCGTCACCTCATCGTCCAACTCGACATACAGCTTGAACTGGGTTGGGACACGGTACTCGCCCTCTGCAAGGGGAGTTGCGGGAACTGCATCCTTCGATAAGCTGGGCACGAAGACGCGTTGGAGGTCGGCCCTCTGGCGATCGGCCCAGGGGCCGTAATTGACTATCCCTCCGTTGATAGCGAGAATCATTCCCCATGCCGGAGCCTCGTCGCCGTTGATGTAGGTGGCCGCGGTGGTCTCTTTAGATTGCCTACGAGAGGCTGCTTCGGCACTGACTTTGCCCACAACATCCCAGTAAATTGTCAGTGTAGCTTCTGGGCTGTCCACGATGGTAGTCTCGGCGGCGTATTCGACTCCGGCCCAACGCAGTCGGCTATCTTGCTCGTCTTCATCAAGATACCGGGCCAGCCCTTGCCAGTGATTGGACCCGGGTATCTGTGACACAGCGGTAGTAAGGGGACTCCGAGAACCCAAGGAAAATGACTCGACAGACTTTCGCCAGTAGGGTACGAGGTTTCGTAGCTGTCCGAGAGCCCGACGTCGGTGTCTTTTGAAGAAAGATGTCTTGAACGTTGGGCTGGGCTCCTGGGCCGCCACCTTCTCCCGGCTCGCCCTCGTTGCCTGGTCCTCCTTGAAATCGTCATTTTCCCTCATCTCTACGATGGGATGTTGGAACTTGATTTTGAATATTTGCTTGTACGGGTCGGGTGTCGAGGTTTTGGAAGCGTCTATTTCTCCAGACAACCCATCGGCCTTCACTATCAAAATGGCTTTCGTATTGTCATTCCCCATAACCACGGCTGCCTTCTGGCAGGTCACGAAGATGGGAAACAGCTGCAGAAGAAATGGTAGGTCGGAATCCGACTGGGCAGTATCGGCGGTCCCTTCTGGCCCATGTGAGGTGGTGCTTATTTGACTATCGGAAGAACGACGGCCGAGGGTGTTTCCTATTCTTGAGAGCAGCGCTGCTCCAGGAGTCTCCTTTTCGGGTGCCTCCTGAGAGTTGTCTGACTTTTCGGAGGTCTTCTGACCACGATTCCTGACAGAACCAGTATCATCTTTGGGCTCGTAGGCCGTTGAAACATTTTCAGTTGTTGCGGGCTCCTTTAGCCCGGCCAACACACTATCGTAGGCGGGGCTTCGGTTGTAAATGAACCATTCCAACCCTACCAGGGACATGGTAACTCGGCAAGGGAGATTCGAACGTCGTCCATTGGTGGCTGCGGAAGCTTGCTCAGCTTGCTGCTGCGCTGAGGCCTTTATATCCACCTCTCGCACGCGGCGCAGCCAGTACCGCCAAGTAACGTAGCCATGCTGGACAAGAAAGGTCTCGTTGTTGCCGTGGTATCGTAGACCTGTGAAGAAGATACGGCCGCCAAGGAGGGAGACCTGCAAGGCCTGGATATCGAGATATATGCGGTAGCGGTGCCATGTGTAGGTTCGTATGCCCCATGACAACAGCGACCCGAAGGCTCGATTGAAGTAGAGGAGAAAGAAGACGGCGCTGCGACGGTTTAGCGAATGCTGGATTTACAGTGGCAAGCGGGTTCTTACAGAGCACCACAGACCACGAGGTAGGCCAGAAATTCTCTGCGCAAGTCAAGATGTCAGAATTGGCGAAACCGAGGGACAGTCGACAGCGTTTATTACCCGTTAAAAGATGGTGTTTCCGTCGGGGTGGGATTCGGCCCCCCCTCTTGGGACATTGTGACGAACCAGTGCGGCGCGCAGTCCTCAGAGCTAGCGGGTCGAGGCGAGCAAGTACGAAGTTGAAATGTCTCTGTCGGGCTTTGCTGCCATCTCTCGTGGGATCGCGTCGGCGGTGGCTGGGTAGAAGTTCGCTCACAACAGTCGGTCGGCAAGCCCAGGTCAGCTAGCTAGCAAACAGTCGCGGGCATTGGCAGTAATCCAGACTTGGTCGTAGAAAGGAAACCAAACAATAAAAAAAAAAGAATTAAGTCGGGCGGTAGGACTCAAGCCCGGGCGGCGAGCATGAACGGTGAGGTGCCAATGCCTTGCGTTGGTGATATGCGTCGGATAGCAAGTCGGTGGTCTGTGACACCGGGCAGGTAATTGCTCCAGGCAAGGTATCCGAACTGGCTAGGTAGCTAAATTACCCGTACCTACACTACCTGCATGTAACACACGGTTCGGGGGTCCAATGTTCGCGCAGCGGGTCCATGTGGGCCAGAATCCTGGGCCAGTCAGTGTCGTGGTGGAAACTGTCAGATTACGTGGATTTGAGCCCACCACTCTAAACAGCGTGGGAGCGGATTTTAGCTACCCGTACAAGCCAATAGCCAAGGGCCGGCCTGGATTAATAAAAGGTCCAGTAGCTAAGCCCCTAACGGCTAGTATAAAGCGTAATAAGGGCAAAAATCGCGTATAGTAGCATATAAATATATATATTAATATATATACTAATTAACGCGTAATTTAATAATTAAAAGTCTTATACTATAACCCCTTTACTATATATAATTAATTAATTACTATAAGTCTTTTTAAATAAATATATTACTATAATAACTAATTTAACTACTAATAAAATCTTCCTTATAAGCCCTAAAAATTAAATTCCTTAATAAAATACTATTTAAACTTAAAGGATCTTTTTTAACCTTTAAAATACTATTAACCTAAATATAAACTATTAACTATTAATTAATACTATAATACTACTTTTAAAGCTACTTTTAAATAACTACTTAAAAAGCTTTATTTACTATAAACTTAAACTACTAAGCCTTTACTCTTTAATACTTATAGAATTTAATTTACTAGTAACTATCCCTAAAAATATTCCCCTTTTATATAGTATTAATAACTCCTACTATATTATAAGTATTATAAACCTTTTTACTAAGTACTTTAAGTTTTATATTAATACTTAAAGTATATAAAAAGTTATTAACTATTACTATAAAAACTATAAAAAAAATAAAAACAACTTAGTTATATAAATATAAAAAACTATATTTCTTAACCTTTAGTACTAGTACTATAATATAAATAAAGAACTAGTTAATTAACTACTATATTTTAAGAGTTATTTTAATATAACTACGTTTTTCTACTATAACTATATAGAGTAGGCACTTTAAAACTACTTTATAATTCCTTATAACTATTACTTTATATTAAAAGTAGCTACTACTAAATAGTTTAACTTATAAATTACTAAAATCTATAAGGGACGAGTTATTTTATTTAAAGCTTTTTTAAAAAACGAATTTTAGTTATTTAATATATACTAAGCTCTTAAGTACTTATTAATTTAAAGCTTTATTTAGGGCTTTAAGTTAAAGTATTTTAGGGCGTAGTATATAGTTATATTTAAAAAAGTAATTTTATTAATTATTAAAGCTATTAATAACTTACTAAAGTTAACTAAAAAACCTTAGTATACCTTTAGAGTATTTAGTATTAATTAAATAAATAGCTTAGAGTTAAATAAGTAGTATAAAAACTATTTATAAAGTATTTATTTAAAGTAAAGTAATTACTAAAGCTTTTTATAATATAATATTTACTTTATTTATAACTTTATTTACTTATTTAATTTATATTATTATGTTTTTTTAAAAAGGTATTTAAGGGATAGTATTATAATATAGTTTATTAAGAGTATACTAATAAGTACTTAAAGACTAATAATTAATTAATTAAACTTATTAAGGATTTTTATAATAAATAACTCTATAGTTAATATATTAAGAGTTTTAAATAGCTACTAGTAGTATTTTAAGCTACTCTTTATAAGGGCCTATAAATTTACCCTTTTAAAGACTCTTACTTTTTTAACTCTAGTATATTAATTTATATATTTTATAATAAGTAGCTATTTATAAAACTTTAAGTAGTTAGTATAAGTAACTATTTATAAGTAGACTTTAAACTACTTATAATTAAAGTATATAAAAATATAAGTATTAGGGTTACTTAAGTTAATAAAAGAAGATTTATAATACGTTTTTATAATATAGTACTCTGTATATTTATAGTAATAAATTTTGTTTTTTATTAATAGCTATATAAATAAAGATACTAGTAGGATAAGTGCCCTAAGTATTAGTTAATACTATATAGATTTAATTATAGCCCCTTTAGTATTATTAAAGTTAAATATAGTTAATACGTACTTAAGTATAATAAGTTTGCCTTTAAAATAGTATATAGTAGCTATAGCTTTATATAGGCCGTTTAGTATACTTATACTCTATAGTAGTAAAATAAATATAGCTTTATAAAGTAATAGCCTTTTAAAGGCGATAAGAAGACATAGTATTAGTAGTTTAGTTATTCTAACTCTAAGCCGCTTTACTGTTTAATAAGCTTTATAAAAGGAGTTTAAATTATAGTAAGTACCCTTAAATCTAATAACAACAAGGCTTCTTACTTTTACTATAATATATATAGTATTAGTAAAGTAAAGAGATTAATCCGTTATAAGCTATAAAAGAGTAATATATATACCTACTTTAGTAAGTATATTACGTTTAACTTTTACTTATATATAAAAGGATATAGTAGGTTTACGTTTATACTAGTATTTATTAACTGTATTATTTAGTACTTATAGGATTATTACCTCTTTAACTACTCTACTAATACCTTTACTAAAACTTTTAATAAGTTTATTACTATAATAAAACTCTAATATAATATAGATATACTAGTATTTAAATATAATAAAGAACTTACTAAATATAAGAAACTAATAGTTACTTTTTAAGTATAAAGCTATTTTATTAAGCTATTTACTTTAAATACTTAAAATTAAAATAGTAGTACTAAGTATATTAGTACTATAGTTAAAGCTAAAGTAAGAACTATAAAAGAAAGTAGTAAGTTCCCCTATAAAATATAGTTTAATATATATAAGTCTATAGTATATTTTTATAACTATATACTATAAGTAGCTTTTAGTTAAAAAACTCTGTATAAAGTACTTTACTAGTAGCTTAGAAATAACAATACTATAAAACTAAGTCTTACCTACTTATAAGTATATAATTATAAAGTATATACCCTTATAACTACTACTTAGCTTAAAAAAAAGTACTTTAACCGCTTTATTAACTATACCCTTTTAAAGTTCTTTATAGAATATACTTTAATAAATTAATACTATATATAAATCCCTTTAACTAAAAAGGTTATTATTATAAAGAATATAACGTTTAATAAGACTTAATAATTTAATAGTAACTTAAAGGCCTTTACTAAAAATACTATAAATTTTAACTTTAATACTATTACTATGTAAGTTTATAACTACTTTACTAATAACAAAAAGAGTAATTATTAAGTCCTATATAAACCCCTTTTACTAAATAAAAAGAATAATAAAGTTATACCTTTTATAGAGGCCCTTAATAAAATCTTTAAAAATTCTAATTCTAAAGACCCTACTATAAAATAAACTTTTTCTAGTAAATATTCCTACTTAACGGCCTATTTTAAGTTAATATTAATACTACTTAACTTACTTATTACTTTTTTTTAAGTACTTATTTATAAAGAAGAGTATTTAAAGAAGTATATAAAAGTAGTATTAAGTTATAATAATCTAAAAGACCCTAAGTAAACTTATTATAACGCACTTACTAGGCTCTATTAAAAATAAAGCTTTTATAAGGCCGCTTTTTTAGTAAGGACCTTATTATTATATTAAAATACTTTATAGTATTACTACTTCTAAACTAGCCCCCTAGTTACTTATAAACCGTTAAAGGGAATCCCTAGTATTTAATATACTCTAGGGGTATTTTAAATAGTAGATATTAAATACTTTAATAGTAATTTTTAGCTATAAAGAAAGAATATAAGTGCTTAGAGAAATAAAACCTTTTTACTAAATAAGTATAAAAAGCTATATAAAGTATATAGTAATTTATTAGTACTAAGTACTCTTTAAAAAGATCTTTAACTTTTATTTATATTCTATATAGAAGTATTAATTTACTTATATACTATAGTTATATAAGTAGCTAAAGTAACCTATTTTAGAAGTTATTTAAAAATAAACTCTTAAAGAAAGGTACCTATAAGTACTATAAAAAGTACTTAGATCCTTAGTTACTACTAAAATTATATATATAAATTAAATAAATATAGTAGACTCTTAAAAATTAAAGCTTAGTTTATTATATATAGTAACTAATAGTATTAAAATAATTAAAAAACGTATACTTTAATACTTACTAGTATATCCTTTTAAATACTAATAGCTATTATTAACTACTTTAATTTCAAGCTTTTATAGTATAATACTATAAATACGTTTATATACATAGAGCTTAATAAAAATATTTATATATAAATACCCCCTAGTTACTAAAAAAAGAGTACTATTCTTAAGTTTATTAAAGTACTTTATAAATTATATTACTTAGTACTTTTTTAGTAGTACTATTTTAAAGTAGGTTTATAAAAGCTTAAGCTAAAGAAAGTTACTAGTAAAAACTACTATTAAATACGTAGCTATATATTTTTTTTTTATATAAATAACTATATACTCTACTTCCCCTTAAAGTACTATAATAAGGTTATAAAGCTTATTAAAGCTTTTTAAAAGTAGTATTATTTTAAGAGTAGTTAAGATTTATAATAGTTCTTAGGAATTAAAGTTATTTATAACTATACTATAAAGTAACTTTAGCTTTTATAATCTATATATATTAATAAGTTTATTAAATAACTTTAGTAATATACAATAAAATCAAAAAAAGTATATACTTTACTACTTTAATTAAATAAGCTTTTTTTATATAAAGGAATAACTATATATACTAAAACTAACTAGTATTAAAGTAACGTTAGTTTTATAATATACTTAGTAATAATAGCCCGGCCTAATATTACTTTTTTAACTAACTATTTTACTTACTTTAACTATAACTTTAGTTTAAAGTATATTAAAAAGGCTAAAAGAACTATAACTTACTTTATTTATTAGTACACTTTATACTTTAAATATAGTTATAAAAAAGGAAAACTTAATAATAACCTTATAGTTACTATAAATATAAGTTTTACTAATAATATAGTAAACTATAAAAGCTTTTAAGCCTTTATAATTAAGCTTTTTAATAAATTAATTAAGTAGTAAGTTAATAAATAAAATATAGTTACTATATTAACTATAGAAGCTAAGCTATTTATACTTTTTTAAGTAGTAAAAAAAGTAATTTTTATAAGTTAATTAATAATAGCCCTTTATATAGACTTTAAAAAAAAGACTTTTAAAGCTACTTTAATAGCTCTAGTACTAAGTATATAGATTTAATATAATAATTAATAAATGATTTACTTTATTAATAAAGAGATAGTTTAGCTATAAATAAAGCTATACTATATTAATATTTATAATTATTATTTATATTAAAAGGTTTAAAAAGGTTATATTATTATTAAGTATACCCTTATAATAAAGTTAATAGTTAATAGGTTTATAAAGCTACTTACTAGTACTTACTTTAAAGTATTTCTTAAGTAGTTAAATTTTATTAATTAAACTAAGTAACTTAAGGTACTTTATAAAGCTAAGTTTAAGAGTAAAAAGCTTAAGGGCCTTAACTTTATTAATAAGGAATAAAAAAAAGGATTATAAGTTTTAAGTACTTTAAAAATAGTACTACTCTTTTTACTATAGGGGTAAAGGTTTAATAAGAGTAATAAAACTATTTAAGAATTAAGGAAAAGTAATAAATATACTACTTTAAAGAGGTATTTAAAAGGTACTAATTACTAAGTAATTATAGAGTAATTAAAGAAGTAATTAAACTATAGAGTATATACTAAAAAGGAGTAAATAAAATAATATATTTAAAAGGCCTTTTAGTTATTAATATAGTAGTAAAAACTTTATAGAAGCCTTTACTAGGGAGGTATATTAAATTATATAGATTTAAGCCTACTACTTTAAATAGTATAGAAGTAGATTTTAGTTACTTATATAAGTTAATAGCTAAGGGCTAGCTTAGATTAATAGAAGGTTTAGTAGCTAAGTCTTTAATAGTTAGTGTGGGGCGTAATAGGGGCGAAAATCGCGTATAGTAGTATATAGATATATATATTAATATACGTACTAATTAATGCGTAATTTAATAAAAACTTCTATTAGTACCTATACTATAAACGGCCTATTATAGTACTAAAAAACCGGGCTATAACGAACTCTATACTTAGTAATATTTGCGCTATAATAATAGTATCCTTAATGTTACAGTACTGGTCTAGCTGCCCTAACTTTAGTACCTATAGGCACTAAAGGCCCTGTGGCCTTAGGTACTAGTTGAGTTATTATAAGTTATGTAACTACTAAAATCTTTAAGCCTTTAGGGCTCTATAGTAGTGGCCTATAGTATAGAATTTCTTCCCTTTTTTAAGTATAAATTATAGTTAATAAAGTCTTTTAGTAGTGTGTTAGTCTATCCTTAAGACCCTTTTATAATACTATTTATACTTTTTTTAACTCTTTTTTTTTAGTAATAGGTAATATAATATTACTAAATTAATTTATTATTAATTAGTAATCTCTATACTTAAATAATGCTAAGCGTTAGTCGATATACTTTTTTACGCTTTAATTATAATTAATATACTCCTTTTATTTTTATTACGTTTAAGTTACTATACTGAAAATAGCTTGTTTTTATAGCTATAGCCCTAAGGATAGAGTGACTATTAATATAGATAATATAGCTGAGTCTTTAAAGTATTAAAACAACTACTATACTATATATACCCCCTTTAAGGGTACTAAGCCTATCCCTATTAGTTTTTTTAAGACTAGATACTTCTTTATAGAGTAGCCCTTTAATACTCTTACTTTAAATACTATAACGGAATAGCGCTATACTAAGATTTATATATACTTTAATAGCCTTTAGAAGTATAATATTTACTTTATAAATAACTCCTTCTTTAGTAATAACTACTGGGTTTTGTAGAATAAGGATACTTTTAATAGTTTTTACTAAAAGGATTTAGAAAAGCTTTTTAAGTAGGTTAATATATAAGTTAAGGCTTGTAGTACTTAGAGTTAAGAAGTTTAGTTATTCTATACTTAGTATGTTATAGTATATAAAAACTTTTATAAAGTTTATAACTATATTTTTTAGTTAAAAGTTAATAATTATTAGTTTTAAAAGGATATTTAAGTCCTTTAGGTTAAGAAAGTTAAGATGGTTTAGAGCTAGAAACTATTTTTTACTACTAATAAGGCCCTTTAGTAGTATTTTGTTTAGTTAGAAAATGTTTTACTTAGTTTGGCTTTTTAGTAAGGCGATTTTCTAGAGTTAAATATTAATAATGCTTTTACTACTATTATTAACTATATTAAGTACTTAGAGACTAGTTACTAGTCCTTTATTACTTTCTTTACTACTGTAGAAATAAAATGTAGTTTTAAAAAGTTTAAGATTCTTATTTATACTAGTATAGAGGATAGTAAAGATAGAAAGAACTTTTTATTTAGTATTTAGTACTATTATATTACTAACTGCTTTTAGTTTTAGGGAAATAATGTTATTAATACTTAAAAGCTAGACTATATTATTAGTTATTTTAGAGGTAATGTACTTAAGTTAATGTTGCTTTTAGTGGAAGATAAGGTTATAAAGACTTTAAAAGCTATACTTTAAAAGTACTACTCTTTTTTTACTAGTGTTACTTAGGTTAAGGATATTAAGTAAGAGATTAAGGTTATAAAGATTACTTTTATTAATGTTTAAACGTAGTATATTAAGTTTATAAAGTTTGTTTATAAGGCTGACCTTTTGGATTGTTAGTAGTGCTATAAGTTTTATTATAAGTTGCCTTTTACTCTTTATACTTAGGCTACTACTACTTACTTAGATACTACTTTTGACTTTTAAAAGTATACTAAGATAGTTATTATTATTACTAATATTATAGATCCTTATAGTACTAGTAAGGCTATTAAGGAGCTGTTTTATAAAATAACTCTAGGTTATTTTAGTTTTTTTATATTTATTATACTGTTTTATAGTAACTCTATAGTTCTTTATAGTATTTAGAGTTATATTAAGTTTTTTTTAGTTTTGTATTAATATTTAAAAAACACTAGTATTTGTTTTATTTATAGTAAGTTTAGTTATAGTACTTATAAGTATTTATATTTTAAGGTAGTTAAGAAGAAGGTTGCTTTAGTAGTTGTAGAGTTATAGCTCTTTATTAGAAATGCTAATGTAGTAGAAAACTAAAGCCTTTAGTAAAAGGAGTTTTTTAATTAGGGGAGAGAATGTATAAGAATTAATACTTAGCTTTAATATTTATTAACTTAAAAAGAATTATTAGGGGATAACTCTTAGAGATAAAGTTAGTATTAGTTTTTAATAGATATAGATTATATATACGTGCTTTTTTTAATACTAGAGTAAATAGATATACTTTTATAAATGCTTTTTTAATTAATTTTTTATAGAATTTTTATTAAACCCCTTTATATAAGTTATAGTACTTTATTTTAGTTATAGAATTTAATAATAAATAATTAAATAATATTAATATAGTATAAACTATTAATATATAAATTAACTATTAAGTTTTACTATAAATACTTTTTTTGTAGTTAAATACTAAGTACTATAACTTAATACTAAAAAGGACTTAGTTTAAATATTATAATATTTTACTAAATGTGTACTATAGGCGCTTATAGTAGTTTAAGGATTTATTATTAGTTAGAGATTTATTTTTTATAATTATTTATGACTTAGTAGAGTATTATAAGTTTAATAAAATTAATTTAGAATACTAAATAGATATTAATAAAAAGTAGGTTACTTTTAAAGTTAATATTGTGTTTTATAATTAAAAGTTTTAATAGATTTAGTATAAGTTTTAGGTATTTTAGTAGATTTTAAAGTACTTTATATTAATAACGTTTTTTAGTATTTAAAAAATTAATAATACTAAAGGCTTATATAAAATAGAATATATACTTTATAGTATTAAAACTTTATTAAAGTTAGTTTAGAGTTTTAGAAGATACTAGTTTGTATTAAAAAAGATTTGGAAGTTGTAGTAGAACTTAGGATTAGTGTTTATTAGTACTATTAGGTTTAAAGTAAACCTAAAACACTTTGATATTAAGCTAGGATTAATTACTCCTAACAACTTAAACTAACTAATTAAGTTAAAAAAGATTAATATAGTTAAAGTTAATAACTTTTTTTAAAATAATATAGAGGAGACTAAGTACTTAATTAAAAAAAAGCTTTTTACTAAATTTTAGTAATTTATTAATATATTTAATAAAGCTATTAGTAATACTTTATTACTATACTGTTAGTATAATTATAAAATAGAGTTTAAAAAAGGGGGTTATAATAAGTTTATTTATTACTTTTTTTATAAGTAGTTATTACTTAAGTTAAAAGTAATTTATAAATACCTTTTAAAGTATTTGTATAAGGGATTTATTACTCTTAGTAATATTTTATAGACTTTTTTTATATTATTTATTTATAAAGTTAATAGGGGCCTTTACTTTTATATTAATTTTTATAAGTTAAATAAAATTATTAAAAAAAATTAATACCCCTTATTACTAATTAATAAAACGCTAATATAAATTAATTATATAAAGATTTTTACTAAAATTAATATTTAATAAGCCTTTTATAAGATTTAAATATACTTAAACTATAAAAACTTAATAACTTTTAAAACTTACTATAGTACTTATAAGTATAAGGTCCTTTTATTTGGCTTTTATAATAGGCCTATAACGTACTAGTAATATATAAATGACGTTTTAATAGAATACTTAGATAATTTTTATATAGTATATTTTAATAATATTTTAGTGTTTTTGGAAGACCCCTTTTAGTACTAGGAATATGTTATAAAGGTACTAATACGCTTAAGGGATACTGGATTATAAGTTAATATTAAGAAGTATAAGTTTAGTATTACTACTATAAAATACCTAGGATTTATTATTTTTATTGATAGTATATACTTTAACTTTAAGAAGGTTAGTATAGTAAAGAACTAGTGTGCTTTTATGTTTATTAAAAGTATTTAATTCTTTTTAGGGTTTTATAATTTTTATTAGTAGTTTATTAAAGATTATAGTAGAGTTACTAGACTTTTAGTTTACTTTATAGTTAAGGGAGTTTTTTTTACTTTAATAATAACTATAAAGCTGTGTTTAGTTAGTTAAAGGACTTGTTAATATTAGTTCCTATTCTTTACTACTAGTGCTTTAAATTACTTATTTGACTTAAGATAGACGCTTTTGATTTTGTTTATGCTAGTACTATATTATAATTATAGTTTAATAATGATACTTAGTACTTTATAGTTTATTTTTTTAAAATAATAGTACTTATTAAAATAAACTACTCTATTTATAATAAAGAGCTATTTACTATTATATAAGTAATAAAAGAATAAAGAATAGACTTAGTGGCCCTTTATAAGTGTTTTAAAGTTATTATAGACTACTAAGTTCTTTTATACTTTATAACTAAGTGTAAGTTAAATTTTTAGTAAGTCTAGTAGTTAGGTTTATTAGTAGACTTTAATTTTATAATTTAGTACTACTTTAGTTAAGAAAATATACTAGTTAATACTTTTTTATGTAAATTTAAAGATATTATTATATAAAAGGCTTTTAAGGCTATTAGTTGTACTTAGGTCTTTTTAATACTAAATTTACTATTTTTTAAGATTATTATAGAGTTTTGTTAGTTTTTAAAAGATACTAAAGCTATAGAAACTACTGTAATTAGTGCTATAGAACTTATTAATAAGCTTTAGGGTTACTTACTAGTTAAATAAATTTTTATTTTAAACTAAGATTCTATAACTAAATTCTTTTGTGTTTTGTGTAAAATAGCTACTGCTAGTAAGGAGTGTTAAAAGATATAGGGAAATATAAATTTATTTATAATAAATAGTAAGTTAGTAGTACTTAAGAAAGAGTTTTTATATACTTAGGTAATATAGGAGGCTTATAGGTAGAAACTATTAGTATACTTTAGTTAAAATAAAATACTAAAGATAATTAAAAAAAAGTACTACTAGTTTTAGTTAATAGTAAATATAGAGTATTATATTTTTAATTATTATATATACTACTGTACTTATAAGTTCTGGGACTAAGTACTAGAAGAGTTTTAGCTCCTTTTAGTACTTAACTAGCTTTAGTAATATATTTTTATGGATTTTATAGTATTACTGTTTAATAAGAAGGGATTTATAGTAGTTTAAGTAGTAGTTAATTATTTAAGTAAGTAAGTTATTTTAATACTATACTATAAAGAGGTTATAGTTAAAGACTTAATAAAGATGTTTTATAAAAAGATACTACTAATTTTTAGCTTTTTAAAAATAATTACTTTTAACTAAGGCTTTTAGTTTATTTTTAATTTTTAGTTAGAGTTTTATAAGATTTATAATATTAAAATATAGTTATTTATAGTATACTACTTTTAGATAAATAAATAAACTAAGATTTTAAACTAGTATATTATATAGTAACTCTACTTCTTTATTAACTATTACTAAAATAACTAAAGTAATATACTCTTTACTATAGATTTTACTTATACTATATTACTTAATAAGACTACTAGACTTTTACTATATAAAATTAAGTTTAGGAGACTCTTATACTTTAGTTTTAATTAGAAGTATTATATTATAGTATTTAATAGTATTTATAAAAAGTTAAACTATTTAAAAGTTTAGTAAATAGTAAAGTAGATTTAAAGTACTTAGGACGTTATAAAAAAAAAGATAGTAGAGGCTTAGGTATAATAGAAGTATATTATAGACTATTAGTACTACTTAGATAATTTTACTATAAGAAACTATATTTAGGTTTTTATAAAAGAATAGTGCTAGGATAACCCTTTTAAGTTTATAATACTCTAAAACGGTTTATATTAAATTATAAAAGTAGGCCCTAGTAGTACTTAGGTAATAGACCTGCTTAAGAGTTACTGATACTACCTAGTTTTTTACCCTAGTAAGCTTTAAAAGGTTATTAATAATTTACTATTAGGATAGGTTATAAAGTTATTTCTACTTATATAATATATTAATAAGTTAAAGTATAAAGTTTAGAAGGTTTTAGTATTTTAGTTATAGTACTATAAACTTTAATACTAAGTAAACTAAGTAAGTTATAATAAGAACTTAATTTAGTACAATACTAAGAACTTCTAAAATGCTTTAGAGGCCCTCTGGGCTTTTTATAACTAGTACTTAAATACTATAGGCCCCCTATGATACTTAGAAGTATAGCTATAAGCTACTATAGCTAATAAAGAGGTACTAACTATACTAAATAATAACACTACGGTTACAACTACTAAAACTACTTAAAAGTACTGTTATTAGGGTTTTAGAGTAGAGCTAGATAATTTAATTAATTAGGTTTTTTATATAAAATCTATATAGGGCCTTTAATTAGTTTATTTTTAATAAAAGTTTTATTAATTATAACTTAGTAAGTTTAGGTGCTATAGTGTTAATTTAATTATTAATTAATATTAAATTTTACTATTAATTTGACGCTGTGGGTTATTAACTACTTTATAAAGAAGTTGGAAGTTTAGGGATAAAAAAGTATGGTTTTATTTAATTATTTTGTACTTAGAGACGCTGTGGATAGTGTTGCCTTTTCTGGAGGGGGGGGTAATATTACAGTACTGGCCTAGCTGCTTTGACCTTAGTGCTTATAGGCACTAAAGGCCCTATGGCCTTAGGTACTAATTAAGTTATTATAGGTTATATAACTACTAAAATCTTTAAGCCTTTAGGGCTCTGTAGTAGTGGCCTATAGTATAGGATTTTTTTTTTTAAGTATAGATTATAGTTAATAGAGCCTTTTAGTAGTACGTTAGTTTGTTTTTAGGACCCTTTTATAATATTAAAAACTATTAATTTTTATATAGTATAATAATAAACCTCGCTATTAGCGTATACGATACATATAAATTTTTCTATACTAAGTAAATTGCTATAGTAAGGGCTATATAGAGGTATACAGAGGCCTACGCCCTACTATACACCCCCTCTAGGCCCCTAGCTAGGTACCCAAGCTACCCCAGCTATACCTACTACCACCTAGCTAGCCTAGCTAGCTAATTAGAGCCTCTATATGGCCTCCGCCCCACTTATTAGGCATACCGATAACCGCTACATAACGATACAGAAGCTGAAAACCAAGGCCATCGTTATGGCAAGGCTTTTCAGTACCACAGACGGCCTTCAGAGCATGTGACGGCGTGCGCGTATGCACCTACGCAGGCCCGACATCCACTGAACTCCCGGTCAGACCTCACTCAAATGGAACCTACCTACCTACCTACCTACCTATCCTATCTACGTATTATTACCGGGCCTAGCTGACACCCAGGTACCCATTACTATGTAAGTAGGTAGTGCAGTACATATCTAGCTTCCCTGTCCATGGTGGGTGCTATGTATCTGTCTGTGCCTCAATACCAAGTGTCTAGGTACCTGGTAAGGTAGGTACGTAGGTAGTGACCTACCTAGGTACCTACCTAGGATCCGTAAGGACGGGAGCACGCTCTCCTGACGTACGGATACCAACCCGCCCACACGTACGTACCTCGCTGAGGCAACACTGCGATCGCAACCGCACTGAGAGAAGCAGCACGGTCTATCGTCATCACTGTCGTCGCGTTGGGAGGGCGCAACACTCTCCTCTCACACGTTGACTGCCGACTCTTGACCCTCTTGTTTTACTAGCTGCTTCCCAGCCCTTTACACTCTGCACATTCATCCATCTACTCGCGCACTCTCGACCGTTATCCCTCTGGGCCTCTCGATGGCTTGAACCTACGCACACGACATCCCCAAGATCCACGGCACTCGGCCCATCGCTCTGGTCCACGGACAATATGGCCGGCGGCACGGGCGAGAAGCTGACGACGGCGACCACTATTGTCGCCGGCGTCGCAGCTTTTGTTGCAACGCTGCTCTCCGCGGTGTGAGTATTCGTGGCCACTCGGGACGTGACGATCTGAGCTAACGTGCTGCTCCCAGTTCCATCCTCTTGCAATCGTACGTTAACAAGCGATCCACCTTTTCGCCAGGCGGCGACTGATACGTATTCAGGAAAAACTATCGAAAGCCGCTCCTCCAGCGCTATGTCGTTCGAATCCTGCTCATGTACGTCTGCTAGCTGGGACTCCGGGAGGACCAAAAGCACCGTCTCACTGGTATTGCAGGGTTCCCATATACTCGATTGCATCGTGGACCAGCTTGATCTCTATCAAGGCTGCTTCGTTTTTGGACCCCGTCCGCGACATCTACGAGGTATTACACATGGTTCGTTCGCGCACGTTTGCTACACTGCCTGACTAGACCGTAGGCTTTCACCATCTACACCTTCTTCCAACTACTCATCAACTACCTCGGCGGAGAAAGATCGTTGATCATCATGACACACGGCCGGGAGCCAGTCCACCATCTTTGGCCGATGAATCACGTCCTCGCCCGTGTGGACATTTCCGATCCGCACACCTTCCTCGCCATCAAGCGTGGCATCCTCCAGTATGCTTGGCTGAAGCCCATCCTGGCTTTGGCAACTGTCATTATGAAGGCAACCGGAACATACAAAGAGGGTTACATCGCTGTTGATTCGGGCTACTTCTGGAGTAGCTTGATCTACAACATCAGTGTTAGTCTGAGTCTGTACTCACTCGGCCTGTTCTGGGTTTGTATGCACAAAGACCTCTTGCCATTTCGGCCCGTGCCAAAGTTCTTGTGCATCAAGCTTATCATTTTTGCCTCGTATTGGCAAGGATTCTTACTTTCTATTCTCGTTTGGCTGGGTGCTATTCCCGACAACGTCGAGGGATACAGCCCGGACAACTTGGCAGCTGCCATACAGGACGCTCTGATCTGCATCGAGATGCCCGCATTCGCTGTTGCCCATTGGTACGCCTTCTCGTGGCATGATTTTGCCGACAATAGCATTTTATCCGCCAGGATGCCCGTCAAGTTTGCATTTCGCGATGCCTTTGGCGTCAGGGATCTCATTGAAGACTCTAGAGAGACGTTCATGGGCGATAAGTACGGCTACCGGGCCTTCGACTCGGGCGACAAAATCATGGCGCACGAAGAGTCCCGCGCTCGTTTGGGCAGACTTAAGGAAGGCATGCGGTACTCAAGAGGTGGGAAAGGCAAGTACTGGATTCCGACGCCGGGTCAGGTGGACCGTCAGGTCAACCGAGACATGAACGAGCGAGATCCCTTGCTTGTTGGAACTGCAGGAGGCCCCAGCGAAGAGTACAACTACGCCAACGGCACTTTCAACGAAGACCTTGCCAACGATCCACAAATTGATCCTGAAGAGGAACAGCTGTATGACAAGGCACGCGAATTGGAATTTGGAGACTGGAACGTAAGCTAGCCCCGATCCCACGCGTCAATGGTCCGCTATGATCCGCTAACAGCATTCAGTATCCCGTCATCACAGCGAGTGAGCCGTTGAGCAAGCGGTATATGTCCTCCCAGGGAAGTCTGGGTTTTGCCTCTTCATCTCGGTCGACAACTGAGCACTTGCGGCGTTCTCCCCGACCTGATTCGCCGACGGTGGTAGCGAGCAAAAAAAAGAAGAAGCAAAAGCAAAAGCAAGCAACGGCTGAAAGGCTAGAAGCAGCGTCGTCGCCGAGTCCATCCGAATCTGGGCCATCAACCAAGCCACAGAGCCCGGCTTCGAACACGGCAAAAGGGCGGCCCCAGATCTCATCTGAGCCTGAGCATGAACCACAGCCGACTGTGTCTGAGGAGACTGAGTCTCCTCACTTGCGAGAGGCCATGGCATCGCCATGGGCGGAAAGCCAGCAGTCAGACGGTCTCAGTAACGACTTCCGCGTTGATGAAGATGATTTCAAGAATGTTTGGGGCGGAGGCGAGTCTCGTTGACGGCATTGTATCAGTTTCACCCTGCTTTGCATACCTTCTCAGTTAGATACCCTCACTCCGGCATTCTATGTTTGAACAATATTGGCATAGCGTAGGAGTTTGTGTACATGCGAACTGTGCTTTTTGCGTAACGGCTTGTGGGAACCAGCAAGCTCACTGATAGTAGACAGCTTTGTAGCCTGCAATAGACTAGTACCTCACAACTTCCTGATCATCGCGGTATTGCCGCCGGATGACTTCTTGCTCGTCCCGACCCTGCCACCGCTTCCGTCTTTGCTGCCTCAAGGCAGCCGGCTCCTCGGCGGGCCCGTCGGAGAGGGATGTCTCGCTCGCCGGGCTCGGCGGCAGCTCTCCCGTCGCCCAGTCCACCGGTTCCGCGCCCAGCTGAAACTCGAGGGAGCCGCCTTCGGCAAAAATGTCACCCCATGCCACCCAAGACTTGTTCCACTCCTCGCCGTTTACACGCAACGACTGTACGTAGATGGCGTCTTCCGAGCCACCCGTCGATGTGATGTTCAGCTCCCGACCTCCCCCGAGCGATATCGTCAGGTCCGAGAACCAAGGGGACCCTACCAGGAACGTCGTCTGTCCTGTCAGTGGGTACAACCCGATCATGTTCCACAGCAGCCACGATTCCATGGCACCGGCGTCCGAGTTGCCCGGCAGACCGTTCGGGGCGGGCTTGTAGAACGACTTGGCCACGAACCGTGAGCGGTCGACTGAGAGGTGCTGCTTGTTGACAAAGTTGAACAAGTACGGAGTGCCGAAGCTCGGCTCATTGCCAGGGTTGAAAATGGTGTTACCGAACGCGCCGTTCCCCTTGTACTGGCCGGGCTCGAATGTCTTCTCCAACCGGTCCGAGTAGCGTTGTGCGCCGCCCGCCAGCTCCACCATATGCGCCACGTCGTGATGCGCGTTGAACGAGTACTCCCACGGGGTGGCTTGATAGTAGGCCTCGGCCCAGTAGCACCCGCCGCAGTCCAGCGGGTCTTGCGGCGGGAAGCTGCCATCCGCATTACGCGGGCCCATGAACCCGCTGAATCCCAGAGCCTCCATGTCCGGGTTCCAGTGGTTGCGCCAGTAACGGGAACGCTTGAGGTACTCTTCTGCCGTGTCGCTCTTGCCCAGGCCCTTGGCGACCTGATGGATGGCGAAGTCGTTGACGGAGTACTCGACGGCACGTGTCACGGCGCGGGCGAACTTGGGGGTGATGTAGTTGTGTTCCAGCCAGTCTGGGAGCGCGCCGCGACCCTCCTTGGTTGAGCTGGAGCGATCGCGCGGATCGTTGTTGTTGGGCGGGACGACCTCGCCATTCTTGAGCATGGCAGCAAGACCGTCCTCCCAGTCCACTCTGCCGCGGACACCTTTGATGTATGCGTCGGCGAGAACGTTGTCGCTGTTCGAGCCGCCCTGGACGGCGCCGTTCCAGAATGAGGATCGCGCATCCGAAACGTAGCCCTCGTGTCGCCAGATATCAATCATGGAGCGGATGAACTCCTCGTAGGCTTCAGGCTGGAGGATGTGGAAAAGAGAGGTGGTGCAACGGAACTAGGTCATGTCAGCTAATTTAGCAGCATTTCGGCAGGAAGCAGAGCTTACAGTATCCCAAAACGTGAATATGTCATCGTAATACGGCTCCTCAGACTCCCAGAGCGGGTTCTCGCCCGTCTTGTTCGTCGGCAGCAGGTTCATGAAGTAGAGCGCGGAGTACAGCTGGTTGAGCTTCTTCACGTCGGTCTCGGAGGTCCTGACCTTGGAAAGGACTTCGACGTTCCAAGCGTCGCGAGTAGCTTGCCGGACAGAGGCCAGGGTCTGGTCCGCTGGAATCTCGGAGTTGACGTTGTCGCACGCCTGCGAGGTGGAAATGAACGAGACTCCGACTCTCGATTTCACGGTGGTGTCGCTGAAGGTGAAGACGGCGCCCAGCTTTTTAGTCCTGGATTCGAATGACTTCTTGTCTCCGTACTCCTCCAGTTCCTTGGATGTTCGATCTTTGCCGAGAAATGTCCTGTACGATGCAGGGCGGTCGAAGTATCCACAGAAGTAGACCGTCCACTCTGCGGCGCGGTTCCAACCCTTCGTTCGTTAGCTAGAAGCCCGCGGAGAACGTGGATTCGTGGCACGTTGCGACTCACGTTGTCATAGGATCCAAAGCCTTCGTAGTGCAAATTGTCATCCTCCCCCTTGATCTCAATGCTCCCTCCCAGATAGTTCTGTCCCAGGCCCTGCCCTCTGTATGAGGGGAGGACGTGAGACACGTCCACGATGATGTTCGCGTCGACACTTCCATCGTCGTTCTTGGGAAAGTTGTACTCATACAAGCCAGCCCTCTCCGATGCCCCGAGCTCCACAGTGACACCCGAGCTGAGATAAGACTTGTAGTGGCCGACTTCCGTCTCATCTGGCTGTGCTCGTGTGTCTGTGTTCTGTTCCAGGGGGTTTTCGACGTTCCCAACAACAGGCATCTGGTTGACAACTCCGTACTTGGGTGCGCCACCTGTACCGGATTCGTGCAGCATGGAAAACCCAATGAAGTGACCGTCAGGAAGGTAGCCGGAATAGGCATCTACGCCGTTTTCCAAGTCAGGGCCTAGTTTCACCATGCCCAACGGCCTTGAAACTCCGGGGAAGGTGTTGCCGCCGCCAACGGACCCCGTCTGCGAAAGTGTCAGTTTGGTTCAGTCACGAGACTATATACCAGAGACTCACATCTGTCAGAACATAGCCGGCCAGATCGACCGACTGAGCAGCCACGGCCGACGCAATATGCAAGAGAGTAAAACGCCGCATCATGTCTTTCTTTCTGAGAGGCTTGTATGATCTGAGTGGTTGAGTTGAAGAGCTACCTCAATCAGCGTGCAGAAAACACGGCTTGAGGAGAATTTATATACAAAAGGTCCAACCGGGCGGGAGGCAGAACGAGATGCCAGAAAGCTGATAAGGGAAACGAACGAATCTGCTCAATGGGGCAGCAGTATAGCACGAATGATCGGCCGATGGTTTCAATCGGCTCTATGCCGGTGCCGGGTTGTGTTGTTTTGACTTGCCAAATGGGTCACGTTGACAACCAACGACCAAGGCGAGTTGCAGGAGCTTCCACGAGGGTAGTATCCTGCGCTGTAGGGATCGTGGGGCAAGTAACGAGGGACGAAGAACGTGCTGCGACGAGAGACGGTGAGTGGACGAAAGGTCCCTTAGAAAGACATGGCGGCGAGATGTAGAAATAGGATGTGAAATGAGGGGGGAGATAGGGGGAAAGTGTGCAGATGGCGATGTTTTAAGACTGGCACGACATAGGTACGACATGGTCGGTTGCAGATGACTGCGCGATCGCTGCGTCCAGAGTGCCACGGCCACGCGCGGCGCAGAAGTCTTGGTGTTTACGGATTCGTCACGGGGGTCGGGTGGCTCATTTCGCGGCATATCCATTCCGCTCGCTTGTCGTAGCCCCCGGGCCCCAGGCCAAGTTATCGTACATGGTATCTAAGCGCCCGACGCCAAAGATGCACCAGGTCCGCAGATGTAACCCTTGTGTGGGTGCGATAGGCGAGGCATACTATGTATACCTCTATGGCAGAGGGGGGCGGAGTTTGCCATTTTGCGCGCTTTCCCATAGAGAGAAGAGTTTCTGCACAGCACCCATCGTAGAACAGAAACAGAGAGGCGTTTGTCGTTCATAGCCACCGACGCCCGGGCCGAACGGGTTGGCAAGCGCGTTGTGGAGCCCGCGGTTGGCGCTGGCACAAAGACGGGCAACGGGCATTCCTAGAGGGGTTTGGGGTCCAGATGCCGAGACCACCGGCCCCCGTGCCGGAGGGGCCCCACACACTCGCCTCCCACCAACACGACACTGCGCACCACTTGGCCCAGCTCGCCCCTCCTTTTTCCAGGAACAGGTGCCACCTATCCGTGGACGTTGTCCTACGACACTGGACGTTCGTTGGATGCCGCCGTTTGCGCATGAGGCTTGACCTTTTCACAGTCGTCGAGTATCCGTACCTAGTAGTATTGGATTCTGCCCCCCCCCTTTCGCCTGTCGAAGTCTTGCAGGTCGAAAGGTCTCACACAAGACACCCAAGACAGTGACTGCAAGATGCAGGAGGAAATTGGCCCGTCAGCAAAGCAAGGGGAACGTTAGATTCCCTACCTACCTAGAACCTATTATTGGACAGATGTGCCAAGGCAAGGCACAAGTGTGGACGAACCGGTTAATACAAGGTAGTTTTTGTGGATTTCGAGCGCCAGCGCACTTTTGACGTCAACCTACCTCGAACTCCGCAGGCAGTCGTTTCCGGCCGTCGGGTTTGACATGGAATGTTGACTACTTGAAGAATGTGCCTCTACACCGGGACGTTGCACTGATGTGCGCGCGTGGCCCCGCTCATTTCAAACCTGCAAGATCAAATCTCAGGAATGCGTCGCAAACGTGCGCTCTCGTCCGAGTGAGGTCTCACACACATGACCCAAACCCGACATCTAGGCAAACAACCGCCATCACAAGACTGAACGTTGTCGCCTGACGTCGAGGAAATCGTTTCAGTGCCGGAGGCGCACCCAAATGTGGTGACAGGTTAATACGGAGAGCAAAGGTAGGTAAGTAGGTGCCTAGTAATAATAGTAGGTAGGCATCTACTGTGAATTATTATTAGTTCCAGTAGCGGAGGACCGAGGTACGTCCTACAGGCAACCTAAGTATTTCCGTACCTACATCCGTACTGACGGGACGCACGAGGAGAAAATTCACGTGAGTGCCCGCCCCCACCCTGCTCCACCGTCATTAATCCGACAGGCCATTCCGGATTATTTTGATCCAAAAATGGTATTGAGCGGTGTAAAATTTTGGCAGAATTTGTGAATTGCATCGCTTCGTCCAAGTCAAGACAAGGCAGATTGTACATTGTCGCGTGCAGGAAAAAGCCAGGCAGGGCAATTTTTGGCCTGCAGTGCCTTCAATCTGCTTCGGCTCTACAGTCCCTTATTTTCGTCTTTTCGGAGCGCTGATTCGACAACAATTCATCAAAATCGACACTCAGGGCAGAATTTCAAAGGCGGTCACCACCACTCTACCGCGAGCGGTCACTGCCAGTTCGACATTCCGGCGGTCAAGAGGCACAGGTCCGGTGCCGGAAACGAGCCATCTCGATACTCTGCCGGCGGCGTCCCACGAACCCGAGACATCATGGGCCGAAAGCCAAACCCCGTTATTGGGAATTTTTTCACGCGGGGGCCCAAACTCGCGGACTCTAGCAACCGGTATCCCCATACCTGCAACCTATGCGGTGAAAACTTCCCCAAAGGCCGCGGCGAGGTTTTACACAAACACATCACCGAAAAGTGCCCTGCAATCACCCCGGAGGAGCGCATTAACGCTGCGCTTGGGTTTGCTGGTCTTCACTCCGGCGCGTCCGCCCCGCGGTCAATGAATCTCACCGTCAACCAGCTCGATGTTGCCGCCGCGGCAGAGGCTGGCCCAGAGGCCCCGGAGAACTGGTCCGCGCTTCGCACCCTGGCCGAGGCTTCCCGCCAAGTCGGGGAGAATGAAATGGGTGCCCCTTCTGTCTCTGGCCGGGACGCTGCAGACTCGGTTCCTCGTCAGCTCGGAATAGGTTTCGAGGTCCAGGAGCAGTTTACCTTGGAGAATCCGCCAGTGAGCTATGAGAATCGTCCTCCGCGAGAGACTAAGGGTGAGTTGGTTTCTGTTCATTTTCTGCCTCATGTACATTGTTTTGGTTTTAGTGTGTTTCTGTTTTCGCGTCTTATTTGATTCCCAGTTGACTACGTGGGTAGTCGTCATCCTCTCCCTCCTCTCACGTGCTGACTATTATGCAGAGTCTACTTCTCACGATAACAACCCTTTGAGTTATCTTACTACGGAAGAGAAAATGGAGCATCTCCAAGCTGCCACCCAGCAACAGGGCAACTCGTCGCTGGACTCTTCGGATCTTTCTGTGGCTGCCGCTGCAACTGCCCGCCTCACTCACACTCTTATGGACCCTCAGCTCACAAGCGACCACAACGAGCCCCAGGTTGTGAGCCCTGTCATGCCAACAGCCGACGTTAGCAATCCAGTCCCTGAAGTCACCAGTGCTCTTCCGCAGCCTTGGGGAGAGATGACTTATATGGCCACCACCCACAACCCCACTGCGGTGACTCATGCCACCCCGATCGCACCACCAAACAGAGGCGGCACCCGGATGCCGATAGGGAACGGAACCTCGAGTGAGCACAAGAGAAAGGCCTACACGCCCGTCCGGAGAAAGGAGGTCCAGGCAGCCCGCAAGAAAGGCGCCTGCATCAGATGCCGCATCCTCCGCAAGACCTGCGGTACCCACGACCCGTGCGACCAATGCCGCAAGATTCAAGGCCCCCGCCACTGGACCTACCCTTGCGTTCGCACTCGCCTCAACCAGGAATTGACGCTATATTCAGCTGCGTTGATCGTCGTTCTTGCCCAAACCAGGGTCAAGCAAGCCAGACAATCCTACCAGCTTCTGTCAAACGGTACCTCTCTGGTCGTGTCCCTATGGGAAGACAGCCCTAGCTTGAGTCTGGCTTCTCTAGTCACTGCTCGACAGCCCACCACCGAGGGCGCCGGACAGGCTAACGGAGATGGGCAACCACACTTCCAGGTTGTCATGATTGACCAAGACAAAGAGGACCTCCCGGCTCGGATGGAGGAGTTTCTGAAGCTCATTCTGCCGACGTTGATCCAACGCGAGCCGTCCCACTTCATGCAAGTTGTGCTGGATGCGGCGCAGAAGTTTCCCGCGGAGAAGGCTACAAGCAAAAGCCTGAAGCTCGCCATTGACCTATGGGGTCTTATCGAGATACTTGATCGTGAGCGCGGCTGGTACGTCGCGGAAGAGCGCCAAGGTACCGTTTTGCCGCGTGGCCCGGAGGATTTCGCTGGCAGCGACGACCAGGATGTCTACAACCTCATCACCTTCCAGCTGTCTGCTGCTACTGAACGTAGGGCAAACAATGTTTCCAACAAGCTCATAAGCGAGCTTCAGCGTTGCCTCGAGAACGGCAAGGCCAAGATCCATTTTGACATCTACCTTTCAATCCTCATCCTCCTTCACTGCCTCGAGAAGACGACCTGGACTTTCAAGGTTTGGGAGATGGACGACTTCCGCCAGCGATGGCCGCTCGACAGCCCGCCGTCTTCCTATGTTAACCAGGGTACCGATATTGCCAACCTACTCAAGATGCTGCTCACCCTCCGAAAGGCCCACCCGAAGACGTTCCGGGCGTTGGACGGGCGCTTAGCTGTTCTCGACATTGGTGATCCCGATCACGCTCCGACAGTGGACTTCTTCAACGCCCTAAACCTCGACTGTAAGACAGCCTCTGTTCTCCAACGTTCACTCTGACTGAACATGCCTGTAGATGATGATGTTGTCCGCAAGCTGGACACATGCGCTTTCAGCCCCGAGACTTCACGCTCACTGGAACTTCACTTCTGCAGCCACGTCCTCCTCCCGCCAAAAGAAGGGGAGAGCGGAGTGGGCCACCACATTCCTGCACCTTCGAGCTCCGGCCACACCACGCCACCCCCTCCTCCTCCGCCTGGTCCTGCCTCTATTGCCTCTCCTGGCCCCGACGGACTACCGTCAACAATGCCTTAGCCTGGCGGTTTCAGCCATGGCAGCAACACCCAGCTGTGACCGCCCTTGCGGGCAAAGCCTACGAGAGATGGAGCACCTGTCCCTACCAAGGATGACGGCTCCTTGAATCTCTCTACCTTCCTCTCTTTTTAACGACGAATGAATGGATGAAAGCAGAAAAGAGTGAAGAAAACCCCCTCTAATCATGAACAAAAGCATGGGAGCGCGGTGATGATACCACAAAACAAAAACAGTGATTTCAAAATGACGACAAACAAACCTCTTACTCTTGCAGACACAGCCGCCACGCAGAACTACGCGGGACAAAAAATGGAAGCAGGGAATAGTATAAGAGGCCAGGGGGATGACCAATCAAGGAACACAGAACATTGGCGCACCAAAAGTACTGGATACATGATCTTCATGACGATGATGCTGGGCTGCTGCTCTTGGAAAGAGTTATCGGCCCATTTTACCCTGAACGGGAGGGCAAGGAGATCCTCATCAAAGGAAAAAGGAAAAAGAAAACTGACTTCATAGAAGGTTCTCTGTTTATAGTAGACGTGGATTGCAACCTCTAGTTCTCCAGGGAACCTAATGGATGGTTTGCCTGCAGATACCCCATAGCCTCAAATACGAAGGACACTACCAATGACGTGCACGAATAGTGAGATTACAGCATGAGATGCTATAGCAAGACATTGTCTACTACAAAACCATAAGGCTAGGCTATCTGACATTTGACGTTCACTCATTCCTCCAGCATCTCAATGGGAACTGTGCTTTCTCAGCATATTGCTGTGTATACCCATGCCAATTGCCGCAGGGGTCATCACCACTACCCAAATCAGATCCCAAGGCTCTCATCTCCCGACGCAGTCGAGGTTAATAGCATACAGGCCTCCAGCTGCATTGCGGTGGCGGTCTCTAAGCCCTCGAAATGCTAGTAGTGGAGTCGCCCGTTCCTGTTCGCGTGGGGCCCATGCCGGGACGCTTTGGCTTCCGGAAGCACGCAAATTCGTTTTTGCTTGCCTCACGAAGTCTCTTTAGCACACTGCGCATTTCCGGGAGCTCACTCTGTAGCCGAGCGCGGGCATCATTATCGGTACGCCCGTCTAGCTCCTGGTAAATCTCGCTTTGTAGCTGAGAAGCTCGGTCTGTGGTGTACTGACTCAATGTCTGGGCAACAAACTCGACGTCGAGAGTGGCCTGCATGAGAGCCTCGAGAGTGTATCGCTGTCGAGAGCGGAATGCCTCGAGAAGCTCGCGGCTGGTTTGCTCTAGGAGATAGGACAGCACTTGGGAAGTGAGTGTGGGTGCTGTCGTGGAGACTTGAGAATGGACCAAGACCAGACTGAGCAGAGCCTCGTAGACGTAAGATTTCGCCTCTCGCGGCTTCTGGCCTGTTCCGGGAACCCAGTCAGGCGACGAGACGCCAGCTCGAACGATATTACGCAACGAATCGATGGACGGTTTGGTGTAAGATTGAAAGAGCCTAGCGTCAATCTGTCCAAGTACGTCTTTGATCGTCTTTGACTCATCGCTGAGCTTTACCGAGAAAGCATTCTCGAATTGGGAGTTGAGGCTCGGGACTACCTTGGCTCGGAGTGCTTGAAGGTTGCTGAGAGTCAGTAGCATGCGAACGTTCTTACGACATGTTAGCTAAGCGCGAAGAGCAGTGGTCGACGCACGGTGACTTACTCTATCGCCAGCATCGAGCGTCGCCCTTCCGCCGGTGGGGGCAGGAACGGCGGTTGTGGCAATGGCCCCATCAAGCTCCATCGTCCAGTCGTCATCGGCCATCTTCACAGATCTTTCCGCGTTTTCCACCATGCCGCTCAACGCCTTATAGAGCGTTGTAACGTACTGGCTTCTGACCATCTGCAAGAGCTTACTAGGCGGCGGGAGGACAATATCCCCCGCACCAGGTTTAGACATTGCTTCCGAAATGTAGAGAATCTTTTGCATGCCGGCGAGCAATGCACCTTCAAACGCGGCGAAGCTGGAGGGCATGCGGGTGAGGTCGCCCAGTTCCGGCGATCGGAACCAGTCCTCGACGAACTTGATGTTCTCGGCGTCCTTGTTCCATGCTGCACAAAGGGCAGTTACGCACCTTTCTCGGGAAACGTTGACGAGGGATTTGAGTCTTTCAAGCACGCTGGCATCAGAACCGTTGACAACAGGGCCAATGCTTGCCAAGTCAGATGCGCCGGAGCCGACGAGCGCGAGCATTCTTGACAGGTAATGGACACCACTGACAGAGTTCGACCAGGGTGGCCAGAACGCGAGCTTCTCCCACGTCTCGCCGCGCTTGGGCGAGGGTGGCGGGATATTGTTGGGGTCAAGGTTCAGGCGAGGATCTCGCACGCCTGTCGGGGTGAGGTTGCCAGCAGATGCCGAGGGCGGGCTCTTGGGGGACAACGGCAAAGGCGAAAACAAGAGCGAAACGTCCTCCGGCGGCGGACCTGCGAAGAAACCGTACACGACCTCGCGGATCATATCCACCAGCTCCAGAGTACCCTTCTGTAAGTCTGCGGCGCCTTGCTCTGTCAACTGGTGATGGACTTGTGATTCTCCGTTGTAACCCAAAGGCAAGGTCCGTTGGATCTTGCCGTCAAGGAAGCCTTGCACCGTTTGCCAGAAATCCACCACCTCTCCGAGAATTCCCTGCGAAGACAGCAATCCCGAGAGGAATGCCAGGATCTTCTCCCACAGTTCGATGACATCTGCAGAATCCGCAGACGCTATCTTGTTGTCGACAGCCACGCGGCCTAGAGATCGCAGGTGTGACGCAACGGCGTGTTGGCTAGGTTTATCGGCGTTTGCCAGTCGTCGACGCAAGACCTCAACTTCAACCTTGGAGCGATCCGACGTCGATTGGATCTTCCCTTTGAGATGGTCATACCGGCTTAGAAGCCAGACCCAGATGGGATTGTCATCCACGCCCAATTCCAGAAGCAGGCTGATTAACTCCATGTGCTGATCCTGCTGGCCTAGATTGTCGGCCGTCGACACGCCGTGAAGAGTAACCAGTTTCCGCCAGACATCCCGCTTGAAGGTCTGGATCTGCTCGTCCACATCGTGCCACATGCGTGCGGCCAGAACAATCTGGTAAAGTTGTGTGTCCGTCGAGCCGCCCGCGGCCAGTCGAGCGGCCAAGCTGCGCGCATCGTCGGAGAACTTACGAGCCTTGTTGTACTCTTCAACCAAACTCTCGTAGTCCCTCCGCTTGATGCTGTCGGCTATAGCCGAGCTCAGCTCGACGTAACCCTTGAACTGTTCAAGGTTAGCCGACACGACCTTGAGGTTTTCCTCCTTCTCGCGTCCTCCCAATGCTGGGCCCCACACATCCTCTGCCTTGGCGGAAACGTCCAGCAGAGGTGCCTTGATTCCTGCAACGCCGTATTCGCTCTCCTTAACAAGCGCGTTCTTTTTGCGTGCGTCAGAGGTGGGGGACCCGAGAGAGTTGGCGAGGGCGATGCCGCCGTTGCTGTTACGGAAGCTGCTCCGACTGGCGTGCCGTGAATGACCTCGCGGGCGTCCAGTCGTCGGCGGCGGTGGCGGCTCGGCGCCGCGATACTTCATCTCCTTGTAGACATTATCTATAGTGGCCTTGGCCTTGACGAAACGCTCAAAGTTGGTTTCCACCAGAACCTTAAGTGATGCAGACTTTTGGTCGATCGACTGGGAAAGAACGTCGAGGCCGACCAGCAAGCTTTGAGTGTCGGCAGTGGCGTGCATCTGCGAAAGGAAGAGGGCGGGGGAAAAGGTCGTCGATGAGAGTAGAAAACGGTTTCCTGAAATCGGTCAGCATCGCGGCGAGGTAAGTTGTACGGTTGACACGCACGCAAGCGCGGGTCGTCTTGGACAGGAACTCCTAGCTGACGTAGAGTCCTGACGACGCTGTCGGTGGTGCCCAATGGGTCAGGCTCATCTCGTTGGACAATGTTGCCGATGCCCCCTTTCTGCGACTGCGATCCGGGAATAGTACTGCTTCGATTGCTGACAGCCCTCTCCAGTGCCTGGTATCGCGACTTGCGGCGGTTCAGTTTCGCCTTCTTCTCATCCTTGCTCTCCTCTTCTTCGTCGGATGCATCGCTCTGGTTCTTTTCGTCGGGCCATTCGTTCGGGTACGGGGTGGGAAGCTGGTAAAATTCCAGGATCGTGCGCTCGTAATCCGACATGTTGGTTCGTTGACGCGTGTCGAGCGTCGAGAGGAGCACCCTTCTGACTGACGAGGGAACAACCGGCGACTAGCTGAGGGAGTCCACTGCCGGTTACGGTACGAAGGGCAGCGACTCGGTTCAGAGACAACCTGTCGATTCCATCAGATAAGAGCCGCAAGCGACAGCGCTTCCAAGAGGGAATCGGATTGTTGGGAGCCGTGGAATGAATTCAGCTGAACGCAAACTAGGATGTCGATGTCAGTAAACGGGCAGTACAACGGCAGCTAAGGTCGAGCGGCGACACCTTGGATACATTTAGCGTCATACCTCACCGAGTGCTGGAGGATCCACAAGCTTCGGTGTGGTTTGTACCTGCCTAGGTACCTATTCGTGCTCCGAGCCAACCCAAGTACCTAGGTGCCTAGGTGGTCGGGCCCGCGGCGTGGACAACGGTCGAGAGGAATAACTATTTACCCTGGACCCGACTCCCGGTCATTTCCGGCGGGCCCGGCGACCTCTCCGTACCCCATTCATCCATGGATCCATGGACCTACGTACACTGCAGACCCGGGTATCGGCCCATTCCTTTTCAGAAACTATTAATATGGACAAAGTAAAGAAGAATAGGTGCCTGCTTAGCTGCTTGGGTTGGAGGTTTGTTTCCACACTGATCAACCACACAATGTTTGGTGCATGTCACCTTGGCTCCTTTTTCACTTCATCGACGTGGACTTCGTCAAGGGGCATATTTACCCAAGATACCTTGGAGAGAGAGGATTGATCACAAGAGAGAAAAGCCCGAATGTCACTATAAAGCGAAACCTGCTAGGCTGGACTCTTGGCCGGTCTTGACTCTGAGAACATGAGCCGCCCGTGCACTCGTCTGTGTTCTCGCCTTTTTTTTCTTTCCATTTATTAACTTTTGAGATATCCGAGCGCGGCTGCTCATGAGGTGGCGGTGCTCGAAGCGAAAGTTCAGTTCGATATGAACCTCCGTTTTTCTGTCGCCCGCGATAGGTTCACTCCGTTTCTTCCTGTTGCACCACCGCGCCTCCCGGATCCTTGTTGAATGGGTGCTGTTAAAAACTATCCGTGGATCATAGAGAGTCTCGCCCAGGATTTCTCGGAGCCGAAAGGAGATAAAGTTCCCGTCAGAAGGGTTGAGTTGAGGTATATCATGTGCTTTTCCATGTGGCGAAACGAGGCCTATATGACGAAAGTGATTTGATAATGAAAAGTTCGTTCTCAGGTAAGGCGCTGTGGCGTAGACGGATATGAACATATGTGGACTCCTTGGCTGCCTACAGATATAGTTGTCAGTACTTGGGTTTCCCTGGAAGAGGACCAAACTTTTGAAGACCTTGGCAAGGGTGGTGGAATGCCACAATGCTTCTAGAAGAAGCTTGGTTTACCTACATGGTATCTTGCCAGCTACCTACCTGCCTCGATACTCTGAGCCTTGGTTTTTATTCTTAGGTCTTCCCTGCTACCATTACAGTCATTAGTCTCCTCTCTTGACCGCCTTCTGCTGACAGGTCACAGCAGGACAGGAACCAGCCAACCACGGCCTCGTGCCACCATTTCCACTGGGACATCGGACGTTCGTCAGGGTCGGCCCGACCCAGCCCAGAGCCCCGGGCCAGACCCGCCGCCACAAATCCAAATGTGTGGTGGAGGCGTCTTCACTTACTTTTGCCTTTCTGCGATTTATTACTTCTGCTCTGCCTACCTACACTACAAATATACAATGTAGACCGGCCTGTCGCCGTATATGCTGTGTTTTGTAGGTCCATGTTCTGCAAGTCGCTTCGAAGTCAACCTGAACCTTGTATGGCGTGACGTTTAGAGTCTGCAGTCAACAACCAGCATATGGTGGACGGAAGCGGGAAGGCCAATGTGTACGGGAAACTCGACGGAGCCTGGCCCGCATCGCGAAGCAACATACACCTCATGTGGCGCAGTCCGGAATGGAGCCTATTTCGGCGAGCCACTTGAACGGCCGTTCGTCTCTCACGGCGCTTGCGGAACCACACGTGGATGCTAATTGGAACGAATGAGACGGAGAAGGCCAAGCGAGAGGGGGAGGAGCTGGCGTCCCGACGATGTCTGGGGGAAGAAGCACTGGCAATCCGGGTAGTTCGGGGTAAAATGTATCGGAGATGTTTGGATGGATACCTCTTCCGCCCTTGGATCTGTCTTCCAGAGCCCCTCGCCCGAGTCTCCATTTTTTTGTCCAATATCGCTCATGTCGGCGCTCTGCGCTCCAGCCTTGATGGGGTTTCCCATATCCCAATCAGTGTCCCTCTCCCATTCCGCAGTCTGTGAACTTTAGGTTCGAGGCTGCTCGATGTTGGAAGCCCCCTTGGGCGCCTGTTCGTCTCAACTTAGGGCTATGGCAATCAACTCGGCAATCTTGCTTCTGCACGCACGGTTTGTTATCCGCTTGCCTACTTATTGGAGCCATTCCTCCCTCCTCTCGCGGACTCCGGTTTCTCACAACCATCATTCTGCGTCCTCTACTGCATCACACCACTCTCCACTCACATTTCAGCCCTCGCCCTTTCTCTCCGGAATCACTCGTTATTCTTTTTTCCCTGGAAACCACTCGCTACTACAAATTCTTCTACCAAGTTTCGCCAACTCCGTCTTACACAATGCCTTCCCGAAACACCGAGTCGATGATGAAGAGCGTCCGCGAGGATCGGGGCTTTCACTTTCAATTGAAGGCTGGTGATGCCACTTGGGACTGCCACGTCCAGAAACGTTCTGACTAGTATGCCCGGTCCTCGTGTGCTCGTTCGTACACTCGCATGTTAGCTAACATCTTTTCCAGCGAGCGCGAGAAGGCTACGAGATCCAAGACCTCAGACACACAGAGCATAGCATCATCGGCCGGTACCAACGATACCACTCCCTCCTCCTCCTCCTCCTCCTCCTCCTCCTCCTCCTCCTCCTCTTCCGACCAATAGGCCCTCTTTGGCGATAAGGGACAGAGGCACAATGGGTTGTGAGGCTTGCCTAAGGTGACGGAGAAACCCGGTGTTCTACGGAGTCTGAGCGAATACACTCGTGCGGTAGCCTCAAACCGCATCGGGGCGCAGCTGGGTCTTCTGGAGTTGGTGTGTCATTATCGTGGCGTTGAGGGCAGCGTGCAGCTGATACCTATGTCATTTTTGTTTTATGACTTTCCGTTTTCTTCATTTCTTACTTTCGGAAACGCTATGACTATTGTTTATTTCTCTTCGAAAACAAACTTCACTAGTACTGCAGCCCCAAAGTCCAGTCGAGCCCATCAACCCCCCTCCCCCGTATTCGATTCTAGAGCGCCAATTGCTAGCGGTGCTTAGCCAACCTTGCCGTACCTAACGACTAGTTATCTGCGCAAACTCCGAAGATAGTCGTCAGCTCGTGTCACGCGACACGGTCTATTCTGCAGAAAATACAGACGGGGTTTGGTATCTTCCATTATAGCCATGGATTAGCAAAAGAGACATTTCTGCCAGTCTCGGACCCGTCTTGGCGACCCGACGGGTTGCTGTCTCGCGATTTGTTGACTTATAGAAGCCCATTAGCTCCGCTGTGTTCTTTGGCTGCAAATATATCCGAGCGTATGACCTGCGTTATTACGGAATGGCGCTGCCGGATAATCGCCTTCGAGTCTTCTTAAGCCCCGAGCGTCGCACCTGCTACGATTTTGCGATAGTCCGTGGTATTCCTCTTGTAAAAGCACAACTGGCCAGAGCCGACTCGGTTCCGAGAAGCGACAGACCCCGACTAACTGGATCGTTAATGGCGTTCCGGCCTTGGTTTCCGCAGTAGTGTACTGCGTTTCCTTGGTCACCTTCTTCTGACCAAGTCTACTCCATGCAACGACTAAACTGCTCTGGTTTCCATAGGTGTTCAGTAGATACGGAGCTGTAGAAGGAAATTACTTGTGACGACGCAATTGATAGGTTAAAAGGCCAAGGAGTAGCGCATGCGAAGACGAATCACCAGTGAGCACGCTGTAGAAGCACCTACCGAGGCATGTATGCACGCCTGGGAATTGCCTGCTTGGCTGGTCACGGTCGATAAGGGACGTGCATCGTTGTTTCCAGTAAGCCTCGTCGTCATCGCCGGGTTTCCTCGCCGGCATTGTTGTTTCGGACTGCCAGATAGGAACGGGCCTTAGCGGATCTTTCTCGTTGCTGATTGAGCCGGTGGCTTAGTGCGTTGCTGTTAAGCCACACTACATACCTAAACAGATAGGTAGATTTCTATCTGGGCACCCAATTATAGGTAGTTTGGTGGCGTCCAGGTGTTATGAAGGTTCGTCAAGATGACTTTGCAAGAGCTGTAGGCTCATCGAGGGTTTTGGCCTAAGAGGCTGAAGTTAACTGGGCAGGCCTTTCGACTCGTTTGTGAAGATGAGCTTTCGTTATATCTTCCTCTTACACACACGTTCGCCAGTATAATCAATCACCCCCAACTTTAGTGACCACAACTGGACCCGTTACACTCACCGTTCCTCATATACTTCAAGAAATATGCGATGCCATGGGTCTTCAAGAGAAATGTCACTCGATACAGACGAGTTGAAGACCAATCGGTTGTTTTGACCGCTGCCCGTCTGGCGCAGGGACGAGAAGCAGGGTCTTGAAAGAAAGCCGACGTCTCGAAGCTCAAACAGCAAAGAAGTACTGGAAAGCTTTGTGAGAATTCCCTAGCGAGAAGCGCGGGATGATGGTTAGCAATCTGCCGAAAGGGAAGCGTTCCCCTTGAAGGGTTGCAGCAACGGTAAAAAGCCAAGCTTCTGGAGGTTATGCCTCGCTTGCGGGGTTTGGGATATCCAGTGAAAACCCCGTAAGGTACTGAAAGAAGTCGCAGCCGCGAATGGTCCCGTTGTTGACATACAGGTCCGATGCTTTTGGTGTAAGGTCTCTGAGGTTGTCGGCTGTCCGAGGTCTTACCGCCGATCTATAGGCGGGAGTTGCGGGTCTGCCGGGATAATTATGGGGCTACTCCCGGAAAGAAGTGGATCACAACCGGTTTGGTTTACGGACATGTCGCCGGGAGGTAGTGGACGCTTCGGCTAGCACCTCAACTTTCCAGCCAGTGACCATCATCATCTTTATTTTAAAATGTGCGTCTGAAAATTTGTCATTGTGGGGTCAACTGCGTTTTGGAAAACATAGTTTCGCAAGGCCAGTCCTTAGTAGGAGCCAGGCTCGGGAATGGGGCACCCACAAAGTAAGGTACCGACCTAGATGGCAAGGTGGAGGTATCTATGCAGGAAATGGCGTTATCCTTATAGACAAGTTGACAAGCAAGTTGATGCTCTTCCACCATAGTACCCAATGTATTCTTCTTGTGCTTTTTCGTTTTCTTTTCAAAACCAAAACGACCCCAATCAGTAAGAAAACTAGGGGGAAAACCGCATCGTACGGATGACCGCTCGTAAATAGACTTTGCTCGGAAAGATGAAATCTCATCCCAACGTTGCTCAGCCTCATAAATCTCTGAGCCATTGCCCTCGTGAAGTTTATTTTTTTTCGTGCCTTTCTTGAGGCTAAGGTCTAATGGTCCCGTATAATGAGGCCATCTTCCCATACCTACTAGGTAGGTATGGCACTTACCTAGGGTACCTACCTAGTCTTGGTAGGCCCTTACTTACCACCTACCTACCTACGTATACGGGCAGGTAGTTGCCCCCATGATATACGACAAATGAATTGTCTGTAGATTTTCTGCCCCTCTCCAAGCATGCCGATGCCCTCAAACAGTTAACAGTGTGATTCCTTGTGGCTTTGGGCGCCGCCGCAGACACGGACCCCGACCAAGGGCTTCATGCCTTCCGCGCGGCGTCCTGACAGGCAAGACAACTGGATCACGTCACGGGCGCCCTGGAAGTTTATCTCACCAGGTCAGGCACGGCAGTACACTACCTGCACTAGTGTACTCCCAATACCTACCTTACACCCATGTACTGGTCAACTGGTATACCTAGAGGTAGGGGGAAGAGGGGATGATGTCCATCCCTCTAGCCGCTGCTGATTGGTCATAACCCCCCCATGCTCTCCTCCGTCAGTGCATTCGCGTCCGCCTCCTAGGTGCCCAGATGGTGCCCAGGTGACATGCGACCCTGCCTCGCCCTTGCGGATGGCGGTAAAGCCTGCATCTCGAAGGCAGCCGAAGGCGGCTGGCGGCCGGTACACTTTCAGTTTGACTCCGGGGGGTGACGAGTTCCGACGCGTCACACATTAAAGTACCCGAGACTACCTCAGGATGCGGCCAGAAGAGGACTTTTCGTGTAGTTAGTACTCAGGCTGCCTATCTCTGGTACTTCGAGATACTCTGAGCAGGTTGGCTCTAGGATGTGGCAGGCTCTGGCCCTCAAGGTACATAGTGCACACAGCGGCCGCTACACCATTACCGCATCATCTAAAAGGTACCGCCTGCCACACACATATACACCGCAATCCTGTCTCTTCACTCATCTCCAACCTCTGACTCGCCTACTTCGTTGCGTTTCGAACTCGTTGGCCGTTGAGGAGAGGCTGCCCGAAAATGCCTATGCCAATCGCTGCCAAAGGTCAGTAAGCTCTGCTCTGTCGAGTCTCCAAAATGACCCCTTGTTGCCCCAATCCCTGCAATACTACCGATTTACCCCCCATGTCCTTCTTGTCTGTCGCTGTCCGCTGTTCCCCAATCCGCGCACCGCCCGACGATCTCCTGGCCCTCACCGCGGTACAGTACCCCGCGCTGGCGCGGGTGCGAATCACTGCGAATCACATCGCTTGCCTGTGGTGGTCAGGCCGGTGGCAAATGGCCTACTACACTAATATGTATTAGTCCTGGGACCACGCAAGCACCCGACCCTCGCTCGCCGCGTGGCAATTTGCTTGACAGCTTGAAGCCTCTCGCTTTCTTACTCGAGTTTCTCTTTTTCATTTCAACTTGTCTCCTGGAATAGTTTCCACTTCATACACTCTCCTGTTCATCCTACCATTCCTTCTCACTACCCCTGCGCTGTCGCCGACCTACGATGCCTGGAGTTAACCATGGTGCCCTGGCTTCAGCCGGCGTCATTGCCGTCTCTGTCGCCGTAGCAGCCGCCATCGCCATCTACGAATCGCCCGAACTACGCCGCTATGCCGACGACCTCCGGAGACGCATCGCCGTCGCCCTGCATTCGCTGGGCGAGAACATCGACCCCGCCGACAGACCACCCATGTTCAACCGTCCCGAAGACGCCCAGGGCTTTCTTGAATCCCGCGGAGGAGCCGAGGCTGGCGTCGATGCCGATGACGAGACCCGCCGCCGCCAGCGCGAGGAGCTGATGTACTGGAACGCCCTGCGCGTTGCGAAGGTGGAGAAGGAGAAAATGGAGGCCGAGATTGCTGAATCCAAAGAGCTGCCGCCTGCCCCCTCTCGCGGTAGATCGTTTGACGACTTCATGCGCAAGGACGAGAACAGCGAGAAGAGCGAGGGAGCTTTTGTATTCAACACCGGTGCTAACGTTCGCGGGGACGATGAGGGCCTGGTCCGTCGCCGCCCCGAAGGTGTCCGTGGCCTCAACTCCTCACTGTACGCCAACCCGTTTGCCGACGAGCACCAGATCGACCACGATGAGCTGCCGACGACAGAGGAGCCTGATCAGCTTTCCCCAGGTCGCGACGAGACCTTGTCGGATATCTACAGCGCCACCACCCGCGACGCCGACGAGCGACCCCGAGATATTGCCGCTGTCATCGCTTCTATGCCCGCCCTCGCCGATGCTGAAAGGGACTCTTTCCAGTCGGAGAGGTCTTCAACACTCGACCGCGAGCTTGGTCCCGACGAGTACATGACCGCTGGCCAGGAGGACCACGACGAAGCCTATGCCTCCATCCAAGCCTGGGCACAGGGGTCCAGCCCTTCAAACTTCTACTCCCCGCTTCCCATGTCGCCGCCCGCGCCCATGTCCGAGCCCGAGCTTATCAGCGACGGCGAGTTGACGCCTACTGAATCCGCATCCGTCGCCGGCTCCGGCGAAGATGTCGCCAACGACGCGGCCTCGTCCAGGGCCGGTGACACTGGTCGCTACTACGATGTATTGAGCGAGAGCGAGGGCATGATGACCCCCGCAAGCTGGTCCGAGGTTGGCAGTGTAATCAGCGAAAGCGATGCGCAGGCTCCTGTTCGTGCATAGCCGGCTACCTTTTGCAATGCTACTCGTTTGTTTTTGATATCACCGTCGATCAGTCGGCTCATTCGAGGTCGGCGAAAGACAAGGGCTCCCGGGAAACGGCGTTGAAGGTTTGACAGGACCAGGGAAAGGGTATTTTCATAGATTTCTGTTTGGGCGGTAGGACATGAAACATGGCATACTTTCGTTTCTAGTACCTAACATGTTGTCTTCTCACTCGCTCGCATGCCTCCATGTTTAGGTTTTTCTCAATGTAGCACCTATTTACTGTATGGAATTTCAGACATGAGACAGTATGAAAAACGAGAATCGCAGGGCTAGTATGCGTGATCCACTGCGCTGTTCCGTGGAGGCAACATCAAACGGCCTCTTGGGTAGCCTCATCGGCAGCCCTAATCCTACCAAGCCGAATATCGTCGTCAGAAATGTCGTCCTTATTGACAATGACGGCCTCATCGTCCTTCATCTTGTCGGCATAGTCCTTCCAAAGCTGTTCGACCGGTCTGCCAAGCGACTCAGTCCAGAATTCCTTCTCTTTGTAGCGCTGGGTTCGGAGCTTTTCGTTGAGCTTCCTCACCGTACCGGCTCCGAAGCGGGCCTCGAGGTAGTCGAGGAAGTAGGCCGTGTGCTGATACCCGCCGTCCCAGTTGCCGCTGGCATCACGCTTCCAGTGGGGTGGGCTCAGCCGGCTGTTGAGGCGGACCCAGTCGGCGATGCCCTCGATGAGGCCGCCCGGACAGGTGCCACGGGCGTTCCACTGGAAGCAGTGGACCATCTCGTGGGTGAGGACGCCCATGATCTCGGAGGTGCGGCGTTCGGCCGGGATACCGGCAACGTACGACATGGAGAAGTGGATCTCCTTGTGGTCGTCGTCGAGATCAGACCCGGTGGTGTACGCGACGCCGCCCATATCCCGAAGGATGAGGGTAACCGAACGGGTAGGCGGGACGTGCGTGGTCGGGCACGAGGGGGACTCATAGAGGAGGCTGAGGACCGAGTGAACGGCAGTGGCCAGGGCTGCACTGGCGTTCACGGCGGAGAGAAACTGGGCGGCAGCCGGGTGGTTGAGGTCCCGGATCTCCAGACGGAGCTTGAGAAGGTCGAATTTCGGATGGGAGGGCCGGGTGTCATGGGCGGCAGCAGGGGCAGCGGCGGGGATGGCGGGGCTCGCTGGCTGCTGGGCCGGGGATTTCGGGAGGGACGGGAGAGGGGTCGCGGCGGGCGGTGCCGGTGGTGCTTGCGCAGAGGGGTGATCTGCGGACGACATGGCGGGGAGGAAGATGGAGCTGGGCTTTGGAGCTGGTGTAGTATTGGGTGGGAGGACCATCTGCTGGAGGTCTGAGGGTGAGACGAAACCGAGATTGGACCAGATCTATGCTCGAGCTATTCAAGCGACGACGGCGGTTTTGAGGTGAATGAAGGAGAGCAGAAAGAAGTAGTAGGTACGGTTAAGCGGCACCAGTCACGGCTGATATGTGGTTGCTTTGAGCTTCCTACTAGCTTGGTAGGTAGGTAGTTAGGCGTGAACTAGGTACCTAGGTAGGTATGTAGGTGAATAGGTGTCTGAATGACAGTGGAGATACCTAGCTCAGTAGGTAGGTAGGTAGGCAGGTACTATTACCCTGGTAGGCGACTTTATAAGAAGCTTCGACCTGGAAAGCTCCTTCCAAGGTTGATTCAAGACTAGGTTAGGTAGGACCTGCCGTCCCGACTGCCGTCACTGATCGCGGACCTGACTGACGTAAGGCGTCTTATGCTTATGTACCTACCTACACTACCTACTATTAATCTTCCTGCGCATGCGCAAGCCAGCCCATGGACGGGAGTCCATCGCCCAGGTTCTGGCTCTGGGGGCGGGGTGGAAAGCCACAGGGCGTCGCTGCACACCACTGCCCAATGCAGGGGTTCGGTAGTAGACGAACCTGAGAGCCTACCTAATAAGAGACATCCATCCCAGACCAGTTTCGCGTCTAGCCCGGAGGCGGCACCGTGGGGAAGGTCCATCCGCTAGCCAGTAACAATCCTGGGTCGAGCACAACAACCCCCCCGTGGCACGGGGCAACTGGACCGGCATCTTGGGAACCCCTTTGTTTGTCGATACCTATCCAGCCCGCACTTGCCGCAACCGTCGGTCCATCACAACAACTCTTATCCGTACTGCGCGTCGAATGAGAAGAGAAAAAGTCCGAGAGAGAGATAGAGAGAGAGAAGCAGACAGACAAGAGAGAGGGGAAGAAAAGAAGAAGATACAACCAGCTCAAGCACCTCACCGCACCATTGCGCACTCCTGTCGTCCATCCACTCCCGCTGGCCACCCGTCACCTCGGCGAGCGCGCGATCGCGCCTGTTGCTTCCTGAGCTACCCTGAACCTACGGATACCTGTCTACCTACCTAACTACCTGCCTACCTACCTACCTACCTACACAACGACGACGACACCACGCAGGCGGATCGCAGCTGACAAATCTTTTCTCGTCGCATCAGGCCAGACGATACACGTTCAACCACGACCCTACCCTCCTTGTGTGGGGAATGGCGGAAAAAATCACCGAGGACCAGGTCAACGACCTGCTCAGGATCCTCCGCACCGATGCCAGCGTCGACGTCAAGGTTCAGCATGTTACGGGCATCAAGTCCGGTATCAAGCAACATAATGTCCCCGACGTCCTTATCCCGCAGATCTTCGACGGCCTCCGAACCGCATCCGTATCCCAGCATGCCGTCCTCGTCAACGCCGGCTTCACGGCCTTGAATCATCTGCTTACCAGGCTATCAAGGCAAGAGCCCAAGTATATCGCCAAGGAGGCAAAGCATACGTTGCCGCTGGTTGTTGACAAGCTGGGCGACCAGAAGGAGAAGTTTAGGGGCCTCGCGGCGCAGGCCTTGACCACCATGTTTGCGGCCGCCCCCGTCGACGTTGAGCGCTCGGTACGGAATGTCGCCATGATCGGCAAGAACCCGCGGGCAAAGGAGGCCAGCATGCATTGGCTGCTGCACATGCATCAAGAGCAGGGCATGCAGTTCCGCGCCTACGTTCCCACGCTTATGGAGCTGCTCGAGGACGCCGACGGCATGGTGCGCGACGTCGCTAAGAGCACCGTTATCGAGCTGTTCCGGTATGCCCATATTGTTTTCTCCTGCTCCCAGACGTGCGCTCACTTTCGTGTAACAGCACCGCACCGAACACCGCCAAGTCCGACCTGAAGAGACAGCTCAAGAACTTCAAAGTCCGTCCGGCGATCGAGCAAGCCATCGTCAAGGAGCTTGCCCCGACCCCCGGCGCCGAACAACCCGAGGCACCTCACGACGCCCCCCCGCCCCCCGTTTCTCGACCGAAGCTCGCTGCCAGCGTATCGTCCCTCTCAAGCGAGCGCCCTGTGACTCCTGGGCTGGAAGGACGCACCGAAGTGGAGCCGGCCTACGTCAATACCCAACGCGAATTGGACGACATCTTTAGGGAAATGATGGTGTATTTCGAGGGGAGGGAGACCGAGCAAAACTGGCTGAAGCGCGAAGAGAGCATGACAAAACTGCGAAAGCTAATTGCTGGAAACGTCCCGCAAGACTATCCAGAGGTCTTCCTGCTTGGCCTCAAAGGCCTCCTCGACGGTATCATCAAGGCCGTCAACTCTCTGCGGACCAGTCTCTCCAAGGAAGGATGCAGCCTGGTACAAGATATTGCCGTCACTTTCGGACCCGGCATGGATCCTCTGGTGGAGCTTCTTATGCAGACTTTCATCAAACTCTCGGCCGCGACCAAGAAGATTAGCTCGCAGCTCGCCAACGTCACTGTTGATACGATTATTGGGAGGGTGACCTACAACTCGCGCATTATGCAGCACATTTGGATGGCATGCCAAGACAAGAACGTCCAACCAAGAACATACGCGACGGGCTGGCTAAAGACGATATTGAACAAGGAGGTACACCACAAGAGTCACTTCGATCATGGCGGTGGACTAGAAATGGTTGAGAAGTCCATCAAGAGGGGCCTCAACGACGCAAACCCTGGTGTCAGGGAAAGGATGCGTGGCACCTACTGGCTGTTTGCGAAGATCTGGCCTGCCAGAGCCGAGGCGTGAGTTGGAAGCCCCGCAGACCCGAAAGCTTTGACTGACGATAAGTTCCAGCCTGAAGGACACACTGGATCCTACTGCCCAGAAACTCCTCGATAAGGATCCCAACAACCCCAATGCTCCCAAGAGGACCGAGACTGAACGCGCCAGACCCGGTCTGGGTTTGTCAAAGAGCACCATGAGCAGCAGCAAGCCGACCCTAAGAGAGACAATGATGGCCCAGAAAAAGGCCACCATGGCGGCTAGGAACTTGCCGCCTCGTCCCGGATCTGCCATGGCCAACCTCTCACCTGTGCGCCCGCAACCCGCGGCACCGAGCTCGTCAACGGGCCCGGCACATCCGGCCAAGACAACGGTCTCCGGAGGCATGTCCGTGCGGCCTATGCGACCCACAAAGAAGCGGCCGGAAATGGCTGCCAGACCAGCAACTGCAGGGCCGTATTCTGTACGGACACACGATGGGCCCAGTGCCGAGGCACCAAGCCCGGAGAGCCTCAAGACCAAGGCAACCACGCCAAAAAGAACCGAAGCTTCGCCCAGGAGGACAGCCACGCGGACACGGCCCGGGCATGCGCCCCATGCGAGCGAGTCGAGTGTTGCGTCGCCCGGTGCCAAGTCAGTGCTGTCTAAATCGGTCTCCTCTCCTCGTGCCTCGCCGCGAACCAGTCCCGCGAAGGTCAAGAGATCGCAGACTACGATACCGTCGAGCAGCCCGTCTAAGGAGGAGGACCTGACACTTGTGGTGCCGAATCTTGCAAGTTTGAGGTCACCACCGAACCCCGTTCTCGAGGACATCGCGCCACCCGCTGCGCCCGAAGAACATGTAGAGGCACCTCCTGCAGCCGTTCAGGCCTCTGTGTCTGTAGAAATCCCTCTGCCTGCGGCAGCGCATGTCCCAGAGCCGACACCAGAACGCGCACTTCAACCACCTGCCGAAATCATCCCAGCATCGCCTGCGCCCGTGGATCCGCAAGCGGAAGCACCCGTTGTGATTGTGACGGATAAGTTGGAAACCCCGGCCGAGGTTTCAACAGAGGCCCCTGCTGTAGTCACCTCGGCAGCAGTTCCCACCACCGTCGAGGAGGATGAGCTCGTGTCCGGCTCAACACCTGCCAACGGGCTCAAGGTGTTCGAGGACCCCTTCGTTGAAGAACAGCAACCCGAGAAACCCAGCTTCACTGGTCCGGTGCTTGAGGACAAGCCGGTCAACGAAATCGCTTCACCTGCCCCCGTCAACGGCCACCCCGAGGCAAACGGCGCACCTGAGACCCCGGACAAGGCCCGCCAGACCTCGCGGCTTCTTGACAGCGGAGTCACGAGAGTCAAGGCGAAGTCGCTTGACGTCCATGGCTTCAGGAAGCTTCAGTCCATCATCAGAGACAATAAGGCCGTCTTCACGGATGACAAGTTTGAAGCGCTCCTCCGTGGGCTGTTCGAGTATCTCGAGGCGCCCCTGGCCAACCTCGCGCCGGAGAAGGTGCAGGATGTCAAGGCTCAGATCCTAGCGACAATCAAGCTCCTGCTCAAGAAGGAGCGAGACAATTTCCAGCCGCACGTCTCGCGCGGGTTGGAGTCGCTCGTGGCGACGCGCAGCGCCTACGACTCCCGCACGCGTATTGTCAGCGGCCTCGAGCTTCTCGCCGAAGAGCTCGTGGGCCTGGGCGACCCGCCCGAGATCGTCGTGGTCATGACCAAGCTCCTGCAAGGAAAGCAGGACAACTCTGTGGAGGGCAGCCGCTGCCTCGCCACAGGCTTACACGTCCTCAAAGAGCTCCTCGACAAGCGCACTGGCTTTGTGCCTTCGGATAGTGAGCTTGCGCAGCTCGCCGGGCTTGCCGGCCGCTGCCTCGAATCGACGGACTCGGGCGTGCGCATGGGCGCCGTGCAGCTGTGCGTGGCGCTCCACACGCGAATAGGCGATGGTTCTTTCTGGGAGCTCATCAAGGGCGTCAAGGACGACCCCAAGAACCTCATCACCTACTACATTGCCAAGAAGCAGCGAGAGAGCAGCGTTGCTGCTTGAATCGAACCGATATCTACGTTGTACACGGGCGCCGAGGAAGGGAACAATGGAAAGGAATCTGGCGTCGGGGATGAGGGCGGGACGTTGGGTTTATCTCCCCCCCAAAAATAAAGAGTACTCTTCGTGCGGCGTGCGTTGTTATGAATGGGAGCTAGCTAGGCGAGTCTGGGCTGAGCACATGTTGGAAGTCCTTGTCGTATCGTTGTTTTAATTGCCCGCGCAGCTAGCTGCGTGCTGTATCAATATCAATTCCCTTTGATTGCGTCTTCTCTCAGACCTGGTCCTGTCACATAGGTATGCAAACACGTGCTGATCGGACGCCGGAGGGATCCACTAGCACCGGAGCCGGTCCGTATTACCGTGGTTCGGTGCGCTGCTCTCGGGCCGTGATCACCAGCCCAAACGGTGTGCCCGGCCTCGACTACATCATCCCGCGGGGCTTCCTACGAACGCATGTGCGTCGGACCCTTGCCGTAAGTTCATACCATGCGCATGACGTGAGCCAGTGGCGTGGGTGAGCAGCGAGAAAGGGGAGGCGTCTGGCGTTCTCTTGCCGTAGTTTCTCAGGGCATCCGTCGAGAGAGCACGACGAGCATGCTGTCTGCTCTGTAACAAATGTGATCCAACGAGACTTATTCTTGGAACCTCAGCCGCACTTGGTAGCAACCCATAAATGAATCGAGGAGCGAGAAGCAGGATGCCCATGCAGCAACGGCAACTTGCACTGCCGCGGGCTGATGTTAAGGGGGAGAAAGGATGCTTATTCCTGACCACCTAGACAGGACGGCCTCGCCGCTGTGTGGCGACTGACCCGCCCGAGCGTTTCTCCTGTCACTTCTACTACGCCTCTAATGTCATCTGGCTGACTTTAATGGGAGATATTTTCGGAGAGGAAAGAGAGAGAGTGTGTGAGTGAGAGTGAAGGTTTGACTAGGCTGCACGTCAGTTTGCGCCACTCGCCAGCCGTTAACGGAATAGGGGCGACGATCATCGCCCAGTGGCTTGGAGAGTTTGCGCGAGTTTAATGATGCCAACCGCCCAGATGAAGTCATGACCATAAATACCATCGCTATATCAACAGGGAAACGCCGTTTGCGGGCTCGGCAGCGTCGTTGCTGCGGGATGGCATGGCGGTGGGCAGCATGGATGTTGCCGGAGGCTGGCGGGCGGGCATCCCGGGATCGCGGGGGGTGGGTGAGTTCGATGGGACGGGTGCCGAAGGCTGTCACGGCCGTGACAGTTCCGCCAGATCCGAGTAGCTGGAATGTCGAAGGCTCCCGATCCCTTGCTGCCGGGTTTTGTCTGATGCGAGGTGTCCGCTGACGATGGCTATTTTGTGGTCTGCATTTCCCACGTTCCGCTGTGCCTGTCAAGCCTGCCTGCCTTGTTCAGTCCTGTCCTGTCCTGTCCTGCAGCCTTCGGGGGCTTTTGTCAGGCTGCCATCCTGCCGGACAGTTTCAACAACCGTTGGAGAAGCGATTTGAAGGAGTACATGGCATTCGCATGGAAGTGCAGATTGATGAGGTGCCGAAAGTAGTGCGTGTGAGGCGGGATGGGATGAAGTTTCGACCCACTCTGGGAGCCCGATGGCCCGAAATTAACACCCGTACTTGGCGCGTACACTACCGAGTACGTGTTGGTCACGACGTCGACGACCATCAATGTTACTCGAAGGGTCCGCGGGAGTCGAGGGTAGCTGTCTCCGTAATAACGACCAACGGTAGTTGAGTACCTAGGCAGGCAGGCCCGTCGACTGGAGTGCATGCCCCGGAGTTGCTGATGGGCCGCGGCCGTGGCCACAGTTCGATGGCCCGTATATACGGATATCATAGGCCGTATGGTGGGTGGTTCGCCGGAGGTCGCTCCTCGGGGGGCGGAAGGATCGACCGCATGGGTCGCGATGGAACGGCGTCGACCAGCGCGGCCAAGCGTCCCTGCTTTTGTGAAAAGAAGCGAGGAGAGGAGAGGAGCCGGATCTGCCCTGGTGGCGCTGCGGCGGGGGGGCCGTTTAGCTGAAACAGTGCCTGGGTAAGTCGGTGGAGATTTTATTTCGGGGCTCCAGGTCTCGTTTAGATGAGGAGGCCAGCGAATGTGAGGATGAGATAATTACTACTCGGGTACGCGGGTACGGAGGAGTGCCTACTCCGAAATGTACTTGTCATTTCACGTAGTGTAACTGTACGGCAAGTGTAGCGCACTACGTAGCCTGAAGGCTGAAGGCTGCCAGTATTATTAGCATGCTCCGTCTCGCAATTTGATGTTGGCAGGACTTCTCATATGAGATCAACCAACGAGCTAACCGAGTTCGCACACGGCATTCAGAGTTCAGAGCTCAAAGATCCGAGTACGACGTGGTGTAGCGTACGGACTCGCATGCCACGAGGCGACAACGACAACCACAGCGACAGCCTGAGGTGAGCACCGGGAACAAGAAACGACGTGGTTTCAACCCGTCGCGTGTCCGTCAAGCCGTTGTCGCCCGCCCGCCGTCTGATGATTGCGCCCTGCGGGTGCAGCTTTACCTAACACTGGGTAGCTTCTGTCTTGTTTGCTTGCTTGCCTTTTCCGACGCTCTGCTGCAGCAGCCGAGCCCCTCTCGAATCATCCAGGATGTGGCACTCGAATCGTGCTATTATTAAGCGTTCTCGAAACATGGGCATTGTGTAGCTTGTAATAGGTAGGTGGTCGAGTAGTATGTGTATTGTGTAGGTAGGTAGGTAGTCGACAGCATCTTGACCAAAAGCCTGGCTGGTAGTCACCGGTAGCTCCCATAATACCTACATTCTCAAATGGGAAGGAGCTGCGTTTCAGTGTTCTTGCTTCTCGTGCGTCGCCACCTCACCTTCCGTCCCAACTTCCCCCCAGATACGGAGACAGAGACGGAGGAAAAGAAACCCCCAGATATCACGGTCCAATAAGGCAACTAGGTACCTATACTTGATCTTTTCTATTGTACTAATCAACCCCCGGCCGCGTCTTTGAAGACTCTGCAACCCGTTTACGGCCCGGGCGACGGTGACAACGTTTGCTTGCGTCGGTAAGCCACTTCTTAGTCTTGCAGAGCGCGACGATCATTGCTGGATAGCCGCATGAGCCCGGCAGCCACCGCCAACCAGCGGAGAGATGGACATGGACTTTTTTTTCGCTGCTTTTGAACTGCTGCAGCGTCCTGCACATCAATAGCGGCGATCCATCTGCTGTTCCCGCGGCAGACCGCATCTTTCTCTGGCCCCCGACTCTCCTCCCCATGCCCTCCGTCCTCGTTCTGGGCCATTGTCAAATGACTGTCGCGGTCACGCACTCCAGGAAGTCCAGCCTCCGGGCAAGAGATTCGAGATGGATTCAATACGAGCCGCAATCTCGTCGGTACACCTGAAGTTCACTTTCGTGGAAGCTGAGGCCATGCATCAATCATCCTTCAGCGGATCGTTAGTGCTGTGTTGTGCTGTGCATGCCGTGTGTGCTGTGCTGTGCATTGAAGAAGCTCCCGTCCCGATAAGTACTATTCTGCCACTACCTAAGTATGTATGCAATAATACGGATACTTTCCATACCCATCACGCGTCCCCTTGGGTTGGAGGCTGACCACCCACCACCTCACCTTACCTCACCTCAGATTCCCTCCTCCTCCTCCTCCGCTCCTGGACCGGATCAGGCGCAGGAGCCCCTGGAAGGTCCAAGGTCTCCATTTCAGTAAGACGGCCCAGCCAGTCAGGAACCCGACGTGCCTGGGCGGAACGTGAGTGAGGTGAGGTCCCCTTCCCTCGCTGCTGAGTCTTACTCTTGACTCTTGAGTCCTCCATGTCTCTTGCTCCCTCTTTCCGTCCGCGCCGTCGCCCCTTCGCCGCCGTCTCCCCTCTCCAACTCACCTCCCGTTGGGTATTAATGGATGATCCTAGCAAAGGAGGAGAGAGGGGGCCGAGGGGCTCCACTGTTTGTGCCACATCACATCCGACTCTGGAGCTGGAGCGCGCCTTCAGAAAGACCATGACCATGACATTGACCGCCTACGTATCATTTCCTGGACGCAATACGGATACTCTCCTCGTCTTCCAGGCCCCTGAAATTGGGCTGTATATATGGCCTCCTGCCTGGCTTTACGGATATCTTACGGCGGCGGTATAAATATGTAGTACCTATCCGTATACACAGTACCTACCTAGGTAGGTAGGTCGTTGGTTTCCAAGTGCTGCCTGCCCCTGAATGAGGTAAATAAAGTAAGGAGATTTTAGGTGCCTGGCAGTGCGATGGATGCCGAGTGACAGGTTCTGCGTCTGATGGCCGATGAAGGTCTCTCCTCCCATGCGGTCAGGTACCACTGCGCATTGAGTATGGCGGGTAGCTACATCCCCGCAGCCCTGTGCCTCTGCAGAAACACTTGTCCCGCAAGTACAGAGTACCTACTACCTGCCTTGCCTTGGTGCGCCCTGCATGCCGAAGCGAATGCCCCCACACACAGGCCAACAAGAGCAAGACGCGTGGAATTATCAGCAGTGCAGCGCGAGGTACCTAGGTACACCGCATGTATGGGCACTTTGTGGTAATTCAGGGTGCGGCCTGTGGCTGTTCGGGACCATCCAGCGTGCCAGCCTATCATCTAGTATGCAGTCGGGTTGTACCGAACTTCACAATCACCAGAGGAGCTGGCTTCAAGATTAATGTGAAAGGTTGAATGAATGTGTTGTATGGACCATGGCGGCTCGTCCCTGAACATCAAGAGCGAGGGGATACCGGCCTTACAGAGGTAGATATTACCTGGGTACGGTATACAATCGTAAACTCAACTCACCTCATGTAAGGTACCGACCAACCTTGCCTCGGACACCAGATGCCTTCCCTACACAGGTATCCGTACTCGATCCCGGTCTCCCCTGCCTGAACCTTTCCCTCTCTCGCTTCAGTCCTTGATGCCCTCTCCGTTTTCCGTACAGTCTGCAGTCTACAACAGCGCCATCATCCCGTCCACGTCTCCCCCCATCCAGCCCCGTTCCAGTTTCGAAGTCCCCCCAATTCCAGTCCAGTCCAGCCGAATCCCACGTCAAGCGCCACTGTCGCCCATGCCTTCGTGCTCTCGTCTCGTCCGCTCTTCTTCTTCTTCTCTCTTTCCCGTGCCTACTACAGTATTCTACGTATGTACTACCTACCACTAGCTCACGTCCGTCGTCGTGCCCTGACGTTGATGACGGCTTCTCCTGCTTGTGCACACCGACATCCCGTCTTTCCCCCCCTCCCACTTCACCTCCGTCCACTATTACACTAGGTATACACTAACGCAAGGCCCGCGCGCAGGCACCACCCTAGTGTATGTGCCTCATTAGAGCCCTCAATCACCACCCACTTGTACCTCCTTAGGGCCAGGACGGCACCCCTGAACCCGTCCACACTCCCCAAAACGCTCCCTCCTGTCCCTTCCTGCTCTGCTAACACAGTACTCATTGGCCAAGCCCTGGCTGGTCGTAGTCTCCCTCGTCCTCCACGTCGGCTGTCGCACCTCTCTACATCGTCCCACGACGACCACTTTGACGGCCTAGAGCCTACTTGGAGCCCTGCTCAAAAATCTCCAATCCCACCACCTGGCGTCGGACTCGTTCTGTTCTGCTCCAGTGCTCTTGCCTCGTCAGCGAGACCAAGAGGCTTTAGCCTGGACGTCTCTACCTTCCCGCCCAGCCATCATCTCAGCTCACCTTACCCTGACTTTTTGATCGATCCCCGGCGCCAGGCTCTTTTTTTTTTTTTCTCTGCACCCCAAAGACACCGAGCCCTCGAGTGCCCCTTCCCACGTCCACGTTCACGTCCACCACGTCGACGCCCACGTCCCCCCCAATACGCCGAACTTCCTCGCCCTCCGCCTCGAACGAAGCCAAACCAGCGCTACGGATACCTCGACGGTACCTGTCCACTTGCGGCGCTCGCTCATTACACTACTGCTATCCTCTTTTTCTCTGATCCCCCCTCCATTTGGGCTGGCCACCATCGCAGCCCCGGGCACACACCGAGCGCCCTCCACTCGGCGCTACGCTCCCCGACGTATACGCCCGTCCTGTCGAGCTCCTGGCACGAGCCGCACAGTCTGCCGTCCCTCGCACGATCGCCAGACCCTACTTGGTTGTCCATGATACAGCTCCTCTCAGCCGGCCCCTCGCCCATCGATCATCCTGCTGCTGCTGTTGCTGCCGACCTGACGTTCATGATCCTCGACAGAGCCGGTACTGCTCTGTAGATCATTTGTCGTGACGACGTCCTGCCCAAGAGGACGACGAGCTGCCCGTCATGGCCGCCGTCATGGAGGACTACTTGGAGAGTCCCATGGACAACGACGACGTCTTCCCTTGCAAAGGATGCGGAGAGGTATGCTGGTCCACCCCCCATTGACGTCTGGCCGCCCGCAAGCACGTACTGATGGCGGTGCCCTACCCGACTAGATCCTCGAAGAGGGCAAAGCGTTTGAACTCGGTATGTCTGCTCAGCTACGTTCTGTTCTCCCTCTACCTCCTTTCCTCTATCATCGTCTACCCACCTCACCTACCTTGCCTCCCTTTCACCTCACCCCGAGCATCATCATTGTATCTCGCACGGCTGCTACTCGGCCATGTTGTCGTCACCCATGGCCATGTCGCCCGCTGTCTCCAAGTTCAACCAGGCTAACGACTCCCCTCCACCCTCAGCCGGCAACCGATGGCATCTCAACTGCTTCCGCTGCAACACCTGCGGCACCCTCCTCGATTCCGACGCGAACCTACTGCTCCTTGGCGATGGCTCCCTCATCTGTAACAACTGCACTTACAGCTGCAGTGCATGCGGCAACAAGATCGAGGACCTGGCCATCTTGACTGGTGACCAGGCTTTCTGCGCGACTTGCTTCAGGTGTCGCAACTGTAAGAGAAAGATTGAGAACCTGAGATACGCGCGAACCTCGCAGGGCATCTTCTGCATGAGTTGCCACGAATCGCTCATGGCCCGGCGAAGAAAGAAATCAAAAGCAGCAGCCCAGGCAAAATCGAGGGAAAAAGACGGTTCACCCATGATAACCGACAAGTCGCTGCCCGCTCTTCCGCCCAACGCCATCCCTCCGAATGCCTTCTCTGATACCCGCGTCGACCCCGACTCTGACACCCCCACCGAGCTGTCCCCGCGACCGCGCCCGGCGTACAGCAGGAACGACTCTTCGTCCAAGAGCAGTAGCCGGCCCTCACGCTCCCCCGAGCGCACATCAGAAGCCATCAAGGACGGTTTGTCCCTGCCTCCCGCAAACTACCGCAACAACCGCAATTCCACCATCATCGCACCGAGCAACAACAATGAGGCCAACGGCGGCGGCGAGGACGGCTTCTTCATTCCTGTCGCTCTGGACCCTTCCCCCATGGCAAATACCGCCCCACGCTCGACGTCGGAGAGCTTGTCTGGCGTCTCCAAGAAGGATAAAGACTACTTCAATAGCGTCCCCCGGGTTGGGGCCGACAAGAAGAACGACTCGTCGTCCTCGACGCCGCATATCGCATTCCAGGAGAAGGGTCGCCAACCGTCGTCAGACTACGAGTCTGGGTCGGTCAAGCTGCCGCTACGCAAGACCTCAAAATCGTCGAGGAATGATTATCGGCTGTCGACGAACAACGACGAGAAGACGCAAAAGGTGACCGCTGGCAAGCTGTCGCCGTCGATTGATGAGTTCAAGTTGCAGGACGCGCCCAAGAGCAAGAAGTTGGTTAGCCCGAGAAGCGCCTCTCACTCGGCCGCCATGACCCCTGAGACGGGAAGCGCCAAGAGCAGCGAAGGCGTCTTGCGCAAAGACAAGGAGCCATTCCCGAACCTACCTTCGTCTGATTCACCGCCCCGCATGGGCAGTGGAACGCCTCGATCGTCCCAGGATTCGAGACAGCGCGATGAGGGCGAGGTGCGGCCTTCGATGGACTCCATCTCATCGTCTCGTACCGATGTGACGGCCAAGTCCATCACCAGGAAGGAGCTACCATCATCCTCGCGCAACGGTATGTGCTCTCGAACCCGTGTTTTATGTTTATGCAGGATGCACTGACTTTTTCTTCTCTCTGTCGCAGTAAACGGCAAGTCCGCTGGCGGCTCTGTTGGCCGATCCAATACGTACGATGAGACAAGCTCTTCGGGCCTCTCCGCTCCCGCGCGCCCGAACATGAATGAGCATAAGCTCAGCGATACCTACATGCAGCCCCGAGCGCCTCCTCAGCCTCCAGGTGTGCCTGCGAACACTCCCAAACCCCCCGCAAAAGATCAGGCGAATGCGTCTGGGTCTGGAGAGGAGAAGATTTCGCCTAAGCTACCGAGATGGAGCGCGGGTGGCGACTTCAGTATGGACGAGGACATGGCTAGGATCCTGGGCACTGACGAAGGCTCATCGTCGATACTCCGTCGTGTGTCAAACGCCGTTCGTCACGGTCGCACCAACAGCACCGAATCCGGTCATCCACCGCTTCCCCAGCATCCTCACAGAGTCACCGGTCACACGAGGAGTATTAGCGAGACCACCCGTGGTACCCCCTCGCCCCGCTGGCCCAAGACGCCCATTGCTGAGGACCCCAACGGTCACGAGATTACCAGTCCCATTTCCATTCATTCGAGCGACGACCCTGCATTCCTTAAGCGACAGTTGCGCAACTCGGAGAACCGTGTGGCGGAGCTAGAGCGGCAGTTCACCACCGAAAAGGACCTCAAGCGTCTGAACAAGACCCTGATTGAGAAGCGCAAAACAGTCTCAGTCCTGGACACCCAGACTGAGATTATGATCCGACAGTTGGAAGTGCTTGCAGGATACGTCGAACGTGCCAAGGAGACCAAGACGCCCGTTGACCCCCGTGATCTGGAGGACTCCGCCATCAAAGAGTTCGTGCAGAAGCTTGATAAGGTCAAGCAGACGATGAGTGCAGTTATTGAGCAGCTTCACGCCGAGCGAGACGAGCTAGTGGACGAGAAGAATCAGGCCATGGCTGACAGGGATCGTGCCCTCCTCGAGTTCGAGCAACTCTCGTCCAAGAACGCCCAGCTGGCCGACATGAACAACGATCTGACCCACCAGATCCAGGAGCGCTTCAAGTCTCAGATCGGAGGAGAGCTCAAGTCGCCCAATGGCCTCGGCATCTACAGCCAGAGCAAGGTGTTTTCATCGTCCAACCTAAACCTGGCAGATTCAGCCAGCATGACCACCACCCTTGTTCACGAGACGGACGAGCCAGTCGTAGAAGCCCGTCCGACAGTCGTGGACATCCGTAAAGGACAAGTCAAAAAGTTCAACTGGAAGAAGGGATCCAAGACCATGGCGCAAAACGTGGCCAAGGGCGTCAACCGAGCAGTCGTCGCGTTCCAACAGGAGCGTGAGCCGCGAGCCGCGCATCAGGGTCTCACCGGCGATAACATCGGCCTGCCGTACAACATGACAGTATCTCAGGTTGAAGCACCCGTCGTCACCCAGACCCCAGCTACCACGCAGAAGGGCGGCGTGCCACAGCCCGCAGACCGCCAGGGCTTCGGCTTCTTCAAGAAGAACAATGCCGCGAAGTCCATGTCTACGACGAATGTGTCCACGCCTACCATTGCGGAGGCACCTACTACGCTCTTCGGCTCCGACCTCGTCGAGAGAGCTGACTACGAACGTCGCACCATCCCAAGCGTCGTGACCCGCTGCATCGAGGAAGTCGAGCTCCGTGGTATGGATATAGAGGGTATCTATCGCAAGACGGGAGGCAACTCTCAAGTAAAGATGATCCAAGAGGGATTCGACAAGAGCGAGGACTATGACATTTCTGATCCAGGCCTCGACATTACTGCCGTAACAAGTGTCCTCAAGCAGTACTTCAGAAAACTTCCCACTCCACTGCTGACCTACGAGGTCTATGACAGGGTGCTCGAATCTAACGGTGAGTGTATCCCCCTAGCTGTCGAGCAGTGGTACTGACATCCTCCAGCCATCACGGATCAGGCCGAGCGCTGCGATCACCTTAACAAGGTTTTCAGCACGATGCCCCAGCGCCATCGCGACTGTCTCGAGTTTCTCATGTTCCACCTTGCCCGGGTGGCCCAGCGAGAGCCCGAGAACTTGGTGAGTGATTCCATTCTCGCTAGATAATAGCGTACATGCTGACCGCTTTAGATGTCTCCCAAGAACCTCGCTGTCGTGTTTGCCCCGACAATTATGAGAGACACCAGCCTGGAGCGAGAGATGACGGACATGCACGCCAAGAACCTAGCCGTGCAGTTCGTCATTGAGAACAGCCATACCATCTTCACCGATTAAAATGCTGGCTTTGGATGGCCTGACGCCGAGTTGGAAAAATGTATATATCCACGCACCACACGACTTTACGCCTTCGACCCTTTTTTTCCTTCCTTTTCACTGATCCTCTCTCGGGAGGCCCGCCCATAGTCGACGGCCATCGAATTTTGCATTTGGATTCGGCATTCCGTTGGACCGCTGTCATGAACGCAGAAACGGGGCGTTGTTCCGTGCCAATGGAGCTTTAATGATATCCGGATTTCTCGCCTTGCGGCTCGAAAGGAGTTTCTTTCTTGGTTCTCAAAACGGGTTTGGGAATCACGACTGGCGGAGCGTGTTAACTTTTGATGCGAGCGCGCTTTTACCCACTCTCACTCGTTGGCCGACGGGTGTTGAGCACGACCTGATTTGTGGCGAGTTTTGTATCTGAGTAGAAGGGGAGATGATGCATGGTGGACGATGAAGAATGAGGCAGCGAATGAGGCAGCGGTTGATCAAAGCATGATAGTGTTGTACGGGTCATTATGGGACGAGGTTCTTTTGACGTAGTGGCACCGCAAATACCAAACATATGAGTCGGCCCTATGGTGTTCTTCCCGCTACCTCTCCCGGGTGAAAAACGTCGGCCACCAAACATTTACACATTTTCCCCTTACGACCTTGTTCTGTCCATATGAAAAGTGGTGGTATCAAACTAGTAATGTGAAGATTCTGTCGCTCTGCTACCCCTTTTTATTTCGAGTCTCCCACCATGCGCTTCACCTTCTCAAGCAACAGCGCGCTCTCCCGGCCCAGCTTGCGCTGGCCGTTCTCTCCGCCTTTGCGGGCCTTGGCCATGGCGCGGCGGAACCTCTCGCGGTCGGCGGTCTTGCGCTCACGCTCCTCCTGGCGCCGCTGCATCTCCGCACGACGAGCCTCGGCCTCGGCCTTGCGCTTCTCGGCGTGCTCGATCTGCTTCTCGTAGTAGCCCGGCTTGCGCGGGCGACGGGGCTTGCGGGGCTCGTAGCGCTCGATGTCCTCGCCGTCCTTCTCGCCGTCGTCCTCATCGCCCTCGGTGGGCTTGCCGTGCTTGCGCTTCACGGCGATGGTGTTGGGGTTGGGCAGCTCGCCGTCGTTCTCGAGCATCTCCTGCCGCGTAGGGTGCACTTCTGACGGGTCGGGACCCGGCGTCTGTGTCTGGGTCTCCGTCTGAGCCTCCTCTGGTTCTCGTTCAGGCTGCTCCCCAGGGCTCGTTGCCGCGCGGCGCTCCTCGTCGCCGGCGACGTGGTCGCCCGCGTCCTCTGACGGGCCCGCCCCCGCGGCTTGGCTCTTGGACTCCCGGGCGGCGAGCTCCCTCTCCTTGATCTTGGCGTACTGCTTCTTGATCTTTGCCTTGTGGATGAGATCCGCCTTCTTCTTCTCGTCTGTGGTTGTGTTAGCAGGCTGCGGATGCAGATAGGGGGGAGGTGGTCGCTAACTCTTTCTGCGCCAGGGGCCGTCCGGAAGGTTCTCGGGGCCTACACGAAAGCCCTTGCGGGCCTTCTTGGGCTCTGAGGCCGCGCCGCCCTCGGCCGCGCGTTTCGGGGCCATGTTGCGCGGGTTCGAGAGTGAGTGAGAGAGTGTCGGATGAGTGGAATGAGACCGGGCCGTTGGTTAGGGCACTCTGTGCTTGAAAGAGAAGAAGTTGTCACGCCGTACAGATTCCAGTCGGTGATCCGCGGTTGCACAATGAATTAGACGCGGCGCTGTTGGCTGCCGTCGTTGGTCGTGGATGAATGAGTTCAAAGGTTGTAATAAAGGCTACTGAAGATTCAGTAGGGGACGATGAGTTTTTAGGTGGATCCGGATGAGAGAGGTTCGAGAACGGGGATCGAAAGGGGCTTAGCGCGGACCCACTCCAGCGGCTCGGTGACAGGACCCTGGTTGATGCTTTTTTCAAACTTCACCTCACTCTTACTGGTTACCACCTCAGACGATATTTACCATTCCACGAACTTCTTGCCTACCTACTCGTATGAACTCTCTTCTAACTCTCTTCTTTTCCCTACAACTCCCAATGTAAAAATCTCTACACATCTTTTTAGGCTGTATGTTATCAGTCCGGCACGACACACAGTATGCGCTTCATCGTTTCCCTTCATCATACCCATAACTGCCCAGTTCACCTCGACATACATCACCTAGATTACCACGCTCTCGTATGTTACTTCTACTGTTTTAGTAGGCTCTAGTTGTTCTTCTAGCGTACCGAGAAACCTGCCCCGATATCTTTGCTGAGTATCCCCCTTGGACTGGCCGTCTGCCCGGGAAGTCTAAACGCAAAACAGTAAACTGAAAAGGCAATAGTAAACGTCCATGACGATTCACTCTAGTCACTTTTCTGCCGTAGAAATCACTCGCAATGCAAGTGGCTTCATATGTGTGCTGCCGGAATTCACCTCCTCCCCAGTCTCGGCACGGAGCCCACGTGAGGGTGAGAAGGCAGGTACGGGCAGGCGCACCTTCAGAGCCAACCACCGCACCTTCCCAATCCTGCGCTCAAAGGTATATGCCCCCTAAAAAAAGGCCGGTCTTTCACCACAAGTTCGGCGAAGACGCAAGCCCTCTGGCTTAGTCGGTAAAAGCGCGCGCAGTCGCCAAGATGGGGGTCGGTTACAAATACCACCGGTTCGAGTCCCCATTGCCTTGTGGTGCGGCAAGCTCGAGGTGGCGCGCCATTGCGGAGGCGCGTCGGACATTGTTTTTTTTTTCTTTTTTCCCGTGATGTCTTTTACTTGGAAACCTCATTTTTGTGCTTGGTTTCGCGGGAGTGAAATGTTGTGTCCAAGTCGTGATGCCTCGTCTTTCATGAGGGCGAGCGGTGGTGTTGTGTTGTCTGCGGGCTTGCCGACGTGAGTGGGCCACCTAGGTAGAGAGGAATGTCGAGCAGAGTAACATTTCAATTGCTTGCTTGCTCTACAATGCCATGCCGCATGTCGTCGTCTCACATTTTCGTGCCATCTCTCGCTGGGACCTCTGTGTATGACCTCAACGCCGTCTGCCTCTAGAACATGACGAAGCAACCTCCTCCCTTCCAGTCGCCCTCTCACAACTTCTCCTTGAGCCTCACAAACAACGACTCCGCCTTGGCCAACACCCGCCCCTGCTCGTCCTCCATGCGCCCGTCGATCCAGTACTTCCTCCCCTCGGCCTTCCTCGCCGTCACCACCACGAGCACCGTCTGCGGCGTCTGCACGGGCCGCACGTAGCTGGTGTTGAGGTACGCGGTCATGTACGCGCTGTCCCGGTGGGCTATCCCGTTGTCCCTGTTGACGGAGAAGAAGAAGCCGAGCGTCTCGTCCAGGATCGCCGCGACGATGCCCCCGTGGCAGACGCCCGGGTATCCGTTGACGCCGCTGCGCAGCGCGAGCAGGCACTTGACCTCGCGGATGATGTTCCCCGCGACCCCGTCGGCTGCTGTTGTTGCTGCTGCTGCCGCCGGCGGCTCGGGACGCTTGTAAAACGTCAGAAACGCCGCGATGGTCCCGTCCGTGTTCAGAGTCTTGGCGAAGAGCTCGTCCTCGGTGCTCGGCTTCGCGAACCGCGAGGTGGCCGTCTCGTGGACGACGCCGGGCGCGTTGAGGTGCGCCGCGCACCAGGGGATGGCGAGGAAGTGCTTGGCGTCTGGCGTCGCCGGCTCCATGGCTGCTGCTGCTCTGAAGGTCGGCGCCGAAAAGTTGCGGGATAAGACGGCCGTGCGAGGGAAGAGTTTCCGGAGGGTTGGGAATGACATGGGGATCTCGTGGCTTTATCGCTTTCACAATGCTCAGCGGCAGGAGTCCCACCAGCGCCGGTTCGGATGCCGAAAGACGGTGCCGACGGGGCCGAGGTCCAACCTCACTCCCGCCCCGTTGGTATTTGTCTGGTCCGTGCGCAACAGTTCAGCAAACCCCTGCATTGTGGGACCTGCAGTTGCCGATCATCATCCCCCTACCTACCTACCTATGAGTACCACCGAGAGCTCCCTAATAAAGTCTTACTCGCTGGCCTGACGGCTGGATCACTCATAATACAATGTTACTGAGAAACGACTACTGTATTACAGCATATATCTAAATGCCTCGCTGGTCGTCCCTGATTGCCTGCGTGATCCGACCAGGCCTTGCTCTTCTTCTGCATCAGCATCAACCGCTGTAACGTCGATCTTCCGGTTTAGGTATCCAAGGTAGAACCTCAAAAACAGCGCCAGAACGGCCACGGCGAGCATGGCACATGCACAGGCCTGCATGCCAGGCGCATAGAAAGGCGCATCACGATCCGGGTACAGTCTCGTTCCCACGAGCGGCCCGCACTGCCCGACTATCTGCATCAACGCGAACCCGCCGCCCTGCCTGCTCTCCGAAGCCTGGTTGTTGATGCTCCATGCAACCGTAAGGGTCACGACATTGAAAAAGCCTATGGCGGCAGGGTATACGGCAAGATAGCGCAGCGGCGGAGCCAAACCCAGCGGCTCTGCCAGCGCGAGTGCAGCGTAGCCCGCGGCCGATGCTAGTGCGTGAAGCACGATGGGAACAGAGCGATTCTGTGCTCGGTCCGACAAACGGGCGGTCAGAAGGACGCTGAGAAACGCAAGGAAGTAGGGGGGCGCGCTGAGGCCTTGGGACTCCAACCGAGAGTGGCCCATCTCGGTTAGGATCTTGGGTAGGAAGACGGGCAAAGAGGAGTACGCCATGTTGGTGAGGAAGAACATGGCAGCCGTCAGCCAGGCCATTGGATCGCAGAAAATCGCAAAAACTTCGCGCATTTTCAGGCCGTGCTTCGCTTCCTGCCCGCGCTTTGTATGTGGCTTCCCGTGTCGCAGTCGAAGGCGAGCCACCTTCTGCTCCCGAGTCGTGAGGTACGCAGCCGTCTCGGGGGAATCAGGAATGATATGCCATGCGGCTGCAGCGACGACAACGGAGGGAAACCCCTCGACTAGGAACAACAGGCGCCAGGGAGCAATAGGGCCGTATTCTGCGAACTTGATGATCAGCCACGCCAAAGACGATGCGAACGTCGTGGCCAGTGGTGCCGCTACCAGATGTCAGCATGTTCAATGTCTTAGGCACAATCATTTTGCAGTTTGCTGACCTGAGATGAAAATTGCAGTCCGGAAGGCTAACTCCTCTCTCCTGAAGAAAAAAGACAAGTAGAAGGGTATTCCAGTGAAGCCAGCCTCCCCGATACCAAGCAACACTCGCAGGACAATGAGCATTGGGTAGGAAACCGAAACTGCCTGAAGGGAAGCTGTCAGGCCCCACGACAGAACAATCAGGGAGACATAGATGTGGGCTGGGATAAGCTTCCAGAGCAGTGACATCCACTCGAAGGCGATGTACGAGATGTAAAACGCCGTCAGCGTCCACTCGTACCAACCGTCCCAGGCCGGCTCTGACTGCAGGTCATCGTCCATGCCGGCGATACGCGCGTTGCCAATGTCTGGGGCCACTGCGTTAGTGTGAGAAAACACATAAGGGGATGGTTCGCCAGACTGGACCGATCCAAGAAGCTGAGCATGAACAGCAACGCCACAAAAAGCACCAGGTTCCTGTCGTGCTTGCGCACCACCGCTCTCTCTTCGTCGGGAGTATAGAGCTGGAAGCTCGCGACGGTGCTGCTGCTCGCCCGCCTCCGCAGCGAGGACATGCCCTCATTCCCCCACCCATCATCACCTTCCTCTGTCGACGGCGATTTCAAACTCCTGAGCTCGTAGGCTTGGCCACCGCCGAGGTCCATTTCTCGCAGATGCAAGTCCTCTTCTGCGTCATCAAGGTCGAGATCGCTGTCGAGATTGAAGTCGGCTGTAGTCTGCGAAAACGATGGCGATAGTTCGCCTGCGCGGGGAGAGACGGCGGGAACGTGGAGCCTGGAGGACCCTGCCATGATGAATGGCACTGGACGAAATGCACGCCAGGTTTGAGGGTTAAGATGCCACTCGTCGTGACTTGGTGGAATAATCAAATCATGGGAGAAAAGAAACAAGCCGACTTGCAGGTCATTTGCGGAATAGCAAAGTAGACAGCTATGTTTCTACCAAATGAACGAAGAGGGGGTCTGGCTACGCGCGTGTTTGGCTCCTGCGGATGTCTTGAAAGAGAGAGAAGCGCGTAATTAGAGCTACTGGAATTGGGGGAAGAGCCCTTGGCCAATGACGTAGCAAGCTAACCCCTGTTTCGCTTCGAAAGGGAAGCTCGGGTTCGCGGGGGCGCTCACTCCCGCCTGGGGTTAGTTTACTGCGGGAAGACGACGGGCAATAAAAGGCACGAGTAGGCCAGGTAGGTAGGTAGTAGATCTTGGCCAGTGATGGCCTGGCTTATTGTTGTCAATTATCAAGTCATTTATTATGCATTCGCTTTAAATCGCTCCAGACATTACCTGCCGCGCCGGCATAGGTATGCCAGCTGCAGGAAACCGGGTGGTGAGGTACACTAGATACCGTCGTGGGTGTGGTAAGTAGATAGGTACAGAATGTGGTGCACCGTGCGGTATGGAAATCCGCGGGTACCCATGTCTCATGGGTCGTCAGCCCTCTTCCCGAATAGCCTCCTAAAGCCGCCGCCCTTGGGAGTCTTGGGTCTGAAGTCCATTGACGGTTTCGGCTGCAGCAATGTCGGTGCTGGCGTGTCCGAGTTCATGTTTGGATGTTGGAACAAAGTGCCGTATGGCAGCCCTGCCTCTTTTGGCGAGATCTGTGGTTGCTGTGGCGACATGGCCGATGCGAATTGGCTTGCTGGAACACTAGAAACGTACTCTTGGGTCGGAGCCGCCGGTCTTGACGAGGGGCCTGCGCTCCGGTCCCGGGCTCTCGGGTTCTCCCTCTCGGCTTCCCGTGGGACCTCCTCCCTCGACCGCGATTCTTTGAGGGTGCTCGTGTCTTCGGGAAAGTCGCGCACCTCATCACCGCAAACCACGACGTACCACCTTATGTCCTCCCCTCTCTGTAGCTGGTCTCGCAGCTTCTCAAACCAGCCGGCCTTCTTCCCTGATGTTGAGCCCTTCTTGGCCTTGAGGTACTCGTCGCTTGGGGCGCTGGCCATGGCCTTTGTTTCGCCCAGTCGCTCCTCGTAGCGCATGATCTCTTCCGTTATCGAATTGCTCAAATCGACGCGCACCACATGGTCGGCAACGTAGGCGTAGGGTCGGCTGACGTAGCTCAGATCGGTCGGGTCATATTCCTCCAGCAGCTTGACGGCGCTCCAGCTGTTCTGCAATACGTCGTCTTCTTCGGGAGGAACGGTGGACGGCGGCACGTCATATTCGGTTCGCAGAACCCCGGCCTTCGGCGGCTTGGACTTGCTGCGCTTCTTCTTCTGCTGGGCTTCGGTGTCGTCTGAAGGGGGCTCCGGGAGGAAGTCGAAGAGAGAGTAGAAGGACTCGAGGATGGCGGGGGACGAGTTCGGTGCAACGATCCACTCGGGTGCAGCGTCATCGATATTCTGGACGACGACAAAGACGCGAATGCTTCGACGATCCCACCGAAAGCCGTGACATAAATAGGTAGGCATGGTGGGTAGTCACGATAGAGCTTGGACGGGTGGGGAGGGGTTGCGAAAGATAGGACGACGTAAACCGGCGTGATGGGTGGCGGGGCTGAGATAGGTAGGTACTACCACTCAGGGGAACGGATACAATAGCGAGCGCGAGCCGCTCCAAGCTGGAGCTGGGGTACACTCGGGGCTCCAATCGCAAACGGTAGGGGTCGTCGGTGGCCGTGCTATCTATCGCTCTGTTGTCGTCGTCGGCGGCGGCGGCGGATGCCCTGGTGGTGTCGTCAGAGGTCCTCGAAGAAGCGACTCGAGAGACTTGTTGGTGGCCGCGTCTTGGTCAACTGAAAGTCAAAAGGGGCGAAGCAACTTGGCAAAAGCCGACGGGAGAGATTTTGGATGCTGATGGCAAGACGGGTTATTGGGTGCCGGCGGACGCTGGTTCGGGCACGCACGCAATGCATTACTATCCTGGGCGAGAAAACATGGCTCGTCGCATCGCACACGCCCGGCAGCGTACCCTCCAAGGCCAACGAACGAAAGAGATAGGGGGGAGAGAGGATGAAAGGGCAGGGAAAGAGAAGAGCCCGGACCGACGGAGGGAGTTTGCAGGTGAGCTGAGCCGAGAGTGTGCGCACGAAAAAGCAAAAACCGGGTCGAGTTTGCGGTACAGAGGAGGCTGCGAACTGCGGGAGGGTTGAGAATGAGAAAAGGAAAGAGTTAGAAGACTCGAATGGAATGAATTCAGAGCCTCCCTCGGTCAGTTCAATGAGTGCAAGGTCAAGGTCAAGGTCAAGGTCAGTCAAGGCCGAGGCCGAGACCACGTCCAATGCGAAACTTTCGGTACTGTTAAGATGCCTCCTAGGTACCAAGATGGAATAAAGTAGAGCCCTGGAGGTGCCTTGGGTACCCAGCTTAGGTATGCAAGGTACCGCAGCTCCATAGGTACTTACCTATTTAGGGCACTTAAGGTCGGAATGAAACTGGCAGGTGCCATTGGCCGACCGGAACTTGTGCCGGACCTGCTGAGCATCTTTGCTGACGGTGTGCCCGCCAGTCGCGAGTCTGTGCCCTCATGGCCCGAAGAGAACGTGCCTATTTCTGGATGCTGCCAGCTGGAGACTTCAGTCGGATCAGATGGACGATGTTGTCGCTGTCGTTGCTCATAATAGGCAAAGAACAGATCGTGAGAATAGCATTCTCTAGAGCCCCCTAAAATAAAAGTGGATAAGAAGATGCACAGGCACCGGTCGCCGGGTTGGAGCCTCGCCCTGCAGGAGTAAAAGTCAAGAAAATAACCTCAGACGTTGAATCAAACTGTTGCGCTAAAGTATTGCCTATTACCAGGTATTCGTACAATACTCGAGGTGGTCTGTAGAGTAGTAGATACTAGGTAGCAATAGGAAAGCCCCAAAGGTCCACCTCGCATGCTACCTACCTTGCTTTGACTTTTGCACCTGCGCATGTTGCATGTCTTGCAGCCGAGCCGAGGTCGAGTTGCTGATCTGAACAGTGCCGCGGTGCGTTGCCTCGGTGTACTCACAACTGGGTCTAAGCAGTGCTTTGAGAGTTGCTTGATCGCCGCCGACGATTATAGACCGCCAGACTTTAAGCCATAGATGAACTTGAGAGATTGCAATAGATCCGGTTTATACTCGTCAGCGGTCGTGTGCGCCTTCGTTTCTTCAACTCTGGCCTACATGGCATAGTTGGTAGAGTTTCAAAACGTCTCGAAACTGGTACGCAGGTGCCTTGAGGCCTGATCCCTGACTTTGTAAAAGCCGACGCACTCGCACCACACATGGGAACATGCGAACAGGCGGGGTAAAGGCGTTTGTTTGCCTTGCCTTTCCTTCTAATCCCTATGGTAGTTTACCTGCCAATGATCATGAAGGCCTTGACCGGCCCGAGGCTCACATGCGTGTGGCAGCTCCCAGGAAGCGTATCAGGTCCACGAGACTCGACTCGTCAGGGAGAGGGGTCAAACGACAGATTGATGGCTCTCTTGCACTGCGGGGCTTCTTGTAGGGTAAATAGGATACATGCTTGGTCTCTATGCCGACTCTCAAAGCAAGAAGGCAATTCCCACCACCGACGCGCCAAACGCTATCGGCAGACTCGCCCATGTGCGGCTCGACCCGCTCGGCGATTGGGTCGGAGAAGCCTCGGAAGCAGCCCCGGAGGCGGTCCTGGAGGCGGTTCCAGACGCCGTGCCCGTCTCGGTGGGCTGTTGCGCGCTTCCCGTGGCTCCCGTCGCGGGACCCTCGGACGCCGTCGTCTTCGGAGAGGCTGTCTGAGAAGGGCTGCTGTACGACTCGCATGTTGCCGTCTTCTGAGCCTCCGAATCGAACGACAGCCAGTACGAGGCCTCGTACGGAAAGCTGGTGTCGATGGGATGAACGGCCTCGACCTTCTCCAACCCGGCAGTGATTGCCACCACGACGGAGCGAGCATCCACGAAGCACGTGTTGACCGGAAGAGGCTCGTCTGTCTTGGTCGTGCTGCCGTCGACCGTCGTCACGGAGCACACTCCGTATTGGTCCGAGATGACATCCTTGCTGCCACTCCCCAGTCTGCACTCCCAGCGCTTGGTTATCCCGGCGGTCGCCGTGTTGGTTCCCATCCACAGCGAGCCACTGTGGTGGGTGACCTTGGCCGGGTAGTAGCCCTCGTTCTTGCAGGCCGTGTTGGCGCTCGGGCAGGCAACCTCGTAGGTCGCATTCTGGCGGGCATAATTGATGATGGAGGCTTCGAGACTGCCCGTCGGGTGCGAGTCGTAGATGAAGAAGTGACGGGCGGACGAGGTGACGGCAGGCGAGGCTTGCGCATCTGCAAAGCCGAGCAAAGCGGCGAGGAAGATAGTCGTCTTCATTGTTGATGATGGCTTTGGCTGCTGACTGCGGTTCGATAATGCCATGCCCACCAACGTTCCAACGCGAAGTGGAAATGGGATCCTCAAGTAGTAACACTTCCTCCACCTCTGCTACTCAGAGCAGAGGGTTGCCAAGCCTTGCTCATTCGCATGCGCCGTATGTCATTTACCGTTACCACGAAGCAGAGGGACTTTTGATCTCGGCAGGCGTCCTTCCAACCCTGGAAGTCTGTTGGACCTCACGGCTGGGTCGACTCCCAGCGTAAGGAGCACGCAGCATGACAATGTTGGGTGTCTGCGCCGCGTGCATGCAGCCAGACGAAATCATCGTCGCCCTTCGTATTTGTTGGTGTTGGTGATGGTTGAAGGAAATAAATGACCTACCTACCTACCTAACATTGGAAACGTCATCGAGCCGCACTTCAGCACTGGATGGGATCTTTCGGTCTGGACATTTCTAGGTATCTTTCACCCATATATACTCACTAGTTTTCTCGAGATACTAAGGAAGACCCTGAAGGCTGGGCAAGGCCCAGTGCTGGCCATGTATCTGTATACATATTACATGTACTATTAGTACGAGGTAATGGTAGTGCATCAATACCTGCACTGTATGGTGGATTCAGTGCAGGGGCCCCCGAGCCGAGGAAAAAAGATGGTGTTCTGGAACCCCCGTTCGGTGCTGCCTGGATGCTACTCTAGCACCTCCAGGGACCGGAGACGCGGGCTGATTGGGCCTCCCGTCTCGTACCGCCTGGAAGAGCTTGGGGCTGAGGGGGCCTTGCAGCCCCTGCTGAGGCTATCCGCCAGGAACAGGGGACAGGGAACTCAGACCAAGCTCAAGGCTCGAGCTGGGCAGAGTCTACAGGGCCATCCTGGAAGCTTCATTTGGCGTTCTTCTGAATCTGTGCACCATCCGCCTCCTGACCACGGCCTTCCCTCATCGAGAAAAAGCCGCCAGAAGTCTGGAGATTATTGCCCAATGCTGGAAGTCCTCGTCCACGAGGCAAGTGGATTGCCGGGCACGTTTTTTTTTTCTTTTCATTTCCCCCTTCTTTTTTTCTTCGTTTTGACAAACCTCTATCGATCCTTCGACCAATAGTGGGGCGCGATACGTACCTCACCTTGTGCGTGTTCCACATTCGTCGGTCCAACAACGACGGCAGGTTCTTCATGTCAGATTACATGGATTTGAGCCCACCGCTCTAAACAGCGTGGGAGCGGATTTCGGCCACCCGTACGAGCCGATGGCCAAGGGCCGGCCCGGATTAATAGAAAGTCCGGCGGCTAAGCCCCTAATGGCTAGCACGGGGCGTAATAGGGGCGAAAATTACGTATAGTAGTATATAGATATATATATTAATATACGTACTAATTAATATATAATTTAATAATTAAAAGTCTTATACTATAACCCCTTTACTATATATAACTAATTAATTACTATAAGTCTTTTTAGATAAATATATTACTATAATAACTAATTTAACTACTAATAAAATCTTCTTTATAGACTTTAAGGATTAAATTCTTTAGTAAAACGCTATTTAGATTTAAGTGTTTTTTTTTAACTTTTAAAACGCTATTAACTTAGATATAAACTACTAACTACTAATTAGTACTATAGTACTACTTCTAAAGCTACTTTTAAATAACTACTTAAAGAGCTTTACTTACTATAAACCTAAACTACTAAGCCTTTATTCCTTAATACCCGCGGAATTTAACCTATTAGTAACTATTCCTAAGGACGTTTTTTTTTATATAGTATTAATAACTTTTATTATACTATAAGTATTATAAACCTTTTTACTAAGTACTTTAAACTTTATACTAATACTTAAAGTATATAAAGAGTTATTAGTTATTACTATAAAAACTATAAAAAAAATAAAAATAATTTAGTTATATAAATATAAAAAACTATATTTCTTAAGTTTTAGTACTAGTACTATAATATAAATAAGGGACTAGTTAACTAGCTACTATATTTTAAAAGCTATTTTAATATAACTGTGTTTTTTTACTATAACTATATAGAGTAGGCGCTTTAAAACTACTTTATAATTCTTTATAGCTATTACTTTATATTAAAAGTAGCTACTATTAAGTAGTTTAATTTATAAATTACTAAGATTTATAAAGAATAAGCCGTTTTACTTAAGGCCTTTTTAAAGAATAAATTTTAGCTATTTAATATATACTAAGTTTTTAAGTACTTATTAATTTAAAGCTTTATTTAAAACTTTAAATTAAAGTACTTTAGAGTATAGTATATAGTTATACTTAAAAAGGTAATTTTATTAATTACTAAAACTATTAATAACTTATTAAAGTTAATTAAAAGACTTTAGTATGTCTTTAGGGTATTTAGTATTAATTAAGTAAATAGCTTAAAGTTAAATAAGTAGTATAGAAACTATTTATAAAGTATTTATTTAAAGTAAAGTAATTACTAAAGCTTTTTATAATATAATATCTACTCTACTTATAACTTTATTTATTTATTTAATTTATATTATTATATCTTTTTTAAAAAAGTATTTAAGGGATAGTACTATAATATAGTTTATTAAGAGTATATTAATAAGTACTTAAAGATTAATAATTAATTAATTAAACTTATTAAGAATCTTTATAGTAAATAACTTTATAATTAATATATTAGGAGTTTTAAGTAGCTACTAGTAGTGTTTTAGGTTGCTTTTTATAAGGGCTTATAAGTTTACCCTTTTAAAGACTCCTACTTACTTAACTCTAGTATATTAATTTATATATTTTATAATAAGTAGCTATTTATAAAACTTTAAGTAGTTAGTATAAGTAACTATTTATAAGTAAGTTTTAAACTACTTATAATTAAAGTATATAAAAATATAAGTATTAGAGTTACTTAAGTTAATAAAAAAAAATTTATAATACGCTTTTATAATATAGTACTTTATATATTTATAGTAATAAATTTTATTTCCTATTAGTAGTTATATAAATAAGGATACTAGTAGGACGAGTGCCCTAGGTATTAATTAATACTATATAGATTTAATTATAGCTTCTTTAGTATTATTAAAGTTAAATATAGTTAATATATACTTAAGTATAATAAACTTATTCTTAAAACGGCGCGTAGTAGCTATAGCTTTATATAGGCTATTTAGTATACTTATACTTTATAGTAGTAAAATAAATATAACTCTATAAGGTAATAGTTTTTTAAAAGTAGTAAGGAGATGTGGTACTAGTGGCTCGGCTACTCTAGCCCTAAGCTATTTTACTATTTAACAAGCTTTATAAAAAGAGTTTGGATTATAGTTAGTACTTTTAAATTTAATAACAATAAGGCCCCTTGCCTTTACTACGATACGTATAGTATTAGTAAAGTAAAGAGAATAATTTATTATAAGCTATAAAAGAATAACGCGTATATCTACTTTAGTAAGTATATTGCGTTTAACTTTTATTTATATATAAAAGGATATAGTGGGTTTATATTTATACTAGTATTTATTAACTGTATTACTTAGTATTTATAGGATTATTACTTTTTTAATTATTTTACTAATACTCTTACTAAGACTTTTAATAAGTTTATTATTATAATAAAACTTTAATATAACGTAAATATACTTATATTTAAATATAATAGAGAGTTTATTAAATATAAGAGACTAATAGTTACTTTTTAAGTATAAGGCCGTTTTATTAAGCTATTTACTTTAAATACTTAAGATTAAAATAGTAGTATTAAGTATATTAGTATTATAGTTAAAGTTAAAGTAAGGACTATAAAAAAAGGTAGTAAGTTTTTTTATAAAATATAGCTTAATATATATAAGTCTGTAGTATATTTTTATAACTATATACTATAAGTAGCTTTTAGTTAAAAGACTCTATATAAGGTGCTTTACTAGTGGCTTAGAGATAATAATACTATAAAGCTGAGTTTTGTGTATTTATGAGTATATAGTTATAAAGTATATGCCTTTATAGCTACTACTTAGTTTAAAAAGAAGTACCTTAACTACTTTATTAACTACGTCCTTTTAGGGTTTTTTATTAATAAATTAATACTATATATAAATACTTTTAACTAAAAAGGTTATTACTATAAAAAATATAATATTTAATAAAACTTAATAATTTAATAGTAACTTAAAGGCTTTTACTAAAAATACTTTAAACTTTAATTTTAATACTATTACTACATAAGTTTATAACTACTTTATTAATAATAGGGAGACTAATTATTAAGTACTATGTAGACTCTTTTTACTAAGTAAAAAGGATAATAAAGTTATACTTTTTATAAAGGCCCCTAGTAAAATTTTTAAAAATCCTAATTCTAAAGACCCTACTATAAAGTAAACTCCCCCTAGTAAATATTCCTACTTAATAGTTTACTTTAAGTTAATATTAATACTACTTAACTTACTTATTACTTTTTTTTAAGTATTTATTTATAAAGAAGAGTATTTAAAGAGGTGTATAGGAGTAGCGCTGAGTTATAATAATTTAAAAGACTTTAAGTAAACTTATTATAACGCGCTTACTAGACTCTATTAAAAGTAAAGCTCTCATAAGGCTACTTTTTTAGTAGGGACTTTATTATTATATTAAAATACTTTATAGTGTTACTACTTTTAGGCTAGCCTCTTAGCTATTTATAAACTATTAAAGGGAATCCTTAGTATTTAATATACTCTAGAGGTATTTTAAATAGTAAATATTAAATACTTTAATAGTAATTTTTAACTATAGGGAGAGGATATAGGCACTTAAAGAAATAAGACCTTTTTACTAAGTGGGTATAAGAAGCTGTATAAAGTATATAATAATTTACTAGTACTAGGTACTTTTTAAAAAAATCTTTAACTTTTACTTATATTTTATATAAAAGTATTAGTTTATTTATATACTATAGTTATATAAGTAGTTAAAGTGATTTATTTTAAAAGTTATTTAAAAATAAACTTTTAAAAAAAGGTACTTATAAGTACTATAAAAGGCATTTAAATCTTTAGGTACTACTAGGTTTATATATATAAGTTAAATAAATATAGTAGGCTTTTAAAAATTAAAGCTTAACTTATTATATATAGTAATTAATAGTATTAAAATAATTAAGAAATATATACTTTAATACTTACTAGTATATTTTTTTAAATACTAATAGCTATTACTAACTACTTTAATTTTAAGCTTTTATAGTATAATACTATAAATACTTTTATATATATAGAGTTTAATAAGGATATTTATATATAAATACTCTTTAGTTACTAAAAAAAGGGTACTATTCTTAAGTTTGTTAAAGCGCTTTATAGATTATATTACTTACTACTCTTTTAGTAGTACTATTTTAAAGTAGATTTATAAAAGTTTAAACTAGAGTAAGTTACTAGTAAAAACTACTATTAAATATATAGCTATATAATTTTTTTTATATAAATAACTATATACTTTATTTCTCTTTAGAGTACTATAATAAAACTATAGAACTTATTAGAGCTTTTTAAAAGTAGTATTATTTTAAGGGCAGTTAAGACTTATAATAGTTTTTAGGGATTAAAGTTATTTATAACTATACTATAAAGTGGCTTTAGTTTTTATAATTTATATATATTAATAAGTTTATTAAATACCTTTAGTAATGCGTAATAAAATTAAAGAAAGTATATACTTTACTATTCTAACTAAGTAAGCTTTTTTTGTATAAGGGGACGGCTATATATACTAAAACTAACTAGTACTAAAGTAATATTAACTCTATAATATACTTAGTAATAATAGCTTAGCCTAATATTACTTTTTTAGTTAACTATTTTACTTACTTTAACTATAACTCTAGTTTAAAGTATACTAAAAAAGCTAAGAGAGTTATAACTTACTTTATTTATTAGTACGTTTTGTACTTTAAATACAGTTATAAGGAAGGAAAACTTAATAATAGCTTTATAGTTACTATAAATATAAACTTTATTAATAATATAATAAACTATAAAAGCTTTTAGGCCTTTATAATTAAGTTTTTTAGTAAATTAATTAAGTAGTAAGTTAATAAGTAGAATATAGTTACTATATTAACTATAGAAGCTAAGTTATTTATACTTTTTTAAATAGTAAAAAAAGTAATTTTTATAAGTTAGTTAATAATAGTTCTTTATATAGACTTTAAAAAAAAGACTTTTAAAGCTACTTTAGTAGTTTTAGTACTAAGTATATAGATTTAATATAATAATTAATAAATAATTTACTTTATTAATAAAGAAATAGTTTAGTTATAAATAAAGTTATACTATATTAATATTTATAATTATTAGTTATATTAAAAGGCTTAGAAAGGCTGTATTATTATTAAGTATATCTCTATAATAAAGCTAATAGTTAATAGGTTTATAAAGTTATTTACTAGTGTCTATTTTAAAGTGTTTTTTAAGTAGTTAAATTTTATTAATTAAACTAAGTAACTTAAAGTACTTTATAAAGTTAAGTTTAAGAGTAAAAGGCTTAAGGGCTTTAATTTTACTAATAAAAAATAAAAAAAAGGATTATAAGTTTTAAGTACTTTAAAAATAGTACTACTCTTTTTATTATAGGAGTAGAGGTTTAATAAGGGTAATAGGACTATTTAAGAGTTAAAAAAGAGTAATAAATATATTACTTTAGGGAGGTATTTAGGAGGTACTAATTACTAAGTAATTATAAAGTAATTAAGAAAGTAATTAAACTATAAAGTATATACTAAAAAGGAGTAAATAAAATAATATATTTAAAAGGCCTTTTAGTTATTAATATAGTAGTTTTGTGTTTTTTTTAAGTAGTTGTCTCGTCCGGACATTTCTATAAGTTATTCTAAAAAGAATACACTATAGCTATTATTAGATTACGTGGCTTAGAGCCGCTAGTGCGTTAAGACGTATGGGTGGATTTTGGCGTTTAAGGAGGCTAATAGTAGCTCTGGAACAACGTTTTACTGGCTCTAAAGGCTGTGGCTGTGTTTAGGGGTTTAAAGGCCTATAGTACCGTTAAGGTAAAAATTGCGTTAATAGTACTAAAGGTAGTAAAATAATATATAACGTAATATATATAAAAATTTAATAATTAAAAGTCTTATTTTACTACCCCTTCTACTATATATAATTAATTATTTTTAAACTACTTTTTTAAATATAAAGATTACTATAAACGTCCTTTTAACCCCTTAAAAAACTATCTTTAATAGCTTATTTACTTAGTACCTATAGCTTTATAACTTTTAAGTACTTATAAATACCCTTAACGTATAAAAAGTTCTTAATTTAACCTCTATATCTCTAAAGTTACTTATTAGTAATACTTTACTTTAAAAGTCCCGTTTTAGTAACTACTTAAAGTCTATTATTTATTATAGTTCTAAGTTATAAACTCTTTACTTTTAAACTATAGAATTTAAAGTAAATAAATTTACTATAAATAGTTCCTTTTAAGTACTTTTAAATAAAAACCTCTTACTCTTATTTAAAGCTATAAATTACTATTATATTAAAACAATAACTAACTTCTTTAAAAAAGCCCTTAAGTACTATATTAACTCTTTATTTTTATACTATATAATAAAAGTAATATACTAAGAGTAAAAAAAGGCTAAAAATACTATTATTTTTTAAATATAGAGTACTATTATTAAAAAACTTAAAATCTAGTACTACTTAAGTACTTTAAAACTAGCTATTTAAATTTAAAACCTTTATAAATACTTTAAACTTATAAAAAGTATATACTATTAATATACTAATTAACTTTATATTAACTACTTTACTATACTTTATAATAAATAGCTTATAATAAGAGTTATAATAGTTAAATAGTTTATAATATAAGTTAATAATATATATAAAAGCTATACTATTAAACTTAAAGTAGCTTATAAAGGAAATCTATAAATCTATAAACTACTTTACTCCCTTAACTACTTACTACTTTAATTTTAAATTAAAAACTACTATATAATAATAGGTAATAGTTAAAATAATTATAGTTTTAATAAAACTATTACTAAAATAATAACTATAATTAAATAAATACTAAAGTTTATAAAATATAAAAAAAGTGCTTAAAGCGCCTTTACTATTAATAAAGTAGTTCCTTATAACTCTTTAAAGTACTTTAGTAATAAATATAATAATACTAACTCTAAGAGATTATAAAGTAAAGTCTTTTTAGTATCCTTAACTTCCTTTACTTTATTAACTCTTTTTTACTTAGTTTATATAATATACTACTATTTTAAAGATTACTTTTATATCTTCTTAGAGTACGTATATACTAAGTAAAAGCCGCTTAATTACTACTGCAAGTAAGTAAAAAGAAACTTTATAAATAATAACTAATTAATTAAGTATATTAAAGAAATTTAAGACTAATAACTTTATAGTTATTATATTAAGAGTTTTAAGTAGTTATTAGTAGTATTTTAAACTACTTAAAGTAAGGGTTTATAAACTTATTCTTTTAGAGACTCCTACTTTTTTAACTCTAGTGCATTTATTTATATATTTAAAGATAAACGTCGTTTTAGTAACTTTTAAACTACTAACTTAAGTAACTACTTTTAAACTAGCTTTAAGCTCCTTATAATTAAGGGATATAAAAATATAAATATATATATTATATTAACTAATAAAAAAAAATCTAGTTTATACTTATATAATATTACTTTATATATATTTATAGTAACTAACTTTATTTTTTATAATTAACTTTATAAATATAGTTATTAGTAAAATAAGTACTTAAGTTAGTACTTTATACTATATAGATTTAATTACTCCCTTTTTAATTTTATTAAAAATATATATAACTAAAGAGTATTAGAGTTTAATAAACTTTTAAATAAAGTGCCTTTATATAAAGGGTTTATATAGGCTATTTAGTATATATATACTCCGCGCTATTAAACTAAGTACCCTTTTTAAAAATAACGATCCCTAAAAGGCTTAAAAAAAACGTAGTACTAGTAACTTAACTACTCTAGCTCTAAACTACTTTAATACTTTACCTTGTCCGCCTATAGTATTTAAATTTTTATAACTTTTTAAAAGGAGTTTAAGAAGGCTCCTTTTAACTATAATACTTATAGTATTAATAAGGTAAAGTAGATTATTAACTATAAGCTGCGTAAGAGTAACGCGTACGCCCACCCTAGTAAGTAAATTATATTTAACTTCTACCTATATACTAAGAGTTATAGTAGGTTTACGTTAGTATTAGTATTTACTAACTATATCTTCTAGTACTTCTAGGACTATTATTTATATAACTATAGTATAGAAATACTTATTAAAGTTTTTAAGAAGTTTATTTTACTTTTAAAGGTTTAGTATAATATTAATATCTTTATTTTTAAATATAATAGTAAAATTAAAAGATACTACTATTTTATAAATAACCTTTAAAGGTATAGTAAACGTATTAAGCTATTTACCCTATATACTTAAAATTAAAATAGTAGAATAGAACGTATTAGGGCTATTATTAAAATAAAGGCTTAAATAATATAAAAAGGTAGTAAGCTGCTCTATAATATATAGTCTAATATCTATAAAGTAGTAACTTACTTTTATAACTATACACTCTAAATAGCTTTTAAGTAAAAGACTCTATATAAAGTACTTTATTAATAGCTTAGGGCTAATAAAACAGTAAAGCCTAGTTTTATATACTTAAAATTATATAGCTATAAAGCGTACGCACTTATAGCTACTATATAGTTTAAAAAAAAGCGCCTTAACTATTTATAAAAGTATGCTTTTATTAGTTTCTTTATAAAATATACTTTTATAAACTAGTACTGTATATAAAACCCCGTAACTAAAAAGATTATTACTATATATAACGTAACGTTTAATAAAAAGTAGTACTTTAATAGTAACTTAAAGTTACTTATTAGTAACTATAATAACCTTAACTTTTAAACTATTACTAAATAAGTTTAAAAAAGCTTTATAGTAACTAATAAAACTAACTCTTAAATATAACTATACCTATCTTTACTAAGTAAAAAAAATAATAAAGTATCCCCTTTTATAAACTCCCCTAATAACATTTCTAATAAACTTAACTTAAGTAATACTACTCTTAATAATAATAAACCCCATAACTATAAATACTCCTTTACTTACTTTAAACTTCTACTTACTCCTTTTAACTTACTTATTTTATTTTTTTAAGTATTAATTAAAAAAGACTAGTACTTAGAGAAGTAGGCTATAGTTAAGTTAGTAAATAAAAAACTTTATTTTATAAGCTTTTACTAGTTTATACTTATAGCTAAGTTTATAAACTTACTTTACTAGTTTATATTTATAGCTAAGTTTATAAACTAAGTTACTCTAGTAGCTTATATACCTTAGTATAAATAAATGTTTTATAAAACTACCTTTTTAGTTAGTACTTTATTATTGTTTTAAGACGCTTTACAGCAAAGCTACTTCTAGACTAACTACTTAGTTGCTTATAACTTATTAGAAGGGACCCCCGGTATTTAATATACTATAGGGGTATTTTAAAATATAAATATTAAATACTTTAATAGTAAGATTTAGTTATAAGGAGGGATAGGTTAGTTATAAACTAAAGCTTTTGTATTTAGTACTTATTAATAAGAACTCTAACCCTTACTTATATTTTATATAGAAGTATTAGCCTACCTCTATACTACTTTAATTAGAGTAGTTAAGGTAAACTATTTATAAAGCTATTACAAAACTAATTCTTAGAAAGAGGTTCTTAAAAGTATAGCTAAAGGCTTTTAAATCCTAGGATACTACTAGGTATATATATATAAGTTAAATAAGCATAAAAGACTCTTTAAAATTAAAGTATACTTTATTATATACAGTAATTAATAACTAAAAAATAAGTAAAATACCTATACTTTAACACTTACTAGTATATTATTTTAAATACTTATAGCTATTACAAACTACTTTAATTTTAAACTTTTATAATATAATACTATAAATACGTTTATTTAAGTTCTACTTAATAAAGATATATATATACAAATACTCCTTAAGTATTAAAAGCCCGGGTATATTCTTAAGTTTAATAAAGTACTCTATAGCTTATACTACTTTTTACTTCTATAGTAATACTATTTAGAAGTTAATTTAAAAGAACTTAAGTTAGAGTATATAGTAGGTAAGAATTACTATTAAATAAGTAGTTATATTATTTTCTTTTTTTATATTAATAATTATATTTTTTACTTTCTTTTTAAATACTATAAAAAAGCTTTTTTACTTATAAAAAAGCTTTAAAAACGTTACTTTTTTAAGAGTAGCAAAGACTTATAATAGTTCCTAGGGATTAAAGTTATTTATAACTATACTATAAAGTACTTTTAACTTTTATAATCTATATATATTAATAAAGTTATTAAGTACCTAAAAAGGCAAAGCCTATAAACTAAATAACTATATACTTCTTTAATTTAATTACTTAAGCTACTTCCTTATAAAGACTCTACTTTATATATAGATATTAATATATACTAAAGTAATATTAAATTAATTATATATAGTACTATAATAACTTAACTAAACGTGGCTCTTACTACGAGTTACTTTATATACTTTAACTATAACCCTAGTTTTAAGTATTATAAAGAAGCTAAACAAGCTATTAAATACCTTACTATAAAGTATACTCTTTACTTTAAATTCAGCTATAAAAAAAGCAGCCCTAATAATAGTTTAGTAATTACTTTAAATACTAGCTTTATTAATAATATACTAAACTATAAAAGCTTTTAAGTATTTATAATTAAACTATTTAGTAGCTTTATTAGTTAATAAGTTAATAAGTAGAATACTATAACTATATTTATAACTAAAGCTAAGTTTTTTACTTTTTTTTAAATAGTTAAAGAGGCTATTTTTATAAGTTAATTAATAACTACTTTTTATATTAACTTTAGTAAAAAGACCTTTAGTAATAAAGCTACTTCTACTACGTTAGTACTAAGTATATATATTTAATATAATAATTAATAAATAATTTATTTTATTAATAAAGAAACAGTTTAACTATATATAAAGCTCTACTATATTAATATTTATAACTACTAGTTATATTAAAAGGCTTAAAAAGGTTATATTAAAGTTAAATACTAGTTTATAGTATAGTTTATAGTAAACGGCTTTATAAAGCTACTTACTAGCGCCTACTTTAAAATTTTCCTTAAGTAGCTTAATATAGTAAATTAAATAATACAACTTTAAGTACTTTATAATACTAAGCTTTAAAAAGAGCAACTAAAAAGCCTTAACTTTACTAATAATAAATAAACTAAAGGAATTATAGCTCTTAAATACTTTAAAAATAGTATTACTCTTTTTATTATAAAAATAGAGGTTTAATAAGGATAATAGGACTATTTAAAATAAGGACTTTAAAGGGATTATAGCTCTAAAAAGGTAAGTTATATAAGAGTAACTATAGAGTAGTTAAAGTATAGCTAGTATGTAATTTTATTTATAAATAAATTTAATAAGGCCCTTATAAGGCCCTTACTAAAGAGGTATATTAAATTATATAGCTTAGAGCCGCTAGTACGTTAAAATATATAAGTAAATTTTAGTATTTAAAGAGGCTAATAGTAGTTCTAGAATAACGTTTCACTAGCTCTAAAGGCCGTGGCTGTGTTTAGGGGTTCAAAGGTTTATAGTACTATTAAAGCGAAAATCACATTAATAGCGCTAAAGGTAGTAGAATAATATATAACGTAATATATACGAAAATTTAATAGCTATGTATTATTAAATAGTGTAATTAAATAGAAGTATTTAATAGGGTGTATTTAGTAGTTTTAACCCCCTTTAGCTTTATTTTAACGCTTTTATTTACTTACCCTTTTAGTAATAACAACGATATTATTACTAATAGGTAGATTAATATAGTAGTAAAGAGCCTTATAAAGGCTTTTATTAAGGAAGTGTATTAAATTATATAGATTTAAGTTTACTACTTTAAATAGTATAGGAGTAGATTTTAGCTATTTATATAAACTAATAGCTAAGGGCTGGTTTAGATTAATAGAAAGTCTAGTGGCTAAGTTCTTAATAGCTAGTATAGGGTGTAATAGGGGCGAAAATTGTGTATAGTGGTATATAGATATATATATTAATATACGTACTAATTAACGCGTAATTTAATACTTTAGTTTAGAAAAACCATACCGCAGCCTACTATATACTACTTACTAGGGATTAAGACTATTTTTATTTATACTGTTTTAGTGTTGTTTTTGGGTAAAAAAATGTTGTTTTTAAAGTAAAAAATAGAGTAGGGGTATAAATGTGGATTTTAGCCTAAAAAAGGAGGCTGCTGTAGAGCAGTAGGAATTTTTTTTGGGCTAGGGCACCTGGATTATACTAAGCCTAAAGGGGCTAAATTATATAATATCACTAAGCCTATAATAGCTAGCGCCTTCTGTATTGGGCCTAGTGGTTCTGTTCTTGTTTTCGTTGTCTTTGGGTAAAAAAACGAGTACGTCGTTTTTTTTATTAAATACGTATTTACTCGATCCCTACCACCCACGAGATCCCCTGCGCCGCAGGACCAAGCAAGAAAAAGACATCACCGTCAGTCAGCTCCAACCCGGCTCGCTCTCCAGACGGGAAAGGCTTGAGCCCCCAAGGTAAAACGGCAGGGCGGGCGCCACAAGAGCGCCAGATGCTAACCAAACCACCATGGGATGCGCCATTCGATTTCTAATATTGGACATGATCGCTCTCACTGGGCGTCGCCCTCGTGGCCATCCATCCATCAGGCTGTCTGACAGGCGTTGCAGCAGGCTTTTAGAATGGACGAGCCACTCCCTCGTCATCTACTACACTAGTATTATGCAGACAGGAAACGCTACAATCCTTGAGCCCGAGGTGGAACCATGGAACCCCGTCTCCAGCCGGTCAGCACTAACAGTTGGGCAACAGGTTCAGACTCAGAACCGTGGACGAGCAGGAGCTATCGCGAGACAAGGATTCAAAAGGATTCGGCATTTTTCGTCCACAATTGCCGTCTGCCCGTTTCTGATCGTACCTATCTATCTGGTCAAGCTTCTCCTCGTTTTCGTCTTTCCGTAAAACCGAATCTCCACGAAAAGGGTCGCCATCGTCTCGTTCCGACCCCATACGCCCGCCCACCAACCAAGATTGGGCCGTTGTCGATCCATCCACCTGCATTTCGTCTACCTCGGACTTCCCCCCTCGGTCTCGATATACCGTGCTTATGTCGTGCCTGCTTCAGCACGGTCATGTCAAGCTTTTGTGGCTGACCTTGTTTTGCCAAGTTTGCTTCTCTCCTGGCGGCTATTCCGTCAACCAAGCGCGGGTGGCGGCCCAGACCTATTACCAACCAAAAAACCTCACCACACACAGAGGCAAATTGAAAGGGTCGGTAGCGCGACCCGGTCGATCACTCCTTCTTTTATACCACAGGCAGCAGCAAGTGTCGGTCTTATACGACCTTTTTTCAAGATCACTACGTAACTATGTATGTACGAAGTACACTATCACTGCCTACCTAGGTTTTGGTTCTGCGGACTGCAGGCTGGTATCGCCCCGTTCCCGCATACCCCTGCCCTTCAGTCGTAGCAGTGATCGTGGATTGGGTCCCACGCCTGGCCCCCCTCTACTAGTGTTGCAAGCTAGGCCCGGCTCCTCTCCCTTGTCTTCTTGATGATAAGTCGACCGTCTGGCCTGAAAGATGGGTTACACGGGGTTTGGAGGCTTGTCAGATTTTACTGCAGAGGGCGCTTTAATGTCCTCGAATCCGCCGCTCCTCCGCTAATCTGCTACCTTCTTCCCGGCCTGGCTTTGCGTTGCGTTGCCTACCCTACCGCCACCCCATCAAGTCCCAGTCCTTCCCGTCAGTGCTTCGATCCATATGAGTAGACCAGAATACATAAGAATGGCCCCTGTAGTGAGTCGCCGCCCTATGCCCTTCTCTTTATTTTTTTTCCTCGCCCTCTCGTACGTCCCCACAACATCGCCCTCGGCCGACGCCTTTGGACCGCCTCGCTAAACACCATGGACACAAAGTACGACGAAGGCCCGGAGGTGGCACCTCAGCAGGCGTACCCCGAGGTTTACCACCCTCCGCCACAGCCCAATCCGACGCCGATCACGCCGTACAAGCCCGAAGACCAGACGACGTACGGAGCATATCCCGCAACGGCGGTAGACCAGTCCGTCTACGCCGGCACGCCGCACGACTACCGGTCAACATACCATGTCCCCGGCGGAGACCCCAACACGCTGCAGAAAGGCAAAAAAACTGTCTGCGGATGCTCATTCCTCGTTTTTCTGCTGTCAGTCATCATCGCCATCTTGGCGACGGCTGTGGTCGGCCTGGCGGCCGGTACTGGGGTCGGGGCAAGCCGCGCAAACAATGCGCTCGAGAGGCTAGCAGCCATGGAGGCATCCGCCACGCAAGCATCTGCCACCGTGACCGTCACGGCGACAAGCCCATCGTCGACAGCCACCGGATTTGCCTCCATTTCCAACAACTGCTCCAACGAGGACGAGACGACGACCGGCCAGACGTACACCACAGACTGTAGGTTTCCGACCAAGTCCAGCCTGCGAATCCTGACTGACGTTCGTGACAGTCTTTGGCAAAGTGACGTTCACCATGTACTGCAACACCAACGCCCCCAACCCGCCGCTGATGTCCCTCTTCACCGCCAACTTCAACAACTGCATGGATGCGTGCGCTTCCTTCAGTTCGTACGAGAAGGGCTTCAACGGCAACGCCACGTGTACGGGCGTGAGCTTCATACCGCTGTGGACGACGAGGCAGGCCGCCGTCGCGGGTACGGCACCTGGTAATTGCTACCTCAAGCCGGGGAACCAGACTCAAGCAGGTCTGGAGACGCCCAACATTGGCACCGAGTGCCACTCCGCCATTTTGAGAACGACATGAGGGGGACTGGACGTCGGAGTTGGAGTCGGGTACGAGAGGGGGGCGCCACAGGTTTTTGTTATATACCAGGGTCGATTTAAGGTGTAATCTTTCTTTTTATAATGAGGGGTGGTCAATATCAGGCCGGAGTTGAGTAGGGAATGAAAAGAGATTTCCTGCCGAGACATCAAAACTTGATGAAAACGAGACGGCATCGCTTGTGACTACATGACGAGGTCGCGCGCTTGCGTTGTCCGAGTGCCACTGAAGCCAAGCCCGTGGTGTTCTTTTAGACGAACGGACCAAATTATGCTGTGACGAATCGGAACATCGTAGCCCGCGGCAGTTAGTAGACACGGGTAGGGGCTGTCGACATCGGATTGCCGCCACGATACGCGAGGGCATGTTGGCGGAGTACCGCAGACCGTCAGCAAGGAGAGGGGATGACGGAGGGGCTGGCAAGCCACTTGGTGCCGTGAAGGCCCTTGTGCTCGTTGTCTCTTTCCTCGGTCAATACCGTCGTCGTCGTGGTGGCTGGTCCGAAATCATGAGATCGATAAGACTGGTTGGTGCGTGGTGGTTTTGGGAGAATAGCGGTTCGTGGAGATGGTCGAAAGGTTGTACGTATCCGTACATCCGCCGCTTCTTTACCTGCTTATCTACCGTACTTTGGGTAGGCAGCTAGGCCAGCCAGTCAGCTTACCAACATAAGTACCTGCCTTGGCAATATCAACCAAAACAAGTCAATTGGTGTCGTACCGCCAGATAACATCAACTGACTAGGTATCTCCCTACCTTACCTAGGTAGAGGGGGCTTTCCGTGTTTAAACCGCGTCAACCCGAACTGAGCGACACAAGCCTCGATTCGAGAGTCGGCCGAATCACCCCAATCCCGACTTTTTCAACGGGTGAGAACCATGAGCCCCTCCGACCTCGCAGACGGCCTGCAAAGGAACCATCGAGAGCCGCGCCTTACCTGGTTCGAACTCGGCAATGGGTACCGGGTGGGTATTGGTCCCACGTGACGCCGGATCCCAGGAGGTCCCGAAGTGTAGCGCACGCCGACACAGGAGCGGAAAATGGTGGCCTCGCCCACGTTCCGCTTCAGACGGCGGTCAGCGACAACAGTGTACACTGTGTGCGGCTATTGGTCGTAATAACGTCCTTTATGCAAGGCAACAACCGTGGAGATGCCGCTGCCAAGCCCCTAGGCGGAATGGGCGGTTTCGCGCCCGTCAGCCTGTAGATGTGGTCTCTCATTCAAGACACTCCCGTCCGATAATATTGACTCGCGGAGAGACGCCCGTAATACATCGAAGCCGAAGCCGAAGCCGCAGTCAAAGCCGCGTCTTCATCCTCACCTAAACGGCGTCTTCAGAACGAGGCTAGCGGCGCCCAAGAACGCCGCACATGTTCCCTCGACCAGCAATTCGCCGCAGTCGGCAGTCAGCGGTCTCACTCTTGCACCTCCTTTTGATTGTAGAGGGGGGGAGGAAAGGTGGTTGTTGCTAATAGTGAGTGTACTGAGTGGATGGCTGCAGCGAGCAGGTGGATTACTAATGATTCGGGCAACTTGCGCTACGTATGAGGGCGGTACAAGCGATACTAGTACCTAGGTAGTCGTACTAGTACCTACATAGTGTAGGTAGGTAGCTATGAGGAGACGGCCTCGCAGCACCGTAATAAGACGGGCATTTGTATGTTCGAGCACCACTTCGGTAGTCGGTACCTTAGGTAGGTAGGTGGTTGACAACCACACAACCACAACCTCGACAAACACCAGAACCACTGTAGGCTACAACGCAGCTTGTGCCCGGAACCACCAACCAGGACGCAGGGCCAGCTCTTGAGCTGCAGCCTCTCTGTCGCAATGGCATCTTGGCTTCGTCTGCCGCATCTGTCTTGAACCTATCATTAGGTACCATGCAGACTGGAGGTACTCACCATAGGTAGTGGCTTACCTAGGTACCTACTTTAGGTACGTAGCCTCTCTCATCTGCAACATAGGTACTAAAATATCATGTATACGTACTAGAACCCACGTGGGAATTCTAGAGATTAGCCATGGAAGAAGGCTCGCGGGATTCGAGCCGGGGAATGCAAAAGTCCCAGGCGCTTTGTTTGCTGTAGTGAGTGTACTCCAGATATCGTCGCCTGCCGATGGTCCAGCGTTCCGAAGAACTGGGAAACTGTCAAGAGCCATCTCTAACACTCAATAGTCCTTGGAGTAGTAGCTGGCAACTGCTCTCTTTTTAACTCCATTGCTTTCCAGTCGAAAGACTCACCCGTGGTCCAATGGGATGCAGCCTATCTCAAGAACATTGTCCCTACACCAACCACGACTCCGATTCCGCCTCCGCAGTCCCCTCCGCCGAGGAGCATGCATGAGTCCTCCCCTCCACCCCCCAAGCCGCACACCGGCGCAAGCCTAAAGGTGGGGACACCCCCATCCGAAAGGTGTACAATTATGTAGGCCTGTCGAGCGAAGGGCGCACTCTTGACAAGTTGATGCACACGCGACCCATACGGATCCTGGTCTGACGAACCAACCATTGGTGACTCCGACTTGGGACATCCGTCAACGTTCGAGTCTAGCTGGCTTGATTTTGTCTACTGCGACGGGACGAGACCTTGGAATAAAAGAATTCATCAGCCTATAATAGCTTTTCCCATTCTCGTTGTCTTTTCGTTATTCCCCTCCCATAAGTAGGATTCTGTTATCTTCTCGTTTGTCATCCTCGCCCAAAGCCGGTCTGGTCTGGTCTAGACTTTCAAGTTCCAATCGTTGGTCTTTTCGGTGTACAATTGGGCGGGGCTTCTTCGCCTTTCGGCCACTGACAAACCGACCGTAACGACACTCTTTGACGCGACCCGAATCCAGGTCGCGCCCTGCCGACTTACATCTGCACGAGATCATCCATGACACCGACGCCCTTCGTGTCATCCAGGTCACTCCGCGCCCTACCTTAAGGGCGCTTCTTAACAAGAATGACGACCATCCAGGAAGACATGGACGAGTTCGTCAACTGGGACGCCGCCGATGCTGACGTCGGCGACATCTTCAACATGCCCACCCAGCATGTCCCGCCCACCACCACTGCCGACCCCAACTTAGACCTCGTTCTGGAGAACGTCGATGATGATGACTTTGGCTTCTTTGCTCTCCAGCACTTCGACGAGACCGGCCCCATTGGCGCGCTGCCCTCCGGTGCTGCCCTCGGCCCGTTGGCAACCCTGCCCGCCGGTCAGGTTGAGAATGGATCTTGCAAGGACAACTGCACCTTTGACAGCCACCAGTGTGAGGACCTACAAGACTGGTGGTTTGCTCCCGATTTCCCTTGCGTCAACTGCAGTCTAGCAGGCTATCAGTGCAAAAAGATACGGGAGGGTCGCTACAAGAATTACTGCACCTCATGCGTTGCGTTGCGAAGCGAGTGCAGTTTTGCTGCCGACCTGCCTGCCGCCGGCGACCCGATGCAGTCCGATGCCCTCCCCTCGAACCCCTGGCCGACGATGGGAGACCACCCGAGCGCCATCCCCCAAGAGGACATTGCCTTGCCCGTCGACATGACTGGATCGTCGACTCCAGACCCGCTCAAGAGTCTCGTTACCTCGTCTGATGAGCTCGCTGCCCTTAAGCCCAACCCAGCGGCACCGCCCGCCAAAATCGGCGCCCGATTCTCCAGGGAGTCGGTCCGCATCCTCAAGAACTGGCTTTCGACGCACACACGTCACCCCTACCCCAGTGATGAAGAGAAGGATATGCTTCAGCGCATGACCGGCCTCAACAAAACCCAGATCACCAACTGGCTTGCGAACGCTCGGCGCCGAAACAAGACACAGTTGCCCCGATCTACCTCACCTCATGTCCGCAGCAGCTGGACCGGCCCCATGGACATTCCTCAGAGGCGAGGAACGCCCGCTCCGGAAGGCAGGATTAGCACCATGAACCCGCTCGAGCGTTGGGTGGACTCTCCGCCCGAAAACGAACCCGCCACTGTAACGGCTATCGCCCGCGCCGTTGCCTCGAGCTCCGGTGCCTCGTCATCCGGTACGTTCTCATGCCGATTTCCCTGCTGATATCTAGCTCTCTGCTAACATGCTACAGGCCTCAACAGTCCTTACAGCTTCAACTTCACCGACGATGGATCCGGCAGATCCCTCTGCAACGCCTCCTCGGCAAGCAGTGTCGGTACCTCTCACTCCAGCGGCGGCTCATTCGCCTCTGCCTACTCCCACGCATCTCGCGGCTCCTTTGGCTCCTTTGGCTCCTTCAACCGCGGCCGCAGGCGCCGTAGGAGGCGCGCTGACAATAAGCTCGACAACGAGAAGACGTCCCTCGCCACCCCGCTCAAGACGTTCCAGTGTACATTCTGTACCGAAACCTTCCGGACTAAGCACGACTGGCAACGGCACGAGAAATCTCTGCATCTATCACTGGAGAGATGGGTTTGCGCCCCAGACGGTCCTGTGGCACTCCATCCACAGACGAACAAGCCGTGCTGTGTCTTCTGCGGCGAAGCCAACCCCGACAGTGCCCATGTCGAAAGCCACAACCACTCGGCTTGCCAAGAGAGGACGCTCGAAGAGCGCACGTTCTATCGCAAGGATCATCTCAACCAACATCTCCGTTTGGTCCACAACGTCAAATTCGTCGACTGGTCGATGAAGGCCTGGAGGGTCGCGACACCAGAGATCCGGTCACGATGCGGTTTCTGCGGAGTGGTGATGGCCAGCTGGACCGCGCGTATTGAGCATCTGGCGGAGCATTTCAAGACTGGTAACACCATGGCGGACTGGAAGGGTGACTGGGGTTTTGAAGCACCGGTGCTCTCCATGGTCGAAAACTCCATCCCGCCATGTATGAGACCCCTCAGATATCCCATAGACCAGCTACCGACGTCTAACTGGTGAATAGATCTCATTGATAATGAGCGAAACACACCCTACCCGTACAAGGCGAGCGGTGCCCCGGTGGAGACCCCCAGGAGCGCCTACGAGCTCATCAAAATGGAGTTGGCGTACTTCATGCAAAACCACCATGACAAGACCGGCCGCATGCCCAGCCACGAGGAGATGCAGCTGGAAGCGTGTCGTATCATTTTCGCCTCTGAAGTGCTGTCCCTCCGAGAGATTTCAGACCCGTTCTCGTGGCTGCGTGACTTGATCATGTCGTCCGAGAGCATCATGCGGCAAGCCAAGTTCGGTCCGATGCGTTCGCAGATTGAAAACAGACTGTCTACCCTGAAGATTAATGGCAAGGACAACCTGTTCGAGGCCTGTCCGTTGGAGAACGGGCTTCACGAGTTCGTTCGAGCGAAGCGCCTCTTGGGCCTAACGGCGATGGACGAGGAGCTGCAAGAGGAGGCTTGTAAGATTGTGGGCAAGATTGAGGAAGTCTCGACAACCCCTTCAGATTTCATCGCAAGCTGGCTCGTCCAGCTCATCTACGGCTCGTCCAGCTGGCTTGCCAACTTCCGGCAACGAGCGCACCTCCCTCGGACTGAAGACATTGTCAACATCAACGAGCGATCGACCGACTCCACCAAAATCGACTCGACTATCCACAACTACAGCAGGCTGGAACGTTCTTTGGCCGATTACATGCAATCGCAGAGGGCCTTGGGGATCGAGCCGGACGACGCCGACCTTCAACGACAAGCCCGTATTATCATCTACGAGTTTGACGACGGATGGAACCAGACTGCCGCCGATAATCTGGAGTGGCTGGCCGCTTTCAAGCAGCGCCACCAGCCCACTCCGGCCTCTGGATCGAGTTTGAATACCTCGCCCGCGTCCCAGGGATGGCTGGCGGCGGGTGGCATCGAGTTGTCTCTATCGGGAACGTCACCGTCGAACGTCTCTTCCGCCGCTGCCAATTCTGCAAGCTGCCCGGCTATGGTGGACGCTGCAGTCAGCAGCTACCTTGAATCGAGCCGCTCTGGTTTTGTCAAAACTGGCCCGTTCTTCCTGAACGACGCCAACTGCTACCGACGTCTTGCCCGCGAGCTGGGCCGCTGGGTCGCGGCAACCATGTCACCAAACAACCCCAACTGCCACGTGCCGACAGACGCTGAACTCCAGCACCAGGCTCGTTGGATCCTCTACGACGAGTAAGGCTTGGACTCCTTCTACACTCAGGATTTCTTACTAACGATTATCAGTGATGACCAATGGAACCAAACCGCAGCCGACAACGCCGAATGGCTCCAACGCTTCAAGCGCGACGCTGGCATCACCACAGAACCCGGTCCCGGTCTCCCCGAGGGCGACTCATGGTCCCTCTCGCAGGGCGGCAGCGGCTTCGCTCCCCCGTACGTCTACACCAAGGGCAACATGGCGCCCTTCGGCGACAAGACAACGGGCGTCCCGATTCGCGACGTGAAGACGTTTGATACAGACTCGGCCGTCCTGAACAAGTACCTCGAAACCTTCAAGACGCGCTACGCCAAGCCGGCGACGATCTTCTGTGCCCGCGAGCTCGAGGATGGCCTCACCCGCTTCGTCGAGACAGAGGTCGCCATCGCCAACCGCTTCCCAGACGACGAGTCGCTGCGCGCCCAAGCCAGGCTCATCCTGAAGCAGCCCAGCACGGCGGCAGATGACCCTCTCCTCCTGAACAAGTTCAAGGAATGGATGACGGCGAGGCTGCGCGAACAACAACAGCAGTTGCCGACGACGGCGGCACCGGCGGGTATGGACCTGACCGTCTCCGAGGCGGATATGAACAAGTTCCTGCAGGATATGAACTTTGACTTCAGCGCCGCAGACCTCGAGGGCCTGGATTTGAGCATGGGCATGGACATGGGCGGCGGTGCTCCTCTCGGCGGTGGTCCCGCCAGCTAGCTGACGTGGTTGCAACGCTGGATATGATGATCTCTTTGCACGTAGACCCAGGTCGGGTTGTTTTGTTTTGGGGAAGAGGAGGGCTTTAAACCTCTTTGTCTTTTGTTTTCATCTTGGACTAGAAATGATGCCGCCGACTCAAAAGTTTTGTTTAATGAAAAAGGACGCTGAGATATGAAGTATGGTGATAGATAGTATGGCTCGGTATACCCAACATAGACACAGTCTTGGTTATTGCTTTGCTGCCTTCTCGATGGCATTGGTGATTCTTCGTGCAGATGGAGATGGACACCGGGAGGCCTTTCCATTGCAGCATAGGATTCATGCGGCATGGCAAGGTCTCTTTCCTCATTTGTCCTTTTCAACGCGAAATCTGACAAGTGATGCAAAACAGAAATACGAAAAACCGGCCTGTGCTGGAAGCAGGACCATGGGTCATTTTGCTCAACTTCGTTGACGGTTCGCCAAGTCTGGGAGGTGGCTGGCTCATTGAGGTCCGGAGGAGGAATAGAAAGGTTCGTGTCGTACATGTAGTTGGGTTGGCACTGTAAGGAGTCGGCTCATAAGCGATATTTGTTAAGGAGGACCTGCTCATGTATGGTGTACTGGCCGGGAATGAGACGGCTCACTATCCGTTATGTTTGACAGTAAACATAACTCGGGTGTTGACACGGTGTAAGACCACCCCGCTTCACTAACATGCTTAAATAACATGTCGACCGCGTTGATGGATTTGGTCCTCGGGTACGTGAAGACCGCGCCAAAGCAACCATAGATCGAGTACCTGCTCGGTACCCTGTATTCTGCCCGTCATTCTCTTGACTCCCTCGGAGACAGGGGTAACTATTGCAGCCAACCATGGCCGACACGGCGGACGGAACGTACAACCGGCCTAGGACCCGGCAAAGGATCCACAAGGCACCTCCAGCCCTGGACATACCGGATATCGAAAAGGACGCGTCCGAGAGGAAACGCGTACTCAATGTTCTGGCCCAACGCAGATACCGTAAGCTCACCGCTCCCTCGCCCCTTCTGTGCTTACGGCCTGAGAGACCATCTCCGCCTCGACACGTCCAGACTGACCCAGAACAGGGGAGCGCAAAAGGCAGACACGTCTCGCCAGGCAGAAGCAAGGGGACGACTCAGAACTCCGCGTGTCTGAGACAAATGTCGATGGCACTCATGGCCCTCATGCAACGGTGCCTGGAGCGGTCGACCTCGTTGAGCAGCCTGCAGATGTGCTGCCGTCCAACGGTGAAGGGGACGCTAATGCGGCGTTCAGTCTGGACACGGCCATGGGCTGGGTCGATCTTCCAGATGGGACCGCCGTGTCGGAGTTCATGTGCGAGACATTGTGCCCACCGTCGCTTGACCTCGAGTTGAGCGGTGACACGGGCGTGGCGACGTCGGCCAGTCTGTCGAGTCTGTCTGGCTCGCCGTCAACGGTCGATCCGGCGTCCCTACTGAACAATTCGCCGTCGGCCGACTTTGCCGACTTCCCAGACAGCTACCTGCTGCCGATGAGCGACCTCAAAGTTCTGAAAGCTCTCCTGAGGGTGGCTACCAGGCTTGGGTCCTACTCCGTCATGTGGGACCCGGCGGCGAACTCGCCGTTCAACCTGGGAACCGGGACGGCGGCGGAGCTGCTGCCGCTGACGTGGAGGCCAACGGAGACGCAGGTACTTACACCCCATCATCCGATCATGGACTTCCTCCCCTGGCCGGGGGTGCGAGACCGAATCATTAGCGTCTTCAATCTTCCGGACTTTGCGCGCCCGCCGGCAGCACGAGGCCCGCTCGGGCTGGTGAACTTTGCCTACGACTTGGAGGACTCGGCAGAAGGAGCGCGGATATGGGGGGCTGACCCTTACGATGCTTCAAGCTGGGAGGTTGGCCAGGTCTTCTTCGAGAGGTGGTGGTTCCTGTTCGACCGCAGCGTTATCGAGCAGAGTAACAGGTGGCGGCAGGCGAGAGGTGCTGCACCTCTGCAGTTGAAGTCCAGCAATGAATTCCCAGTGGAGGAGTTGTCTGGGCAAGCTTGACGTTTCTGCCACTTGCAACGCAACTGGTCCAAGAACATCACTCATTTGTTAGCTTCCCCGGGCACTAGCTGATACGGTTGCAACTATTCTGCCCAACGGACCGAGAACTCGTAGTCCAGATCAAGCAACCGTAGCCGGCGAGGTTAGAAGCGCGGCCTACGGCAGGCAGACCGGGCTAGTGCATGCACTCCCGGGTTGAGAAAAGCTTGGCCGGAGCTCATTGGCCTTGTTCGGAAACGAGTGTGGGAGTGGGTGATCGGCTGAATGCAACTCGAAACTTGCAGGGCAAAAGTGTCTCGGGGAGGACGAAGGTTCCCAGCGGTGTCGACTCGGGCCTGGGGCCGTTTTGCGAGTCGGAATACCAGATTCAGTACGTACAATACGTATCAGTAGTAGCTCGGAGAACTCGGCCGACGTGTTATCCGTACCTGACGGAGATCTTTGGCGCCGATGTATCAACGTTGCGAAACGAGCCTGGTGGCCAACCTTATTATTAGGGAAATATAGCAAATCCCATGGACTCCGGTCGCATTCTGTTTTGCGAGTCGCATGAGAAACCGACAGCTGCGGCCAGGGATTGGTGGCCCAACAGTGTTTGCGGCGACTTTTATAGTTGGTTTGACAAACGTAGCTGGTGGTGAGGTTGTCCCGGTTTCTCGCTGGCTGCGGCCGTCTTTTACGGCTGGGCTCTCTGGTCGCTGGCCGCTGGCCGCCGGCCACCGATGTTTGTCTTGAAATAGGCGGCTAGCCAATTGGACGACATGCACAGCGCACTTGTGTGTCATTGATAGGAGAAACAGAAACGTCCCACGGATAGGTAGAGAGGTGGAGGGATAGAGGGAAAAAATAATGCGGGTACCTCAAGATGGGGGGCCCCTTTGGAGAGAGAAAACGGAGCTGGAAGTGGCCGACGACGGCTCCGTGCACCGCCCCGGTCCCTGGTCAAGGTTTCGGGGGCGAGAAGGCGTGGCGTCATTGGTAGGTGGAGAGGGCGGAAGACCAGGTCTGGCGGTGAAGCGGCAGCGTGTGGATGTGACCGCCTTCTTCTATCGGCGTTCTGCCGCTCATCCCGCCGCAACAGATGGAGGGGTAAGATACGTACTGCCGTGCAATTAATCGCCAAAGCGGGGCATGTCCTCCATCTTCGGAGCTCAGAGCAGCCCGCGTTGGTTCCAGTATCGAGAACGTTCCTGCCCCCTGCGCCCACGCCTCGCTACTAGTGGCCGCTGCCGCTTGTGGTGGGGGGGGAACGTTGGGGTGTGGTGGGTGGTGGATTGTGGATTGTGTGTGGGTGGTTTGCGCTGTGCTTCCCTCCGGGACGCTCCCCCAAAATTTCCAACCTCTTTTTTCGTTTTCAAACCTTTTCTCTCCCTCCCGTCTTGCTCTTTGAGTTACCTGGGAGCCATTTAGACGTACATTCTTTGGCAGATCCGGGGACCGGTGGCCACAAGAGAATCATCACGCTTATCCACCAGAGACTGTTTAGTGAGTAATATCTGCCCTTTCTAATTGCCCTCCCTCTGTCCCGCCTCACTTCCTCCTGCCGTGCCTTAAACACGCGCTCTGCCCCTCGAGCATTCCATTCCATTCGCGCAGCCTGTCATTCCACTCCAGCCCTGCCCACCTTACCTTCGAACCCCATCTAAATAGCCTCATTCATCCCCGGCCTCCCTTCTCCATCAACCTGGCTCTTCATCCCAAGCTTCGTTAGCCAATTGATCCTGACCATCTCCATCATTAGCACACCACGAGTTAGATAGCCCTTCGCTGGCCGTCGTTAGCTACTATTGTTCTGAACCACTCCCGAATCCCTTCATCAAGCAGCAAACATGCATATCAAGTCTATGCTGGAGGAGTCCCGAAGGACGGGCGAGCCCTCCTTCTCCTTCGAGTACTTCCCGCCCAAGACCGCCCAGGGTGTCCAAAACCTCTACGACCGTATGGAGCGCATGTCCCATTTCGGACCCAAGTTCATCGATATCACATGGGGTGCTGGTGGCCGAATTGCCGAACTCACCTGCGACATGGTCCTCCAGGCGCAGTCCATCCACGGCCTCGAGACCTGCATGCATCTCACATGTACGGACATGGGCTTGGAGAAGGTCAATGATGCCCTTCGCAGGGCTTACAAGGCCGGTTGCACCAACATCTTGGCCCTCCGTGGCGACCCGCCGAGAGAGAAGGAGAAGTGGGAGGCCACCGACGACGGTTTCCAGTACGCAAAAGACCTGGTCAGGCACATCCGTGCCACCTACCACGATCACTTTGACATCGGCGTTGCTGGCTACCCCGAGGGCTGCGACGACAACAAGGACGAGGAGCAACTGTTGGATCACTTGAAGGAGAAGGTCGACATGGGTGCCACCTTCATCGTCACTCAGATGTTCTACGACGGCGACAACTTCATCCGCTGGGTCGGCAAGGTGCGCGAGCGCGGTATCAACGTCCCCATCATCCCTGGTATTATGCCCATTGCCACCTATGCCAGTTTCCTCCGTCGCGCCAAGCACATGAACTGCAAGGTTCCCGAGGAGTGGATGACAGCGCTTGAGCCTCACAAGAACGACGATGTCGCCGTGCGAGAGATTGGAAAGGGCCTTGTCGCCGACATGTGTCGGAAGATCGTTGCCGCTGGCATCCACCACCTGCACTTCTATACCATGAACCTGGCCCAGGCCACTCGCATGGTCCTCGAGGAGCTCGACTGGATGCCCTCGTCCGAACGTCCCTTGAAGCACGCACTCCCCTGGAAGCAGTCTCTTGGCTTTGGCCGCAGAGACGAGGACGTGCGCCCCATTTTCTGGAAGGGTCGCAACAAGTCCTATGTGCTTCGCACACAGGACTGGGACGAGTTCCCCAACGGTCGCTGGGGTGACTCCCGGTCTCCTGCCTTTGGCGAGCTTGACGCCTACGGCATCGGCTTGACAGGCACGAACGAACAGAACCGCAAGAAATGGGGCGAACCCAAGTCCATCAAGGACGTCGCCAACATCTTCGTCCGCTACCTCGAGACGGAAATCGACTCGCTCCCGTGGAGTGAGGCTCCCTTGACCAGCGAAGCTGATCCTATCCGCGAGGAGCTCATCGGTCTGAACAAGCGCGGTCTGCTCACCATCAACTCTCAGCCTGCCGTCGAGGGCGTGAGGTCGTCACACCCGGTGCACGGCTGGGGCCCACCGAACGGCTACGTGTACCAGAAGGCCTACCTCGAACTGCTCGTCCATCCCGACGTGTACCCCGAGATAGTGTCCCGAATCGAGAAGAACCCGGACATGACCTACTATGCCACCACCAAGAACGGTGCGCTCAAGTACAACTCGTCCAATGACAGCCCTAATGCCGTCACCTGGGGTGTCTTCCCGGGCAAGGAGATCGTGCAGCCGACGATTGTCGAGGGCATCAGCTTCATGGCGTGGAAGGACGAGGCGTTCCGCTTGGGTACTGATTGGGCTCACTGCTTCGAGGCAGGATCTCCCAGCAGAGTCCTGATCGACCGTATCATGAACGAGTGGTACTTGGTCAACATCGGTAAGCTGCATGCCGCTGAAACTCTTGAATCTTTCTAACTCTCAGTAGTCAACAATGATTTCCATCAGAAGACAGCCTTGTTTGACTTGCTTGACGGCCTGGAAGCCAAGGAGTACGACGACATCCCGTCCGAGCCCCAGCAGACCAACGGAGCCAGCAAGTCAGAAGTCCCCAACGGCAACTCTGCGTCCGCCGCGGCCGCCGCGGCGAACTAGAGTGGCATTACATTCTTGTCCAACTTACTCAACCCCTTTTATATTTTTCTAAGTATGCATCATGAGCGGCGTTTTCAACAGGTCAAACGGATGGTAAAAAGGGGGGGCAACTCGTGTTTTTTCAACAAAAAGACACATCTTACACACAGTCTTCCACCGCACGTGTAAGCGCTAGATGCACACGACGGTGGACGAAGCACGACACAAAATCTCGGGAGAGGCGGAGAGGCCGCGGAAGGCACAGGACGGAGCATGCATATATCTCAACGATACCCCCAAAGGACTATGAAGTTTTTTTCCCCCTAACGAAAAAAGTCTTGGAAGCCACGACAAGAGCTAGGAGTTTCAACACGGGTCTGTTTTTTATAAACGTTCATTTCTCTTTTATTTTGCTCATCTACCTGCTTCTATACAACGTAGGTTAGTAGCACTTCGCGTGCTGTATGGAGGCGACGACGTGCCGCAGATTGCGATTGGACACGTAAAGAGGGCGCGCCGATCAAGGAGACGGGGGGGTTATAGAGGCGGGAGATGAATCTGTAAAAAGTTCGATCTTGCCTTCACAGCGTCTGTTTTTTAGTCTCAAATTCAAAGCCGAATCAACTTGGGCTTGATTATTTTCACAGGATATCCGTTCACCCATGGCTGAAACCAAAGTGATGCCAAACATACTATGGTCAAGCGAAAACATGTCATGGACTAGCATAGAGCACATTCATTGCGGACTTTGAAGATTGAATCTCTTGTTTCTATCCTCTTTTTCTGTAGTAGCAAAGTATGCGGGAGTATCCCCACGTACTAACCGGCGAAGCAAGCAAGCAAACCGGCGTGGTCAATTCCGTCTCAGTACGTTGACCTCGAAACCACGCGAACCACCCTCCGCGATATCAGACCGCAGTGCCATGATCCACGACGTCCTCGCTCTCCTCCGGCTTGCAGTCGCACTTGAACCTCTCCCTGTAGTCCTCCACGGACATGTCCTCCAACTCAGCTATGGCCTTCTTCGCTGCCGCAATCTTGGCGTATCGTGAGCTCTCTGCCGTTGCATGGAAAGGCACCTCCTTGTGCAGAATCACTCCGCAAAGCATTCGAGTTCCTGTGAGAACGTGCACGCCTTCGTTGGCACTGGGAGCCTGTTCAGTGGCCATGAGGCGCCAATCCTGACATCCGAATTTGTCATGCAGCATGTGACCCAGCTTCGTGACCGGGTGCCGGCTTGCGAAAGAGTCATAAAGCGCCATGTCGGTGAAGAATGGTCGAATGTGCAAGTCAAAGAAGGAGCGAACCTGGCTGTAGTCGTAGCCCGAGTCGACGAAGACTGCGCCGATGTAAGCCTCGAGTACGTCTGAGAGATATTTGGGCGAGTGCTTGACAGTGGTCCAGTAGTCTTGCGAGAAGATTCCGGTATCGCCAGCCTCAATCTCAGCTTCAGATTTCGCTAGCTCCAGAGTCGACACGTACTCCTCTGTCTGGCTGAGCATCTGGGAGTTTCCGACCAACACGTGCTTGTGAAGGCCGAGCTTGACACAGAGACTGGCCAGAAACTGATTGCTCACCATGGCCATCTTGTGTTCGGTAAGCCACTGGGGATCGGCGTCTGGAAACTTGTTGTAAAGGAAATCCACGCACACCATGTCGAGCAGTGCGTCGCCGAGAAACTCCAATCGTTGATAGTTGGGCAGATTCTCATAGGCCTTTGGGTAGGAAGGGTGTTTGAAGGCACTCCGCAGGAGAGCAGGGGACTTGAACTTGTATCCCATCTTATCCAAAACCTGTCGCGCAACCTCACGCTGTACCGCCGACTCGTTCTTTGACTGCCACGCGGGTGGCGTGTAGCCGGCGAAGTAATCGTCCCAGGAGGTCATCCGATGGTTCTTCTCCTTGACCACGGCAGTCACAGCCCGGATTGCCATGTCAAAATTGGCTGACTCGGCGTACGTCAAATACGCGGCACCAATGAGGGCCTCGCAAACGTCTGCGATGGACTTGTCCGCAAGAGCATGGGTGGTGTTGGGTTGACTCGACTTGCCTCGCTTGAGTTGCAAGCCCTGGGGATACCAGCTTCGACGATCGAATGACCGCGAACGCACGTATTCTTGGAGGTTCCTGTCGACCGCCTTGTTGAAAAGGTTCTGGTTGCAGACCAGCAGCATACGCTCCACATGGTAGGCGAACTCGTCATCGTCCGGCTTTGATGTGAAGATGGCGATAGTGGTGGCCATTTTCAGGAAGCAGTCGCCAAGGAACTCCAAACGCTCGTAATTCTTGCCCATACCACTCTGAAAATTGATTTTTTCCTGGTCGTGCTCTTCGCTGTTGTCAGAGTCTTTTGTCACGGCCTCAAGTGCCAAATCAGGGCGAATTTCCAGGTTCAGAAGCTTGCAAGCATCAAGCGCAATAAGAACGGAATCGATTCGGTGAATGATGGCGGGGAACGCAAACGCCATGACTGTTGTCTCGATGGGCAGCTACCGTTGTTAGTAGGCAGGAATTGCATAGATACTGTGGAACTTACCGTCGAAACCCTCATGGGCTCTAGAATAACGTAGCAGGTTCGCGACGTTTCTTCCGTGTCTTCCATAAAGTCGTCCAGAAGGTTGCGCCGCAGAGACACGACTTCGGCCTCGATAACCGGCTGCGTCTCACGCCAAACTCGCTTCTTTCGACTTTTCATCCAGAGACTGACGCTGTACTCTGTAATGTTCTTCTCCACGCTGGGGTCCTTCCATGGTCTGTGGCCAGGATCAGGGACACCTTCCGGAACAGGATCCATGGGCTTCATGTCTGTTCGAACTCCCCGGAGATACAACTTGCGGGATCCTGCGTAGGGATCAATGACCAGCTTGTCTTTGAAGAATTCATGTGGCGTGTTATCATCCCACTCTAGATATTCCTTGCCTTGCGTGTCTCGAAGATGGTCCCAGTCGACAATGGAAGCCGGGTCCACGATTTGAGATACCTTGACCGAGTGGTCCACCGTGGTCGGGGCTAGGAAGTACGGCACATCAGATGTGGCCGCCTCATACTCCTTGCTGAAAACGTCTTTGAAAATGCGGAACGTGAACTCTCTGAGAGCCTCCGCATCATTGGCAGACACCTCGATGGGCGTGGACAAGGATAGGGGATAGAGCGCGGACTGCAGATCGTTGCCGAAGAAAAGCGGTATGCCCGGGAGATCAGGCAAGCGCTCCCTTGTGAGCATGATGAGTGGTTTCGAGGTTCGACCGATGGCTTCTGGTGACTCCAGTTTCAATACTGTGGCAAAAAGAAGCTCGAAACCCCCTAAGCGGGACCAGATTTCGGGCTTGGTGCGCATGTTGTACTCTGCCCTCTTGTTGGAACTGACGGCGAGTCTGGCGTTGCGCATAGCCGGGAGCTTCTTGACAAAAATAGGATGAAGGTGTTCGTCGATGTACTTCTTCTGTATCAAGGCCTTGCACAGTTCGAAAGCGGCAGAGCAACGGGCTGCCTGCTTGTTCTTGTGAGGGAATCCCGTCATGCTCTGAATTGGGGACTTCGGAGGGAGTTGCACCTCTGCGACGAAGTTCTGACCCTGGTTGATGACCACGTATTCTGGTGCTAGATACTCATCACTCGACTGACGCAACGAAGCCGTGAAATTGGACAAAACCTCCAGACTGGATGTCCATGTCAGCTTCGCGCCGCTCGACGGAATGATGTATGACTTGTGATGAAACTCCCCCTGGATAGCACTGGCATTGGCGTCGAATCCGGCAATCTTTCTGTCCTCAGGCAAGGCAGCACAGAACCTGCGCAGCGTGGACTGGTCATACATAGCCTGCGCGACGGTTCTGCTGTGCCTTCCGTTACCGCCCTCGATGAAAGTGAGGTATTCCGAGTTTTCCTCACGCGCGCGACCCCTGGATTGGATATACTGGATTGCAGATCTGTATAGGTCGAAGCGAATGACCAAGTTGCAGGTAGGAATGTCCAGCCCCTCTTCAGCGACCTGAGTCGCGAAAAGACAGTTCACCTGTCCGTATTTGAACTTGGTGATAGTCAAGATCTGCTCTTTGAACGACATGTTAGCGGCTCCTGAATCGGGCCGACTACCAATCTGAGATAATCCATCAGTGATTGAGCTGGAAGAAAACTTGTTTACGCTTACCAAAATGGCTGGGTTAAGGTAGGGCAGTCGAGTTCCAGCTTGCTTAAACAGGTCATTCAGAAGCAGGGCTGTCAGTCGCATTTCCACGAACACGATGCATTTGTGGTTTGTTGGTTTCGAGAAGCGCGCCTGTAGCTCCTCCCACAGTCGAAGGACTTTGACTGAAAGATGCTCAGTATTGGGCTTGACATCACCAAGCTCATGTGTTCTGATAAGACCTTGAAGTTCTCGAACGGCGGCAGTCTCCCTGCCAGTCAGATCGGTTGGGTCTGTTCTGTTCGTCAGGCGAACGATTGCAATGTCAGTGAGAAACAGCTTCCACAGGCGGTCTGAGAGCCAGGGACCCAGGAATGATGTTGCCTGTCTTGCGAACAAGAGCTCGCTGCTGAAGTGTCGGTTGTGACGAACAAGATTGTGGACCTTCCGGTAAAGCTCAGTCTCGAACGGCTCTGGCAGGCGGCTGTAGTGAATCTCCCTTTCGACAATCTTGTTGACGTAGGGCTTCAAGGAGATTGAATCGTCAGCAACAGTTGCAATCTCACTGTGGAGCATGCTTTCAAGCCGGGCGGCAGCAATTTTGACGTCGGTCTGGGCGTCAACAGGAGATGCAGTCATGCCGAACACCTTGGGTCTCTTTTCCTTGTCGGGTTCTTTCATGTAGAAGTCCTTGATGATACGCGCATACGGATGGCCCTTCTTGGTGTGGTGAGCCTCGTCGAAAATGAGCAGGTTGATCTGATCCATGCGGATATACGAATGCGACAAGCACTTTTGGAGGATGGCTGCCGTGCAGACGATGATCATGTTCTTCTCGAACTGCTCGTTCCAGAATGCGGCAGACCACATCGAATCAATCATGTCTCCGCAGAAACGGCCCGCATTGAATGTACCGAGGTTGTCTTCGAGAACTTGATGTTGCTGGAACACCAAAGACACTTTGTCGACCTGGAATCCGGACCCAGTCAGACTAGACTCGGAAAAGATTGGGCATCACTTACCAGAAAGAAAGCAGTGCGCTTCGGCTTCCCGATCTCCCGATCCTCGAGTTCCTTCTCAAGGATGTGGCGCAAAAGCAAAGCAGCGATCAGTGTTTTGCCAGATCCTAAATATGTCAGGATTAGTAGGGACAATGCTTCGAATTTCGGAAGACGTACCGGTATCCAGGACTGCGATGATGTTCTTCTTCTTGGCCCTCTCGAATAGTTCATATTGGTACTCTCGGGGTCTGTTAATGTCTTTTTTGCCGTTCTTTTTGTCGTTGTCTTTGATCAGATCTATGATGGACAAATCATCCAAGATCCTTGACACACTACTAGACTTCAAAGCTTCGGAATTGGCCAGGCTTCGGAGCAGTGCGCTATGTTCTTGCTTTCTCTTCGAGATCGCCCGAGGGTGTGCTGGGTTTAGATGATACCGGCGGTACTCGTCCTCGGCACTTTCGTCGTCTTCATCAACGCCAACCTGACCTTCTTCCTCTTCCTCTGCGCCATGATCGGCACCCGGCGAAGAACGGGGGCTTGAGCCAATGCCTGAGTCTCCATGAGTGAGAATCACGCCCGATGCACTTGAGGATGCTGACGAAATTCCCTTCGGAGACGGCGTATCCGGACCGGTGTCGATCGCAGAGTCAGCCTGGCGAGCTCGTGGGAAAGGCGTCGTCGGTCGACTGAACTGTTCCATGCTGTTGACTAGATAGCCTGTAGAGGAACCTATTTCCTCTTCGACGACCATCTTCAGTTCATCGACACATCTAAAGATGCCTTTATACTTGAGTGTTTCGCTGTTGATCTTGTCAGACCGAGCTCAGCAATCCCAAATCTTGAGTGTAGCGAAGAAAAGAACCAATGATGTGCTGGCTGTCTGTGGGCAGGTGCGAGAGATCTTTCCGAAAGGAACAGGTAAGTGCGAGCTTGCCAACTTCTGAAAACCTGTAGGTTGTTGGGAATGAGGGACAAGAATAACTTCAAAGCTGGATACAGCAGGTACGAATATATCCCACTGCTCAGCTGAGGTTTTGAGTGAAGTACGACGGAGCCGAGAGATGATGCTTGAGATAAATAATGAGAGGTATAGACATACCTTATGAGAAGTGGACAAACGAAACACTCTCACCCTGGCCCCCAGAATCTTGTGATGGTACTGATCCTCAGAGAGTATGAGAGGGTTGAGGATGAGAAGTTGGAAGGGTAAGAGCTGAGGGTAACAGAAAGAGAAAGACGTAGAGAAGGAAAGAAGAGAAATATTTTCATACTGAATAGAAAGATCAATGTGGCCTCCCGTCGGGTCTTCTTTCCTTCTCAGGTCATTGCCGTTCCTATCAAACGGGAAGCAGCATACAGTACCTAATTCAAGCAAGAGCAAACGAGAACGAGGTTTTCACAGATATAGCCTATAATCAGCATGTCACCTGTTAAGTTCAGTGCAAGAACTAATACTGAAAGTTGCAACATGTCCACACAAATCTGTTCTGTGCTACTTGAAATGAAAATGGGTATGCAGCAGTTGAGCCAAATAGAAACTTTGGCCTCCAGTCTGAGTCATTTTGTTGACAAGTAAGGGTGGTAATGATAAGTCTTAATGTGAGCTGCAAAGACCCTGTCCATATAAACATGATGATTGCGAAAGCCATGCGCAAAAATATAGTCTGGACAACATCAAACTGCCCTTGTTGAGTTGAAATGTTATCTATCACTCACCCCAGCTCACTTGTGCTCCTGTTTCCACTTGGATCCCTGCATTTTGCCCCCTGTCCCAGGCACGTACACTAGGTACTTAGCGAGGTAGGTGCCATGTACTAGGTAGGTATGCAATGGAGGGCGAGATAAGATAAGAAGCTACCTAGGTACGGAACTTACATTAGACCCTGGAGCGGGGCACTCAACGAAGTCCCGTCGCCACCAGCGAAACATCCGCAGCTTTTCGTGATACTCACTTCTGAGCACGAGGTAGCGTTGCTTAGCAGGCAATATCTTAGCTTGAACCGCCGCGCGCCAACCAGGCAACCTGATCGCCACCGAGGCCCATGCTGCGGACGTGCCTTCCAAGCCTTTTGGAAAAACCCCTCTTCTGAGAATTTCCGCCCTCCTCCCCCTCCTCTAGACGAGACAACCTTCCGGTAACTCGCGATACACAGCCAAAATGTCCGAAGAAGAGGAGCCGCAGACTCTGAAGTCTGTCTTCAGCTCTGCCGAGAAGAAGAGAGCCCTACTCGAGAACTCGTATGAGGCCTCGTCGCCGACCTACCTCGACGACCTCCGCACCGCCATCTCCGAGTACGAGACCTGCCTGGACCTCATCTCACGCGCCGCCCTCTTCTCCCCCAACGAGTTCTTGGAAGACCTTCCGACCTCCTCGCTTCCCTACCTCCTCATCACCTCCCACCTCGCAGACCTGCACCAGAAGACGCCCTCCCGCCGCCCCATCGAGCGCCGCGTCGCCCTCGAGCGCGCCCGCGAGTCCTACGAGACCTTCCTCGGCCTCCTCGACTCCTACGACCTCCTGAGCCAGCCGAACAAGAAGCTCTACTCCCAGTACACAGACGACCCGGTCGCCTTCTCCACCCTCGGCGGCGCCGACCCGGCCCGCCGCCGCGACGTCAAGATTGCCAACTTCAAGGCCGAGCGGGCCCTGAAAGAGCGTCTCGAGACGCTGCGCCGCGACCCGCGATATCAGGACGAGGAGGGCGACGACGAGATAGTGCGGGACCTGCACCTGGCGCACGCCGCGTACGCTGCGCACATGGCGTTCCAGGGCCTGGAGGGCATAAACCGCGAGCTGGAGGTCCTGGCGCAGGCCACCGTGCCGCTGATGCCGTCGCCCACTTCCGTCGAGGAGGACGAGCGCCGGCGCGCCGAGGACCGCGGAGTGGACGGCTACACAGAACGGCTCGAGGCGCCGCGCCGGCTCCAAAGCATGTTCGGACGGCCCGGTGGTCCTTTGCTGACCAGGGAGGGCAAACCGCTACAGCCGTTTACGCTGGTCGGGTCGAGGCAGGAGATGGCTGCCAACGTGTTCCGACCTGGCCACAACCTGCCTACCATGAGTATCGACGAGTATCTGGATATTGAGAAGGAGCGCGGCGGTATCATCGAGGGCGGAGGCGAGGCTAGCTGGCATCGCCCGGAGCCGGACGAAGATGACATGGACAAGGCCGACGAAGAGACGATGAAGGCGCGGGCGTGGGATGAGTTTGTTGAGGCAAACCCCAAGGGTTCCGGAAATACACTCAACAAGGGATGAGGGGTTCTCGGAGTACACACATGGCACGGGGAGTTCAAGCGTAGACCAAAAGGGAAACAAATATCACGATTTAACGACATGACTGGTGCGGGGAAGGAGGATGCAAAGACTTTTCTTCCTCTTTTTCTGTCTCTATTAGCTTTCATCATGCCTCTGATCAGTAGCGATTTTGCTTGTTGTCCACTGTCAGCATCCTCATCTAGCACCGTTGAATCCTTCTTTCGTAGCCCTCGGCCCCAAGTGTAGCATCATTCGTCAAGCGTATTCCGAACAGACAGAGACCCCGTAAACGCACCAAGACACTGATTCCAACCTGTCCCTTCAAACGATGCGGAGAACTAAACTAAAATCAGATCGTCATCCTCGTCATCGTCCACCAAGGAAGTGGAGCGAGCCGTGCTTGGCGATAGTGAAGCAGCTTTTGCAACGTCCTTGTGCTTGCTGCTCTGAGACATGGAAGGCGTGGTTCCAAAATCTGTTGATAGTTGGCAATCCGGTGTCACCTCCCTGGACCGGCTGTCTTCCGGCCCAATCTCTGTCATGACCTCGTCCGTGTCCTCTTCCTCGAGGTTGTAGATCTCATTGTCGTCGGACGGTTCCGGAGTCCCGTCAAGCACAGCGGCTTCCAACGCGTCGGCTAGGGGCTGTCCGGAGGTAGGGATCGCGTACTTGGCGTGGGCAAAATCGGATCCGCCGTCTGTGAAAGATTCGGAACGAATCGAAACATCGTCGGCCACCACTTTGTTTCGATTGAACACGGTCGAGATACCATCCTGAACGTCCACGCTGCAGGGCCCTGTGGTACTACCGGTCTCTAGGCGGAGCTGCCTCAAATCGCTGCTCATGGAGCCTGTCGTGCTCGAGGCATCCGAAGGAACCGTAATGCCAGTGTGAAACGCCGGGCCAGGTCCGGCCGGCCCGAAATCCGCCGGAGGAAGTGTAGGCTCAAATACACCGCCAGTGCCGTCGTCGTTACCGCCAGCCCACAGGGGTAGGAACTTGAATTCGTTGTGTGTGAGACAGAGAAGTAGATGCCAAGTCATGTTCATGTGTATACCAAAATCTAACCGCACGCAATTCCCGTAGAACGGGCGGAGGAAAGACTTCACGTGGTCTTGAAGACTGTCGGGGTCGAAGGCGTGCCGTGCAGAATTATATCTCATCATAGGCTCATCGCGAGGTAGTTTCATAACCCCCTCCCAGGCTGGCATCCTTCTGAATTCGGGGTTGTTCTCCATAACCTCTGCAAGAAGGTCGAACAAATCGGTCGACATGCGGAATAGGTTGAACTGCGGAGAGTTGTGAGTGAAGGTGGCCCCTAGTTGGTTCCACTTGTTGCCGATGTTCTCGTACATGAATGGACACAGGGCCTTCTGAACATGATTGAACTGGTTGTAGATCAACTCGAAACGCTGGAAATGTTGGATATCGACATAGGTGGCTCGGTGGTCGTCAATGTTACTGAGGCGGTCGGCGTCAAGAAGTTGATTCATAGCGTCGTCGATGACGAACGTATTCCAAGCGGTTTGCAGGGCCTTCATAATGGAAGCCGCCTTGTCTCCGGCCTTGCGACAAGCCGGATCGCCCACGTAATCCCCAAGCATGCTGGTCAGCATCTTGAGTCGCCTCCATTCAGCGATTCCCAGATCGTCGTAAACTGTTTTGCTCGTCAGGCGCTTAATCTGACCGGAGACGCGCTCGACCATGGCTCTAGCAGCGTGCTGGATAAGGTTGTTCAGGTCGTCACCAGGGTCGTGACGCTTGCGCCCGAAGATGGTGTAAGGAGCCACCTTGGGGGCCCCGTTTGGGGCAGCGGCCTCCTCCAAGGCGAGTTCATTGACCAAGATCCGAAAGGCAGCACGAGTGACTTCTTCCAACTGCAAAGCTACGCCAAGCTGCAGACTTTCTTCGGGCAGGATCTCGATGAAGACGGTGTTATTGGGGCTCATGAGCCACTGCAGCACTAAATCACGCTGGCGTTCAGAGTTAGCATACAACACTGTCTAGGCAACGGCAGGAAAAGACTTACAACGACACTCGTGCAGTCAAGAATCTTGGCCACAGCCACCAGCGTCCAGACGCGAGGGGCAGAATCGACGATAACCTGCTTCTGCGCGATGATGCACATGAGGCGAAGGATGTTGACGCGGTGTCGAATCGGACAGTAGTCGGGGATCTTTCGAAACTCGGGAATCGGTTCAGGGGTCAGATCTCCCTTAGATTTCTTTTCCAGAAGCTTGGAGGCGAGCCCCTTGGTGGGCCGAAAGGGATTAACTGTGCCATTATTGGTCAACGGAACGGCATCCTTCAAACTTTTAAGGATAGCTATCTTGATAGCCTTGTCCAAGCCCACATCGTTAGTGCTGCTTCTGTGGGAGCTATCCTTGGCGACACTGGCAAGCGTTGCGTCAATTTCTTTGGCCAGGTCTTTATCTCTGTTCTTCCAGCACGAGCAGATATCGTCATGACCAGTAACAACGTAGTCGTCGACTCCGTGCTTCTCGAAGGCGGTCCACCAGGTTGTCACGCCAGGTGTCAATGAGACCTCGGTCATCTGGAACACGAGGTCGTCACCTTCGGAAGGCGGGGTCAAATCCAACAGATACCTGACGCCTTCGGGGAGCTTGTTGACCATCTTGCGTCGACGTTGGACGCGAAACTGATAAGTCGGCTTGAGCATGTCGGCAAGCTTGGACGAGCCGGTTTCCAGCAGCTTTTTGGAGTCCATGCGAAACTTCACCGAGTCCCAGGCGTAGACGAAGCAATCGACATTATGGGCAGGGTTCGACGGGGTGGGAAAATCGACAAAGACGAGGGTGTCTCCTTCAGAAAGCTCATTTTGGATGTCGTGAAGGAGGAATTGAGAGTACCGGCGACCTTCGACGTGGGTCATGTCGCGCATCATCTTATTGACCACGGTCGACGAGCGCCTGTCTCTGGGGACGGTTGAGTCTTCGATGGGGTCATTGTGCCCAGTATCGTAGTTTTCAGGTTCAGTGACAGCAGGATCGTCCAGGCATATCAGGTCTCCTAGGTCGATGGTATCGTTGTCCCCATGATCACCGGTAACTGGTTCCGCCGCCTGCATGTCCACGTCCTGAAGATCCATGATGGCCGCAACGCTGGGTAGGCCCGAGCCTCAAAGCTTGTGGCTTCCAGGCTATGAGCCGATACGCAAGCAGCGCCTGCAGAGTGCCCAGACGTAAGCAAGCAGCAATGCGATGAGAGTGTCGGCGGTTTTGAAAGGCGGAGAAGAGTAGATGGAACACGAAGAAGAAGAGGAGGAGGTAAAGGAGGAGGCAGAAGAGGAGGAAAAGGCAAGGAGAGGTTGAGATCGCAATGTTATCCTTGTAAAACGATATTTCAGACTGCAGGTTGGGTGTCGGTGGATCAGTCAGAATGGAAGTCGGAGGGGGTTGCGTAGCCTCGCCTAGGCAGCAAGGCCCCGAGGAGTCAGATGTTGAAGTAAGCCTGTCCCCTCTACCAGTCGCGACCGGGCAAGACACTTTTGCCCAGAGAGTGCTCTAGAGTAATACAACAAGATGGATGAAGCCTTGAGGTGAGCCTGGGCGCTACTAGCATTTGTGCTCGTTCTTGCAACTGAACAGTCCTTAACAGAGACACCCAAGAGAATGACAGAGGGGAAGGGGTGAGGCTCGACTGGAGTGGCAATGTGAGGCCTTTCAGGCACCCACTTTAAAGGCCCGGGCAAGAAGCTGCGGCAGCACAAATGTGGCTGTTGCATTCCCCAAGAGTTGGCGCACCACGGGACGGGAGGCAAAGTCAGACGGCGCAAGGCAACTGGAGGGGAGGGGAGCAGGCAGGCAAAGCAAGCCCGTGACCTGCTGCGGTCCAATCGATGGGATACCTCCCAACATGTACCATAGGAAGACCAAGAAAGAGATGCGAGCTGTCATAGGAGAGCTATGAAGGCTGCTTGGCCGCAGCTCTGCATGGCCAAGTACCTAGCTTTCTGGGGGCTCGCACAGACTGATCAAGACTGGACCACCTAGAGTACGTACAGTTCTACGGATACCTCATCCACAGAATTGACACAGCTTGTTGTCCACTAAGGAAGGTGACACCTAAGCTGATGAATACTGCTGACTTTTGACTGAGGTGGACAGAAAAAAGTCTTGTGTGCCTACGAATCTTCATGGAATATATCCCAAAACTGGCTAGCTACTATACCAGTGTTGTTACTCGTTCCTAAATCCCGTCTTAGTTTCTCAAGTACCTTAGATAGGTAGATACCTACCTTGGTAGGCAAGCAAGCACTACCTATCCATTCCATAGGTACTCTTCATCCTGCCCGTAGTCCTCAGCTCCTAGCACTACCTACCTAGTCCCCTCACTGCTGCCTGCAGTGAGCACCTGTGCTGAGTAGCATGGAACAGTGGGGCAACCGGCGTGTGTGCTCAGTGCAGTATTAGGTTAGTACATACCTACCTACCTAGGAAGGCACAGACACACACCAAGGCCCGCCTCCGGCCCCGCCCGGGACGGCTTTGGTGGAGAATTTCCCCGCATGCCCGGTCCCCAAGCTCCTTGATACCTAGACAGCACTCATGATTCACTTTGATGTCCTCCAGAGAGATGGGGGCAAAAGGAAACAACTCCAGTATTAATTTCCAACTCAACTCATCTATATAGAACAGAGATCCATGAATGGTTATCTAGGTAACCACAGCTAGTGGTGCCCTTTGATGTTGGTCCATCACCTATGAAGGTATTCCTAGGTAGGTATTTGAACGTGTGCTCCCGTCTACCACAGCCACAGCGAGAGTCATCTTGCTATCTCACCAAGCTCATGCCACCACCTAAGTGCCGGAAGTACCCTGCAAATAGAGCTCTACTAACAGCCATAACATAGCCATAGTGCCTAGGTCCTCCAACAAACAAGAAACTCAACAAAGGAATCCTTCCCCAGCAGTGGTTCGCTTGGCCGTTCTCATTGTGGTATCTAGCTAAAATAGCTCTGAGATTCTGAAGGGATGCGCCATGCCAACTTCAATGTGAATGATCCAACAGTCGGTCCTTGGGTCCCCCCCCACTCCAAAAAAACAAAAAAAACAAAAAACAAAACAGGCCTCCTCCACAGCTGCCATGAGATGATTTAGAGCTCCCCTCTCCCTCTGACCTGGGAGCTCCTGCTCACCCACTTAAGCACTTCCCCCTCACCTAAATCCATCGTGACATTGTGGTCCATGACCTCGCCAGGAGCCACAAACTGCCAACGAACGCAATGACGAGTCTCAGACCTGCAGTCGCCGCAGTCCAGACCCGCTCCGCGATGTAAGCCCAGCCTTCTATGGGCGGTGGGCAGAGCATGGGGCCTAATCACGACGTAACGCAAAACAAGCGACGGTAGAACAAACCGAATGACTTTTGTACGTAGCTATGAATACAGTAAAACTCGGAGGATCTGCGGATGGTACTCAGATCAATCAAGAACAGACCAAAACAACACACGTCATTACTCCATCCACATGTTCGATGCACGAACGACAATAACGACAACCTGCTTGCGTTCTCATGCGGCGTGCCCGAAGCAAACAAAACCAAATAACCGCCAGAGAGGAAAACCCCTCTCCGGCTTCAAAACGCCCCGGCGATGCGGCGTAATCAACAGACGTGACCGAGGTATAGCGCGCCAGAAAATGCCCAGCAAATCAAAACGCGTTCTCCCCTTTTACATGGAGCTCCGCTTCGTGGGCGCCAGGCTCTCGTTATCAGACTCGTCGCCCGAAGAGTGAGCGACTTCCTTGCCCTTGCCCTTCCCCTTCTCGATGCCCACCTTGGGCTCCAGCATGCTCTTGCGGCTGGCCGGGCGCTTGCCCGTAGTTCTCCTCACCATCTTCGGCCTCTCCGCCCCGCCATCCTTCATTGCAACGCTTGGGCTCGCCAGGCCGGCGAACTTCTGCAGCTCCTCGCCGGACGAATTACGGCGTGTATTGGGGGCCGTCGAGTTCGAGTTCGTCTTGAGCCCACGTAGCTCCCTGGCAACGTCCGCGAAGCTTTCCTCGAGCGTTTTCATGCGCGCCAGCACAAGCTTGCTCATCCGGTTGCTGTCCCCGGTGTCCTGTCCGCGGCCCGCTCCGTTCAGCCGGGCATCCTTCATCAACGCCATTGCCATTTGGGTTTGAAAGCTGGAAGGCATGCCTCCTGTTGGGTCTTCGGGCGCAATATTGTCGGACAAGATGCTCATGTCGACAGACGAGAGTCGTCGCATCGCGTTCGGGCGAAGCCGCTGGTCGATGCCTGTGAGCGCTGCACGGTTTGGCGCCGTCTGCACCGCTTCCCGAGCTGGCATTATGGGCCTGGGCCGTGTGTTGGTCACGTAAGTCTGCCGGCGCGGGGAGCGATGCCCGCTAGTTGTCGCCGGCTCAACCACTGCGGGCCGACTGTTCTGCACACGTGCACGGGTCGTTGGCGGATCGGGCGAATGAGAGGACGAGCTGCGAGGACGCCTCAGTTCCTGCGGAGCATATAGGATGGTGTTCGTCGACATCGTCCGGCTATGAGGTATGCGGCGCGCAGAGCGAGGGGTCGCCGCGATGGATGGACGTCCGCTCGAGCCGACGGATGACGACGTGGGAGCCGTGAAACGCTTGGATGCGGGTGTTGAGGTGAAGTAGTCCTCAATCTGGGTTTGGTGAATCACCGGACCCCGGCGACTTCCGCCAGCGTTAGTCGCAACATCCTCCTCCTCCTCCTCGTCGTTTGTGACGAGTTCGTCGTCGCCATCTGCGTCTGTTTGCTGGTTCTCTTCTTCCTGAGCTCTGGTGGCCGCGGCTATACCCCGGAAGAAAGATCCAATTGCCGGCTGTGACATGAGATCTGCAGGATCGCTCGCGGCCGATCTGATATCTGATATTTGACGAGAACGTTGAGACCGAAGCTCCTTTGACAGACTCAACCGCCTAAGCCAGTCCGGGCGGATGCTTTGGCCGTCCGGTGTAGACCACTGAGGGGGATGGGGCGAAGCGCTCGCCTCGTCGTTGCGATCCATCCAGCTCCGGACCGCGTGTTGTGTCTTCCTTCGCTCATGTCGCCTCTGATTGCGAATGGTGTTCATACCCGGTCCCCGCCGGAACACCTCTTCGAGGGCGTGGTCCTTCTGGTACCCAGCGATGGATTCTTCGCGGACACGAATGTTGGGACTGAACAGGGCGGAGCGAGCTGCCGGGTCGGCGAACGAGATGGTTCTATCGCGGCCGTGATGATGGTTCTCGACAAGATCGGTGGGCTCGAACATCGACGGCGCCAGCCAGTACTTTTCGTACAAGTAGATGCTCAAGAGCAGAGGAAAGTGCGTGGCCTTGATGATCGTTCGATTCAACCTGACAAAGTGCTTCAACGGCATGCAGTACCGCAACGGCATGAGTAGCCATGCAAAGATGTTGCCCGGTGCGACGTAGGAGAACAAGGCGTCGTTCTTGACCATGGAAATCGTGTTGATGGCGAAGAGGAACCTGGCCTATGTGAGCAAGATGCTTAGAGAACCGGCCGAGGACTGTTACTCACTGATGCTCTTCCCTCGCATTGGAAGCGATTTTCATGAACGAATTCGTCAAGACCGTGATGAGGATCGTGCTGCGCTGGTTAGCTTTGGGGATGCCCACAGGCGGGGATGCGTGCCACTTACACAACGACGAAGTGACATATGATCAAAAAGAAAGCCATCAGGCCCCTCTCAAGCCAGTTATACCCCGGCCACCTGTTCGAACCCTGTTAGCCCGCGAGATTATTAAGCCGACGGCGCTGTTACGTACACGTCCCAAGCCGCTGGAGTGAAGCCCATCAGCAGTTGAAAGATCTTGAAGGCGATGTCCGCAGCGTCGTTGTTGCTGTCGGCGAGGGTGAAGAAGACAAAAAAGCCGCTGCATGCGATGAGGATCAGGATACAGACAGCGGCGAGGTCCACTGCCATTAGGCGGAACGCGATGAGCAGCTGCGAAAAGTACTGGTAATGATCAAGGACACTGAAGATACGGGGCAGCAGCAGGATGGCATTCGCCGCGAGGACATCATATGCCGAGTCGTTCCAGTGCTTCGGGTCCACGAGGAACACACCGTAGACGCGCATGAAATAGTAGACGATCAGCAGGACCAAAATTCCCAGATCAAAGACGTTCCAAAAGCTCATAATGTAGAGCGAGAAACCCTGCTCGTTGAAGCCGACAAGCTCGTCCAGCATGAAACCAGCGCTCCAAAACCAAAAGATGAGCTCCAACGAGCTAATGCGGGCCGAACGCTGAGCGAGAACAGCGAGGAACAGACCGATCAAGACCAGGAGCGATAGTGTCGAAAGGAAGAACCTGTAGCGGGGAACACGCAGACGCGAGAGCTTGAATAGAGACGCCTGGCGAGGGTCGTAGAGAATGACGCTGCGTCGTCCTGGTGCTACATTTTGCAGCTGGCCCTCCTTCTGGTTCTGCCCCCCGAGCAGAGGCGTCCGAGCATCCGGCTTGTTCCCCTGAACCGGAGACGGCGGGGGCTCGCGGTGCAGACTGTCTTGGGACGAGTAGAAGCTAATGGCTCCGTTCCAGATGGCCTCCAGCTGCTGCACCACCAATGGGTGAGCCAAGAAATGCTTGGCAGATGCACGAATAGCGACCTCCAGTGTCGAAGTTCGGGCCGCGGTAAGACGAGCCTTGTGCTTCGGATCCGGCTTCGGGGCATTTGCAGGCTGTGCTCCGGGGAGTCCCTGGAGCGGGTAGAAATCGTACGAGAGGGCGTCGATGAGCTCCCTGGTGTTGTACTCCTTCAGGAGCTTGAGCGCGAGCAGCTCGCAGACCAACGCCCTGGTATAACTCGTGCCAGCGTTGCCCGGGTAGAGCTGGCCCTCCTTATTGAACTGCAAGCAGTTGGCCATGAGGCAGTACAGCGTGGCGCGGGAAAACTGCTGGGTCCTGATCTGCTGCTGCATAGGCTTGACCAGGAACTGAGAGACCTGCGGGGAGCGTATTTGGTCCCAAGTCAACGTTGTTTCGGTTCGGGTCTGGACGATGATTCGAATCGCGTGGGTAATGCTGTATATGGGAAGAGAGTCTGGAGAGTGCGCGTTAGTCCAAGCCCATGGAAGCGTAGCTTTGTCAAAAGAGCAGTCTCTTGTCTGAACGCACCAAGATATGTCACCGAGAAGAGAGGAAGGACTGGCATAGACCGGTGGGTCGCATCTTCGTCGTCAAGGGCGTCGGGGTCTTCTTCCCCCGACTGGCCTATGCCGTCTTCCTCTTCTTCTTCCTCCTCCTCTTCATCATCCTCGGCCTCGGTGAAATCGGCTACGGCGTGTCGCGGTTCGCCTCCATAATGGCGATAAGCCGGTCCGGGGGAAGGCGAGTGCCTCTCGTGGAACCGGTCGATGCGATTGCTGCGGTTGCTCTGCTTGGGTCGCAGCAGAGAGGAAAACATTGTCCAGTCGGAATGAGAGATGCAGCCCGCCTCCTTGTGCTGTCGCGTCTCACGGCGCCATGGGGGAGGCCAGAGGATAATGGTAAGGGGCTAGAACGCGATGCGGACCGGTGGGGGAACGCGCGCGCGAAGAAGTTCAGGCCAAGCTACCGGGGATTCGAGAGGTCTTTGAGATGAAGGGCGTCGCCGGGGCCAAGGCGAGGCGTAGGTAGGTAGGTAGGTATTAACCCTCAAGGAGGTCAAGGAATTCGTAGTGTACTATGTAGGTAGGATAAGGTGAGGTGCGGCGCGGCGAAGCAGGTTGGAGGCAGGCCGAGCACGGCAGTAAGTAAATAAGAAAGTCCAGACCCCGGTACTATGTAGGCGAGGCAGGTCGCAGGTCACAGGTTTGGCCAGCTGGGATTCCCCGTGAACGAGACGCAGAAAAGGATGCAGTGTTTTGTGGAGAAGACAGTCAAAAGTCTTTCACATCAAGGACACTGAGTAGGTAGTAATAAAACAGAGGCAAGCAGGGAAACGAACAAGGAAGCGAGGGCACCACAGCACGGTGCTACTAGGAGAGGACGACGGCAAGCAACATGCGCGTGGAGCGCAGATCGAGATTCGTCAGAGAGCACGATGGGATTTTTTAGCGTAGACTGTATCGGGCAGTCGAGCCCGGCGCAGCTAAGGTAAAAGATGGACAGGTAGACCGAACATAGTACGGATACGCTGCATACCTAGTACATACCTAGGTAGGTAGGTAGTTTTACGGATACTCGCAAGCTGCAAGGCTTTGGCGGCGAGCTCTGTGAGCTTTCTGGTCTTCTAGGCTTTCCGAGTCTATAGGCTAGTATCCAAATCCATATGCGCCTACCTACTTGCCTACCGTGCCTACCTAGGTGCTTGACGATGAAAATAGTCGGTGACGACGACGACGTTGGACAGGGTGGCCTGGCTGCGATAAGGAGACGCACACCACCCCATCCTCCACTTACCACGGCAACCCGCCACACACCAACATGCAGTGGGCACCTTTGGTGACACCATCTGTTTCTCAGGTCATGTTGGATGTATCTTTCCTTGGACAGGCACAGCGACGCTACCTCCATACGCAGCACATGAGGCTCCTAGGTGCCGTTGGAGGCACGGGAAGACAAGCAAACTCTGGCTATCTCAGACCGACAGGCCTAATGGAGGGAAAGTAATGGTTTGAAGAGGTATTGCCTACTAGCAGTAATAAGGAGACTCGACGCAGTAACTAGTACGTAAGTAAGGCAAGCTGAGGTCGGTCGGCCGCTGTAATGGAGCATAGTGGTGACCTGGCCAAGGCAAACAGCGAGAGGGAAAAGAGTAAGAAAAAAAAAGACAAGGGTATTGAGTGTCACGTCGCGCGTCTGCGACCAAGATCCAACGTCGCCCAGGCCTCTAGATTGATGAATCAGGTCTCGCTAGCGCACGATCCCTGAGTGGCCTGGGGGGAGGAGTTGGCCTCTAAAAAGTGGGACTTGGAGCTGCGAGTGCTTGCAAAAAGCTGCAAGTGCTCGCAATAGTGGGCAAGCCGCACCCACGGGATGACACTGGCGTCGCTAGGGCCCTTCGCCAGCGAAATGACGCCAATAAAAAGGATCCTGGGATGCCATTGTTTTTCCCACCGTGCCTGCCTCCTTCCTCCACAGAAATAACCAGGGAGCTACGTACCCTACATGGTAGCACGCAGTGTAGATATCAAACGTGCAGCTTCTTGTGCCTATCTGATTGCTTACCTTCGGTAGGTGATTTGTAGTGTAATACATTATACGAATAGTATCCGTAGTGTTTTGCTGTCTCTCCCCACGCCCGCGGCAATCAGGCGAAAGAAATAAATGGGCGAGACATTGGAAGCAACCACATGACCTCTCTGCAGTCCGCACCCAAGGTACTCTGTACTTTGCTTACAGTAGGTACCTAGGTAATAGGTACGGATATGGATACTACCTATTAATACCACTGTGTAGGTAGACAGGTACTGTTCCAGGACAGGGTAAAAAACAGCCCATCCCCTCTGAGAGAGAGACATGGGGAAGTCGCAGACAGACAGACAGGATTGGCCTGGACCTCTGGAGGCTGGACAGATACCATGTGAACCACGATGGACGGTCAGGGTCGGGGTCATGGTGGAGCAGCTCTGGCGCAAGCTTTTACAACACTATGTGCTCCGTACATACATCCATCGTAACTGCTGAGCCGCCCTGCGAGCAAGTGCAGTGCAGCTGCAGGTTCACCTATCCGTACAACCTACGACCGTTTTTGCATCCAATGCCGTGCCCAGACGCTCTCTCCATCCAGTGTGGCAGCTCAAGTGAACCCCGCGAACCGCACCTCGCACCTCGCACCTCGCACCTCGTCTGCGGCCTCACGGCGTCACTGGATGCCGGGGCTCGGCATCGGAGCGGCCTGGCCCCCCTCCTGGCAATGCAATGGTTCGATCGTGGGTGTGGTTTGTGCTGCGTGAGTGCTTTGCTACCTCTGAGATCGAATCACCCATGACTGACATCTTCTCCAGACAACACTCGTTGATGGCCTCACCACCCCGAGTCACCTCTGCCCCACCCAGTCACCGCATCCGCAATGCTTGCCAACCGGCATCATCGCTACACTGTATTGTGTATTGTCAGCGCCAAACGAGGCGAGCACGGCAGCCTCAAACCTCAAGAATCTGCGTTGCAGTCAAGTCAAGCCGCTGCTCGAGTTGCTCCCATGCCCACCCCACGCGAGAGCATCCTATTCCCAAGCCACTCGTTGGTCAAGCCCGTCACCGCCATTGCTGCATCTGGGAGGGTCGCTCTACTGTGCCAACAGACCGGGGTCCTCCCACACCATCAGCATTCTGCGCTGCGTTCCTCGGACCTCCTCCTCCTGCTCCTCCGGTTTCTCCATCCCGCTTCGACGCACCACCGGGAGCCGTCTTAGACAGCGTCACGGGCTAATGTTACGATGCCCTCGTTACTTTCCAGTTCTCTCTGCCTCTGCATCCGCTTCGAGGCCTGCCCTCACCGCACTCGCGCCTCGCCAACCTCGTCGGATCTGCCAGCTTGGGTGCCCCATGTCGAGACCCTCATGCGTGTCACGCAAGCACCAGCGGAAGCCCCGTCCTGCCAGGTTACATCGGAACACATGATCATCGGCGATTTTGTCGATTCAGATCTCCCTCCAGCTCCTCCATGGGCCATGGCTCGCCAGCGTGAAATTACTCCGGACTCCAGCCCTGTCACTTTTTTTCTTCCTCGATTTTTTCTCTTCGGGTGTTCCACCTTCATTCATAGGCTTTCCTGCCCGAGGCGATTGCTGCCGCACCGGACCATTCCCATACAGTTGAACTTCAGCGTCAAGGCTGGGAGACCCAAAACGAAGAGTTGGTTTGACATGGCCCGTGTCTCCGTAGGTCTCTTTTCGGCTTGCGCACACGTACTACATTCCTCTCTTGTGAGTGACAGAGAGGGTCGCAGCCTCAGCCGAGAATGGCAGACTGGAATGGTTCTACACAACCTGTTGCTCAGTCAGTATCCACTGCTGGAGGCATCACGTTGGCACGGGCTTGCGCTTCATGTTTCTGTGCTGAATCACTTGCTTCCGCTCTCCATGGCGAGATTGACAGTGTTTGCACACCGTGGGTGAGACGAACCCGGGCAGGAACGCAACTGACATGGCGAAACCGGGGGACGGGCCAAGGTCTCATCACTTTGGCCAGCGGGAATGTGACCTACAGAAGAGGCATCTAGCACAAGATACCTACCTACTAGACGGCGACATTCCACCATCGCTGTCGTTGTTGCCCCGGTTGCCCGGGTTCTTCAGCGACTGGTATGAAGCAAGGGACTGAGAGAATGCGCTAAGCGCCGGCCTCGGCGATGTTAGGTGAGCGGTACCGTCACCTTGATCGGTGAGCAAAGGTCAGACCCCTCGTACCCCTCCATCCCACTTTGCAACCCCAGCCTCCGGCCTGCCAGCCGTACACTATTATATTGGGACATCATGAACAGAATCCCCCAACAAAATAACCTAATCACAGACTGGCACGACTCGTGGCTCGCCGCCCATGCTACGAGCCCTAGGACGGGCCACACACACATTTGCCAGAGCTAGAAGCAAAACTAATAACACCAGCCTCCATCGCATGTCCAGCTGGCAGATCGTGACTCGGCCGTCGGGATGATGCGTGACGATCCACTCAAACATGGACCCCACCAACGAGTCTGGCTCATCAGTACCTATGCGGGAAGAGGGGAGGGGGGAACAGAGTGAAGAAAATTCTGCAGGGACGGCAACGAGATGAGACGAACAAAAATTCTGCACCGCCATCTGCGGTTGCGGTGCTGCGTTGTCCTGTGCTGTGGTGTGCTGTAAATTACCTGGGTATGTACCTAGGTACGCTGACACTGGCTCCCCCGCGGCGGGTCTGGCTAGAAGCGGCAAAAAGGCATTCTTTTCTGCCAACTTCGTCGATGGCGCTTAGCCGCTTCCGCTGACCGCCCGCTGTCAAATACCGTATCCTGCACGCGGATCTGTGTCAGTGAAGCCCGGTAGTCCCACCGGCCTCGGGATGCCGCCTGCTCATTGGACAATCGAGACGTTCCCTCGCGCGCACCCGCCAGGCTCAGGCACCTCATGTTAAAAAAAAGTTTTTGGTTGCTGCCGATTTTTTCGATTTTCCCTCCTCCTTCTTCTCTCCTCTCCTCTCCTAACATGGTCGTCTAGAACCTCAAGCGCCTTCCCGAAGATCTATCGTGGCAGATGATCGCTGGGAAGCTACTGAATCACCTCACGAGACTCTCCTGACGAGCTCGCTGCCACTTTCTCAAGCACTTCTCTTTTGCTGTATCCCCTCGATACCCCGCGAGTCTAGGTTTCTTCACCCGTCGTTGTTGAGCCCCGCACCTCACGCACAGAAACACGCCCGCGCACACATATACAACACTTCAGAAGACTCCCTCCTCCCTACAAGATGCCCGCCACCGTCTACAAGCCGGCTTCGGCCCGCCTGGTCGGCTCCGATGACGAGGGCCTCATGGCTCTCGAGCTCCCGGATGGCTCCGTCTACCAGGGTTACAGCTTCGGTGCTCAGAAGAGCATCGCCGGAGAGCTTGTTTTCCAGACCGGAATGGTGGGGTATCCGGAGTCGGTGACAGACCCCTCTTACCGCGGCCAGATTCTGGTTATCACCTTCCCTCTGGTCGGCAACTATGGTGTCCCCTCGCGGGAGACCATGGACGAGCTCCTCGGCGACCTGCCCGCCCACTTTGAGTCTTCCCAGATTCACATCGCCGGTCTCGTCGCCTCTTCCTACTCGGGCGAGGACTACTCCCACTTCTTGGCCGAGTCCTCCCTGGGCACATGGCTCAAGGAGCAGGGCGTCCCCGCCATCTACGGCGTCGACACCAGGGCGCTCACCAAGCGCCTCAGGTCTCAGGGCAGCACCCTCGGTCGCCTGCTGCTCCAGAAGAAGACCATCGCTTCTGCCTCCTTTTCCATCGACGACTTCCAGACTGTAGACTGGGTGAACCCCAATGAGAAGAACCTCGTAGCTGAGGGTGAGTTCTGCCGACACTCCCAAGTCCGGCTCATGCTCATCCTCGTTTCTTAGTGTCCATCAAGGCTCCCAAGCTTTACAAGCCCCCCGCGAGCGTCGCCGTAAAGAAGCACCCGTCGGGCAGGCCCATCCGTGTGCTCTGCTTGGACGTCGGCATGAAGTACAACCAGTTGAGATGCTTTTTGAAGCGTGGTGTCGAAGTCCTCGTCTGCCCCTGGGACTACGACCTCGTAAACGCCGGTGAAGAGTACGACGGTCTCTTCCTGTCCAACGGTCCCGGTGACCCCGCCATGCTCGACGTGACCGTCAAGAACATTCAGGCTGCCATGGAGAAGACCAAGACCCCCGTCTTCGGTATCTGCCTAGGCCACCAGCTGCTCGCCCGCGCCTCGGGAGCCCAGACCGCCAAGATGAAGTTCGGTAACAGAGGTCACAACATTCCCTGCACGAGCATGATCACTGGAAAGTGCCACATCACTTCGCAGAACCACGGCTTTGCCGTCGACTCCGCCTCCCTGACTTCCGACTGGAGGGAGCTGTTCGTCAACGCCAACGACGGCAGCAACGAGGGTATTGCCCACCTGTCCAAGCCCTACTTCAGTGTCCAGTTTCACCCTGAGAGCACGCCGGGTCCTCGCGACACTGAGTACCTGTTCGATGTCTTCATCAGCACCATGGAGAACTGCGCTGCCGACCCCAAGCTTCTGGGCGCCCCCGTCAGCTTCCCCGGCGGCACCATTGAGGAGAACGAGCGTCTGCACCCTCGTGTCCACCCCCGCAAGGTCCTCGTCCTCGGCAGTGGTGGCCTGAGCATTGGCCAGGCTGGCGAGTTCGACTACTCTGGCTCCCAGGCCATCAAGGCCCTCAAGGAGGAGGGCATCTATACCGTTCTGATCAACCCCAATATTGCCACCATTCAGACCTCCAAGGGTCTCGCCGACAAGGTTTACTTCTTGCCTGTCAACGCCGACTTCGTTCGCAAGGTCATTCAGTACGAGAGACCCGATGCCATCTACGTCACTTTCGGTGGCCAGACGGCTCTGCAGGTCGGTATCCAGTTGAAGGACGAGTTTGAGGAGCTCGGTGTCAAGGTTCTGGGTACGCCCATCGACACCATCATCACCACTGAGGACCGTGAGCTCTTCGCTCGCAGCATGGACTCCATCGGCGAGAAGTGCGCCAAGTCCGCCTCTGCCAGCACTGTCGACGAGGCCATGGCCGCCGTCAAGGACATTGGCTTCCCCGTCATCGTGAGAGCTGCCTACGCTCTCGGCGGTCTCGGCAGTGGCTTCGCCAACAACGAGGCTGAGCTTCTCGACCTCTGCAACAAGGCTTTCGCCGCCAGTCCTCAGGTTCTCATTGAGCGCAGTATGAAGGGCTGGAAGGAAATCGAGTACGAGGTTGTGCGTGACGCCCAGGACAACTGCATCACTGTGTGCAACATGGAGAACTTCGACCCCCTTGGTATTCACACTGGTGATTCCATCGTTGTCGCCCCGTCCCAGACTCTGTCTGACGAAGACTACAACATGCTGCGCACCACGGCTGTCAACGTCATTCGTCACCTGGGCGTTGTCGGAGAGTGCAACATCCAGTACGCCCTGAACCCCTTCTCCAGGGAGTACTGCATTATCGAGGTCAACGCCAGACTGTCGAGATCCTCCGCTCTTGCCTCCAAGGCCACTGGTTACCCCCTGGCCTTTATTGCCGCCAAGCTCGGTCTCGGCATCCCTCTCAAGGATATCGCCAACAGCGTGACCAAGTCGACGTGCGCCTGCTTCGAGCCGTCTCTCGACTACGTTGTCGTTAAGATGCCCCGTTGGGACTTGAAGAAGTTCACTCGTGTCTCCACTCAACTCGGCTCCTCCATGAAGAGTGTCGGTGAGGTCATGAGCATCGGCAGAAGCTTTGAGGAGGCCATCCAGAAGGCCATTCGTGCGATCGACTTCCACAACCTCGGCTTCGGCGAGACCAAGGCTCTGATGTCCATCGACGATGAGCTTCAGACCCCCTCTGACCAGCGTCTGTTCGCCATCGCCAACGCCATGCACACCGGATACTCTGTCGACAAGATCTGGGAGCTTACCAAGATCGACAAGTGGTTCCTGCACAAGCTTAAGGGTCTGAGCGACTTCGCCAAGAAGATGACCAGCTACACCACCAGCGACATCTCCAAGTGCCCCGACATCCTCCTCCAGGCCAAGAGACTTGGTTTCTCTGATCGCCAGCTTGCCCAGTTCTGGAGCTCCAACGAGATTGCCGTCCGCACTCTTAGGCAGGAGGCCAACATCATGCCCTTCGTCAAGCAGATCGACACGGTTGCGGCTGAATTCCCCGCGTTCACCAATTACCTGTACTTGACCTACAATGCTTCCGAGAGCGACGTCTCGTTCGATGACCACGGAATCATGGTGCTGGGCTCTGGTGTCTACCGCATCGGTTCCTCGGTTGAGTTCGATTGGTGTTCCGTTCGCGCCATCCGTACCTTGCGCCAGGACGGCTTCAAGACCATCATGGTCAACTACAACCCCGAGACCGTCAGTACCGATTACGACGAGGCCGACAAGCTCTACTTCGAGGTCATCAGCCTGGAGGCGATCCTGGACATCTACCAGCTGGAGAATGCCGGCGGTATCCTCGGCGCCATGGGTGGTCAAACCCCCAACAACATTGCCCTGCCGCTGCACCGCGCCGGAGTCAAGGTCCTGGGTACCTCTCCCGAGATGATCGACAACGCTGAGAACCGCTACAAGTTCTCCCGCATGTTGGACACCATTGGTGTCGATCAGCCCACCTGGAAGGAGTTGACTAGCTTTGACGAGGCCAAGAAGTTTTGCCAGGCTGTCTCTTACCCCGTGCTGGTGCGTCCGTCGTACGTCCTGTCGGGTGCTGCGATGAACACCGTGTACTCGGAGCAAGATCTCGAGAACTACCTTGCCCAGGCGGCTGAGGTCTCGCGCGAGCACCCTGTCGTCATCACCAAGTACATCGAGAACGCCAAGGAAATCGAGATGGACGCTGTCGCCAAGGACGGTGTTGTCATCGGCCACTTCATCTCCGAGCACGTTGAGAACGCCGGTGTTCACTCTGGTGATGCCACCCTCATTCTCCCTCCCCAGGACTTGGAGCAGGAAACGATTGCCAGAATCGAAGAGGCCACTCGCAAGATTGGTGCCGCTCTCAACGTCACCGGTCCCTTCAACATCCAGTTCATCGCAAAGGACAACGACATCAAGGTCATTGAGTGCAACGTCCGTGCCTCCCGATCGTTCCCCTTCGTGTCCAAGGTCATGGGAGTCGACCTGATCGAGATGGCCACCAAGGCGATCATGGGCAGACCCTTCGTCGAGTACCCTCCCACCTCGATTGCTCCCGACTGTGTCGGTGTCAAGGTTCCCCAGTTCAGTTTCTCGCGTCTCTCTGGCGCCGACCCTGTTCTGGGTGTCGAGATGGCCTCCACCGGTGAGGTTGCCTGTTTCGGTGTTGACAAGTACGAGGCCTACCTCAAGGCTTTGATGTCCACTGGCTTCAAGATCCCCAAGGCCAACATTCTCTTGTCCATGGGTTCCTACAAGGACAAGAAGGAGATGCTGCCGTCCGTCGAGAAGCTTGCCCGCCTGGGATACAAGCTGTTCGCTACTGCCGGTACTGCGGACTTCCTTCAAGAGCACAACATCCCTGTGCAGTACTTGGAGGTTCTCGCCAACGAGCAAGAGGACCAGCGCTCCGAGTTCTCGCTCACTCAGCACTTGGCCAAGAACATGATCGATCTGTACATCAACTTGCCTTCCAACAACAAGTACCGTCGTCCTGCCAACTACATGTCCAAGGGTTACCAAACCAGACGTATGGCCGTTGACTACCAGATTCCTCTGGTCACCAACGTCAAGAACGCCAAGATCCTTGTCGAGGCTATCGCCCGCCACTTCAAGCTCGGCGTTGGCAACCGTGACTTCCAGACCAGCCACCGCACCGTCTCCCTGCCCGGTCTCATCAACATTGCTGCTTTCGTCCCCGGCATTGCCACTCAGGCCAGCAAGGACCTCGAGGCCGTCACCCGGGCGTCGATCTCTGCTGGCTTCAGCATGATCCGTATCATGCCCGTCGGCGTCAAGGCCTCCATCACGGACGCCCTCACCCTCAACGTTGCCCAGCAGAGCGCCAAGAACGGTGGTTACTGCGACTTCAACTTCTCCGTCTCTGCCACCTCTGACAACGCCGACCAGATCAGCCACGTCACCGGAGAGGTCGGATCGCTCTTCATCCCCTTCAACCACCTGTCTGGCAACATCAGCAAGGTCGCCGCCGTCACTGCTCACTTCGATAAGTGGCCCACGCACAAGCCCATCGTCACCGACGCCAAGGTTACCGACCTGGCCTCCATCCTGCTCCTGGCCAGCCTGCACAACCGCAGAATCCACGTCACCTCGGTCTCGTCCAGGGACGACATCAAGCTCATTGCTCTGAGCAAGGCCAAGGGCCTTAAGGTCACCTGCGACGTTTCCGTCTTCTCGCTGTACCTGTCCCAGAACGACTTCCCCAGCTGCGCTTTCCTGCCCACCGAGGCTGACCAGGCCGGTCTGTGGGAGCATCTGAGCACCATCGACGTCTTCTCCATCGGTAGCTTGCCTTACCAGCTCGCTAGCTCCTTGGGCAAGAACGCCGACCCCTCTGTTGGCATCGCCGACGTCCTGCCTCTCCTTCTCACTTCCGTCACCGAGGGCAAGCTCACCATCGACGACATCAAGACTCGTCTCTATGACAACCCCAAGGAGATCTTTGAGCTCCATGAGCAGGTCGGCACCAGCGTCGAGGTCGAGATTGACCGCCCGTACAGCGTTGACTCCAGCAATGGCTGGTCTCCCTTCGAGGGCCGTACCATGCGTGGCTCCGTCCAGAGGGTGACCTTCCAGGACAAGACCGTCTGCCTGGACGGCGAGCTCCTGCCCCTGCCCGCTCTTGGCAAGGACATGTCGACTCACGGCGCTCTTCCCATGTCGCCCACGATCAAGCCCCAGATGCAGTCTATGACCAACCCCGACAGCCCCCGTGACCGTCGTCCTTCGATGTTCAACACCACCCGGCCGTCGAAGCTGCGCGCCGTTGACGGTGCCCAGCCGGCCAAGAACCTGGGTACCTTCGATGAGCTCAGCCTGCCGCCTCTCCACCCCGCGATCGGCTCCAAGCTTCACGACCTCCTCTCGGCGCCTTCCTCCTGGAAGCACCACAGCGTGCTCTCGGTGACTCAGTACACCCGTGCTGACCTCCACCACCTCTTCACCGTGGCTCAGCAGATGCGTCTTGGCGTCCAGCGTGAGGGAGTTCTGAACATCCTCCGCAACCGCGTGCTGTGCACGCTCTTCTACGAGCCGTCCACCCGCACTTCAGCATCTTTCGATGCCGCGATGCAGAGACTCGGTGGCCGCACCGTGGTCATCTCCACTTCTCAGTCCTCCGTTCAGAAGGGCGAGACCCTCCAGGACACGCTCCGCACCCTCGGCTGCTACGGTGATGCCGTCGTCCTCCGCCACCCCGACGAGTCCAGCGTCGACATTGCTCGTCGCTACGCCCCGGTCCCTGTCATCAACGGAGGCAACGGCAGCAAGGAGCACCCGACCCAGGCTTTCCTGGATCTCTTCACCATCCGCGAGGAGCTCGGCACCGTCCAGGGCCTCACCATCACCTTCGTTGGTGATCTGCTCTACGGCCGTCCGGTCCACTCCCTCATCTACCTGCTCCGCGACTACGGCGTCCAGGTCCAGCTCGTCTCCCCCAAGGGTCTCGCTCTGCCCAACGAGGTCCGCGAGTACCTGGTTGGTTCCGGCCAGCTGCTTCACGAGTCTGAGGAGCTCTCGCCCGAGATCCTGGCCCGTAGCGACGTGCTCTACTGCACTCGTGTCCAGAAGGAGAGGTTCCCTTCGGTCGAGGAGTACGAGAAGGTCAAGAACTCGTACCGCATCGACAACCGCACTCTCAAGTCAGCCAAGAAGGACATGTGCATCCTGCACCCTCTGCCCAGAAACGAGGAGATTGCACCGGAGGTGGACACCGACCAGCGGGCCGCCTACTTTAGACAGGTATGTCTCCTGATTCCCCCTTCTTGCACCGTGACTAACAGCTTTCACAGATGAGATATGGTCTGTACTGCCGCATGGCCCTGCTTGCGTTGGTTATGGCACCATAGGCGAACATTTCTTTTTCTTTGGGAACGGAATACATGAAAAAAGGCATTAAAAAGTTTAGACATCGGGGTGTTTGGGGTTTCTGTTTAGTTTAGAATGAAGTAGAAGCAACTACTTTGAACCAATGGCGTAAACGCGTCTAGACGTCATGGCTCGCGCCATCACGGTGTAAGAAGGGTATTTTGGTTTTAGGTTTATTTGGGCAGTGCGTACTGCGTTGCGTGCGTTTGATACGTACGTTCACGTGGTCCGTATCTGTATGCGTTACGACGTTTACGATTTGATACCCCCCGTTGTACATACACGGAATAAGATACGTTTGTTTGGTTCGTCATCTGTATGTGTGTTGTGTGTTGTGTATGTGTGTGTATGTGTGTTGCGTCGTGTGTGCTTTGTAGTCATCAAATGTGTACAGGTACCTAATTGCTGGGCTAGTCCCTGCTCCGCACGACAGTCCCCCACTTCCATCCGAATTCTCTGCAGGAAACCTGAAGGTTGGGTCCCGAGAAAGGAAACGCTGCGGTACTGCAGACGTCCAATTACAGCCAAGGAACGAGTCGCGCATCAATGGGTGGAACATTCCATCGGTTCCTTGGAATGTCGGATGGGTGGGGGGAGTTTCTGTCACCCCTCTTTCTCCGAAAATGCAAGCATCATGAGAGCCGGTGGCATCATTGACACATACGGCGAGCTTGCGGGCCAGCATAATCGGTGACGCCCGGTCGCCTACTCGGTGTCAGCTAACCTTTCCAAGAATATATTTCAACCAGTCGCTTACTGCTACTACTGGTACTATCAATACTGCCGTTACTAATAGTATCTATGTCTGTACTTTCTGTCGTATATTAATATTGTTGCGTATTACTGCTGTTCCTATTGTTTTTCACTGCTGCTGCACTGTACATGTGTGTCAAAATGATCAAGAGAAGAACTGCATGTGGTTGACATGTATGCGCATGCTGTAGTGGAGATTCCTCCTAAGAAGGTTTAGCTGACACCGAATAGACCATTCGGTGCTGCCGTACAGTCCGTCTTGAGTCCGCACCACCTCTAGCTACAGTTACATGTCGGATCTCCTCTTTCCTTTCCCAACATCACGCCAACAACCACGCATTGGTCTCGCGACTCTGACGCCCTGTGGTTTATAAATATAAAATACGAACCGCAGACGCAAATACAAAATCCTTACGACCACTTGCAAAAAGGTACCTCGTCTCCGACTGATGCGGCCCGGCTTAGCCACGAGACTGTCGAGATCACTCAGAATGGCTCTCCATCCCCCGCCAGAGAGCGAGAAGCTCATCTGTAAGTTCACCACCTCCTTTTTTATCATACATACGCACGTGGAAAAGCCATGTCACGAGAGTGGGTGCGGCAGGGCCGGCATGAGATGCACTGAGCAGCGGATTCCTGCATTACAACATCACATCGACTAGAGAGAGGGGGGAGGGGGGGGAAACACCTTCACTGACGATTGCGCACCAGTCGCCCCGGCCGGCTCGCAGCAGAACGCCCGCGCGGACCAGTTCACCCTCTCGGCGCTGCACCGCCGCGACCTGCACCCGTCGGGCTCGCCGATCCCGCAGTTCCACGAGTGGTTCACGGCGGCCCAGGCCTCGCGCGCCGTGGCGCACCCGGAGACCTGCACGCTGTCGACGGCGCAGCTGCCCTCGGGCCGCGTGTCGGCGCGCATGGTGTACCTCAAGGAGCTGGACGGCAAGGGGTTCGTCGTGTACACGAACCTCGGCACGTCGCGCAAGGCGGCCGACCTGGCCACCAACGGCCACGCGTCGCTCGTGTTCTGGTGGGAGGCGCTCCAGCGGCAGGTGCGCGTCGAGGGCCTCACGGAGAGGCTGGCGCCCGAGGAGAGCCAGGTCTACTACGACACCCGCGTCCGCGGGAGCCGGATCGGGGCGTGGGCCAGCCGCCAGAGCCAGGTCCTCGAGCCCAGGCCGGAAGCCGAGGGCGGCGACGACGATGGGCGTGCGCAGCTCGAGGGCTGGGTCAAGGAGGTCGAGCAGCGCTTCGAGGGGCAGGAGAAGATTCCCGTGCCCGAGTTCTGGGGCGGGCTGAGGATCGTGCCTGATCGGATCGAGTTCTGGCAGGGCCGCGAGAGCCGGCTCCATGACCGGTTCGTGTACGAGAAGGAGGCAGACGGGGACAAGTGGACGATTGACAGGCTCAGTCCTTGATCTGTTGTTGGGCCTGTTTAGATAGAGGACATGGGATCGTTGCGAAAACAATCTTTCGGGGGTGACATTCGCGCACGTTGACGGCAGATCTTGAGGAAGCTTAAACGTTTGTCTTTGCAAGACTACATTACCAAATAGGGTATGTAAAACATGAGTATCCCAGATGTCCCGAGTCCCAACCCCCACCGGTCAAATTTCCCACCGTGCGCCAGCCTTCCCGACCACCTTAAAAAGAATTACAAGATGCGAATCCGTCAAGCCTTCTCGAGGCCGAGGTTGGTATCCAAGAAACATGCGTCAAGAAAATCCCAGCCAGGAAAAAGCAATCCCTCACCGCCTCCGGAGGCTCATGCAAATGTACCGTTAAACCGTGTGCCAGACGGGTGCGCCGACATATGGACCATCATTACAGACAGACACGCAAAATAACAACCAAAATGCTCGCTCGCTTCGTTTCGCTTCAAACATCAAGCTCCTCCCCGACGGGAGAAAGCCCCTTTTCGTTCGCAGAAAAGGGCAGAGACATGTAGTCGCCGCCCAGCGACGGGCTCTGAAGAACCGCCCTCACGTCGTCGTCGAAGGTCTCAGCCTCGGACTTTGGCGTGTCGACGGGCGTGAGCTGCAGGCCAAGACCAACGACGGTGGTGCCAATGGTCATGCTTTTGCTCTTGCTGTGACCCATCTCGTGGTGCTGCACGGGGCGGGCCGAGTTGTAGTGGCGGGCAGCCAGCTGCATGTCGACCATGGTGTCGGTAATCAGGTCCTCGTCGTCCACCAAAGGCTTGATGCGGTAGTTGAGGTTGTCGTAGATGCAACGCTCAGTGACGTTGATCTGCTCGCACGACCAGATGTCCTTGCCCCATCTGGAGCAGTAGTACGAGGTGGAGTCCTGGCTGTCGTCGGTAAACTTGGCGGCGATTATCAAGGCGGCGAGGATGATTAGCTCCGGCTGGACCGAGTCGATGTGCATCTGCTGCTGGCGGCGGCGATCGAGGAGGGGACTGTGGCCAAGCGTGTGGCGCTTGTTGGAGGGGAAGGCGCCCTCGAGAAGCAGGGGGCACTGCAGGCGCCAGCTCAGGGCGAACTTGGAGTTTAGAGAGTCGAGGATGCAGACGGCGAGGGCGATGGTCTCGAGCGGCAGGGCGGACCGGCTGAGCATGGCCTGCACGAGAGGCACTGACGGGGTGGTGAGGGAAGCCGAGGTGGGAACGAGGTTGACGAGGTGGATGGCGGGGCCTGCAGGCGCATAGGCATGTTAGCATTGCATTGCATATATTGTTATTATTGCATTGGACCACAGCGTAGCTCTCCCCCAAAAAGCAGGCTTGCGCAGATGTGCTCCGACGAGTGAAAGTGAAAGAGGGGGGGAGGCTCGTCACGCAATACGTACCAAAGAATCTCTCCTGCAGGACCTCGCCGTCCTCCAGCGCCGTCTTGGGGCTCTGGTGTGCGGAGGAGTTCCGGGACGACGGTGGTGGAGTGGGGAGGTTGGAGAGAGGTCGGTAGGTGAAGTAGGCGTCCTCGTCGTCCGAGTAGTCGGGGTTCTGAACCTGCCTCGCCATGATGCCCATTGTGTCTGTAGATGTATGGGTTGTCGTGCAGAGAAAAGCTTTGTCGAGTGCGCCTTTGGCGTTCTGTTTGGTGTTTGAACGTTTCTTCCGGGGAAATCGGTAAAGCAACGCCTATATGGCAGCGGAATTATCTGTTCGTAGCTCGTTGCGGTCGTGCGTGCTGGAGATCGTAAAAGCCAACTCTTCCTGTCCTCGGTCCTGAGCAGTAGGGGGCGCTGCTCATATTCGTGTACAGCGCGTATTCGGTACGAAATTAAAAGGAAACTCGTTCTCGGTCGTAATGCAGCTTTTGTATGAGGGTATCACGCAACGTCGAAGTTGGACATATGTATGAGAGAGTATAGAAACTGGCAAAGGCATGTGAGGAGGGAGGTCGGGTCGGTATATGTAGTGGATTGGAAGAATGGCAAGGTGTGCTCGCTCGTGTGTGTGCACAGCTGCCGACCGACCTGGTTTGGCCCTCGGATCATGGATGCTACTCGGATGCTACGCCGTCCAAGGCTGGCCACCATACCACATAGCATGTACCTGCAAGTACCTAGCGATGCTAGTAGGTAAGAGAGGAAAGGGGCCACCGAGAGTTATGCAGGGTTCATAAAGCGAAGTAAGGCTGAGTGTGAATCCACGTCTTGGTCTTGAGTCGGCGCCCAAGCCCAAGCACAAGCGCAAGCGGGTTCCACGTCCGCGTCCATTGACTTGGCCATGGCCTTGGACACTACGACCACGGACTTGGGCATTTTTTTTTCTTCTCGCAAAGAGCGGGCGGCGGGCTGGGGAATTCGGCGGTGGGCGATGCACCAAGTGGGCTGTACGCTGGAGAAGACCCGAAGCCAGGGAAGCAGGGTGGTCCGTGGTGCGGCAAGAGCTGCTACCGCCGCTGTTGCTTCCAGCGGTGGACGGGCTGTGGAGACACCCAAGCCTCCGAGATGTACCCGGAAGGTACTAGCGTAGCGTCGTATCTGAGCGGAATCGCACCCTGTATACAGCAGACAGCTCCTTCTCCTTCTCCTTCACAAGTTCACCCAGGCCTCAAGGTCCCGCACATTACCCCCGGTCTCTGCGAACCCCCCCTGGTGCAAAAGCCTAATGCTAGTGTACAATGGGAGGTAGGTACCTCGCTTTAAGGTACCTTCGGCATGTACGGAGAGGCCAGCGAGCACCTAGAGGTAGCCGAACATAGCATCAGGCCGTATTGCATGTTGACTATAGGGTGAAGCTGAGGAACACAGCCAGAGTACCTAGCCAGAGGTGTCGTCTCTTGCTTTTCTGGAGTTTTCTTTACTTTTTTTTTCTGTGGGCTTGCACGGCTCGCTAGTGCATCTGCAAGGCGAAGGCAGGGGAGAGAAGTGGGTAAGAAGAAGATGGTAAAGGGGTAGGAGAGACATGAGGGAGAAAAAAAGGATAGAGGGCAAATACGACCACATGAAGTCACCTACCTAGGTACGGATAGCTGAGAGGAAGGTACACAGACTCTATTACTCGGTACAGTTAGAAATACTACGGTAATGGTAGGTATCTAGATTGAACACACGAAAAAATATGACCACTGAATACTCCGGAAGCCTGTACTCTGAATACGCGACGCCTAGGCCCAGGACTACACTATTGACGACTGTTGCATGCGCTCCAGTCGTCGCGACGATGATTGACGCAAGGCGAAACAAACATGCTTGGCTCACACGAGCGGCGAGTGAGCAGTCAGCAATAAACATTCTCCCCCAAAGAGAAACAAATCGGATTTCTGTTTCCTCTTTGCTCACTGCGGTTACTGCTTGCTGAGTTGTTCCCCGACCTCGCCTACGGATGCTCGCCCAGGGAAAACGCCTCCTACTCCAAGCAAATATGACAGGATGACGTTGGACAGCGGCGGATGGCTGAGCGGCAGTTGGGGCATCAGCACACACACCCGGGTACTCATACACACACGCACATCTACACGTGTATTATGCCATACCATCCGATCCCATCCCATCCATTCATTCATCCATCCATCTGATCCCATCTCGCACCCTCCCTCAGCCATTCGCTTCACTCAGCATCCAGTCAATCAGAGTCCGAGAGGCAGGTCCCCCCGTGCCCCGTTGCCTATCCGAGGCAAGATCGCATCGTCCTCGTGCGCGCGTGTTTTACTAGGCATACCCAGGAACGGCCGCGTCGTCACACAGATGGTCGATCAGATGGTGCCATTGCCCTCGTCGCATCCTTGGTCCTTGGTGGTGGTGGTGGCATTCCCGATGATACGCGTCTATGTATCCGTACACTAGTATTTACACCGTAGTCGTATCTTCCAACCTACCCGATTTGCCGACCTACACTGCGGGATATGGATCTATCATCTTGGAAGGCGGAGAGCCAAGGAGAATCGCTCGCGCCAGGAGACGAGTCGAGGAGGTCACCGCGAGTTGCCTCTGGCCGTCGTATTGTTGTTGTTGTTGCTGTTCCTGGTCTTACCAGGGGATAGCCCGGCTCTACGGCCGCTCACCGTGACGACAAGTGCTAAATTGGGTGTCAACGATTGTCCCTCCCCTCGTCCGGCGGAGACGTGTGGGCCAAGGACCGGGGGTCGATGAAAGTCAGGAACAGAACATCCTGACGCTGCTTGGATCGACTGGTGGAGAGTGGAAGACCAAGCCTGTTGATGCGCCAATAATGCCCGCTGCTTCAGACCTGAACTGGGCTGAGATTCATCAGACTTCACCTCAACCTCACCTCACGGACGGTGGAGTCTGGACACCTTCACGACATACATACACTAGGTACATGGTATCCGTAGACACCACACAATACTTACACCGTAGGTATTCGTACACGTACACTATTAACCCGGCTGTGGGAACTTGCAAGGTACCTGCCCCAGTACTTGTCTCCTCGCATTTCGGGGACTCCAGCTGGCCACTCATTTGGAGGCCTTCCTTTCATTCGGGAAGCAGTGGGACGGATGGATCTGGGTCCAACATCTGATGTGATGCACAGGCCCTCCAGGCTTCCAGGGTCTTTCTCTTCGTCGTCGTCGACACGAGAAATATCGCCTGGCAAGGGCGGCAATTCTGGCGGTAAGCCGGCAGCGTCCACGTCTGTCACCGAAGGACCGGGTTCGAATGGCACTCCATGGCCGCGCCTACATCGTAGGTTCGCGTCCTGGGGTACTGGACCTATGCTACCCCGTGGGAACTTGGTCTGGAGTGCACGTCCTACCCAGTGGTGTACAATACACCCCCTGAAAGTTTGTAAGCGTGGTACTTTGACCCTGTAAGTGCATTAGGCTGGGCAAGGTACTCAGGCAAATGACGAATCTTCATTCTGGATTATTACATGGGCACATTACTTTTTCTGGGTAAAAATGGGGCGCTAACCGGTATAGGGTGTTACAAACATTCAGGGTCTGTATTGTACGTACGGATACAGAGTAAGTACTTTACTTTGTACCCAGCACACCTAGGTCCCTATACTCGGGACCCCTAAGTGCTCATGGCGCCCGTCCGACCGTCCCTACCTAGCGTCCAGTGACGTGCTAACCCAGCCACAGCCACGCTGACGAATGAATGCGTAGGTGGATAATCCTCCTTTGGACGAGGAGGATGAAGCCAATTGACCGGCTACTTCTCGGAGAACCCATTGAGGGAGGTATTCCAACGATGCGGATGAGCAGCGGCTCCTTTGTTCTTACCCCAGAGCTTCCAGCAGGAGCGGTGCCTGGAGTCTCCGTCGAGCGAGGGAGGTACCTACTGCACTGCACCTTCGGGTACCTGCCCAGTGCACTCATCTACTATTAGAGCGCATGTACCTGTCTACCTAGGAAACTACAGATAGGTACCTGCCCAGATCAATGGTGTAGCTAAGACACCTACCTGGAGGGAAGGAACTACGGAGCCTGGGCCCTGAGGCGGGGTTGCACCCTCAATCCAGTGTCTCTCAGTCTCGAACCATCTCTGATCTCGTATTGTCTGCCTTTGCCGCCTCGCCGCACTTGTTCCTGTTTCGGCTTCCGTGCCTGTCATCCACTCTTTATTTGCCTCTTTGTCGTTGCCTCCCTCCCGAGTCGATTTGATATTCGTCGCTGACGACCGCGACGAGACACCACAACTCGTTCCGACCGTCCACGAGGGATCGTCGCCCCCATTGAGGTCCCAGATCTCGGCCTTCACCGCTGCAAGTCTTTTTTCCCCGGTCATGGCTCGTGACAGGACGGCTCACAAACGGCCCATGGGCTACTCAATTGTTGCATCGTATGCGACGCCTGGCTCCGGCACCATGATGTGCTGCTTTGCTTTGGTCGCCTTTCTCAGTATCTCGATCCCCCCGAACTCGTGATCGTATGCGTACCTGACTTGACCGCGACCAGCGTCATGACACGGCATCGACATGCAGACCCGAAGCACACCATCACCATCGTGAACTTCCGTCGTCGCTCTCAGGGGGGCCATTGAGGAACAGCATATCCCGACCAGAACCGTTTGCCCAGCATACTAGCGTCAGAGCCAACCGCAGCTTGCATAACACGCTCCGCGTCACTGCATAACAAAGCCGCTCCCTGTCGCGGTCCATCAGCAATGCGCCGCGCCATACGTCAGATCATCATCCCCTATTGTCAGATTACGTGGCTTAGAGCCGCTAGCACGTTACGACGTATAGGCGGATTTCGGCGTTTAAGGAGACCGATGGCCGCTCCGGAACAACGTTTCGCTGGCTCTAGAGGCTGTGGCCGCGTTTAGGGGCTTAAAGGCCTATAACGCTATTAAAGTAAAAAACGCGTTAATAGTACTATAGACTATAGAATAATATATAACGTTAATATATATAATATATATAAAATCTAACAATTAAGAGTTTTATTTTACTACCCCCTTTACTATATATAAGTAATTATTTTTAAATTACTTTTTTAAATATAAAAATTACTATAAACGTCCTTTTAACTCTTTAAAAGACTATCCTTAATAGTTTAACTACTTAGTACTTATAACTCTATAACTTTTAAATACTTATAAATACCTTTAATATATAAAAAGCTTTTAACTTAATCTTTATATTTTTAAAGCCCTTTATTAGTAATACTTTACCCTAAAAACTATATTTTAGTAACTATTTAAATTTTATTACTTACTATAGCCTTAAGTTAAAAGCCCTTTACTTTTAAACTATAGAATCTAAAGTAAATAAACTTATTATAAATATTCTACTTTAAGTACTTTTAAGTAAGAACTTTTTACTTTTATTTAAAACTATAAATTACTACTATATTAAAATAATAACTAATCTTTTTAAAAAGACCCTTAAGTACTATATTAACTCTTTATCCCTCTACTATATAATAAAAGTAATATACTAAAAGTAAAAAAAAGTTAAAAATACTATTATTCTTTAAATATAAAGTTATAGGTAATGTAGTGGTAGTACCTACGGCGGCCACGGCCTGCGTAGCTGTGCTGGGCCTTAGGCTATAGCACCGGCCTAGATTAATAAATAGTCCGGTTATATACTTAGTTATATAACCGCCCCTAGCACCGATCTTAATATTAATACTAATAACCTAGCTAGACTTACACAAATCTAATCTATCTTTAACTACTATAATTAGACCCTTATAAAGCCTAATTACTATTCTACTAAATACTATAAATCCAATACTAATTAGTAGTTAATAATATAGTTAATTACTCTACTAAACTATAGATTAATAAAGATATATAAATTAATTTTAACTTTATAATATAATAATAATATTAACCCCTAAAACCTTATAGTATTGTTCTTTACTTTTATTATAAATTAACTTTACTATATTTACTACTAAAGAGAGGGTATTATAGACCCCTCCTTAAGTCTAGAATTTTTTTCCCTTTAAGATCTTAAAATCTTACTTCTTTACTATCTTTACTAGTAGTTTAAAAGGAAAATACACTACTTTTCTATAAAGTATATTTACTATTCTTATAGAATAAATAGACTTATAAGTTAATTAATTCTAATAATTAATAGTCCTTTTTTTTTAGTAGTAAAAAGTTATTTTATAAAACTATAAAAAAGATTCTTTTATTTATTTATATTACTATAATAATAAATAACTATTACTATATTAATAAGGAGCTCTTTTTAGTATTAATATTATAGTATACTTTAGTGTTTATTTAAGTAACTATTATAGTACTTAAGCTTTTTTTTGTTTTTTTTCTATAGTAAAATTAAGCTTTTAGAATAACTTTAAGTTCTTAAAATAGCTTTAAGTTAAAGGGTATTAAGTATTATAAAAATTACTACTAACTTTAGAATTTAAAATATTTTTTTTAGTTTATTTATAAACCCCTTTTTTATTTATTACTATTCCCAAAATATTCCTTATAAATAGTAATAAATAATAAATAAAGACTCTTAAAGCTATTATAACTCTTTTCTTTATACCCTTAGGGGAAATCCCTACTTAAAATTACTTTTTAATATACCTTTAAACTTACTAAAAAAAACCGCGCGTAACTATATAGTATAGTTATATTTACTTTAAAGAATAGGTCCCTAGTGGTTTTTATACTACTATAAGTTTAAGTTTATAAGTATAAGTACTTATAAAGGGCCTAACTTTAGTTTTTTAAGTAAAGTATAAAAGAGACTTATTAATACTAATTCTAAAATTTATTTTAATAAAGTATACTTTATAGCTTTTTAGTATCTCTTTACTAAAACAGATAGTTACTTAATATTAATATTAAAAAAGAACCTAGGTTAGTAAAACTATAAAAAAACTCTATAAAGTATTAACTTATTACTTTATATCTAGTCCTTATTTATTATTACTATTTATTACTATATATATATTTAATATAATATTAATATTTATAAAGTAAATTAATAATATTAATATTTAATAATATTATTCTATTAATACTAAACTATTTTTAAAGTTAATTACTAAAATTTATAGTTTTTAAGTTCTATAAAGGGGTACTTACTAAAAAGAAATTTATTAATAAATAAAAAAGAATACTTTTTTAAACCTTCTGTAGTAGAATTAAGTATTCTTTATATTTTAAAGAGTATTAATATTAAAAGGGAAGGATAAAGAGCTAGTGCTACTTCTAGACCTAGCTCTATCCCCTTTTCTAGCTTTAATAAAACTAATAAATATATTTAAAGTACTTTTAAACTTTTTTTTATTTAACTTTACGTTTAAAGAAGTATAATTAAAAATTTTACTATATAAAGCTATAATATAAGTAAACCTTAAGTACTAGGAAAAACCTATTAAGCTTAATTTTAATAAACTAATATCCCCTACTTATATTAATACTTAAATAGTATACTACTTATACTAGTATATAAAGTTAAAACTTAAAGGGTAAGACTTTTTTATATTATTTTAATAATACTTTAAAGGATAAATAGATATACTATTTAATAAAGCTTTAAAAAATATACTTTACTTTATAAGTAACTATTTTATTTATAATAGAGTAATATATAATAAAATAAATAATATAAAGGTACTTTATAATATTATTAAAACTAATAAGTTTTTTTTATAAATAAGCTAGTATATTACTTATATAGTAGGGATATTTAACTACTTTAAGGAAATATTACTTAATAATTTAAAACTTTACTTAAGTTTTTTAAAAGATTTAGTTATACTATTAATTAAAGAGCTATAATAATAAATATATTTAAAATACTCTTTACTAAAAAGGAATATAATATTACTAATTACCCTAGTTAATAACTCTAAAGTTAAAAAAGTAGTAGTTAGTACTAAAGGCTATTTAGGATTTATTCTAAGGGATTTACTACTAGTACTATAACCTTTAACTTAATAAAAAACTAAAAAACTAACTATATAGCTAATAGGTTAGTTTTTATTTTATTAAATAAAGGGATTAAAACTCTATTTTAAATTTTAATAATTATATAAACTAAACTTTTAATTATAAGGCTAGATATTTAATAATTTTATAGACTTTTAAGTAGATTACTAGATACTATCTGTACTAGTATTTTTATGATAATAATAACTAATACTACTACTATAATAGTATTAAAATATCTTCTTTAATTCTTTACTATACCCCTAGAGTTTAATAAATCTTATAAAGTTATATACTAATAAAATAAAGTATAAAAGAAGTAAATATAACTTCTTTAATAATAAACTCTTTATTTTTAAAAATAACTATATAAAGGCTAAAATCCTACTTAATTAGTATAAGTTTGCCTTTTTTTAATACTAAAAAATTATACTTTATAATACTACTTTAATACTTTTTATAATAATTAAAATTATATATAAAAAGAAATACTAATATAAATAAAATACTACTTTAAGACTAGTAAAGTATCCTAGTTGTACTTTATAAAATAAAAAAATATATTATTTATAACTATTTTTTAGAATAATCCTAGTAAAAAAAGAAATAAAGTCTTTAAGATTTTTATCTCTAAAATAACTATAATTTAAAAAGAACTTTTAAATGCTTATTAAAAAAACAAATTACTTTAAAATACCCTCTTTATTACTTATTAAAAAATACTTAAATATAGTATATACTTATTTAACCCCTTAAATATATATAAGGGGGTTTATAACTAACTTTAATTTACTATTAGTAATTAAATAGTAATATAATAGTACTATAGTTAATACTTTATTAGGTTTAATCCCTTAGTCCTTATACTAGTACCTTTTAATATAATATATATAACTAACTATTAGTTTAATAAACTATAAAATAACTAATAACCTAGTCTAAGTATATACTAGTCCCTATTTTAAACTTAATCCTCTTAACTATTTAAAAGGTTTTTTTAAAGTTTAAAACGGTACTAAATATATAATAAAATAAAGTACTAGTTATTAAAGTATCCTTAGAAAAAACGTTAATAAGGATATAGGAAATATAAGTTAACTTACTATACTATAACTAATTAGTGATGGCATCGTTGTTATCACTAGAAGAGTAGGTAAGCGGAATCGTTAAGAGCTGGAGGGGGTTAAAGCTACTAGATACACCCTATTAGATACTTCTATTTAATTACACTATTTAATAATATATAGCTATAATATATTCTTTTTAGAACCCCTCATAGAAATGTCCGCACAAGATACCACATATAAATACAAACTATACTATAACTAATAATATATTAAAAAAGGTATATAACTAGTTTTTTACTTAGTATAAAGGAGAGAAAGATATAATAAAAAGAAATAGTAATAACTTACTTAACTAATATTTTTAAGTACTTAATATTAATAATAATTAAAATAATATTAATATTAATATAACTAATAACTATAAGGATAAGGATAAACCTATTATAGTTTTATATTTTACTTTAAAAAGTTAGTATATTAATAAAAAAAAGTTATTAATATACTTAATAACTAAATTATTAAATATACTATAATAAAACAAAACTTAATTAACTAGTTTAAAATAGTAGATATCTTTATTTATAATAATAGGTATTTAAATACTATTTTTAGGGTATTATCCCTAATACTAAAGTATTAAAGTTTTTAATAAGTAAATATCTATAATTCCTTACTCTTTAATAGACTGTTTTTCCGGACCTTTAGATTAATATTAACTAAGTTAGTTGCGTAGGGATTAACTTTAGAAATAGTATACTAATTAAATCCCTTAATTCTATAGTTATATTTATAGTATTTAAACTAATTAAGTTCTATATTTTTTTAACAAATACACCTTTTTTATTCTACTTTATAAATATAAATAAAAAAAGAATTATATTTAATAACTTAATAAATAAGTTTTAATAAAGTAAAACTATTATATTTATAGTTTAAAAATAGAGCTATTTATAAATACTCTTTAATAAGAAGTAGGCCCTAGTTTACTACTTTTTAACTAAAACTAAACTTTACTATCTCTATTATTAATTTAAGTATTTATTAGTTTAATACTTATATAATATACTTTAGTAAATTAGTTATAATATTAATACTAAAGTAATTAAAGAGTTAATAAAAGTCTACTACTACTACTAACTCTATACTAAAGCTCTATAATACTTCTAGTTTACCTTTTATAATAACTATAAATTTAACTATAAAGTTATTATTAATATTATATACTTTAATAGTAAACTAGTACTTTATATAATTAATATAGTAATAGTATTTAATATAAAATACTTTTTATTAAATATTTTAATTTATACTATTTAAAAAAAAGTATAAAAGTAATAAGTTAATATACTTTTAAGTCTACTTAATTTTATTATAGTAAACTTTAGAATTACTTTTTAATTAATAATATTTAAAAGTATAGCTTTTACTATAGGTATTTAAGTTAAAGTTATACTAATTAAAGCTTATTATAGTATTAGTAAGAGTAAAAGATACTATACTATAGTTAAAAGGGTATTTAAGATATATTAATATAAAAACTCTAATATATTAAAAAAAGCTTTATTTTAAACTATATTTAAAGTAATTAATAATATAACTAAACTAAATAACTAAGTACTAATACTACTAGTATTTAGTACTTACCCCTAAATTACTACTAAGTCCGCTGTATTCCCTAGTATTATTATATATATAAATACTATTTATTAAGTAATAGAAAAAGTCTAAAGACTTTATACTAAATATAAAGTTAATAATACCCTTAATATATATAACGGCCCTAATACTCTTATAACTTTAAACTTCCTTATTTAATTAATAGTTAAAGTATAAAAAAAAAAAGAATAGTATAAACTATTAAAGTTAATTTTAAAAAATAGTAAAAACTATATAGTTAAAACTTTTTATAGTTTATAAACTTTTTAGTTTATAATAATTAAACTATATTTTAAAAACAAAGCTAATAAACTAACTCTATTAATTTTAATTCTAAAAAATAATAAAGTTAATACCCCTATCCTTAGTAATACTAGTAGTAGCTTTTTAAAACTACTAAAGCTACTAGTAAAAATACTTTTACTAAAAAGGGGACTTAGCTATTTATATAAATACCCTATTATTATTAATAAAATACTATTATAATTAAAAAGAGACTAAAGCTATTTATATAAAACCTCTATAGTCTATACTTACTTAAGTACTAAAGAAAAAGTAGTTATAAACCTATTAGTTTACTCGTAAGTAAAACGTTAGTAATTAATCCGTACGGAGTTAAATATATATAGTAAAAAAGTAATAATATTTATAAGTTAAAAGTAGCCTAGGTACTAGTATAGATATTAGAGCTATAAGTAAAGCTACGTAGTTACGTAACTCTATATAGCTATAGCTCCTACCATAGCGCTATATACTACAGAGACTAACTACACAGCAGCTATACTAATACTAGTACTTTTTACTTTATAGCCTAAAGCATAAAGCCTTAATAAAAAGAATAATTACTTTTATAAAAAGAGTAGTAATTAATACTATTTAATAGACTACTACTCTTTATAAAATTAAAAAAAAATCTAAAAACCCCTATAGAGGTTAAGCCTTATCTCTAACGGGCCCAGGGCTTACTAGAGCGCCCAGGGCTTACTAGAGCTGTTTCTAGAGTAACTAAAGCCTATATCTTCTTCTTTATACTACCCGTATCCCTTAATCCTCTACGTTCCTAACTCTACGCGCCTTTTTACATAACCTATCCTTTTATTTTAATTATTACGCTATTACTATTAACGAAGCTTTTAAAAGTATAGTTTAGGGAGGTTTTTGTAAAAGTATTAGTTAGGTTGTTACTTTTTACTATTTAATAAATATTAGTGATTTTATATTACTTATAGAACTATTTTAAAGCTATAACGTTAATTATTAAGTACTTTTCTTTAGTAGTACTAAACTTAACAAAGTATTTATATAGTAAGTATAAATCTATATACACTACTATAGGGATTTTAAGAAGCTAAAGATAGTTAATTATAATTTAAAGGGTCTTAGTAATAGTAAGGGCTATATTAGTACTAGTTATTATGCTGTAGATCTTGGATACTAGTACACTATAGGTAACGTACTTGCTTTTTATAAAGCTATAGTAAATAATATTACTAGTAAGTTTAAAGGTATTATTAATAAAGTAGTACTTATTACTAAAGATAATAATAAAGCTAAGCTATAACAAAAGGTTGTTATTATTAATAAATAATCTATTTATAAATATAAAAAGTTTATTAATAGTAAGGTTAAGGGGGACGTATATTAGCCCTTACTCTTAGTTATTAATTTACTACTATAAATACTTATTTAAAGCCCTAATGTTATTGTTATTAGACTCTTAGTACTAAGTAGTAATTAATAAATTATAGAATACTTTTAGTTAATAAATTATTGTAATATAAGTACCGCGGGCCTACTATTAAACGTATATAGCCTTCTAATCTACCCTAGGGGTTATAATAATAAACTTTTTACCCTAGCCCTTTTATTAGAATACTAAGTTACTACCTTTAAAGCTTAAAATACTGCCGTTAAATATAAGGGGATCGTTAGTAGTTAAGAAGGTCTTTAGCTTAACTATAAAGTTTACTTTTTAAAGTTAATTATCCTCTTAGGCTAAAAAATTAATAGTAAAAAGTCCTAATATATTATTAGTTTATATTTTAACTATAGTAAATTCTTTATTATTAATTAATAATATTAAGAGGTATAGATTATATATTAAGCTAACTATATTAAGCCTTTTATAGTAGTAGTAGTTATACGTTACTTATTAGTGCGTTCCTACTTCTATAATACTATAAAGTAGTTTTTTAATAACTATAATAGTATTATAAAGGTAATAATACTTAATTTATTTAAAGAGTCTTACAAGGATAGTATAATTAAACTTTATTTTTAACTGTATATATACTTAAGTAATGTTTTATAGCTATAGAGTTATATTATTATAAATTAAGGAAGGAGTTAAAGTAAAGATTAGTTACTACAAGGCTTACTAAATTATTAGAAACTACATAAGAATCTTAGCTTTTTTATTATTAATATAGCCTTAAATTATAAAACGGGACTTTTTATAGAGGCTATTTATAGTTTTTTTCTTAATTTTATTAATAATCCTTAATTTAAATATACAGTAGCTATTATAAATTTTAGGGTTATAAGGAATAAAGTTAAAGACGTTGCAATCCTAAAGTACTATAATTTCTTACTCTATTAATAACTAAAAGGGTTTACTAGGTATAGTAATTATACCCTTATTATATAACTTAATTATAAGGGCAAAATTAACTTCCTTTTTTACTAAAATATACGTTATAGCAGTATTTTTATAAGAACAGCTAAGACGTCTTTTAAGTAGCTAAGGGAGGTTTTTAGTAGTAGGGAAAAGAATAAAATTAATAATAATTTCGTTAAGGATTTCTTTAAGCAGCTTAGCCTTACTAGGGGCATCCCTAGGACTATTAGTTTTATTATTTTTAGTTTTTTTAGTATAGCTAGGGTTATTTAGTAGTAGAGATCTAAAGTTAGCCTTATTGTTATTATTATAAAAGGGTTTAATAGAAGTTAATTTAAATATTTATAGGCCCTACAGAAGGGCTAGTATATAGAACTTACTATTAATTAAAAGTAGTAAGTACGGGCCTTACTAACTACTCTTTTTATACTATACCCTAACTTTAAATTAAAGTAAAAAGTTAAGGCTTATAGATGTATTAAAGCTACTATATACTTTAAGGCCTTTTATAACTATTTATTTAGTATAAAAGTAGTAGACCTTATTTATAGCTTTATAAATAGTAGTAGCTTTAGCTATAATATCTAGTAATAGTAGAGAGAAGTTATTTATATAAGGGTATACTTTAAATACTAGTAAAGTTAGAATAAAGCTATTTAAGCTAATAGTATTATTAATAGCTTTAACTATAGCTTAAAAATAAGTATTACAACTTATTCTAGGGTTCTTTACTTTAAAAATCTTATAGATTCTATATACTATAGCATAGTATCTCTTAACTTTACTAATTAAGTAGTACACTTTAATAGAAGTATCTTTAAAAGTAATACTAAAGAATTTAGTATTACTACGGAACTTATTAAACTAAAATCTAGTACTTAAATTAGTAATAAAGTTATTAAGGGGTCCTTAGTATATATTAATTTAGTTCTTTTAAAACACTTACTATAGATATTTAGTAAAAAGCGATTTTAAGAAGTAAGCAGTATTAAAAGCTATAAATATATTAACTATATATAGAATTAACTTACTATTAATATATATAATATTAATAATAACTTTATAGTTAAAGTTAAAGTTATTATAAAAGTTAAACTTAAAGTAGGATAGTACTAAACTATTAAATTAGTATTAATAGTATACATAATTAAAAGCCTTAATAATAAAAATCTTAATAAAGTTTTTAGCTTTTTATAAAACGTTATAGAGTTATTAAATAAAAAGGTAGTTAAATTAACAATAAAAATAGTAGAGTTTAATATTAGTTAAGTAGTAAAATATTAATAACTCTTTAGAGTTAAAAGTAAACTATTTATACCCCTATTATTAAATAATTAAGACTATAGTAGTACTTTAACAGAGCTTATTATAGATATTATTAAAAATAATACTAAGTTAATCTATATTACTTAAGTTAAGTAAAAACGGGGTATTTATAGGTATTATATAAAAGGTAATATTTTTAAACAGAGTAAAAACGTTAATAAATTTAAGTAAGTTAACTAGTACTGTATCTCTAAAAGAGATAGAGATCTTACTAGTACTAAAGGTATTTAGCTTAAGGTTTAATAAAAAGTAATTTTATAGTACTACGTATTAATTATAGCCTACAGTTAAAAACTTTACTACCCTAGTATTAAGTATAATACTATAAAAAATATTAAAAAAGTAGTAACTATTATATATAAATATTAACGTAAGTACTAGGTAAATAAAAGGGTCTATTTACGTTAAGTAGTAAGCTATAGTATTATCTCTAAGTAGCTTAAGGATATAGTAACTATTAATAGTAACTAAACTATTAATACTTATAAAGGTATAGTAGGCCGTTGTGTAATAAATAAATCTAATATCCTTCTTAAGCTCTAAATTGCCTTTTTTAAAGCTATTAGTAACTAAAAAGTTATTATTATTATCTAAGAAGCCCTTATATTAAAGTAAAAACTAGTAATATCCTTTATAAAAAGGATTCTAAACATAGGATAATAATTTATAGTACTTATACGCCTTATTACACTCCTTTTATATATGTTTATTAAACTAGTAGTTAATTTTACTATAAATATAGTACTTCTACGTATTATTACTATAAAAAGAAGGTACGTTACTACAGAGACGGTTGCGGGTATTATAGCTTTAGTAGTAGCTATTATAGTAGTTACTATATTTATAATTAATATAGTAGGTATTTATAAAAACGTACTAGTTACTTATAGTATAGCTATTAGTAATACTAGTAGTTAACTATAGGTTAGTAATAGTACTACTAAGTATAAAAGATCTTTTAATAAAAGTTAATACAAAGTTTAAAAAGGAGTAGTAAGTAGTAAAAAGTTAACTATGTAGGGCACAATCGCTTTAGTACTCCTTAGTAAGTATAAGCTAAATCTTTAAAAACTTCGCAATTATTTTATTAAAGTACTTAACACAAGACTTACCTTAACTATTTTATATCTCTACAGTAAAGTTAAGACGTTACTACTTAAAGAGGTACTACTAACGTATTTAGTTAGTTTTAAAGTAGTTATATACTATAACTACTGTATTAAAGAGTAATAAAGAGGAGGTAGAGTTACTAAAGTAGTTATAATAAAAAGTCTATACTTAGTTTTATAGTATTAGTAGAAAGGCAATATAAACTTAATATTAAGAAATACTTATAAAGTAGTAATTATACTTAAAGATCCTAAGTTTTATATTAAAAGATTTATACTAGTTACTACTATAGGTTATATTATTCTTAAACTTAAAAAAGTTAGTAAGTATCTTTAGTATAAAAGGGTTAAAGAGTAGTAGTACTAGAGTTAAAGCGTTTTAAGAAAAATTTCTAAAATAGTAAGGGTAGAGTTAGCTTTATATAGCTTTATAAAGCTAACGGGGCTAGCTATAGTATTAATTTTCTAAAAAGAATTAAAAAGTAGCTACCCTTTATAGTAGTAAAGTATTTATATCTTATAATACAGTATTATTATAATATTTAATTAATAGTAAAACAATACTCTTACTTTACTTAATTAACTCTAAAGTACTATATAACTTACTATTTATAATACGTTTAAAAAAGTAGGGCTTTTTAGAGTTAGTTTTAAAGCCCTTATAAAGAGCTATAGCTTTTATAACTTCTTCTTTACTTTAAAAGTTAAATTAAGTAGCTTAAGTAGTATTAAAAAGCTACTAGTTAGTATTTATTTATAAGGGGTTAAACTTAATACTATTAGTATATAACTACTCTTTAGTAACATAACAAACCTTAAGTAAGACTTAAGTAAAGGTATTTACTAACTAACTACTAAAGTTAATATTAAAAGTCTCCTAAAGTATATAGCTAGTATAGTCTTTTATTGTGTACTTATTAAAAAACTATAATAAGTAGGTTTTAAGTATAGCTATAAAGGTCTTATTAGTAGGCTTATTGTACTCTAGAGTAGGCCTTTAGTTAGTAAAATCTACGTTAATTACCAGCCTACGGGCAGCTGTTATAAGAGGGAGGTCCTTAAAAGGCTTACTTATAGGGGCCGTTTATAATATTTTAGTAACTTATACAGCTGCATAAGGGTCCTTTTAGTTAGGATTATAAAATTCACTAAAAAGCTCCGTAACTACTTTATAAAAAGCCGGCGATAGGGAGTAGTTATTAGGTTATAAATAATTAGTAACAGCTCCGGATCTTATTATTACTATATAAGAGGAATAGGGTTAGAGTAATAAATAAGAGGAATAATAAATAGAAATAGAGGAGGGATTATAAGAATCTATAAAGGGTCTTATTATTATTAACTTTAAAAGACTTAGTAATATCCTTTATATTTAACTTAAAAATATAAATCTCTTAAAGTCTACTAAAATATATTTAAGTAAGTTATAAAAGAAAAGGAAGGAGGTTATAGATCTATAAAGCTTAATATATAGGTTTTTAAGTAACGGGATTAATAGGTAAATAGTAGTTTAAATAGCTAGTAAATATTAGTAATAAAATTTTTATTAACTTAAGTAATTATAAAGTAATTTATAGTATTCTAAGTAGGTATAGTAGGGGTTTAAAGTAGGAGAGTAAGTTATAATTATAGTTAATAAAGAGGTTTTTTTATAAAAGTAAATCTTAACCCTTATTAAAAGAAGGGGAAGTAATATCAAAGAAGTTTATAGTTATAGTAAGAGGTAGTAATAGTAGCTTTTTTAAAAGGATTATATTATTAAAAGGCGGGTTATAACTAGCTTTTTAAGAGGAAGAGGAGTTAGAAAATGTAGGAAGTAGGTTAAAGAGAGGAGTTAATAGAGGAGGGAAGTTAAAAAAAAACTATAGGTAAAGAGAAAAAGGGAAGAGGCTATTGTAAAAGGATTTTTTATAGTCTCTTTATAGTACTTTAGTAGTAATATTTTAGTTATTTAAAGCTATAATTTTACTAATAGAGGCTTAATGGGATTATAGGTTTATTACGTCTTAACACTTTCTTTTTTCTATACTTATTAAAGGTCCTACTTTTAAAGTCGGAGTTACCTTTTAAGATTAAAGGGATACTTAGTATAGTAATAGTATTTTAAAGGTCCTGCTCTTAAAGTTAGGGTTGTGATAGTTTATTGTTGTTTTTTTTAGGTAATTCTAGCTAATTTATAGTTTATAGTTAAGTAGTAACGGGTAGGTTAACTATTAATTAGTGTTAGTTTATTTATAAGTAAAACGTTAGTAATTAATTTGTATAGGGTTAAATATACGTAGTAAAAGAGTAATAATATTTATAGGTTAGAAGTAGTTTAGGTACTAGTATAGATATTAGAGCTATAGGTAGAGCTACGTAGTTATGTAACTCTATATAGCTATAGTTTTTACTATAGCGCTGTACGCTACGGGGGCTAACTGCGTAGCGGCTATGCTAATAAAACCTTATTATTAAGTTATAAGTAAAAAGTACTATTATAGCCCCTAGTAGTCTATTTAAGGAATTAACTATACTAAAAATTACTACTCTATAGTTTTAAGATATATTTAATATTATTTTATATAACCTAAAGGTTTATACTAGGGTTAAAATATTTAAATTTAGAATTATTAATAAAGTTAAGTAAAAAATAGGAAATATACTATATAAAAAATTAAAATTTATAATTTAAAGATATAGAAATAATAAAAAAAGTATAATTTTAATATAGTTATTAACTATATAATAAATAAACTAATATTTAATTCTTATATTAACCCTATCCCTAATAAAGTTTAAAATATTACTATAGTTAAGGGATATTATATAAATATATATTTAATTTAAAACTCTATTAAATTAACTTATCTTTACCTAGCTATTAATCTAAATTAAAAATTAATACTTATTAAAGTTAATTATAATTATTAAAAGGCCTTTATATAGTATTATAAAAGCTAGTACTTATTAGTAAGTAATATATAGTAAATACTATAAAGAGTACTTTAGTATAATAACTTTAACGTTTAACCTATACTTATTAATTACTATAAAAAGCTATAATAACTTTATAATTATTAGTATATAAACTAATAATACTTTAGACTTATTAATACTGTTTTTTTTTAATATAAAAAAAAAGGAGCTTAAAAAAGCTTCCTTTACTATAAAACTAAAATAACTTTTTACTAAAAATAAACTACTAATATTTAATAGTAGTATCCTTTTTTAAAAAAAAGACTACTTAATAATACACTAAAAGGGCTAAAGGAAAAAACTTAAATTAGTAAAAAAAGATAATATAAAGTAGTATACTAAGTAGTAAGTTTATAAAGTATATATAACTTTAATTTATTAACTAAAAGCTATATATAATCTATTAGTTACTACTTAATATTAAGAACTATTAGTTAATACTATTACTATATTAAACTACTATATTAAGTAGTAAATAAATAACTTTAACTATAGTATTAACTTTATCCCTTTAAACTTAAGTATTATAAAAATCTTTATTTTTATAAATAGCTTTTTTATTAATAATACTAATATATTATTCTAACTTTAATATATTATTATTATTAGTAAAGACCTTTAAACTATAAAAAATACTTTTTAGATTAATAAGAATATTATTTACTATAGCTTTATTAAAAGTAAGTAAGTAATAAAAAGTATATTAGTATTAGAGATTTATAGAATAGTCTTTAGTATTAATATAGTATATATACTTAACTCTATAATCCTTTTAGTTATTAAAAAACTAAGTCTTTTAGTAATTCTAATAGTAGTATATATAAACTTATACTCTTTATATAAATACTTTATTAAACTAAGTACTATAAAAAAAAGACTTATAATTAATATTATAACTTTATAATAGTTATATAAATACTAAAAGCTTTATAAAATCTATTAGATTTATAAAAATAATAACTTTATAGATACCTTTATAAAGAAGACCCTAAATTATATACTTAAGTACTTTATTAATAGTAATATAGTAAAGATATATATAAAGGAATAAGTAACTTAAAAAAAGAGATTTATAGTACTAAAGGGTATTCTAGGGATTATAACTAGTATAAAAAATTAAGAGTCTATAATATAAAGGGTTAGGATATAAATAAAAGGACTAAAAACGGTACTTAAAAGAATAATTAAGAAGTACTATTTATAACGTTAAAAAGAGGTATTTAAATTAATAAATTAGTTAACTAGGAGCTATAGCTATAAAAGTAAAGATTGTGAGTATAGGTAATATAGTAGTAGTACCTATAGTAGCTATAGTCTGTATAGCTGTACTGGGCCTTAGGCTATAGTGCCAGCCCGGATTAATAGATAGTTTAGTTATATACTTAGTTATATAACCGCCCCTAGTACTAATTTTAATATTAATACTAGCAACTTAGTTAGACTTATACAAATCTAATCTATTTTTAACTACTATAATTAAACCCCTATAAGGCCTAATTACTACTCTACTAGATACTATAAATTTAATAAAAGTACTATTATTAAAAAACTTAAAATTTAGTACTACTTAAGTACTTTAAAACTAATTATTTAAATTTAAAACCTTTATAAATACTTTAAACTTATAAAAAGTATATATTATTAATATACTAACTAATTTTATATTAACTACTTTATTATACTTTATAATAAGTAGTTTATAATAAAAGCTACTATAGCTAAGTAGTTTATAATATAGGTTAATAATATATATAAAAACTATACTATTAAGCTTAAAGTAGCTTATAAAAGAGACTTATAAATCTATAAGCTACTTTACTCCCTTAACTACTTACTACTTTAATCCTAGGCTAAAAGCTACTATATAATAATAAATAAGAGTTAAAATAACTATAGTTTTAATAAAGCTATTACTAAAATAACTACTATAATTAAATAAATACTAAAAACTATAAAATATAAAAGAAGTACTTAAAGCCACTTTACTATTAATAAAGTAGCTCTCTATAACTTTTTAAAGTACTTTAATAATAAATATAATAATACTAATTTAAAGAAATTATAAAGTAAAGTCTTACTAGTATCCCTAGCTTCCTTTACTTTATTAACTTCCTTCTACTCTATTTATATAATATACTACTACCTTAAAAATTACTTCTATATCTTTTTAAAGTACGTATATACTAAGTAAAAGCTACTTAACTACTACTATAAATAAGTAAAGAAAAACCTTATAAATAATAACTAGCTAATTAAGCGCGTTAAGGAGATTTAAGGTTAGTAACTATATAGCTACTATATAGGGAGTTTTAAGTATTTATTAGTAGCTTTTTAAACTACTTAAAGTAAAGTTCTTATACTATACCCTTTTAAAGACTTTTACTTTTTTAACTTTAGTGTGTTTATTTATATATTTAGAAATATAAAGTACTTTAAAAACCTATAAGTTATAAGTATAAAGGACTTTTTTTAAACTAAATCTAAGTCCTTTATAATTAATAAATATAGAAATATAAGTATATATATTATATTAGTTAATAGTATAAAGTTTAACTTATACCTTTATAACGTTACTTTATATATATCTATAGTAACTAACTTTATTTTTTATAAGTAACTTTATAAATATAGGTACTAGTAGGATAAATGCTTTAAATAGCCCTTTATACTATAAAGGTTTAACTATAGCTCTTTTAACTATATTAAAACTATATATAATTAAAGAGTATTAAAGTTTAATAAACTTTTAAATAAAGTACTATTTTATAAAGCCTCTATATAGGCCCCTTAGTATACTTATACTCTTTATTAATAGTATAAATACTTCCTATATTAATAATAATCTTTAAAAGGCTCTAAAGAGACGTAGTACTAGTGGCTTAGTTACTTAGGCCTTAAGTTACTTTACTACTTTAACTCTTTAGCTTATAGTATTTAAATTACTATTACCCTTATAAGTTAGGAAGTATTTAAAAAGACCCTTTTTAAGTATAATGCCTATAGTATTAGTAAAGTAAAATAGATTATTAACTATAAGTTATATAAAAGTAATATATATAGAGCCCGCCTATTTTAACTAAGTGCCTAGGCTAGATTAACTAAGTTCTCTATATCTCTAAGATCCCCGCGCCCTTATTAGCTGAATACTACCGCCCCTTACTACTATTTATACTTTTAATTTAAATTGTAAAAAGGGCGGTAATTAACTTATTTTAAATAGCTATAACAATAGTAAAAACGGCTATAACTGTATAATTAACTATTAACTATATTCTACGGCCTTTTATAATATTACACTACTACCTAAACTTCCTAAGACTTCTACTATAGTAATTCCGCTTATAATCTCTTGCTATTTCCCTTAAATAGTGCTAGTATGTCTTTTTTTATACTTATAGCCCTGGGTATATTCCTAGTACGTCCCCGGCTGCTATAGTTATTGTGGTTGCTATAGTTACGTTTGATTTTATTATACTACTTTTAAGGCTAAAGCTATAGCTAAAGCTGCGATCTAGGTGTTATAGGTGTATATTGTAAAAAGTAAGGAATAGGGGCGCGCGACTATAAGAGAGGAATTAGTAGAAAAAGGTTAGTATTAAAATCCGACTAATAGGGGCGTAGAGATCTTAGAGATATAGGTACCCAGTTAATCTAGCCTAGGTACTCAGTTAGAATAAGCGGGCTCTATATATATACACTCTAATAAGTATATTACGTTTAACTTCTACCTATATACTAAGGGCTATAGTAAGTTTACTTTAGTACTAGTATTTACTAACTACGTTTTTTAATACTCTTAAAATTACTATTTATATAACTATAGTATAAAGATACTTATTAAAGTTTTTAAAAAGTTTATTTTATTTTTAAAAATTTAGTATAATATTAATATACGAGTTTTTAAGTATAATAGTAAAATTAAAAGATACTACTATTTTATAAATAACCTTTAAAAGTAAAGTAAATGCGTTAAGTTATTAGCTTTATATACTTAGAATTAAAATAGTAGTACTAAGTATATTAAAGTTATTATTAAAATAAAAGGTTAAATAATATATAAAAGTAGTAAACTACTCTATAAGGTATAGCTTAATATCTATAAAGTAGTAACCTACCTCTATAACTATATACTTTAAATAGCTTTTAGTTAAAAAACCCTATATAAAGTACTTTATAAATAACTTTAAAATAATAAAACTATAAAACCTAGCTTTATATACTTAAAGTTTTATAGTTATAAAGTATATACTCTTATAGCTATAGCCTAACTTAAAAAAAAGCACTTTAACTACTTTAAAAACTATACCTTTATAGGCTTTTTTATTAAATATACGTTTACTAACTAGTATTAAATTTAGAACCCTATAATTAAAAAGATTATTACTATATATAACGTAATATTTAATAAAAAGGCGTTTTATAATAGTAACTTAAATTTACTTATTAATAACTATAATAACTTTAACTTATATACTATTATTAAGTAGGTTTAAAAGAGCCTTATAGTAACTAATAAAACTAACTCTTAAGTATAGCTTTATTTATTACTATTAAGTAAAAAAGATAATAAAGTATCCCCTTTTATATACTCCCTTAATAACGTTTTTAATAAGTTTAATTTAAGTAATACTACTTTTAATAATAATAAACCCTATAACTATAAATACTCCTCTATTTACTTTAAACTTCTACTTACCCCTTTTAACTTACTTATTTTATTCTTTTAAGTATTAATTAAAAAGAACTAATACTTAGAAAGATAAGTTATAACTAAGTTAGTAAATAAAAAACTTTTTTTTATAAGCTTTTATTAGTCTGTATTTGTAGTTAAAATAAACCTACTTTACTAGTTTATATTTATAGTTAAGCCTATAAACTAAGTTGCCCTAATAGCCTATATACCTTAGTATAAATAAATATTTTATAAAGCCGCTTTTTTAACTAATACTTTATTATTATTTTAAAATACTCTATAGTAAAGCTACTTCTAAGCTAGCTACTTAGTTACTTATAACTTATTAAAGGGGACCCCTAGTATTTGATATACTATAGGGGCGTTTTAAAATATAAATATTAAATACTTTAATAGTAAAATTTAACTATAAAGAGGAATAGGCTAGTTATAGACTAAAGCTTCTATACTTAGTACTTATTAATAAAAACTCTAACTTTTATTTATATTTTATATAAAAGTATTAACTTACTCTTATACTACTTTAATTAAAGTAGTTAAAGTAAACTATTTATAAAGTTACTATAAAACTAACTTTTAAAAAGAAGTTTTTAAAAGTACTACTAAAAACTTTTAAATTCTAAAATACTATTAAGTTTATATATATAAACTAAATAAGTATAAAAGACTCTTTAAAATTAAAGTATACTTTATTATATATAGTAACTAGTAGCTAAGAAATAAGTAAAATACCTATACTTTTATACTTATTAATATATTATTTTAAATACTTATAATTATTATAAACCGCTTTAACTTAAAGCTTTTATAATACAATACTATAAATACATTTATTAAAGTTCTACTTAATAAGAACGTTTATATATAAATACTCCCCGGGTATTAAAAGCCTAAGTATATCCTTAAACTTAATAAAGTACTTTATAACTTATACTACTCTTTACTTCTATAGTAATACTATTTAAAAGTTAGTTTAAAAAGACTTAAGTTAAAGTATATAGTAAATAAAGATTACTATTAAATAAGTAGTTATATTATTTTCTTTTTTTATATTAATAACTATATTTTATACTTTCTTTTTAAATACTATAAAAAGGTCCTTTTATTTATAAAAAAGCTTTAAAAACGTTACTTTTTTAAGAGTAGTAAAGACTTATAATAGTTTCTAGAGATTAAAGTTATTTATAACTATACTATAAAGTACTTTTAGTTTTTATAATTTATATATATTAATAAAGTTATTAAGTACTTAAAAAAGTAAAGTTTATAAGTTAAATAACTATATACTTTTTTAATTTAATTACTTAAACTACTCCTTTATAAAAATACTACTTTATATATAAATACTAATATATACTAAAGTAATATTAAATTAATTATATATAGTACTATAATAATTTAACTAAATATAGCCCTTACTATAAGCCGTTTTATATACTTTAACTATAACCCTAGTTTTAAGTACTTTAAAGAGGCTAAATAAACTATTAAATACTTTATTATAAAGCGTACTCTTTACTTTAAATTTAGCTATAAAAAAAGCAGTCTTAATAACAGTTTAGTAATTACTTTAAATACTAACTTTACTAATAATATACTAAACTATAAAAGCTTTTAAGTATTTACTATTAAATTCTTTAGTAGCTTTATTAATTAATAAACTAATAAGTAGAATACTATAACTATATCTATAACTAAAGCTAAGCTCTTTACTTTTTTTTAAGTAGCTAAAAAGGCTATTTTTATAAGTTGTTTAATAACTACTCTTTATATTAATTTTAGTAAAAAGACTTTTAGTAATAAAGCTGCCCCTATAGTACTACTACTAAGTATATGTATTTAATATAATAATTAATAAATAATTTATTTTATTAATAAAGAAATAGTTTAACTATATATAAAGCTTTACTATATTAATATTTATAACTACTAGTTATATTAAAAGGCTTAAAAAGGCTGTATTAAAGTTAAATACTAACTTATAGTATAGTTTATAGTAAATAGCTTTATAAAGCTACTTACTAGTACTTACTTTAAAATCTTTTTTAAGTAGTTTAATATAGTAAATTAAATAGAGTAACTTTAAGTACTTTATAATACTAAGCTTTAGAAGGAGTAGTTAAAAGGCCTTAATTTTATTAATAATAAATAAAGTAAAGGAATTATAGTTTTTAAGTACTTTAAAAATAGTATTATTTTTTTTATTATAAAAATAGAGGTTTAATAAAAATAATAGAACTATTTAAAATAAGGACTTTAAAGGGATTATAGCTTTAAAGAGGTAAGTTATATAAAAGTAACTATAAAGTAATTAGAGTATAGTTAATATATAATTTTATTTATAAATAAATCTAATAAGGCCTTTATAAGGCCCTTACTAAGGAAGTGTATTAGATTATATAGCTTAGAGTTATTAGTATATTATAATATATAGGTAGATTTTAGTATTTAAAAAAACTAATAGCTACTCTAGAATAACGTTTTATTAGCTTTAGAGGCTGTGGCTGTATTTAGGGACTTAAAGGCCTATAATACTATTAAGGTAAAAAACGCGTTAATAGTACTATAGGCTATAGAATAATATATAACGTTAATATACGTAATATATATAAAATCTAATACCTATCCTATTACTTTTTTTTCTTTTTTTTTTTCCCTTTACTTTAATAACCTAACAGTAAAGGCAAAATATACGGATTTTAATATAATTCTAGCTATATTTTTAGTATTTACTATATACTAGTATAAAGTTAAAAATATAAAAAAAGCTTTAAAACGCTTTAAAATTAACTATTAGTAAAGTTAAAACCCTTATAAATAACTTATAAAATAAGGATAAAAGAAGAGTTAGATTATAGTACTAGTTTAGTTACTCTAACTTTAGTGCCTATAGGCGCTAAAGGCCCTATAGTCTTAGGGCACTAGTTAAGTTATTATAGGTCACGTAACTACTAAAATCTCTAAGCCTTTAGGGCTCTATAGTAGTAGCCTATAGTATAGAATTTCTTCCCTTTTTTAAGTATAGATTATAGTTAATAGAGCCTTTTAGTAGTGTATTAGCCTAACCTTAGGACCCTTTTATAATACTATTTATACTTTTTCTTAACTCTTTCTCTCTAGTAACGGGTAGTATAATATTACTAAATTAATCTATTATTAATTAATAATCCCTATACCTAAGTAACACTAAGTATTAGCTAATATATACCTTTTTATACCCTAATTATAATTAATATACCCCCTCTATCTCTACTACTTTTAAACTACTATACTAAAAATAACTTACTCTTATAGCTATAGCTCTAAGAATAGAGTAACTATTAATACTAATAATATAACTAAGCCCCTAAAGTATTAAAGTAACTACTATACTATTTATTTTCTTATAATAGCTACTTTTACTAATAAAAATAGTTAAAACTTATATAGTAAATTGTTCTAAGTAGAATATAAATAGTAGAGATATTATAACTAATATTAATAATAGTAGAGAAGTATAGTGTGATTATAAATAAGGAATAGTTTTTAATTATAATACTACTATAACTAAGAACTTTAATTATAACTAAGGGCAGCTAATATACTAGAAATACCCTTACCTAAATAGCTTCTTAAAAACCTATACTGAATAGCGTAACTTAACGTAGCTATTATATCCTATAAGTTAAAAACTTTCTTTTATTAAGTTACTTAAACTTTTTAAACTTAAAGGCGTTAATAAAACCCTTACTAGTCGGGCTTTAGTCTTTTTTTTATATTCCTTAACCCTATATATATTCGCCCTATAACAACGTTAATATAACTACCACCGTTATTTACCCTATACTAACTCTAAATAAAGAGCCCCGTAACTTATAATTATTTATAAAAATAGACTAAGAGAAATCTAGAATAAAAGCTTATAATTATAAACTTTACTACATCTTTAATAACAATAAAAACCCTAACTAAAATACCTTTTTTATAAATAAAAAAATCTAGTTTACTCTATTTCTACTTAACTTTATTAAAAGTAGTAGTAACTATACTAAAGTAACTAAAATTAAAGCTTTATACTAGGGCCTAATTTAACTTAATAACTACTACTTTATTATTTTAAAATTAAATAACTACTATAAATACTTTACTTAAGTAATCTAAGTAGCTTATAAGTACCTAGTACTTAATAGGCCTAGAAATTAGTATATTAAGAGTTAATTAAGGTATATTAGAATATTTATTAATAAGTATAGGGTTTATTAGTTAGATTAGGTAAGCCAGCTGTAGCAGCGCGCTTAAAGTTTAATAAAAAGAAATGGGTAATTTAAATTGATAAAAGGTTTTTAGAGGCGTTAGGGGTATTAGGGGTATTAATAGTAATTAGTAGTAATTAGATATAATTATTAGTTTATAATAGTAATTAATTAATAGAAGTACTTTAAATCCGTTATAATTACGTTATTATAAGTAAAATTATAAACTTTCTATTATTAGTAACTAACAATATATAAGGAGGTAGCTTGTTAATAAAAGAAGGTTAAAGAAAAATATTATTAGCTAAAAAAAAGTTAAGCGACGTAGATCTAAATTCTAGTGTTACGTGACTAAAAGGTCGTTAACGCAGCGGCTATAGCCAGTACTGCGTTATAGTAAAAATTATAAAAAGCAAACAGTAATAGTCTAAGAACCCTACTATACTATATACGCCCCCCCTAAGGGTACTAAGCTTATTCTAATTAGTTTTTTTAAAACTAAATACTCTTTAGTAGAGTAGCCTTTTAATACTCTTATTTTAAATACTATAATAGAATAGTACTATACTAAAATCTATATATACTTTAATAACCTATATAAATACAACATTTACCTTATTAATAACCCCCTTTTTAGTAATAACTACTAAGTTCTATAAAACTAAAAAGCCTTTAATAGCCTTTACTAAAAGGACCTAAAAAGCTTTTTAAATAAGTTAATATATAAATTAAAGTATATAGCACTTAAAGTTAAAAAGTTTAGTTACTTTATACTTAGTATATTATAGTATATAAAAACTTCTATAAAGTTTATAACTATACTTTTTAACTAAAGACTAATAACTATTAACTCTAAAAAGATATTTAAGTCCTTTAGGCTAAAAAAGCTAAAATAGCTTAAAACTAAAGCCTTTCTTTTACTACTAATAAAGCACTTTAGTAGTATATTACTTAACTTAAAAACACCTTAAAGAGTACCCCCTCTTAGTAAAGCAATTTACTAAAGCTAAATGTTAATAACGTACTTACTACTCTAACTAATTATTTAAAGTACTTAGAGACTAAATACTAGCCTTTTATAGCCTCTTCTTTTACTATTAAATTAAACTATAGTTTAAAAGAACCTAGTATTTCTATTTATATAAGTATTAAAGACAGTAAAGATAAAAAAAACCCCTATTTAATACCTAGTATTACTATATTACTACCTACCTATAGTTCTAAAAAAGTAATATTACTAATACCTAAAAGCTAAATTATATTATTAACTACTTAAAAAAACGCCCTTAACCTTATTTCTTTTATAGTTAAAAAATAAAACCTAAAGACCTTTATAAAGCTACTTTAAAAGCTAAACTCTATTTTTACTAATTATACTTAAGTTAAAAATACTAAGTAAAATATTAAAGCTATAAAAATTATATTCTCTGATATCTATACGTAGTATATTAAGTTTATAAAGCTTATTTATAAAGCTAAACTCCCTAAGTACTAATAGCGCTATAAGTTTTACTATAAACTACCTATTACTTTATAAACCTAGTATATAACAGCTTACTTTAATACCTCTTTTAATTTTTAAAAGTATACTAAAATAGTAGTTACTATTACTAACGTTATAGACCTTTATAGTACTAGTAAAACTACTAAAAAGTAGACTTATAGAATAACTCTAGACTACTTTAACTCTTTTATATTAACTATACTAACTTATAGTAACTCTATAACTCCTTATAATACTTAAAGCTATACTAAACTCCTCTTAGCCTTATACTAATACTTAAAAAACACTAAAGTCTACTTTACTTATAGTAAAAACAGCTATAGTACCTATAAATACCTATACTTAGAAGTAATTAAAAAAAAGCTACTTTAGTAGTTATAGAGCTATAGCCCCCTACTAAAAATACTAATATAGTGAAAAACTAAAGCCCTTAGTAAAAGGAGTCTCTTAACTAGGGGAGAGAATATATAAAGATTAATACTTAGCTCTAATATTTATTAACTTAAAAAGAATTATTAAGGAATAACCCCTAAAAATAAAGCTAGTATTAACTTTTAATAAATATAAATTATATATATATACCCTCCTTAATACTTAAGTAAATAAATATACTTTTATAAATACCTCTTTAGTTAGTCCTCTATAGGATTTTTACTAAGCCCCCTTATATAAGTTATAACGCTTTATTTTAGCTATAGAATTTAATAGTAAATAATTAAATAATATTAATATAGTATAAACTACTAATATATAAATTAACTACTAAGTCCTACTATAAATACCCCTTTTATAACTAAATACTAAGTACTATAACTTAATACTAAAAAGGGCTTAGTTTAAATACTATAACGTTTTATTAAATATATACTATAAGTACTTATAGTAGCCTAAGGATCTACTACTATAATTATTTATAACTTAGTAAAGTATTATAAGTTTAATAAAATTAACTTAGAATACTAAATAAATACTAATAAAAAATAGGCTACTTTTAAGGTTAATACTATATTTTATAACTAGAAGTTTTAGTAAACCTAGTATAAGCTTTAGGTGCTTTAGCGAATTTTAAAGTACTTAGTACTAATAATGTTTTTTAGTACTTAGAAGATTAATAATACTAAGGGCCTATGTAAGATAGAATACGCGCTTTATAGTACTAAAATTCTACTAAAGTTAGTTTAAAGCTTTAAAAAATACTAGTTTATACTAAAAGAAACTTAAAAGCTATAGTAAAACCTAGGATTAGTATTTATTAGTACTATTAAGTTTAAAATAAACTTAAAATACTTTAATATTAAGTTAAAATTAATTACCCTTAATAACTTAAATTAATTAATTAAACTAAAAAAGGTTAACGTAGTTAGAGTTAATAACCCCCTTTAAAATAATATAAAGGAAACTAAGTACTTAATTAAAAAAAAGCTCTTTACTAAATTCTAGTAATTTACTAATATATTTAGTAAAGCTACTAGTAATACTCTATTACTATACTACTAGTATAATTATAAAATAAAGTTTAAAGAAGGGGGTTATAATAAACTTACTTACTACTCCCTTTATAAGTAATTACTACTTAAGCTAAAGGCTACTTATAAATACCTTTTAAAGTACTTATATAAAGAATTTATTACGCCTAATAACGCTTTATAGACTTCCCCTATACTATTTATTTATAAAGCTAATAAAGGCCTTTACTTTTATATTAACTTCTATAAACTAAATAAAATTACTAAAAAGAACTAATACCCCCTTTTATTAATTAATAAAATACTAATATAAATTAACTATATAAAAGTTTTTACTAAAATTAATATTTAATAAACCTTTTATAAAATTTAAATATACCTAAACTATAAAGACTTAATAACTTTTAAAACTTACTATAGTACTTATAAGTATAAAGTCCTTTTATTTAGTTTTTATAACGGGCCTATAATGTACTAGTAATATATAAATAACGTTTTAATAAAGTACCTTAATAACTTTTATATAGTATACTTTAATAATATCTTAGTATTTTTAAAAAATCCCTTTTAGTACTAAAAATATATTACTAAAGTACTAATATACTTAAAAAATACTAAGTTATAAGTTAATATTAAAAATTATAAGTTTAGTATTATAACTATAAAATACCTAGGGTTTATTATCTTTACTAATAGTATATACTCTAACTCTAAAAAGGTTAGTATAGTAAAGAACTAGCGCGCTTCTATATTTATTAAAGGTATCTAATCCTTTTTAGAGTTCTATAACTTTTACTAGTAGTTTATTAAAAACTATAGTAGGGTTACTTAGCCCCTAGTTTACTTTATAACTAAAGGGGTTTTTTTTTATTTTAATAATAACTATAAAGCTGTATTTACTTAGCTAGAAAACCTACTAACGTTAGTACCTATTCTTTACTATTAATACTTAGAATTACTTACCTAGCTTAAAATAACTCTATTTATACTAGTACTATATTATAATTATAGTTTAATAATAATACTTAATACTCTATAGCTTTTTTTTTAAAATAATAGTACTTACTAAAATAAACTACTCTATCTATAATAAAGAACTACTTACTATTATATAGACTATAAAAGAATAAAGAGTAAACTTAATAGCCCTTTATAAGTATTTTAAAGTTATTATAAACTACTAAGCCCTTCTATACTTTATAACTAAACGCAAATTAAACTCCTAGTAAGTTTAATAGCTAGGCCTTTTAGTAGACTTTAACTTTATAATTTAATACTACTTTAGTTAAAAAAATATACTAACTAACGCCCTTTTATATAAATTTAAAGATATTACTATATAAAAAGCTCTTAAAACTACTAGCTATACCTAGGTCCTTTTAATACTTAATTTACTATCTTCTAAAATCACTATAGAACTTTATTAGCTTTTAAAAGAAGCTAAGGCCTTAAAGACTACTATAATTAAAGCTATAGAGTCTATTAATAAGTTTTAAAGTTACTTACTAGTTAAGTAAATCCTTACTCTAAACTAAAACTCTATAACTAAGTCCCTTTATACTTTATATAAAATAGCTACTACTAGTAAAGAATATTAAAAAATATAAAGAAATATAAATCTACTTATAATAAATAGTAAGTTAGTAGTACTTAAGAAAGAGTTTTTATGTATTTAAGTAATATAAAAAACCTATAAATAAAAACTATTAGTATACTTTAGTTAAAATAAAATACTAAAGATAATTAAAGAAAGGTACTACTAGCCCTAACTAATAGTAAATATAGAGTACTATATTTTTAACTATTATATATACTACTATATTTATAAACCCTAGGACTAAGTACTAAAAAAGCTTTAGCTCCTTTTAGTACTTAACTAACTCTAGTAATATATTTCTATAGATTTTATAGTACTATTACTTAATAAAAAGGGATTTATAGTAGTTTAAGTAGTAGTTAACTACTTAAGTAAATAAGCCGTTTTAATACTATACTATAAAAAAGTTATAATTAGGGACTTAATAAAAATATTCTATAAAAGAATTTTACTAATTTTTAGCTTTTTAAAAATAATTACTTTTAACTAAAGCCCTTAGTTTATTTTAAACTTTTAATTAAAACTCTATAAAATCTATAATATTAAAATATAACTATCTATAGTATACTACTCCTAAATAAATAAATAAACTAAGATTTTAAACTAGTATATTATATAGTAACTCTACCCCTTTATTAACTATTACTAGAATAACTAAAGTAAAATACTCTTTACTATAGATTTTACCTATACTATATTACTTAGTAAAACTATAAAACTCTTACTATATAAAATTAAGTTTAAGTAACCCCTATATTTTAACTTTAATTAAAAACGTTATACTATAGTATTTAATAATACTTATAAAAAGCTAAACTACTTAAAAACTTAATAAATAGTAAAGTAAATTTAAAGTACCTAGGATATTATAAAAAAAAAATAGTAAAGGCCTAGGTATAGTAAAAGTGTACTATAAACTACTAGTACTACCTAAATAACCTTACTATAAGGGACTACGTTTAGGTTTTTATAAAAGGCTAGTACTAAAACAACCCCTTTAAACTTATAATACTCTAAAACGGCCTATACTAAATTATTAAAGTAGGCCCTAGTAGTACTTAAGTACTAAACCTACCTAAAAGTTACTAATACTACTTAGTTTTTTACCCTAATAAGCTTTAAAAAGCTACTAATAACTCGTTACTAAAATAAATTATAAAGCTACTCCCGCCTATATAGTATACTAATAAACTAGAGTATAAGGTTTAAAAAGTTTTAGTATCCTAGTTATAGTACTATAAGTTTTAATACTAAGTAAACTAAATAAACTATAATAAGGACTTAATTTAGTATAATACTAAAAACTTTTAAAATACTTTAAAGGCCCTTTAGACCTTTTATAACTTATACTTAAACGCTATAGGCCCCTTATAATACTTAGAGATATAACTATAAACTACTATAACTAATAAAAAAGCACTAACTATACTAAATAATAATACTATAGTTATAACTACTAAAGCTACTTAAAAGTACTATTACTAGGGCCCTAGAGCGGAGCCGGCTAATTTAACTAATTAGGTTTTTTATATAAAACTTATATAGGGCCTTTAATTAACCTATTTTTAATAAAAGTTCTATTGACTATAACTTAGTAAACTTAAGTACTATAGTACTAATTTAACTATTAATTAATACTAAATTTCACTACTAATTTAATACTATAGGTTACTTACTACTTTATAGTAAAATTAAAAGTTTAGGGATAAAAAATAATAGGTTTACTTAATTATTTTATATTTAAAGATACTATAAATAGTATTGCCTTTTCTAAAGGGGGGGGGGGGGGGGGGTAATGTCACGGTACTAGTTTAGCTACTTTAACTTTAGTACCTATAGGCGCTAAAGGCCCTATGGCCTTAAGGCACTAGCTAAGTTATTATAGGTTACGTAACTACTAAAATCTCTAAGCCTTTAAAGCTCTATAGTAGTAGCCCACGGTATAGAATTTCTTTTCTTCTTTAAGTATAGATTATAGTTAATAGAGCCTCTTAGTAGTGCGTTAGTCTGCCCTTAGGACCCTTCTGTAATAGTTAGTAAAGCTACTATATAATAAGTAAAAAAGATTTTAGTTATACTATACTACTCTAATCCTTATTACTACTATACTAAGTTAAGATACTAAAAAGTATATTAACTATTTAGTTATACTTATTAAAACTTATAAACTAGTAAAAATAACTAAAAAAAAATACTAATAAATTTACCTACTTTATTTATTAACTAAGTTATTAAAAAATAATACTAAATAAATTTACTAAAGTAAAGAATATTTAAATAGTATTTATATACTATACTACTATATTTCTTTTACTTTTTAATTACTACTACTATAACGTTAATTAAACTAAAGTATAAAAGATCTATAAGTAGTTTAAAAAGATTTATTAGTACTTTAAAAATAATAGCTTTTACTAAAAGAATACTATAATAGTAAAATAAATTATTAAGTATAGTAGTTATTTATAAAGAATTTTAAAAGTAATTAAAAGGGTAATAATAAAGAAGTTTAGGGGTTAACTATAAAGGTTAAGAGGGGGGTAGGGGTTAGAGGGAATAGAGGGGTTAGACTATTGAATCTTAGTAGTCCCTAATAATAATTACATAATGACCTGACACTATACCCCTTCAGAAAGGGCATCATCCCCTATCCCGATTCCCTCCTCCCAGCACAACAACGTCGGACTCGGACAGCTGAACCAGGCGGTGGATGCACTACCCAGCATCCAACCACCAACCAACCCACCGAGCAATGCTGCTGCCTTGCCACCAGCTTGCATGCACTGCTATCGGTATCCGTACCTAATTTATTGCAGAGCAGAAATCCCGTATGTCAGTGCTGTCCTGTCGTCGCCGACGTTGTCACTTCGCGGATAATATTCGCCTGCCAACCAAATTCGGAGAGCGCTCTGTTCGGCCGGGAGCTCGGGCTTCAGTCTCCCCACGTCAGCCTGCTCAAGCGATCGTCTGCTCGGAGACCGACCCTTTCCAGCAATCTGCAGACCAAGAGATTTCCGAAAGCGTCGGCCGTGAGCCTGCCACGATGAAGCAATTTAGGGTCCAGACCTGGCAGCCATTCGCCGTTGCCGGACACGGGCGACGAGCAATCTCGAGAGTCACACAGTCTTCCTTGTTGGCCAAACATGTCTTCTGGGGAGAAGAGGGTCCCGGGCATCTAGGGTCCAGATCTCCCGAGTCTCAAGGGTCGCGAAAAGGCGAAGCCGCATCGGATTCCACCGCCGGGTCGATCCCAATCTCGCCGGCGCAGGCCGCCGACCCAGCGGAGCTCGAAGCCTCTCACCCCACTTAGACAGCAGTCTCTTCTCGTGCGGGTGCCATTGCTAGTGTAGGCTCGCGACGTTGACGACCAAGCTTCGATGGTCTGGTTCTTCTCCGTTGAGCCTGATTCTCGGGTGGTTCTTGGCATGCGGCATCTGACCTCACCAGTCCATTCGCAGTACCCTTACCTGAGCCAGTGGCTGAATAGACTTGCCGATGGCTTCAGTCAACAGACGCCCGCTGCCGCAAGCAGTCAGTAAATGAAGCCACGAGGGATCGTTGGCGCCACAACAGGCGCGGCCTCGTCCGTCAGAGCGTCTGCCGGACTCTGCTGGGCACTGACAGATGTCGTGCCAGATGGTGCCCAGTTACTCCCAAGGCAGACTGTCCCAAGGGACGTTGTCCGCAAGAGAGAGGGGAAGAAAAAGAAAAAAAAAAAGCTCCCAGCCATTCATGCGCCAACCAAGCCTTCCAGCACTTCATCTCCCCCATCGTCGCAACTTGGGACGAACCATGCTTCCTACGGCCGCGAAGAACCGTCCCGTCGCGCGAGCGGCGTAGGATGTCCTGCAGCAGCTAAGCTTGCTCTCACGACATCATGGCAACTGCATGTCGATCGACCCTCACTGGGGATCCGCGCGTGCTTTAGGTTGTCATGCACGCGACCCGACTATCGTCTGCAAGCTATTATCCCCGCCCCACGCGCTGCATGCCCTGAAAGTTTGAAGTTGTAGCCCGCCCGCCCCCGCCTCCCTGCTGCAGTCCCGGCCGTTCGTGCGTGCCGACAACGGCCGACCAATCACGCCCCGCCCGGGGACCCAACCCCCGGCCGTGGAGGGAGGTCGGCCCGGGGCCGAGTCACGCTCCATGCGCTCTAGATTCCTGTTCATCCCGTGCGGCAGCAGGATTCAGGTAGGTGTGCAGTGCATGCAAGCAGATGCGCCAAAAGCCTACTACACCATGACGGAGAACCCAATTCAAGAAAGATTCTAACTGAACCACGACGTTCGCCTGCATGCAAGCTAATTGGCGGCTTTGCCGAGCTGTGCAGTCCTCCAGCAGCTTTGTATCAGTAGCGTATCCGTAGCTGACGCCAGATCGCAATCTCGCACTCTAATCTCACCAGCACCCGGCCTTCACCTCAGCCTCGGAGCTGCGCCATGCAACATTTCCGCTAGTTGATGGAGCTGACAGACGTGGCGTGGCGCTTGCACCTGGCCTCCATGAAATGTTTCCGAAATTTCGAACTGTCTAACAGAGCCTCATGCGAAGCGGATCCCCTTTTTCTTCCGGGCGACGGACCCGTTCGCTCTACACTACACCATCCGAACGGAGGAGTATCTCTAGACTAGGTGGTTGGCCGTTCAGTTTCTTATTTGGGCTTGTCTGCCCATTCCCCCCCTCCCGTGCGTTGCCAAGCTTCGCCAACGCATCGTATTCTTGAATGAGGCAGCCCAAATTCCCCGTTTGTCTCACAAAATTTCTTTCGGCATGTCAAGCCAATCTTGAGGTCGGTTGCCTGGATTATCCCACAAAATTACCTAAGATCGACTTATCCGCGCGACTCAGCCCTTGGCCTTGCACAAAAGAACCAAACGGCGCAATGATACTCTCACAACGGCATCTGCGAAGGAGGAAGGACCTGCATATCCACAGCCAGACGGGTATTGCAGTCGCTCAGCTCCGACATCCTCTACCCCCCTCCCCCTTAAAGTTGCAGCCTGCAGGCAAGCCACAACAGCTTCATGTAGGGCGGGCGTGGTTCCGGTTGCCGGGGCGCGTCTCGGTGGCCGCTGCAATTCCGAGCCCGAGCCTTGCCAAGGCTTAGGTCAGATGGGAAGGAATCCTTCGAGGGCTGGGACGAAGGAATCCTTCGAGGGCTGGGACGAGCGAGTACTGACGTGATGGGACGAAGTGCGTTGTACTGATTCTTGCACGTTCCTGACTGTAAAGTGCACATCCAAAGAACCAGCACCACGGGATCGTGATCAAGGTGCCGCATCTCAGCGCGTCTATAGCGGGGCTGACTGCAGCTCGCATGCCAGCAGGGCTTGCGCAACTCGCTGGTTTTCCTTGCGGTTTGGTCGCATGCACGGTGATGGGATTAGGATACTCGCATGTAAGTGACGGCGAGGCGAGTCGAGAAAGGTGAGTGTTATAGAGTTTCTGGGCCCAAGGTTCAGCTGAGGGGTCTTCTGGACCGTTTTCGAGCACCGACCTACGGAGCTGAGTGCGAAAGAGTCTAACATAACGTCATGCGTGAAGACATCTAGTGACCTCGACAGGCGGGTGCCTTGATCTCGCGTCGAGACACCACATCTTTCTTCAGTCACTGCTGCCTCATGTGTGCTAAGCGGCAAGTGCTTGAGCCAGGATAAGACTGCTTGGGGGATTGAGAAGAGACTATGGGCCACAGGATTGATACTGTTTGATCAAAGGCTGTGTCGTCCATGCCACGTCGAACGTTGCATCAACCATCTGAGTACACGTTTCAGGCCATCAAACGAAACACCGATGAGTATATCACGGAGGGTACTGCGGGCAAGAGAGAAAGAAATTAGTCATTTCCTTGTTGGTACCTGTGATCCGTTCTTCCATGTCGCTCTAGATTTGCCCATGTCCAATCGCCTGTTCGTTGAAGGTATTGAAACCAATTCCCATAAGAGAAAACAAAAAAGATGAGTCAAAGCCGAAAGAGACTCGTTTTCAGGGTCCTGCATGCGAGCAGACTTTACCATACTACAGCCCCAATCCCATGATGAGGCTCCCCGGTCGAGTGGAATGCTCACTCTTTCGCAATGATGGTGACTAAGAAACCGCATTAGCAACGCTCCCGAACCGTCCGATGCAGCGATCACATACCGGCAGACTTCTCGACGATCTGGGTGATCTGGGGGATCAGGGCCTGGTCGATGAACTGGCCGAGGTTGACCTGGCCGACGCCCTGGATGAGGCCGAGGTTGAGCCCGCCGAGGTTCAGGCCGCCCAGGTTGACGTTGTTGAAGACGCCCTGCTGCTGGATGGCGAGCAGGGTCGATAGCTGCTGGAGCTGGAGCAGGGCGTTCAGGTCGAAGTTCTGGGCGCCGAAGAGGCCCTGGAAGGCGAGGACGTTGAGGTTGTTGAGCTGGCCGAGCTGGCCCAGGCCCTGGAGGTTGAGGCCGTTGAGCGCGAGCAGGTAGTTGAGGTCGAGGTTCTTGAAGCCCTGGAGGTTGTTCAGGCGGCCGAGGTCGACGTTGGAGCGGGCTTCGTTGGTCGTCGTCGGGGCGGCGGAGGCGAAGGTGGCGGCGAGGGCCGAGATGATGACGGTGGAGAAACGCATGTTGATGGTCGGTGGGTATATATATGTGTGTGGATGGGAGTGGTGTTGATTAAAAGTTATTAGATAGCAAGAGAGCACAGCTCTGGATGGGTATTTTCAAGGAGTGGTTTTTCGGCTTGGGCGGGCTTGAAAGGAGTGAAGCAAACAACAAGAGCACAGCTGTTGCTCCAAGTTAGCAATTACTCAACGATGGAGAGGTGGCTCTCGGGAGGGCAGGACTGACCTCTGAAAGAATGAATTGGAATGAACGGGATCGGACCGGCGGAAGACTTGTTTGTTTCTGTGTGTGAGGATGAGGGGAAAAGGGATCATCTGAAGCGGTAGCGGTTGAATATTATATATCTATGGAGAAGGGAGGCTACGATGCCAAGCTCGTGGTACTTGCGCGATCCTCCGGAAAGGGCAGCACGAGAGGTTGGGCCGGTGCCAAGAACGATTAAGGTACGATTTGCACTCGGAACTGTCAAGGAAGTGCCATCCGGAGTGTATCAGAATTCGCGCGTTTCTGGGACGGAAGAGTGTTGGATCAAACGGAGTGGCAGGGTGTGGGACGCCCGGGAGAGACGCGTGCGTGGCCGGGGGCGAAGTTTCTTCGGATGATCGAAGCGAAGACAGCCGAATATGAAGACACATACATTCGGAAGGAGAGATTCTACAGTGCCGACATGGATCGTCAGATTAAACACCCGAGGAGAGTATCAGGCTTTCCCAAGTGCACTCATATCCTTTCCTATCCCCCGTACATCCTGAAGTTTCAGGGCCAGCGGAAAGCTTCTAGGCGTCATACTGCACGATCATTTTGAGGTGGTCATCGAGCTAGAAAATGATGATAGAATCCGAGGAGCTCCGAACCAGAAGTTTGTGCCGTGGCAGAAACGAAGAACGAGGAGGTGACCCTGACAAGGCCACTGCCCCTGCTTGCTAACATACATATGGCAGAGGCTCAGATAACCTTACTTGATGGGGCTTACGGCGACTTGGCCAAGGAGCCAGAGAAACGCTGACGAGTGACTGGGGCTGGGCAAATGTCCAGCTGCCAACGAGTCTGTTTGGTTGCCAAGTCGGCAGATGGGGCTTCCAGCACCGCTGCTGCAACAGCAACAGAAGCAGATGAGCAGGGCCGAGATCTACGAGCAGTTGATCGGGGGATTCGCGTTTCGAAGAGATCAGCGAGGGCTCGGGCGTAAAAGAGAATGATCCTACGTCCGGGAATCGACGGGTGACAGGCCTGAAAGACTCGTGTAAGAGGTCTCTTCTAGTACGCTCCATGATGCAAAACGTTATTCTTCGTCGTCCGATCACACCGCTCCATGTACTAGCTAGATGACGTGGGAATGTCCTGGGATGATCCGGCAAGCTTAAGTCAGGGCGCACCAAGTGCAGGATTACTGGTGATATGCAGCCATAACCCAGCCGTTGGAATAAGGTGAGAGCTGGTGGTAACGTGCAAGGAGCTACCTGGCCTGTGACGGCGGACTTGGGACGGATATGAGGTGCCCGGAGTGCCATCCGAACAAAGCCTTGCTCACACGAGAAGGTAGAGTCGGACGACGTAGGGCCGATGCTGGGGTCTCTGACAGGCAAAGACGGGACGAAGCTGCATTGGCGTATTGGCGTCCATTTCACCATTCGCCCAGCCGGCAACTTTGCCTCTGAGCGGCTCGAGCGAAGCTTGGACAGGTAGATCTGTCTGTCACTTATAGACGTGGTATTATACCCAAGAACGGTCTACAGAATAGTCCCTGATTGTTGTTGGCGAGTAATAAAAACGGTTGAAGGATGGCAAGACGTCAGAGCGGCTCAACTAAGGTTTGGTAGCGGCCCAAGGTCGTCCGAGTGGGGCCCAGGTGTCAGGTTGCGGGTCCCATGAAATCCCGGCGGCCCCTGCGTCAACGTTCTCGTCCATTATTGGTCCTGCTCCCCGCCAAATCCCCGCAATTCCACTTGGCCCGTGCCCTCAAGTGGCCCGGGCAACGGTCCTCCCACCGGAACCTTCAGTTGCTGTCATGCAGCCCCCCCTGCTTGAGTGCGATCTCCATCCACGAGTGTAACAGGTGCCCGTCGATGAGGCGGCTGCAATCCAAGGCATTGAGCGAGCCATCCCGATTACGTCTTTGCAGCTCGGATGTCGAGCTGTTCCGAGGCGGCGCAGTTGGATTGCCGTTTGACGAGCGCATCTCGGTACCATTCCAGAGCTGCCTTGGGGGATTGGCAGGACACTGTTTGGATGGCAGGCTGAGGTTAGTAGAGGACACTTAGGACGCCATGCCGTGGAAATCATTCTGTTTCGCTTCTCTGAATGACTGTCTCCGGCGGGTCAGGTTCATTGATGGTAGTTTGGGCAACTACATGCGTACCAGTGCTAGTAGAGTGTGTTTCTGCCTCTGGTAACATGGACTTTCCGACAAACGTGTGGTTCTTTCGGTGACCTGTGCATCTGAAAGATTCTGCGAGACACAACGATAAGCTTAAACCAATGCTGGCGCCAAGCCAATGAACCAAACCAAACTTAGATACGACAAGGATGCCCCGACTGAAACCAGGAACCATCTGCAAGATCGACACAAGTTGAGGCAACTTGACAGGCAGAAGAAAAACGTGGAAATTTTTGACAGTGCTATGTTTCGTTATATTTTCAAAACACATTAAGTACATGCAAACCCTTGTCTCCCAGGACAGCCCTTTGGTAATCCACCGCAACCCAGATCCGAACCCTGAGGAAACCCATTTTCTGTTACGCCGACCAAGTTGTCCCCGGCGTGACCTGGAGATTCGATCGAAGGCCATCTAAGGTCTCGATGATCTCAAGTCACGCGGCGCTGATGTACTCGTATGCGCACGCAAGAAGCTTGCGAGCTGCTAGTAGCAGCGACCCAAAGTCCGGGCATTGCTCGCTCCCAGCCACATAGTCTGCAGGCCCACTGCTATTCATCCAGTCCTACAGAAGACAGCATCATTTACTGCTTTCCCATGCCTAGGAGATGTTAGCGCCTCTGTCCGGGAGAATCAGGAGTCAGGACGGTGCTTACCGATCTGGATGTTGCGGACAAGGCCGCCCTGCTGCATCAGGCCCACAAGCTGCACGGGGTTGATGAGACCGACGGAGGTCAGCTGAGCCAGCTGCTGGAGCTGAGCAAGCATGATGAGCTGCTGCTGGGCCTGGAGCTGAGCGAGGGCGTTGACGTTGACGACGTTGCCGAGACCCATGGCGGCAAGGAGAAGCTGGATGTTCTGGAGGAGCGCGGCGTTGTTGTTGTCGTTGTTCTTGTTGCGGTTGCGGTCGTTGTTGCGGTCATTGTCGCGATCGTTGTCGCGGTTGTTGCCGCGGTCGTTGCCGTTTCCACGGTTGCGGCCCTCCTGCTCTCTCCCACGCTGGTATTCTTCGGCCTTCTTGGCAGCCTCCCTGGCAGCCTCGCGTTGGGCTTCCTCGGCCTTCTTAGCGGCCTCCTCCTGCGCCTTCTTAGCGGCCTCCTCCTCTGCCTTCTTAGCGGCCTCCTCCTCTGCCTTCTTCTTCTCCTCGGCAGCGGCGTCGCCACCCTGCTGCTGCTCTCCGGCCTGGCCCTCGCGCTGCTTGGCAGCTTCGTCGGCGGCCTTTCTGGCGGCCTCCTCGGCGGCCTTTTTGGCAGCTTCCTCCTCGGCCTTCTTCTTCTCCTCCGCCTCAGCCGCGGCATCACCCTCGGCGGGGGGAGCGGCCTCAGCAGGAGGTGCGGCAGCAGGCGGGGCAGCCTCTGCGGGAGGAGCAGCAGCAGGCGGGGCGGCTGCGGGCGCCTCAGCGACGGGCGCGGCGGGAGCAGCGGGAGCAGCAGGGACTGCAGCCACCTCGCGGAAGACGAGGTCTCCACGAGCGTCGAGCTGCTTGGGGATGCTCAGACCCGACACCAGGCCGGTAGCAACAAGAAGGATGATGGAGGACTTCATTTTGAAAAGGACAGTCGTGAATCGAAGAAAGAGGGACTAGTTGCCGTTAGAAGCTGTGCCTGTGCGACACGTTGAACACGGTAACTTACAGTGGGTATCAAGGAATGACAAGAGAAGCGTAGAATGAATGAAAACAGAGCACAGCTGTTTGAAGGTCAGGTTGGCAAAGCTCGCGACTGGAACATGACGACTTACCTCTTGATGAATAAAATAGAATGGTGGGTAAAGACACTGTCCTGAAGAGGAGGGATGAGGAACAAAACATCATCTGATCAGGGAAGACGATTCGTATTTAAGTTCACGAAAGGCCATTAAGCATAAGTCGTCCTACAGACCTAAGCCAACGACTGCTTGTCGCCCACGGGCCAGACCTAGTCCTTCAGATGGCATCTGCCAGGCCCATGAGACACATGCCATCCGGGATCAATCACTTGCGTGACATCGCCAACGCTATGTGGCGTCTGCCTTCCAAGTCGTGATACAGCATCCGTCCCCACAACCGCAGGCCGGTAGGCGATGGGTTGGCGAGAGCCGGTCTCAGTCGTCCCCGTCAAGAAACGGATGACACCCGTCAACTCAGCTTAGAACCGCGGGGCGCAAGCGTCGTTGCTCCAGCTCGTTTGTCGTGATTCGCTCCTCGGGTGTTTCGACTGATCTGAGCCGTTCTTGGCGGGCTGGAAGATCAGACTGTTCTGCTGCCCCAGGTGATGGTTCTCCGCCACGATGGCAACCCCATGGTGGAATTCTGATAACGTTAATTTCGAGGCCCTGGATGTCGGTTTGGGTCCCCGGCACCGTTTAACTGAGATGACAGGCTTCCACTAATGCCAAGGCGTGCATCAGGGGCACCCTGCGTCAGAATATGTTAGCGGATGTTAAGGTTTCTGTGGACAAACAGGGGTAACGACTAGCAGCACGGATCTCCACCTGAGTCTCTTCAGACGTCTCATCCTCTACGATCGCCCGGAGATGGACGGAACTCACCTCTGCCGTGAAGGATTTGAGAGTCGCAGCCTGTGGAGTGTTAGTCTCCATAGGTTTTCTTGGAGATTTACCGCCTGGGTTTCGTGGTAGATCCCTCGTACTTGGGTGACGGCATTAGGAAACCTGCTGACCAGGAAAAGGGGAAGGGAAAAACAAAGAACGCAAGGGCAGGAGGAAACGGAGAGAATCCCGGTAGTGCAACGATCATGAATGATCCCCGGCAGACTGGTGTCACAGCTCCCAGCGGCCAGCCAAGGCCCAGAATCCTGATCTCGAGCTGTTGGGTAGCGACCCGCCCGGTTGCGCAGCACTTGCAAGGATTACACCAACGCGGCGTTGTAGCGAGGGCGGCCTACACCTATGTTTCAGGAACAAACGGTGAAAAAATAACCTTGAATTAAGAAGGAGGGCGAGTGCTTATTTAGACTTGGCGAGCCTCGACCAGCGGCTCCCGAGAAGTCCGCTGCCAGTTTGAGGCAAAAGGTGCGTGATCCTAGTCCGCATGTGTCATCGCAACATGCGAAACTTACGCTGACTTCGGTCAATGTTCAATGAATTAAGCCGCGCGAAAGGTACTACTTAGTACGGCGTAACCCATGCAATGAACAAACAAAAGCCGGGCGAGGTCCACCACAACAAGTTGGCTGTAATGCCCATCATGAACTCGACGCAGCCTGAAATAGAACTGCTAGCTTTACCCGAACCCGCACTTGCACCAGGCGATTGTCATCGCCTTCAGACGACCGTGATCGTGAGGGGGAAAATAGGGCCTCTGCTGGCCGTTGGAATGCGAGACAGCCGGCAATCGATAGCTGCAAAGACCGATGGGCGTCCAGAACACCATGCTCTCAACGACGTGCGTGCTTGGGGGTAACGTGAGCTGCTTCGCAGTGTTCAGAACGGCCAAAGATGCCCATACTGTTGCACCATGTCTGGCATCTGAACGATGTGCAACGATTTGGGCAGCCGAGAACAAACCGCCCCCGGACCCAGCCCGATAAAATCGCCCCACGACCTTGTTCGGTTCACCCTCACTTGCCCCCTCATCCGTAGCAGTCGTCTCTTGTATCACAAATGGACATTGTCGAGCGTATCGTCGTGAACTTAAGAGGTATCTCAGATGGTACAATTATTGCATGCGTATCGTCACCTGTCGGTTCTCGGCGCCACCTGTGCTTCTTTGCTCGGGCCGTGGAATCCGAGCCACTCCCCCAACATGCCTCCCGGCTTGGGTACCGGGCATTCCCTCTTCAGACGCTCCTCCCTTTCTCGCAGAGTCTCTTCATCGGCGACTTGGTCGAAGCTGACAATGCCGTCTCTCGTCTCGGGGCTGTCGCGGCGGCGGCGTCTCCTCCTGCGGCCGTCCTCTCCCACGACGATGTCTCCATCGGCGTACGCGACTCGGGGTGCCGGACAAGGCAGCAGATGCGGCAGACCGACCACGAAGAAGCTGGCGACAACCGTTGTTGCGAAAAGCGATGAGGTCATGCGTGACCGCGGATGGAGGGGATGAGGTGGCATGATGGCGTTGTTTTTGGGGTTCGGAAGAGGCCTGTGGCTGCGTCTGGTGCAATTGAAAGTTAGCACTCAGAAATTGGGCTAATCGATCCAATTGCATTCTTGCTCTCACCTATGGCCATGACATGCTCGCGCGGGTGTGTGGAGAGTCTGAATTGAGTCCCCTGAAGAAGGCCGAAGTTCGCGTTGTTGAGTGCCAACTGACGATTTTCTCGCAACCGCGATGCAGCTTAATGGGCTGGATTGCTACACGGGCGCTGTGATTGGTTTCCGATGTCCCGGAGCGGGGCCAGGATACATAGGTACCAAGGCATATCGAATGCGACATCGCCCGGGCGGGCGGGCATGAAGGATCTCGGTGATCGCAATAAAGAAGTTCCGGGCTGGGGGGGGGTTAGCTAGGTAGGCAGGTACCTAGGTACCTGGGACTTGGGCGGCATCCAGGCCTCGGAGCTCAAGGCAGCACAGCACCTACAAGGGTCTCTCATGCGCTAATCTCTATCCACTTCCTCGCAGATCCGACGGGTGTGCACTTGCTGATACCTAGTTGATAAGAATTAGCGCGGTTGGGTTCGGAGAACCTGCCAACGCCGTCGGCAAGGCCTATGCACACCTCCTGCCATTGACGCCATGCTAATTTTGCCTCGGTCGCGACGCCATTGCTTAACCACGCTGAAGGAGAATATTTGACGCGACAGCCAGCGCCATAGACGGCGTTCATTCTATTTTGCGACACGTTATGAGGTCTTGCTTTCGGTTTCTTCGATAAGCAATCACGGCCTGTCGACCCCGATCTCTCCCACCAAGACCAAGCCCCTCTTCACCGATCGCCATGAGCGACCTCGACAGGTAAGTACCTCGTCGCGCAGCTCTCGCTGTCAATAAACTGTCGTTCCATGTGCTGATGCTTGGTCGCAGAGCCATCGCGCAGCTGCGCGCCTGCCGTCCGATCCCCGAAGCGCAAGTCCGAGAGCTGTGCCACAAGGCCCGCGAACTCCTCATCGAAGAAGGCAATGTCGTCACAGTCACGGCTCCCGTAACGGTATGCTACGGTCGCAGGACGACATGGAAATTCTGCGGAGACTGACTTGGCTTGCAGATATGCGGCGATATTCATGGCCAATTTCATGACTTGATGGAATTGTTCCGCGTGGGCGGCGACGTCCCCGACACCAACTACCTCTTTATGGGTATGCTGCTGTCGCGCCCCATCACCTCACACACCGACGCTGACCTTGCGCGCAGGCGACTTCGTCGACCGCGGCTTCTACTCTCTCGAGTCGTTTCTCCTGCTTCTTTGCCTCAAAGTCCGCTACCCCGACCGAATGACCCTCATTCGGGGCAACCACGAGTCCCGACAGATCACCACAGTATACGGCTTTTACGACGAGTGCCTCAGGAAGTACGGATCTGCCAATGTCTGGCGATACTGCTGCGATGTTTTCGACTATCTCGCCCTGGGCGCCATTGTTCTGGGCGCATCACACACGTTCAACGCGACTCCTGGACAGGAGCCAATCGATGACGATGTTGAGATCGAGGTCTGTGACCAGAATGGCTCTACAATGAGCCGATTCCAACGCCAGAGACGACCTCAGAGACAACCCTCGCCAAGCAGCCCCAACGGTGCGGGCCCTTCCGGCGACAAGACTGGCCCTCCCGGCAGTGGCGCATCAGGCAGCTCGACAGGCTCCATCGGCAACCCCGCCGGTGCTATCTTGTGTGTTCACGGTGGCCTTTCCCCCCTTATAGACAGCGTCGATAAGATCAGGCTGCTGGACAGGAAACAAGAGGTGCCTCACGAGGGCGCCATGTGCGACTTACTATGGTCGGACCCGGACGACATCGACGGCTGGGGTCTCTCTCCGCGCGGGGCAGGCTTCTTGTTCGGCGCAGACATTGTCCGTGATTTCAATCACAAAAACGACCTGTCCCTCATCGCTCGCGCACACCAGCTCGTCATGGAGGGCTTCAAGGAGATGTTCGACGCGAGCATTGTTACCGTATGGTCAGCACCCAACTACTGCTACCGATGCGGGAACGTGGCAGCCATTCTCGAATTGGCCGAAGACGATTCTGGCACGGGAGTCTTTGCGCGCAGCAATGGCGATGTGGGACGCAGCGACGGCGGTATCAGAGGCACAGACGACTACGTGCTTCTACCGGGCCCGGCAAGGAGATACCGCGTATTCCAGGCTGCGCCGCAGGATTCGAGGGGGATGCCAGCCAAGAAGCCGGTTGCCGACTACTTCTTGTAGCCGGTGATCGACTACCCACTTCTTGTATGCAGAAGCAGGACCTGTGGCTGTCTGTCGGCTTCCCGACCCGCCACGTTCGAGTGTGCACGCGAGACGGGGAGCGAAAGGGGAGGAGAAATAAAACAAAAATCATAGCGACAAATTGATCGGATGGTCAACGGTACTCGGGCGCAAGCGTTCCCAGTTTTGTAGTAAGTGTACGCGGCTTGATAGAGCAGCACGATTTTGAGGATTTTACACAATGAGCAAAGGAATTCCCACCGTCTATTGAGTCATGCGCCATCTGAACGCCTTCTGCAAATACCGTTGCCCTTACCACCCGCGCGACCCAAAACCAAACGTACATCGACTATGCTATACCGAGTAGAACGACCTTCTGCCACGCCCTCTGCCTCGTGTCACCGCCACCGGCTCCTGACAGGCCCGCTCTCCAAAGTCCATCTCCTCCGCAAACCACTCCCGCGCCGTTCGGATCCACTTTGCAAACACCTCGCCAGTGGCTTCGCCGCCGACAAAGACCTTGGCCGCGTACGCGCGCTGCCGATCCAGCCTGTCCTGGAAATCCGCAATGGAGGCCGCGGCGTTGACGAGCGCGACCTCCCTGTCCGACTCCTGCTCGGGGCCCTCGGCGACCTGGTGGGTGGTCGTCTCCATGAAGGCGGCGAGATCCTCCAGCGAGGCCCGCGTCTCGCTGGTGTCGAAGTCATCCAGCTGGACGCTCTTCAGAAAGGTGAGGAGCCTCTCGAGACCGCGCTTGTGCTTCGCATGCCCGGGGTTGATCGTGCCTGGCGTGGGCTTCAGGCGGGACGGCGTGGCCTCGCACATGCCGATGATGGCGGCGAGGGACTCGCGCGTGGCCTTCTCCTTCCAGTCGCCCGGCTCGAATTCGGGCTGCAGCGAGGACATCTTGATGAGGCAGCCTTCGTGGTCGATGTGGGTGTGCTCCTCTTCAGCGCTCGTCGCGGGGCCAATAGCATCGCCGTCTCCGTCTTCGTCTGCGAGGGTCTTTCTACCGCCTTTAAAGGCCTGGGAAATGTTCCTCCACAGCTTCTTGAACCCACCGCTGTTCCCGTCTCTTTCGCGCCCGCCCCGGAGACCACCGCCCTCCGTGTGCAGCCTCTTGCTCGGGGCATCGGGTAGATGGTCGCCTTTTCTCTTCCGGGGGTTCTTTGGCGCCTCTGGGACTTTGACGCCGATCTCGAGCTCCCACCTGGCCCGCTGCTCCGCCTCGGCCCTCTCCTCCTGCTCGTCCAGCTGTTGCCTTATGTAGAGGGCACCGCTCACGTCACCTGCGAGCCGGGGCCCGGCGCTCGTATCTTTGAGCGATACCGGTTCCAGCGCAGGATGCGCGTAGCCCGGATCGGCAGTTGGCCATGTGTTGTTGTCATGTTTGCTCGTGTGGGTCGTAGGCGCCGGGGTAGTAGGATTGAACCTGGAGGGAGGAAACGGATTGTAGTCTTCCTGGATCGGTGGCGGGAACGGCGACAGTCGGCTATCGGTCGGGGCCGGGATCGGATCTTCAAACACCTGAAGGGGTTCATCCATATGGTCCAGGGAACTTAGTTGCGGGGAAGCCTTTGCCGGGACCGAAAACTCGACTGGCGGTGTCATCGGCCCCCCTTCCAAGCTCAGCTCTGCATCCTGCTCGACGCGGGAGAGGTGCGTCGTGATCAGCACAAGCTGTTCGTTCAACATGTACGTTACCGAAGCGAGCCTCTCGCTATCAGCACCGGCTTGGACTTGCGTGTTGGCTATGGAGGTGCATGCATGCTGGGTTTCGTCTGCCAGGCGCCGCAAGCGGGCCACCGCCGCGTGGGTGTCGCCGTTCTGCGCTTCAAACTCGGCCTGTTGCCTCTCGAATCCGATCCTCTGTGATGTCGCTAGATAAAGCACGAAATCAACTCTCTGCGCTGTGTATGCGGTCTCCATTGGTAGCTGTTGGGTTCGGTGTGCCAGACACGTAGGAATAAGGGATTTGGTAAGAAAAGAGCAGGGGAATCGTTAACATGCGCAATTGTTTGGAGAATAGGAAATGTAAACTGTTGATGATCCAGAACTTTTGATTCTCTTGAGGAAAACATTTCTATTTATCCATTCATACCCGAACGCTCTTTGACGAGGAGCATGGGCCTCGCTGCCGCCCTGGAGCACCCGGCCTGCTCACATGGCCTCCTCTGTGGCATATCTTTTCTGGGAGCATCTCCCGTGCCTCAACGTGGGCAACAAAGGCTGTTCACCTAAATGCTGCAAGAAGTTGCATTCTAATGTCGAGAGAAATCGGACGTTTTCGGCACTTGCCAAAGAGTCGGGTAATCGAGGGAGAGGCAAGGTGGTCTCCGTTCTTTGTTTGCTCGCTGCTGAATTCTCGGTTGAAACGGACACAATAGCATCCAACCTCTTTTTTGGGACCTGGAGTCCACCCACCCTTTTTGCACCTCCTCTTTTCTTTTCAGGGCCGGGGCTGGGATCTTGAGCAGCCTTGAAGGCATCAAAGATGCGTTTCGAACAAGTCAGAGCAGCACCTCTATAACCTGTGTTTCTATGTTTTCGTCCAACGAGTCGACAAGTGCTTTGTTGTACAGATGTTGAGTAGAAAGGGTGCTTCGTCTGCTAGCCGCGGCGAGCGCCGTAATGTGTCCTCATCAGGGGGTCTGCCGACGTCCATGAGTATTCCTCCACTTCGCCCGTCCGTCTTGGCCGTCGATCCTCGGCACTCGAATCCGTATCTACGGAGGTGGGGCCTGAGTGGCTTATGTGGCCTGCTCCCATGCGATGCGAGACGAAGGCTGGAGCCTGGTGTAGCGTTTCGTACGCTGAATACTGCGGAACAATTTGCGCCTGGCAACTCGGTGGTGCGGATTCGGCGGCTGGTTCTGTCCCCGGAAAGGATGGGTGGAAATCGAGCGTTTGGTTCGCCCCGTAGCCTTGCAAGTTAATAGACAGACTTGAAGTGTGAGCCGAGGCATCTGGATGCCACCTTGTGCCCGGCGTGTTGTGGTCCTCTAGCGCGTAACGTTGGTCATGCGTTTCCCAAGGTCGATGACTTGAAGGGTGGCCGACTCCTAATGAAGCTGCGGATTCGGCTTCGTATTGAGGCTGCCGGAAGCCCTCCGATGCTGCGTCGTAGCTCTCGGCCGGCGAGTTAGATGTTGTCTTGTACGAGAGCACCGATTCTGTGCTCGTGTGCTGGCTCGAAGAACCGGGTGGCTTGGGAGGCGCATAGAACACCGGTTGCCTGGGAGCCAATGCCCTTTCTAATGCCGTCGCTGCGTGCCCACGCAAGTCGCTTTCCATGCTTTGAGCCTGTGGACCAGATCGATCAGAAGCATCGAGTCTTCCGGTGTTCAGATACTGGTCAACCTGATCGCCGCTTACGCCGAGATTACCGAGAAGTTGCCGCAGTTTCTGATTCTCTTCTGCAACTCTACGCGCTGCTTGCTGGATCTCGGCGGATGCCGTCACACCTTGCAACTGACATTCTCGAAGACGGGTCTCGAGGTCTTGAATGTATTCCTTCTTTCGAGCCCTTGACCGGCGCTGGTTATCTCGGATGCGGTTCTTTTCTCTTTCCTATGGCAAAAATGTTCGTAAGTCACTCCGCAAGGAGGGCGGAAAGAAAGGTCGCTCTGGCAGAGAGGGGTGCTGGAAAGGAAAATGGTAGACTAACCGCTTCCATTGACTCCCAACTTCTCCTAGATAGCAACCCACAGAAATCAACAAGATCAGTCCCGCAGAAGAAAAACGGAGAGAATCCTGTTCTGGCACAAGGCGTGGAAAACGGGGGGGGCTTCCTTCTAGACGACCACCGGTGCAAGTGCAGACTGACTAGTGTAGATGTCTCGGGATATTTGGCGTCTATCAAGTGCAGAAAGAGGTGGGGTAGAGAGATGTTAGCTCGAATTTATTCCCCTCAAGAAAGAAACATGAGGAAGGCAGCTGCAATATCAAGGAGCGGAGGGCGATGGCACCTCTAAAGCCAAGAAGCCTTAGGCACAGCATGTTACTGCAAGCAAAAAGAAAGCATGATGGGCCGGCAAATCATAGACGACATGAAGAGATTGACAACGCGAGTGGACGGCCTGTCTGTACCTACCACGGCCGAGGCTGGTCCGATGAAGGGGGTCGACAAGGATGCTGGGGGTTTGGTAGGGGTATCTAGCAAGACGCTGGTAAACTAGAACGAAACCCGTACCGCTGGACAGCAGCAGAGGGCGGCCAAGCAAAGAAGGATTACAGGGCTTCCCGTCTGGCCTCTCAGTTGTCGGACCAACATCTCGGCTCAGATCGCTCTACCCCATGCGCTGGTCGGATAACATGGCGAAAACGAACAGCTGAAATGTTGGCGGTGGACATGTATGGATGCAAGATTCGAAAATGTGACAAAGAAGCGGCTGAACCAGAGAAAAGAGGAGGCTTGAGAATTCTTGAAATGATAAATGGAAAGCAACGTAGCGTCAAAGATGGCGATGTGAAGTAAGAGGCCAGGATGCCTCCGCTTCGTGTGTGTGGTCGCGCATCCTCGCCTCCCGGTGGATCCGTACCGAAGAACTTCCAGCTGAGTATCGGAGGCTCAGGGGCAACATCATACAGATGAGGCGGGTTGCGTGCGTCATGAGAGCTGAATGCAAAGACGCTGCCTCTGAGTGGTAGGAAGATGGACTGAGGTATCTCGGTCGTGATTTTCAACCCTCTGGGCCTCGGTATTGCTTGATGAAGGTAGAAGATACTTGACACAGCCACTGTACCCGGGCCTGTCGACGGAAGATGGTTGAAAACGGCATCGCCGGCGCAACAAATGCAGAGGATTTCCAATTTTTCCCGGGCACTTGTCTGCAACACGAACATGGGCGCAGACGTCGAGTGTTTTCGCTACCTTTTCCGAGGACGGCGAGGAAATGCCTTGAGTTTCAAAGACGTATGTGCGTGCGACTGTGATGTTAGTATAAATAATCTATCACTGTAAATTCAGTCACCAAAGAAACAAGGCGGCCAGAGGCACGGAACAGCACCGGGGAGGGGGTTTCTTCCATGGGTATATTTTGTGGAGGCAACCCCTGGACCGCCTCGGGATGCTGAATTCCTGGTTTCTGGGTTTTCTTGAAAGTTCCGGTTCGTCGATGACAGTATTAAGTTCCACGCTGCTGCGAGGCACCGATTGGCATGTATTATTGATTTCAGGATAGCAAACATTCACTGTGTTTGGTGGCCAGGGGCACAGTGAGGATGTGACGGGACTTGGGTGCCAGGTTGTGTAGGTATCCCATGCTCCCGTACGGACGGGATGACCTCCGAGTCGACAATTCGGCCTCTAAGGACACCAATTGCGGCTTCTCCCTCGAAAGAGAAGAATACACTACCTATGTGCTCCGATGAGCCGCGTGGACGGGAGCGGAGCGGAACCCTGACATAGGTGGCGATTCTTGCAAGTGTGACGCAGATGAGCGAGCCAGTGAGCAAATGATGGTCGAGAGGGAGCCGATGAATCTTTGAAATTTTCTCATCCCAGTCGGTTGGAGGATTCATTCCTTGTCGGCCGCTGTTGCGATGCAACGGTGATGTCCGACCACGGCGATTGTAAATCAACATCAGTGGGCTCACGGGTCAACCGCGCACACGTACTGTAAGTAGTGTATAGTGTATAGTGTCCAAAGTTTGTAGCACAGTACCTTCGAGGCTTAGTAGGTGGTGTAGGTAGGTAGGTAGGTAAGAACGATGGCCGGCGGCGCCGGGCAGCCGAGGCTGCGAGGGCTGGAAGTGGCCTCGGGTGTCGGTCCCGAGGCTCGCTAGTGTCCATGTCTGCTTCCACCCGGCGGGCACAATGGTTGGAATGGTGTCGATGTGCTTGAACGTGGCCTGCAGGCATGCCGCACCTGACCATGGGGTGGAGTGATGCAAGACATGTTGGCGTTGCAGCGTTGCAGCGTCTCAGTAGAGAAAGCACAAAGTGATGTGACGGGTAGTGCATCCGTACGGATACTAACCTACCTAGATATCCGTATACACAAGTATCACTATGTAATACCTATCCAAGGCAAGTAGTCGTGGGCAATCATATTAGCGGCCACGGGCCGAGGGGGGCAAGAGGGGGGCTCTCCCGCCTGAGGGTGCACCACGACACTCCCGTCAGTGTGCTGCCCAGGTGGGATTTTGGAACCCCACGATCGCTGAAAACAGTGGGTCAGAGGCTCGACTCTGCGCTAGCGTTATTGCTTGAGCCTTGGAGTCGGGAAAGCACCACCGGTGACATGGACGGGTTAACACTAACAGTCCAGTTGCCCGCCTCGATCCCTTGCCCCTGTCACTCGTCTAAGGTAACTTTGAACCCCTGTCTGCGCTTTCCATTACCTCCGGTATCCACCCTCTAATTCCCAGCTCCATCCACCCGCGTCTCGGCCAGCCCATCACAGTGGCTTTCTTCTCTCACCACATCCCCAAAATCTCCACCACGCCCGAAGTCACGCGTCTTTGACGACACCTCCTCTTGGGCGCTACGTAACGGAAAAAAACGCCAGATCCACTCTTGTGGTTTGGCATTCATGAATCAGCACCGCACGTCTAGTATCGTCATTATCACCCTTTGCCCATGTCTTTTAATAGGTACGGATAACTTGAGGATTTCCCACCTTGTGCTTATCGATTCGACGTATTAGGTATTGTACTAATACATAATTCGCCTCATCTCGCTGTCATCCATCGCCTCTTCCCTTCTCGTCGCCACCTTCTATTTGACACAATGGCTATACGGCTCTGTACTCCTCCGCCTGGTACTCAGTCCTTCAGTCACTATATACGACGATGCCAAATTGGGCCATCCTGTCTATTCATGCGTCAACTGCATCCCCTTGGTCCTCCTGCGGCCTGCCACCTCCCGGGAGCGTTCCGCTGCCAGAACACTCATGCATTAGCCCTGTCATCACATCCCCTCTGCGGCCCAGCTGCACCTGCTTGCTACAGCACCGCATCCTCCGCGAGAATTTCCGCGGCGCCCTGCGGACCAGAGCATCCAGAATTGGCTGCCACATCTGACAAATCACATATACGCACCGTTGCTGCTCATATCAATCAGCAGACATTCGCAGTGTGTTACTCGGACTTGCTGCTGGACCTTGTAGAGATTTGAATTGAGGAAGCCGGGACAGATCCGCAGCATTTTGGCGCGGCTGGGGCTCAAGAAAAAAGAAAGAAACGCCGGTTAGTGTGCGTGTCTAACTAACCCTTACCATGGCCTAGGTTGGTACGCTTGACCGGGAACATGTCAGAGTTGCTCTGTCCCGTTACCCACGTTCAAACCACTCTCACCAGCACGCCAACCAGGTCCCGGCGACTCTGATATGGTATTCGTCAAACATGATATTTTCCAGGTCGGCTTTTCGTTGTATCAGCAGGCCGGCGTCAGCAGCGCTGTTGGAGGCGATGAATCGGTTTCTCGCTTGCGTGAACCTGCGCTTGCAGGCTTCGAACCGCATGTCGACCGTCTTTCTCAGCCCCTTCTTGTAGCAATCCATGCAGAGATCGGGTATATGACCGCCTTCTGGGATTGTCGCAGGTATCAAGAAGATTCCCTCACCTGTGATGTGGCGAGTAGCGACTCGATGACCGCATGCGCCATGGACAAGCCTGCGGCGGCAAAACGGGCAAGAATCGTGTTCCCGGAACCATTTCGACAGACACCGAGCCCCGGCCACATGCCCGCAAGGCATGATGGCAGGGACGCTGTCGCAATACCTCCCTCTAGGTCCAGGCTCCGGTTCATGTTGAAAAATGAGGCGACTGTGCTGGCAGATCTGACAGACCAGGTCCTCGGGCTGATCGACCAGAAATGTGACCTTGGGGCTTGGGAAGAAGTATCTCCCCGCCTCGGGGGCTTCTGTCTCGTGGGGTCTCAGCCAGCTGCTAACAAAAGGCAGGAATGTTTTCTTGAGCCACGACACTTCCTCGTCCCCGCCTTCTCTGTGTCGTCTCGTGGACAGGTATCGCCGTTGTCTTTTCCCCAGCCCAGATGTGGCAGCCATCGTGTCTCGGTGGCGTGAACAATACTAGTTGAAGCGAGTACGTGGTCTTTTGTTGGAGGTCGTTGCACCGACGAGTATGTTTTGGTCGAATCCGTGTCCGGCCTTCAGCTCTGTCAACGGATCTTCTGCTGTTTAAACATATCATAGCAGAGGCGGCCATCTGTAGTCCAAGACAGAAAAGTTTTCTTGTTACTATCCCCGTCAGATACAATGTTCATTGTTTCTTGACAATATAGCACTCCTCCTGCTGGGTGACGATTATAGGGCTTGTTCATCTGAGGCCCCTTTTGTTTCTACCTTCTTGCTCGCCAACACACATCCTTCATTACACATTAAGAAAGGAGTAACGACTAAAAAAATGTTACTAAAACTGCGAGTGCCACCAAGAATCATGATGTTCTTGGCTACGCCGTAAGGATGGTACTTGGCTCAGCGAGGTTCATTGTGATTGAGCCCTGACACCTGAGATTCAAAGACAAGGCCAAATGAACCTCTGAAATTCGTACCATCCTGAATTTTCGAGGCAAGGGGGGGGGCAAAGGTGCCTGAACGGCCTTTGTGCCTCGCACAACCTCGATCGGAGGATGACACCCTGGTTACACAAGGGCCCCTATTCATTGTCGCGCCCCGTAGTGTCTGTCCGCCCACAAACCACCTGGCACTCTCTCGTTCTAATTCCATGGGTAGGTAAGCTACACTCGAATGTCTAGCGACTTTGGACGATACACTGTAAAGGGTAGACAAAGAGGCTATCGCACCTTCGATCCAAGATCCGACAATTATGGAAACGCATTCATCGTGGTCATTTGACCAAATCGAAACTCACCGTCGTCCCTCAGCTAAATAGAAATTACACCGCATGCTTCCTCTAAATTGTCAAGAGACAGTCACTTCACCGACTTCGACGCCATCCTTCCGCCGATCAAGGTCGGTGTGAGGGTTGGAAGCAAGACACCGCGATGCTGTGCACCCACGACTAACGCAACCTTGGTTGGGGTTTGTATGGCAGCCGCTTGACTTACGACAGAGGACTAGCGGGCTAGTTGCGCATGGATGTTGAGAACCCTGCGCGGGCGAGCCTGGCGTTCGTTGGGGATGAAGCGCCGCGAGGCGATCTTTGCAGCTGGGGCTCGCCTTTTCGAATGGTTGGGAGCGCAACCGAGAGGCATGCATTATGCGGCGAGAGGTTCCTTTTGTCCTTGGGCGTCAATGCTACCCCGATGGCTGAAGCAGCGAGGCAGACAACCATGTGAAGATGGCCGTCGTGGGCTCATGAGGTCTTGGATGAGGCCCCCCCTCGGCCACTCTTGGCGAGGGCCGTGATATGATACGATTAACACGTTCTACATTCGACAATCCATGCTTATACATTCAACGAGTGTTTTTCTCTCGAACTTTTGGCCGGGCCAGCTTGGGGTAAGTCTCAGCAATCACGCAGAAGTGTCCAGGCTCTGGCCAGACTGCTACGGGAGGATGTCCAAAGTAGGGTGTCTTGGTGTCCTGCATTGGTAGGAAGGATTTTGACTGCGGCAAACGATGATCAAATGGGAGCCTTTATCTTGCGAGCATTTGCTACTGGGTCGGGTACTCGATATGTATTATTGATTTCGACGATCGCCCGGGGCGCCGTAGGAGGGCGGGTCGCCACCCGGAGCCGGCTCCGGCGCCTCATTGGCGACGGTGTGAAGTTTTCAATGACGGCAACACCACGGTCTTCTCGGAACTTCTGGCCTGGGCCGCCATTTGACCCAGCCGCCGCAGGGTCTTTTGGGCGTTGGCGTTAACGCGGCAGACTTGAGACGCAACAACCACGGGGCCTTAAAGCCCAAGTTCGAAGAAGTACGTTCGGATGATGCGAGTGGTTACTGGTACGGCAGAGAGCACGTACTATGTAGGTAGGTACAGGCCGCATCGCACGCCAACTAACGATTTTACCAGCGCCGAGGGGATCTTCCATACTAGGCCTGACCCGAGCCGAGAAAACGAGGTCACGACGACAACTGTATCGAAATGGAAGTTATTGGGAAACTGGATACCATAGGCACCGGTCGACAAGTGGTGAAGTCGGGCTGTGGTCAGGTCGCCGATACCACAAACCACCTTGGAAGCAATCGAATCAGCCACACAGCAGACAGCCACGGCTTTTTCTAGTTTGCCCGACATGGAGTCAGCCGAAGAAGCCCAATGACGGATAAAACCCAGGTCATCAAGGGACGTGGAGATACTTCGGCAAGATGGGGCAGTCCAAGGACCACGTGCCCAGGTACCTAGGTAGATACCTCCATACCTATTACTACCTACCAACCTACCTAGGTACCTTAGATACGGTCCACGGGAGACCTGTAGTCATCATCCCGAGGTCAGCCGCAGTGCCTAGGTACTCCACCCGCCTCAATTCGGCTTCTACAAGTATCGCCGGCGGCACCTAAGCAATAGCGTCATTTTTCAAGGCACTGGGCGGCAGCACTATTTTCGTCAACTTTGCTTTAGCACACCCTTTTATGTGTTTTTCGCGTTCGGTCACTGCACAAGGCGCGCGCATCGCGTAACATGTCTTTTATTCGCATCAATACCCCCTAGAATCTGGTTTCCGTTCACTTGCCCGCACTTCACCATGCGCGGCGCATCAGCATCCTCCCTTCCCCTCCGCCGAATCTGCACGTTGCCGCCGGTCGCCCGAAGCCTGCCGAGACACGCTGCCCTCCGCCGGTCACTCTGCATGTCCTGCCTCGAAGGCCGGTCGAGCGCCCCCAACACAAGGCCCCGAATCGCCTCAAATGTTACTGCGCATTACACCAGAGCTGCTGGGCAGAGGAGGGCGGCGTCAGCGGTAGCCGCGGCGGCGGAAACAAATAGCAGTGGGCACCTCAGACGCCGAGCGCGGCAGCGCGAGTGCTAACACGGAAACAGTCAACAGAGACGACTTTGGACCGATCCAAGAATACGATCGCCGGGTTGACAACGGCATCTTGCGGAACGACGAGCACCAGAGAGGCAAGACAACAATCTCCGCCGGTGGGAGTCCGTGATCACATGCTGATGCGACTTGGGACACTAGGAATCATTCAGAGCCTCCAGCATCTCCACGATGAGCTGGTCAACTACCACGCGCCTGCGGTCGTTCACCCGACTCTCGAGTCCTTGAAGCCGGCAAAGTCCATGTTCGGGTCCTGGTTTGGCGGAGGCAAGGCTGCCCAAGCCGCCATCGGAGCGATTCCGACCAACCTGCCCCGCGGGCTCTACCTCTACGGCGACGTCGGCAGCGGCAAGACGATGCTCATGGATCTCTTCTACGACACGCTTCCAAGTTCTGTGAAGTCCAAGACGAGGATCCACTTTCACAACTTCATGCAGGACGTCCACAAGCGTCTGCACAAGATGAAGATGCAGTACGGCAACGACGTCGATGCGGTCCCCTTTATCGCGGCCGATATTGCGGAGCAGGGCAACGTTCTTTGCTTTGACGAGTTTCAGTGCACAGATGTGGCGGATGCCATGATCCTCAGGAGGTGGGTTTGGACAGGCGCGGCCGGAAGTTAGAAGCGTCGCAGCTGACACGCCGACAGATTGCTCGAATCCCTCATGTCGCACGGTGTTGTGTTGGTCACCACCTCGAACCGGCACCCCGACGAACTCTACAAGAATGGCATCCAGCGCGAGTCCTTCATCCCCGCGATCAAGCTGCTCAAGAACAGGCTCCACGTGATCAACCTGGACTCCCCGACCGACTACCGCAAGATCCCGAGACCCCCTTCCGGCGTATACCACACCCCGCTCGATGCCCACGCGGCATCCCACGCCGAGAAGTGGTTCCGCTTCCTGGGCGACCCGGAATCCCCCGAGCCGCATCCGGAGGTTCAGAAGGTCTGGGGCCGAGAGATCCACGTCCCGCGCGTGAGCGGCCGCTGCGCATGGTTCACGTTTGACGAGTTGATCGGCAAGCCTACGTCTGCTGCCGACTACCTCGAGCTGGTGCGCAGCTATGACGCCTTCATCGTCACCGACGTACCCGGCATGACCTATCGCCAGCGTGATCTTGCGCGTCGCCTTATCACCTTCATCGACGCCGTATACGAGTCGCACGCCAAGCTTGTTCTCACGACGGAAAAGCCCCTGACAGAGCTCTTCGTCTCGCGCGCCGAATTAGAGGAGTCGCTTAGCAAGCAGGGCAAGGGAGAGGCCGGCCAGGGAGATAGCGCCATGAGCCACCTTTTGGAAGACCTGGACCAAAATATTGACTCTATCAAAGGTCTTTCGGGCCTTTTCTCTGGCGACGAGGAAGCATTCGCATTTGCACGCGCGCTTTCGCGCTTGAGCCATATGGGCAGCCGTGAGTGGGTGGAACGCGGCATGGGCTTGGAGCAGCAGGGCGGCAAGAAGGAGCGCGACGACTGGGCAAAGGTCAGGAGTCGGCAGATGGAAGACAGCATGTGAGCGAGCGAGCGAGCGAGCGAAGAGTACATATGCCCTCCTGGGTGGTGGGCCGGGTTCTGTTGGACACTTTCTACTGTTCCTACCCGTGTTTCAATTCCTCGTCACATTGGATTCATGGTTTCTTGTATAACAACGAGTCCGCATCAGCAGGATATCAACATACCCCCGGTTGAAGAAAGAGTTTTACATAGACGTCATCAAATAAACCTTACAAATCAGCTGTACATGGCATTCTGTTGTAGTACGCTTCACAAAATCCAGCGGTATACAGGCCAAAGCTGCGACACCACTCCCGTTCAAGCTTTCATGTGAGCCAGCCGAAGAGTTAGTAAACACCGGGAATCAACACCCACTTCACGTCCCTCCTGAACCGGGTCCACTGCTCGCCGTATCTCTTCTGGCAGTAGGCATTCAGCGTCGGGACGCCGCGCATGATGAAGTCCAACGCCTGCCACGCACCCATGATCGTGCCCCCAATGAACCCGGACGCGGCTAAGCAGTAGCCTGCCCGCCAGAGCGCGTACCCGCCGTAGTTGATGTGGCGCGCCCAGCCCCAGAGTCCTTCCCGCATGACCTTGCCCTTGTTTTCGGGCTTGGCCTTGAACTGCTTGCGTTGCCACTCCGATGCGATCTCGAGGAACATGCCGACGCTGAAAAGGGCGCTGCCGAGGACAACCTGGTACGGCAGCCCCGTCCCGGGGAGCTCGCGGGGTGCGGCCAGGACGGAGGTCGAGGCCGCCAGGAAGAGCAGCGAGTTGGTGCTGTTGACGACCGTGTTATATATGCTCACTGCGACGGCGGCAGAAGGCGGGAAGTCTTCGGCACAGAGCCCGACGAGCCAGTAGCTCTGCTTGGCGAAGGAGCCTACGGACATGGCGAGGAGGATAAGATGCGGGAGCGGCAGGTTGACATTGTCGAGAAGCGATAGACTCAGGCTAGAGCTCACGCCGGCGAGGGGCGAGATGGATCTGGCACCGACTTTGGCGAGGATGGAGGCGCCCCAGCCGCCGGCCAGGATCTTGTATTGTAGCAGGGGGTCTAGGCCCCGAAGCCCGACGAACGTCAAGATTCCCGGTACATTGCGTCTCTTCAGACCTCTTTCGATGAGGTCAAAGTGCTTTTCTTGAGGCTGTCGAGAGTCCGTCATCGTGTCGGCGGCACTTACTCATGTGAAAAGTAAGGGTGTGAACTGTGGACTGCGATGCTGCCCGCCTCGAGTGCTGGCCTAGGCAGGAAAGAAATCCGTAGGTTTATGGCGGAAGCGAACCGGCTCAGAAGCCATATATGCATGGGCTGGGCATACGTGCGGGGTGGGACATGGGGAAATGCGTATATTCCCGGTGGTGTCATTGATTGCCATGGGACGAAAGCGCGTCCGCATCCGGGCCCGATCTCTCGGCGTCGGACTACCACGGACAACCTTTCCCTACCTTGCAGCAACTCAACGACCCTCCGCAAAGTCATACATAACGTATGAGTTGGTTCCGTACTGAACAGTGGAGTATCGACCGGCGCGAGCACACATGATAGCTAGCTACATAATATGACCTTGGCATCGCCCTTCGACTCCTCTACCTTTGGCCTTTTGGCAGAAGGCGTCATAGGTTCATCGAAACCATCACCAGTTACATGCGACCACACCCACTGGAGAACTCGGGATCCCGTCCGCTCTCCCATCGATAAACTAGTGAGGGCCAGAGTAGTAGTCGGGTCGGAGACGACCGGCGAATGCCTGGTGTTGCATGTTTGTTTTTGCTGTTCAAGGTTCGTCAGAAGCTTGTTTTGACGCCGTCTATCCATTCCCACTGGATGCAAGCAACATCTTTTCGCGTTTCTCACTCTCAGATGCCCACGGTTTTGCTGGTTTTAACTCCATCCCAAGCCGAGCACTTGAAGATGAAGTAGTCAGGTGGGTGTCCAGGCGGAGAGATGACGTGATGCGGATATCCGAGGCATCTTTCTTATCCGGATCCTGGCTTCCGATAATGCAGGTGGCGTCTCCAGGCAACGATCTTGTAGTGGGTCTTGCAAGCCAAAAGCCATCAATTGATTGGACCTTTAGACCACCGTTCCTGTCACAATGCAGGGGATGCTACCTAGGTTGGTAGGTCCGGAGTACCACTACAGGGGTCCTTGCCCACCTTGAACAACGATGGGCACGTAGGTAGGTAGTCTGCGTGACGACGCCCGTTTTCCCTCCGACAACACGGCATCATCCAAACCGCCGCCTACCGCATCATAACCAAGCTTGAATCTCTATCATCACTTTTCTTTGACTGTGCTGAAAATGAAGGTCGGCAAGGCATCGATTCTCGCCATTTTGGCGCACTGCGCTAGCGCCCGCTTTATCGCTGAGGACGAGGTCAACCACGTTCAGCTGTATCCCGTCGGCTCCGAACCCGAAAAGTACTTGATCGAGCTTGCCCCAGGCGACACCCGCTGGGTCACCGAGGAGGAGAAGTGGGAACTTCGTCGGGTATGATGTGCTCCTAACCTCTGTTACTTTGCGTTGCCTGACTCGACATCTACAGAACGGTAACCGCTTCTTCGACATCACCGATCACAAGGACCTCGGCGCGACCCGCCTCCACTCCACGAGCAGGCCGAAGAGCGTCTTCCCCGAAAAATGTCATCTTCAGGACAAGGTCAACCCTCTCATCAAGGACCTCGACAAGAAGGAAATTGAGAAGAACTTGGAGAAGTTCACCAGCTTCCACACCAGATACTACAAGTCCGACTACGGACGCCAGTCGTCAGAGTGGCTACTCTCCAAGATCAACTCGATCATCAAGGATGCGGGTGCCGACAAGCACGTCTCCGCCGAGGCATTCCCCCACACCTGGCAGCAGAGCTCCATCATTGTCACCATCCCCGGCAAGTCCAACAGCACTGTTATCATCGGCGCACACCAGGACTCCATCAACCTGTGGTTGCCCTCCATCCTGGCCGCCCCAGGTGCCGACGATGACGGCAGTGGTTCCATGACCATTCTTGAGGTATTGCGCACACTGTTGAAGTCAAAAGACGTTGTCGAGGGTAAGGCGGACAACACGATCGAGTTCCACTGGTACAGTGCCGAGGAGGGTGGATTGTTGGGTAGCCAGGCCATCTTCAAGGCGTACGAGCAGGATCGGAGAGTCGTGAAGGCCATGCTTCAGCAGGACATGACTGGCTTTGTGCAAAGGACGCTCGATGCCGGCCAGCCCGAGAGTGTTGGCGTTATCACCGACTTCGTCGACCCGGGCCTGACCGACTTTATCAAGAAGGTCATTGTCGAGGTAAGTTTTCTCTAATCTGCCACGCACCCGCACGACTGTCATATTAACAAAGTCACCAGTACTGCAAGATCCCCTACATCGAGACCAAGTGTGGCTATGCCTGTTCTGACCACGCGTCGGCGAGCAAGGCTGGCTACCCCTCGGCCTTTGTCATCGAGTCTGCTTTCGAGTACTCCGACAACCACATTCACAGCGTTGACGACCTTATCAAGTACCTGTCTTTCGACCACATGTTGGAGCACGCCAAGATGACGCTGGGCCTGGTGTACGAGCTTGGCTTCACTGACTTCCCGGCTCTCGAGAAGAAGAGCAACACCGTCTCGGAGGAGCTGTAGGAAGCTTAACTAGACTAGCATGCAGGCAGGACGGCTATAGCTTCTCAGGCATTATAATGGAACACGTTCAAATTTAGACTGTGTCGACTCATTAGGATACTCTTGCCAGGCTCGGATACAATGATATCAGGGTTTCGCAAGCAGCGGTGTTTGGAATCCACTCCCTTTAGAAACGGAATTTTCAGGAAATGATCATTCCGACTCGGTGTCTATCTAGTGATGTCACTGCATCAAGAGCTACGTAGCGTCGAGATTGAGGGTCCTTGTTGAAGTGAAATAAATGCACCAGTGAATTGTGCTTGCCAACAGCAGGCGGAGTGGGGTACCAGCACAGGTACCTACCTAGGTAAGCATGGACTTTCAACTCGAAGCATATCCGTACTTTCACCTGAATGATTCACAGCATGGCCGTTCTGGAAGGGTCTAAGAAACTCTCGCCCAGCCACCAGAGCCAAAACCGACGCAGACCACATAGCCAGAAGGCGCCAGTACCTACGTGTATGCACGAAGAAAAACAAAATAAAAAGAACATAGAAACTCTGCAATTTGCTGCTCCCTGTGTGTGCGTTTTGCTCGGGAAAATGAAATCCCCACTGCCACCACCAAGACTACCGCCTATTGTAGAAAGAAAAGTGCTACATATTTCGGGACCTAGATCTATTAAATACCTACTTCTTGACCTAGCTGCCTTCGTTGACTTCGGCTTGCAGCTGCGATGACTACTCAATTGCCCTATCGGATTGGAGAAGCGACGTCGAATTAGGATGCAAGGGTTGCCCAGGCGTAGCTACCTGTGTCAGTGCAGATCCCACGTGCCCACTTATGACAAGCTCGGAGCCCCACTGCCTGCCAGGAGACTTTCAACTTCGCATGTCTTCGCATGTCGACTTCACTTCTTCCCCTCAACAAAACATCACCGTCAACTACCCAATATCATACAGCGGCCAAAGCAAATCAGCCAAGAATTAGCCTCCTCTCTCACAACGAATCAACCAAAGAGGCGCAATATCTACAACCCTCGAGTCACGCCACAGAACAACGGACACGGCTCACTGATCATCGTCTTGCTCTGTTCTGGCCCGAGTCATTGCGCACGGAGAACAGCGAAACACATAAGCACGCGCGCGAGCGCTGCCCCCTCCACCTCCGCCCATCAACATCAAATTGGGCTCAAAATGTCGCAGCAACAAGCAAGCATGGCGGGACCTGTTGGCGACAGCCTCTCCAGCGCAGTCGCGGCTGCTCCGTATAGTGCCAGGCCACCTAGCCCGCCTTACATCCCCATTCCGATGGGCCCAGCTGAAGCCACGCTGGTTCCCTCTTACGACCACATGGACTCCATGCATCTGACGAGCGATGATCTCGGGATCATCACCCGAAACAAGAATCAGATAGCCAGAGACAGATCCGCAGAGTGGAGCTACGAGTCTCGGCGCCAAGCACAGTCAATCCTCGACTTTCTCTATCTCGGCCCTATGCCTGTCGCGCGAGACGCAGATTGGCTTCATCATCACGGAATCACCCTGATTATCGTAACCCGACACTCGAGAGTCGCGCAGGCACGCTTGATGAGCGTGGACAGGGTTGCCCATTCGCTTGGAATCGCAGTTGAGTATCTGGACGTGGCCAATAACCATGAGCTCATAAGCCAATTCTCAGACGTTGTGAGAAAGATCAACAGTCACCTTCTTGGCGTATACCGGCAGCAGGCGCTGGGAAAACAGGAAAATGGTATGCTTATCGACGGCAACAACTTCAGGGGCGGCAAAGTCTTGATAGTATGCGAAACCGGCAACGACCGCTCCGCCTTCGTTGCCGCTGCATACATTATGGCAATGTTCGGCGAGCCCATGGTCTCGAGCGTCCAATTTGTCTCAGTCCAACGATTTTCCGTCAATTTTGATGAGGACGCAAAGAGAATGCTGCAGACATACGAGGACATCTTGACAGCTCAGAAAAACGTCTCCAGTGCGACAAGACACATACCTCGAGGCGGACAGTTCGAAGGGCAGGGGAACAGGGGGAAGCGAGGTATCGAAGACACCCTCGATGAAGACGACCGGTATGTGGATGCGGGCTGCGACGGGTTCATCGTGGATCGCGAGCGTTATCAAGATCGAAGCAGATTTATGCCTTTCATCGACGCTAATCAGTGATGGTGAGCTTGTGTCAAGCATGGGACACGACACGACACCTTGAATTGTCATATCGGGGGATTTTGGCGTTAACCGCATTGTTATTGTATTCGGAAGGGGATGGCGCTGGGGGGCATCATGGTATTAGGAGTCTGAATATACCCCTTTTCATCGATGGCAGCCGTATATCAATTAAAGAGGTTTTGCTCTCCAAGCAGACATAGACGACACTAGGGCAACTATTCCAAAGACCGGTACTGATTTTGCCGCTGGTTGCTATGAGATGCGTTGGCCGCGCTGCATCGTCGTGATTCTTTGCTTTGGCTTCAAGCTATCAAGATGTGTGTTGGCTTGAATACCGAGACAAGGAAGGAAGATGAATAAGGATCTCCTCGAAAGCTCATGTCAAGGTAGAAAATAGGTAGGCCACTGACCTTTTCTTCCCACTGGAAGGAATACAGGGGAAAAAAAACCAGTGCTCCTTCCCCATGTGCTCCTTCCCTGAGATATCAAAAAGGAAGGAGCGACTGCCACCACCCACCACCCACCACCTACTCTCGCTCCTGCCTCCTGCAAGCAGAACTTGCAAAGTCGAGCCCGCTAGATCTCATCTTTCTCCCACACACAGCTTTCAGCCCTTCTTATTTTTTTTCCCTCATCCCTTTAGGGCTTGCCTCCCTTCTCATCCTCTCTCTACCTCCCTTCTCATCCTCTCTCTACCTCCCTTCTCATCCTCTCTACCACCGCGCACCATCCCAAGCATCACCACCACATTCGTCAATTCTGTGGTGATACGCGCAAGCATCCCTTTCTCTGTCTATTTGCTCTAAGTATTATCACTCAAGCAATCATTCTGTACGCAGTATACATCAACAGAGCAACATGGGTGAGGACCAGCCCAGAGGCCAGGGCAGACAGCTGCGGCGGTCAACCTTGGGCCACCAGCCGGGTCAGTACACCGAGATGCCTGCTCACGGGGTTGAGAAGCCCGCCTTCACCATTCCGGATCCTGTCTACGATCCTGAGCTGGCTCGCCATTGTGCGTTTCCAACAATTCCCCTTGACCAGCATCCCGGTCCCTGCGAGGTGTTCGAGGCCGAGAGGGCTCGCAGACAAAGCGCACCTGAGCACTCTCAGGATGGGGATACAGTGCCCAGTGCTGGTGACAGCGACAAATCTGGTAAGTCTGTTCATGTCATCTAGCATGCGACTTCTTCTTTCCCTTCTTCTCCTCCTTCTTTTGACACTACCGCCTAACACATTCAAAACAAAGACCAGGATGACAACTTTGAGTTTGTTCCCACCTCTAATGAGATTCAAGAGGGTGAAAAGAACGAGTCTCCTTTGGACCCCAGTCTATCTGACGACGACTTCGTTTTGAGTGGTCTAGAGAGAGGCGAAAGCTTCAAAGACTTTGCACTTTCAATCACCAATGGCATGGACTGGGGATCTCCAGAGCCAGAGCAGACTGGGTCCAGAAGAACAGTCCTAGGCCCGTCAATGTTCACTGTTTCTCAAGAACCACTGTGGTCTTCGCTCTCAGAGGGCGTGCAATGGATCCTCGTCGCAACTGTTTGCAAGTCACACACCTTTTTCTCAGCAATGAAGGTTCTGCGAGTCACTCGTGACGAAATCTACTCTTTCATCCAAACCTACGTCAAACACTTCGATGAAAACGCACTCTGGTCTGAGGCGGTAAAGAATGCGATGGTCTCTGGTCTCATCCAGCAGGACAATATGGACCGGCCTGCCTTGCCAACCGACCTCATCACTCAGCGCGACGTTGACAGTGCACGCGCATACTTGACCAAGATCCGCTGTGAGGATTTCTGCGAGAACCTGAGTGACTGGCAGGGCATCTCCAGGGCATTCGTTGAACTGCCTATTGATTCAGACATCATTGAACTGCAAAAACTGCCTATTGATGCAGACATCGCCGAACTGCAAAAGCCCTACGTATCGACGACAGCACCGCCTGGCCTCGTTTCACCTCAAGAGCCCAGTGATCAATCCATCCGTTGTCCAGAGCTTGATGAGCAGTCCATCAGTGGCCCACTCCCAACCCAGCCTGCAACAGCCAGCACAGTCGACCCCCAAACCCAGCATGAGGATCCTCAGCCCCAAGCAGACACAGAGTCTCCTCCACCCTCCCCGGTCATGCCCTCGATGCTATTGACAATTCTTCAACTCGAAAAAATCCGCATCCTTCAAAAGCTTCGCGACTTGAATTCTCCTAAGGAGCAAGCCAATCGCGACTCGGATTCTGAAAAGAAACCTGCTAACCACGACTCGGATTCTGGAAAGGAACCTGTTAACCAAGGCTCGGATTCTGAAAAGAAACCTGCTGATGACGACTTGGACTCTTCAGAGCTACCCGATGAGCGGTTCCCCGAGTGGGAAGCGGGATTGATCTTCCAGCGCTGGCTTGTGAGTAGTCGCCTCTTTTTCTTGAAACCCCTCCCCGTCTTTCTCCCAACATTCGCGTCAGAGGGGCAGCTTGCTCGCATCACGTCTCCTGCCTACAACCATTCCGATCTTCTTGATGGGAACCCACCTCAACTAACCTTTTTCTCAGTTGAACAATAATCCGGATGACAAGATGGAGTACGAAAGATACCGGCGCATGCCATTGCGAGTACAGGACCTATTGGTACATGACCAATCCCCTGTCCGAAACTCAGCGCGTCCCAATGGCCTAGGTCATCAAGGAAGCATGAGTGAGGTTCAAACGGGCTTCTCATCTCAGGGCAACGAGTCAAACCCGGACCCTTTGCACACTAAGGTCGCTCAGAAAGCAGACAACAACCAACAAGCCGACTCACACGGCTTGAATACTTTCGCAGATGCCCAGGCAGATAAGCGGAACGAATCGAGTCGTGATCATCAACCTGCACCATTCCTCCAACCGCCGGTCCTTTTGCCCAGACCCGAACCATCTTTGGGCACTTTCGTCAACACCGAGGGTTTGCACACTGGCACGAACGGCATGCCCGCACAGCAGATCATGCCCATGGGTCTCCAGAAGCGTGGGAATTTTGCGAGTGAGCCTACCATGCTTCAGCATCATCGAAGCTTTCCAAACATGACTATACATCCTCAGCAGCAAGCAAACTACATGCATTCCACTCAGCAGCATATGCCTACTCACCAACAGTTTGACCAGAACTACATGCCTGCTCAGCCAAACTTTTCTCCGGCTTTCCTGCATCAGCAAAACTATACGCAGTCCACCCAGCAGCATGTGCCGGCTCAACAGCAGTCTTACCAAAACTCCATGCAGCGTGCTCAGCAGAACTCGCCTCCTGCTTTCCAGGATCAGCGAAACTATACGCAGTCCTTTCACCACATGCCCGCTCAGCAGCATGTACGCGCTCCGCAGCATCATTATCGAGACTACGTGCAGCCCGCTCAGCAGCATGTGCCCGCTCAGCAACAGTCTTACCAGAACTACATGCAGCCTGCTCAGCAGAACTCGCCTCCTGCTTTCCAGGATCAGCGAAACTATTCGCAGTCCTTTCACCACGTGCCCACTCAGCAGAACATGCAGACTGATTACCAGCATCACGGAGGCTTCGCAGACCTTGTTCGGCAGATCACGCCCACTCGTTTCCAGCACCATCGCGACGGTTACAGAAACCCTGCTCAGCAAAATGTGCCAACCAATTTCCAGCATCACGGGGGCTTCGCAAACCTCCAGCAGAACTCGCCCACTGGTTTCCAGCCTTCTGGTGATTACACAAACCATGCCCAGCAGAATGTGCCCACTGGTATCCAGCATCATGACAGTTATACAAACTCTGCCCAACAGAGCATGCCTAGTGGGTTCCAGCATCGCAGCAGCCTCGCCAAGCCTGCCCAGCAGAGTCTGTCCACTGATCTTCAGCATCGCGACAATTTTGCAAAGCCCCCCGAGCAGAATATAACTACTGGACTCCAGGAACGCGGCAGCCCCGCTGAACGCCAGCCAGCCTCGCAGTTGGTCACTTCTCCAAAGAAGCGTAAGAGCCCCAAGCCCAAATATGTCAGCATGGCAGACGCATTGGAAGATGACGGACCGGGCATGTTCGTCTCGGTCGCTGCAAGGCACGCACACAACGTTCTAGCGATCAATTCAGGCGACAACAGAATATCAGAGCACGTGTCGCCGTACTTGGCTCGCCCGGCAAACACTTCGGCCACTAAGCCGCGCTTCAAGCCGACGAGCCACAAGGCGCCAGTTACCCGAAGCAAAGCCCCTCAAGCAGCTCGCTCGAAAGGTGCCAAAGACGTGATTGTCATCGATGACGAAAGCTCTGATAATGACAGTGAAGACTCTCTGCCTGGCGAGTCTCTCCGCAAAGGTGCTGCAGAGTCTTCTCTTTCGAGTCTTCGGGCAGATGATTCTGCGACCCTTGCCAAGAAGAGCGCGAAGCCAAATCGCAAGCGCCCGGCTGAGGACAGTGATGAGGATTACGAACCGCGCGCGAAGAAGCCCCGCAAGGCGAACCCACAGAAGCCAACTGTCAAGAAGGTGTCTGCGTCTGCCGCTCAAGGAGCTCAAACTCAACTCCAGACCTCAGGAGAGGCCATGGGACAGCAATCCTCAGCTACTGAAGCAGCAGCTCAGCCGCCCAGGCGCGGTCGTGGTCGTCCCAGAAAGTACCCGAGACCAGAGGATCTTCCTGCTCAAGCTGAAGTGTCCCAGGGTGAGCAAGGCGGCAACCTGGCCCCGATTGAATCGAAAGTTGCCCCCAAGCACATGAAACTAAATGGCGGAAAGAACACCTCCTCGAACACTCAGACCGAAATGGAAGGCGGCGCGGCCTCGGCTGATGCTCTTTCGAACACCTCCGCAACTGGGGAGCTCGACCATCATTTGCCTGTCGCATCCAAGGCGTTGCAGACGTCTGCCACTCGAGCCTTTGAGGCCAATGCCGGTTCTGATAGTGCTTGGGACCCTGCTTCGCTTGCCCCTAACCCCCAGGCTCCCCTGCCCCCGGCGAACTTCGCCTTGGTGGCCGGCGAGGACACCGAACAGATAGGAGGACAGAACGCCAACCGTGGCCACATGCGTTCTTCGCCATACTCTAACTATCAGGAGTTCTGGAAGGTCCATGAGAACGGCCAGAAGCTCTATCAGGAGGCGACTTTGCGAGGAGCCCAGACCCGAGATACTGTGCAAGGACACAACCGACTCCGAGCAGATTCTGATACTGAGGCGCTACCCGCGACAGCGTTGGCCCGGCCTGCCCACGATTCGCTCCTACGCCAGGCTACGACTGCGGCCGCGCTCCAAAGCGCTGCTGGCCCGCACTCGCGTCAGGTCCCCGTGCAGGAAGGTGTCGAAGCCCAGAATTCTGTCGGCTCGGGTTCGGACACCGCCACCCGCGAGAAGCTATCGCTTCCTACCTCGAAAGGACTCGCTCCCATTCGAAGCCCCTCCATCTTCACAACGATCGAGAGAGAAATCAAAGCCGATAAAGCGAAGAAGGCTGCAGCCGACGCAGAGGAGAAGCCCGAGACGCCTTCGAACTAACTAGTCGAAAAAAGGCGCGCACTTGGAGCAAAAGCCGACGACGAGCACGAGAATTTGCAATGAACACACTTTGAAAACGAGTCGACGTAACACGAAGACCAGAAAATCAATAATTCGCAGAGCTGCTTGTCTGGTCGTCGTTGAATGAGACGACCTCGTCTGAGTTGGCTGGTTGTTTTGGGCACAAAAACTTCCGTGTTCACTCTTGGAGGGAAGGTCCACTTGGATGAGAGCAGCGGATATTTTGGGTGAATGGTAGCTGGCCTTTTTTGCGCAGTATTTCTCTGGATTGCTCGCTTTTCGGCTGGCTGACCACCAGTACTCATTTGGAATTCTGTTTTTGGCTCGTCATCACAGGACAACAGCCCTTTTCGATTTTGTAGAGATACCCAACCTTCGCGATAGCTTGTAGAGTAGATACGAAAATGAGATTGCTTACAACCTTTCGGTCCCATTGCGCACTAGGCCTCACGCTTGAAAGCGTGAGTCGTCAATATGATTCCAACGAATGAATACCAAGAATCCCCATGGCCAGAAGGCGGGTTCTTGGGTGACGGTTTACGCTTTAGGTTACACAAGGAGGAAGGTAAGGTTCGATCCTGCACGCTTCTCTGATCCGACCAGAGCGAGACACGAAATCGCAAACATAAAAACCAAGTGTGTGCTTCACTGTTGTTTACGCTGTAGACCAAGAGGTAAAGTAAACTTCGAAGCTTCACCGGGTTGTCGTTGAGGGAAGCACCGTATTACGTAATTCTATGATGAGCTAAGCTTGCTGGGAACCCTGGGTGACAGTTGCGGGTCGGGCTTGCATCACCGAGCTTCACAGGCCATTTACGCCCAGCCAAGTCAAGGCACAGCACCGCCTCCCACTTCCGTTCACCCCAATCCACGCACTTGGCCAACTCCTGCGCGATCCTCCACCTAACCGACGACGATCCACCGAGAAACGACTCCCCCGCCACACCCATCTCTGACGAACGTCTCAATCGGCCTGAGTTGCGCCCAGTCTGCTGCTGCTGCCTCTTCTGGTGAGAGATCCAAACACCAAGCCGCCTTCTCCGCCCGCCAAACGAGGCCCGAGCAAGCCAATAACCCCGACAACACCGACCCCGTTACCTCTCCCCGACGTTGCCAGCCAGCGACCCGGAAATCCCACAATGGCTCCTCGCATCGAAGCGCAAGAAATTGAGACCTACTGGAACATCTTCTCCGCCCGCACGGGGGGTTCGGAGTTCCTGACTGGAGAGCAGGCGGCGCCAGTACTCAAGAACAGCGGCCTGACGGACAACCAGCTCGAGCGGGTGTGGGATCTCGCCGACGTTGACAACGATGGAAACCTCGACTTTGAGGAGTTTTGCGTTGCGATGCGGGTCATCTTTGACATTCTAAACGGAGTAGGTGATTCTGCTATATCCAAGATTGCCTGTAGCTGATGACGCTGGTTCCCTCAGGAGTACTCAGACGTCCCCGCGACACTGCCGGACTGGCTCGTGCCGGAGTCTAAGGCACACCTCGTCCAGGCGAACCGCGCCCTCACCGGGAAACAAGTGGCTTTCGAGCAAGTTGAAGAGGACCCAGACTCGCCAGGTCTGAAGGACGGCTTCGACTGGTACATGAGTCCACAGGACAAGTCAAAGTACGAGTCGATATACCAGGAGAACCGGGATGCGCGGGGAGAAGTCGCCTGTAAGTCAGAGCGCAAGCAGCAGCACTGTTACCATGGTCTGGTGGTGTCGCTGACTTGCGATCACAGTCTCGTCTTTAGAAGACCTCTACGAGTCCCTCGACGTCCCCGACACCGACATCCGCTCCGCGTGGAACCTCATTAACCCATCGGCCGGACCGTCGATCAACAAAGATGCGTGTCTCGCTTTCCTTCACATCCTCAACAACCGCCACGAGGGTTTCCGCATTCCGCGCACCGTTCCGGCATCCCTCCGCGCTTCTTTCGAGCGCAACAAGATCGATTATCAGCTCGACAACCAGTCCGCCGCAGCTTCGCGATGGGCCACCAAGGCCGATGACTCAACGGCGACAGGCCGCAAGGCAAAGTTCGGTGACCAGTATCTCACCCGCCTCGGCCGCAGCGGCTTCAAGTCAACCGGCACCGACTTCTCTACGTCCAAGACGGACGACTGGGAGGAGGTGCGGCTCAAGAAGCAGCTCCAGGAGCTCGACGAGAAGATTGCGCGCGTCGAAGCCGACGTCGAGCGCAAGAAGGGCGGCAAACGCGACAGCAAGCCCGCCCTGGTAAAGCGCGAGCTTGAGCAGCTGCTGGACTACAAGCGCAAGGAGCTGCGGGAGCTTGAGGAGGGCTCCGGCAAGGCCAAGGGCGGCGCCAGCCTCAAGGGCATCTCGGAAGACCTGCAAACAGTGAGAGAGCAAGTCGAGGGCCTGGAAGCCCATCTCGCATCGCGGCAGCAGGTGCTCGAGCAACTGCGCAGGGAGATTGAAGACGAGAAGCTTAGCAGATAAGAAAGAAACACACGAAAGCGAGCAATACATGTACAGCGATCTTATACGGGTGTGGCTTGGTTTACTTCTGTCTCTGGGACTGGCTGGCTGAGGCGGCGGCTGAGAATTCTTGATGTCAAATTTACGTGGGAATAAGCTTTTCCTTTCCTTGACTCATTCACTGCACTTGCGCTTGTAGGATTACACATTGTTCGGTGTCATCGTCATTTTTTAGGAGGCGATGACGAGGCAGCTTGAGGGACGGCCGAAAGACAGCACTAGAGAAGCTTGCAACGAGCTGTTAATATAATTTGGAGCAAGAAAAGTCTGGACACATCACCCTGCGGAAGAAGGTGACCTGATTAAGAAGATGTACACGTAGAAACAAGGAAGAACCCCCACTACACACGCGTCTCGCCAACGCTCACCACTGTGAGCCGTTTGTGTACTTGGGCAGCCAATCTGAGCCGAGAGTGCGGCCTTTGACAGCCCAGACGAAGAGCGAAGGCACCTTGACCCAGCCGACGCGGCCGGCACCGCGGCTCCGGCCCGTGGAACACACGAAGATATCGACCGGCATGCCCTTGACAACCTGCTGGTCCTTGCCCTTGATCGCGAGCTCAATGTTCTTGACGACACCGGCGGCCTTTTGGACGTGTTAGCTTATCTCCCGACTGACTCGGTCTTGTATCGGTGCCCGTCAACTCACCTGCTTGTCCGTCACCATGAAGCCGGCGCGCGGCTTCGATACCAGGTCGCCGCACGCCCAGACGTTATCGGCGCCCTTGACGCGCATGCAGTCATCCACGTCGACGTACTTGCGGTCCGTCAGGAGACTGTTATCCAGGTATTCCGAGTTGGGCACCAGGCCCATGGTCGGCAGGTACAGATCGGTCTTGAGGGTCTCGCCGTTCATGAGCGCGACCTCGGTCTTGCCGTCCGGCAGGGGGCGCGAGTTGGCCACCCGGGCGTTCCTCTTCACCTGGACGCCGAGCCTGGTGATCTCGTTCTCGATGCCCTTGGCGGCCGAGTCGCCGCCGAGGATGTCGTCGTCCGAAGCCAGGAGGATGACCTCCTTGTTTTTGTACTCGAAGCGGATCTCGGCGGCGGTCTCCACGCCGGTGGGGCCGGCGCCGGCGACCACGATGTGCTTGGCCGCCTTGACCTTCTCGGCCGTCTCGTGCAGCAGGCCCAGGGTTCTTTCGTGAGAGTCGGCGCTCTTCCACGGCATGTCCGGGCTGGCGGAGCGGGCGCCGGTGGCCAGGACGAGGTAGTCGTACGGCAGAGACCTCGGGCCGGCGGAGGTGGAGACCAGGGCCGCCTTGCGAGGCAGGTCGAGGCCCGTGGCCGTGCCGAGCACGAACTCGAAGCTCTCCTTGGGGTACTGGGCGAAGCCCTCCTCGATTGGCTGGAATACCTGCTCATCCTTGAGAACGCCTGGCACGATGGCGCGGACGGAGGCCATATTCCAGTAGAAATGGGTCGTCTATTATTGCGCGTCAGCTCCGGACCTCATTCCGCGTATAAACGTCATCTGCATAATTCGCATGTTGCCCCTCTCCGACCGCGCCGCCCCCACGGGAGTCCGAAGCGCGGGCTGACCGCAGGGTAGCTCCGGTTCCAATTCCAGCTCCAGCTCTAGTTCCAGCACCCATTCCTGGGAGGGCCGTCCGACCCGATGCTTCCTTTTCCACGCCAATTGCCGCAGGAAAAGCGTCTCACCTTCGAAACGAGAATGACCCTAAGATCCTGCTCCTGCTGGCGTGTGTACTTGAGCAATCGATGGGCGACTGCCAATCCACCGTATGCACCACCGAGCACGACAACCGTCTTGACCATCTTGTCTAGCGTGCCTCGTAGGCTCGAAGCTTGGGTCGTATGCTTGGGGCTTTGGCGTTTGCGAAGTGTAGAGAACTACTGGGTCGAAGGGGTCCAGGTTGCGGTCGAAAGATTGGCGCAATGTTCAGTAAGCGTGCTCGCAGCCAGCCGTTAAATATGTTGGACTCGAGAAGCTTCGCCTTGAATACGACTGGGAGACGTCCGGTATTTATTCCACACCTCGCCTGCGAGGTCCGAGACTTGCAGGACTCGGGTGGCATGGCTTACATCCGTTTTCCCGTTCGGTGCAGATACGCGTCCCCCCCACGGGTACACCAACAAGCAACACAACGCGAAGCGTCCAATTAGTAGATGCTGGGGTTTCAGTCTCAAAGTCCGTGCCGTTGGTGATACAGCATGTGGTAGGTCAGCTCAAGACCACTGTCCGTTCTTGGCCTGGTGGGTGGCCGGTCCCCCGTTGTCCGTCCGGGATTTCCCCACGCGCAGGCTGCGATTTGACGGACTGTCATTTTACGGCGTCGCGAAAGAAAGGACGAAAACGAGATAGAGTGAGTACATGCTTGATGCAGCAGGTCGGTGCCGCTCGGAAGGTGGTGGGATTGGTGATATCATGGGGGTTCTCTTTTCATTTCCGAGAAGCCAATGTCAGTCGTCGTCAAGAACGACATTCAGCTGCTGGCTGATTCGAGATGGGAAGCGGTCTGCTGCTGTAGCCCTTGTTCAGTCGATGGTCGTCAGCAAGAAGGACAACCAGCCTGCTCCATGCAGCTTAGAGTTCCGGCCGGAGCGTGCACACTCAGCCAGTGGACACCTGGCGAAGAAGTCCCGATGCGTTGCATTGCGAAGAGAAGCGTTGCCGGCCTCGCAACACTTCGAGAGCAAGGCTTTTCAGGTGGCCGAGCCTTCACTTGCTTGGCAGCAGGCGGAATGGCATAGCAAGGCAACTGTAGGGCAGCGAATGATAGCCAATGTTCTCCAAGCTGACCGCAGGGTTAAGATCTCTGGAAGAAGACAGATCACGGGAGTTTGTGACCGCGTGTTGGACCCATGTTGGTGGTATATCTGTGGACACTGCGAAATCGACGCAAAATGCTACCAATGCCAGCAGCATTCAGATGCGCGTTGTGAAAACTACAAAAGAGCACTATCAGCATGCATTGGCTGGCCCGACGGGTGGGTAACAACTTTACCTTCGAGCCGAGGTCAGAATCCCCTGTACCGTTGGGGTTTAGGTTAAGGTACTCCACAACCCCAGAGGGGCCTGCGCCGCGTGCTGCGGTACCAGCCAGAGCTCCCGCCTGCTATGACCTGGCGCCTGTTACTGAACCGTGCCGAGGGGAACATGCATCTTCAGAATCTCGAAAGCAACAACGTACCTACAGCCAGGTACTGGACAGGCAGTGGGTTAGAAATGCCAAATGCTACCATGTAAATAAATAAGGCATCTATCTCAGCACCCTTTCTCTACCAAAGGAGGTAAAGTACCTCGCTCGCCAACGCAGAACCCAGCACCGCGGGTCTGCGAGAGACCTCGACGGTACATATGAACATGCACCCGACCGGGATCTGATGCACCTGTGGCGGTGCAATCAGGAGCCCGACCTGATGACAGCATCAGCTGCCCCGCGCGCATATGGTGAACCTAGCGTGGGTGGACCTCCTAACCCCGCCAAAAGATCCAACCCTTCCCTCCGTCTCCCAACACTGGTCAACTTACTCCACGAAACACTCAACAATCCTGCGATATATACTCAAGGCCTCGAATCCCCCAAGATCTATTCCCCAGACATTTGTCACTCAACTTCAAATTACCTTTCACCATGTCTTCCCAGACCGAGGCTTTCAAGCAGGCTGTCATTGACAGCAAGAAGCTTACCTCCAAGCCCTCTAACGACGAGCTCCTCGAGCTCTACGGTGCGTTATCCCTTGCCTTACCGCCCTGGCCGGCTGGAAACATGCTGACCTCCATCATAACAGCTCTTTACAAGGTCGGCACTGGCGAGAAGATCGCCGACGCCGCTAAGCCTGGCATGTTCGACCTCAAGGTGAGAATCACACGCTCACTGCCTTGCATTCAAGGGACTGACAGCGATCGTGTTACAGGGCAAGGCCAAGTACAACGCGTGGCAGAAGGTCGCCGACGAGGGCAAGACCCCCGAGCAGGCTCAGGAGGAGTACGTCGCCCTCGTCGACAAGCTCAAGGACGCCTACGGCTACGATGCCTCCAAGGAGCCCGAGGCCGTTGGCCAGTAAACGCACACGCCAGAGGCGGGAAGTGGTCATGAGAAACGATACAGTTTGAAGCGACATTTCGATCCCAAGGATGGCCTCGTTACGAGAAAGAACCACAGATCAATATAATGATACCACATGGCTGACAGGAAATACGTCTTGTGCCAGCATGTGAAAATGTGCCGGCCGCAACGCTACTAGACGCCCCAGATCTCTCCCAGCCGATCCGGCTCTTCGTGGGCCATTGTCGCGACCCAAGGCACCTCTTCCTGTCCATAGGGCTGCAGTGGAAGATTGTAAGGGATTCGAAGGCCAACAACGGGGTTGCCGTCGGTGTTGTCGTCCGTTGAGGGCATATCTTTCTCGAACGTGCACACCATTGTCGCCTTCTCATCCATCAGTGAAGGCCAGACCAGAACGCCGATTTCCCAAGACGCGACCCTGACCTCTTGCGAGGCTCCTACCGCCTCCCCCCATGCCTGCTTCGATATGTTCGCCGACGTCAGGAGCGCCCAGTCGATTGATTTCTTGCCGTATCGAATGTACGTCTTGATGTGAGGCGCTGCTCGTTGCCTTCCGGCTTCCTTGACTGATGGTGTCTCGGGCAATTCTGTGATAATGTCAACCTTGCAACTCCGAATCCAGTTCAAATTCTTGAGACGTACTTTTCCCGTTGGGAGCGTCGTTCGCCCAATGACAAAAGATGGGCCGCAAGTAGGCTAGTTGCTTCGCCTGCTGCTGGGATTGGATTTTTGTGTGAATAGACATGCCCGAGGCATAACCATCCAGGCTTCGTCTGATCTCATCTGCCGTTGGGAAAACCACTTTGAATTTTGGTCTAGACGTGCTTGGAGAAGCAGGTTTCGAAACGGAGAGAGAATCAAATAGACACTTCTGCAGCCAGTTGTCGGTGGCACCCAACGTGGCGATTGACGAAACCTGGGCTACAATCTCGGAATTACCAGCTTGCACGGGAACGCTACGCAAGGTGCGCTTCAAAGCAGGCCATCCCCATGCCGTTTGAGAGACATCATGCACCTGGTGACGTCCCGGTACGCTCGCAACAAGAGCGGCCTGAACAGCTGAAAAGTCGTACCAGCCCAACTGGTCTACCAGATCTCCCAGGGTAGGCCTCCGAACGTCGTATGCTCTTAGATAGCTCAGCAGATCATGCTTGAATCTTCGGCCCGTTCCGACAGCATGGTCCATAGTGGAAATCTCCTTCTTGGGGAGTCGTGGAAGCAGCGTCGACATCCAGACAGCGTTCGTCATGTTCGTCCAATCCTTGGCGATCATATTGGCGGTATGGATAACTATTTGCGCAGAGTCGTCATGCCGAATCAGGATCATCATTTTGGAGTGGTGGGTGCCAAACATCTCGGGCATGAAAGCACCATGGAGCTCGACATTGTGGTAAGCGGCGGCGTCATCCTGATACAAATCAGCTACCATTCTGAGCCGCATATTTGCATGGACTCACCTGGAGAGCCACGCGATTGGGGTCCTCTTTCTTCCAGAAGCCATGCACAACGTGAACCTTGACAAGATCCCTGGTGTCATCATCGAAATGGCTCATCAGGAAATGGATGTCATGGAGGAAGTTGAATTCCCAGCACTCGGCAATCATGGGATCTCCAAGAATATCTCCGAGTGTGATCGCGTCTCGATTGGCTGCCTCTGGCAGGTCTCGAATCCAGGTGAGTCGGAATGGAGATCTGACGCGCTGGACCTCCTTATTACTCTCTTCAACAAGGCTATCGGGCCCGGCCAGAGATTGTGGTCCCTCTGGATGGGTCGACGCTTCTGGCTCTTCGATATCGTCGGCAATCCGAGCTCGCTTGGCAGGCCGCTCCATCTTGACTGATTGATATCAAGAACTGGTAATCAGGCGAGGTCGTGGACGACGCGAATGATGGAGAGTTGCGAAACGAGCAGAGTTATTGGTGGACAGTAACCGCAACTGCACGGAATAGGCAACAGCTACTTCTCGCAACAATGGAAGAACCGTCGAAGAGGTACCTTCAGCTGAGTTACTGGGCAGCCGTGGCCCAGAGTGGCGCTGCCTCCGTGGTTGAAGCTGGTGCTGATTTCAGAGTCCACGGCAGAGAGATGGCTTGAACAAAAGCTTGGGTCAAGTTGACGACTCTCTTCAATCGTTTGTCTCTTGAATGGTAACTTACATACATACCTGCCTGCCTAGGTAGGTACGTAGCTCGGTAGTTTAGAATTCAGCCCAATCAGTTTACTACGGATAGACAACTAGTACTTCCATGCCCAAAGCAATTTAGGCAGGACTCTTCGATTCTATGGGCACCACAGTAGGTTTTAGGGGGGGTTCGAGTCCACTAGGCCGGAGCGAAGTTGGTGCGTGCCATTGGGCGTACCAACCGAGCAGGTATTACCAAACACCAGCGACTTCCTGCACCTCTAGATGTGAAAACCTAGCCGATAGCCCTTGCTATTGGACTCGGGAATAATATTTTCTTTCTTTTCGCGGCAAGAGCCTCCATCATTCCTGTGGGCTGCATCCCGCCGGGCCGCCTGGTGACGAGCACATGCCTTGAAAAACCCCCCAGTTTCTTGGTTGCTGCGAATGCTCATCCGAGGTGGCAATCTGAGATGGATAAGCAACTTTGCTATTCTTATCCTTAGTGGATCCCTCTAAATTGCAAGGTTGAAGTTTGCCGAGCCTTCAGTGGTGGGAATGTCGGGCAGGTGGCGGCATGGCCAGACACCCTCTTTCTCTGTGTGCCTGGAGTGGGTACCTCGGAATCCCCCAATCTTCAGGCACAACTCTAGGTACCGTGCTACAGACAGGCCTAATTGCCTCATCTCTCAGGCAGCCCTTTCCCTGTTTTGGTCTTCGCAACGGCTGGGCCTGGGACTGGACCACGCTACTCCGTACAGAGTCAATCTTGACACACGCGGTCTTCTCCTGACTGGTCCCGTCACTCACTTTGTTGGTCCCTTTTGCTTGGCCCCCCCTTTGCAAAAGCACCACCTCCCTTCTTCTCCTTGGACGCCGCTGGACGAATTCGGGAGGCTTGGGTCCAAGACGAAAGAAGGGAAGATCGATTTTCTTTCTTCGCGCTGAGACCCTACATGTCTTCCGCTATTGAATAGGTTTACCTCGACTCTTTGTGATCCTAGATCAAAATCTCGACGCGATCCGACCGATCCACTCCTACCCACAGCACCGCCGCATCTTCGCTTCCTCATTGACAACAGTTGCGCCGCTTGTTGCGCATCTTCAATCCATTTGTCCTCAACATTATCGGTCATCAACGCATACAGGCTCCTTATCTCAATCACTTTTGCACCCACGTGGTGTAGCCTCGTCGTCGCCATGAGGTTATCTCCTTTATTCCTATTCCTCGGCTCGACCCTGCTCTCGGGTGTGCAAGCCGCAGGAAAGGAGCAGGATGACCGGGAAAACACCTACTTCAACTCAATGAAAGTGCCCCCAATACTCGAGTTGACACCCGACACGTTTGACAAGGAGGTGAAGGCCTCAAAGTTCATGCTTATCAAGCACTACAGGTTATTCTCCCACCCCTAGGCATCACTTGTCACTTGTCGTGGCGCAATAGCTGACTGACGAAAACATAGCCCCTACTGCCCGCATTGCATAGATTATGCGCCGATTTTCCAGACCCTTTACGAGTTCTACTACACGTCGAAGCCGGAGAAGGAGGACAAGTCCTTCACGGAATTTTACGACTTTCGCTTTGCCACGGTCAACTGCGTTGCGTACTACGACCTTTGTGCCTCCCACAACGTCGCATCGTATCCTAGCACGATCCTTTACAAGAATGGTGAACAAGCAGAATTGATCAAGGGCGTCAAGGAGATTGATCAGGTCAGCCCCATCATTGAGAAGCACCTCGAAGAAGTCAAGCCTGGATCGAGACCCCGAAGCCTCCAGCTCCCCGAGGCCGGAGACAGCTACTCTCCCGATCACAAGCCGGCCAAGGCCGAAGATCCCAAGAAGGCCGACGGCGAGAAGGCAGACGCGAAGGCGGATTCGAAAGCCACCGACTCAAAAGCCGCCGACGCCAAAGCTCCCGCGAAGGCCGAAGAGCAGACAGACGCGAAGGCGCCGCCCAAGGAGGAGTCGAAGACTCCCCCCAAGGCTCCCCCTGCGAAGGACGATAAGACCGACAAGGTCGCCGACAAGGCTGACGAGAAAACCGATGCCAAGACTGGCGATAAAGCAAAGACTGATGCGAAGGCTGACGCAAAGCCCGATACCAAGGCTGACGTCAAAGCTACCTCCACAGCAGAGAAGGCCGTCGCCACTCCCACCAAGTCTGTGGTCAAGAAGCCTACCGTTACTCCTAATAAAGATGGCATCTCTGTGCCTTTGACCGCCGAGAGATTTCAAACCCTGGTCACCATGACCCAGGACCCTTGGTTTATCAAATTCTACGCTCCTTGGTGCCACCATTGCCAGGCCATGGCGCCTAACTGGCAACAGTTGGCCAAGGAGATGACGGGCAAGCTGAACATCGGTGAAGTCAACTGCGATGTGGAGTCTAGGCTCTGCAAGGACGTTCGGCTTCGCGGTTACCCGACCATTCTGTTCTTCAAGGGCGGCGAACGCGTCGAATACGATGGGCTCAGAGGCCTCGGTGATTTCGTTCACTACGCTGAGAAGGCTATCGACATCTGCGAGGGAGTCCAGGACGTGGACGCTGAATCGCTCCAAGTTCTGGAGGAGAAGGAAGAGGTCATCTTCATTTACTTCTACGACCATGCCACCACCAGCGAGGATTTCATGGCTCTCGAGCGCCTCCCCCTCAGCTTGATTGGCAAGGCGAAGTTGGTGAAGACGCAGGACCCAGTTCTCTTCGCGCGTTACAAGATTACCACCTGGCCGCGTCTCCTCGTTTCTAGGGAGGGTCGTCCCACATACTACCAGCCGCTTACCCCCAAGGAGATGCGCGACGTTCACGGCGTCCTCAACTGGATGAAGTCGGTCTGGCTGCCGATCGTTCCCGAGATGACGGCCTCCAACGCCCGCGAGATCATGGATGGCAAGATCGTTGTTCTCGGCATTGTCAACAGGGAAGACCAGGAGGGCTTCCTGAGAGCCAAGCGGGAGCTCAAGAGCGCCGCGAATGAGTGGATGGACAAGCAGATCCTTCTCTTCCAGCACGAGCGACAAGAACTGCGAGACGCCAAGCAGCTCCGTATAGATGAGGCCGAGGACCGCGGTGACCAGCGCGCCCTGCGCCAAGCCAAGGCCATTCGTATCAACATGGACAAGTCCGATCGGAAGCAAGTCGCTTTCGCCTGGGTTGACGCCGTGTTCTGGCAGAGGTGGATTCGCACTACGTACGGGATCGACACCAAGGACGGAGACCGAGTCATCATCAACGATGAAGATGTAAGTCGGCTAATGAACCACTCCGCTTGCGAGAAAGAAAAACTAATGGACGCATAGAACCGCCGATACTGGGACACAACCATCACCGGTAACAACATTCTCTTGTCCCGGACGTCGATTCTCGAGACCATCAACAAGGTTATCACGTCGCCGCCCAAGATCAAGCCCAAGCTCACCATTTCGAGTTTCGAGAAGATTTTCTTCGACATCCGAGTTACCTTCGTCGAGCACCCGTACCTTAGCATGGGCTGCATCCTCGGCTTGGCCCTTGGTGCCGCTTCTTGGTTCCGTGGACGCGTCCGCCGGGGTCGTGGTGGTCATTTCCGTCTCGAGGAGTCTTGGGGCAACAAGGAACTCATGAAGGAGGGCTTGTTGGGACCTAATGGTAACGGCAAGGTGGACTAGAATTCCACTAGGCATGACGAGGTCCTGAGGAGACTGGAGGAGTCGCGGTGTTGTCCTGAGCAGGACTATCTTCGCAAGTTGGACTAATGGGAGCCACGATTGAGGCTACGACTATTTGGGGTCCGACTTGTCCGTCTGAGGGAAAAGACGGCAAAAAAGAAAAGAAAAACGCAAAGCATTGCAATGCCAGTCACGGAGTTAATGGGGACAATTTCATGGCTTTTTTTTCCCGTTTGGTTCTTCAGTTATCTCCGAAGGAACCGCAGTGCAGGGCAAGAGGTCTGTATAATACTCTTTTCGAAATTTTAAGCCCTGCACCTGCTAGTTGACAGATTATACATTGTCCGTTCGAGTAAAGCATTTCCAGACTTGTTTCAACTGTGAATAATGAGTACCACAATACACAACACCTGAGCTAGTTGTAACCAAGTTTTCTTGTCTTGAGGCACTCAATAGGAGTAGCTACCTAGAATCAGAATCCAAAGATCGCTAGCCCAAAGAGTTATTTCAATCCCAGAAAAAGTCTCGTTCTGTGTACTGACTTCTGTTATCCTATTGCCTTTCCGCCCTTGCTGTTCTGAATACAAACATCCACCCGGTCCCATATGTGTCTTCATGTATTCCTCACACTAGCTAGCATACCGCCGCAGCTCCATTATGTGTAAAGCTCGTCAGTGAAGCTGTTGAGGGACAGGCCCTCCTTGGCGATGTCGTCGACGTCAACGAGGAAGTCGAGAGGCATCTCGACGATGTTGCCGCGCACGCGGTTGAGCCAGTCCTTGACCTCGCGCACGCCGCCGGGGAACTCCTCCTTGACGACGTGGCCGTACTCGACCTTGCCTGACGTGTCGCCCTGCTCCTGGGCGCCCGGGATGATGAAGTGGCGGGAGAAGAACTCGTCGTAGTCCTTCCAGGTGCGGACGTGGTCGTTGGGCACGTTGTGGAAGACCTTGGAGAAGACCTCGGTGTTGGTGCGGGCGGTCGACTCCCACAGGTTCCAGAACTCGCGCGACATGGGGTCCTGGACGAGGCGGTCGGCGGGCGAGCCCCAGTCGTAGACGTTGGGCCCGCGCTCCACCGAGGTCCAGTTGTCGTCGGGCCGGTCCCATCGCTGGTCCGGCAGCAGGCCGAGGTGCTTGCGGAAGATCTGGCGGCGGAGGGAGGCGGCGAACTTGGACGCCGTGTAGGGCCGGCCGCCCATCTCGGACTCGATCGGGGTGGGGTCCTCGATGATGACGGCGATCTCGGAGTCGTGGGTGCCGAGCTGAGAGCGGTCGTTGAGGTTGGCGGAGCCGACAATGACGAGCTTGTCGTCGGCGATGAGGAGCTTCGAGTGGATGTAGAGCTCCTCACTGACGAAGGCGTCCATCTCGGCCTCCGGCTCGCCGTCCCAGGGCACGCTGTGCAGGTCCGGCCCGGCGTCCATGTAGCATGACGAAACGGTGTCCCAGGTGGGGTCCGAGACGCGGGACGCAGCCTGCTGGTATCGGTCGTACATCGACCTGCCGCGGCTACCCTCGCCGTGAGGCTCGTAGCCGGCGCCGACGGCGTCGTCGTGCTCCCTGCGGGCATCCTCGTACGAAACGCCCGACTGGCGCTCGGCTTCCGACATGGCGGATGAGACGTTGATGCGGTCGTAGTTGCGGAGGTTGTAGAAGCGGATGTAGCGGCCGACGTCGTCGATGCCACCCTCGTTGCGGAGAGTCTCCATGATGCTGTGGCCGCCGCGGCTGATGGAGTTGTACTGGAACTCCATGATGGCGCGGGTCCCGAGGGCGCCGTCGGCCTTGAGATCGCCCGCGAACGCGGGGACGGCTGGCATGTTGACAATGACCTTGAACTCATCGCCGTTGCGGTGGGCGCGGAGGATGCGGTCGACGATGGCCCGACCGATCTTGTTGGTCACCGGGTGCTGCTTCTCGCTGGTGGCGGTAATGAAGAACTGTTTCCGTCAGGATCGTGCCCTGTCAGGGAGATACAAGAGCGCCTGCTTACCTGGTTCTCCATGTAGACAAAGTGCTGCGCCTTGGTGATTGCGTCGATGTAGGCATTGGCGATCGAGTGCTCGGTGGAATGTCCAGATGACCACTTTGTGGCGCTGTAGCCAGTTAGTGCTTCTTCTTTTGACAAACTACGGGATTTCGCCTGGCTCACCTTCGAGTGAGTTGGATATTGGCGGCCGAGTCGCCACGCTCTTGTCTCGCGGGTCTGTTGTCGTCCGCACTGTCATCGCTGACCATGAGTCTGCTCATACCCCTGTTGATCTTGTCCGAAAGGTCGCCGAAAAGGTGGGTGGCCTGGTAGCCGCCGCCGCCGAAGAAGCCACCGCCCTGTCCCTCCTCGGCGATTCGTCCAGATTCCTCACCGACGCCGTCGATCCTGCCGTACTTGCCAGGGTTCTTCTTGGTGTACTTGTCGTCGAAGATGAAGTTCCTGGTCCAAATCAGCATACTGTGCCACGTGAGAAGCCAGTGGTGGGACTGACCATCGGTCAACAAAGTGATCAGACAGGTTCTGAACGATGGGGCCGCTCAAGCTGATGGCGACATCAGACCAGCCCATTCTGGAGCTCTTGGTACGGTCAACTGTATCTGCTCAGCACACAGCCACTGCGTGTCGTTCAGGGGGCCAGACTCACGCTTGTTCTGCTCCCAGTTGTCAACGTCGGCAAAGTCGTAGACTCGTGCGTTGTTGTAGTCCTGGCCGGGGAAAATGATCGCAGCCACGTTGCCCGGGTGGGCGTCCGCAATCGGGTGGCCTGTCTTGAAGTCAACACGAGGTGTATTGAGATGGCATTGCAGTTCTCAACCTACTGCTGGTGTCCCATCTACCGAAGCCTACAGTCTGGTCAGCAAGACTCATGAGATTCATGATGAGCAAAGTTCATCACTTACACATATCAAGGCCGCCCATGAAAGCAATCTTGTTGTCGATGAGACAGAGCTTCTCGTGGTGGGCCCAGAACAGCACGACACCATCAGTTGCAGTGCCGTAAATGGTCTTCAAGGCATCTCCAGAGAACTTGGAGAGAGTGAAGGTGTCCAGAGACATGTTCGAAAAGTTCTCCCCGATCTCACTCTGGAGGTCGTATCCGGTAGGAACATGGTCAGGGTGTCGAAACACGCCAATGTTGGGATGAAGGCTTTCCAGGTAGGTCCTTGTGTGCTTCACGAGGACATCAACATGAGTCAAGAGCAGGTGCCGACATGGAGGAATTGGTGACTTACAGACGACTTCACTTCATTTCACTTGATGTTAGCTCGGCGGATGGCTGCGGCACGGTGGGCAGGGGAACTCACAGGTCAGGGCGGCCTCGACCTCCTTGTAGACGATGATGTTGATTCTAACACCCCTCTCGGCGGCGGCCTTCAACAGGTTGTCGAGACGATAGCGCTCATTGGCAGAAGGGGGACGACGCAGGTAGAGCTCCGGGCTCAGCCACCAGTCCAGAATGTAGATGCTCTCGCGGGCCTCTGCATCATCACACGGTCAGAGGCAGTTACAGTCGGTGGCCGCGGGATGGTGCCTCGCGCGTGTGTACACTGTACTTACGCTCAATGGCCTCGGAAACGGCCCAGAAATAAGAGCACCCGTCGACATACCACTTGGCATTGCCGGTGGTCTGCGGAGCAAACGACTGATATCGGTTCTCGACATGGCCCTCGGGATGGTGCTCGTGGCACTGGTGGCCCATGTGAGTGTGTGCGTGCCGCTCGTCGCCAAAGAGGGCGTCAATGCCCCGCTCCACCTTGCGGAAGATGTGCTCCATGGTGGTCGGTGAGCAGTGCTGAGGGACTGGAGACGAGATTTGTGATGTCTGAGATTGTGAGACCCCGAGGTGAAGCTATAGCGGGAAGTGCACGAGGGCAAAAAGAACAAGCTGAGGTTGGCGTTGGCTAAGCTTTTGAGGAGGGGAACCCGGAGGTGAGGTTAACGATGAAACAGGGTCTAAAAGCGACGTCAGAGGGGCAGCTAAGGTATTAGAGCGGGCTGCATGTGCACCGCACCAGGAGTGACTTACGGTGAGGTACCGCGCAGCTACATCGGATTTCCCTTATTATTGCCTTGTTTTGTTGCGGTGAAGGAGGTGAGACGACACCTCTCGGATGGTCCGTGTGTCCGACATCCCGCGAGTGGACTGGGACGGACGGAACTGGGAGGTTTCCTTCTGCGCAGAGTTGTGATAGGCTACGAGAAGGCGATTTCAACGAGGTTGCAAGGGTGAAGTGGGCAGCTTCTGTAACATGTGTCCGCCGAGCCACCTGGTGGGTGTGGATAATAAAAGGAGGTTGGTAAACTGTGAGGGTTTGCATCGACGGGAGCTAGAGGTTCCCTAAACGCTTCATGATGTTGGTAGACATGCCGCCTAGCGATGTTTGATAACGAGACCTACCTATGAAAGGGACCTAGGTAGTTTGCGCTTGACTTGGCTCCTCTGTCTTTAGCGGGGTCTAGGGTCAGTACATGCCTAGAGGCTACCTAGTGTAATACCTAGCTCATCGCCGCCAAGTTCTGTAACGACCCGCATACACCGACAATTGGATGGGCTCAGCTCCCCGATATTAATATGTAGCTCTCCGATGAGCTCTGGGCAGTACCTAGGTACCTAGGTACTATGCGGAGGCCCGAGGCGTTGCAGCATGTCAGGGACCGTTGCAAGCTTCCGGCAAACTACCTATATAGGTAGGTAGGTACCTACGTAGATAATAGGCAACGAAAGTGGCCGATGAAACAAACTTGCTGCCCGCGGTCCCTGTGTAGTATCACAAGACAGTGAGGAAACTATCTACATATCCGTAATGATTAGGTGTCAGTATACGGACAGGTAGGTCGAATACCTCCATGTTATGCGGGGTTGGCAGCCCAGCACCCTAGGTGCCGGTGTGCATTGCCCCTTGCGCCGGGAATTCCCTCGCAGCGACAGACACTGACGCTAATTCAGCCTTAAAAACAACCGAACTGTCCCAAAAAAGCACCGGGCTCTGTTCTTTTTAGGGCCTGTAGTCTGCCCATCTCCACGACAGAGGGCAGAGAGAAAGACAGACATTGGGGTGTCCCGCAGCCTTTCGATTGGAGAATAAACGTACTTGGTGACTCAGTCTTGTTGAACACCAGGACCTCCCAATTACATACCGTAATCGGAATTCTGTGACCATCATATGGGCGTTTGCCTTATTTCTCACCGTCTTGTGTCCAGTCCTGCTGGTCTGAGGTGAGCTTTTCCCGTCGGGTTTCCCCTCACTCATCGAAAAGCCACTCAGACAGAACCATTCACGACAATTTGCCATGACCGCGCCAGACTCGGAGCTCTGGGCAGGAAATTGCAGTCCAGATGCCCCTTCAATACACACCACACGCAGCATTGGCTTCACAATCTTCTAACGCATACTCTCAGATAACACCGGACGCTACCAGGCTCGATAGTAGCCATTTGGCTCCCCAGCATCGCACACAGGCCAGGACAGCCACCCTCGTACCGTACCTGTGTTGTCGATCTCTGTCAGCTCTTGTGCCCCCCGGCCAATTGTATACGACAGACTCGGCCCTGTCGATTGGGTCGTTTCACAGTAATCTGCTCATTCCTAGTACTGGCGGCGGGTACTCGAGGCGAGTGAAGCACGGAGAAAATCTTGCCACCATGTCCGCGAGCTCAGGGACTCCGTACATCTTCTCGCCCACGGATCACGGCCACCTGATCCCGTATCTCGCAGCGATCCACGCATCATGCATTAGCCAGGACCGAACACTCGCAACATTCCTGCCCCCACTGTCCCACGAGAAGCTTCTCGGCTGGTGGAAGGAACGTATAGCAGAAGTCACAGCCGGCACCCGCATGATGCTGATTCTGCTCGACGAATCTGAGCCGGGAACCAAGCCCAAGGGGACAGAGCTCATGGGCGTCGTCATGCTCAGTATGCCCTACTCCGAGACTGGTCCCTTCCGCGGCTTTGTCGAAAAGCTCCTCGTCAGCCCCAAGTTCCGTGGGCGTGGCGGTGCGAGAATGCTGATGAGTGCATTGGAGGGCGAGTCCATTCGACGAGGACGGACTCTGCTGGTACGAGGACAAGTATTCGTGCCCCCTTGGAACCCCGTCGCTGACGAACCGCCCAGATGCTCGACACTGAAGCTGGAAGCGTGGCGGAACTTATGTACCGGAAGTTTGGGTACGTGGAAGTCGGCAGAATTCCCAACTTTGGCATCAGCCCTGCTGTGCCACGACAGCTGAAGGACGAGGTCTTTTTCTACAAGCACCTTCAGACGTGACCCGGCGTGTTTGTGTCTTCCTTAGCGTTGGGAGGGCGGGAGTGATTTTTAGATATTGGGACGCAAGTGCAACGGTGATGTGACCCGTCGTCCGTCGCCGTGTCAATGGAACTGAGAACGGGATTTGGAAATGGAGTGATCGTATTGTTCTGGTATTCCGCTCGACCAACTTGCATGAAGCACCAATGCTTAAAAACACTATCGCCACGCAGGGGGTCGGCCGGAGCAGCTCGGTGACGGCGTCTCGGGATGACGGGATCCAGCCCCGCTTTCCCCGATGGCGCGCAGGCGCGCCTGCCGCTTGCTTACCAGGTACCTGGCACTGGGAGAACACCGTGCTTAGTAGTCACTAGGCTTGGGCGAGGCCGTCGTGAGACCGGCGACAACGTCAACGAGACGCCGACCGGCGCCACACCAGTCTGTCAAACCCTAGCTTGTCTCCTTGAATTTGGCCTTTCCTGTACGGGTCTCAGCCGAGCCTGTGAATGCGGAGACGGTGACGTTCGTTGGTCAGCTTTCCCTTCAAGGTGCAAAGCCCGAGATCACGCAATCCACCCACAATCAGATACCGCCAGGATTTCATGGCTGATGGTGTTACTTGCGGCGGACAAGACGTCTGGGCGGAAGGGGATGGGGGCTGGAGACAACTACCTACACCTCCTACATATCTAAAACCCAGGGATCTCCACCACCTCCGACACACACTTATAAGACAGCTTGTCCAGCACTCGATTGACAGAAGGCCAAATTCAACTACATTGTTCTTTTGAAAGCCCCTCTATTACTTACAACCTCTCTATTACTTGTAACCCCTTGAGCCAACTTGGTGCTTTCATAATGTCTGCCATTCAGAAAAACGTCGAAACCGCTTCCGAAAGCTACTCCTCCAGCTTCACGCAGGGCCATCTCGCGCTGCCCCCAGCCAAGAAGTACCTTGTCTTGACCTGCATCGATGCCAGAATCGACCCTGCACGGGCTTTTGGCATCGAGCTGGGTGATGCGCATGTTGTTCGCAACGTAAGTCTGAACTAGCCGCAGGACCATCAAAAAATAAAGAAGGCAAAGGTCGCTTACTTGGCGCTTCCAGGCCGGTGCTTCTGCGATAGATGCGCTTCGCAGCATCATCATCTCTCAGCAGCTCCTTGGCACGCAGGAGATCGTGCTCGTCAAGCACACCGGCTGCGGCATGCTGACGTTCAAGAATGAGGACGCATTTGCGGTTGTCGAGAAGAAGCTCGGGTTAGTCCACGAAGCCTGCCTCGTTACCGTGTGGAGGTAATCTTCTCACTGACACGTTCTCCAGGGCCGAAGCGTCCTCTGAGCTCAAGGCTCGCGGGTTTGACTTCCTGCCTTTCTCCGACCTGGAGGAGGCCGTGAAGAAGGATGTTGATTATATCAAGGGGTCTAAACTGGTGCCGGACAGTGTGACGCTTAGCGGGTGGATTTACGAAGTCGAGACGGGCAAGACGAAGCGTGTTGTCTGAGACTGGCGTGACCAGGAGGCAGCAGGGTGCCGCGGCTGTTTGCTTTTAGGGTGTCTCTAGGCATCACTTGGTTTAACGGGGTTAAATATGAGATATTTCACTGGCCTGACAGGTTGTCATGTTGAACAAGACCCTGGCAGTGCTGATTTCTTAAGTTGAACTTTTGGTGGCACTAGTGACATGGGAAGGCGTTTGGTGCCGACCTAGGAATGTGAACGATGCCGTGCGCCACGTTTGGACAGCGGGGCAGACGTGGCTTCCGTGCCCCGCTCCAGGTGGACCACTAGACGTCCCTGGATGCCAAACTGGGAAAGGCCTGAGGCAGTAAACAAAGGAGCGGCCCAAACGCGGTCCAGTCAGAAGAGGCCAGCTCGGGTACGCGACGACTGCGATTGCAATGTTTACCCCGGGACAAACATCAACATCGCAAGGGGGTTGCTACCAACAACAAAAGCCCATCGCGCACGACCAACCCACCCTCACCTCCCGACCGTCATACCCTCTTTTTTTTCGTATGTAAAAAAAAAGGAATTTGTCGAGCTGGCACACTCGCTATCCTCACCGGTCTCCTTTCTCTCTAGATCTTTTGCGTCAATTGCACGCCTGGCCTGTCCAGCTAGCCGTTTTGCCAATCCTAAATTCCGGTCCTGTTATCCGTATAGTTGTCGACGACCGCTTCCTCCACCGCCGACTGTAGCGACTAGTATCTTACGCCACCTATCGTGCTCCTCCCCGCCTTCCGGGGAGCGCAACCGATTGTACAAGATGGATTCCGACCTGGACTCTGTCTTTAGCATGGGAGACGAGTCGGACTTCGCGCCTGCGGTACGTTTGCTTCTTTGCGATGGTCTGGTGCAAATTTCTTGTCCTGCTGTGGACTCCACCCGTCACCCAGATCGCACTCAAATTTCTCAATGTCGCAACTTTGGGAAGGAGGACTAGGCCTGGCCGTGCCTTCCTTCCAAGTTGATGCCTATTTCCCGCCGCACAGAGGTGCCTTGTACAACAGTCCCTCCCGGGTTCGCGCGCCATCTTTTGCGCTCAATTCTTCGAGGCTCCTCGTCGCAATAGGATCGCGACGAAGCTTGACTGCCCGAACCCACGCCTCTTCACCTCTACGCCCTCCTGTACCTACCTTCCACCCATACCACCCCGATCACATTTTCTACATCCCTCTCCATTACACCTTCACATCGGCGCCTCACCGACAAGATGTCTGCGCCGCCGCCTCCCGAACCGGCGGCCGAGCCCGCAACGCCCGATGTTTCAGCCGGAACAGTAACTGATTCGTCGCAGAAGCCGAAAGCCAAGGCACCCGCTGTCAAGAAAGCGCCAGCGAAGAAGCTGACGCAGACCACGCTGAAGACCAAGGCCGCGCCCAAGAAGCGGGCGAAGCCTGAAAGCGACGACGACGATGGCGCTTCGACCTTCTCCAATACCCCTCCGAGCGCTAAGAAGCAGAAGAAGGCCCCTGCTGCCAAGAAGTCCAGCGGGAACCCCCTCGAAGAGATCGAGAACGATAGCATGATGATTGACGACGACGAGCCTAGTGCCTCGGCACCCAAGTCGAAGAAGAATGCCACAGATACCTACCAGAAGCTTACCCAGCTCGAGCACATCATCAAGCGTCCCGATACCTATATTGGTTCAGTCGAGCCTACGGAGCAGCAAATGTGGGTTTTCAACAAGGAGACAAAGCTCATGGAGTACCGCAAGGTCACCTTCGTCCCTGGTCTTTACAAGATTTTTGACGAAATTCTCGTCAACGCTGCCGACAACAAGCAGCGTGACGCCACCATGACCTACATGAAGGTGACCGTCGACCGCGAGAACGGAGAAATTTCCGTCGAGAACAACGGAAAGGGTATCCCCGTCGAAATTCACGGAAAGGAGAAGATCTACATCCCGGAGATGATTTTCGGTCACCTCCTTACCGGTTCCAACTACGACGATGACGAGAAGAAAACTGTTGGTGGTCGCAACGGTTACGGCGCAAAGCTTTGTAACGTCTTCAGCGAGCAGTTCACCCTTGAGTGTCAGGATTCCACCAACGGCAAGAGGTACAAGCAGGTCTGGACCGACAACATGGGCAAGTGTGGCAAGGCGAAGATCACAAGCAGCAAGACTAGTGATTTTGTTCGTGTCACCTTCAAGCCCGATTTCAAACGGTTCAGCATGGATGGCATCGACGACGACCTCGAGTCTCTGATCTACCGTCGAGTTTACGACATGGCCGGTACCGTCCGCGGCATCAAGGTCTACATGAACGGCACCCACATCAAGCTTGCCTTCAAGGGCTACTGCGAGATGTATGCCAAGGCTATCGCGAAGGAGCGCGGCGCCGAAGAGGGCGTCGAGCCCAAGGTTGTGGTCGAGGTCGACAAGACGGATGCCCACCCGCGATGGGAGGTTGCATTCACGGTCTCGGACGGCTCTTTCCAGCAAGTATCGTTCGTCAACTCTATCGCAACAACGTCTGGCGGCACGCACGTCAACTATGTCGCCGACCAAATTACCGGGTCGCTGCTCAAGACCCTCGACAAGAAGAAGAAGGGCCACGCCCTCAAGCAGAACCACATCAGGAACCACATCTTCATCTTTGTCAACTGTCTTGTCAACAACCCGGCGTTCACTTCGCAGACCAAGGAGCAGATGACCACTAAGGTCAGCCAATTTGGCAGCAAGTGTCCCCTGACTGAGGAATTCCTAAAGAAGATCGCCAAATCCGACGCGATCCAGAACATTATCGATTTTGCCGAGAAGAAGGCCGACAAGTTGATGGCCAAGAGCGACGGCAACAAGCGATCCCGCATCAGCAACTCGAAACTGGTTGATGCCAACTTGGCAGGTACCCGACATGGCCACGAATGTACCCTGATTCTCACCGAAGGTGACTCCGCCAAGAGTTTGGCTGTTGCCGGACGTGCAATCTTGGATCCCGACCGCATCGGAGTCTTCCCCCTTCGTGGTAAGATGCTGAACGTCCGTGACGCATCGATCGACCAAATCACGAAGAACCAGGAAATTCAAAATATCAAGCAGTTCCTCGGTCTCAAGCACAAGACCGTCTACAACGACACTAAAGGCTTGCGGTATGGTCACCTGATGATCATGGCCGATCAGGATCACGACGGTAGTCATATCAAGGGTCTTCTCATCAACTTCCTGCAAGTCCAGTACCCCTCCTTGCTGCAGATTCCAGACTTTTTCCGAGAGTTCATCACCCCCATCGTGAAGGTTTGGCAGGGCCCCAACCCGAAGAAGCCCCAGAGACTCAAGTCCTTCTTCACCCAGCCTCAGTACGAGGAGTGGAAGGAAACTCACAAGAGTGAGCTTTCCCGATGGCACTACAAGTACTTCAAGGGTCTGGGTACCAGTTCGAACGAAGACGCCCAGGTCTACTTTACCAATCTCGATGACCATCTGAAGGAATTCAACACCATGAAGCCTGACGAGGCCGATCTCTTTGACCTCGCTTTCTCCAAGAAGAAGGCCGACGCAAGAAAGGAGTGGCTCGGCAACTTCGTGCCCGGCACGTACCTCGACCACTCCTCCAAGTCCATCACCTACACGGACTTCGTCAACAGGGAACTTATTCTCTTCTCCATGGCAGATAACATGCGATCCATTCCGTCCGTTATTGACGGATTGAAGCCGGGTCAGCGCAAGGTCATGTACGCCTGTTTCAAGAGGAACCTCGTCAAGGACCAAAAGGTCATCGAATTGGCCGGTTACGTCTCAGAGCAGACCTCGTACCACCACGGCGAAACCTCCCTCCAGCAGACCATCATTGGTCTCGCGCAAAACTTCGTGGGCTCCAACAACATCAACTGCCTTGAACCCAGTGGTAACTTCGGTTCTCGTCTTGCCGGTGGTTCTGATGCTGCCAGTCCCCGTTACATTCACACGAGACTGTCCCCCTTCGCCAGAAAGATCTTCTCGACCCTCGACGAGCCCAACTTGGAACCCCAGTATGAAGACGGAAAGAGAATCGAGCCTAAGGTGTACGCGCCCGTCATTCCTATGATTCTTTGCAACGGTGCCGACGGTATCGGCACTGGTTGGAGTACCTCAATTCCCAACTATCACCCGATTCACATCGTGGAAAACTTGAAGAGGCGCATGGGTCGTCTCGACCCCGCGGACCCTGAGGGTGCGCCTTTCGAACCCATGATGCCGTGGTTCCGTGGCTGGAAGGGTACCCCTCAGGTCGCCGAGAAGGACAGGTACAAGTTCAACGGTATCTGCGAGCTTGACGAGAAGACTGGCGAAGTCGTTATTACCGAACTTCCCATTCGCATGTGGACGGACGATTTCAAGGCCAAGCTGGAAGAGGTCATCAGCGGTACCAAGGGTCCGGTCTGGATCAAGGATTACAAGGAGTTCAACGATCACAAGAACGTCCACTTCGTCATCCAGATGGACGACAAGCACGCCAAGGATGTCATGGCGGACGGTCTCATGGAGCGTTTCAAGCTGAACAAGCAGGTCGCCACCTCGAACCTGGTCGCGTTCGATTCTCGCGGCCAGATTCGCAAGTACGAGAAGGTCGAGGACATTCTAGAGGAGTTCTTCCACTACCGCCTGGAGATGTACGCCGACCGCAAGAAGCATTGGCTTGGTGTTTACCATGCCGACTACAGAAAGCTGTCGGAGCAAGCCCGCTTCATCCGGGAAATCATCGACGGCAAGCTTGTCGTCGCCAAGAAGAAGAAGTCAGTGCTGGTCGAAGAACTCGCTAAGCGCAAGTACGAGCCTTTCCCCAAGGGCAAAGACAAGGAAGTCAAGAAGAAGAACACCGACGAAGAAATGGAGGGTGCCGACGAGGACGATGAAGATGCGGCCGATGAACAGTCGAATGCTTACGACTACCTTCTTTCTGTTCGTGACCCCCCTTCAAAAGGTTTCTCTTATCTCGTTTTGTGGGCTAACATGTTTGAACAGATGCCCATCTGGTCGCTCACCTACGAGCGCCTCGAGAGACTGCAAAGACAGATCGAGGCCAAGAAGGCAGAGCACGATGCTCTTCTCGCCCTGAGTGAGAAGGACTTGTGGTGCAAGGATCTTGATGATTTCGTCGCCGAGTGGGAGAACCAGATGGCTCTCGACGCTGAGATTCAGACATCCATCCGCAGACTTGGCCGCCGCGTATCCAAGAAGATAGGTGCAGGCAAGGGACGCAAGGCCAAGAAGGATGATGATGACTACGAGCCGGGCGAGAAGAAGCGAGCCGGTGCAAAGCTCAAGGCTGCGGCGGCTCCGAAGGTCACCGAGAAGGCCGCCGAGAGGTTCGCTGCCATGTTCGAGAAGCAAAAGACCAAACCCAAGGCGAAGGACGGTGCCGATTCGGACGCATTCTCGGATGACGACTTCGCCGCCCTCGGTCGCAAGAGCGCTGCCAAGTCCGCAGCAGACAAGCCTCAGAGAGCCGCCAGCACCAAGAAGAAGCCTGTCTACACCTTGTCTGACACTGACGACGACGAAGATTTCGCTAGTCTGGGCAAGAGCACATCTACTCCTGTAGATTCGGAGGACAACTCGCAGGCCCAGAAGCCCGCGCCAGCGAAGAAGTCCTCGCCCCTCGTCGAAGAGTTGGATAGTGACGACGACTTCGAAGGCCTAGGCAAGAAGACTTCTAGTGAAAAGCCCGCACCAGCTGAGCCGGCGAGCAAGCCTGCTGCCTCGCGTCGCGCTGCATCGACAAAGAAGTATGTTATTGATGACTTGTCCGATGAGGATGACGACGATGACTTTGCGGACCTCGGTAAGAAGAGCACGTCCGCCGAGCCTGCGCCAGCCAAGTCTTCAGCAACCAGCCGAGGACAGAGGGCTGCCGTAACCAAGAAGCCCTCGTACGCCCTCGAGGACGATGAATCTGAGGCGGAGGACAACCAGATTGGTGACATTGGCGCTATGGTCCGTGGCATCGGTGGATCCAAGACCGAGTCGCAAAATGGCCGACTTAGCCTGTTTGCCATGAACCGTCCCGACGGCCGTGACTCCACCCTTCCCAAGATCAAGACCAAGCCGTCCAGGACGTTCGACGACGACGAGGTCGACGACACCAACTACGAGCTTCTTGCACGATCCTCGCCCCACAAGACAATTACCAAGGGCGACGAGATCGATAGCTTCTTGAGCGACGACGGTGCACCCGCCCCGAAGGCCTCGGCCAAGGCGTCGTCGTCAAAGGACAAGGCCGCAAGTGCAGCTCCGGCGGCCAAGAAGGCCCGCGGCCGCCCTGCCGGATCGAAGAACAAGGCCAAGGATGCTGAAGCGCCCTCAAAGGCCAAGCCCAAGACCAAGGCGGCCCCCAAGCCGCCCACACTCTCTCCCGCCGCAAAGGCATACGCGGCGAAGAAGGCCACGAAGCGCGTCCTGAGCGACGACGAGGACGATGATGTGGAGATGGAGGAACCGGAGTCCGAGCCTAGACCCGCAGCCAGAAGCCGTCCCGGACGTGCAGCTGCGACCAAGGCGAAGGCGAAGCCGACATACAAGTTTGACAGTGACGATGACGAGGCGAGCGACGATCCTTTTGATATGGATGAGAGCGATTAAAAGAAGTTGTCTCGAGAGGAAAGCCAACGGATACAACGCAGAAAAGGCGTGCCTGTGAATGTGTGTATATGGTGGGACCGGAACGGCGAAAGGGGTAAACGGTGGGCGGTGTCGCAGGAGGCAGCTTAGCCGGCTGCCTTCAAGCTTGCTTTGATGGTCAAAGTATTTCTCACGGTCGGGGGAAACATATCTTGCTTTGCTTTGCTTTATTTTTTTCCTACGCAGGCCAGCGGGCCTGCTTCTTGCTCTCATCAGACTCAGTATGTCGTGTGCTCTATAGGGAAAGACAACATGGACTACCTCTTCGTATGCCGTGGCCTTGCTTGATATGTGTGATATCCATCCCGGCCTCGTTCCTTCGGTGGCTTGCCTTCCCCCGTGGCCTTTGCAGCACATGGTCACTCTGGCACGTTCTGTCTCCTTGACATCTAAGAAGGAAAATATGATGGTGATGTGATCAAGACCTAGACAGCCTAGCCAGTAACGGCCGTTGCATTACTCAACCAAGAGACTGGAGCAGGCAGGGAGGTTGTTGACCCACTCAGAATTACTAGAAAGATCGACCCATGGCAAAGCTAGATGAGAGGCGGCAGCGTGATGTACTTGACGTTTCGCGACAAGTCGGGCACCGCGAACGCTGTTATTCGTGACGTTGAACATCTGCCAGCAGGCGCTGCGGCGTTTTCAAGTGTCAAATAGGGAGCATAGAAGATGGTCCAAGGTACTTGGCGAGGCCGTGCCCAAAGCACGGAAATATCCGCGAAGTTTAGCAGTTCACCAAACGAGTACATATATCAGCAACATACACACGTCGCACGCGGTTCATAGAAATAACTCGTTTGTTATGTCCCTAGTCAATCTGATGATCCCCCATTCGCCGAAGCCGTGTGCCATGAAGAGACCTAAAAACACAACAATACACTACATGCGTACACGACAATCCATTCCACGTCCTCGTCCCCGCCTCCACTTGGAGCTACCGCCTGCCAACACCATTATCGTTTTGTTGCTCATTGTGCGCAACTAACTCCAGTAGAAACCAACCGCGAACCTGACCACGCCAAGAAAAATGTCGCAGGGAGAAAGGTTTTGGTGCGTGATCTCATTCATGTTCGTCATGAGTCGTTCCGTTGTCGCCAGACCAGTGGCATACGACGTATATCCGCCAGCCTGTGTACACTCAGAAAACCAAGTCGAATGAGCGAGTTTAGGAGGCAACCATGGGAGTGTTCTCCTCGGGAACGACGGGCTCGTTCTTCTCGAACTCGGTGCTGGGGGCAGCAGGGAAGTCCTTCTCCTCGACCGCAGGGGAAGCAGGGGCGACAGGGGCGGCAGAGGGCTTGGGGGAAGCCTCGGGGGAGACGGAGCGACGTCCAATCATCTGCTGGGCCTTGGCGGTGTAGTCACCCATGTACTGCTTGGTGATGTCGGCGGCTTGGGCGGTGTGCTTGCTAGCGACGCTGCGAAGCTGGCTCGTCTGCTGGTTGATGACCTCACTGGCCTGCTTCAGCTGGGCGTCAATGAGCTCCTGGTTCGAGGTGTAGATCAAAGGAACGCCGAAGATGGACGTGGTGGCAATGAGAGCCAGACCCCAGAGGGGCACGATCTTGACGAGGTAGTAGGCGATGAAGGCACCCAGGAAGGCCTGTGAAAGAAGTCGGGGTTAGGTCCGATGATGTTCAGAAATGCGGGGCAGGTCACGCGAGCAACTTACAGCGGCAGAAGCGCCGACGTTCTCGGCGAACAGGATACGCTGAGCCTCAATCACGAAGAAGTTGATGAGCTCGTGGACGTCTCCTATCATCGCATCGAGCGTATCTCTGGGGATAACGTAGTAGCGGCGGGGGCGAATCTGGGTGGCCAGGCCGTTGTTGAGGACGGCCTTGCCGGCGAGCTCGGCAAGGACGGTGGTGCCAAGCACCATCCAGGTGAGCTTCAGGCTGTACCGCAGGACATCGAGGTAGCGGGCAGCGAAGATAAGAGTGACAATGGAGAGGTAAGCAATGGCGGAAGCACCTGGAGTTGTTTGTTAGCCGGGGTTGGGTTGCTGCCACAGGCCGCAGCATCACGTACGAGGGTTGTTCCACGAGATAAGCTCGAAAAAGAAGGAGTGGTAGTGAGTCAAGGGTTGGCCGGTAGCCGCCGGGTTGGAAGGGGTTCTGCGAGAGGCGGCGAGGTTGCCGAACTCCGTGGAAGCCTTTGCGGACTGGTCCTTGACGTTCTGGGCGACAGGGCCTGGAAGGGAGACGGTCAGTTCCACCCTCACGAAATGCGTCGCGAATACGTCATGCGCGCCAGTAATTGGGGAAACGTACCGTTGGCGATCTGCTGGTAGGCAGCAGCGGCGTCTGGGGATTGATGGTTAGCTTATCGTGGGCGCCGGGCGCGAGGGTGAAGCTCTGGAATACTGTTCGCCGAGTTAGCTGGAGCTTTCCCAGACAGGTTGCCCTGCTCGTGTCGGGCGGTAGCCGTAGGATGGGAAAGACGCGAGCCGCTACGATAACGACGTACCTTACTGTCCTTGGTAGCTTGGACGTAGGAGTTGCCGTTGGCAGCGGGAGCCGTGGTCGGGGCGTCCGGGAAGTCGGCCATTGCGAATAGATCTCACGAAGAATTTGCTTGTGAGCTGTATGGAGGTGTGATGCGGTAGAGGCGGTCGTGTGCGATGCTGGGGTCTGCTAGAAGATACAGGACGAGCAGAGCGGCGGGTGTTTCAAGAAATCGGAGCTTGTGTGTCTGTCTGCGTGGCAGAAGAGGGATCAGATCAGATCAGATCTGGACAGCTAGGAGGGAGGAAGTCTGGAGATAAGAAGGGCAGAGGAGCAGATTGTTTGTGATGACGATCCGAATGTCAAGCAGAGAGAGGTAAAGCTGGGAGAGGAAGAAGAGTGTGTGGGTGGAAGTTGGTGGCAGGTGGGAGGGAAGGGGAAAAAAGACTTTCTGTGTGTGTGTGTGTGTGTGTGGTGTGGTGTGGTGCTGTGTGCGCGCGCGGCTGGTCTGGGTGACAAGTGATGCAAATGAGGATCAAAAAGAAAGGAGCACCAGAGTCCACCAGGACCGTCCGTGCCAAACGCCAGCCCAGCAGCACAGCAGGCACGTCGCTCCTCCCGCAGCACCACACTTGCTTGTTCTGGCAGAGCAGTGACGCTCCTGCCTCCAAAGCAAGCCCTGCTAGCCATCGATGGGGCCCACGCAGCCGCAGGAGGAGCTTTCTGCCCAGTGGACCTCGCACCTTCCCTACCTACCTACCTAACCTACCTAGGCACCTCAAGGGTGGCCCCCGGGGGGACCTTACCTCACCTGAGGTACCCGAGGTATCTCTCCCTTTTTACCCTTTTACATCCACCGCCTTTGCTCTGGTGTACTGCGTAATACCCCCCAGCATCCGTATTACCAGTGTCCTACACGAATACTCCACGAATATAGGCTCGATGCCTTGCTTGACCGAACCATCCGTTGATGTTTGACTAACTCTACATATGGACACTGCTTGCTGTGCTTTCCCGTATGCTGCAGCTGCAGCGTCGGTGGGCCCAAGATAGACTAGGGCCCCTGCTCGGTCGGAGTGTGGCTAGTGTCCGCTCCAGCTTGTTTCCGAGTTGATGACGCAAAAAGTGTGCCACAGCAACGAATCCCGGTACCCATTGACTACCTTCAGCTGGCGGCATCGCGACGGCCAATGACGAGGTATCGTGCCGGTCTCGCCTCTGCAATGCCGTACCGGCCCCCGTCTTTGGCGTCATCCCACCGTCCTCTCGAGGCGCTAGTTATGCGGGCGGCTTGTGACGTCCGTCTTTCTCCCCTTCAGTGTTTCCCTGCGAGGTTGGTCCAGGCCTTTCAGCAGTCCAGCAGCAGCAGGCTGCATGTTGGGAGAGGGCTGGCTGGATGAATGGGTGTGTTCACCATCTCATCATCGACCTGCAGCTGATGGGGCTGGGGCGTCGAACACAGGGCAAGGAAAACCTGCAACCATGGCATTTTGATATCTGATTTTCTGCTGTCGTGTTCATTTCGTCCGTCCGGCCGGCGACCCGCTGCTGTAGGTACAACCGTACGGATACACTTCCCAGGCTTTCCTTCCCCTCGCTGCGATTGCGACCAACAGTCAACGTTGGAGATGCTCAAGCACAAGCAGGCGTGGCCCTAGCTCTCCGAGCTTTCGGAGGGACGTAGCGCATTATGGCCCGCCCGCCGTCGCTGCCCCTCCTCCCTTCCCAGCAACCGAAACTCGCGATATCACCCTCAATCGCCCATCCCGACATTGTTTTTCTATGATTCCCCGTCCGTTGCCCGGGCTTTTGGCGAGACGAAACCCGGGATTCCCTTTTGGCACCGCGCTGTTGCGCCGCACCGTTTGCCAACGCACCAGATCAAACCTCCACCGAAATCACTCCAGATCTCACCGACCGACCGGGTATGGCAATCAGACGAACCCCTGCAAGCGACGACCTGGCCAACCGCCCTCTCGAGATGCTCAAGCGCCATCGGAGCCGGAAGACTCACAACTCATCTAGCGCCACCGACAGCTCGCCGCGCCGTTTGCATCCGGCGCCGACGACAACGGCATCGTTTCGTGCCTCAGCGTCTACATGAGATGCCCCTCCCTCCAGAAAAGGCGCGGGGGCACGTGCGCCAACCTCCTCCCGCTCGACACGTGCCAAACGCCCAGACTCCTTGGACAGCAAACCGCACAACGTCAACCATCTAACCTACCTAGCTTGAAGAAAAAAAGGACAGCAGCAATATCCAAGCGAACTAATTCGTAGTCGCTCATATGACAATCGCCACGTTTAATCAGTTGGTGGCTCGCTCCCGATACAGTGAAGGGTGAGAAAGCTAAAGCAACTGAGCGTTTGTAGCGGCTGCATGCATGCGAATTTCCCCAACGAAGTCAAAAAGTTGTGATGTGTACTATGTAGTGACACCTAACTGACTGTCGTGGCAACCAACCAACCACCTGCAACCCCCTCGCAGAGAAAATTGAAAGGAGAGTAATAACAAACTGCCTACGTGGAGAGAAAAGATAAACGAAAAAAAAAAAGAGACCCCAAATCCACTCCTACCATAGCAACGATGGCATCTCCAGACCGGTGTATCCCAGTCTCAGGTTCAGGTCTGGCGGGCACCACCACACTTTCACATGCAAAAATGGACGATGCGACCGCGTGAGAAGAGAGAGGGAAAAAAGAGACGAGGTTCCTTCTAGAACCAACCAACTGCAGGTACCTACAATTGTGAGCTCTCCACCCCGGGCCTGCACCGCCACACAAGGGGTCCAATTGCCAAAAACCGCAATACGACGCTCAAAATGGTTGGCCCCACTCAAAGATAGGGGGGGAAACCGTTGGCTGTTTTGACATCGTCCGATGGAGGCGCCCTACAATCCTATCCTGGGTGAATGTTGCACGGCTTCCCAATTACTGGTACCAAATGACAACATGGACGTGAAGAGCACGTTTCGTGACACGACTTGAAAGATATGATCCATTTGAACAGTTTCTACTGGTGAAAATTATATTTGTCTGTAGTCTGACTGAATCTGTCCCAAACTCCGCCCGACTGCCCGTGACGAGGGAATAAGAAGAAGAAAAACAACAACAAAAAACGGGCAGCGGGACTGGAAACCCCCTAGTCATAGAGACGGACGTCCATCCGTTTCGGAGTGTTTCCTCAACTCCAATGCTATGTGTGAGAATCGAAGTAAAAAAGGCTTCAAGGGGCGACAATCTAGAATGCAATCAATGTCTTCGAATGAAAAGTGCTCCTCCCAACGCGGAGCTTGTTCAGCCTCCGCGGATGCAATGTGTTGCCTTCTATACGACGACCAGATGACGTTCGATTGACAACAAAGGCCTGGTGTCCCGGTTGCAAACGCCGTCGTCCCCATGCGAGAATGCAAAAATGGTCTAGATGCTCCGAATGCTCTCGTTCGTTCTATATGGAACGCCAAATGGGTCATGAAACGCGCTTTTTCTTTATCTTCGCCAGCCCCAGAACCCCGTTCCCGCCGCGGGCGCGGGAGACGCTGCCGGTACGGGTGCCGGCGCCGCAGGCTTGGCCGCCTCTGCTGTCGCGCCCGTCAGCCGGCCGAAGACGCCCATGGCGGCAGACGCGGCTGTTCCCGCTGTCGTAGCCGCGGGCGCAGACGACGTCTCCGCGGCAAGGAGGCCGTGCGCCTTGCGCAGATGCTCTAGCTTCTGCTTCATCTCTTCCGCCTCTTGCCTGGCAATAGCTTCGGCCGTCTTGGCTTGGACGAGCTCCAGCAGCAACGCCTCGTGCTGATCGTCGGTGGGTGGTGGAGGCGCGGGCGCCGGCGCGGGCGCAGACGTAGGCGCCGGCGTCATTGTCGGAATCGTAGAGTCGTGCGGCTTGGGCAGGGACGATAATCGCTTGTTGAATATCGATCCCGCCTGAGATGGCGTCGACTTGCTCCTACCCAGCTTCAGCTCTCTCAGGCCGGTGCCGCTCGCGGAGCTCTTCCTAAGGGGTCCGTCGTCGGCTTGACTATTAGTGTCCGCCTCTGCGGCAGATGCCCGGGCCCTCATTGTGTGTATCTGTTTCTCCAGCCGCTGCTTGTCCTGGTGCAGGATGCGCGTGTGCGAGTGGGATTCCCGAACCTGATCCTTCAAGGCGGATATCTCCTGGTCCAAATCGTGTATCTTCCGGTTGTAGTCTTGCGACTGTGAGATGGCGCTGGCCAGCTGGTCCTTGAGCTGCTGCAATTCCTGTTGCATTTCCGACTTGGACTCGCTGCGAGACACCCTGCGCTCGCCGCTGCCGTGGCGCCCGAACCTCTCCTCGACGACGTCCAGCAGGTGCGAGAGATCCTCGGCCGAGGGCTGCGCATCGGTCTTGGCATTTTCTTGTGGGTTCGCAGTGGCCACGTCTCCATCGCCTCCCTCGCGTGCCTCAGTTGCGGGGTCGCCGCCCGCCCTGACGGTGTTGGCGCTCGCATCGGTGCTGACCGAGTCGTTGCTGGCCTTCTTTCGCAGGCCGTCCAGCAGAGAGCGGACGGCCTGCTTGTCGTCCTCGCGCTGTTCCCGTTCTTTTTGTAGCTCGTTGGCGAGCAGGGCGTGGTTTCGTTGCAGCTCGGTCAGGGCGGCGAGGAGGTCTTCGATCTGGGTGTGCAGGTAGCGATCGTTTGTGTTTTTGGCGCCGGTGCCGTGGATGGATTTGGAGCTGCTGGCATTGCCGCCGGCGACGGGGGTCGATTCGCGGATGGATGCGTTATCGTCGGTGTTGGCTGAATCGCGGGACACGGTGGTCGCTTCGGTGGATGCGGAGCTCAGGACGCTGACAGAGCTGGCTTCCATCGAATTGAGGGTGGAGGCCAGGCTCTGCTTCGAAGTGCTCCGGCGCAACATGCTCAAGGGGCGTGACGGAGCGGTGAGGCCCGGGCTGAGGGTGGTCTTCGGGGAGATGATGGTGGAGGAAGCCCAGATGCGACCCAGAAATCGGGAGGCTGCGGTGGTCACGTCCGAGGAACGCGCCGCATTTGCGCTAGCGATCTGCGCGTCTCGGTACCCCTGCTCCAACTGTAGCAATCTCTCGCGGGTGACAACGCCCGATAGACTGACAAAATCTTGGACGAACTCGTCTGCGTTGTAATGGTAACAATCCCACAGACCTCTGGAAAGGAGAAGTTGCATGACATCCTCCAGCTCGGTGCACGCTAAAATCCGGGCTTGGTTCTTCTGCATCAGGGATAGGGCGACCCGCATAAGGGTCTCCGGGGCCCCCTCAGCAAAGATAACATCGTAGATGCGAAACAGCATCGGCAGGGGACATGTAACGGCAAAAAAGCTGAGGAACCACTGTGAAACGTACGCCGGATCAACCTGCAAGTCCTCGAGGTGGTTCGACACCGGCGTCAGGTGTTCTCGAAGAAGCTCCCGAAATTGATAGATGCGCACATGCAGTCCTGACAGATCTGGCAGGAAACAGCTCCGCAGATCATATCGTTCCATCAATCTGCCCGTCCCAAGGTTAGCTTCGACGTTGCATCCCATCAGAAACCATGTTTCTTTTTTTTTTCTCAACCCCGTGCCACTCGGATGTAGGAAATGTCCAAGACACGTTAAAACGGTCATGGTGTGTTTTTGCACTTACCGAACCAAGACGCAAAATGCCTGCTTGTCGGGCATGTGCATCAGTAGCGGGCCGACGAGAAAGGCCAGCCCCTGGCAGTACCCAATCTTCGTGTCGTAGAGGCTAAAGCACTTCAACACCCTGCCCAGCATGCGCTGCCCGTCGCCGTCCGGATCACGGAACATGTCGACTCCGGGGAAACTCCGGCCCAAATCCTTGCCGATGGTGGCCTCGTAGGGGCTCGACTCGCCCGAGAATCGCTCGTATTGTTCCTCCAGTGCGGAGTCGCGAGCACCCGACATGCTCTGCCACACGACACCTCGCAGCGGGGGCGGCACACCTTTGCGGATCTTGTTCGAGAGCAGAGTCGGCAGGCGGGCGGCCGTCTGCTGGTAGTCCTTGACCAGTGCGGCGTAGAACTCCAAGTCTGTCATCGGCGGCGGCGGCAGCATCGAGTATCGCAAGGCCGGGGGCGTTGGCCCATTGACCATGTGTCGTAGTTGTGCCATCGACGGTGGTCTAGGGCGGTTGGTGGAGGGGGAAACTTGCTCGGCGGGCTGTACCTTGATACTCTTCGGGTTCGTAGCCAACTTGTCGTTTTCTTTCTCAAGCATAGCCAGCAACATGGCGGTCGACTGGTGGTGTGGTTAGCCTCGTGGATCGTGAGCGGCGGCAACACACGCAACGACTCACCCTGTCGGTATCTGCGTCCCTGGGTTCTTCTGCCTCTGTTTTTTGCAACTCGTCCCAGTTCACTTCTTCCTCGTCTTCCTCGTCTACCGGTACGTGTGCGCCGGGCTGTCCAATTGTGTCTCGCGGTGATGCCTTGCTCGCTAGCTCTCCAACCTGGTCGTTCTCCTCGTCCCCGTAGTCGACGAGCTCGTCTTGCAGGTTCCTCGTGGTGTTGGTGGCGGGAAGAGGGGTTGCAGGATCGCTTGGGGGCGTCTTGCCGTCGTCGTCGTCTTCTTTGTCGCGTCCGTTCTCGGCCTCGGAGGGGGTGCTCTCGGGGAAGGGCAGCTTTTCGATGCGAACGGTGCTCGGTCGCCTTCTCGGTGGCGAATTGGGGCCGACGCTCGTGTCTATAGTCAGGACAGGCGGCTCGGACAGCCTGACGGTTACCATGGAATCGTGGGCCAGCATTTTGGGCGTCGTCTCCCGGGGGTCGTCGTCGGCGGCAGCCGGTGCGGGTGCTGGTCTCGACTCGGTTTTGGCATGCGTCACCTCCATGTTGTTGTCGGGCTGGTCATCTCGTTGCTGCAGCGCCGGCTCCATTGGCCAGACCTACCAAAACCCCCGACGGGTTTCTTCCTCGGCGGTTGGTATTTTGGAGGATCGCAGCAGAAGCTGGAATGTGGACTCGGGGGCGGGAGGGGGCGGAAAGCCAGCGGTAGGAGGGTCAACGAGGAGTGCGCGGCCGCAGACCAGTTGCTGGCGCGTTCATAAAACGCAGGCCAATCTCGCTGGCCGAGTCGAATACGACAATCGTGTGTTGTTCTCGAGTAAGAAACGGTTGGCTGCTGCTTTCCGCGGCGGCGGCAGTTCGGCAAGTCGGGTCCCCTCCTCGAATCGGACGCCCAATGAATGTGCCGAGAAAGAGGCGTGAAAGACAGGAGACAGTGGTTCGGGTTGACAGACCGACCACAAGCAATGCGGACCCAGGATGCGCACAAGGTTGGTGGCAGTAACAGTCACACGGCAGACACGGCGTGAGTGAGTGTCAAGTGAGTAGTAGTGAGTGAATGTGTGTGGGTGGTGATCGGCTTGTTCGTGTGCGGATGATGGAGTGGCTGGCTTCCCCCCGAAATATCTCGTCCAACGGTTTCCCGGCAAGAGAGGCAAGGGGGTTTCGAAGTCGGAAGGGCACGATGAAAAGTCAAGGCGAAAACATGGGAGGGAATCCACACAGAGGCCTAGGGATTCGGGAAAGCGAGGCCCTGGAAACAGGAGTCCTGTAAGTACAGTGTATCCGTTCACTACCTAGGGGGCCACGGGGGATGAGAAAAGAGGACTCGGTTGCTTGGGTCGGGCGGCAATAGGAGGGGATTGGCCCGTCAGGCGCGACGATTGCTCCTCTGATATTGTCGTTTCATCGAGGGGCCAAGACCGCTGAAACGCTGGGGGCGAATGGATGGCCCCAGGGTGATGTGGGCTGCATTACAATTTACAGGCGGTTCCTGCAGGTGCAATGGTGCAGGCTGCAGCCAAAGGCAAAGGTAGGCACACCTAGGTAGGAACCAAGGGCGATAGGTACCCGTGACTACGGTACCTACCTATTGACCATGGTACGGGGCCGTTCGTCAGTCGGGACTCGGAAGTCCACCACACTGCAGTCGCCCCCAGGGGCTCCTCCTGCAAGGTCGGGTTTCTATGCAAGGGCTGTTGGAATATTCTCTCTTGAGGGGCCATGCTCCAACGGTGTGGTCCTGCCTCCAGCGCGTACTAGTCTGGTCTGGACTGGACTGGATGAGCCGTTCACCGGTCGTGGAACTGGGCGGTTACTAACGGACCTAAAGATAGGTGGTGTCTCCTAGAAGGTTTACTACGGATTGCCTGCCCCCTTGCGCAGACAGACAGACAGACAGCTTCATAGCGAAGCCGTCTGTGTGTAGCCAGTGGCTTCCCAAAGATCGCCGCAGGTTGCATTCCTGTCCGGCAGATCCACGGGCTGGGTGTCGAGAAGGAAAGGGGGTTGAAAAACCAAAAAGAATGCGGGATGTGCACAGGGGAAGCAGGGAAGAGGGAATCGGATGAGATTGGGTTACGGTGGCATTGGAGGGGAGGGAATTGGCTGCATCTCGACTCGCCTGGAATGAATTGGGCGGTCAAGACACGCTGGGAGACGTCCAACGTCAAAGGGCGTATTGGCAGGCAGAGACAGACGTCTTGCCATTTGGCATTACGTGCGTGTTGTGCTGGAGGATTCAGGGACTGACATCAGCAAGTTTCGATACTATTAGTACTGCTCATTTTCATGAGCCGGAGAGGCGGGGGCAGCTAGGTAGCTACCAATTTCCCAGCAGGGGGTGGCAACGACGCGTAAAACGTCCATGTAATAGCTCCTATTACATACTACGTCGTAGGTACCTATCTCACCACAACTTCTTGGCTGTAGGTAGGCATTACCTCACCTGAGTCCCGTCCGTTCCCAAGGCTCAGCTCGCATCCCTCAGCAGTGCCGACCTACTCCCCTCTTCCAAGTTACGCGTCGGCCTGGCTACCCAAGATTATAATAACAATATTCGTATATAGGCAAAATAAGAGGGAAGGAGAAAAAAAGGCGTGTGTGCATGACGACCGAGTCACTTCTGCAAGGTACGCGCTTCGCTAGTGCGCCTCCCGGAGGCGCGGGATGTCCAATCACGTCCCGCCCCGCCCCTGCACCGAACAAGCTTCCGCGTCTGCACGACCCGTTTGGCCGCCCACCAACCACGAATCCTCGAAATTGGCCAAACCGCTCGGGTGGGGTAGTGTATTTGGTGTGCCGCCGTCGTCCATCCACGCTACAGCAGGTCATCCATCCAATGTCATTTCGATGCATTGTCATTTGTGCAGCTACAGCTACACTAGTAGAGCACACCCGCTCGTCCCTTTTCCCCATTTGCCGGGTATTACCGAGCAAGACGGCAGACGGCGAGGACGAAGAAGGACAAGAAGCAGAACTACTCTATCAGCAGACGCATAGGTAATAAGCAGGGAGATGAAGAGAGTAAGCAAGATAGAGACGCCGGCTGACAGGGCCGACGATGCCATCAATCAAGGGTTATCACCACCAACCGGCCCCACGTCAGACGTCTCAGATCTATTGCCGACTGCATCTTGGTTCGATATCGCGGCATCATCATTGCACCACTCCCGGCTTCCCAAGCAAGCAAACTAACTCGTCCCTCAAGCCTTCCGATCACCACGCCGCCCTCCATGCTCACAGGTCGACCCATCTTGCGATGCCGGCATTTGAGTAGTAATAAAGATAGACAGGGGGGCGTCGTGGCCACGTCCCGCCGCCTGCCGGGCTTCGAGAACCCACGGACGTCCTCACCTCGTTCGGGTCACGCGCTGTCGTCTAGCTCGACCGCAACGACGACAGCTACAATTGAAATGAGCCTCCTCCGCAGGCAACCCCACCGCCGGCACGCCTCGTCGTTCACGCCTCATCCATGGCTCTCTCCCCGAATCGAACCTGAACTCTCCCGAAGCCGCAGGCGAGAGTCGGGAGGTGGCTTTTGTTCGCGTTCCTTCATCACTCCGCTTTGCTGGTCGCATGTGAAGAAGATGATGTTTCGCAGCATTCCCCCAGTCCCTAAGCCGTGGCCCTGCACTCGGCGACACACCACTGCGATACCCGCATTACGTCGCACGGTCTTTGATGAAGCCGTCTTGATGTCGGTTTCTCCCGACCCGAGTTGTGACCATGAACAACATGAGACGACTTGCCCAGTGGGCCTTGCTAAATCACCCTTGACCGGCATGGGATTATGAATGGGTTGGCTATTTTTGCACCGCGCCCATCTATTCTACAGACGTTACGCTCTTCGACCTCGAGGCATGGTATATAACACAATCAGCCTTCCGTCGCTGTGGACTGTACAATCTATGCATCCTCCATCCGTGAGCCATTCTCCGGTTGTCCATTGGACGCCGTACGGGGCGCGGCCGCAGCCACAGCTCCTCGCCGTGATCTAACAGACACTACTGCAGCCGACGTCCAAAACATGGCAGAATGTGCCTAGACACAGCCCATGAAGCCCGTCCCTGATGGTGTCCCCGTCTTTTCCCAGGCTTGTCGCGAAGCCCAAACAGGACCACCCAGATCCGGTGATGCTTGCACCAGCTGCTCCCGAGCGGTTCGATATGGAAGACGAGTCACAGGGCCAGTGGTGGACTTGATTAGGTTCACTCGACGCTAAGTAGCCACTTCTGGACGGCGTCGTATCGCTGAGCTTTGCTGGGAATGCAAGCACGAAGTGTAGCCGGCGACGGCCAAGAGTCATTACGTCTATTGTCTCCCAAACGAACCTGTTCAATTAGTGAAGACAAAGGTGACGTCGCGGTCATTCGAGCTAGAGAAGGTTCGCGGCGGATCATCGCACAAGCGGTTGATGGCGATGCAACATGCTATGATGGAACCATACCCTGCGGTTGGTGCGGCATTTGCATGGGACGTTGAGCTTGGGCCATTCCGGGGCTGGCCTGGGGGCCCTGCGGTCGTTGGCCTTGCCCTGTGGCCTGCTGGCCCTGCGGACGGGCCGGTGTCTGGTATGCCGGCTCCTTCTTCGGGTCTGCATTGGGGAACAGACGCTGGAGCTTTCCGTAGAGCTCCGACAGATACTTGCACCGCTCTTCACGGTCCGCGACCGGGTCCGGGTTGCTTTCCGGCGTCTCCCCCGGAGCTGGTTGCAGCCGGACTTTCAACGTCATGTTCAACGGCGGCGAAGAGAGGTACGCCGGAGACGTCGGTACGGGAACAGATCCCTTCCTGTCCGCCAATGCGGCGAGGTATGCCAGATTCGCTTGGAGTCGTCGCATACATCTGAGCGAATGTTAATCATTTGACGCGTATGGCCACCGCCTCGGAAAGCAACTTACTGATTATAATCTTGTTGGGCCGTCGCCTCCTCCTGAGACTGTTTCCTTCCCTGCTCGCTCTCGCCTGACGATGCAGCCTCCTTCTTCACCTCGTTTAGAGTATGTTGCAGCTGCATGGACTCGAACAGCAGTTCCTGGTTGATCTCCAGCAGCAACGAAAATCGTTCCTGCTCCCTCGATTCGCTCCCGGGACTGAGAGGTGTGGACACCGATGACGTGCCGTTGACGGTCGCATTCTGGTTGGTTGGGGGAAAAGTAGGGGTCTGAGGAGTCGTGACAGCGGCTGCTGAATGCTGTTGCGGCGCAGACGTCGACGGAGTTTGGCCGTGCGAGGGAGGCTGTGGGGTCGGAAACTGGGGTTGCTGCTGCTGCTGCTGTTGCTGCTGATGTTGTTGCGCTTGTTGTTGTTGTGCGTGCTGCTGCTGCTGCTGGTGGTGGTGTTGCTGTTGCTGTTGATGATGAGGTTGTTGCGGCTGCTGCCCCTGTTGCTGGGCTTGCTGCTGGGCTTGTTGAGGCTGACCTTGGTGTGAATGTTGCTGCTGGCCCTGGCCCTGGCCCTGACCCTGGTGCTGCTGCTGCTGCTGTGGTTGTTGCTGTTGCTGTTGCTGCTGCTGTTGCTGAGCATGCTGCGGCTGGTGTTGTTGTTGTTGGGGCTGCGGCTGGGCTTGGTGCTGGTGATGTTGTTGGTGCTGCTGTTGCTGCTGGTGTTGCTGTTGCTGTTGCTGGTGTTGTTGATGCTGCTGTTGCTGCTGTTGCTGCTGTTGCTGCTGGTGTTGCTGTTGCTGATGCTGCTGGTGCTGCTGGTGCTGCATCGCATTGTTTGGCGAGCCGTGACCTCCTTGCGCCGCGCTCATCGGTCTTTGTGGTGTCGAAGCCAGCGACATACCGCCCTGGTTTGCCTGTCCCTGCTGAGCCTGTTGCGCCTGCATGCGTTGCTGCATCATGATCTGCTGTTGCTGCTGCGGCGTCATGCCCGCGTTCATCGGGAAGCCTTGCATTCCGGGGTAGTTTGGATGTTGGCCGCCCGGCGTGGGCATGTTGCCACCGTAGGGGTTGCCCTGGTACGGGTTCTGGAAGGCCACTGGTAGAGACATTGAGGTTAGCAAACAAGTGTCTCTTTGGTTTGGTGCGCGAGAGAGTGAGCTGAATCAGCACACGCGAGCGAATGCCGGCCTAGGACGGTGTTTCGTGATGACGACGATGATGGTGGTGATGGGAACGAAGCCGACGCGTCTGTCGGTGTCGCCCAGCCGCGCTGAGGAGGCGTACATGCGCCCGCCCACGGATAGTCTCAAAGAGAACAGCGCAGATACGAACATCTTGGGAACACAGAGGGAGAGACAGGACAAGGACGGGGGAAGAAGAGCTTACTCTGGCCATTGGCAGTCATATGCGGCATGCCGGCGTTCTGCATCATGCCTGCAGGCCCAGCACCCGACATCATGGCGGGATTGGGACCTCCAACGAAGCCAGGCTGGCCGCCCGGCATGCCAGCGAATTGGTTAGGGTTGTACATCATGTGCTGGCCGGGCTGAGATGGAACAGAGCCTGGCTGCATGTGAGGGTTCTGATTCGGAGGTGGGGCAGCGCTGTTGAAGGTCGGAGGAACATTGGGGACCTGAAAGCCGTAGCCGGGAGCGTACATGGCTGGGACGGGAGGGGATGATGGGCGCTGAGCTATATTATTATTATGGTTTTGGATCTTGGGGGTGAGCAGGGGGCGTTTGGCGTGACGGGCCCTGGGGGTGGGAGAGGTTCGAACGGGGGGTGTGTTCCAAAGGAGACCTAGGTGTCCGTAGTCGCGTCGCCAAGGTAAGGTAAGCAAGCAGGCAGCGTCGCAATAGCCTCAGATTCAGACTCGGGCTCAGGCGCGGCGGCCGCAGCGTTGGCCGTTTCGAGGTGTGTCGACCACAACGAGAAAGAGAGCGGCGCGGCGGCAGGAGGAGGAGCCACGGGTTGACTAGGAGAGATACCGTAGGTTGGCGGGATTACTGGCTTGCTGCTGCTTGACGTGCGTGATGAGCGGTGGGGGTGAGCAGGGGTAACGACCTTCAACGGGCCGGGCTATACCTATTACCTCTCAGACAGAGAGACCAACACAACAGCCCAGGCGGCTTGGCCAGTGAGTGAAGGCCTGACGGACGAGAAGCGGCTACTCGAGGGGACGATGTAATTCGTTTTTAAGGTACAACCATGAACGGTACGGATCCGGCTGGCCCTCTTTCTGTCCTCGAGGGGGGTGTGGCTGGCTGGACGGATGATAGGTAGTGTACGGTAGGCGCCTGGGATAGGGCTGGCCTGTTTGTCTCGGCCTCGTCCGTACCTGCTCCTCTGCGGGTACCGTATCTCTCTGGATGATGCGGGAAGACAAGGTATGTAGTGTACTGTGTGTACGCAGGAGGAGACGGGAAGGCGCACGGGGGTGTGGAATAGCAAACCGTAGTCAGGGCTCAGGAGCGATAGAGCTGAGCGCTGGGTACGGTGAGAACGAACGGAGTCCTAACGGGCGACAATGACGTGGTGGGACGGAGCACCGGAAGAGAGGGAGGGTCGCTGGCGAGAGAAATGAGTCCTGAGGGAAGCGAGCGACTTCTGATGATGATTTGCGCCCGGGGGGGTAGCAGAGACGCGTCCAGCAAATGGCACAGCGCAGGCGTGGGTGCGGTGAGACAAAACTAGAGGCCAAGCAGACTGGTACTTGAATCAGGGTTCAACGCCGAGCTTGATGGCCAGCCGGGGCAAAAGATCGGGTCCCACGAGGAATGTTCGAAGCAAGGCGAGGTACCTTCGTCCTCGGCTCAGTCAGATCAGGTAGCAAGCAACGCAACAGCGAAGGCCTGAGGGAGGTGACTACGCAGTCGGATGGGTGGATGCCGGGTGTGATGCGATGACGGCGCGGTGCTGGGCGGCGCGGCGCGGTGCGGAGCGAGGCGAGGCGAAACGAAAGAACCCGCAGGAGGCCAGTGCAAAAGCAGATGAGAAAGCCGACGACGGTCCAGAAGGGGAGATGCGGCGGCGCGACGGCGGCGAGCAACGGGTGCGCGTGGAGCAGCAAGCGGAGCAGACCCGAGACGGGAGAGAAAGTCTGAGAGGCGTCCGGCGAGTAGCAAGTGGCGGAGAGCTACGCCGTCAGCGTCGGCGTCGGTGAGAGCGGTGTGGTCTTTGATAGAGTATGGGGACAGCGCTGGTCCAATATCCGGGGGCCGGGTACGGTGTGCGGTGCCAATGCCAATGCAATGTGGTGAGGCGAAGGGTGGTGGTGTGCGCACGCGTGTGTGTGTGAGGTTCGCTGGGCTTGGGGTATGGTTGAGAGAGAGGGAACAGCAGCAGTATGTGATTGTGTGTGTGTGTGTGTGTGTGTGTGTGTGTGTGAGTGTGCGTGGCAGCGTGCCTGCGGGCGCCCAATTCTGTGTGGATGGCTTGTCAATCAGCCACTCGTAGCAGGGGAAGGGTGAAAAAAACACGCAGAAACGAATGAAATTTTTTTCCCTTTTGCTTTGCTTTTCCGCCCTGGCCATCGATGTCTGGGGCATCGATGGGCCACGGGGCCATAGAAAGTGGGGTTATGCGGCCGACCAGGATACATTGTAGTGTATACTACGGAGTACCTAGGTAGGTACCTGGGTATCGCCTGGGGTCCGAAGCGGGGTCACTCCGGAGGCTAAACAAGGGCTCTCACCGGTGGCAGCGGCCAATCGAGTGAGCCGAGGCCTCACTGAGTAGGCTACGGAGAGGGACCCATGCAGCGATACAGTAGGTAGTGTCCTGAGTCTTCGAGATCCCTTTCGGCAGCAACATGGGGGGTGCCTGCAGCCACAGGGTCAACCAAGTCGTGCCTACGGATACCTTAATAGTATACGGAGTACGGATACGGACACGGTACCTAACTATCTACCTACTCTTACACTGTTAAGTAGGTAGGAAGGCAGTACTAACATGAGAGATCTGGAGGGAGGAAGGAGGAAGGAGGAGGTCGTGGTTTTGGACGTGGCTGTCACCCGACACTTAAAAGATCCATTGACTCTGCGGGTGAGCTTGAGATTATCTACAAATATCACTCCGTTGATATATCCACAGCTTCACTCGGTCTTTGCGTCGGTCACGAACAACGACGTCAGACCAAAAGCCGCACAACACGGCACCATGGTTATGCATATTCATGCCAGCCCGAATCCTGCGAAGACCTCTTCCTGATTTGAATTTCCCTAGGCCACATATGTTGTGCCGTATGTCGAGTTGCCGTGGATCACATCCACGAAATGCTGGGCAACGATTTCCGCTAACAACAGACATCCAGGTCAGCTCGATCTCACGCGCAATGAAAGGCCAGCGGGCCGGGAGGTTATGCTTACATGCTCTCTCTGATGGGTGCAGTTCGTCGTACCACAAGAAGCTCGCCTTGGGCTCCGACGAGTCGACGCAGGCCCGGGTGACCGGGTCACAGACTCTGTAGACCCCCGTCGCGTTCGCCGGCTCCGCCAGGTACTCGGCCGGCTCCGCGTGCATGTCCCGCAGGAGGCCGTGGACGTCAAAGACGGAAAAGCTCGCGCCCGGCCATCGCTTCTTCACCAGCAGCTGGAACGGCGCGCCGTAGTCGAACATGGTGTTGACGTTGGTCGTGTACTGAAGCATCTTGTACTCGTACTCGGTCGTGTTGTATGCCGTCTTGTTCGCCCAGAACTGGCTGTCCGCGAATCCGCCACGCTCCGTCGCGCGATAGAGAGGCGACTGCTCCAGGGGCCCCACGTTCAGCAGGACGAAGTGGCGCCCGCCCGTCTCGTAGACGTTGTCAAACACCTCCCAGACGCAGTCGACGTAGGTGGAAATGGTCGTCTCGGGAGCCTGTGAGTCGCTGAGAAACGCGCCGTATCCCAGGTCATTCGTCCCGATCCACAGCGCGTAGACCGTGTTGTTCGCCAACCTGTTCGGGTAGAGAGCCTCGAACGCCGTGTCGGCCTTGTAGGCGGGCACTTCGTAGTCCAGCACCGACGGGAACGGTTGCCCGATGGCGGCAAAGTCTCGGGAGATGATCTTGTTGGAACAGGTCGCCCCGCTGACGGCGTAGTTGTAGTAGTTCGCGCCGGTGGACCTGGCCACAAACCGGCCCCAGGCGTACCCGCCGCTTGCCGTCGATTTGCTCTCCGGGAGGAGGGTGCCCGGGGGCGGAGCCTCGCCGTCGTTGTTGATAAAGTAGCCCAGGCGGCCCTCGTCGGTGTAGCTGTCGCCAAACGTCACCAGGTTCTCCAGCTTCCTCAGCCCACACTGGGAAGCCGCGGCCACGGAGGCGAGCGCGGCAAGGGGTAGGAACAGCATCTTCGCAGGCCAATTGGAGCTATGGATGAAGAACTGACGGCCCAGCAGGTTTTCTGGGGGACGTTGTAAGGGAGGAAGACAACTGGAGGCGGACGCTCACCGGATAGCCGGGTCCAGAGCTGGGTGAGCTCCCCTCATATACGGCTTTCAAGGACATCCTCCCGCTGCGTCATGCAATAAAGTTGTGCCCCTCTGCTCCGGCAGAACGGGACAGCAGAGACAAATCGAGAGACGGAGAGCGAACGACCGCCGTTGAGTCGGGTTAGACTGCAACGATGGCTCCACTCCTCCATGCATTTCTCCGCGTTCTGGAAAGGGCCCGTAGCTGCAGCGTGGGCGAGATGGGCCTCTGCACTGCGAGCCGCGGATCTCCTGCAGAGATCATGAAGGTGAAAATGAGGGGTAGTTGGAGGCGACCTTGCGTGGGGTCTGCCCAAGAGAGTCGCGTCATAGCTGCGTGTAAGTGCCAATCGATGAATGGTGGTTGTCCATAATCTCCATCATGGCAATAGCGTGAGCGTAGGTGACTCGGGTGACATCTGCCTGAGATACGATTAGCAGCGATTAGGCAGTACGGGATGTCCAAAAAGAAAAAGAAAAACCTGTCTAGAAGCTTATTTCGACCATTGCGTGGTGTTGTTGACATCAGCCTGAATTCAACGGAAATGACCCGCTACCCCGGACCAGTGGGGGCTGCGAGCAATCACATTCGTCCATCTGAGGTTCGTCCAGCTCTATCAGATTGTGGCCTGGCATGACGCGTGGTGTATCCATTGTTGGTTTTGTAGTATGGATTCACTCTCGACTTAGTAGTAATATCAGAACAAGATCGTACAGTTGGCGCGACCTCCGATTCAGGTCTGAATAAGACGGCTCAGTCTCGGGCTCGGCTCAGAAATGTGAGCGGAATCGGGCTCGGCTTCATCGGGCACGGCTTGGATCGTGGGTGGAACAGTTGTCCGAGGATTTTGCCCCACCTCGAGCCGGGAATGTCTCTCAATTGGTCGGATTGGCCTATTCAGCGTTCCACCTCGGGATCTCAAGCGGGGACGGCGATATGGAATTCCGCTGCTTTGATTGGCCAATTCAACGCTACTTGAGCGGCACATCGCACACACTGCAGGTGCCGATTGTCGGGGCGGGTCCAGATCTTGAATTTGCGATCCCACGCCGTTACGGGTGACTCAGCTGGGCCCGTTTTCACGACGGTATCGAGATATCTCACTGTAGTGAGGTTGGATATAAGACGACTGACTGACTGCACATTCCCGCCACGATTCCCAGCACCAGTATCATACCTTCATCAACCCAAAATGTCGCCCTTCAACCTCGAGAAATGTGCGCGTCCGAACATCCTGGCCCTCGAGCCTTATCGGTGCGCCAGAGAGTAAGTCGAGTCACTCAAGGCTCACTCCGAGGTTGCAAGCTTGAGGCGGACTAACACATTTGGCAGCGACTACAAGGATGACGGAACCAACGTCCTCCTTGACGCCAACGAGAACGCCTACGGCCCGTCTCTGGAGTCCAACTTCGAGGCCGGCGACCTGGGTATCGACTTCCTCGGTCTGAACCGCTACCCCGACCCTCACCAGCCGGAGCTGAAGCAGCTGCTCTGTGACCTGCGTAACACCCACACCCACACCACCAAGAACCTCAGCCCGGAGAACGTCTTCGTGGGCGTGGGCAGCGACGAGGCCATCGACGCCCTGCTGCGCTGCTTCTGCGCCCCCGGCAAGGACCGCATCCTCACCTGCCCGCCGACCTACGGCATGTACTCCGTCTCGGCCCAGATCAACGACGTGAGCATCGTCAAGGTGCCCCTGAAGCCCGCGCCCGAGTTCGCCATGGACACGGACGCCATCCTCGACACCCTGACCAAGGAGGAGAACATCAAGCTGGTCTACCTCTGCACGCCGGGCAACCCCACCGGCTCCATGTTGTCCAAGGAGGAGGTCACGAGGGTGCTCCAGCACCCCACGTGGAACGGCGTCGTCGTTCTCGACGAGGCGTACATCGACTTCGCCCCCGAGGGCAGCTCGCTCGCCGAGTGGGTTCTCGAGTGGCCCAACCTCGTCGTCATGCAGACCCTCTCCAAGGCCTTCGGCATGGCGGGCATCCGCCTCGGCGCCGCCTTCACCTCGCCCCCCATCGCCCGCCTTCTGAACGCCATGAAGGCGCCGTACAACATCTCTAGCCCCACGAGCGCGCTCGCGAGCTACGCCGTGTCCGAGAAGGGGCTGGCGGTGATGCGGGCCAACCGGGCCAAGATCCTGACGCAGCGGGACCGCATCATCGCGGAGCTGCCCAAGATCCCCGGCGTCGGCAGGCTCCGGGGCGGCACCGAGAGCAACTTTCTGCTGTACGAGATGCTCGACGCCCAGGGCAAGCCGGACAACGTCACGGCGCTGGCGGTGTACGAGCGGCTGGCCGAGAGCAAGGGCGTCGTCGTGCGGTTCCGCGGCAAGGAGCACGGCTGCCTGGGGTGCCTGCGCATCACAATCGGCACGGAGGACGAGGTCACGCGGTTCCTCGCCTCCATCGAGAAGACGCTGGCCGAGGTCCGCGGCGCGGGGCGTCGGCCGGACGAGGAGAAGAAGGAGGAGGAGGCCAACGGTGTGGTTGCTTAGCGGGCGACGGTTTACGACGACAATGCATTCATAGACGACGACATAGAGGAATCAAGAATCAATGAGACAAGCCAGGATAAAACACGTGGCCAGGCTAGCGCTTTTGGGCTTGGGTGGTTGTCTTGCAGCGGGAAGTGAGGTGAGGGCGACTGGGCCGGCGCTTGTTCCCGAGACATCATGTTGAGACAGACACATTGCCGACCTGCCATTACTTGAAAATGTCGTGATGGAAGTACTGCGGCTCTTAGGACGCCCAATAGCACCCCCATAGCAGGATATCAGGCACTGGGAATGGATTGCATGGGTGGCACAGCATGTCGTATCTGCCGTGGCGACGAAGCCTACAGGTGTTCCGTTCGTCAATCGTTTCCCGCCGCGAGTACGGGCCATTGTTTCTTCTCGTTCGTCCCATCCATGCACTACGGCATGTCGAAACCGATCCCGGGTGATGGTTGGTAGCGCTATCGTCTCCTAGGCCACCGGCCACGTTGGTGGTGAGACCCGGCAAACGATACGCAGCCACGACGCCATCTCCGCCGCCGCCGCCGCCACCACCATCAAAAGCCCTCCCCCTTTCGTAGATGTCGCCGGGCACCACTCCACAACAGCCGGAATACTAACTCGAGGAACTATAGTAGGTGAGGTTGCATGAAGAGTGAAGTGTCCCCCCAATTAGGGAAGGCTAAATTTGGTGCGTCGCTGTTTCAAGTGTCGAGTCCAAGGTAACGGTAACCCGAGCTAGCGGCTCTCAAGTAGATCATCCCTAAACAGGCGCCCAATCAGCACCCCAGGGTGCCTCGCTGGCACTTGGACAGGGCTGGTCGGACAAGCCGATCATCCTTGAGGGAAACCCCCTTCAGCACCAATTGTCATTCATCACAGACATGGCTTTCCTCTGTGCCCTCTTTCGGCCCCCCTACGACATGGAGCCCTGCTGCCGACCTACCCTTTTCGGCCGCAGAGACACTTGTACATCTGCCCGGGCCTTGAGCTGGCTTACAGCGGACAAAGATCAACCCTTTGGTCAAGTTCCATCCGTCGGTCCTCCTGGCGGGCCAACCGCGACAAGGATGGAAGCACCAGTTCGAATCAAGCAAGGGCTTCCCGACGACTGCCAGAGTCTAAAAGGAACGAATGGCACCGAGTCGGCCACAATAGCTGCCTTCCCTGCCGTCCAGAGTGCTGCGGCGAGTGCGAGTGCGGGGAGGGAAGGGGAGCAACTGCGGCCCCGAGTAATACCCCTCCGAGCCCCTGGTCTGGCCGCAGTTGCCATTAATAAAGTCTTGAAGACGGCCAGCTCACCGGCATCGATCCACGGTGCTTCACGTTGCTGCTGTCGTTGGTTGCTTCCGCCCTTTCAGACGTTCTTTCCCTCTGCCTGTCCTACGGTGACGGTGACGGTTCTTGTTAGTGTTCCTGCCTTGCCAATCTGCTGTCGTGTCGCCCCTTGCCTTGTTCTGTTTCTTCGTCGACTGGCCTTTGCGCGTTTACTTACACGCAACACAGGCCTCTATCCCTTGCGCAACCAGTCGAAGTCCCTGCTTTGGAAATCGGTATTGCCATTGGGTCTGTCCTTCTTTGTCAACAACTGAACTGCTGCCGCAGTTGCTTCCGGTCATCGCTGGCGCCCTTGCTCTCTCGCCTTCTCGATCCATCGCTGCCACTACTCCCGTATATATACCCAACGAACCCCCCGAGGCCCATCTGTCTTCGAACATCTCCCGTTTATCTACTCTGCATTCTTGCTGCTGGGTCTGCTAGTTCAACTTTCACTCGCTATCAGGATTACCTCTTGTTTGTCTTTAGAGCTATCCGACTTCCCTAGTTTGGTCGAACAGTCTCCGTCTTCTTGGTCATCATGTTCTTCTCCAAGACGGTTTTGGCTGCGACTGCGGCGGGTACGGCACTGGCGGTGACGTTCACTCAACCCAGCACGCTCGACCTCAACAACCCAGGTCGGTGATACTCGGCCGTACTCAAACAACTCTGCGTACATTGCTGACAGAGGGGCAGATTCCATCAAGCAGGTTGCCAGCAGTCTTGCTCATGGTGCCATGTCCTACTACAACGGCAATGTCTCGAGTGACCCCAAGGTACGTTGAGGCCCAGGCTGCCAACTTCGCCGTCGAGGTGCTTGTCATGGGCATGCCCAACTGACACAACTCCAGATGGTCGGCGACCTCCAAGAACCCTACTACTGGTGGCAAGCCGGTGCCCTCTGGGGGATTATGGTTGACTACTACTACTACACCGGTGACCCGACCTACAACGATGTCCTCACCCAGGCTCTCACGGCCAAGGTCAACACTGGCCCGAACCATGACTTCATGCCCCCAGAGCACGCCCAAGAGGAGGGCAACGACGACCTCGGCTTCTGGGGTTTCGCCGTTATGGCGGCTGCCGAACGCAACTTTCCCCAGCCCAACCCAGAGGCTCCATCCTGGCTCCAAATGGGCATCAACATCTTTGACTCCCTCGCATCGCGCTGGAACTCGACTCACTGTGGCGGCGGTTTGCTATGGCAGATCTACGAGACCAATCCCAACGGTCTGAACTACAAGAACTCCGTGAGCAACGGTGGCTTCTTCCAGTTGGCCGCGAGACTCGCTCGCGCTACTGGAGACCAAAAGTACGCCGACTGGGCCACCAAAATCTGGGACTGGTCGGTCAATGTGGGTTTCATCGACGCCGACCTCAAGGTATTCGACGGTGCCGACTCCAGGGACAATTGCAGCAAGATCAACCCTCTGTCGTTCACCTATTCGACTGGCATCTACCTGTATGGTCTTGCCGTCATGGCGAATCACACCTCCGAGGCCCTCTGGCACGACCGTGCTGTCAAGATGCTGGATACCTCGAAGCACTTTTTCACGCCCTTCGACAACAGCACCGACATCATGTACGAGCCCGCCTGTGAGACTGTTGGCACATGCAACACAGACATGAAGACCTTCAAGGGATACCTCTCCCGTTTCCTTTACAAGTCGGCGCAGGACGTTCCCGAGCTCAAGCCCGCAGTTCAGAAGCTCATGGTCCCTTCTGCTCTGGCCGCGGCCAAAGTTTGCGAGGCCAGCGACAAGGGTGTTGTCTGCGGCCAGAAGTGGTATGTGGGCGCCAATGACAAGTCCGAGGGGCTTGGACAGACAATGAGCGCGCTTGAGGCCATCCAGGGTCAACTCGACCCCGTCGCGAACGTCAAGGCATAGGGTGTCAAGGACATGGGCGAGTACCCATATGGCAAGGTCCATCTCAAAGCAGATGTGACTCTCACATGGGACTTCAGAGATTCCACCCCCGAGAACCCCACCGACCCCGGCGAAGACTCGAATGAGGACTCGGACGAGCAGAGCGCAGGGAGCATCATGATTGCGAGGTGGCAGCTTGCGGCTGCCGCCGCTTTACTGCAGCCCGCCTTCTGGGGCATTTTCTAAATAGTTGTAGCACTGACGTGGGCTCACAAAGGACACACGAACAGGCTTGGACGTGTCATGCGTCATCAAACGGCCCTGTAGCTGGGGTGACGGTGGGGGAACGGAGTATTGATTGATGAGTAGCGTTATGAAGATCATTCTAATGATATATAATCCTTTTCACTGCCTTGCCCAGCCGGATCGTTCAGTGACACTGTCGTGCACGTAAATGATATGGCCCTAGATTGGCACCATGGTCAACTGCCACAGGGACGAAGGTCGCTTTCTTGGCCTCAGTCGGGGGAAAACAGTCGGGGGAAAAGAGGATTGATGTCTTTGTTCCACCAAATCAAGGATTGTATGGGACACGGCAGCGATGCTGATCACCTCGGGACCCCCAGGGGACGATGATTGAACAACCAACCGCGGTCGGTCTTGGTAGGACAACATTGATTATTCGCGATGGACGCGATGTCGTGGCTGCGAGGTGGCAGCGTTTGAAATGGCGACTTGGCCCAGCTGTACGAGTCTCACCAACGGGCCCGTCGTGGACGTATGTCACCGGCCAATTTTCTTTGGATGTTTCCCGACATTCGGATGATGAGACGGAGGAGAGCCCTTGGCTGCGCCCCCCGCTTGTGGTATTTCTGAATCTTGCCCCTGGGTAGAGGAAGAAGGGTGGGAAAGTAGTAAATCTGTTTCGTACAACGCCGACATTTGGGGGGGGTATAACTCCGAAGGGAGCACATTGCGAAGAACAAAGTCCAACCCGCAAAACACAGAACAAAGCTTCCCTGGAAGCAGCGGCAGGGGCTTTACCCACGGCGCGCCCCCCTAATCAGCAGCGTCTCCTTCCATAGGTTGCCCGAAAACAAGTAGCAAAGACAAAAACTCCCAGAATGTAAACCTTTCGCCGCCGTGGCCCATTCCATGCTCCCCGCCTTGTTTCGCTCGCAAGCTCCTCGTCTTTCCCGTTTGGAAGATTATCTTTCTTTTCTGTGTCGGATACTGGATTATCTCGTAAAATAACGATGATGGTATAGTTATCGGATGGTAGGTCAGGTGTGTGTGTATGCGTATCGTCTAGTTGACTCGGGAGATGCCCGGGATTATGCTATTAAGGTGGCCACGAGCACGCTGCATAATGACGTGGCGAGAGCCCAGCGGAGCTCGAGACGCGGGGCGGCGCTCGGGGGGTTCGTCTCGACGGGAATTCCACCAGACGAGAGGGGACCGGTGAAGAGGAAGTCGTCGTAGTTGATGCCGTCGGTGGGCGCGGCTGTCGGGGCCGCGTGCGTCTTGGCGGGCTTGTCGGCGAGGGTCAGGACACCCCATTGCACCTCGGAGCCCGTCAGGGAAGAGGTCCACGAGACCTCGGTCGGGCCGGTGTAGAGGCCGTTCGAGTAGCCGCTCCGTAAGCTGGAATAGCCGGAGCACGTCGCGGCCGTGGTGCCACCCAGCGTGCAGCCGAGGTCGGCGATGCTGTTTTCGCGGCGCGGTCAGTTCCCGTCCAGGGCTGGTGGCGATCGGAGAGGGGGCAGGGGGAAGAGAACATACAGTGTGGACGTCTTGGTGCCGTGGAATTGAAGGGTCTGCTGGCCCTCGACGAAGATGAAGGGGAACTCGAGGGCGAGGTCGCAGTTGGGCGGCGTCTGCGGCGCGCAGAAGATGGTATACGTCGTCTCTTTGGCATTCTGCAGCGGTTCGTCGGTCAGATCACGCACGTAACGGTCAAACTTGACTGGTTAAGAGGCCGCGAAGGGCTCCTGAAGGGGTCGTCGTACACTTGAGATCACGCTTCCCCGCACAAGGGACCAGCTCTTGGCATCGTAATGAGGCAGGTAGATGGGCACGGTGGTGTGGTCTTCGGCGAGAGCGACATTGGAGGAGACGAGACACAGCGACAGCAGCGCGAGGAACGGCTGCGGGAGCTGGAACCGCATTGTGAGGTGGGCGTGGCGAGGCACGGAGAAGGAGAGAGGCGAGGCGCGGACAGGCGGCGGGATCGAGGAGAAAGACGTGGGAAGGGCCCGGGGCTGACGTCAAGATGGCGGCTACCGGAGGTGTCTCATGTGAAGGCCGGCTCCCTGGACGAGGAAGTTCCGGCGGACCAGCCTGGCGGGATCTCGAGGCCGGATGGGGACCAGGGACGGGACGGACGGCAGCGGTGTTCGGGCCAGAGGTCTGGTCAGGTTTGGCCAGTCGTTCGGTCGGCGGAGAGTGGATTCGTCGCGAGCGGACGCGCGCGGAGGACCTTCTTTGCTTCGTATCGCACTGTGACCTCACAGGCAAGGCAAGGCAGGGCGGCGAGGCTCCGTCCAGGTATTATTACCGAATGGCAGGTAAAGGCAAGCCACGGGACGTATTGGGCACGTAGGGGGGGCGGACGGCGGGCGGTGGGCGGTTGGTGGTTGGCTTGCAAGAGCAGAATCGACATGGGGGTGGGACGGAGGGACGAGGGAGATTTTGAAGTGTATGAACACCAAGACGAGAAGGTGAGCGATCAAGAAAAGGGCGCGGGTTTTCTGCCAATGCGCCGTCCTTGCCGGCCAAGGCTGGGCAGGAGAGAGAGTGAGCAATTGGCATTCTTTTTTGGCAAAATGGAAGCCAAGACATGAGCACCGCACCAGCGCCAGAACAGACGAGGAAACGGGAACCCGACCTTGGATGCCACAGCACAACACAGCACAGCGCCTCTCTATGGGCTACCTGCCTGCCCAGCATTGGAGCGAGTCGGAAGTCCACTAATACGCCCCGTCAGTTGAGTGGACCATCTGGTACGGATAGAGGAGGAAGGTACACTACACTACCTGACGCTGTATCCGCCTACCGTAAGGTAGGTAACGTAGGTAATACCTAGGTAAGGGCAGAGGCGTGGTGCCAGGGCTGCTGCTAGCCATGGCTGCTGCTTGGGGGGGACAGAAACAAACGATGAGAGGTGGAAGGGGGAAAACGGCCAAGAAACGCCAAGGCCGCGAATTTCGAAAAAAATATTGAGCTGGGTGGGCACGGGCGCGTGAGCTGGAGCTTTGAAGACAGCGGTGGATTTCGCCAGGCACAGCGACTGGACGAAGCTGACCAACGGCGAAGGGGTACCCTGTCCTAGACTCTGGGCGTGAATTCCAGTCACGAGAGTCTCCAAATTGTAGGTACTCAAGTCTTCAAGTATTCGTACCTAGGTATCCGTCCACAGAGGTAGGTACTTATTGCTTCCGCCCCGCTGCGCTGAGCGCGCTCCGTTCTTTCCCAGCGCCGCCGCCGCCGCCAGTACCTTCCTCTCGAATTGCCCGTTGCGGAAACTTCCTGCCCACATTCCCGGCATCCTGCCGCGGGCAGGTAACGTGACTGACTACGAGAGACGGGAGATACTACCAGCATAGCATGTACCTAGGTATCTACACCAGAGTCGGACGGCATCTCTTTCTCTCCGCGGCCTTCTTCGTTCCACGCGACAATAGCTACCGACGACGATCTATTGCCTATCGTACTTGCGTATATTGAGCGCCGAAATGAGTTGTCTCAGGGCGCCTTGGTCGATATCGCCATGTCGTCCTGCCCAGCCATGGCCTTTCCCAACCCGTCGCGGCAACGTTGGCATTACGCCGTCTAGTGTCTCGGCTCCCAAGTACCGCGAACAAACTTTCCGCCGACCTTGACGTTCCGGTCTCGTGTCCTGCCATCCGAAAGCGCGCCGTCTGATCATCTTCATCTGAACGTTTCCGCCTTCGCGCCCGGGGCGCCTCCGCCGTCGACGCTCATCTCACCGTATCCCCGTCCACTCGGCTCGGCAGAGCCTGGGCGTGCTGCACCGGTCGGCTCGCTGCGAGGCCGAGACGTGACAGCAAGAAACACACCGCCGGGCCCCGTACTCTTGCCTTTTGGCCTGTGGGATGCCGAGAAACGACAAGATCGAGGCTAGCAAAACGCTGCAAAGGCCCAGAAACTCCTCAAACAGGCCGGATCTGAGCCCCTCCCCTCTCGCCTCTCCGGGCACGCATTCACCAAGAAAAGCCAAGGCCAACGCCGTACGAAACGCATTTCGATAGTCTGCCTGACTTGTCTCAGCCTCTCAGGTAGGTACCTAGCACTCTGCGCTGGTTGACTGATATGCATGTTGAAGGATCGGCATTACCCACATTCCGGGAGATTCGCCGACTTTTGGAGAAGTCAAAACAAACTCACTCCCGCGCTGAGGGACAGCAAATATGCTTCCTCCCAACCTTCTTTTCCTTCCCCAGCATTGCCAGCATGCGCTGAGTCACGCTGTACCAAAGTCCCTCCTTCAGCCACTCATGACCCCACGAGGGTCCATCCAGCAAAAAAGAGTCGCCATCTCCACTGCACTGCCCTCTGGTACCGCTACCCACGCGAGATTAAAGACTGTGACGTGACATTTTCTTGCTGGACAGACCGCTCTCCTCTACGACCAACGTCCCAAAGGCTGCAGATCGGTCCGCAAGTGTATCCAATCGGAGAATAGCTTTTAAGCCAGCAGCCTGAACGTTGTGGATACATCATATGTTCGCCCTGCGTACTAATGGTGTATAACTGGCTGTGTCTTTATTTTCAGTCACTCTGGCCCCCAAGCAGGCTCGGATAATGAAGACGACCAACCAACAAGAGAAAATGTCAGTTTCGCATTTACTCGAGCGTTGCGGCACAGCTCCCTCTGATGGAACGCTACGATGGCGAGTGAACACATAAGATGAAGATAAGACCGCCCGTCAAGCAAGTGTTGGACGGTTGGATGAAACTAGACTACATCTTGATCTTATCGACGTGAAGGTCCCGTTCACAATGAAGCAAGCTACGACATTCCTGCTCGCCTTGGTCGGTGCTGCTGCCGCCCAGTCAACCACCAAGGTCGACGTCGTGGTCCCCTTGCTCGGCAACTCGTCATACCACGCCTCCATCCTCGATGCCGAGCCCGCCGCGACAACTTACATTCTGGGCTGCGAGGTCAATACAACCGAGGCCAACTGTGGCGTGACGGAAGGCCCCTGGAATCGCTTTACCGTCGTCAGCGGCCCCTCGACCGTCGACGTCCACTATAGCTTCAGCGAACGAGACGTGTACGTCACCTCGTGAAACCAGACTATATAGCAGGCAGCGACATGCGAACAGATATTAGTTGGTCGGTTCACTGTTCGTTCTAACTATAACCCTACCCAGGTCCATCGCCTACACGGGCTCTACATCGGGAGAAGTGTTCCATTTCAACGAGATCAGAACCGAGAGCGGCAAGACGAAGAAATTTATCATCTGGCAAATGCAGAAGAGCGATTATACAGTCTCCGTGACTGTGACCGCCGGTCTTAAGAAGCTGGCCGAGCAGACGCAGGAGGCATCCACCGCCACGACCACCACCACTGGGACCGGGCCGGCAGCGTCCGGGTCCGAGCCGACACAGACCGGCAGCAGTCCCACTGCCACCTCCGACACCTCCGCCTCCGCTTCCACGCCCACCCCCACCAATGCTGCAACCCGCACCGGCCAGGTGAACGTCCTGGCAGGGCTCGCCGGTGGTGCCGTCGCTCTGCTCGGGGCTATGGTCATCTGAAGGGCACCGAACAAGACCTGGTTTGTTGAGATGGGGGCAAGAGCGTGCCATGTTGTCACTGGCGAGAGCTGTTTGGGGACAGGCATACAGCAGAGGAGGGATGATTGCAGCGGCCTGCCTAGTCACACCGAGTCTGGCTTGTCCTCTGAACTAGTCATCCTTTTGTTCTTGTCATCTATCGTCGTTCATCAAACAGAAGCCTTCTGAATACAACAAAAAACCTTTGATGTGTCCAGCCAGCCAAAAGAGCACTGCGTCACATTGTCTCTTCTCTTGTTCGTCAGGGACAAGGCAAGATCCTCTTTTCTCGAACAATTTCTCTGTCCAGCCAGAGGCAGAGGCATCTGAAGGAACTTGCCTCCCAAGACAGAAGGTAAATAAAACCCCAGACGAGACATCTCATCCTCCCAAAGCTGACCAGACCCATTCGATTCCACGATAACGCAGTTCCCATACTTTCCAACTTGTCGAATAAACCAAACTCGTTGCTCTGACAGCTCCCCATCCACGATCAAACAACTCCTCCGAGGAAAACGAAGGCAGAGAAAAGCGAAGAAAAATGACCAAGATGCCTGAGGAAGCCATCATCGCCATCAGCCTGTCGGTCAGCATCACCGTGCTGTTCGCCTTCTCCTTCGCCGTCTGGCGCTGGGTCATCTCGCCGCGAGCGCAACGCCAGTACTTTGACCGCCACCGCGGCCTGCCTGAGGAGACCATGGCTGGCGTCTAATGAGAAGATAACGGAACCGCTCCCACGGGAGGTCTTCCAAATGCAGATATGGGGTTTCTTTCACAGGCGTTGACGGACGGGGGAGTTTGTGGCTCCTGGGGCGAGGGCCAGAGGTTGTTCTTGTAAGCTTGGCTTTCATAGTTGCTGAGAAACCAGTCTCCCATCTCGAAACCCGACTCCTTGCAAAGTGAATGCGGTAGGCTAACGATGAGAAGAATCTAAGACGAATTCCCAACTCCAGGGCTGCAATGCCAAAAGCACAAGAGTGACCGAACGCCGACACGCAACATCTACCACGCCTTCATGGGTCGTACCTAGGTTGCAAAGGAAAGGAAAGAACATTGTGTGGGGAAAGCAACGAGTACTTCGTCAGTAGATAATCCGGTCTTCGCGCCCGTCTTGCCAGCTACTACAATTGACGCAACGGGAGGCCTATCGAACAGGGTTAGCCGTGTGAACCAACAGAAGAAGCAGAAGTTGCGCGTCCGACGCACCTTCTCGCTGATACGCTTGCGGCAGTATTTGCATTTGACCGTGTGCTTGATGATCGGATCTCGGGAGAAGTACTGGGCGACGTGCGCGAGGCCGTAGAGAGCGAAGCCGACGGCGAAGAAAGTGACGAACGCGTTGAGGAAAGAGCTGACACGGTAACATTAGCGAACGTCGTCCGAGATCATACCTCCCGATTTCGATAGAAGCAGGAAGAAGAAGAGAAGAACGGCATACCCGTAAGCTAGGACGACGGCACCATCATCCTTGGCGCGCTCGAGGGTCGTGTACTTGTTCTCGTGCGAGTAGTTCGGGCCGCCGCGGAGGACGGCGAACTTCTCCTCGATGTTGCGGTTGAGGGGGAAGAGGACGGAGAGGGGGGGCATGAGGATGTTCTGCACGAAGTTGTTGACGAGGGTCGAGAACGCGGAGGCGATGCTGTTTTGCGACGGTCAGCCAATGCAATCGACGTATACGGTCTGCCGTGCCCGCCACGCCGATGGGAGAAACATTACTCACATCATTCCAAAGGCGATCTGGAGGACACCGGCTTGGAGGGCAAAGTCCGAGAAGCCGCCCCAGAAGCGGCGGGCTTGCTTCTGGCCGCGGTCGAGGAGCGTATCTTCCTCGCCGTTGCCGCGCATGAAGCCGGGCATGGTGGCGGAGGACGCGATGCGGTCGGTGAATGGCAGGGGCATCTTGCGATATGGATGCGTCCGTCCGCAAAATGATGCAAAGGATTCACAGTGCGTATCCGCCAGACTCGCCGATATACCAGGCGGATAGCAATTATTAGTAGGTGTTTACTCGGAGTGAGACTGGGCGACAGGTGGAAGCCTGGAGCATGGTTGGGTCCAGCTGGAGGAAGTCGTGGTCGGAGCTTGGCAAATGGCTGCCAGCTCAGGGAGAAACACTATGACGTACCCACGTTCTAAAGTGCAGGATCGGAGCTGGGCCCGAAGTAAAGGTCGAAGGAGGGTGTGGCTGCTCTTTTTGCGGTTAGTTGGGGTCTAAGTGCAACTCCAAGTTCACGATCGACATCATCCACCATCGTCACCAGCAACAAATCATGAAATCGACTATTGGGCGAACTTGCCCTAAAACATAATTTATTTTTCGACTTTGGCACTCTCTGTCTAAAAGTTTTTGCATTATTGCATTCTAACAAGGAAATGGTTTGTCGCATCAATGGTATCTTGGGGGAATAAAAATAGAAAAAAGGATCGTGATGTCGGTGTGCTCCTTAGATCCAGCTATCGGGCCAGACCTGACAAGTAGGTATCACGCAAAAGTATAGCCCCAGTAATGAGCCTCAATCTAGAGAAACGAAATGCCGCACATTTGTGGGATTAACCCTCATAGTAGGTAAAGGTAGTTGTGCAAGTACGCATGCTCGCCTCTCTAGAAGCTGCCCTTGTTGTGGCGCTTCTCCGTGTACGTCCTGCGGGGAGAGTGGGAGCGGGAGCGCCTCTGGACGCAGAACTGAGCGACCCAGTAAACTGCGGCGGCGGCAATGACGGCAAAGGCGACCCAGGAGATGATCATGAACTTCTGTCCGGCCTCGGCCGAGATGCCAATGTCGTCGCCAATGTCGTTGATCTGCTTCGCGCCCTCCTTGGCGCCAATGGTGGTGATGAGGCTCCCTGCCAGGAGGGCGATCGACGCAAAGAGGGTAAAGACGAAGTTGGTGATGGTCACGAGCTTCCTGAAACCAAGGAAGAAGGCCGCGAGGGAGCCGAGGATGGAGAGACCCGAGAATCCGATTCCAATGACGTACAAGATGAAGATGGCGAGAAGGAACTTGTTGACCTTGTCCAGGGTGTCCTCGATGTCGTCCGGCCAGTTCAGGTCGGCGAGGCTCACACGCAGGGGGCCGACAGAGAGCTCCTGGTCGAGCATCTCGGTGAGGTTCACGTTAGCTGCGCGAGTGTTAGCTGATGGACGAGCATACACGGGATGAATTTCCACTTACGTCCGGGCCTCGGCTTGGTGCATTCGGTGACGTTGAGCCAGGCGTTGGGAGCCGTAACGTTGGGCGCAAATTGACCCTGACACACGTCCATGAGGTGCAGGGAGTACCACTCGGAGATGCCCAACTCATCCGCGAGGCGGTCAGCGACATCGTTGCCAATGTCGTTGATGAGGTCGGAGAAGCCGTCGCGAGCAACGTCGGTGATCCTGTCGAGCCAACTGTCCGAGTCCGAGGAGCTGTCGCTGGACACGTTGACCAGGTTGTAGCCAAGGGTCGACATGTTGAGGCGGACGACATCATAGTCCTCCATGAAGCCCTCTTTGTGACCGGCGAAGAGGGCCAGGAAGGACAGTATGAACGCCCCCATGGACAGCACCAGCGGTACTATCGCTGTGAAATGCATGTTGCCGGAAGGGTGTTTGGTCTGGGCGACACAGGTGAAGAGTGGTAGGATGAGTGTCTGGAGATACAAGCGGACACACGGCTGTTTCTTGGTTTTGTTGTATTTTTGCGAGGAACCTGAGATGTTCGGGAGGCAAAGAGGGACAGAGGAAGCGTATTGTAGTGAGTACTGCCTGGCTTGAGTACGTGACTAAGTAGGTATCGAGAGTAGGTAGGGAGTCGAGGGTGACAAGAGTCAATGGAGTGACCCATAAGGCAGCAAAGGGCCCAGACTACCTTAAAAAGAACAAGCACATGCGGCCCAAAAGAGGAGTGTGAATCACAACAAGCATGGTATCCAAGACCCCGGAATACCAATGATGCAACCAAGGATACCCTGAGTGGGCATGAAAGAACGCTGTGCGGTGACGATGGGGACGGCGGGCAGGAACATGACAGCTCCCATTGGTCTCACTTGACTGGGCCGGAGAAGAATACTAGTGTAGACTGCATACTAGGTAGGTATTAGTGTAGTGTCGATGGAGGCCGGGGGAGGCAGGTCGGCGGCAGTTGGGCGGAGAAGACAGCGACTCGAAGCTACTCGATGCGCAGGGTCTTCACATCGGCGGTGGGTGGGGCCGGGACTGGAACAGCACAGCAAGGCAAATGGCATCGTGTCGAAGCCTGACGTGGCCAAGATTTAGTCGTGTTGTTGGTGTTGGACGAGGTTGGAGTGTAGTGGACGACGATCTCCAAAGTGTGCGTCATCGGTCCCCGTGCGAGCCCACTGATGTCCTCCCGCCCAGGGCTGGGCCCGCTGGGAGCGGTACGGAGTACCGCGTGAGGGACCCACACGCGCCGGGTACGGCCCAGTACTGTAAACTTAGGGTTACCTCTAGCCACACAGCGACCGCCCCGAGGTCCTAGCGACCTAGCACGCTACAGGTGGCGCCCATCGGCCATCGGATGACGCCCGGGAAAACCTGTTTGGACGATGGAGGCAGGGATCTGCCGCCAGGTTTTTGCTTGGTAACCTTGGGTTCGAGACCCTGAAGGGTCTTGCTGCCCAGGTTGTGAGGTGAGGAGCAATAAACTTTGTTCATCCGGGCTTGCCATGTTCGGCCGAGAATGTTGACCGCAAAAATAGAAACAAACTCGAAACAGTGGACACCTGCGAATAGCTTCACCTTCACAGTTCTCTGCCATGTATATGTTACTTGCAGTAAATCTGCCCACGGTGGTCTGCTGCCAGTTGGTACATATTCAGCATCGTTCATTCATTGGACACTACTGCGCTTCTCCCGTATTGCTTGTTGACTTGATTGCTCTACCTATCCACCTTCCTCTATTGGATGTTTGTTTCAGGGGGCCGCGCTCCTTCGGCTTACTTGCACCGCCGTTTAAAATGGCCGACTCCCTCAGTTCCATCCAGAGTTTGCATTCTTTCCCTTCTCTCAATTATTTCTCGCCCATCGTTTAGTAGCACCTCATCGTCTCGTTCATGATGCAAAACACGTCGTTCATTGAATGCTCTCCGGCTGCCGATGACGCCTTCGGGCCCATCATCCAGAATTGCCGCGACGGCTTCGACTTCACCCTCACTTTTGAACAATGCCTGTTCACTATTCTCCCCTCCTCTCTTCTTCTCCTCGCCGCACCGCTCCGCTTCCGCTGCCTCTACCGTCTCCCCCGTGCCGTCTCCGGCAAAGCCCTCCGCCTGGCCAAACAGGCCGCTGTCGGGACCCTCGCCGCCCTGCAGCTCGCGCTCATCGTCCTCTGGACCAAGCACCCGGACGTAGGCCGGCTGCGCACCGTCTCCATCGCGGCATCTTGCATGTCTTTGGTGGCTAGCATCGTTTTTGGTGGACTTTCGTACATAGAACACTCGAAGAGCCTTAAGCCTTCGTCCCTCTTGAATACATACACACTTGCGTCGCTGGTGCTGGACGGAGCGATCCTCCGCACCATGTGGCTGTCGCACCTAAGCGTCGCCATTCGCGCCGTCTTCTCCGCCTCCTTCGCGTTGAAGACGGCGCTCGTGATTCTCGAAGCCCGGGAGAAGACGCGCTACCTCGTCGGAGGAGGCCGGCCACGCAGCCCCGAGGAGACCAGCGGCATCTACAGCCGTGGTCTCTTCTGGTGGCTGACGCCACTCCTCCTGACGGGGTTCCGTCGTATCCTGAAGCCGATGGACCTCTTCTCTCTGGACGAGTCCATGTCGGCTGCGGTGCTGAACGACCGCTTCTGGTCCTTCTGGAACGAAGCGCCGTCGCCGGCACCGGGTCTTTCGGATGAATCACCGCGTCCCCATACGTGCCGGCTCATATGGGCCTGCGTCAAGACGCTCCGGTGGCAGCTTCTCGTCGTCGTTCCGCCGAGACTCTGCCTCCTTGCCTTCACCATCTGCCAACCCCTGGTTCTGAATCGGTTTCTCGATTTCCTGCAGTACCCAGACGAGAGCATCAACCATGGCTACGGACTCATCGGAGCGTACGGCCTCGTCTACCTCGGCAACTCGGTCGCCTCGAGCTTCTACTGGCACAAGGCCTTCCGCTCCGTGACCATGCTCCGGGGCATCCTGGTAGCGGCAATCTATTCCAAGACGACGGAGCTGAGCGTCTCCGCCGCCGGCGACGACTCCGCGGCCGTGACGTTGATGTCGACTGATGTAAGTTGACCGACCGCTTCCAAAGTTCGGGTGCTAAAGATCCTTAGGTGGAGGCGATTGTCCGCGCCTGGCGCGAGATTCACGAGTTCTGGGCCAACATCATCCAGATCGCTCTGGCGACGTGGATTCTGAGCACCCACATCGGTTATGCCGCCGCCGGCCCCATCATCGTGTCTCTGGCCGCGCTGGCAATTACGATTGCATTTGCGCCGGCAACTCAGAAGTACCAGGTCAGCTGGATCGAAAGCGTACAGAAACGCATCGGTATTGCCTGCCTCACACCGTGTTCATTATCACCTGTGCTGACACCGACAAGGAATCACCTCGTCCATGATGGGACACGTCAAGAGCATCAAAGTATCGGGCCTGACGCAGAAGCTCTCTGAGACAATTGCTGAACTCCGCCTTGCGGAGATGAAGGCCGCCGTCCCCTTCCGAGTCATCGCGGCCATCACGTCGGCGATAGCCCAAATTCCCCTGATGCTCGCACCGGCTGTTGCCTTTGCCATGTACACATCGATTGCGTCCAAGACGGGGCAGGATCTCGATGCCACAAGGCTCTTTGCCGCCTTGTCTCTGATCATTCTCCTGGCGAGCCCCCTATTCTTCATATTCGAGACGGTCCTCGACCTGAGTGCCGCTCTTGGGTGTTTCCACCGCATTGAGACGTACCTTTGCCAGCCATCGCGAGCTGAGTATCGAACCCTTCCGCCAGCTTCGTCACTCAGAGGGCCACCGTATGCGCCCGCAAACCCCAATGGTGACATGGAGCTTGAAGAGCTCGAGAGTGACGACGGTTCAAACAAAGAGAAGACCTTCCAATCAAACGGTGCGATCATAATCGAAGGGGCATCTTTCAGTTGGAAACCGCAGCCCAAGACTGGTGTTAGCATCCCGGAACTCACGATAGGAGAAGGCCAGCTCGTCATGCTCGTGGGGCCCGTGGCTTCCGGAAAGACTACGTTCTTGAAGGGCCTGCTCGGCGAGGTTCCTCATGCTACCGGAAACGTGACTTTGTCCAGCAATCGCATCTCCTGGTGCGAACAGAGCCCCTGGCTAATGGTGGGTAGTGTCACGGGCTGTTATATGGAAACTAAAGCTGACCGACGTGCAGAACGCAAGCATTCGGACGAACATCATTTGCTTCTCCGACTTTGATGCAGACCTCTATGACCAAGTGGTGAGAGCCTGCGACCTGGAGAAGGACATGGCACTGCTCCCAGACGGTGACGAGACCGCAGTTGGCAGCAAGGGGGTTGCTCTGAGCGGAGGTCAGAAGCAACGAGTTGTAAGTGGCTCGGGACGCCAAACTGCTTTCTCTGAACTCACGATTCACAGGCCCTCGCCAGAGCGGTGTACTCTCGACCCCGAATCGCCCTGTTTGACGACGTGTTCAGCGGCCTGGACAACACTACAGCCAAAGGCGTGTTCCGCCGCCTCTTCAGCCCCGATAGTGGGATTCTGAGGGCGTGGGGGACAACGGTCGTGCTTTCGACTCAGTCAGGTAGCCTGCCACTTCTTTATTTTCGAGACTCTACTAGCATAGAAGCCATGACTAACGGACTGTCAGTTGGGTTCCTGCCGCAAGCCGATGTCGTAGTCGCACTTGGGGATGGCAAGATAGAGCAGATGGGAACCTTTGAAGACTGCCGAAAGGCAGACGGCTACATCAGAAGCCTTGCTCCAACCAATGACCCAAGCGACGAGGCCAAAACCGTCGAGCCTGCTGATGAAGTCCCGAGCGAACTATCGGGGTCTGAGAAGAAGGCCAGCGTGAACAAAGAGGAGGACGATATGCGGAGGCAGCTGGGCGATTGGAGCGTCTACAGCTTCTATTTCGGCACCGTCGGCGTCGGTCTGATTGCTACAATGCTCCTTCTCCAAGTCGTCTGGGCGTTCTTCTCTACCTTTCCCAGTAAGTCGCATCGTACACTCGGGTTCGAGAGCACCGTGCTAACAGAGGAACACCAGCTGTCTGGCTGAAGTTTTGGACAGACCACAACGCCACGTCTCCCAACCAGGACGCAGCATACTACCTCGGCGTCTATTCTGCCTTCCAGATAAGCGGCATTATCTGCTTTGCTGTTCTCATCTGGTAAGCCGAGTCTGCTCTGCATTGTACAGCTACTGAACCACGAATGCAGGTTTGTCCTTGTTCCCATTGCCTCGAAGTCGGGCATCAACCTACACGAGAAACTTCTCAGAGCCGTCATGCAGTAAGCTCGTGTTCTGTTCTACGTGAATGTGCTCAGCGCCTCTGACCTCATGAAAGTGCGCCGTTGTCTCTCTTCACGACTACGGATATCGGTTCCATAACCACGCGGTAAGACCGTCTGTCGCCATCAGTACTGTAGAGAGTTCTGACCAGACTAGCTTTTCCCAAGATATTGGCTTGATTGACCGCAGCCTGCCGCTTGCACTTGTCATTTCTCTCGCAAGTGAGCATCCCCTCAAATATTCTCTTCAACTTGAAGCCAGATTGACACGTCATAGGCCTGTTCACCTGCATCGGGAAAGCGATCCTCATCGCCTCCGCTTCGTGGTACATCGCCATAAGCTTCCCCGTTCTCATACTAGTCTTTTACTACATCCAACGAGCATACCTGCGCACGTCTCGACAGCTCCGCTTCCTGGACCTGGAAGAAAAGGCCCCCGTCTAGTGAGTGCCACATCGATTCCTCATTTGTGGTTTTTGTCCGTGGAAGTTGACCAGAGCTCCCCTAGCACGCACTTCCTCGAGACCCTGTCGGGCCTGTCTACGCTTCGCGTCCAGGCCATGATGCCCTTCTCCATAACCCAATCGTACGAACTCATCGACCGCTCACAGCGGCCCTTCTACATCCTCCTCCTGACGCAGCAGTGGCTCACCCTCGTCCTCGACCTGACGACGACGGCGCTGGCCTTGCTGGTCGTCGGCCTGGCAGTGCACCTCCGGCACAGCGTCTCCGTCGGCCTGACCGGCGTCTCCCTCGTCCAGCTCATCTCCTTCACCGAGACGCTCAAGCTGCTCATCCAGTTCTGGACGTCCCTCGAGACCTCGATCGGGGCCGTGGCGCGCATCAAGAACTTTGCCGGCGAGACACCCGACGAGATCGAAGAGGACGCCGTGAAGCGCAAGCTACTGACGTCGGAAGGCCAGCAGACGACCCTGCCGGGATGGCCCGACAGAGGCGCCATCGAGTTCCGCGACGTCTCGGCATCGTACACCGAGGCCTCCGGCGAGAAAGACGGCGCCGTCAAGGCCCTGGACGGCATAACCCTCTCGATCCGCGCCGGAGAGAAGGTCGGCATCGTCGGCCGCACGGGTAGCGGCAAGTCCTCGCTGCTCCTCGCCCTGCTGCGCCTCCTCCCGCTGTCCTCCGGCGCCATCTCCGTCGACGGCGTGCCGCTCGGGTCCCTCCCGCCGCTGGGCCTGCGGTCCGCGATCGTCGCCATCTCGCAGGACCAGTTCGTGCTCCCGGGGACGGTCCGGCAGAACGCCGACCCCTTCGGCGCGGCGTCCGACGAGGCCATCGCCGCGGCGCTCGGCCGCCTCGGGCTCTGGGACGTCGTCCGGGAGAACGGCGGGCTGGACGGCGAGTTCTCCGAGGAGGCGCTCAGCCACGGGCAGCGGCAGCTGTTCTTCCTCGCGCGGGCCCTGTTGCGCCGCGACGTGGGGAGGGTGGCACTCTTGGACGAAGCCACGAGCAGGTATGGCCGCACCTCATCGTCTCACAAAGAAGATCGGATGTACTGACAAAGTCACAGTGTTGACGCACACACCGAGCGGATGGTGAGAAACCTCATCCGGGACGAGTTCAAAGACCACACGGTCATCGCCATCGCGCATCGCCTGGATACCGTCGCCGACTTTGACAGGGTCGTGGTTTTGGACAAGGGCCGCATCGTGGAGGTCGGCGAGCCTCACCAGTTGCTGCTCAAGGAAGGAGGCAAGTTCAAGGCACTGTGGGACGCGAGCAAGCATGGTGATGCCAACTGAGATGTACTTGGGGGGGGGGGGCCTTCAAGGCGGATTCCTACTATTTGCTTTGAAATTCGTCGTATTTGCATGTTTTCATACGTATATGCCCTAATTTACAGCCATCGTCCAAACGCTGTCTATGTAATCTCGGTCCACGTTGATGAACCTCCCCTTTCCAGCCCGTTGGGCGACAATGTACTTTTCGAGTGCCTTGGCGGTCTCCACGGTCTCCCTGAACCGCTCACCGTCCGCTATCGGGGTATTTACGCTCAACTCATACCCGTAGGTCAGCTTAAGCTCAGACACCTTACTCCATGGCCCGCTCCAGTCGACTTTGTCTCCGTCGACGGTGACCATCAGAGCCTTGATCCAGGATCCGCAGCCCGTCAAGTCAAGGTATTCGAGCCCGTATAGAAACTTGCTCAGCTTCCGCAGCAGGATGACGGCTTCCGACCAGTCGTTGTCATCGTCCGAGGCATGGGCATATTCCTGCCGCACACGCCCGTCGGGCAAGACAACGGTGGTCATCTTCGCGTTGGTGGTCAGCGATGGCTCCGGCCAGTAGGCAAGACTGAGGTGCGTCAGTGTCGGCAATTTAGCCGCGAGCGCGAGCAGATGTCTCCATGAAACGCCGTTCCCGCGCCCGGGGGTACCGCCGTCGGCGTCGGGCGTGATGGCGAGGCAAAGATGCGTGAGGTTGGGCAACAGTCTCGCAGGCAGCGAAGGCGCCTCCGCGGTGTCCCAGGAGTCCTGTACTTCCTCGGATGCCAGCGTGAGCTGCTGGGGGAAGAGCACGTTGGTCAGCTCCTTGAGCCTGAGGGAGTGACCGATGGACCCCGCCAGGTCGAGGGAGTAGATGTCATTGTTCAACAGGGCGAGCTCCTCCGGCTCTCGCTGGGCTTGCTGCTGCTGGCAATCCTCCTCATCGATGACTGGGGGGATTAGGATGATGCGCAGGTCTGCAGCCGAGAGGCCGCCCTCGTACCAGGCGCCGACGTACCTGACCAGCGAGGACCGGAATCGACTGGGCAGGGTGTGCAGGTAATATCGATCATATTCTCTATGAAACTCCCAGTTCAGGGCCATTCTGCGCAGCAGAAGGCCCGCGAAGCTGCCCTTGTCCGGCTCGTAGGCGCCGGGGAGGCCCTCGCCAGGACCCCCACCGGGTAGGCGTCCGGCGTCCGCGTGGGCGCGGTAGACATGGGTGCTGGACTGACGCGAAGACAGCCAGCTACGTGGCGGTGGCGGGCCTGGCGGTACTCTCCTGCCTGTCGCGTCGAACCTCGGGGCACGCCTAGGTGCCGGGGGAGGTGTGTCTGGGAGGTGGAGGATCTGTCGGAGAGCGGGCGGGACGGTGGGCGTCGCGACTGATGCGGTCGGGGTGACACGGCCTGAGGCGGGTGAGGATCGGCGGAGATCGGCCAAGAGTTCGTTGACACCCTTGCGTTGGCTCTCTGTTTGCCGCGTTCGTGTCAGTGTCAGTCTGAAGGTGAACAACACGGAGAGAAGAAAGTCGATAGTCCCCACGGTGCCGTTCGGGACCGCGGTGGAGGGTGGGGGAGGAAGACTGAACGGGCTTGGAACTAACGGGCAGAGGTAGAGGCTGAAGCTGAGGCGCCCAATGATGCGGGGGCCGTGGATTGCGGCTTCGAGTACCTGGACTGATGCCTTTTCTTAGGCATGCCCGGGAGAGGTCAAGATACGCGAGGAGACTGCGGCGACGAGGTCGAGAGGAGGCGGGGGAGAAAGTACGAGACAAGAGATGGACCAAGACAGTGGATACTGTAGAGAGAGAGGCGGCGGCGCGGTTACCAGAACCAGAACCGGGCAAACTCTGGCGAACTTTTGTCGCTGCTATGTAGTGCGTATTGCAGCGGTTTGCATCTGCCTGGGGTCATCAACAATGAGTCAATTCGCTGATGTGATATTGAGTTTAGTCATGGTAGAGGCTCAGCACAGTCATAGCCCTCGGACTTTCTGCGTGTCGGAGTCATTCTGCACGGTGGAGATGCTCACTAGTGGAGGAAGGAGCTAGCACGCTGGGTACCTACAGTGCAGGTACCTAGGTAGGAGGTATCTTACCTAAAGATTAAGGTGGGCAGCGGCCTACAGTCTAGGTACCAGTTTTGCTGGAGAGCCTGGATGTCAGCCCAGCAAGGGAGGAACGTTACAACGCCACCTACGGCACATTTTCTATCAAACTACCTAGTCAAGTACCTAGGTACTGTGGTAGTTATCATAGGTATTGAAGTACCTAGGTCGCTGCGTACCTAGGTACCTAGGTATTTCTGGAGGTACACTAGCTAGATAGTCTCCATCGCTCCACTTTCAGTTTGTCAGCGCTGGGTTCGGCCATGATTCGCCCAAGAGACCGAGAACCTCGACAAACATGTGGTCCGTGTGCCAAACCGGCCCGGAAAATGAGGAAGCCCGGACCAGAACGCCACGCCGGGTGAGGCTTCTGGTCGCGTGTGGGCCCCCGCTTCGCCGGCGGACCTTCGGCGACCCACCTCGGACTCTGTAAACCTTACTTTGGCCAACTACAACGCAAACTTGCCGGCCCGATTGCGCTTTCAAGTCTTTCCCTTCGTTTTCTTTCTTCCCAGCCAGGGCCCTTCCAGCTATTTCCAGTCGTCCAAAGCGGACGCCCCGCCCTGTCATCTCGGCAGTAAGCTGTTCTTAGAGTTTGGGACTTGCTTCCGCACAGCCCATGTGCCACAAACCTTGGTCCTCTGTTTCAGCGTCGTAAGGGCAAAGTGGCTCCCTGGACCCAACGTGTACGCCGTCTATCCGCATCTGGATAGATCTTTCCGGGGTCGGCCTCCGCCCGGTCAGGTACAGAGGTAGAGGGCCAGGAAGCATCGCGTATGGCGCCTTTTTCTTTGCCCCCTATTTTGGATCCCGTTGACACTTTGCCGTGGCGGAGCTGTGCGACTTTAGATATGTCAAAGGGCTAGACCCATGCTCGACTTCATGTTGGCATATGGTCCCAGACACAATGAAGCTTAACAGAGGGGCTCTAGTCGCTGCTTCAGGAGATACCTAGTACGTAGAGCTCGGTGAGTTGCGACAGAGTGACGGGTAGGGCGTCATCCGCCTCTGATCATCCGCGCACTTCTTCTCGTCCCTATCGTTCTTCTGGTCTAGGTTGGCATGTTGGAATGTCACATCGCGAGCCGAATGCAATGCCACGCTTCCCGGCCAGGTCTCCTCGTGGCTGAAGAGCGTTTGTGCGACGGGCGTGAGAGACACCCCGGACGTCAAGCGTTTATTTCAGCTGCAGCGGTCAGATGATGTCTCGAATCAACCTGAGGACTGCTCGGTGAGCGATATGTGGTGAGCTGACATGAGCAGCGGGTGCCTACATCGCTGGCTCTATCGTCATTCGACCTTCTCAAGCCATCATTGGCCCTTCGCAGCCCCGAGTCATTGGCCTGTTGAAGAGGTTTCGTACGCTTTTCCTGAACGAGGGCTAGACTGCCTCTTCCCTCAGGATCGGATGTCGGCGCACAAGCCGCGACTATCATGACGTCCCGGCTGTGATCGACTGTCATTCTCCAGAGGGCTGGCAGCCGATGGACCCATGAGTCCATCACTGAAGATCCTGTCAAACGTTGCATCCACAAGAGCCCATGGTGCACTCCCGACAGGCGGGCCTGAAACCGGCTTGGGGAACAACGTGCGTCGCCATCGCACACGGTGTTTGCTGCGGATACGCCGGCGCCGCGCCTTTCCAGAGTCCTCGTGCTCATGGCCTGACCGAGGGATTTTGGTCATGCTAGTAGCCACGTAGAGGCTTCTGGCAAATCTAGGTGCCGCCGGGGGGGTGGGCCACCATGGGCCGATGATGCTGGAGATCGACGCCCTCATGAGTCTTGGCCAATGCGCTCTTCACGGCCCAGCGAAGGCCTCCGAAGAAGGCAGAGCCAGACGCAATGCCTTGCACGACATGACCAGGGGCTGGTTCGCGGGGAAGAAACATGGGCGTTTGGTGGCGAGGGATATGGCTGATGGATACTCGTACGCCTGGCGGTTCAAGATTGACAGTCCCGATGTGGAAGGAGGAAGCGAACAAATCCGGAAACCTGTGCCCTTACATCGACTAGATCTGATATTCGAGGAGAGCCGGAGCAGCGTGATAGACACCATGCTCTGAGGGGGGTCCTTGAGACACTTTGTCGGCAGATGGCCGGCCGCGACCCGTGGATGCCGTGATGATTCCAAGGGGACGGTTCTAACCCAAGTGCTCATCGACCTCGTGTAGCCATAAGACGAAATAGCTGGGGGCGAAGCAGCCGACACCCGTCCTGCAACATGCGGGAAGTCTGCCCGCGGATTTGCATGAAAGGTCAAGCTAGCCCAGAATGGCGCGTTCATAACAAAACCGTGCAGCTTCTCGGAAATGAGGCTTGGGATTTCAGTACAGAAGGACTTCTGGCATGGGTGCACTCACCGAGACAGATGGAATCGCAGTCCAATGACAGCCACACATTGTAGGGTACGGGTGCCCTCTCGGCTAACGCCCTTTTTGTGTTACCTCAACCTCGACCTGCCGGCGCTAGGGGGGGGGACTGGCTGCTGTGGGATCGGCAGGGCAAGTCAAGATGACTTCCTCTCGCCCAAAGAATGATCTTCGTTTCGCGGTAAAAAGAATGAAATGAGACTGTGTAGGCAGTCGGTACGATACTCTGATTTTAGGGTTTCTTGCTGAAAGGGCCGCCCTCGCGCCAACTCTAAGGTTGGTCTTTGGTGAGAAACAGAGGGCTGAGACGCCTGGGAAAAAAATCGTCTCATCCGGAGGACAAGTCCCTGACCGCTTCTTCGAAAGTTTTGTGAGGCAACCGGGCTGTTGGGAAAGGCAGCGAGTCCTCCCGTAACGCATACGGATACGGGGCTGGGTCATTGCAGGCCAAGGACCTAGACGCCCGCTTCGAAACAGAGAAGACGCGGCGACCCGCTGTCAACTTATTGTTCCAGCTATCTGCGATGTTTTCTTCCGCGTCGTTCACGCCCCATAAACCCAATGCTAGCACAGAAGCCCAACGCTAACGACCGCGTCGTGTTGGGTACCCATTTGTCGGCCATCTCAGGGGCGGTAAAGGGACTTTCTTCATCTCCTGTGACGCCCGTCTGGCCATCAGGGGCATCAGATTGTCTAAGGCGCGTCTGACACGGCTGCTCCGGAGCCAAAAAACTTCTGAAATATCCGGAAACTTGCCTCGATTGTCAGTGTTGGGTACCCACTCACTTGGAAACAATGTCTGCCAGAGTTAGTTGTGTTGTCGGTTGTTTTAGCGATAGCCAGAACGAACATATCTCTCGAGATCAACGGCCGGGCATGCAAGGAAGCCGACCCGTTTGTAGTTAGATTTGCGGTGTAAGGCATGGTACGGACACCTATGCGAAGTCAAAAGGCGGAGAGTGGATCTATACGGCCAGAGGAATAGCCCTTAACAGTCAGCGATAGATTGCCGTCCTGGCAGACGGAATGTAAGGCGGTCGATGAATCAACCATGTAGGCAGCAGCGAATGGCATCGAAGGAGACAACAAGTGGAAAGCCGCAGGGCGGTACCAGAAAGACCCCTGGGGGTACCTGTTGATACCACGAGCAAATGCTGCAGGCATTCCGGTCAAGAACGATGGCCGTGTGGCTCCGACTGTTCATTCTTGACCCCTCCATCCGGAAAACTACAGGATAATCTTCCGCATTCGAGAATTAGAAGAGCTGCTGGTTTGCCTACCCAGGAATTGTAGTTGACCGGACCCAAAGAGCAACGAGGTAGCCCTCGCAGATGTGTTTGGCAGCACGCAAGAATGTGCCTTTTGATGGGGTCTCGAGCGGACTCGGAGTTGATCATTGCAGAATGTTGAAAGTACCCAAACCGACATCGAAATCAAGAGGCCCTCGGAGTTTGTAGACGTTTGCGTCTTCTGAGGGCTCAAAGAGCACGTGTTTGTCGACCAAGGCATTGTATGCCAACAACGTCAGTGCGAGGATAGAGAAAGGAGCAAGCCGAATCAAAGAGGACGGGTGGGAAATCGACGCTTCACAAAGAAAGCTATCGATGAGAGCCGATGACCAAACGAGGTCGATGCAAGGCAATACAGAGAGACCAATGATCAGCCGTATTTCCAGTCAAGCAAGAGTCGGTGAATGCCGTCTTATTGCGGGAGTGACAGCGAATGATGCAGCGAGCCACAGAAGGTAGGGACAATAGAAGCGTGAAGAAGGCCGCGACTCCCACGTCCATGTCCACATCTACACACATCTTTTCGAGCCGCAGGCGTAGGCGGACTCAAGCGAAGAGTGAGTGGCAGCGAGAGAGGTGTAGAGAGGGAAAGAGGGATGGATGAAGAGAGAGAAGATGGAGAAGATAGAGATACAGTGTGACATGGACGTGGGAGGAAACCATCTCTTTGCGGAATTCGCGTACATGATTGGACCCCCAGCTGTTGGGCAGGGCCGGAGTGGAGCACTTCCGCTGTGCTGTCACAGTGCCTTTTTTACTTGTCCCAACTGTCTTCGCACCAATACAGTGTAGGTACCTGGTGCATGTACATGAGCCACCCCCACTCAGCCAATGATGGAGCTCTTCTCCCCAACGTCTCCACTCTCTCACCGTACCGTGCGAACCAGGTGAGAAGGAGGGACTTGCGTGTATGGCACCAGCCGTCACCGAGCCAAGACAGTGCAGAACTTCCTCATCACCATCGTTTTTTTTGACGACTCACCCCGACCAAGACAGGCCCCCCTCCACCCTGGCAAGCTTGTTTTCTCCTTTTCTTTCACCTCGAGCCCCCTATACGTCCCCTGGCGAGCCTTATGGATCTTTCAGCTGCCAGGATCCAAAGAGAGAGAGAACGAGGAAAGAGTGGAGGGAGGGAGGATGGATGGATGTTCAGCGCCAGGGTTCTGACGACCAGCACCCGGCAGCCAGTTGCCATGCGAGACGCAAGCAGCAGACGCGAACACTGGAGCAGTTTCCTCCAGCCCGGTTACCTATGCACTAGGGTGCCTATTCAAATGCTACCTTGACTTTCGGATCAGATACAGTGCCTTCAGCTTCGCCACGGAGGCTGCCTGCCTCGCCGAGCTGCTACCCGGCCAGTACGTACTCTCACACATCCATCCCGACATGGTTGAGAGATCGGACCCGGGTTCCAACACTGCACCCAGAGAGAGCAACAACACCATGTAGGCAGCGGCCCTTTCGCCTATTGCGCATCTCCAATCAGTCCGCCAGGACCCCGTGTCACCACTCTCTACGGCCCCCTGCTGTGGCCTCATGCAACAGTGACTTGCTTTCTGCACGCCAGGCCGTCGACATCAGCATCCCGCTCTCACTCGAAGCAGAGCCTGCTGCCATGAGACCCTCTGCTGCCCAGACAGCATCCGCCCACCGCCCACTGGGAGGAAGGACCCTGGCGTCCGTGATACGTCACATCACACAAGATCTGATCTATGGACGCAGGCAGAGAAGAAACATGGGGAAACGGTACCTTTTACGGTCCCATCTGGCAGGCGACGACGATGGCGCTGTAGAAGGCTTATGAGGAGGGCCAGGAGGGGGGGGATAAGCTGCCCTTCCCATCTGGAGGGGGGCGTGGTATGATGTGCATGTCGATGGCATGTTACGGATCACAGCAGGGGGATCATCAGCCCTCTCTCGTCCTTCCTCCGCCCGACGCATGCCGTTGACGGAACCAACGGACGCAGAAGAACCAGCGTCGAATACAGCCAAGGAAAAGGCCGGAGTCAGATTATCGCGGCCCGGACCGACAGGACTGGGCTATATTCGACAATCTTGCTTGCCCATCCTTGACAGGCGCGCAGTCTTGGGTTGGTATGGAAGTTGTTCCACGGATGCTGCGTTGGTCTCTCCTGCTGGGAGTCCCAGCAGCTGCTCCAGAGCTCTGCGTCCAGGATTCCAGCGGCTAGACCTGTATACCCTGTCCTGCTGGCCTAGCAAGCTCGTGACCTGGGGGCCGCGAGGCCGCTGGTCTCTGGCCCGGCCAGTCCGATTGAACAGAAAAGCCCCGAAAATCAAACTTCTGAAACAATGAAGTTGACTTGATGCCTCAAGTATGTTGGCACGCATCGACTACAGTTGGCTGGACCTTTCCGGACTAGTCCACGGGAACCTGCACAAACGACCACTCCGGCTAACGCATCGGTCTATATTGAGACGGCATTACAGAACACGAGGTGCAGAAGCCTTTTTTTTCCCTGGCCTTTGCAGTATCCGTACCTGGAGCTGAGTCTTTCCGGGCAGAGCTTGGCTATCCACTGGCCTAGGGATCCATCCAAAAGAGCCCGAGTGTTTGGTATTGGAGTTTCCAGTTTTCCCTTGCCTTCTCGGGTACTCGGTCATCTCATTGGGTCGCCGCGGAGAGGCACAGCTCAACGATTTCTATTCCTGCGCCCTTGTATGCTAACGCACCGCACCGCACCGATCCAACCCTTCACTTGATGGCCCCGCCCCCCTCCCAGGCCTGCGAGGGACGAGGGGCGAGAGGCCCTGAATGCCATGCCGTTGATGCTCTGCGAGTCAAAAGACGTACACCTCGCTCAGAGACACAGCATCATGGGGGAAATGATCCGACGGCAGCTCATCAACTAGCTTCGAGCGAAGCCCTATCCACCGCACGTGTCATGTGGCGAGCTTGTCTCTACCGGCCGAGACACCCCTCTCCACGGTTTGAGTTTACTATGGCTGGTGTGAGGGCCGATTGGGGACCTCGAACGTTATTCTCAGATTAACAAGCCACCGGGGGGCTGCTAGCTCGGCGTGGCAGGTTTAGGGCCGAAAGCTACGTGGTGGATCTTCAGCAAGTCCACGACTGTTGCCAAACATGCATTCCCCTTTGGCATGGCCGCGGTAGACGCGAGGCTGCCTCCACCGTCACCCTCGTCAGCCCAGGCTGCAAGTTCTCTGGCTGCATACAATGGTTCCGATTACACGAGGTCAAAGCTCTCTCGACATTCACATTCTCGACCATGGTCGCCCCCTTGAGCCAATCCGACGACGTGAACGCAGGGCGTTGGGTTCGAATCTGAACGTCATGGCAAGAAGCGCTCCCCTCCCCTCCCCTCCAATGGCCGAGAGAGTCCGCTAAACGCCCAAGGCCAGCTTTCCATGACTGCACCCTGCCGTCGACGCCCACTCTGCTGCCAAGGCACATCCCTTCCCTATCAGAGGGGGTTGTTTGTGGCGTTTCATCCAGGCCTTGACGGACGGGTAGTTGCAGATTTGCTGCATGGAAGGAGAGGGTCAGCGAGGCTTGGAAGGCGGTCTTCCGTTCCCAGCGCGAAACCTCGACTCACTCGGCTACACGCCAGCGCAAGTCAGTTGCTAGTAGATCCTCCTTGCGAAGGAAGAGGCATCCCGAGCTCGAATACATCACACATCATCCATTGTATCATCGGCAGACCGGAGCGAGGCAAACCCGACGGGCACTGTCGATAGCAACGGACACGGAGCCCCGCCAGTCAGCAGATGGACTGGGATGGGGTCATTCCGCCCTGATCACGTACTCTGGCGCGGGCACAAAGAAGTGCTTGCTGGCTCTGAATGGCCCCGTGGTCTTGGGCCATTGAGAAGCTTGGCCAGCAGCGTCGAGTCGCACAGCCTTTTGGAAAACCCCCCTCCCCCCCCTGCTCAGAAGAGACCTCACCTCTGGGCTTGGTCGGTTCCTGGTACTTTCGGTCGATGGCTTGGCGATAGACGACTTACCATCTTTCAGCAGCAGCTCACACTCCCTGACATCGTATTCTAGCAAAGGAAGCGCCGAGGCATGACAAAATACGCTATTCTTTTCAAATAGCAGCAGACTGGGGGGGTGAGGAGGGGCGGGCTCTTGGGACTCTCCACACAATTCATACAATGTCCCTTCACGGCTGTCTCAGAGTCTGCACAACCCATTTGCTCTTTGCGTGGAGACGGTCCCCCGCCCTGCCTCTCTCTCTCTCCCGACTTCGCCTTCCTCGCGCATTCGACTCCAGGGCCGTCGGCAGTGTGCTTTCAAATTTAGCCTTCTGTTATTGCCTGGTCTGTGCGACGTCTGTCGAGCAGTCAGTCGCATGTTGAGCCTCCAATACATCTTTGCTGCTTTCTGTGCGATCTTAAGCCAGCCACATCTGGGAGATTCTGGCAAGGTATATAGATACCTGACATCCAAGATCCTGCACTCTTTCGGATTTTTTCGCATCTTCTTGATTCGGTCATCTATCTACATTCACAATACCAAGGCCTCGTTCCCAAGCGATCAACTTTTCCCTACTCCATACAGAAAGCAGCATCCGAGAGTGTTTCGTCAAAGAGTCACCTACCCAGTCCTCCGATTTGAACACACCACGGCGCAGCTCGAGGTTGCTTTTTCCATATCATCGTGCGGTCTGAGAAGCAAGCTTCTCGACGGACAGTTCTGCGAAGACGTATTTGGCGGGATTATTCCTTCATACGGTGAGTCAGTTCGAAGACATGCCCTCCCAGAATGTTGCTCGGGTCTTTCTGCCAATGGCGGGTGGCCACCCGGGGCGATTTGCACCAGGGGTTGTTGGCTAGGACCCATCTTGCCGGTTCTTCCGCGCCAGGTCCCGATTCGTCTTGATTCCGGGCGGGTAGCTGTACGCTCGCGGGGCAGCGGGGGGGACTGACTGTTGGAGCAATGGCGTCGCAAAGAAGCGGGAGGGAACAAAAAGCTAACGCGCACAAGCCAGACCATATTATTCTGCTCTTCTTCCTGCGAGTAAGTGAGCCCATCCGATATTTTCTTCCAGACCACGGGGGGAAGACGGCGGCCCAGTGGGTCGATGCCGGCCGCGGGCAATACGGCGTGGCAGCCCTGGCAGCGACAAGGACGGGCTGATGTCGACATGGGACGGGACGGCGGACGGCAGACGTCAAGTTAAACTGGAGAATTTGTCATTGCCTCCCGTTACAGCCAAACTGCAAGTGGGTGGGCTCGTGGCGTATCCGTCAATGAATGGCGGTGTCCCTAACACGGCTGCCCGTCGCGGCTTATGGGGGTCAAAAGAAACGGCCACCTACCTTCCTATCTGACGAAAGTTGGTTCCCCATGCTGACAGCAGAACCTTTGCCCAGGTCAGGCAGGATAAAGGGCTGCAAGCAGAACCTTGGCATGACAGGGGCACTTTTGGAGAGTCAACCGCCGGTAAGTGTCCAAACCAATCCCAAATCACACACAGAGAGAAAAAAGAGATGGAGATAGGAGAAAGAGAGAGAGGGAGACAACGGAGACATGAAGGAAGAAGAGAGGGGAAAGAAGGCACAGAGAGACGACAACCGAGTCAAAGCGAGACAAGCCCATGTTTGGACGAACATGTAGGAAAGACAAACCGAGCGACCTACGAGACAGCAGAGAGCAGAGAGAGCAGTCCAGACTTTGATGGGGGGAGGGGAGAGGAGGGGAGGGACAAGGGTGTCGAGGAAGCGTCAGCGTCAGCTACAGCTACAGCTACAACAGTACAATCTGCTAACGGTTGGTTGGTGTGGAACAACAGAGGATCGAGGAACTGGGGCGAGAGGACCGCTGCTCCAGCACCACCAGCATCAGCACCAGCACCAGTACGGCCAGTATCAGCACCAGGTCGCCGCCCCTCTACTACGGCGCAAACCCGCTCGGCGCCGGAGACGACCGACGAATGAATACTCAACCGCTGCACAAGGTACGGAACCTGGTACTTTTTTTTTTCTTTGGAAATCACTCTATTGTTATCCTTTTTTTCGTCTCTTCCCATATTTTATTTTGGATCCTGTCCATGTCCACGTCCAAAGTCTTGTCCCAACCAAAAGCCCAAAAATCCGATCCGATCCAATCCCAATCCTTCGCCGTCATCTTTCCCCTGCAATGCTACTCTGCGCTTCGTTTTTTCCCCTTTCTCCCTCCGCCTTCAATTTCTCGCATCCAGACGTCGTGCCGGACGCAGGAAGCCAGCAGCAACAAGAAGAGCCGTCGCCTGCCGCAAGAGACATCCAGGACCCGGATTAATTAACCCATCGAGCGTCTCCCGATCGGTCCAGTCCAGTCTGCACAACGTGCCTCGGCTCCGTACGACTCGGTGAAGCCAACCGTCCGACGGGGGAAGCACGAGCACGTTCGAGAAGGCAGAACCAACACGCCAACCCAACACGCCGTTGGCGGAGCGGACGAGGCGCAGAGAAAAAAAAAAAAAACGACAACAATTATTACTGGGCCAGGCCGCGTGCCGACGGCGTGATCCCTACCCGAGTGGCAGACAGACGAAGGAGCGGGCCGAGTCTGAGGCTTCGCAAAAAGAGGGAGAAAAAACAACCAAAGAAAAGGTGCGTACAATATGCTATCCGACACTTTTTGCTTTTTCTTGTTTCTCTTGCCTGGTGCACCGTTTTATCGGCGGACGCCTCCAACCCCCGTTTGATTGCCCAACCATCCCCCATCCGGTCTTCCAGAGAGAACGAGAGAGGGGGGGCAGGCAGCCCAGCCCAGCCCACACAGCACACACGCACGCAAAGCACATCACAGCAGCCAGAGCCGGTAACGAGGAGAGAAGAGAAGAGACGAGTGAAAAGCAGAAAAAGATGGACAGCGTGCATCGTGCATCGTGGCCAGAGATGTGCCAGTTGAGGACGGACGTTCTCGTGCTTTACCCGGGCTTGGGACGATCGATTTGACTCCCTGGACCTGGCGAGGAGCACAAGACTGGAGGCAGTGGTCCTTTTCATGCGGATCGGTACCACACAAGCGCCATGCGTCCGGCATCCACAAGGCACTGGCAGGCATCGCAACGCCTCTGGTCCGTCCTTTGGGGGTGAGGGTGAGGTGAGGTGAGGCGGGCTGGGCTGGGCGGGTGTGCGGGTGCGGATGCGGATGCGGGTATGGATGGGTGTGCGCGTTGGTGTGGGTGTGGGTGTGTGGGTGTGTGCCTGCCTCTCTGCCTCTGCCTCTGCCTCCTCTGCCTCTGCTCTGCATCTGCTGGCCTTCTCTGGTCTCGTCTGGTCCGCCTCTACCTCTACCTCTGCCTCTATCTGCCTCTACGTGCGCACTGCTGCACTGCACGACTTGTCATTCAGGCCCGTCGGCTGGCTAGCTGGCTTGCTGCTCGTCTGCAAGCAATCCATTGCAAGTCAGACAGACACCACAGGTACACCGCGGTCCCTGGTCGTATCGGACTGTACTGTCTCTGTCCCATGTTGCCTCCTCCTCTTCCTCCTCCTCGTCCTCTCTTACTCCTCGTCGGTCGGAGGTCTCAACAAGATGAGGCCCAGAACCGGTCAACACCCACCCCCTCTCCTCTGCCACCACCTCCCCCCTCCTCCTCCCCCCCGCGGGCTGATTCGCCTCATGTTGCCTCCTCGTGAGAAGATGTCTCTCTTTGGCGTCTCGAGCTAACTTGTCACCTCTTGTTGCGCTACAGGCCACACTCGCTTTCTCACTACCTGGTCTGCCTAGTCTGTCTGCTCGTCCCGCGATGGATCACGCCTGAGGCGCTCGTCCTCGACCACGGCCACTCCACCATCAGCGTTGCAACGGCACAGCGTCGAGATCGGATTGCGAGATCTTGTTCACTGTTTCATTCTTTGTTTCTCAATCACAACAAGAGCCATGGTCTAACAAGTTCCGCCTTGAAAACAGGAGTTCGAAGCGTCGACGGCCTATGACTACCTCGACATACAGGCATCAGGCAATGACATGCGGTATGTGGCAATTTCATTGGCTTCGTCTTCTGCCGGAGGACTCGTTAAAATAACGTCTCGCTCCTTTTTCCTTCCCTTCCTCCCTCCCCCTCTACAGCCCGGCCTGCGTACGCTGTGCCAGTTGGCTCTGGGGGGAGGTCTCCTCACTTTAAATATCCATACCTCTGCAGCCCTGGGAGCAAACCTATCCCCACCAAATCCAAAAGCGGCCATAATTATTTTCTCTCTCTCTCTCTCTCTCTCTCTAATATTTCATTTATCTGTCCCCGGTTTCCCCCTTCTCTGCTCTGCGGAATACAAGTGTAGGCAACGGATTCTCCTGGGTCAGCCTCTCTCTCCTCTCTCCTCGTTCCGTCTTGCTCGCTTCTCGGCTCGACTTGACTAGTTTCTGGTCAACGAGCATCGGATGGGGGGGAGCCGCGTGCTGAGGCAACAGGTTCGATCTCTTCCCCCTCCCTCCCAAGCGGCAAAGGAAAAAAAAAAACAACACGCGGAAGAGGGCCAAAAGAAAAAGACAATATGGAGAGGCATGGGTAGCTGCCTCCTGGCACCCAACGTGCCACTAGAAAATCCAATCCGCGGGCAGGCGCTCCAAGTGCTCCAGGTCCGGCCTATCACCGCGAGATGGTGGTGTGTCCTTCGCATTTCCCGATCCTGTATCCGCTGTCCGTTGTGCAACGCGCTGCTGGCAGTACGACGAGCTGGGAGCTGGTCGCACTGACACTGTGTCTCGCATGCCGGACGCAGCACAGCAGTTGTCGTGCCAGGCTTCCAACACCTTGCCTTGTACATTGTCATGGCTTTGGAGGGGGGACGTTCGGGCTGACGGGTTACCAGATACGAACACAACGCCAATGCCTCTCTGACGACGATCGATGGCCCCTCGCAGCAGCCCGCGGTCTTAAATCTGTTCAATCCACCTATAACCTCATCCCACACTCCGTACTCCGACGGCGGCTTCTATCCTGTCGCTCCTCACGTCTTCTCCAGCCTGGACGTCAGGTCGCGCCCGGGCTCAAAGTAGGTCGCACACCGTTCCCCCGACCCCCCCTCCGATCCCCGACCCTCGACAGAGCGCGCCCCATGGCATCGCTCCTGTCTAGAGATAGAGAGACGAACCTCCCAGACGGCTCTTCCTCCGAGGACGAACATGGCCAAACTCACAGACTTACTTGACAGTAGCACCTCCTCGCTGGGCATGGCACATGCCCATCGCTCCACAGCATTACCCCATCCTGGCCCTGGCACACAACTCAGTGCGAGAGACCAGTACTCCCCGGCGACCCCGTCTTTCAGGAGGGACCATCAGCCCAGATCCCCGTCCTACCCAGCCGCTCTGCGACGCCATCCCATATCCCCGACCTCCAGCCCCATCACCGGCTTCAACGCGCCGACTCCCCTGAGGATGGAGCCCGCCGGTCACTACGCGTCCTCCTCGAGGGCCCAGGTGAGCGTGCCTCCCCTGGGCGCCATCACGACCCTCGGTGTTCTCCAATATGGCGACGGGCCCGGCATGCAGGTCAAGATCGACATACATGGAAACATCGACAAGGGTTTCTTCCAGTCCGATGGCGACTGGACCTGCTACAGGAGGAATTACTTTTCCTGCATCTGCTCTTTCGGCCTCAACCCCCACTACCAGGGCCAGCCTCTCCAGTTCATTCAGTCGGGCAGCAAGCAGCCGTACACCGTTGTCGGCTTCGCCATGTCTATCTCTGCCGTCGTCGCCGACAATGACTCGCACACGATCGATCTGGTCCAGCACACCCCCAAGAGAGACAAGGGCCCGATCGCGAAGCCCGAGAAGGTGCGACTCCAGCCCAAGTTCCCCCAGCCATCGCATCCGTTGGGCCTCTACCCCCACGACGGCGGGCTCGGCGGGCCGTCGAGGATCGGGTACGGGGACGTTGGAGGATTCGGCGGCCAGCAGGGAGGCGAGCCGTGCCAGACGGAACACACGTTCGAGCGCATCCAATTCAAGCAGGCGACGGCGAACAACGGAAAGAGGAGGGCCGCCCAGCAGTACTACCACCTGCTGATCGAGCTTTGGGCCGACGTGGGCCAGGGACCCGACAACTTCGTCCGGATCGCGTACCGCAAGTCGGCCAAGATGATCGTGCGCGGCCGCTCGCCGGGGCACTACCAGAACGAGAGGCGCGCCAGCACAAGCAGCGGTCCCGGGGGCTCGGGCGGCAGCCTGTCCGGGTTCCCTCCCAACACCGTCATGGGGACCGATTTCCCCGGCGGCAACCCGCTACTCCCGAGCGGCTACGGGGGAGGGTTCGACTCGCGCGGAGGGCCTGGCTATGGGACGGGGCGCCACCACCCCGAGCTCGAGCCCATCATGGCCCCCGAGGAGGCCAAGGCCATCGAAACAGCGAAGGAGTACCAGTACTACCCCGGCGGCATGTACGAGCACGCCGACTCCAGAGGAACGGTGGAAATGTTCACGCACCATCGGAGCGGGCAGGACAGCATGGGTCCGCACATGACGACGAGCTACGACCCTCTACACGACAGAGTCAAGCGCGACCCCGAGCACGCCATGCTCCCGAGCATCTTCAACCAGACCGGGTCGCTGGTGCCCAGCCAAAAATGCAGCCCGTTCGATGGCAAGACGACGTCGAGCGGCTACTACCCTACGATGGTTCCCCAGTCCGGGGTCAACCTTACGAACATGACTTAACGCGACAGCCGATACCCGAGGAAACCCAGGGGCCGCCAGGGAACAGAGAGGAGTGCATAATGACACCACGGCACGGTTTGCGAGCGGGGGCGGGGGAGTGGATGTTGGCAAACATGTTCTGCTTTCGAACCCGAACCACCGCCGCTCTTCTCCTCCTATCCGCCTCCTCTCTACTGGCATTGTTCCCCGAAGATATATTCACAGCATTTTTGGCACAAAGTCTACGGCGAAAACTTCGGGCGCATGGAAACAGCATCGGCATTGTTGATTGGAACGACGCGATATCTGAACGAGACAAGACTGGACTGTGATGGTGGGGGGAGACATGCGGACGCAGCATGTTGGAAGACAGACGGAAACCAAGACAAACCTGATCGATGGAAACAATGGCTAAACAACGGCGAACCGGCGTGCGCGGAAAACAGAAAGATAATTCGTGGCTTGGCTTGGCTTGGGAGCAAATGGGAAAGGTTCACCCAACATATTCAGTGTGTCGAAACATGTCATGGGAAGGAAAAGTTTGGGCGAAAAACATGCTCTGGCCAAGAAGCCACGGGGACAACGGAGAACGACAGGCATTACTAGGGATACCCGCTTGCGAAATTTGTTTTTCTTTTCTTTTTGGCTTTTCCCCCCCTCCCCCCTTTCGATTGCGATTATTTCCATTCTTCTTGTTCCCCCCTCCCCCCTCCATATCCCCCCCCCCGGCTACTCTACCCCCCGTCTTCTTTTCTCTGGTCATATGGTTTTGTAATAATGTGGAGATTTGTTTGGAACATTCGCTTCAGCAAAGACAGCTTTTTCCTATCTATGAATGATGCTACCTACTACTACCCTCCGTGGACGAGAAATGGCGAGGCACTGACGAAAGGGGAAGGAGAGGACATGGCGTTTTCGATGCAAGGGACGAGGAATCCGGCGGTCTGGAGACCACTGATGTAAGGACCTCACCGTATGGGCCATGTACTGGGGAAGCACTCGCGGGTGCCAGTGCCAGGTACTTGGTGTCTTTTCTGTTGTTTTCTTCCTTTTCCTCTTCTTCTTCATTCCCGGGACTGCAACATTCTACTTGCTGCCTGTTTCACCTGCTTACTTACTTTACCCCCCTTTTTTCCATTTCTTCGAAATACCTGCCTGCGTTAAAAGGCCAGAAAAAGAAAAATATGACATTGCCTTTTTTCTCTCTCCCCCCGGTCTCCCTTCTCCCACATTGACGAGGCCGGCTCCGGCCTGGGGGCTCGCCTGCTTGAAGATATGTTTTCCGGGGTGCTTGTCTGTGGTGCAGGCGAGCCGCCGTATTGTCACTGTGTACGACAGGTACCTGACCCGTATATGCCCTCACGCTTTCCTCGCGGGTGTGATGGAAAAGAACGGCCGGCCCCCCCGGAGAGGGCGAAGGGGCGAGCAAGCATGGCCCGAAGGGGGTGTGGCCCGCTGAGCGAGGCCAGGGCAAGGAATAGGAAAGCAAACATTTGCACATTGCATCCTCTTTTTTACGGCAGAGAGATGCATCCTTCATTCTGTCGGCTTGGCCCGGGAACCCTGCCTGGCGCGGCCATCGGGTAGATGAAGGGCTGGCATTGGACAAGGGCCGCAGAGAGCGCGCAGGGGGGAGGGTCGATGACAGCAACAGGAGCGATGATAACTATAGCAAGGGGAGGAGGGTGGTTGGGCTGTCCGATGCGGTGTGTGCGCGTCACACCGACCCATCTCCTGTCATCTTGTCTCTTTTTTCCTCCTCCCCACTGCTCCCGCCTTTGGGGAGATGAATGAGAAGAAGAAATGCTAGCTAGTAGTGGTGGTAGAAGAAGAAGTGTGTGTGGTATGAAAAGAAAGGGCAGAACCCGCCAATCTGGTTCCTTACGAACACCAGTGTCGGAACACAGCATGAACGACGGGAAGGAAGGGGGAGGGGAGGCGGTGGTCACGACCTGGACGAAGCAGAACGGCCGGGCCACAGGCGGGCGAGATTACAGGCAGACAAAGCAGGACTTTGTAGGGGAGAGAGGGGGGCGAACGGTGATGATGCCGGAAGCCGTTGGTTCATGCGAGCGAGCGGTCCGGGAGACGCCGGAATGCGTTGCGCGGATGTTGGTGGTTGGCTCTTCGCGCAGAAGGAGGAGGCTGTTGGCTCCCGTCGAACGTTCTGACCTAGCGCAGGTAACCGTTGGCAAAACGGGGCAATAGGCTTCCTACAATTACAGGTCCAATGTAGGTAGTGTAGTGAAGGGGAGGGGGGCCTAGGTACATAGGTGGTAGGAACTCAGGAGACCGGGCGGTGGCTGGTTCCATGTTCGGGTCGACATCGGGTGGCGGAGGCAGAGTTGCACCGCATCAGTACATCCCGGCGTAGGTCCTCCCTCTGCCCCCCTGTGATGTGACCGCCCTGCCTCTCTTCCCCCTGACTGCAATGATGTAGCGAGCCGGCAGAGGGTTGCTGCGACGAGGCGCCTCGGTACGGCGAATACAAGCGCGCCTGGGCTGGACATGATGCCACTTGCACGTTTGCGCCGTTGGGGATGCTCGAGCAAGGCGTCCGCGTCTCGCGGGTGATGAATGTGACGGGAAGCGTGCAGATGGGCATTGTGGTTTGCGCCTGTTGCGGGTGTGGTGTAATTACATAGTACGAGGTACATGGGGGCCTGCGTGAGCAGAAATAGGTAGATACATCACATCCATAGGTTGAAGGGGGACATCGGGAGGCCGGAGCCCATGTAAGCCACGCACCCAGAGCACCGGGACTTACAGAGCATACTGCCATGGCACCTAGGTAGGTACCTACACCAACCTTACCTGTACACACGATGTATTAGGAGGTAGGTCGTGGTCTCGCCCGCGCCAAGCTTGATGGGTTGCCTGGATTAGGGGGGGCGGCTTGTTTGCTCAAGGTGGGCTTACGGAGAAATCTGTGGTGAATTGTATCCGTATTCACCGTACGTGCTGCATGTCTCAAGACACACACGCGCGCGCATACACACGCTATTTCCTACACACTCTCCCCCTCTATCTTTCTCTCTCTTACACGCACAGAACCCTGCTCTTCACTAGAGCGATGTAATGCCAGTCGAAACCAAGGACGATGCCGGCTGGAACGTCGGGCTCCACCGCGGTTCGAGCGATGTCCAATTAAGGTTTTTGAGTGACATTCCCGGCCTCAGACTTTTTGTTTTAGTTCAAGAGGCTAAGGAGGTTTTCGACGTAGTTATCAGCCGAGGGTTTCTTTTCCTCCCCTCCAAACGATGGCTGACTGCTGCCTTATAGTGAGGGGAAAGGGGGGAAAGGAGGGAGGGGTATCAATTGGCTGGTGAGAGAGAGAGAGTGGTTGGGCAGAATAGAAAAAGCAACAGAGAGAGGGGGGAAGGGGAGCCAAAAAAGAAACGAAAGACGGACAGCAAAAGAAATGACCAAACCAAAAGTGCTGACGAAAAAATGGGCTCCCACGTCGGGGCATGTTCCTTGCTCCCCTTGACTTGACAACCTTGCCCTGCCTTGCCTTAGTTAAGACTTAAGACCGCTAGCTGCCTGTCGGTTCCCCATCAGCTCTGCGCCGAGGCGGAGCCCCAAAGTCTTGCGGTGGCCGGTGGGCGGTGTTGATGTTGTCTACTTGCCTCGTCGGGCAGGTTGGTTCCCTCAGGTCGTGTGGGCGGGTCCTCCTCTCCCTCATATGCTCGCTGTCTTTCTGGCTCGGAGTTGGCTGGAAGCGAGAGCTATCGGCCGGTTCTGACAGCGAGACCCGCGGACAGACGCTGGGCACATGAATGACAAATGCAAGGGTTGGCCGACGATAGAGAGAAGAGACAAGAGGCCACTTTCGAGTATTAGTGTGTAAACAGGGGGGCGATGGGGATGGAGGAGAGGGGGATGGATCACTAGAGCGTGGCAGCCAAGTCCGATGTGACGAGATCGCACTTGCGAAATTCGGAGACCCTTAGCGAATCGGGTACGGTGCCCTTCTCGCGACCGCCAATAAAGAGTGAATGATACACCTGATAGTGGCCAGGGTAAGTACATTCCTTGCTCATAGGGGAGGGGGGCTGGTCTCTGTTGTTGGAAGTGACCAGTAGGTACCTACATTACATGCCTAATACGGAGTACCTACCTGCCTACCTATCTACCTCCAACATTTCGATACGGCGGCACGCGGGCGAGAGAGTTGACGCACAGTGCGTCTTTGACGTGACCCGGGGAGGGCGCGACCCGGCGCTGTGGAGTCACAGTGGGGCAGCTCCTTCCGCACTCCACACTGTCCAACGTCCTCTGATCAGATTTCATCACCCGACAGTCTCCCCTTACACAGTGTACCTAGGTACCCTCCACGAGTCCATCCGCCCAGAAGACGTGATTTCTGCCCAGGGCAGAATACACGACAACTTCGTCACATTCGCTTCCTGGTCAACTTCCTCTTTACGCCTGTCCTTGACGGTTGCAAATTTCGGCTCCCATGGCCTCAACTGACGGGCCGGATGGGGGCAATGACCCGGACGGGTGCCGTCCAATTTCACTGACCAGTTCGACTCCTTGCAATTCTGTCATGACCCCGGCCGACGCCCAACGGCATCGGACCGGACGTTGAGGTTGGCTTGGGCGTTGGGGTTGAATGGGGGTTGATGAATCATGAAGGCCCTTCGAGTAATGAGCGGTCGTTTGGCACTCGATCTGTGCCCACCGCTCACCGACGAGACGCAACCGTTCCATCTCTTGCCCTCGAGCCGTGACGACGTTGCACAAACTTCTCCGTCGCTCAGCCTTACGGAAAGGCAGCCATCATCCTCCCGTCTCACTCTCGCCCTCTGCCGCCTCTTCATGTCGACAAGCCTCCGCGAGAGCCCAGACTGGCCCCCTCCGCCATGGACAAAGTGCGGTCTCACCGCATGCAGATCGGCACCTCCATCCCACCGCCAGGCGTCCTTGCTGATGGTTGCCTTTCTCTTATCGCCTCCGTCCAACTCCTCCGTCCAACTCCTCCGTTGCAACCCTCTCGAGGGTCGTCAATCCCACACTAGAGGCCCCCAACCGCCCCCTGTTGTTCGTCCCCCAATAGACACGCCAGGTCTGTCTTCAAAGGCAAGCCTCTGAGACCGTATGCCGCCACTTGTACGCCTCCCAACGGACCAGGCCACCACTCATCACCCGCACAACCAGCAGGTCTCGTACGCGCCGTTGGCTGAGCCAGCCGGCGTTCAAGGGGCGGCTGACTAGATGCGCGTCACTTGATGTGATGGGGCCTGCAGCTCGACGAGAATCCCACCACGTCCTGCTTTGTTCCTGGCAAACATGTCTCTCCTGAGCTGAAGATGCGCGCGAGAAAGTCTCTTGTGCTTACCACCCCAGGCTCAGGAGTGGCCTCAAACAAGTTTAGAAATCGTATTCTCGGTGAGCATTCCCGACGCAACGGTGTCTGACGGGAGATTCTAGATCTAGTGTGTGTGCCAGCCTTGCTCCCGTTTTTTCCATGGTTACGTTACATGCTTCCTGTGCGGCCCTCTTCTTCGATAACAGACCAGCTTGCTTTTTGGCAGCCCAGACCGGGTTCCAGAGGAACCCTACCGGCAATCAGAATGGCCTGATGATCTTCGGGCGTCCGGCAAGATCCATCTGCAACTCGAGTGGCCTAGGCGTCATCGTGACGACGAAGACAGGGTACGTGACGAAGATTACGCCGTGGTCCTGGAAGAAGCACAGCAGCGGGCATTTACGATCTGCGTCCCGAATCACTGCGCGTCACCCGCTGACCCGCCCGTGCCAGAAGCCCTCGTCGATCTCATATGTGCCGTCCCGAGAGGCAGAAGCCCGGTCGCCGGGTCGGTCTGGGGCCTCGATGCCTGGTGCAGGACTGGTGACGGGCTGACGCCATGTGGCGGACAGGTCTCCGGCGCTCCGATTCAAAGGTTGGTCGATATGAACATGGCCTCTCAGTGCTGCCTGCCTCTACACAGTATGGCGATTGGAACTCAAGCAGGCTGCCTAAGCCTGAGATGAGAACTCAAAGTTGAGCCATTGTCACTCGTCTCTCTGGATCCTTGGTCGGAGCCGTCACAGCGGTCTACCTCGAGATGGAGACCACCGTGGAGTATGCAAAGGCTCCAGGTTACTGCTAACGTCTTGGGACGGAGGACCAGGTTTCAACTTAAGTGTTCACGTATTAATTGCCTTTTGGAATTTCCAACGTCTTCATTTCTATTCTCAAAATCAGATGCGTCACATGCAAAAGCTGATGTAGGTTTGACCTCTTTGGATCTTGATTTTAGACAGTTACTTAAAAGATAGTTGAAGGTCACCCATCATGACATATTACGTAGAATGCCAATAGTAGAGATACTATAGCCGATATTAATCACAAAATTGATAATGACAGACTTTGAGAGGCCTGTAGGGCTTTTATTCTAGTTAGCCTAGACGTCATTCAAGTTCGGCCCCCGTTCCTCTGCGCTATGTATATTTCTCGTTCCCATAGCTGCCAGTTATGCACACAATCACCCAAGTGCTTGAAACGTCAAACACAGCTTTCTAATAGATGTACAGTTGGGATCCTGAGCATCGAAGCAAAGACAGCCAACCGCACGTTCGGCCACGCCCACAACCTCCAGGACGCCGTGCAAGTGTTGTCCGCGAGGCCCCAAAGCTCTCTTCTGGCAGCAAATTCGCCACAACTTGTGCTAGAGGCAGAGCACAAAGGACCCAGAGCTTACAACTCGCGAGTCAAGCGCAATATAACGTGCAATGCCTGCATCGGTACCAAAAAAGGGCACGAGAGTACGTGCTAGAGGCCAGGGATAGAACACAAGGGAGAAAAAGCAAAAAGAAACTCCTCGACGGGGAATTGAACCCCGGTCCCCTGCGAATCGTTTGAATGACAAGCAGATATCCTCACCACTAGACTATCGGGGATTGTAGTTGTTGATGTCAGTGCTTGACGCCAAGGTGGATATGAAGTGATGGGTACCCACTTAGGGCACGGGGTGGAGGTTCAGTTCTCTTTGTGATGTGAAAGTCGGGGTCGATACCGCGGTCGGGGACGACGTCGAAGTACCATGTCTCGGGAGAAGTATTCTCGGATATTCTGGAATGAAACTTCCATGGGGCGGACTTCCTCGAAAGCTAGGTTACGTTTGATGAGTCTTTCGGTAAAGTTGTTGAGTAAGAAGGACATCGCTGCCTTCCGTTGTTCAACATTGGCGACAGTGATCTGGCGACACTGCCCTGGATGAACCTTAGCTCAAGCCTCCCAAAGTTTCTTTAAACGAAAATGACCTGGTGAACGGTGCCGACTTGGTGGGGATATGTGCGAGCGTGAGGGAGGGGGGTTGGGGCCGGGTAAGACTGGCAACTCGTACGAACATGATGCGTATCTTGTAAAGGCTCAATGGCATCAACAGACTTTTGATCACAATATGTAGCTTGGACCTGATGATTTTGGCGGGTACAATGCGTCGGAATAACCGAGACAGGATCATAGCCAACCATGAGATAGAGACGGGAAAGAGCGGTAGACCTTGGGTAAGGGGGAGAATTGAGGATATGCTCTTGCCAGTCTGCTCTCTTGGTGAACAGTTCTGACACCATCTTATGTCGGCTCGACCACTTCCTCTTTGCTAACAGCGTGATATAATCAGTACTGTTAGCTGGCCGTGACGTCTTAGACGCGGCGGTCCCGGGGGAAACAAATTATATTACGCCCATGGACGGCCCTGTAACATGGACAGGATATTCTTATCAACCTGTAGACTAGTTGGATTCAGCTTGCTCAAGAGAAGATGATTGCCGAAGGATAATAGGGCTGGGTCTTGCGCTTGGGATCACAGAGAGGTTTGTCGTGTATTGACGTTAGGGTCGACAACATCACTCTCGTTATCAGACGGCATGAATGGCGAGTTGTACCAAACAGAATGACAATTGACCTGTGACGATGAGGTCTCAGGAGTCATTTTCAGTGGAAGGGGAACAGCTCGGTCAGAAAACTGAGCTCAATCATAAAGGCTCACCAGGGTCAATACAAGAAACGGACCCGAGGGAAAAGACATGATACGGGAACCAAGGCGAGGGAGTTCGACACGACATAGCATGTTGGATTCTCGACATCTGCTTCCCCCGATATACCGCACTAATCTGGTTGAGCATGCCCCTTTCCACCTTCATACCTCGCTGCGCCTCTCTCCTCCACACATGCCGCCTCGCCCCTATAGTTGATAAAGAACATTGCGCTTTGCGCCTAGGTTACCGATTCGTGAGCTACGCGGGCCAGTTGTGCAGTAGTTTTGTACAGTTGTTTTTCTTCTTTTATTGATGATTGGCCCTGAGGCTATGGTGGACATGTAATTCACCTTCCATCCTTCTAACTCAAAGACTCGTCGCCGTTTTCGCCAGCTACTTGTACATATGTCCAATGTCATTCCACGTTCCTTTTCCGACGACGCAAACCCGTAAAGGCCTACTGCCTGTAGATGGCGTCCGCCATCTTGACCACCTGGCACATCTCGACGGCATCGTGCACCCTGACGATGTCCGCACCGCCCTGGACCGCCGAGACGACGGTGGCGGCGGTGCCCCAGATGCGCTCCTGCGGCTTGGGCACGCCCGTGATCTTGCCGACGAAGCTCTTCCGGCTGGACCCGAGCAGCCAGGGCAGACCCTCGAGGCCCGGCCAGGACCGTAGCTCGTCCATGTGGCGCAGGATCTCAAGGTTCTGGGCACCCGTCTTGGCGAAGCCCAGGCCCGGGTCGAGGATGATGCGCCAGCGGCGCACGCCGGCGGCCTCGGCCTCGGCGACGCGGTCGATGAGCTCGCGGGCGAGGGTGGGGATCAGGCCGTCCGGGTAGTCGGTCAGCGAGTTCATGGTCGCCGGGGTGCCGCGCATGTGCATGAGGCACACGGTGCGGTTGCTGCGGGCCATGTACGAGAGCATGTCCGGGTCGAGCTGGCCCGCCGACACGTCGTTGATGATGTCGGCGCCGGCCTCGACGGCGGCCTCGGCGACGGAGGCGCGGTAGGTGTCGACGCTCAGGGCCAGGTGGGAGAGCTCGGGGAGACTGCGGATGAGCTTGATGACGGGGAGGACGCGGGCGAGCTCCTCCTCGGCGGGGACCTCGGGGCGGCCCGGGGCGGTGGAGGCGCCGCCGACGTCGATCATGGTGGCGCCGGCCTTTGCGAAGGCCTGCAGCGTCGAGACGAGGTTCTCGGCCGTGTGCACGCCGCCGTCGGAGAAGGAGTCGGGGGTCACGTTGACGATGGCCATGACGTGAGTCTTGCGGGTAGGGGTTAGAGAGACGAGGGCCTGGTGGTTGGCTGAGATAGGGGTTAGAGGCGACAAGGGGGCCGCCGCGGGGGGCAGCTCGTTGAGGTAGTCGAGCGTGAGCTTCCACGGATTCGACGCGTAGATGGGCTTATTAGGAATGAGCCTGAGAGAGTGGCATGTTAGCTGCCCGAGTCGAAGAGGTCAGGGAGGGCCGCACTCACTCTGCGAGAGGCCGCAGGACAAAGTCCCGCTCGGGGATGCCGATGTGGGGGATGTTGAGGCGCGGATGCTCGACCTTCTCATCGCCATACATGAGAATGTCGAGATCGATGTTCCGCGGGCCCTTGTCAATGAACTTCTGACGGCCCATGGTGCGCTCGATGTCTTGCAGTTCATCGAGAAGAGCCAAGGGCTCGAGGTCGGTCTCAACCTGCCGTCCGATCAGCGCGGTTCAAAACACAACCGCAAATTTTACACGGAGACGGCATGACGATGAGAGGCTATTGATCCGAGACGGAAGGGAGGGGTCACTAACCTCGCAGGCCCCATTGACAAATCTATCCTGATCTAGAACATACATGGGCTCCGTCTCCCATAAGCTACTTGTGCGCTTCACCTTAATGCCGCGACGATCCATCTCGGCGCAGGCCTTCTCGATCCAGCCGACACGGTCGCCGACGTTGCTCCCGAGGGCAATGTAGGCCGTGGTCGGACCCTTGGGACGGCTGGGGGCGCTGCCGCATCCACCGCCGCCGCTGCAGGCGCACCCGCAGGCGGACCGGACCTGGGCGGCGGTCATCTTCGGCGACGGGGTCCGGGTGGCTGACCGGGAGCGGGAGCGGGAGCGGGAGAGTGTGGCAGTGAGTGTGGAGGCCGGCGAGGATAGCGTGCAGCTGGGCGCGCGCAAGACGGATACGGATGCGGTGGTGTAACAGCTTGCTGGCGTCGTGACCTGGAAGCGGACGAGTCGCGGCGTTAGGGCCTGGCGGCGCGCATTGTTGCTGCGTGCTAGGGCACAGGCTCTTGAAAACAGGGAGGGGTGGCGGAGGGGGATCGGAGGTTTCATCATGAGCGAAAAATCGATCTCCGACTGCGAGTGTTTGTGTGTGTGTGCGTGTGTGTGTAGTGAGGGTCACTGGGAGTGTAATTGAATCTCGTAGCCAATAAGATCGAGGCGTGGTGGTTCTCGAGGTGAGAGGTGATTACCTAATTACCTACTATTGAAGGTCACAGTACCTACCGAAAGAACCGGTCGATGGGTCAGTCTCCACTGCGGGCTCCGGACCGGCTGGAGATATACGGATACCTTGTGCATGTACCGGCTCATGCTCACCGGGCACTTTTGTAGGCAGGTGCACTGGAGGTATGTACAGATCATGTCATGATTCAAACAGAGTTTGCGTCTTCATTTCCAAACCTTCTGGAACAGATAACGCCTGGACGGTTGTTGACTCGGGGCTTTGACCCGCTGTCAGTGTCGCGCTGCCATTGTGGCCTGAAGAAAAAAAGGGGAAGGGAAAATTAAAAAGATACGACCGGGGCTTGAAAAGAGAATGTGAGGGATTACTCCTCATCGCCGAAACTGCGGCAGCAATGTCGTCCTCCATGATGAATCACCAACAACGTGCACCACGTTTATTATGCTTCGGTACGCTACAGACTGCAGGTGCTCATGCTCGTGAGTTGTGAGGGAAGGTGGTGGTGGCCCCTCATGGAGCTCTCATTTTGGTCCTCGGCAACTTTTCCCCAGATCCCCCCCGCTGTGGTTACCCACCATTCCTAAAGCGGCCTACGGGCTGAGGTCACAGGTGAACCTCGGTCCAGCAGGGGGCGCATGGCAACGCACTCCGCCCCTTCTTCCCCAAGAAACAGGCCCGCGTAGATGCCGAGCGCAAGGAGCCAGTAGCCTTTAAACCGCTGATTGCCAGCTTTCCCTCACCTCGCCATCTCCCACCATAACTCTGTCTTGTTCACCTTTCCTGACTCTCCGCTCCATTTCTCAGTTTCTGTGCAGTTCGCGATTCAACATATACCCAAACTCCAAGCGTCGTACCGATACCCAGTAAACCAGACACGATGGCATCTCCTCGTAAGTTGTTGTTCTCAGCTATCACATGTGAAGGAGACCCGCCCATTCCGAGCCGTCGCGCTGACCCGTTCATTGCCTGTCGCAGAGCAAATCCGCACTCCCATCACCGATCTTTTCAAGATCAAGCACCCGATCCTGCTTGCCGGCATGAACGTCGCTGCTGGCCCCAGGCTGGCTGCTGCCGTCACCAACGCCGGCGGTCTCGGTGTCATTGGTGGTGTTGGCTATACCCCGGAGATGCTCAAGGAGCAGATTGCCGAGCTCAAGGAGTACCTCGTTGACAAGAACGCCCCCTTCGGTGTTGACCTGCTTCTTCCCCAGGTCGGCGGCAGCGCCCGAAAGACCAAGTAAGCTCTTCTCCCGCGCGCCGATCACGCGGCTGCCTCGTCGCGCGTCCCAAGCATACAAAGCTGACCAACCCACCCAGCTACGACTACACGAAGGGCAAGCTGAACGAGCTCACCGACATCATCATTGAGTCTGGGGCGAAGCTATTCGTTTCCGCCGTCGGTGTGCCCCCCAAGGCCGTCGTGGACAAGCTCCACGGCGCCGGTATCGTCTACATGAACATGATCGGTCACCCCAAGCACGTCCAGAAGTGCCTCGACCTCGGCGTCGACATCATCTGCGCCCAGGGCGGCGAGGGTGGTGGCCACACCGGTGACGTCCCCACCACCGTCCTCATCCCTGCCGTCGTCGACCTTTGCAAGGGCCACAAGAGCCCTCTCACCAAGGGTCCCGTCCAGGTCATTGCTGCTGGTGGCATCCACAACGGCCAGCTTCTGGCCGCTGCCCTCATGATGGGCGCCGGCGCCGTCTGGGTCGGTACCCGTTTCATTCTGACCGACGAGGCTGGCGCCCCCAACGCCCACAAGGAGGCCGTCCGCACCGCTGGCCACGACGACAACATCAAGACCCTCATCTTCACCGGCCGCCCACTGCGTGTGCGCAAGAACCCCTACATTGAGAACTGGGAGACGGAGCGCCAGCAGGAGATCAAGGAGCTCACCGCCAAGGGTGTCATTCCCTACGAGGCCGACTTGGAGAAGCTCATGAACTCCAGCGACGGCGAGGCCGGCGGCAACGGCGGCAGCGACGACAACGCCTCCGAGGTTGACATCGACGATGCCCTGGACCAGTTCCGCCCGTTCCTCATGGGCAAGGCTGCTGCCGTCTGCAACGAGCAGAAGCCCGCCAAGGCTGTCGTGGATGAGTTTGTCAACGACGCTGTGGCATGGCTCCAGAAGGGAAACAAGATGATTGCCAAGTTGTAAAGTTGTAAAAGCTATTGGTGCCGACTCGCATTTGCACGTTGTTGGTCGCAGTTAGGGCGGCGTCAGGTGGTGGTCGCACGCCCCCAGGGCCTGGAGTTATTGAGGCTCTATGTACAAAGAACGATCTAGGATGGACGACTACTAGCATGTTATGAATGAATTTCTCTTCCTCTTGAAAATATCGACCGTGGTCTCCGTCTCCGTCTCCGTCTCCATATCGAGACCCTTGTGCGTCCGTGTGCGACCCGACCTCCCCGGACCCTCGTCTGCTCGAATTGAATTTCCCAGCCCCATGGTTCGGATGTCCGTCACTGAACTTTACCGAGCTACCGGCTGCCTCGGTCAGCGACGTCCCTCGTACTTCTTGCTCCGACGTAGTGTTCATCATCGGCACCCCTGAAGGCCGTGCAGTGGCATTGACCTACCTGCTGCATCAATGCGTGCCTCATTGTCAGATCGCAAGTCCCTGACAGATCACCATACATAGATAGGGACGGCGGTGAACGGTGCAGTAACGATAAAGCTCAAATCTATTCATTCATAGTTGTATATTACCTAAACCAAGCAGCAGTGTCATCGCTCCGTCGCCGGCTCTCTCTGGACGCCTCGCGCCGAACGCAGCGCGCGACCTCCAGCTGTCCCTCCCACCCGCAGGCTCGGTGGATGGTCCAATGACGGAGCACAAGGTATCTTTCGCAGCCCGCCCGCCTGGCGTGTTCCCCATCTTCGTCCTGTCCGTCCCGTCCCGTCCGGCGTCATGTTTTTAGGCCTGACTCTCTCTCTCTCTCCGCGCCCGTAAATGCCGACGTAATGCGTTGCCATTCTTTTATGTCTTTCTGCAAGCAAACTTGAAAACAAAAGCACCATTTGCTCCCTTTTCCCAATTGCCATGCGCCGTCGCTTCAAGCCTCTCAACTGCCAAGGTAGGCGCGGATAGCGCCCTGCAGCTTCTGGCTGGCCTCGCCCGCCAGCTGGGTGAGGTTTTCGAGATCGTCGCCTGCGGTGATGCCGAACCTGCGGATGAAGTCCTTGGCGGCACCCTCGAGGTCGCCGTACTCCTCGACCGGCTCGTCCTCGGGGCGGCCAAAGTAGGCGTTGGAGGAGATCGAGGTGGCGCCCTCGAATCCTTGCAGCCGCGTCTTGGCCTCGGCCTGCGCGTTAGGGTCGAAGGAGCCCTTGCCGAAGAATTCGTCGGAGGAGATGCCCTTCTGGGCGCCAAACTTGCTGCGCGCATACGTCTCATCGTTATCTATATCAATGTTAGCGGTGTTACGCCAGTAACGGGTAACGGAAGCAATCCATACCCTCGGAAGCCTTAATGGGGCCGACAGAGCCGAACCCGCCGGCAGCCGCCTTCTTGGGCGCCGCGGCGCCCTTGGGCCCACCGACCTGGCCGAAACCGAGTCTGGCGACGCCCATGCCCAGGCGCTCCACTTCGGCGTTGGACTTCTGGCGAGTGTGGCTGGAAGAGCCATATCCGCCCTTCGGACTGGCGGGGGAGGCCGCAGAGGTGCTGTCGACCTTGGCCGCGGCCTTCTTCTCCTCTTCGGCCTCGGGGTCGTAGCCCAGCTTCTCGATGCGCTCGGCCTCCTCCTTGGCCTTCTTCTCGGCCTCGTCAAAGTCGATGATGTCGCCGGTAACCTTCTTCACGCCCAGCTTGGGCGCCTTCTTTGCGCCGAGGATGTTGGCCTTGCGGGGGCCGCCGGCGGTGGTGGTCTTGCGCAGGGCAGCAGAGGTCGTTATGCGGCTGGCGGCAGGCTTGTTGTCGCCTTCGGTCTTGGAAAGCGGCGACGCGGAGCGAGCAATGTCCTTGCCGTTGTTGGCGTTGAGGAAGGGCGAGGGGGTTCGGCCGACGGTCGGAGGAGTCGCGGTTCGGGACACCGGGGGAGTGGGCTTCTTGATGGAGGGCTTGTCCCAGGACGAGAAGAAGTCGTCATCGGGCTCGCCGGACGGGGTCGACGAGTCTGCCTCCGTGGCGTCGGTGATCACGACTTCGTTGGGGTATCTGATAGGCGGTCAGCTGACCCTCGCTACGCGGTGAGCATCACAGCAACGCACTCTTGCGCATCCCTCGCGGCACGGCGCTTCAGCTCATCCTTGTACTTGGTGGCAGCGGCGGACTGATATTTGGTCTTAGGGTCCTTGCTGTTGAGGGCGGCGGTGCCTCCGTTCTGCTGGAAGAACTTGGTGGCCGACTCATTGCCGCCCACCTTCATCACACGCAATTGGTCCCATTGCCACTCTGTCGACGAGGTTAGTCAAGAAGACACGGTCGGCAAGCCTCGAGGACATACGGTCGAGGTTGGTGGATCGGACAAAGGAGATGTGAACACCGAGGTTGCGATGGTTTGACGAGCAGTCGAGGCACAGGTAGATGCCGAAGGGAACAGAAGTCCAGGTCGGGTACTTTGCGCCGCAGTCGAAGCAGATCTGTTGTGGACAAACAATCAGCATCGTCGAGGAGGCAGGACACCAAGAAAGGGGGCGCTGTAAGGCGGTACCTTGTTCGCTTGCTTCGTCTTCAGCTTCTCGAAGATCTTCAGCGACTCCTGCTTGGAAGCGAGTGCAGCCATGTTGTCGGTACGTGGAGTGAATGCAGGGCCGCGTATGGGTGTTCGTTCGTACGAAAGTGATGCGCGACCGCTGCAAGAGACAGACGTACGGGTTGGCGGTGGGTAACCGGAATACCTCAGGTAATAAGCGGGCGGGCGAAGCTGGGAGCGGAGTTTATCTGAATTTCGTGTCCAAAAGTTCAGGAGGCAGTCGCCGCCCTTGGTGAAGTGGCATGTAATCAGTGCGCTAGTCCATATGCGGCTAGGCTCTCTTCCCCACAGTGGATTGGCAGCTTGAATTCTGCCAAGGGCGGTCAGCCGCAATGCGCAGACAGAGCTCCAAGCCAAGGTCGAACTACCGAGCTTTCTTCGAGGAGTGCTCGCATCATTTTTCTTCTTCGCATCGTCCTCCGTACGATGGCCGACGCCGAACCGCCATGATGAAGCTAAACACCAGTGCGATTGCCATCCGCGCGCCTACGAGCCTCGGCCTCGCCCCGCGCCTGCAGCCTCTAGTGCTGCAGCGACACTATGCGACACAGTACGGCCTTGGGACAACCTCCTCCGGCCCGAAGCGCAAGAGGGTTACCCCTTTCAACGACACCGGGGCGGTTCCCTGGTCGGAGCTATCTTCCGGAGAGAAGGCGGCTCGGGCGACGCAGCAGACTTTCAACTTTGGCCTGATCTTGGCCGGCCTGGTCGTGACGGCAAGTCGTTCCACCGCCCACTTACCCCGCGGCAAGCGTTGACTGACATCTGGGGGCGCGACAGGGAGGAGTAGCATATTTCCTGTACACCGACGTGTTTTCTTTGGACAGCAAGACGGCGCATTTCAATCGAGTAGTCGACAGGATCAAGAGCGATCCGAGATGCGTTGAGTTGCTCGGAGACTCGAAGAAGATTTCGGCGCATGGAGAAGAGACGAACAACAAGTGGCGGAGGGCGCGCCCGATTGCGTATGGCCTCAGGTTTCCCGAGTGCGACTGGCCACTTCTAACGAGAGCAGCTCGACGATCAACACGGATTCCAAAGGTCACGAGCATCTGCTGATGCAATTCTACGTATGATCCCTCGTCGCAAGGCCTGCCTCGGCCCTAACAAATACTCCAGGTCGAAGGACCCCTCAACAAGGGCGCGGTGCACCTGCACATGATAAGGACGCCGGCCAGTGGCGAGTTCGAGTACAAGTACCTGTATGTCGATATCCGGGGACATCAGCGCATCTACTTGGAGAATGCGGACACCGCGGCGTCGAGGTCCGGAAAGAAGAGCTTCAATTTCCTTGGTATCAGTTGGTGATGGCTGTGAAAAAAATAGTAGGAGGCTTTCTGAGAGTGCCACGGCACGTCGGAGCTGTAAGATACTTGCATTTGGAACAAGAGGCGGAAAGCTACCTGGCATTGCCCCTAGGGGCAAGCGGAAAGGCATGCAGTTGATGATGGTTTATTGCTCGCAGCTGCCCTTGGATTCTCTCAAGCCACGTCATACGCATGTGCTTTGGATAGCTTGAGGGGTTTATTACATCGTTGGCCCATATCAACTCGAGCCAGAGTGAGTTTGGAAACTCGCAAGAATCTGCATATCTGGGTATTGGCACCACATTTCGGCGTTGAGAGCCTGATAAACGCCAACCGAGATTTCGGCAAGTCTCTCTGGAAAGCTCTTCCGACGTGGTAGACGCCTTGCTTTCAACCTCAAGTGTCATGCCGGCTACACTCGCAAATACAATGCCCTCGCTACGGCGTATCGTCAAATAGCTCGCTCGATTAGTTCGGTACTCTTCCGCTGCAATTCAGATTGCCGTGCTTGATTCTTCTGAGTACTGGAAGAGTGCGGGCACGGCATGCTCGACTGGAGTCGAGCACAAGCAGTAGTTGCGAAGTTTGCACACGAGTTCGGGCAGCACTGCCGTTGTGTCTCGTGGCAGCAGGTTGAAGTCCCCAGCACCCAGGGGCCGTTTGTTGGCACAGAATCCAAGCCTGCGAGTTACCTAGTTTTGCGACTTTCAACGCCGACAAATGAATTGGCCTGGCAGTGAGTCTTCTCCAAACAACGCGTCGACGTATGTTGGCATCATTCGGCCTTCCCTTTGCTTAGTCGTTGACAACGCTCTCCATTCCTCAGTTGTTTGGGACGAATCGTGAACACTACTCGGTTTCTCAGTCTCTGGTCTACAGTTGAAGGTAGAGGAACAGAGCCATACTCGAGTGGCAGAGAACGGTAGCCTCCCTTATACATGCCGTGCTCTGAGTTGACGACATTCCTGGAGCCTACCTCCAACATGAACCTGGTAATCTCTCAGTATCACGCGCCTCGTCATCCAGCTGGTCAGATTGATAACCGAGAGACATTGAGCTGAGGCACGAGTTGAATTCGCATCCATGTGGATGAGCTACACTCGTAATGAGTAACACGGCCAAGCCTTTGCCTTGAGTAAACTTCCAGACCGTCCTCAAACGAGCCGATTTGACAGCGAACAGTTACCTGAAGTCTGATAAATGTAGCAAGAGATTGGCGGATTGTGACCAATAGCTTGCTAAGAGGAGCGAGTTGAGATCAGCGACCCGTTCCAGATTATAAGAATGGCTCCCAGTCTGTCATTCTTCAGCTGTCCTCAAATATTATTACCCTCTCAACACTCGCAAGCAAAGCAGTCGTTGTTTCAAGCTGTCAATGTGATGAAATGCCAAGAACCAACTTGTGATGAGAAGGTATTGCCTCATTGCGCATTCCGACAAGGGGTCGACAAAAAACCCCAACAGTCGACCCTGTCACTCCCTCTGCATGCTCCTCATTCAGGGAGTAAACTGGCCATCATCTTGCTTGGAATCCCTTCCCGAGCGACCACAACGGGGTCACTGAACAAGAAGCGCGCGTCAGCCCCCTTGGCTCCCTCATAGCCACGTAAGCCCACCCGTAAGCACGCAGCAGGCCGTAATTCGCTCAGACCGCATTCAGCTATGTTGCCTAAAGGACCGCACACCTCTGCTACCAAGGTGAAAAAAGCCCTAGAGTTGATTGACACCACCCAGGCAGCAAAAGTCGCCCAAGTGGCCGAGAAGCCGGGGGTTGGCGTGACGGGCGTCAAAGCGAGAGATGGGGCAGATTTCAGCTCAGTCGGGTGCATATAGATGATTGCCTTCCCAGGCAGACTTTTGATGTTGCGCATGCCTCTGTACAGCCACGATTTGCTCGCGTGACGCTCCCGTCCCTAGCGTAGACTCTATCCTTCTCGGGCTCCCTCTATCTCAGACTCGCTCACTCTTCGCAACCGGAGTGGCCTCAAATGTGCCTCCCTCGCCCTCGCAGACACAGATCCTCCAGCACGACATCGCCCATCAGCAACGTAGCCTACCGCCGCCTGTCGTCACCGCCCCCCACGCCGCGGATGATGACCCCCAAGCCCCCGACCTCCGCCCCGATGCCGACCATCGTCATCGGGTCGTCGTCCTCGGGCGCCGCCCCGGTCCGCGTGTCGTCGCAGCACGAGCGCCTGCTGGTCGAGCTCCTGCCCTTCAAGGACGTCGCCCAGTTCCGCGAGTGGATCGGCAGCGCCTACGTGCGCGGGCCGTGGAACGAGTTCTACGCCGACTTCCTCCTCCGGGCCGGCGAAGCGGGCCCGGCCGGGATCCCGGAGCCGGACAAGGCCCGCACGGCGCAGACGGCGCGGGAGGCGCTCAACTCCCGCAAGCCCAAGTACCTCGTCTACCACCCGGACAAGACGGCCTGGACGGCCGAGGACCACCACGTGCGCTTCATCGTCACCCTCGTCGCCGACAACATGCTCCAGGGCCTGTGGTACGAGTCAGAGTGGAAGAAGCGGGGGTTCGACATTGCGAAGGCCGCTTACGAGGTCCTCATCTTCCTCAAGGCCACCGTGTACGTCGACCCCAACCCGCCGAGTTACTCGGCATGAACGTAGGAGGGAGGGGAGAAAGACGTTAGTATGGTACTTGGAGACGTTATTTTGCTTTCATCACCGTGGCGGTGTGGGGTACTGGGGAAAAGGCGCAATCGGCGTTTGGAATGTGGAAATGGCGTTTGACTTCCACCGAGGGGGGATTTATGCATCGGTTGAACCTTCTTTTCCTTCTCGTTCTTTATCTCCAAGGTTCGCCAATCGCGATCCACTGCCTGTGTACAAGACAGATATGTCAGCCGTTCTCACGGCAACATCGGATCATCTACCATGAACGTAATGGCACATGGCCGTCATCATCTTTCACATGGGAAAACGCGTCATAACCTGCTCGCGCGAGGTGCCTTTGGACTGATTGATCAAGCTCCCGTCCCGCCCCGCACCCGAGGCCCAATCCAAGAGACGATGGCATTCACACAAAGTCAAACCAGCCAAACCTTCAGCTGAAGATGACGATGCCGATGCTCATGGGCCGGGGTCCAGACCCCCTCCCGGCTCGCCGGGGGGAAATGATGTATCTTTCACGGGGGAGGATCGGCAGTCCGCCGTAGACAGTTGCGGGCTGGTGTTGTGTTGACATGTGACAGAACCTCTACGGAGGTGTGGTGTGGGTGGCCAGCGAGAGAGACTATAGTAGGTAAGCAATTTCGAGATGGAGAAAGAGATGGCACGTGTTTGTGTGTGAGAGAGAGAGCCGCAAGCAAGTACGTCTGACTTGGCACATACTTCCCAACCCGAAACATGACAACTGTCCCGGCGAACTCAGGAGATGCACGGAGTCGACACCGGAAGACTCTACGGACACGCCCCGTTCCCGAGTCTCGACCGAGAGCTTTTGCGTGAACTTCACACATGCCAGACAGAAAGGGCCGACTTGGCTTCGGTCGTGTATTGTCTTCCCTGCCCAGGCTGTATGCTGGCTGTATGTAGCCTCGGTTATGGGTAGGTATTCCGCTTCAACCAGAGCCTCTCACAGGAAGCTCGGGACACATGGTCGGGCGGAAGGAAACCTGCTGGACACAGGCAACCTCCCATCAGGAAGCTTCATGCATGGTCCACAAGTTTGCGCAATCAAGTTTCGGGCAAGCCAGGCCGCGCTTGCAAACAGACTTGAGACCCTCCCCCCTCGAGCCAAAGATTGCGAGCAGATCTGCGCATGCAACATGATGGTGGGACAAAACTTGGACGGACGGGTGTGTTTGTTCAGGAACAACGGCAAACGAGCGGTCTAGACCCTCTGCAGACGCGGGACGGGAATCGGGAGCGATCAGTGCCGTCCGGAGCCAAGAGGTCACTGCAACGCTCGCCGGTTGGTTGTCAACCAGAGATCGACCCTCCAGCAGCCAGCAGAGGGAAGAAGATGCCGGCGCCTCTCAGACCTGTCTGCGTGTATACAAATTCCAGGGACGAGAAGAGATAGCGAGGCGTGTAGGACAAGGAAGGGGTTGGACGGGTACGGCGGGGAAGCGGGATGTATGCTTGGCCCAGGCTGCAAGTCATCGCTGCAAGGACGAGAAACTCTGATATTGCTTTTTCATTGCGTCGCCTTGAACGATATTCTGTCGGGGCGGTCGGAGAATGGGGACAGAACAGAGAGACATGACCCGGCAGTGGTGCGGCAACGAAAGCGGCAACGGCAGTGACAGCGGCATTGGCAACCTGACGGCGAGCAGGTCAACTTGTGAAGGAGACAACTGCGGAGAGTCAGTCAAACGAAAAACAACAACAGCCAAACAAACAAGAAGCGAGCGTAGGTGGAACGTATCACAGAGAGCGGTGGTTGGGCGCGGCGGCTGAGGGTCCCCTCCCAAGACAACCTACTCCGGAATCATAGACGAGAAAAGCCGGGGTCGCCCGTGAGGATCCGGGAAGATGGAGCCAGGGTTAGACGACCTCCGCACGATTAAGCGGCATTGTGGGCTGACCAAGAAGCGGGAGGCGCCTCTAGAAGGGCTCTCTTGCAGCAAAATCGTCTCAACTCGGCGTTGGGATCTGATGTTTGGCCCGCACCGGACCGGCACCGCACCTCCAGGATCCGGTTAAGCAACCGCCCCCCCCTCCCTCTCCCACCATCTCCGCCGTGCATCTGTGTCTCCAACCTCGATGGGTTGCAGTCGGGAGCGCGGCGAATGGCTGATGATCGTCAATGCGAGGGAGCGGGAGCAGCAGTAGCGGCGGCAGTAGCAGCGCAACGTCGAGCAGAAGGGCACCCAGCAAAAGCAAGGAGACGGGCAGGCAAGGCCGTCGTAGCATGCATCGGGTCCCGCGTCACGATGCGGCCGCATCCCGGCCTTGCAGGAGCAGCAGCAGGAGAAAGAGCAGCAAGAGGCAGCCCGTCGACGATGTGAGCTGTTGCGGTGCCGGGTTCAGGTGAACGATATGATATCGTATATGTGATCTCCTCGGGCCCAGTGGTTCGTCGATCCAAGCAATTAATCAATCCAATCTGTACCTCTCCCAGATTAGCCGTTTCCCTCCCTGTTTGTTCGCGACCTCGCCTTTGGTGCGGGTAAAGACAGCGCACGAAGCCAAGGGGACAGAGATAGACACATCAACTGATGACATGGCAAGGGACGGGTGCGTTTCAGGCGACGCAGTTCGTTTCCACGCCTCGGTCGTCGCTGTATCTGCCTCTGATGCAGTTGCTTGTCCACCTGGCCCCGGCTAGCCTGGACCGACGGATACAGGCAGTCCAAGGCAAGCTTTACGACGTTGGCTGTCCATTCGACCGCTTGGCGGCACTGCTAGCTAAGGTCGGCCTTTTGAGAGGCTCCGGGGCTAGGATCTGACGCGGGATAGCTGATCTCTAGATTCCCAAGATCGTAAGATGGAAATGGCGTTATGTTGGATGAAAAAGCGGAGAGACGGACTGGAGCGCGAGAGGCGGGGAAAAGGGGGTGAGAAAGCACGGCGCAACAGGTTTGAACGACACCCTTGCCGGTTTCGTCAGCGAGCGGCTCAATTGATGCGAGCCTGTGATGGTGATGCAACACGCACTGGGGAAACGAGTGGACTGTTGATATTCAGAGTTGTGCGTATCACAAGAGACACGCTCCTGGATTGAGTGAAGGTGGTCTAGACCCCGTCGAACGACGCAATTACTTTTGATAATGTTACAGCGATGCGGACCTTACCCGCCGGAGAATACATTATAAATTGAATACGTACAAAGTACGTACATAGCAGGTCCAAAGATTCCAAACTGGGAAGGAAAGTTTGGCGGAGATAACTTCAAGGACCAGCAGCTAATAGTGACTGTGATGTAGTAGTGTACCTTGCTTGCCCAGCAAATGGAGGAGGATGGGGCGGGGTGGATTGTGTCACTCGTTGAAGTGATCGCGGCATTAAACAAACGTCTGGGGGGGGAGGGAGGGGATCAACAGAAAAAATTTCAGCGAAGAGGAACTCACTCAGCAGGGCAGAAGCCAAAAAACACTCTGCAATGTGAATTCCGCGCTGTGGCCTGTGAGTGCGGATCGTGAAGACGAAGAAGAACAGGGGGGAAGAAAGGCAGAGGGCGTGAGGCTAGCAAAACGTGCTCCAAGATCTGGGGCTCTGACGAAGGGCAAGCAGGTTAAGGACAGGGGAATGGTGCAAAGGCGACTGGAAAGTACCGCAAAGTCACTCCCTCTCCAGAGATACCTGCTCAGGTCTTCCGCGCATTCAGCGCTCTCAGCGCTGTCGCGATACGCAATTTCGCTATGCCTCTGCGCTGGACAGGGAGTCGTAGGGGGCTCTTCTCTGCACCTAGGCACCTACCTAGGACCTAGGTACCTGGTCCGGTGGATCTAGGCGTGTGGGACTGGGAAGGGATTTGACTCCACCGTGGCGGGTTCCCCAGTACCATTGGCAGGTGAGAGTCTCCACGGCACCCTGTGCGGCTTGCGGGTTGGGCTGGGGGAGGGAGATACGGCGTACCACAGGCGGCTGATACGGCGGGGGACTGGTGCTTTTGCTGCTGCTGTTGGTACAACTTTCACCTACCGCTGGGTACCCACGGTCAAGCGCTTTGGCGTCCCTGTCCCTGACATGGAGAAGGAGCTTGGCGTCCTCACAGAGCCTTTGGGCCCTTAGGGCGCCCCAATTACAGCGCACCGTCCGCTGTGCGTCGGTGGGGCCCCTCGATCTGACGCCATTTTTTTCTTCGAGAACAAACGGGGCACCACCAAAAGATTTCCCCACGAAAAAACCCGCGCTCGCTGCACACCCACCGGGGTGTACCCTTCCTCCCGAGCCATCACGGTCCTCGTCCTTCTCGTGAGCCTCCTCCTTCCCCCCCCCCCAACCCGCATCCGGACTTGCCCGGTTCCAACGACAACACACACAACACGCTCGCTCGCCTCGGGCCACATCATCCTCAGCCTCCGTGGCCACCGGTGGAGTCCCCACTGCCCAGGAGCCACCTCCGGACTTGAGCCAAGGTTGGGGCCCGGGCCTGGGGGCACTCTGTGCAGCGCGAAGCGCGAACTCACTCTCCTCGCCCGTTGGCGTCAAGCCGACATTTGGCCGATCGTGACGATGGGTTTTCATGCTCTCGGTGGACCCGGGCCTTGACCGACCGCTGCTTCCTATCGGTCCTTAACCGCTGAATCTCTGCTTTTGGCGGGTCGCCAGTCGCGTCTGGTGGAGATGATCTAGCTTTTCCCATCCATCCTCCCCCCTAAGCACTCCCCTTGAGCCCTTACCTTTCCCTTATTCCCGCCTAGCACGCCAATGCTCACACTCGACCAGTCTCGGAATTGCTCCTTACGAGAAAATTCTTCGGCGTCCGAATCTCGTCAAGCCTGGGGCTGCTTCTTACCAGGGCCACAGAGGGGGCCAAGAGAGGACCTCTACCGTAATATCGATTCATGCTCGTCCTATCTGTCGGCCAAGCTCCGGCGCTTGGCCCGGCCATTCTCCCACTGGGCCCTGCTTTCTAAGCCCTCCATGAGTCCATTCTCTTGCTCGGCCTGCTCGTCGTTATCTCGGGCGCTAGCCGTTTCTGTCCCCCACTGCTTCTTCTTCTCCCGCCTCATTGTCATTGTCATCAGTATCGCCGCCGCCGACGCCGACGCCGACGCCGTGGCCATCATCCTCTTCGTTGTCACTGCTGGCCTGTGTGCCCAGGAGCAAGTCCTCGCTGCCTTGCCATTGTGGAGGCATCCTGGGAAGTGCCGCCTCGTCCTCTCGTTCCCAACCGTACTCTTCGTCGTCGTCTTCCTCGCTGTCGGGCACTTCGAGACCGGTCGCTGTCAGCTTGCGCTTGGCTCGTGGAGTCGTTGACAGCAGCATCGATGGCTGGTCGGTGTCGTAATGCACGCCAATCAGGCCCGCCTGTCACGATAGCGTGCAGAGTCAGCCAACCTAATCTAATCTCCCTTTTACGGAATCTCCGCTTTTTGAGACATTATGCCGCGACTGTGAATGCCCAGCGGAAAAGATGGCGAAGGGGTGTGGTTTACTGACCGCTTCGACTCTGAACGCTGCTGCGCTTTGCATCGCGTCCTGCCCGGCCTTGCCGTCGAGCTTCTGCACGCCGGCGAACGTTACTGTCGATGGATTGCCATCCTTCCAGATCCAGTCTCTGAACAGCACCAGCCGCGTCGACACCCCTTGCTCCCAGACCCCAGCATTAATGGAGGGAATCAGAGTCGGACTCCGCTCCGTCTGCATTTTAGTCGCGCATTGTGACAGGACGACGACGGCGCAGCCTCGCGTCGCTGCCAGCTTCTGTAGTGCGCTCACGATATACTGCAACGCCTGCAACCGCCTCGCTGGCAGACTCGGACCTGGGTGTTCATCAGCAACGTGCCCTAACAAAGTGGGACGTTTTTCGGCACCTTTGCCTGGAACCTTCGTTTTCCTCCCGTCGGGCACCTTGGGAAAGGCGTGGTTGATCAGTGCTGATAAAGAGTCTATGACGACCAGAGCCGTGCTTGACGTCCGCGTTATTGTCGCGGGACGGGCCAGCAGCGCCACTAGATGGGGCAGACTGCGACACGCAAAGTGGGTGAAGTTGTCCGTAGACGGCGTGGTTCCTTTCACTGCCTCAATCACCGTGGAGAGTCGTTGCCCGCAGACTGAGTAGGCGCAGTCTGGAGAGATGCATCATCAGCCGTGGCGTTCTCCTGTCCAATACGTCGTCGTAGGCTCAGATAAACCGACCTACCCACACGGCCCCTTGACCCTCGCGAAGCGCGTTGGCGACGAGTTGGATGCTGCAGGAAGTGTCAGCTTCCCAACCTTGTGTCAGGTCTCGATGCCATACGTACCCTAGAGCTGTCTTGCCAGAACCTGGCGGTCCCCAGATCTCGGTGACTTGGCCCCTCTGAACGCCCCCTGGGCGCTTCGGCGCGGACTGGTCGAGGGCGGCAGGCGTAGTCAGGGCCTCGTCCAGACGACTCAAGCCCGTTGAGATGTGGCTCGAGAAGTCATCGTCCAAGTCTTGAAGCACTTGCGCCGCGGAAACGGTGGGCAGTCGGTCTGCTCCTCCGTCAGCGATGCGGTTCCACTACTGGACAGCGGCAAACGCACGTGTGGAAGAGAGATCAAAGCTGGAGATGTCCTCCTCGTGAACGGAATGATACTTGTCCATTGCTGGGCCTCTTGAGACCAGCGTCGTTCCCCTGGACCAATAGCCAGTTGATTATGTCTCGTCTTGTCTCGTTCTGGAGACCTTGAAAAACGCAGTTGGGGAAGGCGTCGCGGTGACGGTCAGGTACCTACTTAGGTACATCCACACGCGTGACTGAAGCCACACAAGGCCAAGCCCCATTTCCAACTACAGCAACTCAGCCACGTGCACTTAGAACCTCCGTACCTGCCCAGCGGTTGTCTTCGCCCGTCGCTGGCAATTGCCTCAGCATTGCACTCGCTGCCTTCCTTACCGCCATGTCGCCAATTTTCAGGCCTTGACAATTTCTTCGACAGTTCACCAAGAGCTCATATGTGATGGACACGACATACCCTGTTGCTGCAAACCTTGCAAACCCGGCCATCAACCACAAGGGCTGTGCGCCCAAATGGGTTTCCGCCTCGAAACCAGGGGCCGAACCACAGGTTCTCACGGCCAAGCACATCATTCCCAGTCAGAGCTCCTCGCAGCAAGTTCTGTTCATTGAAACCTCTGACTCTCTTCGAAACACTTAGTCTAGCTTGCCTCCCCCTATGGATACTTTCAAGAACACTACGCCAGAGCCCAGACGGCCATCGTGGTCGTCTCAGCCATTAAAGCCATGTGGTATTACCGGCCTCCTGGAACGTTTAGGAGAATTTGCGGAGTCCATGGAACACATTCGGATGACAAGAAATGTCAGCAGCACGGCTACTTCCCCGGCCAAACGGGTGGGACGTGGCCATCGGGGTCGTTTGCTCGAGCGCGATCTGCTCGCATGGCCAGACCGAACGGATCTTTCAGTGGTGTCTATTTCCATCTCGCCCCGGAACATTCTAGGGTCTCTCCGGTTTCACGTGTTCTGCAACCCTACGGCCGACCAACTACACTACTTCGCGCTCACGGGCCATGACCCGTAGGTCGTAGCTCACTAGGCAATACGCAAGAAGAACACGATCGCGCCTTCATCCGCGGTTTCATCAGCACCTGCGCTCTTCGTCATTGGAAAACTCTGCTGGCTGCAAAGTTCCTGGGTTTGGGCTGAAAGCAGATGATAAGCTCGCCGTTGTGGATAGGTCGCTGTTGCAAGCTACCACAATTACGCCGAGAGTTATCTCCAATCAGAGACGACGACGGAATGCTTTGATCATGCCCGTCAACGCCAATTGCTGCCACTGCTACCTACTCTCGAGACGCTTGCGGCATGATCCCGCGTGGGACTCTGCGGGGGTATTGAGCAACCATTGGGCTAGGAGAATCCCCGTGGGATCCAGGACGACCCCTCGAGAGGAAAGGACACCTGCACGCTGGTCTCGCCGGAGAGGCTGAGAGCAATATCGAAAGCCAGCATGACCTGTCCAAAACGGGCACTCGTCGGCTCGGAAATCGGGACGGAGGCCATCGGCTCCACAAAAGGCGACCGGTCTCGACGTGAGCACGTCGACTTGCAATATCCTTGCGAAGATCCGAAGACGTGTCCCAGGTTGTCCTCCAGCACTCGTTGAGCCTCACAGTCTCAACAACAACGCCGTCCAGGGTCTCCTGGAAGCGATTCCAGGCCGAGGCATGAATATTCGAAGACAATACGCTGCACTGTCACGCTCGTTTGTGGACTGGATATCCACCACTGGAATCGTCAGTCAAAGCCTGCCGCCTCTGTCCCGATATCCGAGGTCGGGTTGACGGATCACGTCTGGGGTCTTGGGGCTCAAGGGCGATGAATCCTGATTCCTTCGGCCTCGGCGCTGGGCATTCATCGTTCAGCTTACGACCGGAGGCATTGCACAATAGATGCTCCAGGGGCATGGGTGCGATTGCGGGCGACCTGGGGTCGATAACGCGGAGGGCGAGCGGAGTTGTCTTCATCCGTGGAGTTGTCCCGCAAATGTGGAGAGCTGATATCGGGGACTCGGGCCAGCGCTTTGCGGCGCTTCAAGCTGCCTGAACTCCTTCACAGGTGCGGTTAACCGGACCCAAAGAGCATCAGGGCGCTCGATAACTCAGAGAAAGCCCGGCCGGTCTGGCCAGGCTCTCTCGATGGCTTCCGCATCCAAGTGCAATGCAAGGTACGCGCTTCCCCAGCATTTCTAAAGTGGAAGAATGCTACCATATTTCTCCAGCATCTGATTGCAGCCCCGAGCTCTACAGACTGTCGCTGAGTCGCTGAGTCGCTGACATCATCCCCGAGTCTCGTCTTCGGGGAAAAGGGACCGACTTCCCCCTGGGGTACCCCCTTTTCTCCTTATCTCTTTCACATGTGATCGCAACGAGGGGTTCTGCGTTCCCAAACTCACAAGCTTTTTCAACAGCACGGATTCCATTGACGGAGCGATGCCTCTATGAGGGATGACACTCGACGCCGTCCATTCGTCTGTCTCCGTCTTGCTGAGGCGAGCCAGACGCGAAAGAAATTTTCACGGGCGCCACTCACATACCGCCGGGCCTGACCAAACGGAGCCTCAGAGCACCAGCAGTTTTTTTTGCCTGTTTGCTTGTGCTTGTCGGAGAATCTCGGGATCTCGACCTCCCTCAGAAAAATGGGACCTACAGCCATAACCACACACCACCCTCTCAATCTGCACGCCTGGGCGTGCGTCTGGATCCCCCCACATGGTACGGATATCTACCTTCTGTACCGTCTCTTCCCCCGTAAAACGCCATCCCCCAGTTCGATTACACGCCCGGGGCCCCCAAGATGTGGTGCCTTGTTCGGGAAGCTGGCAAGCTGGTTTCAAACACAGGCGTGCCCTGGGCAAGGAGGCTCGGGTCAATCTTCACCCAGCACAGATAACATGATACCACTGCAACCTTTCTCGACTGAGTTACCAATTTTTTTTTTTTTTCCCCAATACCATCAACATTCGGTCAAATACGCAGATTTAAACAGAATTCAAGCCACAATCGCAGCGCCTACTTTGCACTAGTACATAATTAAAAAAAACTAGGGAAACTATACAAATATCCTTAAAGTTAAATAGTAAAGTTAAACTTTACTAATAACTTATAAAATAATAAATAAAAGATAAATTAAATAAGCTATATAGCTTACTAAATATCCTCTTTTTATTACTATACTACTTAAATCTTTAAAACTACTATACCTAACACCACTAAGCACATTAATACCCTAGTTAAATATACTAAGGGTTATTAGTTAATTAAAATAATAAATAATAATATTAATAACTTCTACTATTATATTTACTAACTCTACTTAAGATAGGTTATAAAGGACTTTATTAATAATAGCTTTATTTACTAAGTAATAGTCTATTTACTACTCTTTAACTACTAAAGTAAACTAGGATATAGTAATAATATTACTACTTTATAAAGACTTACTAAGTACTTTAAAAAGATTTATTAGTAGTTTAAAAAGGGGGATACTTATACTAAAAATAAAGAAATTATAAGTTATATTAACTATTATAGTAACTATACTAGTAAGGTTAGGAAGGCTTTTAAAAAGGCGTTTAATAAGTACTAAAAGGAGCACAGGGCTAGGAGGGTAGAGGAGGGTAGAGGGATAATAACTACAGGGATCCTATAATAATAAACACTAATTACCAACACTAAGTCCCTTTGTAAAGGGGCAACCTTTCTCGACGCTGGCCAGCTCAGTGAGCTCTGCCGCCCTGGTCTTCCGAAGCACATTGCGGGGGGGCATGCTTCAAATGAGCGGCAAGTCTGGGGAAGCTTGGGCAGATCCAGTCTGTCACTGGTGACTGAAGAGCTCGGTTCATTTCCGTTGCACAGGAACTGAGTCATGCCTGGTCGGGTTTCGTAATCGGCAGTGGACTCAGAGGCAACCGCGGCAGCGCCAAAGCCAGAGCCAGAGTCCAAGGAGCTCGATGGCATTAAGAAGTCTTGCGAGAGCCATTTTGCCCCGACGCTGGTCATTCGAGGCGCTCCTTGGCCTCAAAGCCTCGGATTGACAGAACATCAATACTTCACGCCCTCTCACCTCATCCGCAACATGCTCGACCCGTCCAGGGTTCAGGGACCAAGACACAGCAAGAATGAATGTTCTCTCAGGGGCTGCGAGCTGCAAGGGGTTGAGGCCGCGGGTAGAAACAAGTCAGCGGGGTTCTCTCCGTGCCAGAGCCAGACAATGACAAGGCCTGTTGTCGCGTTGAGGAAGACAAACGAGCGCAACCCGAGGGGACACCGGAACCATGCATTGCTGCTACGTATTGTTGCCGGCATTCTTAACCCCAGCGGCCTTTCGGGTCCCCGCACCCAAGTACCTCTCATGCAAGATGATCGTGTCTGCCCCGCGAAATCCGTCGGAAATTTTGGGCGTGCCTGGCGACGGCTGGCTCGCTCGGTGCCATGGTGGTGTGATGAGCGTATGATTCTCCGCCATTCGCAGAATATGCCTCTCCAGAACACCTACCTGATGGTACAGTCGGCACTGGTTTCATGTACTTGCTCAGGGCCACAGAAGAGCGGGTGGAACAAGCACATCGCCCATCGGGACGGGGTTCCTTGTGTCGGGCGAGTCTCGGCGAGGCGGCCAGGGCGAAAACTCACGAATAACCGCAGGCCCTGGCTGTTGAACTCGGCCAGTTTGAAGACTTCGGGCCCAGACGCCGAATGCAAATCGGGACTCGGTTTCTGGCTATGCATTGCCGTAGCACACAAAAAGATAAGGAAGAGGATAGTTTTGCTCTGTCGATATCTCTTGGCAACAAACAGCTCCATCCCGGTCTTCTGCCTCAGACGGCTTATCGAAGCTCTCATGTGTAGCAACAGGACAAGATCCTGGAAGGGAATTGATATTGCAATAACCGGAGAGTGACTGGCATTCCACCACATCTTCTGGGAAAGATGGATAGCGCTTCTCCCAGAGCTTCTCCCAGAGACTACCAGCCAGCCAGCCAGACCCAGGATCGTGGAGAAATCCGGGGTCGGGACAGAGGTGTGTGTAGCGGGATACCCAATCGTTGAGAAGGCCTATGCGAGATAAGACTTGAGCTATCTCGACGTGGGCGGCACCTATTTCGAATACTCCAGGACGGCGGTGCACCCGATTCATTACCAAATATTAGACCGGCCACAAGACATTGCCATTCAGTTCGAGACGAGAGTCAGAGCACACGCCCGACCAGCGTCGCGTAGGACTCTTTATCGCGCGGCGTAGCGCCTCCCGAAATAGGACAAGCGGCGGGTGCTGCTGGTGCTGCGAGAGAAAATAGTCTGGGGATGATGGGAGATCTCACGGTTCCCCAAATTCTCGGGACAGGGTCGTTGGGTAGGGCGTCCCCCGGAAACGCTGAATCAAGCCTAGCGCCCGGCGGATCGACCGTACCTGGAGGGAAGGTTTGAACTCGAAAAGGCAATTGGAGATGGGAGACGACGAGGAGGGACTTGTTGGTGCACTTGAGAACCGCCCGCTGGTCAAGGCAGTTGGAAACCTACTCGGTGGCGTCGCTTCGCTTCGAGTTGACGGCTCCTGCAGTGCCAATGAGAAGAGCGCGAGCGCGCAAGAAGTGTGCGCGATGGCGATATGCCATGCCGGAGAACGAGCCTTGGATGGTGGTTGACGGATGTGATACCCCCACGTGCGGTCACGTTCAGCTCATGGGGGGGCGACAGTCTTGCCCTCTTTGCAAAAGGAGGGGTCCTTGCCATTGCAATTAAATAGGCACCGGGCCAGAACGAGGTATCGTCCGGGGCATAAGGTGCACCCCTGGCACAACTGAGCAATCACCAACGCCTCCTTTGGTCGCACCGGCCTGAGGGAAACCTTCCCGTCTATCCGCCGCAAGACACAGAGAGAGCACCGCGTGTCTTTTACCTTTTATGACTACGCTTCCAGCAGGAGACTCCCACGGTTCAAGGCGCAAACAAGCAGCTCGTCGTTGTAGTCTTGGTCATCCTGTCGCTCCGATCCTCGGCATGGCTCTGACGCTTGCCGGTGAACCGTAAGTGAGGCTCACGACACTTTGGCCAAGGAATTGGGAATTTCGTGGGGTATCCGCACACCGAGGAGCGAGCCGAGGGTCACGACGGCCGTTTGCCCTCGGCCAAGGACCACCGAGGGCCACCGAGTTGAAAAAACGGCACTACTGCTACTCACCAGCCCTGTTTCTGCGTGTGGTTCCTTCAAGCAGCGGACACACAGGGCGAAGGGGGTGCAAATCCGACAGCCTACAGGGGCATTCTATGAAGAGGGTCCTCGTAGTCAGCCCAGGCGGATTTCACGGCTTATCTACTGCGGATCACGCGCGCAAGCTGGCCGCTCGCTGACGAGCGCTGAAGAAAGTCACGATGCGGGAATTTGACTCATTGGCGACAAGGCCCTGTCCTTTTTATTTTTCCCCTGGCTCGCGCTTACCGCGCCGAGGAGTCGCAACCACTGCCAGCAAGGCCATCCGAGACACGCAGCCAAAAGAAGGCGATGGATGGATGATGTGAAGGCGCCATCGACAAATGCTCACCTCTTGGCCGTGTCACGACTGATTCAGCCCTGGATTGGAGGGTGCCTTTCGACTGGCCCGATGACCCAGAGACCGGGTGATGTTGCGGTGAGGGCAGAGAAGGCAGATATGCGTAAAGGGTCTCGTCGATTTTTTGGGCGTGTCTGGTGATGGGCACACCTGCCGCCTGCGGCCTTGCTCCGTCGCTCATTCGAAGTGAGAGTGTGGTCGCTGGTCGGGATCCGGTGCCGCTCCAACACTCTTATCTCAAGGAGGGGGGGCTAATAAGACCCAGGAGCGCATTTGACAGAGCGGCGCCCCCCACACCACCGGCGGGCCCCCCGGGCGTGGCATTGATGACTGGCTCGGAGTAGTGTTCCATGGCGGTCGTAAAACAGCGACTAGAAAATGGCTTCAAATGAGGTGCTCGTGCGACGGGCTCGCTCGGTCCTCGGAATGACACAAGAGAAGGGAGACACGGAAGCCAGTCCGGACATGGACACAAGCATATTGACCTGACAGCTCGAAGAGATGGAGATGGGGTTTGTAGTTCCTCGACGAGAAGGGGAATAAAAGCGACTGACTGTACGAAGTACGACTTCTCGGAGTACCTGACTGACTGTCGGTGGCGGCCCACCCCACCCCGCGGGGTTGCTCTTCCGACCTCATCTCATCGTGAGCTGAGGAAGTCGAATCGCGGCGCCGTATCAGCTCGCGCGACCCGGCTTGTGCGCTGTGATACGGCCGGCACAAGAGATCAAAGATAGCTCTGCCCTCGGCTGGGAACAACTACAACCCACGGCGAGGACGCACCAGGGACGGGCTCAGCAGAGGAGGACGGCATACACCAAGCCCATTGGAGCCTCTCGACATGCGCTTCGCCTTGTCTGCCTGTCCATGGCATCGCATGGCATTGGCATTGGCATTGGCATGGCACTGCTGACGACCCCATGCGATGCGCGCCGCAATGCCGTATGGCCTGGACAAGCACGCGGTACTATGGAATAGGCAGCGGTAACTGGCATGGGCGATCCCGGGGACGAGTCGAGGCGAATGAATGCCGGTATCCTGCCTCGCCCTCAGCTGATGCTCATGAGATGAGAGCATGATTGGGGTCCCCGTGGAGGCGGAATGGCGCCTCTTGTTGGGCGGCGTCTCCCCCAGATTTCCTTTTGTCAATAAATGCACGCTCCCGCGGGTCCGGGCTTGGTCCCCTTCCTCGCCATCCTCCCCTGGCACCTAGGTACCTTTCTTCCCAATGGGGGTGAAATCTCGCGATGAGGAGAGGGCCGGACAGAATTGTGCCATACGGAGTAGTGCTACACCTGCATATACATTGTACATCACTATGTATCCGTACAATGACTACGATACTATGTACAATGACTGCGTACATAATGGACGAAGGACAACGATGCGCGGCTCCTTCCTTCTGCGTCGTTTCTTTTCCGCGCCTGGTGGCACTATGTATGGCGTCTCATCAGAGTCTGACTTCCCTGAATAGCCTCTCCAGGTCTCGGCAGACCAATCATAGCGGCGGACGGTGGCACAAGCTCGGGATTATCGCGACTAAGCCACCACCTCCCTCGCCTCACCGCCCCCCCGCGCCCGCCCGCCCGCACAATCGCAAACTCAGGCTCAGGCTCAGGCTCATGCCCAGGCTCGAGGCTCAGGGTCGCCAGACAATGTCAACCGGGGGGCCGGGCTGGGGCTAATCTCGGCGGCCTGGGGAAAGGGAAAGCGGGATGCGAGGTGAGGCGGGGATGGAGAGGCAAGGTACATAAAGTATTTTTCACTTTTGGCGAGAGTAGTATCCATACTGTAGACTGTAGGTAGCCCACGTTTGCACAAGGGGCCTCGTCTGTCTACCGCCGCAAAAGAGGATGCACGTGTCGGTAGTAGACCGAGCTGTGGCCCCGAGAAGGGAAATTTGACGATGGGTTACCCGGGGGCGGAGAAGGGGGGGCTAGAAGGGGAAAATAATCAAAGATGAAAAATAAAAATTCGGCGAGCGGGAATAGCGGCGGCGATACGATACGGATACGTGTTTGTGGATGGGCCAATATTTGCGAATGAGGCCGAGGATGGACCACCGACCAGGCTAACGTGAAGCAGGTATTCCCACCGTAATAGAGACCTTCCCTTTCTCTCTTTCTCATTACTATTCCGTTCCCTTTCTCTAGCGGAGAAAAAAATGAGGCTACATGGTAAGGTTCCCTACACAATTGAAAAGCGCACACTCGTGCTAGTCATTATCATCAAATGATGCAAAAGTTCTCGGTGATTGATGACTGTACGGAGTAAAAAGTGTACGTATAGATATCCGCCCGGAGACGAAAGGAGGCGTGCCGTTGCATAACAGGCAGCACGGGTAGAGCTAATGATTAGCACATCGCGTTGCATCCTGTCCTGCGGTTCCAGTAGACTTTCACATCACAGCACGTCCGTTTATTAAGGCGCCCCCAGCTCTCTCTCCCCCGGCCAGCCGCGAAACCAGGGCGTTACAAACACGGGGTACTATAGTACCAAGAATTGGTAAGGAGTAGCGTATTGTATTGGATGTAGGTAAGTACGGAGCATGTATTGTGTTGTTTCTGCTATTTATTATCTGCCTTACCCGACTGCATTTGCTCTCTCTATTCGCTCGTCGTGTAAGGTACGGTGCACCACCACCTGCTGCATGCTAAAGTATCCCCGTACGCGCAGCCCTTCCGTACCTTACGGCAGACGAGATACGTACCGGCTCTTCTCGGCTGCCAAGGGACAAGGGGGGACGAGGGAGAAAAAGGAAAGGGTAGGTAAGAAAGATACGTAGCGATGCGATGCCTCCGGGAGAGCAGAGCACGTCCTCTTGGCTTTTTTTTCTCAGTGGAGAGAGAGAGAGAGAGAGCACCATTGTGGGTGCAGTGGGGACATATCTTCATCCAACACGCCCCCTTCCACCCCACATACTCCACCCCCTCTCCGTCAATTGCTCCGAGGTACACCCCCCCCCCTCCTTCCTCCCCTTCACCCGCTCCAAGAGAGTCAGTCAGTACTCAGTAGTACCTGCCTCTTGTACCCGTAGTGCTTGCCCGCGCACACACCCCTAATAATCCCACACACATGTTCCTTGCTGGCTATCCGTACCTATCGTCTGCGAGACTCTCGCAGTCAGGACTCTCTCTCGCTCTTTTACGCAATCTCTGGGTCTTGGGTTCTTGGTGTCCAGTTGTGATCTCTCACAGGCTGATGCCGCTGCTGCACCCCCCCTAAAACACAACGCATCCCTACGATGTACCGGCCGGGCTGTGGTGACTTCCTTTTTTTTTTTCTTGCCAAACGGAAGGGAAACCGCATACTTGGCTCGACGTCGTGGTCTCTCTGTCAGCCCTTTCCCCCCTTTCAACCCAACCCAACCCGTGAGATATGCGCCTCTCTGGGGTCTGCCTCCTATCAAGAGTGTGGCTGTCGTGTTGAAAGCTGATGGCTGACAATGACGCGCGCTGGAAAGGGGGGGCGGATGGGTATCGTTTGGTGCAGAGGCATCGCTCGTTGCCGCCGCCGCTGCTGCTTCGCCTTGGTGATTGTGAAGTGAAAGTGCTGGCTGGCGTGCTTGACGCTGGGCTGGATAATGATAATGGGAACATGGGGGTGGGTGGGAAGGAAGGAGGGATCCATGGGATGGGGGTCCCGCAGTCGCAGTTGCACCCGCACCGTCAATCGCATGTACACTCCGCTTCCCATGTACTTTCTCGCAAGTATTCCGCCCTGCTGGACTTGGTGCGGCCTTCCCCTTAGGTAACAAGCTGGGGGAGGCGTCAGTGGGTGCCCCAGAAAGGGCCCCAGGCTCAGGCGAGAGGAACAGGGACGGGGTCCCGACAAGCGCCAGCAACAGGCCAGTGCCGGTGCCGGTACCAGCACCAGCAGCACCACCACCCACTGTACCTACACACCTACCATAGTAGGTACTGGATAGTAGGCAGTCAATCAGCACCATCACCATCGCCCAGCGCAGATGAACAACTGCCCACCCCCTTCTCTGCCCTTCCCTGTCCTTCCCTCGCTCTCGCTGGCCCTGTTGTGCCTTGTTCTGTCCTGTCCTATCCTGCCCTGCCCTGCCTTCCCCTTCCCTGGAGTCAGGTCCTGGGCTCCGTACAGAGAGGGTGCCCTGGAGGTACGGGTACTGCGTAGGGGGACGGCACCATCCACACATCCACACCCTCCCCCCCCAGTCCTCTTTTTTTTTTTTCCCTCTTCTTATCCCACCTCGCTCGTTGTTCCCATTTAAAACTACCTCCCCTTCCCTTCCTTCCTCCCCGACTTCGTTCTGTCCCTTCTTTTGGAAGAAAAAAAAATTGTTACGCCAACCTCCTGTCATCCCTCGCGGACGAGTTAACTGACCCGGGACACACACACCCCCTCCCCCCATCTGTTCCCCAGACGCCAAAGCTCCAATAGCTTTCCCACCCACCACTACCACCACCACACACCCGCAGTACACCGCCGAACTCCCTCTTCTTATATATCCAGCCAACAACCCACCCGCACCGCACTTTCCTGCAGCAACTTTTTTTTTTCTCTTACTTCGCAACCACAACAACACAACAACAACACAACCTCACGATAACTTACGAAAATAGGAACCGTCTTCTCACAAGTCGATCTGGTTCCCTATCTTATCCAAAACATCGACTGCTAGGAAAGGAACTCGGGGTCGAATAGCCTCTGCGCGCTCAGCTCTGGATCATCTGGGCCAATGGGCGATCACATGCAGACGACACAACCGTCCCCCTTCAACTTTTCAAGTTTACTTAACCCTGACAAAAACGACACCATGATGTCGGGCGACGCAATGGAAACCACTCGTCTCGGCCTCACCGACCTGAAGCCCAAGGGCCCTCTGCCCGGCCAGTCCGCCGAGAACCCGAACGAGCTTCCCCGTCCTTACAAGTGCCCTCTCTGCGACAAGGCCTTCCACCGCCTCGAGCACCAGACGAGGCACATCCGCACCCACACTGGCGAGAAGCCTCACGCCTGCCAGTACCCCGGCTGCAGCAAGAAGTTCTCCCGATCTGACGAGCTCACCCGTCATTCGAGAATACACAGCAACCCCAACTCCCGCAGGGGCAAGAACCAGTACAACTCGGGTCCCCAGGCGCACATGCCCCAGGACGGCATGATGGCTCCTCCTCCCGCTCCCAAGGCCATCCGCTCTGCTCCCACCTCGAGTCTGTCCTCGCCCAACGTCTCGCCTCCCCACTCCTACTCTTCCTACGTTGTGCCCGCCCACCAGCTGAGCCCCTACGGCCGCCAGCCCCAGGCCAACTCCCCCATGGATATCTCCATGCTGGCCAAGGCCGCCAACCAGGTCGAGCGCGAGATCCTCACGCCTTCTTTCCACGGTTCTTCCGCGAGGCATCACCCCTACTATTCCCACAGCTCTCACAGCTCGCGCGGACACCTGCCTTCTCTCTCGGCCTACCACATGTCGAGGTCGCACTCCAACGACGAGCACAACGACGATCACTACTCTGGATCTCGTCACGCGAAGCGCTCTCGCCCAAACTCGCCTAACTCCACCGCTCCCTCCTCTCCCACCTTCTCCCACGACTCCCTGTCGCCCACTCCTGACCACACTCCCATCGCCACGCCCGCCCACTCCCCCAGGCTTCGACCCACGGGCTACGAGCTGCCCTCGCTCCGCAACCTCTCGTTGCAGCACGCTGCCCCGCCGGCTCTGGCTCCCCTCGAGCCTCACCTGGATAAGATCTTCCTGCCGCCGCCTCCTGCCCCCACCAGCGCCGGAACTCCTCGTTCCAACGGCACCTCTCTGACGGACATCATCAGCCGCCCCGACGTCAGCAGGAAACTGCCCGTTCCCAAGATCGGCGTGAGCCAGCTCCTCGTCGACGGCGACGGCTTCCAGAGCGGCAGGAGTTCCGCTGCGGGTAGCGTCGCTGGCGGCGACCTTATGGACCGGATGTAGTGCAAATGGCTTCATAACGGCAAAGTGGCATGACTTGACGACCTGGGTTATAGACGGCAATAGAAGAATTATGGCGTTTTCGGGAACTTCGAATCGGAACAACGGCCGACCAACGACTTCTTACTTAATCAACGACACCAACAACCTTTTTCTTTTCACACCCTACCCTACTCTCCTAAGAAGCAGCGGTGTCGCCTATCATGGCGGCGGCTGAAACCAACCAGCTCATAGAACTCCTTTCCTCAATGGATACACAACTGGAAGATTGGAATCACGACTCCTCTCCCTCTCACTGCGATGAAAAAGCAAAGTCTTTTTTTCTTGTGTCTTTTTTACTCCTCTTTCTTCTTTTTTTTTACGGTGGTTCTTGTGTGTGTGCAAGGGGGTGTTTGTACGAGAACAGCGGCAACAGACCACTGTCTCTTTCCTTTGTGTTATGGCCTACACGGATGGGCTCGGGGGGAACTGTTACCAGAGATATCAAAGCTATAGACGGTGGGACCCTAGCGGGATTTGGTGTACAAGGACTCAAGAGAGAGCTTCCTGGAACTTGGCAGGCAATTTGGTTTGCATCGCGGTACTTGGGATATTAGATCCTTTTCCCCTCTTGGGGGAAATCTCGACGATGCCTATAGGCTGGCCTGAGAACGTTTATTATTTCCACTCAAAAGGCTGTGATCACATCACAGAGTTGACCAGAAATGAGAGACAAAAATTCCGATAAAGAAAAGCTGCCCCTTTGCGCCTCGTGCAATATTTCAACTGTAGCCTTGATAGCCCCTGGGAAAATCATGGCGACGTGACCTGTTGTCTCTGGATATCTGCCCATCCTGCTCGTGTCCATACGTAGCGCCTGAGTTGCGAAGAGGTTGGTGTGTGTGACACTGCGCCTGCAACCCACCAAACAACCCACACACACACACACACACACACACACTAACTCACTCAAAGGCACACATTCTCTCACCGCACTCATCCTCCCAGGGCCGGCCGATATTCAGACATCCTTCGTTTGAGGCCCGGCAGGATAGAAGGAGACCGACGCACATGGACAGATGGGAAATGGAGGGGCAGAAAGTAAGTGAGTGAGTGAGTGAAGTGAGTGAAGTGAGTGAGAGAAAAAGCAGGGGGGGGGAGAGCGGCGACAACGCCGCCCTCCCACGTTGGAACCCCCCCACACTCCTTAGAGCAGCCGCACGTAATCTGCGCAGGTTTTTGTCCCCAAGTTGCATCTCTAGAGGGATCGAATATATGCCGCAACCTTGGCCCGGGTAGACATTGTGGCAGTAGTACCGTGTGTGCGCATGGGCATTTCTTCATTGGCTGCTCTACGCACATTCACACAAGAGCAGAGACAAGAAATAATCAGTGGATTTGGGGATACACAGCATGAGCTCTGTTGGTCTCTTGTGGTGTAGTATCATCTACCCTTCCCCCCCTTGGCCCCATCCTCTCAGAGCTCAATCTTGGCCCTATCTCGCTCACTCTCTCACCATTTCTTGGCCCCTATCTCTTTCTCTCTTGGCTTCTCTTTTTTCCTGGGGGGCTGGTTTGGAACTGAAGAGAACCGGGGAAGAGCGGTGGGGAATGGAGGGGCGTGTGAGAGAGTGTGTGATTGATCTCTCTATCTTCCCGCTATCATAGTGTAGTGTCCTCCTCCCCCACTCACCCTCTTCTCGTCGACGATCAACAACTAGTTCACTCGTTTGCCGGCAGGCAGTCAGGACAGGCGGAACGACTCAGTCAGGTCGTAAAGCCCTGCTGGCCCCCCCCCCCCCTTTACCCCAGAGTCGCAACTACACTACGTAAAGGGAGCCACTTTGTCGTGCCATCTCTCCCCCAAGAAGAAGGAAGGAAGAAAAAAAAAAACCGGGCAGGGAGTCGATGACAGCCTTGGCTCGGATGACACAAGCAAGCAAGCAGCGGTAGGGGTGTGGAAACGCAGAGAGAGTCAGTTGCAATCCACCCAGGGCCCCAATGTTTCCCTCCAAGATCTCCAGGGTCGAGGAAGGGGAAAAACATATTTGGACAGAGGAGGATGAGATAGAAAAAAAAAAAAACGGTCTGGAACGGCTGCATTACGTATTCTGCTGGGGGATGATATCACATCCAGCCCCACTGTCCCTGGCATTTGCAGCAGCTCTGACAACTGTTTTTTTTTCTGGGGAAGACACCAAAAAAAAGTCGACCAGTCAACCCCATAAAATCTTTGTTAGGGGGGTAGATCTGGATAATTTTTTTAAGACGTCCGGTTTCTTTCTCGTCCCTGGCTGATACTTCGGATTCTACGCATACACCGTCTAGAAAAGAAACGTATGGGACCGGAGGCTGCGGATGGCTACGTATGCCTCCTGTCTGGGTAATGACGGTTGGATTCCCCAGTCCGGGGCACGCACGTAGTCGACGATGACTCAGAGGGCCGCTGGCAAGCCGCCGTGTTTCCCCGTGTTATGGCGGGGAATGGGGTTCGTTTTTCTGGGGACAGTTCCAAGTCTTCGGCCTCCCGCCCTTGTGTTTCTCACACCTTGAAGGGGTTGGTGGGTTGGCTCGGTAGTTGGGTGGCGTCATGGCGTATATTGTTGGGCCAGGAACGTGAAGAAGCGCCTCGCACGCAGTGTAATATTGTATCCTCTCTGAACGGCGTATCCGTATTATACGTTTGCGAGAATGTGGCCGCTCGCTGTTGGCTCGGCGCCCTTTTCTCATCCCTGGTGAGTGCGCGAAGGCTTCGGCCTCGATCCTGCTCCAAGTTTTGGGCTGAGTCGTTGAATGCCAGCGAACTTTTTTGTTGGATTCATGAGTGAGTCAAGGCACATGTCACTCATGCCCCAGCCGTGTTGTCTGCTCTCTCTCCCTGTCGCAACGGCGCCAGCTCCGGTCGTGCGCGAACCACGTCGCATGTCCGTGTCTTTGGGCCGGGCCAGGTGGTGAGGCTGCATTTACGAAGAGTCTTGTCACATGTGAGAGCGCCAGCAGTGGCTTGCCCCGTCGGGTGCGGACATGCCAGTCCGCCTTCACGAGAGGAGGCCAGGGGACTGTTTTACCACAGCTGATGCCGTATGGCAGATCTACAAGCCTGGTTTCGGACGTGGTGCAACGCTGGCGTCCGGTCATCTTTGGAGGACTGCTCTTGCCCTGTTGAGCGCCTGCTCGAGGCCGTACACAGAGAATGCCGCCAAGTCATGAAAACGAGCGGGAGTTTTTGCTCCGCGACGGACATGACCTGTAAGACGCTGGTATTCAATCGGCCAGGGGTAGTGTTACGGGTTGTCGGGCACTTTCGAGACGTCTGTGGCCTCTCTCTTCTTCGGCACGACTGCTTCGACTGGCAGAAGCAGTACATCTCTCTGAGCGATTCGAGCAAGGCCGCGCGTTTACGAGCTGCCTACGTGCCTGCGGCAGCTCCCTCACCGCCAAACCATCTTGACGCGCCTCGAGTTGGGCACACAGCGGCGCGCAAGAGGGTGTGGTGGTTGCAGGCTCGTTTCCTTGATGTGAATGGCCCAGTGCGGTACGTACAACTCGCGCGCGGCGTGGCGTCTCTGGCACGGTTGGACTGCGTTCCGATTCGAAGAAGGGCTTAAGACGAATTCCTTTTTCGAGACGGACAAGGCGGGCGAGGCCGCGTTAGAGGGTCGGGCATGGTTTTTGGCCATGCACGCTGAGGCGGCCAGTGCCACCGGGGAACGGCGGAAGACAGGCTGATGCGGGAGAGACGAGACGAGACATGACGCGGATATCTGGTCGCCAAGATAGCTCGGGCAATAGCAGGTCGTAACCAAAGCCCTGGGAAGCAATGTGAAAAGTGAGGTGGCCCGGCCAGGACTCTGGCGATCAAGACCAGAACCAGGCAAACAAACACTTTGCTTTTTAGGTGCCTGGTGCCTCGTTTGGCAACCCAAACAGCCCGGGTGACCCGGCGAGGTAAGTGATTGCCCTGCCGTCTGATACCGGGACTGGCGAGGCGCGAGTTCCCGTTCGATGGGCTCATCGAAACGAGATCCCGAGCTCGAGACACGGTCGCGGGCGCCTAGGCAAAAAGGAAGTGATGCCCATTCACTTGACCATCCCACCTGATCATAAACCAGGAAACGGGAAAATGGTGTGATGGCGCTAGCAGAACGGCGCACATGCGCCAGCGTGGGTGATGCTCAAGGCAGCTGACTAGGTACCGCAATTCGAAGGATGGGAGGTTGAGATTCGGAGTTGAGTGATAAAAGTGTGGGGGGCTTGAGCTTGATCGCCGCGCTGCAGTCAGTCAGTCCTTCCGGGGTGCAGAAACCTCGATCGATGAGAGCGCGCAAGCGAATGGCACGGAAAGGGACGGCGTCTCATGCGCCGGACTCTGGCTCTGCCGTTTTCCCTCTCACTCTCGCCCAGCTTGATCCCGCTATAATCGACAAGATGCAATGCGCGCATTATAAGCCCCTGAAGCCTGAAGCCATGCGCTCCAGGCGCCCCGGACCCGACGATAGGGGCGGTGGACGGGAGGGAGCCACCCGTCGAGCGTATCTGACGCCGACGCCGACGCAGGTGTACCGTGTTGCGCCTTATCGTAACTCCGAAGAACATGTGGCTTGCTCCCGGTCGCCGTCCTCGGCCTAGCTCTGGTTCTGGTGCAGTGATTTCCTTCACACCCTCTTCAGGCACCTGGGGGTCAGTCGCAGCGCCATGGAGGAGGTGTCGACGTTGCGCGGGCCCCCACGAGCTGCCCCACGAAATATACCCCGGTATCTTAGTGTACACCTATACCACGGTCTTAAAGGTTAGCGTAGTTCTTGCGGGGCTTACCATATATCCAGGCCCCGCAGGTAACACGCTAACCTTTAAGACCGTGGGATAGGTGTAGGCGCGTTTTGACGTCGTTTTATGGGGTTGTGGGGGAAAAAGGCGTGCTCTCATGCAACCTTGTTGGGACAGCCGGAGCCTTGAGCCAGAATGGGCGACGAGATCAGCGCACTTCAGCTGTATCCCTGCGGTGACGCAGTTTCTGCTCGTTCAAGCATTCTGAAGCGGACACGTCGTCGACAACCTGGAATTCTGAGTGAAGAACATTGGCAGCTAATTCTTGCCCTGGCCAGGGCATACGTATCGCAGCGGCAAGCAAGCCTTGTAATGCGTCGTCCTACACTACATGCTATGCACGTAGCGGCAGTACCTAGATAGTAGTCAGCCCGTCCTGCCCAGTCTGTGTCAGCAAAGCAAGGGCCCCGGGACTCCGACATGACGACAGGCCGGAGGTAAAATTAGACCATCCCTAGATTGGGGCGAAGCTGAATCCTGTCCGTCCCTTCCGGCCAGTCCCCGTGCCGAGCAATCCGCGGGATTGGGACGCCTGCCTGTTGGCTAGAGGCTCTCGTACGAGCACGGCGCTTCGGAGAATCGAGGGTTGAATCGACGCGCTGTCCGCACCCACAGATTATTGTGTATCTGTAAGTCAGGGATCCCACTAGGGCCCGTTATCCGCCTCGGGGTAACGACGACGGACTGTTCAGGCTGCCTTTTCCGTCACCTGTCTACCCACTAATACGTGTCTGTCGCTACCCCACGCTCTCTTCAGAACATGGCTGTGTGCCCAGTCAAGCTCGCTGCGTTTAGAGACTCCATGGTGCGGCGATCAGCAGAACAGGCTGGTGTCGTTGTCACCCAGCGTATTCCGTACATAACGTCGAGGGCGAATCCACCGGGCAACATGCAATCTGTAGTGTATACATCATCGGACACACGAAGTCCCTGACGCACTCATGCTGCAAGATGAGCAGATCGCCGCTGTCTGGGAGCCAGCGGTCCTATCAAGGCGCTTCAGAGGTCGGGTTGTATATTGCCCAGAGTGTGGGGGAGCACAATGCCTTATCGTACATGGTTGCCCCGTTTGACATTGATTGCGAGGCAAACGCAAGGACGGGGAAACTGCATCATGGCTGCCCGCCCCGTCCAGGCGAGGAATATCCGTAGGGACCCTCTGCAAACGGGTCGCCGAAGCGGACAAGCCGCCGTGCCTGGAAAAGGCAGCCGTCGGACAGGCAGTGGAGCATCGCCGCTCCGAGGTGGGCACCGGCATCCTGAGCAGGACAAATGGACTCGCTTGCGTGACTCGGCCACTGCATCTCGTTCTCATGAGACCTACACCAAAACTGCATAGTAATAGTACTCCAATGGTGGCAAGCACACGCAACACAAGCCATATCTTGCGAAAGGCGTTGGCAGCATTCGAGGTGCAGTCCACGGACAGGCGTCGGGTAAATGTGCAGCGACCGGAGAAGCGGGACGAAGTCGAGAGCAGGGCCGGGTGAATAGGAGACCTAGGGTACACCAGAGAGAGGGTGTCGGCCTAGGCCTGAGCCGACGGAACAAAGGGAGGTCGATTGGGATAGTCGGCATAGATCCCGAGCCGTGGCTAGTAGCCGGTCAACCGGTCTTCCAGATGAGAGCCCCTGCAGGGCCAATGCTGAGAGGCGGCGGCTGCCGAGCTGATGGCTGCACAAGCAGTTCTGTTTCATTCCATTCAGGGGAGCCCTTTGGTTCCCGCGATTGCATGAATTCGTAGCCGTTGTACGACGATGTGTCGCTGAGGCGCCCAGGGGAGAGACGGGCATGGGACATGTCTGTACTCTGTAGTTTGTCCGGGGAGATAGCTAGAAGGTCAATGTCACAGTGAAGGTCCCGTCAGCTGTTGCGGGCGGCAAAGGCCCATTCAGAGAGGTTCTAGGCTCTCAGATAGGCGACACACCTGCCGTTTCTCCCTGGAATGGAAGCACAATGGAAGGCGAGCGGAGAGCATTTTCCGTCAATCAGCAGTGTCGAAAGGCGCCAGGTTCGAGGTTCGATGCCAGTGATTTTCCCACTCCCGTCGTGCTCTGGGGGAGGGGAGAGAAAAAAGGGAGGGGAAAGGGCTGGGGAAGCAGGGAAGGAGCAAGGAAGGGGCAAGGAAGCAATGCCAGGGAGGGGGTGTGCGAGTCGCGAGGTTCGAATTTCTTGGTGGTGAGGTGCGAGTTGTGCTGTTGGGGACTCAGGACAGCAGGATCTGAGGACTCTGTGACCTTATCTGTGGGGAAACATCGAAAGATGTGCCCCCGAACGGGGGAAGCGGGTCCTGGCCTGACCGAGGACACCCGAAGGCAGGTACGAAGATACGAACCTGGGAGGCGCTACCTACCTACCTACCTACCTCAATCACAGTAGGTAGGTATCTACAGGCCACATATCCGTACAGCGTACCTATTACTCCGTACCTAACCCCCAGTCCCCAAACCCCAGGCGACGCCCTCCCCCATCCCATCCCCTACAGCGTCCAGCTGGGGTGCCCTTTCGGTGCTATCAAGGCCCCCGCTGCTCCTGTCACTGCCCGCAGGTGTACATGGGTGTCCGAAATGGCGACATGGCTTGCTATCTGCCAGTGATGGGCGCACGCAGTCAACGCCGAGACAGGGGGAAGCGATGGGGACTACCCGCCGATGGACTCCACCGCCCTCTTCATCATCTCCCCTCGGGCCCTCGGTGCTTCCTCTTTCCTAATTCGAACACAAGATGGTCAGATTCCCACAGCCTGCTCGGGAAGGTACCTAGGCCGCTGGTTGTAAACTACACTACAGGCGCTGCTGCTGCGACTGCTATTCTCCGCCTGGGACGTGGCGTGTTTGCTCACCTTTCAACGATGGAACGGACTCGATCCGTAACCCTTCGGGACCACCCCGAGCTGTGTGTGATATGGGACATGGTATCTTCCTCTCCCTCTCCCTCTCTCTCCCTCCCACGGTGTGGTTCTAGCACCCGCTCGTCGCTCGTCCTCGCCGCGGTTCAGACCTCCGGACCTGCGTCGATACGAGCCAAGCTTCCTGCTGGACACACATAGTGATGCCCGCCCTCGCGTCGAGGTCCAATCACGGCCGCATGGCGCCGCGGCTACTGGCCGCCCTTCCGCGCTGCCTCTCATTGTCGGGAGGCCGATTGATTTTGGGTAGCATTCAGGAACCGTGAGGGATGTTGGAAACCACTCTGCAATCTGGAGCTTAATCGCTCAAAATGAGTATTCACATTTCCACAATCGAACGCCTGCATTGCCGGTGTGGTTTCCCCAGGTGGCCGAGGCCTTGTTCTGGCTGCTCTGAGGGTACAGCACCACACCCTCAAGAGGAGTTCATCCGATCAATGTACCTAGATGCCATGTAGTTGCCCCAGCTTCCCCGCCTGTTTGCAACCAGCACCTCGCCTCACCGGCTGCTTCAACTACACCACCTCGATTCTGGCTGGTAACTCGGTCAGCTCTTTGCTCCCTTCGGTCTGCGCGCCCGTCGGCCCCTACGGCTCCCCGCGATCTGGGATCGTCCGGCTGCCCAGTTCCGGCTCCCGTTGTGAGGCCATTCCTGTGCGGGGTGCAGTCCCTCGCTTGCGGGTGGCGGTACGTGCGGAATCCGGCCCGGACGAGAGTGGTGATCTTTCACTCGGGTGATACGCCGGCGAAGGGCCGTATCTCGCCAGATTGCTCGGTATATTACTCTGTCACCTTGTCACCGAGATTGTGGGGGTTAGTGCTTACTATCCCGCGGCCGTAGGCCCAGAGGTAGCATTTGCTCTGACCCGTCCCGACGACCTGGATACATCCTTGATGTGCGTTGCATCATATTGCCGCAGCAATACCAAGTACAGCACTTGGCTTGGAGTTCAGCCGAAAGGAGAAACCAGAGTCGCCAACAGAGTTTGATAGGCAGGACTCAGATCTTCCGTCGTCCCGTTTGGGGAGCTTTCCTCGAATGGCGCTTTGCCAACCCTTGAGCTGACCATGCTGCTCCCCTGCCACGGTGACTGATAATTGTAGCTCTACAGAGTGGTGACCATGAAAGCTGTGACACGAGCAATGGTAGCTGTGAATAATACACCGGAACAGCGACTCTTCAGTCTATCAGCACGCCCACTCGACGTCTCACTGCCAAGACCCCTTGGCATCGAGTTCATCCAAATGGAAATCCAGTAGACCGCTGGGGTCGGAGGGAAAGTGAAGAAAGAGCAGAGGGTATACCACCGGGTAACTTCCCATGTGGATGACTGCCTGGAGAGGAGCGGCAACATGTAGGCAAGGCGCCTCCAGGCTGCTTGGTTGCCGACATCCTGCCAGAACAGACGCTGGTAGGAGGATTGTAGGCCGTACTCGGGGACTTGTGAGTTAACAGTCGGCCTCGAGGTGGCGCATACATGCGGCTGGGATCAAGTGTCTCCTGTTGGCGTTGGCGTTGTGCTTTTGCTCAAGCAGGCATCATCGTGAAACCTTGCTCCAACTCGCGTGAGGAAGGTGTTGCGGGCTCTAGAACAGTTTCAACCGCACTTGCTGAAATAAGCACACTTACAGCTCCAGATCAGGCAATGACGCGAATAGCCACTTGCTCAGACTCGTCGTATCTATCGAACGAACCCGTTCTTGCCATTCATGGCACCTGCAACGCAGCTGCCATGCCATGACCAGAGGCCATGGCTTCTGGGTTCTTGACAACTCTGGACTCCTCTTCTTCTCCCATCTACATCTCCAGGCCAAACAACTCCGAGCTGCAATTTTGACCCCTTTTGTGTGTTTTGACACGTTCCGAAGGTAGATTTCTAGAGCCTAGAAAGGTGAGCGAGATATTACTCTTCGGTGGTAGAGCTGCTTGCACTGCTAACACATCCGCAGCAGGCATTGTTGGTCTTGCAGCCTTGCATCTTGCTCTCCAGTGTCGTCCAGTCAAATGTCGATGATGAGAACCCTCCCCCCTCTGCAGCTCGACGGTATCGAGGCTGAGATTGAGGCCGAGGAAGCTGCCAAAAAGGCTCCAGAGAAGGACGCCAACGGACAGCCCGAGTCTAAGGCCCAACGTCGGCCGAAGAAGCAGCGGAACCGCCGCATCAGGTACCGCTTCCTCACTGTCTCGGAATGGTCCATCTTCGCCCACGGCATTGGCGGTGTCAGCGACATCGAGGGACACATCCCGCTCCACCCGACTTGCTGGTACTATCCTCCCAAGGGCATCCCCCACGGCCTGTACCGAGACGTCATCTGGCATCGCACCAAGTACTTCTACTTCTACCACGGCATGAGCACCATCCGATGGATCAGTTACATCCTGCAGATCATCTTCGGTGCCGTGCTCACAGCCATCGGCTCCATGTCGTTCGAGAATGGAACCCCCATCACCGTCCTGGCGGCCGCCAACACTGTCAATGCTGGCATCCTCGCACTCCTCCACAACAGCGGCGTGCCGGACCGTTACCGCTCGGACCAGATCGAGTTCGAAGAGGTGGAAGACCACATCAAGAAAGTCCTTGACACCGCCGTCGTCCCGGAAGACATGACCATTGACCAGGTAATCGCCCAATGCTTCGACCTGTATATGGAAGCCAAGGCTACGATATCAGCCAACATGCCAGCCACTTACACCCCGAGCTCCGTCCTTCAAAGCGGCCAGCGAGCCCCAGAGCAGACAAAGTCGAGCAAACCAGGAGAGCCGACGCCTCCGCAGGCAGCCCTTGGTGCGCGTAACTCAGTCCTCGCCTCCAGGATCCAGATGTCCGACAACGCAGCAGATATGGCGCCCGATGCCGTGGACGCCAAGGATACTGACGCCCTAGAAAGAGAGAAGTGATGGGGACTCCTTTTGACATTCATCTCCGCGTCGTCATCAGCGACAGTCAAAGCCTAGTGTCATTCCAAGGCTGAATTAAGGTTATCCCGAAGACGAGAGCAGCTCGGTGTTATTTCCATATTCTTGGCAGTTTTTGGAGCAGTAGACGGTTATTCGACCATGTATCTTAACAAGAGAAACGACTGGTGGCATTTTGTAGATGGCGCAAGGCGGTAATGAGGATGACTACCTAGGTCTAGGACATCAGGGTAGCAAGTGTAATGGAAGATGGACGTCAAACGTCAAAGTTCGGTGCACTTTATCGCAGTGGTTGACTCACCGCCTTTGGCAGAATTTTCGGACCCACTGAAATTTCTCTCAGTGAGCGGCGGCGACCTTGGCTTTAAACGACTCGAGGAGATGCCGAACAACTTTGAAATTTGTGACCCATCATCACCTTACAGGTCTGCATGTCGATTCCGCGCGTACGAGGAGTCATACGCTTAAGCACACGCGCTGCGAGCCCAATATCTCACCTGCAACATCGGTGGACCCCGCCCAAGTCACTGCGTCTTCCGGCCCTCTCAGTCACCCACCCGGCTTCCAGCCTCATCGCCCCTTTCGCCCGTCTGTGTAGCAGTATCACAGCGACAGACGTCCGGGCCGACACCATGAGTGCAGAAGATCCCGTCATATCTTACGATGGCAAGGATTACAAGGGAATCAAGGAGGGCAAGGCCACCATCTTGGTTCCCGCCGAGGCCGCCGGGAAGCAGTCGAAGCAGCAGGTGTTCTACAACCCCATCCAGCAGTTCAACCGCGATCTCTCGGTTCTTGCCATCAGGGCATACGGCGAGGAAGTGATTGAGCGAAGGGCCGCGCAGCCCGCCTCCAAGCGCAAGGAGAAGAAGCGGCGCCGTGCTGCTGGGGATGAAGGCGGAGACAGGCCCGCCAAGGTCCAGGTGACGGACGATGGCACGCCGGCCCAGGGCGCGGACCGCGAGGCAGCGCAGCATGGGGACGTCACCAAGGCCGCGACGGCAGAAGCTGCGGTGACCACGGCCGCAAGTGAGGCGCCTGCGACGACGGAGACCAAGGAGGGCGCGGAAAAGCCGATCCCGGAGAAGAAGGCGCCGCGCTTCACCATCCTCGACGCCTTGTCGGCCTCTGGGCTTCGAGCATTGCGGTACTCGCACGAGCTCCCCTTCGTCACGTCTGTGACGGCCAATGATCTCACCAAGTCTGCGGTGGAGTCGATCAAGCTGAACGCGAAGCACAACGGCCTGGAAGACAAGATCCAGGCGAACCACGACGACGCCATCGCCCACATGTACCGGCGCATCGCGGACGACCTGTCGAAGCGAGACCGCTTCGGCAACCCCAGCAAGGAGAACAAGTACGACGTCATCGACCTCGACCCCTACGGAACGGCCGCGCCCTTCATCGACGCCGCCGTCCAGGCCGTCAGGGACGACGGCGGCCTGCTCTGCGTCACCTGCACCGACGCCAGCCACTGGGCCGGCCACTGCTACGCCGAGAAGTGCTTCTCGCTGTACGGAGGCGTGCCCGTCAAGGGCCTGCACTCCCACGAGGTCGGCCTCCGCATCATCATCCACGCGCTGGCCAGCGCCGCGGCCAAATACGGCCTGACCGTCGAGCCCCAGCTCTCGCTGTCGATTGACTTTTACTGCCGCATCTTCGTCAAAGTCCGCAGGTCCAAGGATGCGGTCAACTACCAGGGCGGCAAGACCATGGTCATGTACAACTGCCCCGGCTGCTCGGCGTGGGAGACGCAGCCGTTCGTGCGGACCCGGCCATACCCCAAGAAGAAGGACGGCTTCTTCTACAAGCACGGCCTGTCCCAGGGTCCCCCGACGGACTCGCACTGCACGCACTGCGGCTCGGCGCAGCACATCGCGGGCCCCATGTACTCCGGCCCGCTGCACAACGCCGAGTTCATCGAGCGCGTGCTCGATCTCATCCCCGCGGTCGACAAGAGCGTGTACCAGACGACGTCGAGGATAGAGGGCATGCTGCAGACGGCGCTCGAGGAGTACATACCCGGCCCGGAGCCGGAGGAGGCGGTCGACCCTAAGGACCGGGAGCTCGCGCGCGTCGACCACTACCCCTTCTTCGTGATGCCCAGCAAGCTCGCCGGCACGCTCAGCACGCAGCAGCCGCCGGACGACGTGTTCCGGGGCGCGCTGAGGCACCTGGGCTACCGCGTCACCCGCAGCCACTGCCGGCCGGGCAGCGTCAAGACGGACGCGCCGTGGGAGGCCATCTGGTTCATCATGAAGGAGTGGGTGCGGCAGAAGGCCCCCGTGCGCGAGGACAAGATCAACCCGCAGATGCCGGCGTACCGGCTGCTGGGCCTGGACAGGAAGGCGGCGGCGCACAGCAACGGCGACGCGGCCACCGCCCCGGCTGAGGTCAAGGACGCGGAAGTGAAGGAGACGAAAGAAGCGGAGCAGGGCGCCAAGGCGGACGTCGAGATGGAGGGCGGCGCAGAGGAGGCCAAGGAGAAGGGGGCGGAGGACCAGGGCGAGAAGGGCCAGCCATCCCAGGAGGAGCTGCGCAAGACGCTCGTCTTTGACGACAACCTGGCGCGGCTGGGCAAGCGCACGCAGGGGAAGAAGTTGGTCAGATACCAGATGAACCCGCGGGAGAACTGGGGTCCGATGACGCGGGCGAAGGGCCAGTGAGGGATTTGGGGACCTGGATGTTGTAACCCGAGTTCGAGGACCACCCAGCAGATTCAGAATACCACCAGCTTGAGAATCATATGCACCGCGAGGTAAACGTTCCTATCCATTCCGCTCCGAGTTTCGCGCCGCCACCCGACACTGTGCCATGCTCACACACGCTGACACGGAGGTGGACAAATGCAGGACGCTGCTGGTCTTGCCCTCGCGCCCTCGGCAGAGCACAAAAAAAACCGAGCCGTCTTTCGACCCGGGTGCAAAAGCGAGGCCTACCTACCCTCCCCACCGATGCACGAGAGTGGGGGAGGAGGCCGTGATCGTAGGCGCAGCGAGAACCCACACGCATGGAGGCGCGCAGCGCGCTACAGGCAGACGCCGCCCCTGCGCGGAAAACTGCCCCCGACTGACTTAGCCCGCATAACGGGGCAAAATTATCCCAATTCAGTAACCACGGTGGGATGGCCGAGTGGTCCAAGGCGACAGATTTAAGCTCTGTTACTCGTGAGAGTGCGCGGGTTCGAACCCCGCTCCCATCAAGACGTTTCATTTTGCTTTTGCTGTGCACTGCTGCCGATGCGTTGCGTGGTTTGCAATGCGGCATTTGCTCGTTGTCGTGTGTTTTTGATGTTGTGCACGTTGGGGGTTGGGGTTGGGCACGATAGAGTTTTGGCGGCTAGTTAGGTATTGTATTCTCGGGGTAGGAGAACCTTAGGCATATCGGGTTCTGAGAAGGTGCTATTGGCTGCCTCGAGCAGACGCTGTAGGCACCCGCTAAAAGACCTGTTTATCTGCCCGTGAATGCCTGATTTGTACCACTGTTTGTCCCTGTGCTGGTGTTTTGTAACTCTTCGTTATTGCGGCCACAGCTGGCCGCGTGCTCATGCAGTGCCCAGGAGATCATATGTGCCCGCCATCTCGTCACTGACGCCTCATTGGCAACCTCCCGGTGTCCATGTCCTTTGCTTCTGTCGTCAGCCAGGACGCCAGCGATGTGAACTTGATTTGGAACTCAGACTGCTGGCGGATCTCGGCTCAATAGGTGAAGAAGTGAGCTCTCGATAGTGAGGTAGTACTTACACCTTGCCTTCCTTAGGCGGTATGCAGTTAGCAACCGCCCCACTATCCCGCCGTGCGTTCCCTGTAGTACTACCTCATCGCACTCTGGCAGCCAGTGCCTTCCGAAATAACGCAATCGGCGCATGACACATCGCGGCTGCCACATGCAACACGACGCCTTGTTTGCTGACTATTCCATTCCGTCCTGCCTCGCCGTTGTTCGATCGGAGCTGGGTGACATCTCTTAGCGCATCCGGCTCGTTTCTCAGGTAGCTCGTCATCTAGGCGTGTCTCGGGAAATACCAGCACCTGCCTGTCCGGGCTTACGGCCATCGCGATACTCCTTGGTAGCTTAGCTGCCTGGGCTCTCCCGACACTGAGAACTTGACAACTCCAGCATCTGGCAAAGACGAACAAGTGTGGAGAGCACTGCCTCCCTCTGAATTCACCACAAATCACTACAGATGACTGCCATGGACGTTGCTGAGCCGCTCGGCTTCGAGCCCCGCGAACTCGGCCTCGAACCTCGGCGCGCTCTCGATGCCACCTTTGTCGACGGCAAGCTGACCTTTACCTCCCAGCGTGGCAGCGAGTCTGTTCGGCCTGAGGAGATTATCTTCGTCATTCCGGGAGACCACCGACAGCACTCAGACCCCATCATCTGCGCTCTGAGGGAAGACCCAGAGTCGAAGGAGTTCCCTTATCAGTTGGACATACTGTTCGTCACAGGCGATCTGCCCCCAGAGCTCACCGACGGTCTTTTGCTATCTCGAGCACCGGGACACCTCAGGCCGGAGCCTGGAAGCCACGACGTGCACTTTGTTATTTCTACCAAGTCGGGTCTGGGCCATGCGCCCAAATTCTGGGACAGCGTCGTCCAGCCGTTGGTCATTCTCGCAGACCAAAGAGCTTCGGCTGCGCCGCACAACGGCAGTGGTCTCTCTGATAAGTTCAACGTATTGATCACCACAGGAGCCGACAGCATTCCCAAGTTCGCAAAGGAAAGATGGGCTGCGAGGCAGCCGACCGCCCCGGGCTACTCCGCGGACAAGACGGAGCTGATCGTCCTGCTGAGCGGCGACGGAGGCGTGGTCGACCTGCTCAACGGATGCGAGGAAACAGAAACGGCCGTGGCACTGCCGACTCTCGCACTCCTGCCGCTCGGAACCGGGAACTCCAACTTTCACTCATCCCACAAGCCGCTGTATGCCGAGAACGGGCCATCGCACATGGTGCTCGGCCTGCGCACGCTCTTCTTCGGCACGCCCGCCCCGCTCCCAAGCTTCCGTGCCGCCTTCTCTCCCGGAGCTCACCTGGTGACCGACTCGCCCGATTCCGACACCGGCATCGGCCACCTCTTCGGCGCCCTCGTCGCCAGCTACGGCTTCCACGCCCAGCTGGTCTGGGAGAGCGACACGCCCGAGTACCGCAAGCATGGCGACAAGCGCTTCGGCATGGTCGCGCAGGAGCTTCTCAAGGAGGGCCACTCGTACACCGCCAAGGTGGAAATCCGGGGCCAGGACGGCGGGCCGCTACGCCCGGTGGGCAGGGAAAAGTACAACTACGTTCTCGCGGCCTTGGTGTCCAACCTGGAAAAGACCTTCACCATCTCTCCCGGGAGCGGACCGCTGCAGGGCAGGTTGAAGCTGGTGCATTTTGGGGACGTGGGCGGGCCGAAGACCATGGAGATCATGATGGCCGCCTATAACCAGGGGTCGCACGTCGGGATGAGATGGAAGAAGGACGGGAGCGACGAGGAGGATTTTGTCGGATACGAAGACGCTGAGGAGATCAAGATCACAATTAACGAGAGCGACGCGCGTTGGCGCAAGGTATGCATCGACGGGACCATCGTGGAGATCCCAGAGGGCGGATGGATGGCTATCACCAAGCTCCGGAGTCCCCTTTTCAATCTCCTCGCGGATCGATCGGTCTTGTGAGGCGCGGAATGGTTGATGTGAGATATAGACCCAAGACTTACGTCGATGTCAAACATTCTAGCTACCATACGGAGCAATAACGATGCTATGATATCTGAAGGCCAGCCCATAGTATTCATTACGATGTTACTCGAGGCGACTAGGCTTTTCGTGCAGCCGACCCTGGCTCTCAACTGATAATTCGTCTAGAGTATCTCTATAGATGAGGGTATAAAAACGGGTGCGGACGACAGGTGACGATGGACGATTGAACAAGAGGCACCGGCAAGAAGGACCCCTCGTCTTTGCAGTATGTAAGCCGTCGGTCTAGCTAGGTCACATCTGATTAGCGAATTTAGTATTGGACAGCGATTGTCTCCAAACGTGCCGAGTTTGCCGTCCTAGGACCAGGCAACGGCCAAAATACTTGAAAGAATTGCGGAATCAGCCGAATGGAATGGTCCCGCAGGGGCCTCTGAATTCCGCGCGACACGCGATGCCAGCTCCGGGGCGGACCAACGATGGACTTTACAAATGGCCGAACCGCCCGATTGCGAGCTCGGCTAGGACGGCTCCGCAAAGCTTACGTCGACGGGCGTAGATTGTTAGATCGGGAACGACCGTCACGACCTTTCGCCAGGAGACCACTCGCCAAAGCAATGTCGGTCCCGACGACTGGACAAAGAGACGGCATGGCCGTTCCCGAAAAGCCTTTAAGAGCAAGCGCTTCTCTTCTTTTTCCAGGGCGCTCTTCAGCCCTATACTTGCTTTTGCCCTTGACAGCACTATTCGTATTGCAAAATCGCTACCATTTCTAAATAATGAACAACCAATACGACGTCATCGTCGCCGGGGCAGGACCCGTCGGCCTCCTGCTCGCATGCGAACTTGGCCTGGCGGGGGCCTCGGTCGTCGTGTTGGAGCGCGACGCTGACCCGACCTCGTCGTGGAAGACCAACCCCGTCGGCATGCGGGGTCTCCACCTGCCGTCCATGGAGCTGCTCTACCGGCGCGGCCTTCTTGGCAAGCTGTACGACATGGCCGAGCGGCCCCACTCCCCTCCGAAGGGTCCCGGGCTGACTTTCGGGGGACACTTCGCCGGCATCCCGCTGAACCTCAATAAGCTCGACCTCAGCCGGTGGAAGTACCGCCTCCCCGGCCCGTCGCTGATGCCCGCCCCTACCACCATCGACCGCGTCGAGGCCGTCCTCGCCGAGCGGGCCGAGAGCCTGGGCGTCACCATCCTCAGGGGCCGCCCGTTCGGCCGGATCGTCGCGGAAGACGACGCCGGAATCACCGTCGAGACCGCCGGGGACGAAGCGCAGACCTTCCGCGCCCGGTGGCTGGTGGGCTGCGACGGCGGGCGGAGCGCGGTGCGCAAGGCCGCGGGCATCGACTTCGTCGGCACCGAGGCGACGCTGACGGGCTACGTCGTCCACTGCGACCTGGACGCGCCGGAGAAGCTGGCGCCGGGGTTCCAGCCGACCAAGGACGGCATGTACATCTTCCGCAAGCCGGACGCGGTCTACCTGATGGACTTCGACCAGGGCGCGGGCCGGAACGCGGAGCTGTCGCCGGAGCGGCTGCAGCAAGTCATGGACCGCGTCACGGGCAAGACGGACGTCAGGATGACCAAGGTGCACCTCGCCTCGGCGTTCACGGACAGGGGGAAGCAGGCGGCCGCGTACCGCAGGGGGCGCGTCCTGCTGGCCGGCGACGCCGCGCACATCCACCCGCCCCTCGGCGCCCAGGGGATGAACACGGGCCTCGGCGACGCGATGAACCTGGGCTGGAAGCTGGCCGCCACGGTCCGGGGGGAGAAGCTCGGCGGCGGCGGCCCCGGCTTCGAGCTGCTCGACACGTACCAGCGCGAGCGGTACCCCATCGGGGAGTTCGTGCTCGACTGGAACCGCGCGCAGGTCGCGGCGCTGCAGCCGAACGAGACGGGGTACGCCGTCATGAAGCTCATGCGGGATCTCATCGCCACGGACGACGGGGCCAATCACTTCATCGACCGGGTGTGGGGCCTCTCGCAACGATACGATCTCGGCGAGGGCGTGCCTGACGTCGTGGGACGTAGCGCCCCGGATATTGCCCTCTCGGACGGCACCAGGCTGGGCCCGAAGATGGAGACAGGACGGGGGCTGCTCGTCGACTTCGCAGGCGACGAGACGTTGAAAGGGCTCGTTGCGGAGGGACCTTACAGGGAAAGAGTCGACTATGTGAGCTTGGACGCGGACGACAAGCGCGGCATCCGCGCCATGCTGGTCCGGCCAGACGGATTCGTCGCGTGGGCGGTGGAAGAAGGTTCGGAAGCAGACACGAAGGCGTGCAGGGATGCGCTGGAGAAGTGGTTTGGGTTCTAAGAGATTCCGAAAGTCTAAAGTGTATGTGTACGTATAGATGGATAGGGCAGCGCCACTTAGAAGCTTGACAATCTCCTCATGACCCGGTCGACCTGCGTCCTCCTCGTCGACAGCGGCACCACCTCGCGCTTGTAGATCCCCCTCTTGAGCTCGGAGCGGGCGGAGCCGCAGGTGGCGAAGAACGACGCGCCCAGCGTCTGGCAGTCCGCGTCGGAGAACTTCTGCGGGAGCCTCGTGCAGAGCTCGCCGTCCCCGCTGAGGATGCCGCCGCGCTGGGCGCACAGCCGGAGCCCGCCGGAGCGGACGGCCGAGTTGGCGAGGTTGGCCTTGCACTGGCACTGGATGTTGCCCTGCTGCGCGAGGCCGAGCCCGAAGCTGGTCGTGGTTTTAGCCGCCGGTCCCGGCCGTTGGGGTTCTGGGGAAAGACTTACAAGAGGGCGAGCATGATGTAGGAGAAGATGAACTTCATTGTGAATGCGGTTTGTGATCCTCGGTGATTGTGTGAGTTGGAGGCTATCGTGTCAAAGAGTCCGACTTGGATGAGAGACTGGCTGGAGAGGCGATGCTGTGATACGGAGAATAACAACGGCCCAGTATGCGGAGGGATCGAAGATCTTTATACAAGCAAAGCCAAGCCGGGCACGCACAGCCATGATCGCCGACTCGGATTGACAGCCCCTGCCATCCCATCACGTATGGCCTAGAGTGGGATGTGACTCGCGTCGGCCGTTCGTCCAACATCTCGCTGCCGGGATGACAGTCGACAGCCAGCTCGCCGCTGACAGTGGCATTGCCGCCGGGCGATCACCGACGGGCTGAGCATACCGCAAGAAAGGGGGGCATCTCCTTGCCGTCTCATGTGTGGCCAAGAGACGTAAGCTCACGGGACGGGAACGCGCAGCTCGGATTGAGGAGCCAAGCGTGCCCTTTCTCTCTACCTCACGGCGGACGGCGGCGCCGATGGCATGGGCTTCCCACATTCCGGGCCTCTCAACCTCAGACGAACAATGCGAGGCTCTTTTGGATCCCGGTGGCTCGTGCAGCCTCATGGTTATGACGTTGCGTGGTGACGTGTCTTGGCGAGTCGAGTCGGCTTCTTCTCCTTTCTGTCTCCTCTTGATAGCCCCGGGGAGATGTCGCAGGTTTCGGGAGATGGGGCCGTTATCTTCCATAAAAGAATTGCAGAGCTGCGCGGTCTTCGGGTTTCAGGGTTCAAGGGTAAACGGGGGGCCAAGCTTGAAACCCGAGGGAGCCTGTTGGCATGGCCAGCACCCACAAAAGAGCTCTATTCGGCTCATTGTATTATGTGTAATGGCTCGAGGAGGCGGGAAAAATGCGTTTCTAGTGACGAGTCGAGGTTGCACGAGTGTTTGAACGGGTAAATGATGCTGTGTTGTGAAGTATTTAGGTCGACTGCTGGCAGGTCCAGGCTAATAGGCCAAGGTCTTGACGTGGTAATAAAACGTCTGTCAAGCGACCGGCGAACTCGCAAGTTTATCAACCCTATTGTGGACGGAGAGAATTCAAGAGGCCGACTTTCGTATGGTCTGTGACTGACACCATGGCGGCGGCAGTTGGACAGTTGAACAGTCACATCAACTTCTAGCCGCCCTGTTAAAACCCAACGTTCAGGTAAGACCTTCCTCACATCTTTGATGAAATGTACGGAACCTACCGAGTTTAGAGTGTCCACATTGCTGGAGTTTCACCTTTTTCCAAACTGATTGAACTTTTTTGAAGTACGTTACTGTTTATAACATGCTTGCGTATGCCGCCGTCTCCGTGTTTCTGCTCCTGTCTTGGTCCAATCAGAAGACTCGAAGAGACGGTAGGAAAAGCCTGTAGCATAGATGCAAAACAATCTAGCGCTAAGTGTTTGGTTTGAAGTCATACCGAGCACAATCACATCTTCTTGGTGTTCCTCATCCCCTCATTCAGATATTTCATGCTGAGCCCACAACGAAATCGGTATTTCTCGGTTCTGGCGGTGTTTTTCCCGCTATCGCTTCATTGTTTGTGCTCGCTATAGACATCGCAGCAGTGCCGACGCTGAAAGGAAAGCTGGAAGAGCAGCGTAGTAATCGGGCGGCCGATCCGGGTCCATAAGCGGGACCGATCCCCGGATCCTACGCCGCGGTGGGGCACGGTGATTGCGGGGACGGGAATGCGACCGGCTGGCTTGGGGGCGGAAACTCAGGACCGGAAACTCAGGACCGGTAGAATGAGCTGCTTTACAATAGAGCTATACATTAACCGCTACAAACTGGGAGAATTGTAACCATTTTCGAGTCTTAACCTAGATGTTTACATCCCGACACAATGCTAAGGACCTACTCTGTACTCCCACTAGAAACAACGGTCGCTAGACCCACCTAGGTGACCGACCAACTGAATCCCAATCCGGCTGCAAATCATGGCGCCAACGCCCCTGAACCCTTCTCTTCGGCACAGTACCGCGGCATCAATCACCAAAATGTCACCACAAACGACACTTGAGAGGATTCGCAGTTGGCAGTGGACCACAATTGCATCCAGTGAACCAAAAAAACACCGCAGAGGACGAATCCAGCATCCAGGAGGCCTGGCCTGTTTCGCATCCCGGTGGCTCACCCATGTCGCGTGGGGCAAGCCACAGCGCGTTGATACGATCCTGTGACAGCAGATCCGTTTCGAGCGAACCACCAGCACCACCCCCTTTCTCCCCAGACCGGCCACGGGTCTATTTCGCGGGTGCGGCAACGGAGTCGCTTGCAATGTGCGCTCATTCCCCGTAGGTTTCGACGACGACGGTTCCAGAGAGACATTTCCTGACCCTAACGTGTCTAATAAACAGTGAGACACTAAAAAAAAGGAAGAGGAAAGAAACGGCTTTTTTTCATCCGAAGTTTGCGGGCAGAATAAACAAAACTCAGCCATGAGATCGTCTCGTGTGCTGCTGTGGCTGTGGCTTGCCGCCGCACGACATCCCTCTGCGGTGCTCGGCCACGACGGGACGGACGAGGTTCGCCGCCACGACGGCGAGAGAAGCCATCTGGGGCTCATCACGCAAGACTTTCCCCTCGCCGACGGGGGCATACCGGACGGGCTGGGCGAGTCGGAGGAGGTTCGCGTCCGATACGGAACGAGTAAAGATTCTTCACACCAGAACACAAAAAAAGAAAAAAGACTGACACAGCTTCGCAGATCTCAAATCGGAAGACGGCCTCTGGGAGGTGCGCCCGTCGCCGGGCAGAGGCCTCGGCATCTTCGCCGCGCGCGATATCCCCCGGGGCACGCGCATCATCGACGAGGCGCCGCTCTTCACGCTGGACCCGGGCGGGCTGGTCCAGGGCCGCGGGTTCGCCTTCGACGGCATCGCCGAGGCGGTCGACGTGGCGTTCGCGTCGCTCAACGCGACGGCGCGGGCGGCGTACCTGTCGTGCCCGGAGCACCGCGACCCGGGGGCCGGCGACGCGGCCTACAGCCGGGAGGCGCTCATCTTCCGCACCAACGGGTTCACGATGGCGGGCGGCGTCGTCGGCATCTTCCCGCGCATCGCGAAGCTGAACCACTCGTGCCGGCCCAACGCCGTGAGCGTCTCCGTCGGCGGGCGGAGGGTCATCTGGGCCGGCAGGGACGTCGCCGCCGGGGAGGAGGTGACGATCACGTACGCGCCGCTGACGCAGGACACCGGGGCGAGGCGGGCGAGGCTCGCGCAGTGGGGGTTCCGGTGCGACTGCCAGGCGTGCGCGGCGAGCGACGAGGGCGGGGGCGGGGATGAGGATGCGAAGAGGCTGGAGATGCAGAGGCTCACCGGGCTGTTGGAGCGGGAGCTCGGGGCGGACGACTTTGGGGGCGACGTGCTGCCGCTGGCGGAGAAGCTGGTCGCGCTCGTCGAGGAGGTGGAGCTGGCGGATTACCTCGGCAAGGCGTACAAGTACGCGGCGTATGCGGCATCGCGAGCGGGAAAGTACGGTGTGGCGAGGAAATGGGCGAAAAAGGAGCTGAAGATGCACGAGATTGCCGATGCCGAGTCGGTGTATGCGAGACAGACCAAGGAGTTTCTGGAATCACTACCGTTGCTATGAGCATTGTAGAGAGCATCCAGGCTGCGACAAGACATGCGCGAGGATATCCAGTTCGATATCTCAAAGCACAGCAGTTGAGTCACCCCGGCCGCTGCGACGCCCGAGAAGGGAAAGGAAGGCGGGTTGGGCGGGTTCCGTGTCTCCACAGTGCAGCGCCGAGCTCCGTCCGGTCTTCGGCGTGAGTCACCCCGTGCGGAGCTCCTGGAGTACGTACCGGGAATGCCACTCCGCGGCGTGCTCGTACTCTGCCAGGGCAGGAAGGTGCGACGCCGCTAGTCCGCGGAGGAGGAGGGATCGCCAAGCACAAACACAAGCCGGCCGATAAAGAACGTGAGGGGATGCTGTCAACTGTCCCTCTACGCCGGCCATACAATAAATATCACAACGTGCCCTGTGCCGTAATTGTCTCAAGGCAGAGCCAGGCAACAACAGAGAACTCAATCAAGCGCTGCTGCGCCGTGTGCATTCTGTGAAGCTGCTCGTTGATTCGCCCGTTCATTGTCGTCGACCGCTCACCTGGACCCCTGCAGAGATGACGTCCATAGCGTCCGAATCGGTGGCCACGATCCTCTGCACCAGCAAGCAGACGCGGTTCAATATACAAAACACAGACCATCGCGAGGTGCCTTCCGTCTTCCTTACGTATCCGAGAATCGAGATGCTGACTTGCACCCTCTAGCTGGACGTCGATGGCCTTCACATTACCGTCACCTCGTCCGGCGCCAAGTCCGGCGCCAAAGGCAAGGCCAAATCTCGGAGCGAAGGGACCGAGATCCTCGTCAATGCCAAGCTGAGACTGAAGGCTGGCCAAAGATACGCGCTCGTCGGAAGGAACGGTTCGGGGAAGTCGAGTACGTTATTATTACCACTCCGGAAGGACCGATTTTTGACGCCGCCGTCCAGCATTGCTCAAGGCCGTGGCCGAGAAGCTCATCCCCGGCATACCCGAGCAGACCCGGATATCTATCCTGCAGCAGACGGATGCCAGTGATGCCAACTCCGACGTCCGCCCAAGTGATGATCCGGCCGGGGCAACGGAGCCCGCTGAAGGTTGCAGCGTGTTGGAGCACGTGATCGAACAGGCGACAGCTCGGTCAGATGTAGAGCAGGACATCAAAAGTACTTCAAGCCGCGACTCGCATGATTGTCCGCCGCTGACATTTTGCAGCTCTGTCCGAAGGCATCAACGGCGCGGACCCGTACGGGCCTGTGCGGGCGGTTCGCAGCCTCCGTCACGAGAGGAACCAGAAGCAGCTCTTCCTGATGGACAAGAATGCGAGGTTGAGAAGCGGGGACAGAGGCCTGGCGGCCCGTAAAGACCTCAAGGCTTTCGAAAAAGTCGTGTCAGAGTCACAGTCGTTGTAGGTTGACGCCACACTCGAGAGGTCAGGAACTTCGCCGTTAACCAAACCCAGAACCGATCAGGCTCTCGAGGAAGTCTCCGCAGACGCTCTCAAGAATGAGACGCAGGAGGCACTAGACATGCTCGCAGATCTTCAACTGCAGGTCGAGCCTGCGCGGGTCGCCGAGATTGAGTCCAAAGCCAAGCGCATCTTGGCTGGTCTTGGGTTTTCGGAGGCGTACATGGCCAAGCCTGTGTCTAGTCTGTCCGGCGGTTGGAGGATGCGCACTGCGCTCTCCATATCTCTGCTCCAGGAGACGGACATCCTGATTTTGGACGAGCCTACCAACTTCCTCGATCTTCTGGGCATCATGTGGCTCCAAAGGCACCTCGAGTCGCTCCAGGACGACGACGATGCCCCGACGCTCATTCTCGTCTCCCACGATCGCGACTTCATTACCCTCTGCACCGACCTGCTCATCCTCAAGGATAAGGGTTTGGTATACTTTCACGGCGATCTCCCGACGTACGAGGCGTCTCAGTCGGAGCGCAAGCTCTGGCTGACCAAGATGAAGGATGCCCAAGACAAACAGAAAGCTCATATCCAGCAGAGCATTGCCAACAACATGAAGGCGGGTAAGGCCAACGATGACCAGAACAAGCTAAGGCAGGCCAAGTCGCGCCAAAAGAAGCTTGACGATCGCTGGGGGCTTCAGGTCAGCGCCAAGGGTGGTAGGTTCAAGCTGAATCGCGACGTCGTGGGTTACCACTTGACCGCTCGCGAGGACATCGAAATCCCGCAAGATGAGCGGCCGGTGTTCATCGACTTGCCAGAACCCCCCGAGCTTCGGTTCCCTGGCCCTCTAGTATCGATGGAGAACGTAACTTTCCGCTATCCAACCAAGACAAAGGCAAGGCCGAGTGTGCCAAACGTCTTGCAGGACGTCAATCTGTCGGTCCACATGGGTGATCGAGTCGGCATTCTGGGACTGAACGGGGCGGGCAAGTCGACTCTCGTAAAGCTCCTCGTAGACGAAGCCAAGCCGTCGTCCGGCACAATGACGACACACCCCCGGCTGAAGCTGGGATACTACTCTCAACACGCCGTCGAGGCACTCCAAAACCTGGGTCGCGAAGATCCCTCCTTGACGGCGTTATCGCTGCTCACCAAGGAAGTCGAGGGTGAGCTGGACGAGGGACAGCTACGCGGCATTCTGGGTGGTCTAGGGCTACCTGGCCGGGTTGCTTCCGATATACCGGTCTCCAAGCTGTCTGGAGGCCAACTTGTGCGGTGCGAGCTGGCTCGGCTGCTTTGGCGCAGACCACACTGCCTGATATTGGACGAAGTGACGACTCATCTTGACTACGAGACGGTCACGGCCTTGCGCGAGTCTTTAAGGGACTGGGAAGGAGCGGTGATTCTCGTCAGCCACGACCGGTGGTTCATGCGCGGTGCTGTCGAAGGCATGGTTGAGGATTCTGACAGCGAGGAGGAAGACGAAGACGAGTCTGGCTCTAGAAAGCGGGCAGTGTACAGACTCAGAGCTGGAAAGCTGGCATTGCTGGAGGGCGGAGTAACTGCGTTCGAGGACGGAGTTGCCAAGAGGGTGGCGAAGCTTCTCGGACCGTAGAGAACGGACTTCACGGAGCCGATTCTCTTCCACGTGATTAAGCAGTGCAGCGTACGCTCTGTGGTCAAAGGTTCGTCGTATGATCGGGACGTATTAACCATTGGGGATGGGAAGCCGCATGGTCCAGGCACAAAGACGTCGAGCTTCCTTGCCTGATTATTGTTCTCAATCCGCTCCTCTGCTCTGGGATAGCGAGTCAGGAATGAGAGTTCGTCGTGGTTGTGGGATCCGGGATCGTCGCGTCCGCGCGTCGAGGCCCATCGGTTCTCATATGGCATGGTTATAGCAAGGGTCAAGCCAACAAATTCCGAGATCAGTTTTCATAGGGTTTGCGATCAGAGCGATCTTGAGATGCTGACGTGTACGGTCGATGCCCCGGCACCGTCTGCTAGCAAGGACCCCACGAAGTCGTGTCTTGGCGGCTGGGGTAGCACGACTATGTGTCGGGAATTAATGCCGGGCCACCGATCGGTTCGGAGTGGCGGTCCTCGTCTGACAAACGTCACTCGCACTTGATGCAGCACCTCGGTATGTGGGTTGACGAGGGACGAAGTGTGATTTCGGGACGCGACCAGGCGGGAAAACATGCCTATAGTCCTCTGCCAGTAACCTCAGCCGAGCAGACAGCATGGGGCATGCCGGGCGAATCTGGAAGCGACTGCTGGTTCATCACATCAGCAGAGGACGAAGCCGATCGTCGTCATACTTGTGGCTGGTCGTGGGTCAGGTAGCATTGAGAAAGGAGCCTCATGAGCCGGGAGTATACCTGACAGGCTCATTCCGAGCGGGTCGCAGCTTGTAAGCAACATACATTGTATTTGAGAGGAGAGTTGCTCATGGACTCGCAGGATCGCCGAGGAGAGCCGCCCAGAGCGCTCAGTGTGTAAGATTGGAGGACCGACGAGCCAGTCATTAGGCAGCGGGACATGGTCGGGTGAACGTGCAGTTGAGTTGGTGTTGATGCTGCGGCAACAGAGGCTACAGTCCGTTACATCGGCGGCTTCCAAAACCTCAAGTAGGGCACTACTTACTACACAGAAAATTCGCGTTTTTTGCACAACACCACATAGAACACTATAAATTTCATTACTAACGGGGTAATTAGCCCTATATAAAGGCCTTTAAGCCGTTAAATTATACGTTTCTTTTTTTTAGTATAAAGTTTATAGCTGTTATATATAATAGTAGTAAATATAGTATTACTATTTTTAAAGAAATAGTAATAAATTTTAATTTAGCTGTTTTACTTTAAAATTAATTGTTAGATTTTTGTATATATTACGTTGTGTGTTATTCTACCGCCTTTAGCGCTATTAACGCGATTTTCGCCTTAACGGCGCTGTAGGCCTTTGAACCCCTAAACGTAGCCACATGTCAGATTTCGCGTATATTACGTATATTGACGTTGTGTGTTATTCTACGGCTAACAGCGCTATTAACGCGTTTTTTGCCTTGACGGCGTTGTGGGCCTTTGAGCCCCTGAACGCGGCCACGGCCTTTGGAGCCGGCGAAACGTTGTTCCGGAGTGGCTATTGGCCTCTTTGAACACTAAAATCCGCCTATACGTTGTAATGTGCTAGTGGCTTTAAGCTATGTAATCTGATACACCTCCTTAGTAAGGGCCTTATAAGGGCCTTATTAGATTTAATTATAAATTGAAATTATATATTAGTTGCGCTTTAACTACTCTATAGTTGCTTTTACGTAACTCGCCTCTCTAGAGCTATAATCCCTTTAAAAACCTTGTCTTAAGCGGTCCCGTTATCCTTATTAAACCTCTATCCCTATAGTAAGAAGAGTAATACTGTTTTTAAAGTGCTTAAGAGTTGTAATCCCTTTAGTCTATTTGTTATTAGTAAAATTAAGGCCCTTTAGCTACTTCTTTTAAAGCTTAGTATTACAAAGTACCTAAAGTTATACTATTTAATCTACTATATTAAGTTGTTTAAGGAAGAGTTTAAAGCGGGCGCTGGTAAGTAGCTTTGTAAGGCCGTCTACTATTAGCTGCGCCGTGGGTTAGTATTTAACTTTAATATAGCCTTTTTGGGTCTCTTAACGTAACTAGTAGTTGTGGATATTAACGTAGCGAAGTTTTGTATATAGTTAGACTGTTTCTTTATTAATAAGACGGATTATTTATTAATTATTATATTAAATATATACGCTTAGTACTAGTATAGTAGGAGCGGCTTTGTTGCTAAAAGTCTTTTTACTAAGGTTAATATAAAGAGTGGTAATTAATTAGTTTATAAAAATAGCCTCTTTAGCTGTTTAAGAAAGAGTGAGGAGTTTGGCTTTGGTTGTTAATATAGTTATAGTATTCTGCTTATTAGTTTACTAACTAATAAGGCTGCTAAAGAACTTAATTGTGAATGCTTAAGAGCTTTTGTGGTTTGGTGTGTTGTTAGTAAAGTTGGTATTTAAAGTAATTACTAAACTATTATTAGGGCTGCCTTTTTTATAGCTAAATTTAAGGTAGAGGGTGCGCCTTGTAGTAAGGTATTTGATGGCTTTTTTAACCTTTTTATAGTATTTAGGGCTGGGATTTTGATTAAAGTGTGTAAGGTGGCTTACTGTAAGGGCTATGTCTAGTTAAGTTATTGTAGTACTGTATATAATTAATTTAATGTTACTTTAGTATATATTAGTATTTATATATAAAGTGGACCCTTTATAAGAGAGTAGTTTAAGTAATTGAATTAGAGAAGTATGTGGTTGTTTAGTTTGTGGGCTTTGCTTTTTTAGGTGTTTAATAATTTTATTAATATATATAGATTACAAGAGCTAAAGGCGCTTTGTAGTATAGTTATAGATGACTTTAATCTCTAGGAACTATTATAAGTCTTTACTGCTTTTAAGAAAGTAACGTTTTTAAAGCTTTTTTATAAGTAAGAGAGTCTTTTTGTAGTATTTAAAAGAGAAGTATAGAATATAGTTATTAATATAGAAAAAGAAGATAATACGGCCGCTTATTTAATAGTAATTCTTACTTACTACGCGCTTTAGCTTAAGCTTTTTTAAACCGGCTTTTAAATAGTATTACTATAGGAGTAGAGAGTAGTGTAGGCTGTAGAGTACTTTGTTAAGCTTAAGGATATACCTGGGCTTTTAATACTTAGGGGGTATTTATATGTATATATTTTTATTAAGTAGAACTTTAATAAATGCGTTTATAGTGTTGTATTATAAAAGCTTGAGATTGAAGTGGTTTGTAATGGCTATGAGTATTTGAAACGATATGCTGGTAAGTGTTAAAGTGTAGGTATTTTGCTTGTCCCTTAGTTATTAGTTACTGTATATAATAAGGTATACTTTAATATAGAGGAGTCTTTTGTGCTTATTTAGCTTATATATATAGACTTAATAGTATTCTAGGATCTAGGAGCCCTTAGTAGTGCTTTTAAGAACCTTTTTTTAAGAGTTGGTTTTATAATGGCTTTATAGATGGTTCGCCTTAGCTGTATGTATTAAATCCTAATACGCGTAAGTTAATACTTCTGTATAAGATGTGGGTAGGGGTTGGAGTTCTTACTAATAGGTACTAGGTACGGGAACTTTAGTCTGTGCTGTGCCTATGCCTCTTTGCGGCTAAATCTTACTATTAGAGTATTTAATATCCGTATCTTAGGACGCCCCTATAGTATGTTAAATACTGGGGGTCCCCTTTAATGGGTTGTAGGCGACTGGGTAGCTAGCTTAGAAGCGGCTTTGCTGTGGAGTGTTTTGAAATAATAATAGAGTATTAGTTAAAAAGGCGGCTTTATAAGACGTTTATTTGCGCTGGGGTATATAAGCTACTAGGGTAACTTTGTTTATAGGCTTAGCTGTAAGTATGGACTAGTAAAGTAGATTTATAGACTTAGTTGTAAATGCGGACTAGTAAGGTAGATTTGTATTTGTTAACTTAGTTATAATCCGCCTTTTTAAGTACTAGTTCTTTTTGATTAATGCTTAAAAGAATAAAACGGGTAAGTTAGGAGGGGTAAGTAGAAGTTTGAAGTAAGTAGAGGAGTATTTATAGTTGTGGGGTTTATTATTATTAAGGGTGGTATTACTTGAGTTAAGCTTATTAGAAATGTTGTTAGGGGAGTTTATAAAAGGGGATACTTTATTATTTTTTTTGTTTAGTAGGGACGGGTGGAGCTATGTTTGAGAGTTAGTTTTACTAGTTGTTATAAGGCTTTTTTGAACTTATTTAGTAATAGTTTAGAGGTTAAAGTTATTATAGTTACTAGTAAGTAAATCTAGGTTATTATTATAGTATTACTTTTTATTAAATGTAACGTTGTGTATAGTAACGATCTTTTTAGTTATGGGGTTTTATATTTGATACTGATTTGTAGATGTATATTCTATAAGGAAACTGATAAAGGTACGCTTTTAAAGGTAGTTGAGATACTTTTTTTTAAGCTGTATAGCGGCTATAAGTATGTACGCTTTATAACTATATAATTTTAGGTACGTAAGGCTAGGCTTAGTTGTTTTATTAGCTTTAAGCTATTAGTAGAGTACTTTATATAGGGTCTTTTATTTAAAAGCTACTTAAGGTATATAGTTATAAAGGTAGGTTGCTGCTTTATAAATATTAGGCTATATTTTATAGGGTAGTTTACTGCCTTTTTGTATTGTTTAACTCTTTGTTTTGATAATGGCTTTTATGCGCTTTATGCTATTGTTTTAGTTTTAAGTATATAGAGTTAATAGCTTAATGCGTTTACTATGCCTTTAAAGGTTGTTTATAAGATAGTGGTATTTTTTGATTTTACTGTTGTACTTAAAGATGAGGATGTTAACGTTGTACTAGACTTTTAGAAGTGAAATGAACTTTTTAAAGACTTTAAAAAGGGTTTTTGTGCTGTAGTTGTATAAATAGTAGTTTTAGGAGTATTAGGAGATATAGTTAATAAATACTAATACTGAGGTGAATTTATTATAGTTCTTAGTATATAGGTAGAAGTTGAACGTAATACGCTTGCTGGGGTAGGTATATACGTTGCTTTTATATAGCTTGTGGTTAATAATCTACTTTGCCTTACTAATACTATAAGTATTATAGTTAGGAGGAGCCTTTTTAAACTCCTTTTAAGAAGTTACTAAGATATAAACGCTATGAGTAGATAAGACGAGGTGCTGGAGTGGTTTAGGGCCGGGGTGGCTAAGCTACTAGTACTACGTTTCTTTTAAGCCTTTTAGAGATTGTTATTTTTGAGATGAGTACTTAATTTAATGGCGCGGAGTATGCGTATACTAAACGGCCTATGTAGACCCTTTGTGCGAGGGCGCCTTTTTTGAAAGCTTGTTGAACTTTAATACTCTCTAGCTATATATAGTTTTAACGCAGCTGAGAGGGGAGTAATTAGATTTTTGTAGTATAGATGGCTGACTAGGGCGCTTATCCTACTAGTAGCTGCGCTTGTGGAGTTAATTATAAGAGATGAGGTTGGTTGCTATAGATGTATATAATGTAACGTTATAAAGGTGTAAACTAGACTTTGTGCTATTAGCTTAAGTAATGTGAATACTTATGTTTTTGTATGCTTTGATTATAAGGGGCTTAGAGCCGGTCTATAGGTAATTGCTTAAGCTAGTAGTTTGAAGGTTACTAAAGTGATGTTTGTTTTTGAATATATGAATAGACGCGCTGGAGTTGAGGAGGTACGAGTTTTGAAGAGGGTAAGGTTGCGAACCCTTGCCTTGAGTGGTTTGAAACGCTACTAGTAAACGCTTAAGACTCCTAGTATAGCGACTATAGAGTTATTAGCTTTAAATCTCTTTAACGCGCTTAATTAGCTAGTTATTGTTTATAAGGTTTCTTTTTGCTCTTTTATAGTAGTAGTTAAGTAGGTTCTAGTCCTTGTATGCGTACTCTAGGAAGGTATAGAAGTAATCTTTGAGCTAGTGATGTATTGTATATACTGGGTAGTAAGGTACTAATAGGGTAAAAGGAGCTAGAGATACTAAGGAGACTTTGCTTTGCGATTTTTTAGGGTTAGTATTGTTGTATTTATTGTTGGAGTGCTTTAGAGCGTTGCGGGGAGCTATTTTATTAATAGTGAAGGCTCTTTATATGCTTTTTTTGTGTTTTATGGACTTTAGTATTTGTTTAATTATAGTTGTTATTTTAGTAACGGCTTTATTAAGGCTATAGTTGTTTTAGTTATTATTAATTGTTATATAACGGCTTTTAGTTTAGGATTAAAGTAGTAAGTAGTTAAAGGAGTAAAGTAGCTTGTGGATCTATAGATCTCCTTTGCGAGCTGCTTTAAGTTTAATGGTACGGCTTTTGTATATATTATTAACTTATATTATAAACTATTTGGCTGTTGTGGCTTTTGTTATAAGCTGCTTATTATAGGGTGTGGTAAAGTGGTTAATATAAAGTTAATTAGTGTATTAATGGTGTATACTTTTTATAAGTTTAAATTATTTATAAAGGTTTTGAATTTAGATAACTGGCCCTAAAGTACTTAGGTAGTACTAGATTTTAAACTTTTTAATAATGGTGCTTTGTATTTAGAGAATAATAGTATTTTTAGTTTTTTTTTACTTTTAGTATATTACTTTTATTGTGCGGTATAGGGATAAAGAGTTAATATAGTATTTGAGGGCCTTTTTAGAGAGGTTAGTTATTGTTTTAGTGTGGTAGTGGTTTAGAGTATTAAATGGGACTGGGAGGTTTTTGTTTAGAGGTAGTTAAGGAGGGGAGTTTGTAGTGAGCTTATCCGCTCTAGCTTTTATAGTTTGGGAGTAATAGGTATGCGGCTTAGGGCTATAGTGAGCGATGGACTTTAGGTAGTTGCTGAGACGAGGCTTTTAGGGTGGGGTATTGCTGATAAGTGGCTCTAGCGACACGGAGGTTGGGTTAAGAGCTTTTTATGTGTTAAGGGTATTTGTAAGTACTTAAAAGTTATGGAGCTACGGGTGCTAAGTGGCTGGGCTGTTGAGGATGGTTTTTTGAGGGGTTGAAAGGACGTTTATAGTGATTTTTGTATTTAAAAGAGTGGTTTAGAAATGATTGATTATATATAGTAAAGGGGGTAGTAGAATGAGACTTTTAATTATTAGATTTTGTATATATTATGTATATTAATGTTGTGTGTTATTTTATAGTTAATAGTACTATTAATACGTTTTTTACTTTAATAGTGTTGTGGGCCTTTAAGCCCCTAAATACAGCTATAGCCTTTGGAGCCGGTGAAACGTTGTTCTAGAGTAGCTATTAGCCTCTTTAAACGCTAAAATCTACTTATACGTCGTAACGTGCTAGTAGCTTTAAGCTATATAATCTAATACTATAGCCTTTAGAGCTAGTAAAACGTTGTTCTAGAGTAGCTATTAGTCTCTTTAAACGCTAAAATCTACTTATATATCTTAATATATTAGTAGCTCTAAGCTATATAATTTAATATACTTTCCTAGTAAGGGCCTTATAAGGGCCTTATTAAATTTATTTATAAATAAAATTACGTACTAATTATACTTTAACTACTCTATAGTTACTTTTATATAACTCGCTTCTTTAGAACTATAATTCCTTTAAAGTCTTTATTTTAAATAATCCTGTTATTTTTATTAAACCTTTATTTTTATAGTAAAAAGAGTAATACTATTTTTAGAGTATTTAAAAACTATAATTTCTTTAGTTTATTTATTATTAGTAAAGTTAAGGCCTTTTAGCTATTCTTTTTAAAACTTAGTATTATAAAGTACTTAAAGTTATACTATTTAGTTTACTATATTAAGTTATTTAAGGAAAATTTTAAAGTGGGTACTAATAAATAGCTTTATAAAGCTATTTACTATAAACTGTACTATAAACTAGTATTTAACTTTAATATAACCTTTTTAGGCTTTTTAATATAACTAGTAGTTATAAATATTAACGTAGTAGAGCTTTATATATAGTTAGACTATTTCTTTATTAATAAAATAGATTATTTATTAATTATTATATTAAATATATATACTTAATACTAATATAGTAGGAGTAGCTTTATTACTAAAGGTTTTTTTACTAAGGTTAATATAAAGAGTAGTTATTAATTAATTTATAAAAATAGCTTTTTTAGCTACTTAAGAAAAAGTAAAAAGCTTAGTTTTAGTTGTAAACGTAGTTATAGTATTTTACTTATTAACTTACTAACTAATAAAACTACTAAATAGTTTAATTATAAATACTTAAAAGTTTTTATAGTTTAGTATATTATTAGTAAAGTTAGTATTTAAAGTAATTACTAAACTATTATTAGGGCTGCTTTTTTTATAGTTAAATTTAAGGTAAAGAGTGCGCTTTATAGTAAAGTATTTAATAGTTTATTTAGTCTTTTTATAGTACTTAGGGCTAGAGTTATAGTTAAAGTATGTAAAGTAACTTGTAGTAAAAGCCACGTCTAGTTAAGTTATTATAGTACTGTATATAATTAATTTAACGTTACTTTAGTATATATTAGTATTTATATATAAAGTAGAGCCTTTATAAGAAAGTAGTTTAAGTAATTAAATTAAAGAAGTATATAGTTATTTAGCTTATAGGCCTTGCCTTTTTAAGTACTTAATAACTTTATTAATATATATAAATTATAAGAGTTAAAGGTACTTTATAGTATAGTTATAAATAACTTTAATCCTTAGGAACTATTATAAGTCTTTACTATTTTTAAAAAAGTAACGTTTTTAAACCTTTTTTATAAATAAAAGAGTCTTTTTATAGTATTTAAAAAGGAAGTAAAAAATATAATTATTAATATAAAAAAAATAATAATATAGCTACTTATTTAATAGTAATTCTTACCTACTATATACTTTAGTTTAAGCTTTTTTAAACTAGTTTTTAAATAGTATTACTATAGGAGTAAAGAGTAGTATAGACTATAAAGTACTTTATTAAGTTTAAGAATATACTTAGACTTTTAATACTTAGGGGGTATTTATATATATACATTTTTATTAAATAGAACTTAAACAAATACGTTTATAGTATTATATTATAAAAACTTAAGATTAAAGTAGTTTATAATAACTATAAGTATTTAAAATAATATACTAGTAAGTATTAAAGTATAGGTATTTTACTTATTTTTTAACTATTAATTACTACGTATAATAAAGCGTACTTTAATTTTAAAGAGTCTTTTATACTTATTTTATTTATACATATATACTTAGTAGTATTTTAGAATCTAGAAGCCCTTAACTATACTTTTAAGGACCTTTCTTTAAGAGTTAGTTTTATAATAGCTTTATAAATAGTTTACTTTAACTACTTTAATTAAAGTAGTATAGGGGTAGGCTAATACTTTTATATAAAACATAGGTAGGGGTTAAAGTTTTTACTAACGGGTACTAAGTACAGGAGCTTTAGTCTATAGTTAATCTATTCCTTTTTACGGTTGAATTTTACTATTAAAGTGTTTAATATCTGTATTTTAGGACGCCCCTATAGTATATTAAATACTAGGGGTCCCCTTTAATAGGTTATAAGTAACTAAGTAACTAGCTTAAAAGTGGCTTTACTATAGAGTGTCTTAAAACAACAATAGAGTACTAGTTAAGAAGGTAGCTTTATAAGATATTTGTTTGTGCTGGGGTATATAAGCTACTAGGGTAACTTAATTTATAGGCTTAGCTATAAATACAGACTAGTAAAGTAGGTTTTTAAACTTAGCTATAAGTATAGACTAGTAAGAGCTTATAGAGTAAAGTTTTTTATTTACTAACTTAGCTATAGCTTACTTTCCTAGGCGCTAGTTTTTTTTAATTAATACTTAAAAGAATAAAATAAATAAATTAAGAGGAGTAAGTAAAAGTTTAAAGTAAGTAGAGGAGTATTTATAGTTGTGGGGTTTATTATTATTAAGGGTAGTATTACTTAAGTTAAGTTTATTAGAAACGTTATTAAAAAAGTCTATAAAAGGGGATACTTTATTATTTTTTTTACTTAGTAAAGATAGGTATAGCTATATTTAAGAGTTAGTTTTACTAACTACTATAAAGGTCTTTTAAATCTATTTAGTAACAACTTAAAAGTTAAAGTTATTATAGTTACTAATAAGTGACTCTAAGTTATTATTAAAGTACTACTTTTTATTAAACGTTACGTTATATGTAGTAACGATTTTTTTAGTTATAGAGTTTTATATATAGTACTAGTTTATAGAAGTATATTCTATAAAAAAACTAATAAAGGCACGCCTTTATAAGTAGTTAAAGCGCTTCTTTTTAAACTATATAGTAGCTATAAGTATATATACTTTATAGCTATATAATCTTAAGTACATAAAACTAGACTTTACTATCTTATTAACTCTAAACTATTAATAAAGTACTTTATATAGAGTCTTTTACTTAAGAACTATTTAGAGTATATAGTTATAAAGGTAAGTCGCTGCTTTATAGATATTAAGCTATATATTATAGAGTAGCTTACTACTTTTTTATATTATTTAAGCCTTTATTTTAATAATAACTTTAATACGTTTTATACTACTATTTTAATTTTAAGTATATAGAGCGGATAGTTTAATATATTTACTATACTTTTAAAAGTTATTTATAAAATAGTAGTATTTTTTAATTTTACTATTATATTTAAAAACAAAAATATTAACGTTATACTAGACCTTTAAAAATAAAATAAACTTTTTAAAAACTTTAATAAGTATTTTTATACTATAGTTATATAAATAATAGTTTTAGGAGTATTAAGAGATATAGTTAATAAATACTAATACTAATATAAACCTACTATAACCCTTAGTATATAGGTAGAAGTTAAATACAATTTACTTACTAGGGTAGGTATACGTGTTACTTTTATACAACTTATAGTTAATAATCTACTTTGCTTTATTAATACTATAAGTGTTATAGTTAAAAGGAGCCTTTTTAGACTCCTTTTAAAAAGTTATAGAGATTTAAATACTATAGGTAGATAAAATAAGGCGTTAAAGCGGTTTAGAGCTAGGGTAGTTAAGCTACTAGTACTATGTTTTTTTTAAGCTTTTTAGGAATTATTGTTTTTAAAAAGGGTACTTAGTTTAATAGCGCGGGGTGTATATATACTAAATAGCCTATATAGACTTTTTATATAAGGGTACTTTATTTAAAAGCTTATTAAACTCTAATACTCTTTAGTTATATATATTTTTAATAAGGCTAAAAGGGGAGTAATTAAATTTATATAGTATAAAGTACTAACTTAGGTACTTATCCTACTAGTAACTGTGTTTATAGAGTTAATTATAAGAAACGAGGTTAGTTACTATAGATGTATATAAAGTAACGTTGTATAAGTGTAAATTAAATTTTTTTTTATTAGTTAATATAATGTATATACTTATATTTCTATATCCCTTAATTATAAAGGGCTTAAAGCTAGTTTAAAGGTAATTACTTAAGTTAGTAGTTTAAAAGTTATTAAAATAATATTTATCTTTAAATATATAAATAAACGCGCTAGAGTTAAAAAAGCAAGAGTCTCTAAAAGGGTAAACTTATAAACCCTTACTTTAAGTAGTTTAAAATACTACTAATAACTACTTAAAACTCTTAGTATAATAACTATAGAGTTATTAACCTTAAATCTCTTTAACACACTTAATTAACTAGTTATTATTTATAAGGTTTTTTTTTACTTACTTATAGTAGTAATTAAGTAGCTTTTACTTAGTGTATACGTACTTTAAAAAGGTATAAAAGTAATTTTTAAAGTAGTAGTATATTATATAAGTTAGGTAAAAGGGAGTCGATAGAGTAAAGGGGGCTAAAGACGCTAAAGAGACTTTACTTTATAATCTTTTAGGGTTAGTATTATTGTATTTATTACTAAAGTGCTTTAAAGAGTCGCGGGAAGCTACTTTATTAATAATAAAAGCACCTTAAATACTTCTTCTACGTCTTATAGACTTTAGTATTTATTTAATTATAGCTATTATTTTAGTAATAGTTTTATTAAAACTATAATTATCTTAACTATTACTTATTATTATATAGTAGCTTTTAACTTAGGATTAAAGTAGTAAGTAGCTAAAAGAGTAAAGTAGTTTATAAATTTATAAATCTCCTTTATAAGCCACTTTAAACTTAATAGTATAACTTTTATATATATTATTAACTTATATTATAAACTATTTAACTATTATAGTTCTTATTATAAACTACTTATTATAAAGTATAGTAAAGTAATTAATATAAAGTTAGTTAGTATATTAATAGTATATACTTTTTATAAATTTAAAGTATTTATAAAGGTTTTAAATTTATACTACTAGTTTTAAAGTACTTAAATAGTACTAAATCCTAAGCTTTTTAATAATAGTACTTTATATTTAAAAAATAATAGTATTTTTAACCTTTTTTTACTCTTAGTATATTACTTTTATTATATAGTATAGAAATAAAGAGTTAATATAGTACTTAAGGGCCTTTTTAAAAAAGTTAGTTATTATTTTAGTATAATAGTAATCTATAGCTCTAAACAAAAGTAAAAAGTTCTTACCTAAAGGTACTTAAGGGGGACTATTTATAATAAACTTATTTACTCTAAATTCTATAGTTTAAAAGTAAAGGGCTTATAGCTTAAGGCTATAGTAAGTAATAAACTTTAGGTAGTTACTAAAACAGGGCTCCCAGGGCGGAGCATCGCTAATAAGCAGCTCTAGGGACACAGAGGTTAAGTTAAGAACTTCCTATACGTTAAGGGTATTTATAAGTACTTAAAAGTCGTAAAGCCATAGGTACTAAGTAAACGGGCCGTTAAGGATAGTCTTTTAAGGAGTTAAAAGAACGTTTATAGTAATCTTTATGTTTAAAAAAGCGGTTTAGAAACAATTAATTATATATAGTAAAGGGGGTAGTAGAATAAAACTCTTAATTATTAAATTTTTATATATATTACGTTATATATTATTCTACTGCCTTTAGCACTATTAACGTAATTTTTACTTTAATAGTACTATAGGCCTTTAAACCCCTAAACGCAGTTATGGCCTTTAGAGCTAGTAAAACGTTATTCTAAAGTAGCTATTAGCCTCCTTAAACACCAAAATCCACCTATATATCTTAATACACTAGTGGCTCTAAGCTACGTAATCTAATATTAATACCTTACTTTAATACCTTAAATATCCTTATCTACTATTTATTATCTCTATTATCTATTACTATAAAGCTATTTCTATAGCTTTTTAAAAGTACTAAGTATTAATTAATTTAATTAATAACCCATTACTAACTTCTTTAGTTACTTATACTTATACTTATAAGTAATATAAAAATACTTTTAGTAAAAAGCCTTAAGTTATATTTTAAAAACTAATAAATAAATAAATTATAATTATATAAATACTAGTAGTAAAGTAGTAAATAGTTAAACTAAAAAATACCCTAACTAATCCTAAGCTATTATAAATAAAACTTAGTAAATAGTAAGTATTAGTAGTTAAGTTAAAGAAGTAACTAGTTATAAAGAAGTAAGTAGCTATATCTATACTACTAGAAAAGCTATTAAATCCTACTAAAAACAATACTAAAATTAACCTAGGTAATAATAATAGTACTAAGGGTTATTATATTAATAATAAGACTTTATTTAAAAAATAACTAAATACCTTAGTTACCCCCTTTTAGTAATAATAAAAGCCTCCCTCTTCCTAGTAATAATAAGCCCCCTTTTTTAATAACTAGCAAGACCCCCCCTCTAAGTAATAACAAGAGCCTACTTCTAAATAAAGTAATACCTATACTCTATAGTACTTAAAAATTAATATACCTTTTAATAATAACATCTTTACTAAAAATTAAAATCTATATATACTTATAAAGATCCCTATTTATATATTATTTAGATTAACTTTTAATAATATACCCTTTTTACTTAAACTACTCTATATAATTAAATTATAAAAAATATAGTATAATAAAGTTAAATCCTTAGTACTTAAAAAATAAAGGGATACTATTATTAATATTAAAAAGTAAATCTATAATTAACTTAGAACTATATTTAAAACTACAAAGTTATATATTACTTTTTAAATCAACTAGTAAAAAAAGGGTTTTAAACTTATTTACTTAATATATTAAAATAAATATAATACTATAGTTAATAATACCTAGCTATATTTACTATAGTACCTACTAATTAACTAAATTCTCAAGGCTAATAAGTATAGTAAAACTATAATTAAAGTAACGTTTATTTTTTAACTTAGTATCTTTACTATAATAAAAACGTAAGCTAACTATAATACTATATTAATTACCTTATATACCTAAGACTATAGTAGTTAATTCTCTTATTAAACTAAATAAAAAAAGTATATTAATAATAAAATACTTATTACTATTAAGTAAGTAAAAAAAAACGTAAAATATATTTAAAAATCTACTATATTATTAACTATACCCTAAGCTAGTAGTTTATAAAAATACTACTAAGAGTAGAGATTACTAGTATTTTTAGTATTAAATTACTTTTAATAAAAAACACTATAAGTTAAAACTCTTTAATATTAAAGAGTAGTAAAGGGCCCTACTTAAGAGAGAAACTAACGTTATACTTAGTAAACTACTACTTAGTATTATATTTATAATTAGTAAATATAAGGGTACTACGGTTAATATAGCTAAGAATAATTAAAATAAATAAATACTATATTATAAGGGTATTTAACTAGCTATTTAAACCGATATTTTAACTCCTTTAACCCCTATAGTAACTCCTAGTTAATTAAATTAAACCTTAAGTAATACTATTATAAACTTTTATAATATACTACTAACTTTACTTCTTCTAATATAGCTATTACTACTAGTATATTAGAGTTAATTTTACCTTACTTAGTATAGGTTTATAGCCCTAAATAAGCCCCTATATACTCCTATACTATAGTAATAAATACCTATTTAATTATTATCTTTAGTAGTACTAAATTTACTAACTAAATACTATAGTTAAATTAATAACTTCCTTATTTAGTTTACTACTATACTAAGTAAATATCTAAACGTTAATAACTATTTCTTAATAATACTTAAACAACTAAATAAATACTATAATAGTCTTTACTTAATTAAAAGGCTCCTTAACTACTAGTTTAATAAAAAGAGTATTACTTTAAATATTATAAATATTATTAAATTAAATATTAAAATTTTTATTAATAATAGTATCTTTTACTTATATAGTAAAAAAATATTAACAGTATCTATAAAACCTATAGGGATTATTAAGTCACTTAATCCTATAGCTTAAAATTAACTATATATATCTAATACTACTACTACAGCCCTTATAAAGTTTTTTACTAAAAAAGAAGTTAAAAAAAATTATAAGTTATAAAAAGTATTAGTTAAAACTAAAAGGAGGCACTAAAGTAAATAAAATACTATATTACTAAATTAATTACTAATAAAGTTAGTACTTTAATAGTCTTTTGTAAGGTCTTCTTCCCCCCTTTTAAGCCTTTTATCTAAAATCTCCTTTCCTATCTAACTACTACTACTAGATTTAAATTAATTTAATACCTATTTATTTAATAAAAGTTAAATATTACTTTAAATAATTATCAATAAACTTTTACTATAATCTAATAAATTATAATTAAAACTAATTAATATATTAAATAATAAAACATCCCTAAGTTATTTTACTAATTTATTATTTAATAAAAATAATATAGAGTTAAGCTATAAAGAAATTAATAAAAAGGATATTAGTACTTAGTTTAAGTTAGATAATAGGCTATAATTAGTACTATTTATAGTATCTTTTTCCTTTTAACTTTACCTACTTAACTATAGTATCCTTATAGCTTATTTAATAACGGCCTTAACCCATTACTATTATTTTTTCCTTTTTACTTTACCTACTTAACTATAGTATCTTTATAAATTAACAATAGCTTTAACCTATTACTTATTTTACTTAATATATCTCTACTCTTTTTACTACTTATAACCTTAACTATAAATTTATTAAAAATACCCTTACTACTATTAAAATTAATAAATACGTAGTAGAAGTAACTAGTAATTTATAGTAATTTTTACTTTACTTTTAGGGTATAGTTATATAAAAACTCTACTTAATTATAAATATTCTTATTACTAGTATTATATATATAAAAGTTCTTTTTAATATACTTTTTTAAGTCTTTAAAGTACTTTTTAATAGAGTTAAAATTAAATAAGTATAGTAAAAGGTATTTAAAGTATATACTAGCTTTTTTATAAGTAATCCGGATATTCTTTTAGTAGTAAAATAAAGTATTATTTATAATAATTATTAAATAAGGAGTAAAGAACCTTCTATACTTAAGTAATATATAATAAATAATTTATACTATAAAGTCTTTATTATTTATTATTTTTAAGTATACTAAAAAATTTAATATACTTTTAAAAGTTAATACTAATAGAAGTTATATTTATTAATCCTATTTTAACTCTACTAATCTCTATAGTATAAGGCCTTTTAAAGCCTATTCTATTTACTTTTTACTAGTATTTTTATTTACTCTTAACTCGTTAATAAAAATTAACTACTCTAGTTTATATTACTATATATAATAGAGCTACTTAAGTCTCTTTTTTAGATTTTATTAAATAGCTATAATATATATTTTTTTATTAGTTTAACCCGCCTCTTTAAAATATTAATTAATTATTAATTTATTAATATTAAGATTAAACTACTTAAATAAAAACTTTTATATTTTATTTAATAGTAAATTATTATAATACTTTAATAGCTTAAGTAACTTAATATAGTACTAAATCTTTATTTTTTAGTTATTTTTATAGGATCTTTTATATTATTAAACTTTACTAGTAAAGTTATATTAGTAGTAGTATATTTAAATTATTTATTAAGTATAGTTAGTAGCCCTTATAATAAAGCTATTATTAAGGTTAAGGGACGGGAGTATTAGATTAATCTTAGTAAATTAGTATATTAAAATATTTAGGGCTATTATAGTATATAGAGTAAAATACAGTCTCTAAATAACCTTATAATTAATTTTAGTAGTAGTAATAGGATACTAATTAACGGCGGTATTAACGGTAGTGTTAATAAAAAGCTACTATATAAAGAAAGTTGGATTTTTAGGTAAAATTTAGCGGTTTTGCATAGGTAAGCGTTACCCCACTTAAGGTTTTAGAAGCCGCCGATGCAATGGACTGTAGAAGGGTGGCACTGAGTCTTCAAGCAGCATCCCGCATTGGTAGGGGCCAGGGGTGTTCAGTGCGGAGGAGTGTGAACACACAGACGCTGTGGCCGGAAACAATCGTGTTTGACCGACGCAAATGGTGTCCAATATCAGGCTCTTTGTTTCTTGGGAATTTCAGCAGCAGGGCAGGGGCAGTCTGAGGAGCGAGCGTCGAGAGTGACGAAACAGACGCATTCCCTGGAGTGACTCCGGATGTGGGGAGCTGAGCCTCACGAGTTGGCTGCGAGTGCATGTCGTGCGTCTGCTTTCGATGCTGCAACGGCCGCTCGTAAGCCAAGACGATCTCAAGAGGCGTGTCTAAAGGCGTATCCATCCTGTACGGCCTTGCCTCGTCTCGAGTAGCCGAACCCCCACCTGAAAGGCGAGGCACCGTGGGCGACGAGGAAGAGTGCCGCGGATTTCCTGGTGCGTTGCTTTTGGTGCGTCTGCTGGGCAGCGAGTAATATGCACAAAAGATGAAACATTCCCTGACAGATGGGGGAACTTACCGTACGAAAGGTCCAGGTGCAAGTACCGACCGTGTCCTGCGTCAACTCTGTTTTCCACATGTTTCTCGTACCCGAGGCATGAAGGCAGGCAGAGAACATAGCGCGCGCTCTCCAGCCACAGTGAGTGTTGTAACGAGACAGTAGGTACCTGGAGCTTGCTGAAAATAACACAGTTGCTGGACAGATAGGTTGATGATACCGGTGCTTGCCAAGGAGCCCGCAAGCGCGAGGAGGACGCGCGGTGGCACTAATTGCTGTGACAGCCGGCATTTCAACAGCGTGCGGAACTAAGTCCGATGTGCCCCTGGTCTGTCTTTGTCGAGGATCACTTGGTGCGATGTGCACTTCGGGTAAGGCCAGTTTACGCCAGCAGAGCCTAGCATGGCCCAGTGAAACTCAGTCGCGGCTTTTGTCGTTGTAGATGGGGAACGGCGGGACCTCCACGTCCGCCTTGAGGGGGAAGAGAGGCTATGCCTTCCTTAAACTGGGCTGGGAATACCTAGTATGAGGTTAGTTCGGAATCCAGCAAAGTTCATGTATTTAGGTATACTAGGTATAGTATACCTACCATGTATACCTATTTTGGTTGCCTCACCGTGGCCGGGTATCTCGCTCCTGCTCGATCTTGCCTTAAAGAGCTTGTCCAAGCCAGCCACACCCGCCTGGCAGGTACTCCCCTCATGTCAACCTACCTATGCTCCTTCTCTTTTCTCCTTCCTGTTGTATTGGGTTGCCATCTGTCGCAGGTACCAAGGAAAGGTGAGGCGAGCTGGTATTCAAGCACCTACCTAGGTCCTGAAGGTAGGAAGAGGAAGGTAGGTATCTTCCGATCTCGACACCTCCTTCCCACCTCCATTCGAACTCTCAAACCCTCTCTCCTTTGCTTCCCATTGGGCGCTGCGCCTCGCATCGCTCGGGCTCCGTCCCGTCTCCCAAACGTTATCGCGTACGGAAAGAACCAACTTCGGGAGGAAGCTGCTAGCTATCCACTTACGCAGGGAGGTGTGCCCGGCTAGCCAACTTACCTTGCCTTACCGTGCTGCGTGTGCATGGACAGGCAACTTCGACTTCGTCTTTGCCTTCTACTGCTTGCCTCGCGAACTGTAATTCTTGGCTCGCTTTTACTGTCTCGTCTCATGCCATTTCGCATGGCTTTCGGAAACATCGACTCAAACCATCAAGCAGGAACAGGTTCGAGGTCTGAGCTTCGCCTTGCTCTGGTCCTGCCAGGACTGATATGAGCTCGTCGCCCCCATCTCCATCTCGTCCACGCCAAACTTGACTTGACTGCCTTGGCATCTCTCTTCCTTTTACGAGGACGCCCACTAGCGTCGCTGATCTGGGCTGGCTTTATTGTCTTCAAGTCTGCATTCTGTTCCGTCGCTCTCGTTCTTTCCAGCTCACGCCCAGTCCTCTCAGCTTCGGCAAACCGACCTTTATTCGACCTCCTACCCCAACGCTGTACTGACGGGACCTCTTATTGTTGGTCGCCGCAGACACTCGCGCATACTCGCGCAGCATGATCGCCAACTTCCACCAGCCTCGACGGCTGAGGACACCTTTTATTGCCATCGTTGTCTTCATTTTGATTACTGGCTTCTTCCTCCTCTTCCACCAGCCATTAGTTCAGTATTTTGTCATCCCCTGGACGCCAGAGCGTAGGCCTTCCCCCAACTTCATCCTTGTTTTCAATGTGCTGACTTCGGGCTAGAATATGGCGGTAGCTGGATGAACGCTTCATCACCGGCCTGGGTTCAGCCGGATCTGGGTCCAGGAAATCTAAACAAGGCCGACGATGCCGGTCGATACGTCCAGGCCATTCTGGACCCCAAGAACGGCGGCTACCCGATTGTTAACTGTCCTGCTCCGAACGCTACCCGTTACAGCGTTCTGAGGCCGACCGAGAACGCGGACAAGCGCCACTTCTTCTTCGCCCTTGATCTGCGGCAAGTTGTTGAGCTTCTTCCTCAACTCATCGGAGCCGTCATCGAGGCCATCAATCTCATCGGTCCCGAGAGCTGCGCCCTCTCCATCGTGGAGGGCATCTCCACCGACGGTACCTACGAGACTTTGTACCGCTTGAAAGCACACCTCGACAAGATGGGCGTCGCATATTACCTGCAGACAAGCAGCATCGATTCCCACAGCGGCGACCGTATTGGGAAGCTCGCCAAGCTCCGAAACCTCGCCCTCGAGCCCATGATGGCCGAGGCCGAGAGATACGACCCGAAGGCCACCATCGTGTTCCTGAACGATGTTGCCGCCTGCACCGAGGACATTCTCGAGCTCGCCTACCAGAAGCAGACTCAGAATGCGGACATGACCTGTGCCATGGACTACCACTTTCTTCGGTTCGCACCGCACAATGGCGAGCCGTCGTTTTACGACTCGTGGATTTCGCGCGGCATCAACGGCGACACCTTCCTGCCCATTCCCGACCGAACGCCAAAGGGGGAGCAGTGGAGCGACGTTGCCAACATGTTCTGGAACGAGCCCTACTCCCAGGACAGATACCTCAGCCGCAAGCCCTTGCAGGTGTTTGCGTGCTGGAACGGAGGCGTGGCCATGACCGGCGAGCCGTTCCTCAGCAGGAAGCTTGACTTCCGGAGGTCCTTCAAGGGAGAGTGCTACACCGGCGAGCCGACGCTGCTGTGTAAAGACTTGTGGAATCTCGGCCACGGCAGGATTGCCGTCATCCCCAGCATTAGCTTGGCATACAACGTCAAGGACGGCCGCCAGATCAAGGAGGAAAGGGGGTTCGCGTCGACGTGGACCGCCAACGAACAGAACGGGGAGCCGGTCCAGATCGCGTGGCAGGACCAGCCTCCCGACATGGTGAAGTGCATGCCGTCATTCCGCAACCAATTCTGGCGGCCTTGGAACGAGGGATTGTAATAGAAGTGGAGGATGGAAGGTTTCTAGAGAGATGTGCGCGTGCCGTGCGGTAGAGCATCATGATACCCGGTGTTTGTAATGGTCCGTTTCATCCGGTTTAGCGGGCGCTAATAAAAGACACGATTTGAATTCATGAATCTGGTCGAAGTGGCTTTGGACGAGCGCCGGCGCGAGGGCTCACATGTTCGTCCGAAAGGCTCGGCGGAGAAGAGATTGGGTCTTCGGCCGTCTCGGCAATGTCCATCGGGCGAAGGCGCTCGAACATCAGAGCACCCGGCCTCTCGGTGCCGGTAAGACAGTCGAGGTGTATGGAGAGACATGGGGGCAAGACACCTACTAGCTAGGGGTTGGGCGTAGGGCAGAGACAGGCTGACGTCCACCTGCAGATCCGGAATTCGGCCCCGCACCGGATGGACGCCTCGCACTCGGCGCCCGGTACCCGGTCCACACGGCGCAGACCCGAGCCAATGGGCGGACCACCCTTTCAGAGCCTCCTGGTTGTCTTTGAACTTTACGCCCATCTTCGACGGCCCGATTCCGGCGCCGGAGTCGGGCCGTTCGAGAATGGCGGACGCCTCCCGTCGTCGGCGCAGGTACAAGACCGAGACACGAAACGCCAGCAGGTCGGCGCCGGATTTCCCACCTAGGTAGATGGCTTTTCGGGAGGAAGTCAAACGACAGTTTAGGGAAAACGGAACGTGAGTTCGTGTGCAACGTGATGGTATTTGTTCTTGTTGGGGGGTTTTCCAGCTGGAATTAAGGTTTATGTTACTGTGTGGTTGGACGAGCCGGAGTACAGCTTTCGCGGTTCTCGTCCGAATAGCGAATGCGTGGGGTTGGGAATCGTAAAAAAAATAAGTACAGCAGGAATAAAAATGCAAAAAAACACAAAAAGTTGACAACGGATATAAAAACGCTGATCAAAAGATCTCCCAAGCCCATGGGCCGCTCCTCTTCATCGTCTCTTCGCCCATCCTTTCGTGTAAAACACCGTCGTCCAGAATAAATAAAATCGCAACCAAGGGTTCATCAAGCCACTTTCTCCGTTACATCCAAAACTCTTGTTTATCAGTGATTTGTGGGAACTCATAAAAAGACTTTCAAATGGTAAAAAAATGGCTGGTCCAACATTAACATCCCATCAGTGCCACGGGAAAAAAAATGTCCCCGTTTTCGTGCCCAACGCCGCTCGCTGCCCATTCTGCGCGTCATTATGCTCGTGACTTCGTGGCGTGCGCCGGGCCGGAGAAGCAGAAGCCCCAGGAGCTGATGTCTCTCCCGGCCCGGCGCGTCCAGTTGGGTCAGTTGTCGATCATTACAGCAGGGCGGCGACGAAGGCAGCGCCGAGGATGACGGCGATGGAGGCAGGCCCCCGGCTGCTGGCGGCGTTCTCGTCGGTGGTCGGCGCGGTAGTGGCCCCCGGGGTGGCGGAGTTGATTCTCGTGCTGGGGCTGCGGGTCGACGTGGTGGCCAGGGTGCTGTTGACGGCGGTGAAGGCGGAGGCCGTGCCAGCGCTGGGGGTGAAGACGGTGGAGGTGACGACGGTGGTGCTGGGGGCTTCCGTCGACGAGGGGGAGGCGGTGGTGCTCACGACGACGACGGAGGAGGACGAGGTGGTCGAGGTGGTGGTCGGGGCGACGGAGGTGCTTGTGGGGGGCGCCTGGGAGGTGGAGGTGGAGGTGGAGACGGGCACCGGGGGATCGGAGGTGAGGGCGCCGGTGACGCCGTGCTTGACGGCGCAGTCGCCGAGGTTCATGCCGTTGGGGCAGCAGAAGGTCTCGGCCGTGGGGTCGTGGGTGCAGTAGAAGGACGACAGGCAGGAGTCTGGGGGGTTCGTGTTAGTGACTGACGATCTTGGCGACTCTTCACTCGTGCGACTCACTTCCGGTGGTGGTAGAGCAACAGGTCTCGCCGACGGCGGGGTTGTAGCAGTGGACGGCCTGGTCGGTGGACTTGCACTGCTGGTAGCCGGAGCCACACGCCTCAGCGCAGGTGTTTCCGCCCTTGGAGCAGACCTCGTCCTCGGGCTGGTAGCCGCCGTCTGCGCGGCGCATGAAGCCCAGATCCCTCCCGGTGGTGATGCTGCGCTTGAAGACCTTGGGCTGCTGCTGGGCGAAAGCCTGGGCGGCGAAGGCCACGAAGGCCAGAGAGGCGAGAGAGCGGATATGCATTGCGAAATATGCGAATTTTCGATGTGGGTAGCGATCGGGTTCGGTTCGACGGGTTCGGGCCGGGGCAACTCGGGTTGAACAAAAATTGCAAAATGGAGCGAGGCAGCGCGGTGTGCTGGAAATCGCAAGTCGGTCAAAAGGAGTGAATCGCGACGAGCGGACGAAAACGAGAGTATCGACGGAGCGAGGGAAGAGCGAGTACTCGGACGTGTGTGGTAGTGTCGTGGCGAGAGCAAGAGCAAGAGCAGGCAAGAGAGCGACTGGAGGGGTCTAGGACCACCTAAAAAGCAGGCGACGATGGTCGAGTGGGCGAAGGGTTGCGGGAGAAACGCAGCGCGAAGCGAGGGACAGCGCAAAAAGAATGGAGATGAAGTGGAGTGAACAGAGAGAAGAGAGAGAGAGAGACGAGTCGCGAGAGACGGAGCCGAAGGACGACAGGGCAAGGCGAAGGACAAGGACAAGGACAAGGTGAAGGATAGCACGGTTCAGCAGCAGCAGCAGCATGCAAACGGCGGGCGAACCGATTCGGAAGGATCCTCCTTTTAATTTTATTTGCCTGGACAGCGACCATTTGGAGGCCCTTGGCCGACAGGGCCTGCCGCCATCACCCCAGCTGGACAGCCAAGCAGCGCCCTGGACCAGAGGGCTCCTCAGTGGGCGGCGGACAGACCTCGCAGGGTTCGCAGTGCTCCGACTACCTAGTGTAATCGGCGTTGGGTCGAACTGGGGTGCGGTGCGTACCAAGTGTAAGAGAGAACCGGAGAAGTTCAAGCATTCGGCCATCGTCAACTCCTGCTCCTGTTTGGGAGGGTGGCACCAGGCCCATTGGCTGTCTCAAATTCAAGTCTCGAGGGCGAAAAAAGAAAAAAGGGATGAACGGGCGACCGTTATGCACCTGTCTTGGGTTGGGAAGGTCGATCTCCCCTGATCCTTGGCTGACGACCACCTACGGATACACATCAGTAGCTAGGTACCGGTATTATCCCTTGGTATGCTGTGGCATCGTGAACAATGGCCGACGGTTGCTGACCGCACCTTCGTATGTAATGACCTACCCATCCGAGCAAGGTGAAGGTGGGACAAGAGCAAGACCAACAAACCACACTGCAGCAGGAGCCTGCAGCGCCCCATCGTCGTGGCACCAACACCGACAGGCTAATACAGCATGAATGAAATGAATCCGATTCCATGGGGGTCGAAAAGACGGCAGGCAACGTGACCGCCCCGAGAGCAAACGTGGCGGACAAAAAGAGGCAAGTGCAGAAAGAACAACGGGAATCCGCACCGCCGTGGGAAATGAGACACTCGACCGACTAGCCAATATCTCGTTGGCGCTCCATCTCAGGAGGGCAGATTCTGGGCCGTGCTGGGCAGCCCCCAAAAGAAGCCAAGCAGCTCCAGAGGGAGGGCACCTAGGGAGGTACCTAGGTACCAGTGGACCACCAGCCCAATCGCCCGCTGTGACTGGACGATTAAGACAACAGCCAGTCCCAAACAGGAAAGGCGTTGCCCAAGAACAGCCGGGGCCGCCATCGGGTACCTTGCAGCGGCGTCAACCCAGACGTGCATCATCCGCCAATCGCTTTGGGCCCCGTAAATTTGTCCCTCTGAGCCGTCGCGCCCATTGGTCGGCTCGCTCGACGACTGACGAACCATCGAACGCCGTTTTCAGGCGGCGTACCGATGCTGATTCGCCCAGTGAGGCAGGAGGCGCGCCGTGTCTCCATCGTTTTTCCTCTCTGTCTCTCCACGTTCTCTCTCATCCACTCTCTTTTCTTCTAGTAATAAGCGGCAAGATGGGTGGCATGATGCCCCGACGGGAGATCTCTGGAAATTAGACGTGACGTCCGGCTCCAGGGTTTCTTCGATGCTCTTTTCCCTTTCAGGCACGGGCGATTTCCTTTTTTTCTCATGTTCAACTAACACCAGCGGTTGACGATACTACTAGATAGTATCCGTACCAGCCGTCGGATCCGATATCGTGCCCTTAAAGGTACCCAGGTACCGACATCCGCCCTCGGGCCCTCCATGCTCGGGACTCTCTGGCTGGCCGTCGGCCTGTAATACCGTGGTGTCGTATGAGGCTCTGTTACAATGGCTATTATTGCACCCAGAACAATGGTCACTGGAAACCGCGTGGCATCTCACCCGGGTGGCCGCCGAGAGGAAGCACCGTTTCTCTCTGAGGCCGGACGAGTTTCTGGAAGAGTCGCTATGATACGGCAACAAGCAACATTTGCCGCATTTGCCGCCGTTAGCCATCGCCCTGAGAACGGAGCGGCGTATCCGACGATGAGCTCCTCCTGAGTCCTTGTAGAGTGTTGTGGGTCGACCGAAAACTCCCGATTGGGGAGACTCGGTCGGGGGTTGTCGGTAGGAACCCTTCAGAAGAAGAGTATGTGTAGCAACTTCTGGCTGAAGAGGTGTTGGATTCGAATCTCAGCATCGTCTGGTTACCTACTACTATCATGAAAGATGACTGATTCCGTCTTCGCCTATCAGACGAGATATAGAGTGGGTTGGCGCCAGGCTTGGGGTCGCCCCCAAGCCGAGAGATAATTTCCCCCGCGTAATACTATGTCCCTGAACGCCCCCTTGCACGACGCTCTGTTCTGGGTAAAACTTCCGCGATATGAGATCAGCATGGAGAAGGAGCACAGACGGACGGATGACGGAGACGAGGGCATGTATTCTCACAGACACCCAGTCGACCACACGATAATCACGCAGGGAGCATTTTCTTGACTTGCAATTGCAGTCTTGTATTGGTGATCGCGTGGAAGGCCGTTATCCCCAGCTGAGTGCCATGAGTCCCCGGCCCTCGGGGCGTCACAGCATATCTAGCAATGCCCACGTCGAGTGGGCGAGCGAACACACCACGAGGCTTCGCGAGGGGCGCGTGAACCCCAAAGCAACGATTGAAGCGAACCAAACATCGAATTCCAAGCAGACTTTCTGACCATGGTGTTGAGACCGCACACCTCATTTTCACTGACACCTGCCATCGCCAGCCGGCAACGACGGGAGAAGAAGGAAATCACACTCGCGCCTAGACCCGCAGGTGTTGAACGTGCTAGCCAGGCTATCACACAAGTTCAACACCCCGCGCCTAGGTCTCGGTGCGCATGTTCTTCATCAGCATCGTCATGGCCGCCACGATGACCGGGAGCACGCTGACGATCTCGCCGAGGCCGGCGTAGGCCGGCTCGATGCGCACGTTGACGAAGGCGCCGGCGGCCAGGAGGATGGCGAGGACGTTGTACACGGCGGACCAGACAAAGTTGAACACCATGCGCCGGAAGCTGGAGCGGCTCACGTCGAGCAGGAAGGGGATGCCCTCCAGGCCCGCGAGGAGAACCACGTCCGCGGCGCCGCGGGTGACGTCGCTGGCCGAGGCGGCGTTGCCGAGCTGCACGCCGACGTCGGCCTGGGCCACGGCCACCGCGTCGTTGGTGCCGTCGCCGACGAACATGACGACCTTGCCCTCGGCCATCAGCGAAGCGACGTACTCGCGCTTCTGGGCCGGCGTCCGCTGGGCGGCGATGTTGGGAATGTCGACTTGCGCGGCAACCGACTCAACGGCGCGCGTCTGGTCTCCGGAAACGAGGTGGACGGCGATGCCCCGACGGATGAGTTGCTCGACCACCGTAGTCGCCTCTCGGCGGAGGCGAGTGCGCAGTCCAAATATGGCGATGACGTCCGAGTCCCTGGTGACCACCAAGAGGGTCATGCCCGCGTCAAGTAGGCGGGTGACAGCAGGCAGCGAGTCGGCGTTGGTCCAGGCGGGGTTTCCGGCGCTGACGGCACGACCGCCGACCTTGGCCTCGACACCAGCGCCGGGGATAACGTGAGCGTCGACGAGCTTGGCTTCGCGGTTCGGGCGCTGGTTCAGATGCTTCGCAACGGCGATGGACACAGGGTGTTTGTTGTCGGCAACCAGAGCTTTGGCGATGGCGCGGGCTTCGTCGTGGTCAGAAATCAGGTACTCCTCCTCGAGGACGTCCAGGTCGCCCTCGGTGATCGTGCCAGTCTTGTCAAAGACGACATCAGTGACCTTACGAGCACGCTCGGTGCAGTCGGCGGATTTGATAATGACGCCACCCTTGGCGGCGATACCGCCTGCAACGACCAAGACCATGGGTACGGCGAGGCCGAGAGCGCAGGGGCAGGAGACGGCCAGGACGGCCACGGCGTAGGTGATGGCGTCAGCGACTGCCTTTCCAGCCGCGTGGTTCCGCACCTTCAAGCCGACGATTACCTGGACAATGATAACGATAATAGCCACAGAGGTGACAACGGGGACGAACCAGCTCGCCACGCGGTCGGCGACATCTTGGATTCTGGGCTTCGAGTTGGCGGCTTCCTCGACGAGCTCGGCGATGTCAGTGACGGTGTTCTTGCCAGGAAGACGCGTGAGCTGTGCCGTGAGCGTGCCGGAACCGTTGACGGTGCCGGCAATGACGGTGTCGCGCTGGTCTTTAAAGACAGGCACGCTCTCGCCAGTCAGCATGGACTCGTCCACTTCGCTGGATCCGTCGATAACGAGACCGTCGGTGGGGACCGTCGTGTGCGGCAGGATCTTGAACTTGTCGCCGTACTGGAGGAGACGGGCATCAATCTCAACGTCTCTTCCGCCCTCGACGACGACAGCGGTGGAGGCTTGGAGAGAGCGGAGCGACACCGCAGCGACGGCGCGGATGCGTGCGAAAGCGGCAACCAGTCTTCCAAGAAGAACGAGCGTGATGAGAAGGGTGCTGGTCTCAAAGAACTCGGCCGTCTCAAGGGGCTTGTCGGCCATGCGGAAGCTAAAAGCAACGATCGAGTAGACGTAGGCGGCAGTGATGCTGATGACGACCAGCATGTCCATCTCTATGGCACCGCTATGAACGAGAGACGAGATGGCCGGCTTGTAAAAGTCCGGCACGGCTATGAGCTGAACAAACGTGGCCAGCACGATGGAGACGATGGCCTGCGTCTTCTTATCGACCAGAGTGTCGCCCCAGGCGAGAACAACGACGGGGATGGTCAGGACGGCAGCGGCGGTGGTCTTGAAGAGCTGGTCGTACATCCTCTTTCGTCCGCTCGCAATGGAAGGGTCGTCGCGCGGGGGCGCCAAGCCGGCCGAGAGCGCCCCGATCCTATTGACCAGCGTCCGGGCGCCGACGACGGCCGGGTCGTAGGTGACGCGGATCATCTTCTTGTCAATGACGCCGACGTCGCTGACGCCGAGGATGGCCAGGTCGGCAATGGCCTTTGCAGCGGCGCCGCTGGCGAGGAGATCGAGAGTCTGGTCATCGCTGGACATGCGGGTGCAGTGGAAGCCCGTGGCCTTCTCGGCATTACGGATGACGTCCTCGGCCTTGCCCGCAGTGCCGTCGATACTAAACTCGGCACTGCCCATGACGAAGTTGACGCGGACGCCGGAGACGCCAGGGACGGCCTTGAGGGTCCGCTCAAGCTTGTTGCCGCAGCCGGAGCAGGTCATGCCGTCGACGACGAGAGCGACGTGCTCGAGGCCGGCGTCTCTCTCGACGTCCCTCTGGACATTGGAGGAGTAGTGAAGCTCGCCCTTATGGTGGGCGTCACCGTCGTGATCGTGAACATCGTGTCCGCTGCAGCAGTCGGACCGCTCATCGCGGATAGGCGCAACATCCATGTCATGGTCGTGGGCAGGGTGAGACTTCTTGCCACGTCGCTTAATACCGTGGTGATGGTGGTGCTTGTGCTGTCCATGAGCGTGAGTGGTAGTGTGCGCCTCGGTGGCTTTGCGTTGCTTCTTGCTTGCAGCGGGAGCCGAGACGGAAGCGGCAACGGAAGTGGCAGCGGCAGTGGCAGTGGCAGCGGCCTGCTGCTCGCTGCAGCAAGCGGTGGGAAGGCCGCGATCGAGAATGCTGCGACAGATGCAGCGGGCCGTCTCCAGATAGGCGCTGTACTGCTCGAAGGCCTTGGAGAGATGGGTGTTACAGGCCGAAGCGGGATGGTGTCCGTCCTTGTCGTGGGTATGCTTGTGGTCGGCAGCATCTGGTGACGGGACACATGTGAGTCTTCCTGTGAGATGTTCACTAGTCATGGAGTGTAATGCGTACCATCGTGAGCGGCATCGTCGTCGCAGGTCTTCTCGCACTCGGCGGCGGCGGCGGCGATGATGCACTTTTCTGTGTCGTGGTGGTTAGACAACGGCACCGTCATAATCGTAGCAATCCGGAAGACTTACCATCGCAGTGCTCGTCCTTGGAGGTGCAGCACTCGAGCTTCATAGAGCGACAGGTCGTCTCATCGTCTGCATCGCAGTACGTCTCTGCGTCGCAGTCTTCTTCCGCGCAGGTCACATCTTCGGCGTCATCGCAAGTAGCGTCACCAGTGCAGCAAGTGCTAGCATCGGGTTCGTGGCCGTGGTCATGACCGTGGTCGTGATCGTGTCCGAGTTGTTCAAGTTGAATGTCGGTCGAAGGGCCGCTGCACCCCTGATCCTTGGCAGGGCCATCGGAGCAACATCCGGAGCCCATCGCTGCCAAGTTCTCTTGTGTGTTTTTTTTTTTGTGTTTTATTGCTTTTAACAGCAGGTTGCTTCGTCGTTGTAATGATGAAAATTTCAAGGTTGCGCAATAGTCAAATAGAAAAGATTGTGTATTGGGGAGAAGCCCGTGCCGCACGAAGTGGGAGACGACGTTGCTATTAACACCCGACACACCTGATGGAACCGGGGACGTTCCGATGGCGCTGGGGTTGTTTTACTGGGGGTTACGTACAACTGTGCTGCGAACTGGAGGATCCCGTGAGGAAACGCCATTTCGATACTGGGCGTCTCCGGGTCGAATGATGATACCCTGGTCCGCATACCGAGACTGTTGATTCGCCCTAGGGCGGGGGCGCGCCTCGTATGCACATACTGCAACTCAACTCTTGGTTCCTGTTGTTCTCCGCGGCATGAGCACGTGGGGTTTGCCATGGCCATAGCCCCGGGCTTCTTCAAGATCTTCTAGAATACAACTTTACTTTGTAAAAGAACAAACAAAAAACTCTACTTTACCTTTGGAACATAACCTTGAGCAAGCCGTTTTCTGCCAGTGCATATCTGAAGACGAGATGAGCCACTTTGAATGTCGTGGGGTTCCAGCTGAACAACTTCAGACGAAGAAGCTTCGTGGGGAAGCTGCCAGATGGATGCATGTCCACAATGAATTTTAGAAAGTCATCACTGAGAACCTGCACGCCGGCCCCACCCCGACCGAACATTCGAGATTGATTTTTATTTTCGGGCTGTTGTTTTGAATCCGACACCATTTGCCAAGCCGCTGATTACGCGTCGGGTCGTTGGTCGTCTCTCCGAGTGCCTTTTGCGTTTCGCTCGGAGACCGCAGTCGGCGCCGCGGCCACCGATACATAGCACCGCTTTATTCCGGTACCATGGAGCCCCCGCGGCTTCGGACATCCGGCCATTAGGCTGAGTCGTTGCCACCAAGGTCTCGGATCACTTGGCCGAGACAAGAGAGCAGATGGTTCGACGTCAAAACATATCTCTTAATTCGTTTTGTTCCCTGCGGCGCTGCCCCCGGCCCGCCGCCGACGCCCCCCCCCCCCCCCCCCCCCCCCATTAGATAGATATCCCTGGAAAATACACAGACAGCCGCCTCCCCGTCCTCTAATCCCATAATGTTTACAGTGTGGTTGTGGTATCATGGTCCGTCCCGCCGAGAAAATGTTTGGTATCATGCAGCAACAGAAAACAAAGGGAAAGACAACCGAGCCGCTCCCAGTCCAGTCTCAAAACGCCACGCCGACGCTGGTCCGTCTAGGACCTACCACGATTACGTCCTTCTCCTTTCCAAACGTGGTCACGCGCTCCAGCGGCGGGTGCTCCTCCGCCCTCGTCGTGGCGGGGGTGCTGCCGGGCGACCACGTCGTCGGGACCGTCTGGCCTCCGTCGTCCGACTCCCACGTCGACACCGTCGACGCCGTGTCGAAGCTCGTGCGCCCGTCCTGCGGCGCATGGACGCATTGGTAGAAGCCCTCGCGCCCCTTGACGGGGCGGGGAAAGTTGGTGATGGAGTCGTGGCTGATGTTGCGGCGATGGTGTCCGGCCGCCGCCGTGCCGGGGAACAGCCAGCTGGAGACCCGCGAGAAGGACTTCTTCTTGCGCAGCGGCGGGCGGAGGACGAGGGGCAGGGGCGGCGGCGGCGGCCTGGCCTCCCTGCCGCGGCTCGGGGGAGGCGTGAGGAACGCCGCCGACGCGTCGGCAAACGTCATGCCGCGGTGGGGAATGTACACCAGCGGCCGGGACGGCGCCGTGTGGGGGCGCTCGGCCCCGGGGTTCAGGCGCTGCGCGAACGATGGCGCAGACGGCGGAAGGGCGGGGACCGTGGGCACTAGTTCCATGTCTGGATGTCGTATCCTTGTCAGCACACGCACACCAAGACTGCTAAATTTGGCGCTCGCAGGGCTTACCGTGCACCGTCAGCGCCGCCGTCGAATAGGCCGTCGAAGGCCGGCTGCTGGCGTAGCTGCTCTGACGTTCCATGACTAAGTTGATCTCCCGCTGGAGCTTGTCCACCTCCAACATGGCCCCGGCGATGCGCTCCTTCATGCGCTCCACGCTGGTTGACGTGTGCGACCGCGCCCTCGACTTTGGGGGGATTCTCGGCGGCGTGTCGTCCGGCGTCATGGTCGACGGTGACGTTGACATCTTCCTGGGCAGGTGAAATGACATGGGAGAGTAGCTGGGTTCGTGCCCAGGTCCGAAGACATCGCCGTCGGGGTTCGGCTGGACCCGCGCCGGCGGCGGCGGGGTCAGCATCTCGAAGTGAGGCAGTATCGGCGACATCTCCCTCTTCGGTACGTAAATGCTCAGCTCCAGCGGCCTGAAGGACGCAGGACGAGGTCGAGGTGGTGGTCGAGGCGGCAAGGGACGACCGACGGCCTGAAGGGTCGTATACTGGGGGAACTGGAAAGACTCGGAGTGTAGATGGCGGAAGTTGGTAGGGCTCGATATTTGTAGCCGACGTGGCGAGGACGAGTCAGAGCGGAATCGCTTTCTCACAGAGAATCGCTCCCGGAGCGATGCGAAGCTTCTCTTCATCCCCTTCGACTTGCCCTGCGGCGGCGGGCGTGACCCGGCAGGCTTCTGCATTGTTCCAGCAAAAGGCGGCGGCATGGGCACGGGCTGGTCGCGGGTTACGGTGGACGACAGTTTCTCAGAAACGTCAAAGGTGTCTAAGCGGGCTGGTCAGTGTCCGGAGGCGCAGATGTTGTATTCTTCTTCCACCGCAGCGCCAGTCCCAGTCCGGGGATGGGGCTGGGGCTGGAGTTGGAGCTGGAAAACAGGGCGTGTGGACTCTTACCTCGACGCGGCTTCTCGTCCAGACAGTATGACAACGAAGCGCAGCAGTGGGTGAGGGGCGATAGCCATGTCGCATATGCGTCTGCAAGCATGCCACTCAAACCCTTCATGCCTGCTTCGTGAGGGGCTTCATGCCGAAAAACGCTGGGAACACAAGGAGAGGTATAACGAAGGACGGCCAGCGATTTGACAGAAGCAAGAAGCAGTAAAGCGAGAGAAGGAAAAAAGAAGATGCAGAGAGGGCGAGAGGGCGGCTGGAAGTAAAGATCCAAGTGATCCGATTGAGTTATAATACCTTGGGAGGCCGCGGCGGCGGGAGGCAAGACGGCAAGCTGCAAGATGAGAAGAGCCCACTCACACACACACGCTCTCACGCTCTCACCATTCACCACTCACTCACCACTCACCACTCACACTCACACTCTCAGTCATTTACTGATAGACACACATACACCCACACCCACACCCACACCATATCCTTACACACTTGGGCCCGACCAAAGCTCACCTGGGTTCGTTTCCCTGTCCCTGGCAATTTGGGAATAGGCATTCCCACCTTTGGGCCAGAAGTTTTGCTCGAGTTCTCTTCTTCATAGGCCCAGCGGCGAGGAACATGAAAGTGACAAGGGCCTGAGAAGCCGTCGGCCAGGTGTACGGTCAAGATGCAGACCGGCGGCTCTGATAGGCCGGGGTTGCAGACGGGGCCAAACAGCGCCGGCCAACCGGCGCTTAGGAAGCTGGGGTGGTGTTGGATTCGGATGGCTGGCGCTACACCATCATCCTGCACCAGATTGCAGGGCTCCACCAGTCGTGTAAGATGCAGACGATGGCTCAGCGAGTAGATGTCTCACCTCTGCCTTGCTCTGGTTACTCGAAGCCATCCAGCTTGACCAGCAGCTGCTCGCCACAAGTGCCCCCCTCCCGGGAGGAGGGAGGGTCTCGTGCCAGTCGTGAACCGTCATCACACTTGACTTGATGCGAGTCGCCGTCACCGCCCCTTGTCATCACAAATCCCTGGAGGTTGGGTATACCCACGAACATGTCGAAAAATGCCGTCAAACGGGGCCGCGGCTGAGGTGCATTTCGAAACGGCCGTGGCCTCTCAGATGTGCGTGTTTCCAGTCGGGCCAAAATGGTCGGCCTGACCTGACGGGCCAATTACTGCAGCTTCGCCGATTAGGTAGTCGACGGCACGGCAATCCCAGTCATTCGGTGACATGTCCCAACGTGAGCGGACGGGAAACGAGCGAAAGCTCCCATTTAATCATGCAAGGCACCGCGAATGGCGGATGGCATGGGGGGAACGCGGGAAGCCTGTCAGACAGATTGGGATGCGCTGTGCCGTTGCAACACACCAACCACAGCCTTGCGCTGTCTCTATTGCAGGACAGCATCGGCATTGCTTTCAGTGTTCAGTATTCAGTGATCGCACCGGCACGCGGGGAGGGTGACGGCGGCGAGCCGGGCGAAAGGCGCTGATGGCGTCGAGTGGTGATGGTTGTGGGCAGGCAGCGGGGTAATGATGCGGTGTCGCCGCCGTGCTCCGCTCCGTAGCTGCATTTGCCTCCCGGTCCTCTTTTGCTTCGTTTCTTGCTTCTAATAATAATTGCCTCGCGCGATGAGCGTGACTTTTGACGAGACGACTCCCTCGACGATGTTCTCGCCGTAAGGGTTGCAACCGTCAGGCGGGATGAGAGAAGAATGTCTCCGGTCAAGGCAGCATCCATTGGAGCCCGGGAATCGCCGCTGTTGAGGAGCGTGGCGGAGCTCTCATCATGGTCGGCTCTGAAGAAAACTGATGGACAGCAGAGCTGCTCGTGTCGCTTTAGCGCAGCAAAATGTCTCGGACCGTCCGCCACAGCGTGGAGGCGGACAGGCGGAGAGGCGAAGAGGGGCTTGAGCTGAGGAAACTTCCTCGAAGGAATTATGTCAGCATTGTATTCTTAGTAATTCTATGAGGGTCACGTGTAGACCCGGTTTCGTTGTGGTCCGACTCTGACGGCAGTGTTTAGTGCTTCAGGCCTCATTAAGTGCTGTAACTACCTAGGTATCCGTATTACCTGGGCACCTAGACAGATGCTCAGTCCCTAACTACCAAGGCAAGCGGGTGACAAAATTGAAGAAAATAAGACAAAGACTATTCAAGCTTGGTTCAACTTAAAAGTCCGGTGGATGGGCATTTCGAACTGAATTCATCTTGAAAGGGAAAAGGGATCATGGTTCATTTGCCGTGGCGGCACCTATAGGCCTCCCGGCTCTTTAGTCACCCGCTTGCTGGGTATTATTAGCCCGGGGCGGTTCCCGGACCTGCAGCTGAGAACGGCTATCGGAGAAAGAGAGCGCCGAACTGTTCTCAGCGGACGGACCTGAATGGACCCCTGCAGGATTTTTTGGGCCAGAAGAGAACACCTGGCTTGCTTGCTGGAGCCGCTTTTCGTAGACCCAGCCGCCCACGACCACAGCTCTGACGAGGAATCCCAAGTTCACACCACATCTCCTGAACCTCTTTTTCGGGCTATTGTCGTCGCCGGACTCCTCCAACCCCGCCGGCACCTCACAAAGGACAGAGTTCCTCGTCGCCACGTCGCCAACCAGCATTACACTAGTTGCGTCCTGCGCTAGCTCATACCTTCAACATGTCGATGCCAATGCCCGGCCCCATGCAAATGGGCCCCAACGGGCAGCCCATGCCTTCGCCCGAGCAGATCGCGGCCATGCGCCGACAGATCGAGGCCGATGGTTCGTAGAGCGCTTTCCTCTCTGATCGCTGTCAATTGTGCTGACTCGAGGACCACAGCCCAGAAGGCCGGAATGAGCGTCCCTGACTTCCTGAACCACCTCCGACAACAGGCCTTCCAGCAGCAGCAGGCCGCGCGAATGGCTGCGCAGAGACAGCAACAGCAGGCCGAAGGTGGAGGCGGAGAAGGCGAGGAACACGACCACGATCACGACCACGACCACGAGCATCACGGCCATCAACATGGCCCTGGCGGACACCAGCATGGCCCGCCTCAGGGACAGGGCCAGCCCCAGCCGATCCGCCCTGGGCCGCCGAACCCCGTCGCCCTGGCTCTGGCGAGCTTCCTCCGCAGCCAGGACCTGAAGCCTCGCACCTGTATCCTCAATGGCGAGCGCAAGGACATGTTCCGAGGTACGAATGCCCTCCGTCTCACTGGTCGATTTCCCTGCTGACAACCCGCGCACAGTCAAGCGAGCTCTCCGCGCCCTCCAGTCCCCCGCCTACGAGAAGGCGCGTAAGAAGAACCCCGCGCTCCCCGAGATCACCGACCGCGCCTCGCTCGAGAACACGTTCAAGCTGCTGCCCATGTCCATGCTCGCCCTCCGCGTAACGAAGATCGACCCCCACGAGGGCCACGACCACGGCCCCAAGAAGACGAAGCGCGTCAAGGGCCTCTGGACCGTCCGCATCGAGCCTCAGCAAGAGGCCAAGGAGGACCTCTACTACGTCTGGTTCTGGGAGGGCAGCCAGGTCAAGCGCAAGCTGTACTCGGCCCTCGCCCTCGTGCTCATCTTCATTATCGTCTGCTACCCCCTCTGGCCGCTCAAGCTGCGCATCGGCGTTTACTACCTTAGTTGGGGGTTCCTCGGTTTGCTCGGACTGTTCTTCCTCATGGCCATCTTCCGCGTTATTCTCTTCTGCATCACCTACTTCGTCGCGTCTCCCGGTCTCTGGCTCTTCCCGAACCTCTGGGAGGATGTTTCCTTCGTCGACAGCTTCAAGCCCGTCTGGGCCTGGCACGATGTAAGTCCCTTCCACTTCAAAACGAACGCATTCGCTAGAATGACACTGACAACCCGCCAGACTGCTCCCAAGAAGGGCAAGAAGAAGAAGGCATCCTCCGGCGCCACTTCCAGCGCCGGCGGTACTTTCGCCGCGTCCACCGGCCAGCCTCTTCCCGCCTCCGCAGTCACGACTGCCACCGACACCCAGATTGCTTCGGAGCCTTCTCAGCGTTCCGGCTACGCAGCCCCGGCCGTGGAGGAGTTGGCTGATGACGAGTAGATGCATCGATGAATGGGGTAATCCGCATCATCCGTACTGGCGTTCGGGTTTGCTTTCGGCTGTAGTTTGTACTTGTAGACATACCCAGCGGCCAGCGTGCGGTCGCTGCGGTCGCCTGGGATCAGGGAGGATACGTACACGTCGGCACATGTCATTGGGTTAAGAGGCTCGTCTAGAGCCCTCGACGATGCAAAAGCCATGTCAATGTTTAGGCGTATATGAAATGGAGCACTTTTTGTGGGATCTGGATTGGTGACCTCGACGTCGTGAAACGCCTTGTGTATATTGCCAGATGCATGCATGGTCTATCTGTATCTACACCGTCACACGACTCACTGCACCGAGCCCTCGGAGCGCTCGTAGTACCACACGGCGCCCTCCGCCTTGGCGCAGTTGGAGACGCTGCCGCCGTTGCTGTCGGCGGCGACGGGCACGCCCTCGCCGCGCTGGGGCTTGCCGTAGACGTGGAAGTAGTACCACGTCTCGCCGAGCTGGGTGAAGCCGTTGTCGAGCGAGCCCCGGCCGGCCTCGGTGGCGTTGTAGCGCGGCCCGGTGCACCCGACGTAGGGGAGCGCGCCGTGGCCCTCGGCGAGGGCGGCCTGGATGTCGGAGAGCGAGTAGGCCGTGGCGTTGGAGGGCTTGATGTCCTTCTCGGCGAGCCACTTCCAGGTCGGGGTCTGCTGGTAGTAGTGCACGGTCGTCTCGAAGAAGTCGACGAGCTCCTCGTGCTCCTGGTACTTGGGGCCGTAGCACTCGACGTCGAAGGTGCTGAAGCAGGTGGCGTGCTTGGAGAACTCGTGCGCCCAGAGGACCCAGTTGGCAGTGGCCTGGGCGATCCAGAACCTGCGCACTTGTTAGTGAAAACGGCATCTCGACCTGGCCAGACAGGTGATGAGACGTACTTGTTCATGTAAGCCAGGAGATCGAATCTCTCAAAAGGAGTGATGAAGTTGTCGATGGGGGTTCCGTTGTAGGCGGGAACAGGAGTACCGTCGGGCTTGCTGTTCGTCGTGTTGGGAGACGGAAGGGGATCGTATTGACGGCTGAGGTCGCAGTACTGCGTGTAAGAGCCGTTGCAGAAGTCTAGGCAGCGGACCCCGGTTAGCGCTATCATCTGCGTTTGCCTCAATGGCGCTCTCACCAGGCCACAGCCCGTGGATGGTCCACGAGTCCTGGGGAAGCTTCTGTCCCTCGCTCTCCAGGCCAGTGTACGTGTTCCAGAATTGAGTTGCCATCTATTTCATCTTGTTAGGCATTCACGTTCCTATCACGCCCGTGAGCTGGCGGGGTGTGCGACTCACGACAAGACCGCCGTAGGTCTCCACACAGCAGGTGTCGACCTTGTCCGGGACTGCTCCGTCTGAGCAAGACAGCACGGGCTCAACTACACACGAGAGTGTCAGTCGTCTAGATATCCAATCTCGTGAGCGTTCATGTTCCTACCCAGAGTGCAAGTGTGGTTGGCGGTGGTCAGTCCGGGGTAGAGACCGGCAGCCGCGGTGCGCAGCAGGCCGGCACCGGCCAGGATAGCAGCAGCACGAGTCATCATGAGCAGGAGACGTCTTTAGGCTTCACAACGAGCAGCAGCGACAAGTGAGGCAATGACCACGCAACACAAGCTATCTAGCTATACGATAGTCCGCAGCGGCGACACTGCACTTTTATAGATTCCGCTCCCCCTCCATTACAGCTGAAAAATTTCCGCTCTATCGATCTCCACACGGGACACGACGTAAACATGTTGACCGCACGACGGATGAAAAAAAGGGCTCTTGGCTAGAACAGGAAGCTGGCGAAGAACAGAGATCGGCCGTCAATGCCGTCAAGGTACAGGGCAGTGTGGGGTCAGGATCCCACCTGCTCGAGATACGGCGCCTGAGAGGTCAATTGAGCGCGGGGCGATAAAGAAAAAACGTCGGGTGGGAACTTTCATAAGGACCTCGGGTGCAGTAGCGCGATGTGTCCTGGTCAACACGCGTCGGTCTGAGGTGAACTCTTTGGGAAATATTGCCGTTGGGGCTACGGCGAGCTCCGATAGCATCGTTACTGACATTTGGAAACTGCCAGGCGGTGCTTGATATGGAATCGTTCGTTGTTAACTTGTTAGGTATGTTGGAGATCATTGAAAGGTCACGACGGGACCGGGATGAAATGCCCCGGACCGGGTGTGGCAGGTGGCGGTGCGAGACATCTGTTGGCGGTGCGAGACATGGATCTGTGTGGCGGTGGAAGCTACCCCCCGGAATGGCAGAACTGTGGACCCGCGTGAGCTCTTGCCCCGGGCACGGGCCAGGCGGGACGGGAAGGCACGAAACGATTGCTGTGGCTCTCACCTACGCGTCGCACCTTCATTCCCAAAGACTGAGCTCGAAGATGGTAAGATCGAGGGAGTGAAAATCTCAGCGTCACGCCTTCCTCTCATCCGCCCATATCGTTCGACAGCCAAATCTCATTTTTCCACACTCTATCTTGTCGGATAACTTGTATTTAACTCAATTCCCCGCCGCCAATCCGGACTGTCGTGAGCCGCCTGTCCTATCGCGTGTCCTCGTACGAAGAGGTCGCTCAACCGGTCCCGCATCTCACCTTTCACTCTCTCATCTTCCCTGCATCGAGGTCGGTTTAAATTTCCTTCATCCGAGTCGTTTAAGCATGCACAATGCCTGCGTAGTGCCGCAGGCGACGTCCGATGTCAGACAGCCGCTCATCAAAAGTTGCGAGTTACAACTCACTCATGACCTACTAAACTGACACCAGCCTCTCCCGTCTTTATATCATTTTCATCACCTTCATCCAAGTACCTTCTCATCGAGCGTATGCGCGCTTATGTTTCTCAGCCTGCCCAGCCTCCGGGCTCAGTGCCAGAAGGCAATTGTCAATTGCCCGTAAACAGCTGACACAGTCGCTCAGGTTCCCCAGCCACACACAGAGATGTCGGACGAGGCGCTATTTGCCGCCCCCAATGGCGCCTTCTCAACCCCAGATTCAGTTCTGGATCCAGCGCTCATGGCTGCGCCTGCGCCTGTGCCTGCGCCCGCGAGTGTTGATAAGACAGTGCCCGAGGTAACAGGGCCTGCAAAGGAGGTGAAGTTCTCATGGATGTAGGTTGCGCACGCTTTGTCGATAACTACTAGGCTTCCGTCTCACACTTTTCTTACAACAGGCATCCACATCCAATCTTTGTCATCGTCCTCGTTGGCCCCGAGGAGGTGCCTTTTGGCATCCAAAAAGACTTTCTCTGCTCCCGATCATCACACTTCAACCAGTACTTTAAGCAAAACGTCGTCGAAGATGCTGTTGAGCTTGTCATCAGATTGCCCGAGGCCTCTCAAGAGGTCTTTGGCCTAGCCCAGCACTTCCTCTATACCGGTCAGGTGTCAGAGGATGCCGACTCGATCCCCTCGTACGAGTCGCTCATTGGCGTGTGGAAGCTGGGTGACAAGCTTGGAATCGACGGCCTCTGCGACAAGACCCTCGAAGCGATGAACGAGTGCAGACGGATAACTGAGCGCATCCCGGCCACGCCCTTGCTCGTGCAGGTCTGGAGAGACACGCCGGAGGGCTCGTCGATCCGCGTGCTCCTTTTGTCATGGGCCGCCGAGTACATGCGATCGTCGGAATCCCGTGCCGAGTTCGCAAAGTCGCTTCCTCAGGAGGTGTTGAGCGAGCTCGTCGTGGCTATGAGCTCCCTTGACAGCCTGGCCCCAGCACTCCCCTCGGCGGAATCACCAGAATCTGCCGAGCCAGCACCGCGGAAGAGTGTGCACTACTTGGAAGAGGAAAGCGACGACGAGCAGGCCCACCTTCCTAAGAAGACCCGGCGCGCCTCCGCACCCCTGCCGGCGGCGCAGAATGCCAAGTCGTCGACGTCGGGGAACCGGTCATCAGCAGCGCCCCCCGTCCGTAAGGCTGCTGCGGCCGCGGCTGTTGCAACGGCACCCAAGCCGAAACCTGCGCCCCAGAAGCGCCGCAGTCTCGGCCCGGTGACCAGCGGAGAGATCAGCACGGAGCGAAAGGTCGAGTTCTGCTCCGACCTGCTCGATAGGATGCTCTCGGGACCTGGTATGTCGCCCTCGCCCTGCCGAGTCTCAGCGCCGCTGCTAACCGTTTATTAGGATTCTGGACTCGCCTTGTTGGGCCCTTCAAGGAGCCCGTCGACCCGGTCGAAGATGGCGTCCCCGACTACTTCGAGAAGGTCAAGAAGCCGATGGACCTCAACACCGTCAAGGCCAAGATGACTCGCCGCGAGTACACGTCAGAGGAAGAATTCGCCGCGGACGTGCGTCAGATCTTCGAGAACTGCTACACGTACTGGAAAAAGGGCGATGCCATGTGGCTGGCGTGCGAAAAGTTCCAAAAAACGTTTGAAGAGAAGTACGCCCAGATGCACAAGAATATCACCAAGATGATGCGGGAGCCTGCCGACTGAAGCAGCATCATATCCGCGCCACGTTTCATCAAGCAGAGGTTGGAGTGAGGCTGAGCTCTCTGTATATGTACTATAGGAGGAGTGGTCACGGCATGTCTACACACGGGTGCTATTAATGTAATGTCTGAGGCTTCGAAACAGGGACGAGGGAGCAGACAAGGCGCCGACATTTTTTTGCTCTTCATATTTTTTTTCTTGGTAGGAGTTGCTTGCCGTGGAGGACAATACCCAGACTGGCCTTGGGAAGGGGCATTGCCGTGTATGTATCTTAGCTCAAAATAACAGATGATCGGGTTGCTGGCGCATCGTACTGTTAGTAGTGTATGTGTTCCATCGATCCAATGCCCCGCCCCCACGATGCCGGGCCTGTGTACACCATACTAGTAGCTAGGCACGGTGATGCGAAGACCTCGGTCGCCCAGACAGGGTTGGGCCTTCTCAGCCTCACAAACATCGGACTGACGTTCGTGATGGTGGCGCCTCTCGCGTGGAGAAAGACGTTGGCGCGAGAGTCAAGACTTCATAGTCATGTGTCTCTGCCATGGCACGAGGTTCCGAACCGCGCGGGTTCTAGCCCCGTCGCTTCACCCACTGGCTTGTACACTAGCGGAGAGGGAGAGGCGGGGAGCCAATGGGCCCCTCGGTTCGTCGCCGAACTCCAGATTCCAGGTCCCACGATGGAGTCAACTCATTTCAATGGAACATGCGGAGAGAGATGGTCCCCTGGGGTTCGGGCGAGCGAGAGTTCCCTGCTCATGGTTGACTAGTAGTAGTAGATTGGTAGTGCGTAAGTAGTTCACGTGGCAGTTCCGACGCATCTGACGTCTTGTTGTCGAAGGCGTGTTTCCGCCGAAACGCCGCTCGCTTCGAAGACGGCGATTTTCGGCTCCGCCCTTGCCCGCCGCGTGACCGCCGCATGTTCAGTTGTCAGTTGAGTTGAGGGACGACGAAGAAAAAAGAGAAGGCGGGGGAAACACCGCGTGTAAGCCCAACGCCAAGCCGATGCAGTCATCACGAAGAAAAATCAAATCGCCAACGACGACAGCAGCCGCATCTAGGCCATTGATCCCCAAACCGCGAGAATAACGGCATCCACTCGGCCAGACTAGAACGAGAGACAGAACGCTAGTGCTTCCATGTCTCTCTCTCGAATCTCTGCCGGACTCTGCTATGTCGGATTCGCAAACGAGCGGGGACTAGTCCGAGAGAGAAAAAGAGAGAGAGGGAGGGAGAAATTTTCCCTCGTCGAGAATGGTGCCATGCCGGACCCGGACAACGCGAGCCAATCGCACCGGAGAAGCCCACCTGCCGGGCCTGTCCACCACCCCCATGGTTCGCCGTCGTTATGTTCGCTGAAACCCCAAAAGTCGCGCACGCGGGCGCGCGCCCATGGGGCGGCGCAATGGGGAAAATGGGGAGGGGAAATGGAGACATTTTGGGGTAGAGACTTGGGGAAGTGCCCCGCAAAACTTATTTCAAAGAGAGAGTAGGACCGATTCCCCCCTTACCAACATCGGGGGATCTAGGCCTGGGCACTAGGCGAGAACGTAAGAACGTACGGGGCAACAAGTATCACCGGTATCATGTAATATGTATCCGTATGTAGGTACGAAAAAGAGGGAGAAAGGAAAGAGTTGGAGAATGCTAGGTAGAAGAGTGAGGGAAAAACCTTTTTGCCCCCTGTTGGCCAAGGAGAATGACAGCCAAGGCGGGTCTAGCCGCAGGGGCAAGTCGAAGCTCTCGGTCTCTCTCATTGTTTTAGTCTTCTCCGCCGAACAACTTTTTTTGTCTTTTAATTTTTCGTCAAATCCGGAGAAGGGAGGGGAGGGCGGAGATGGTTTACACTAAAAACGCATTCCCCATGGAGAATCTCCCGCCCCAACTTAAAAGGCTTGAACCATATGTTGTTTGAGCTAGAGCACGCGGCGTCGTCCGTAGAGGAGGGCGGGGAGACGAGACGTTGCTACTGGATCCCCCGGGAGCGCTGCAACTTGCGAGCATGCGGCGATTTTTTCTCATCGTCTCGGCTCTTCTCTTCTTCGCCAAGCCACCGGGCCACGGCAGGGAGCACGATGGTTTGAGCGAGATCTCTGCCGTGCCGGCACGGTGAAGGGACTTACCACTGTAAAGCAGTGAGTAGTGTGGGAGCCCGTTGCTGCGTGCCTAGCCTGGGCCCGAGATGACGGTAGACATGGGTTTGGCTCTGGTCTTGGCTCGACCTGTTGGGACTGGGACTCGGGACTTGGCCTGGCATCTGTCGCGGTGTTGTGTCCGCCAGCCTAGTCCTAGTCGACGCGCGCCCTAGGCCAGACTCAGAGTACACACCTACGATGTGGTAATGGGAGGTATCCCGTCACAGTCGCGATGGAGCTGTCGTCCGACGGGATATATAAGGTTCTGGGATAACCTGGTTGTCTGGACACACGGGGACTCTTCAGACAGCGGGACATCTGAGCACCGACAACAATACATATTAACACCTTCCGGAGCCGAAGTGATCTCTGAAGACGACCGCTTGTTTCTTCCTGCTCTCTCTTCTTCACACATTCCAGGCCTCCCCCCGACAACCCCCCGCAACGCCGCCATCATGTTCGGCAAGAAGCAGGAGCCCGAGGTCAACGAGGTGCTCGACCAACACCACCCCAGCAGTGCCGATGCCGCCCAGCAGCAGCATCGCATGGCCGTCTCCAACAAGGGCCTGACCGGCGCCTCGGCCCTGACCGTCAGGCAGTCCATCGTGCCCATCACTTTGGTCACCCTGCTCTTCTTCCTCTGGGGCTTCGCTGTAAGTATTCGCCCATTTACCGCACCATCACCATCTTACCGAGTATGTTCTGACCTCCCAATGACAGTACGGCCTCCTCGACGTCCTCAACGCCAAGTTCCAGACGGCTCTCAACATCACCGCCGCCAAGGCCGGTGGCCTCCAGGGCGCCTACTTCGGCGCCTACTTCATCGGTCCCCTCACCTACTCGGGATGGATCGTGCGCAAGTTCGGGTACCGCTGGACCTTCATCGTCGGCCTGTGCATCTACGGCGTCGGCGCCCTCATGTTCTGGCCCTCGGCCGTCTACCGCTCCTTCCCGGGCTTCTGCGGCTCGCTCTTCATCGTCGGCTCGGGCCTGTCCACCCTCGAGACCAGCGCGAACCCCTTCATCGCCACCTGCGGCCCGCCCCGCCTGTCCGAGTTCCGTCTCGAGCTCTCGCAGTCGTTCCAGGCCATCGGCTCCGTCATCGCCCCGCTGCTCGCCGCCCGCGTCTTCTTCTCCCACACCGAGCCCAACGACCTGTCCAAGGTCCAGTGGACCTACCTCGGCATCGCCGCCTTCGTCTTCCTGCTCGCCGTCGTCTTCTTCTTCGCCCCCATCCCCGAGGTCACCGACGCCGACATGGCCCTGCAGGCTGAGCAGACCGAGGGCTTCCAGGACAAGCCCATGAAGAAGCAGTACAAGCTCTTCTTCGGCGTCGTCGCCCAGTTCTGCTACGTCGGCGCCCAGGTCGGCGTCGCCAGCCAGTTCATCAACTACTCGGTCGAGAGCGCCAACCTCTCCCACGCCGCCGCCAGCGACCGCTACGCCATCGGCCAGGGCCTCTTCGCCATCGGCCGCTTCGCCGCCGCGGGCCTCATGATGTACGTCAAGCCGCGCAAGGTGCTCATGGTCTTCATGACGGGCATCATGATCTTCATCGCCCTCTCGGCCGCGCTCTGGGGCGAGGCCGGCATCGCCATGCTCTCCATCGTGCTCTTCTTCGAGTCGTGCATCTTCCCCACCATCTTCACCCTGTCCATCCGCGGCCTCGGCCGCCACACCAAGCGCGGCAGCTCCTGGATCATCGCCGCCGTCTCGGGCGGCGCGCTGTTCCCCAGCCTCACGGGCCTGCTGGCCGACCACCGCGACTACCACATCGCCATGGTCGTGCCCCTGGCCGGCTTCGTCGTCTCCTTCGCCTACCCCATCTTCCTCAACACCGTCTGGAAGCACGAGCTCGACCACTTCAGCGCCAGCGAGATCGGCTACACCGACGAGACGGGCGGCGTCATCGGCGACCCGGCGCGGGACGAGAAGACGACCACGAAGCACCTCGAGGCGTGAGGGCCGGTGATAGGGCGCGGGACTGTGTCTCGGGTGCCTGCATGATTTCGGGTTATATAATGGGTATTTCTTCGCGCTAGGATCTGGTAGACTTTGCGATAGAATACAGTAATGCTAGAAATGGTTAATGACTTTTGAATTCAGCCCGGCGGTTCCTTGTTCTCGTTGAATGGTGACTGCTCTTGTTTTCGAAACTGCTCACTCCTCTCAATGTTCAATTGGTAGAGGAAGGCACTAGGGGAAACTCGGTGCTTCCTTGTCTGAATACGTCGAATTAAGCCATGGGGAAATCTTGGCAGTCTTGGTATAAATCGCCTCCTCGAGTTCCCCTCATCTGCTCCAAACATGCTTATATGCCAATTTTCACGGTGCGAAATTCTACTTCTCAGACCGAGGTTCGTCTCCGCGGTGAGATTTTATGCATGTATGCTCCCCAGAGTGAGGGGCGGGATGGGCTCTTGTTCGTGCAGGTTCTCGGGAGCTGTGATTTGTAAGACGAGCGAGTTTAAGAATACGCAGTTGGCTCGGTCAGCGGGCCAACTGGACCAGTGAATTACCGGCTAACAAGAGCAATGCAATAGAGCGTATCGTGGAAAGGACTGTGGACACTAGAATTACTCAAACGTATATCTTTGGGCAAATTAGCCAGAGCATGAGTCCCTGACGTGAGTCAACGAATTGAGTCATTCGTTTTGAGTGACTCGTGGGTTTCGCGCCCTATGAAAAAAGCTGGTGTTGTCTGCCGGAAACCCGGCATCTCGCAGATTGCTTAAAACCCGGCTGTTGGCCAAACGGGTTTGTGGGCTTTCGCCCAACGACCTTCTCAATGGGGATTAGAGGGCGGGTTATCAATAACCGGCATCGAAATCCTGTCTTTTTTTTTCCGTGAGGGGGACGGACAGGGCCCGGTTTTCCACGGGAGATCTGTATTTCGAGAAAAGAAAAACATGACTTGCTCATCCAAATGAGTCAGATGGATCTCTCGGACGGGCGCAGGCGGCGGGCGGTCCCAGAATGATGGGACGGCGAATCATGGAACCGCCCGGATTGCGGAGGGATGATGGGATGGCTACGATGTTCGGGGGTCGGCTTCTCGAAGGATTCGATAGCTTTATGCAGGGACCACACCAAAAGACACGAAACCATAAAAAGGGAACCGTCGACGCGCGTGGCCAAGAAGGCAAATCATCATCTGACACTACCAAACATCAAAACCGAGATCTAAATCTTGTTTCTAAGACAGCGAAACCCCAATCATATCACTGTTAACCAGCTTCCATTCGTCGCAGATCTGCACAATGCCGACCCAGGCCTCCCACCTCCCCACCCTCCTCCGCTCCGGGACCCATCCGATCCTCCTCCGCACCCTCGAGCCCCGCGACGCCGCCGCCGTCTCCGCCGTGCTCTCGGACCCGGAGAACACCAAGCACGACCCGCACGCCTCGGCCGTCTCGCCCGAGGTCGCCGCCCGCGTCATCGAGCGCATGCGCGAGAGCGCCTCCGTGCCGACGGTCCTCGAAGGCGCCTCGGTCGCCAGCGGGCCGGGCCGCGTGAACATGCTCATCGTCCACGTCCCCGGCGTCGAGAACGCGACGGGCTGCACCGCCGACGACGGCGTGGTGATTGGGTTCGGCGGCTTCGGCGACATTAAAGAGACGGCAGAAGGTGGGAAGAAGGTCCGCGTCGGCGACGTGGGCGCCATGATTAATGCCGAGTACCGCGGGAGGGGCTTCGCGACGGAGGCCATCCGGCTGGCGGTCGAGTGGGCGTTCACGGACGTCGTGGACGGCGGGCCGCAGCTTGATCGCGTCTCGGCTACGATGAGCGAGAAGAACGAGCCCATGATCGGGCTGGTGGAGAAGAAGCTGGGCTGGAAGGGAGTCGTGAAGCCGGGCAAGGAGGAGGGGGGAGGCGAGATGTACTTCGAGGTTACAAAGGATACATGGCGGAAGTGAGCGACGTCGATGGTGCTGATGATCATCGACTGAATGTTATTATGGAATTATGAGTTCACGTATGCCTCCCCATCACTGTATGCTGTTGACGCGTGACCTCATTGTACCACTCGATGCGCGTACCAAAAATGCCGATTAAAGCGGCCGTTCTATGATCTGATCTATCCCAAAACTCCGTCCTCTTATCCCAGAATCTGAATAAACAATATGCCATCCCCAAATGCCTGCTTGTCATGCTAAATGTTCATACCAGAATAGTCGCGCACTTCCATGATATCGTGTCGTGTCGTGTCGTCAGATGCAAACAGGAAAAAACATCACCACTTGTCGGGGCCGAAATGCCCTCCCTCGGGCACCGTGTTGTATGAGCAGGCCTGCCAGTCGCAGCCCTGCTTGTAGACTTCGGTGCCCCACCACTTGAAGCCCTTCATGTGTCCGGGGTAGATGAAGCCGAAGAAGACGACGACAATGCCGAACGCCAAGCCCGAATCCAACGCCGCGCTCATGGTCATCGTGTACTTTGCCCACCACGCGCTCCTCCTCCTCTTGACCAGGTAGTTGAATACGTAGCACACCACGGCCCACACCGAGAAGTTGAGTCCCGTCGCCGGGGGGATCCAGGCCATTGAGCCAAAGACTACGGGAAGGTTGATCTTGCGCACGATGCTGTGCTTCTTCTTGCGGCTGTAGAGCCACAGGGGGATTGGCATGATGGCGCCGATGAGGAAGCACCATACCAGGCCGCGGTACGTCGCGTTCGGTCCAAAGAACTCGCCCGGGCCGACGACGCCCCACAGGATGGAGCCGTTGAAGTGAACGCGAGCGATGGGGCACGTGAAGCCGTTGACGGCCTCGGACGTGCAGATACCGCTCACGTTGGCGAACATCCAGTTGAGCACGCCGATCTGCGTCAGGGACGACACGATCGTCGCGACCATCTGGACAGAGAACATGATGCGGGGCGGGATCTTCATGTAGTGGCCGAGCTTGAGGTCCGAGGCGAACTTGATGCCCTGCGCCGACGAGATGTAGCCGTACGTGACGAAAACCATGTTTGCGATCGGGCGTCCCGGGAAGACAACGCCGCAGATGAGCTGGCAGATGAGGTAGATGCTGCTGTGCTGGTTCGTGACCGCCATGATGATGCCGTTCGGGATGAAGAAGACGGCGCAGATGCCCAGCGCCAGGAGCAGGCCGTACCATGGAAGATGAATCGGGTAGCTGTGGATGTCAGATAGGATTTCCAGGGATTTGAGAGTTGTGCACGACTTACTACTCAACCACGAACATGCCCACCGCCAGCATGGTCACAAACGTTGCCAAGTACCACGACAGCGGTGCGTCCTTGTAGCGCTTCATGAGCCTGCAGTGGACATCTTCCCGGAAGAGGAGGCCTTCCAAGTTGGAGGAGGACCTCGAGATTCCGCCGTGGCTACTGAAAGACCGCTGGCGCGGGATGGGTTCGGGTCCACCCGATACCGGCTGGTAGACTGCCTGTCCCTCGTCGCGGGCCTCCTGGAGGGCGGCCTTCCACGTCTGCCACATCTCCTTGCCGTGCCAGCAGAACGTGTGCGTCAGGAGGGCGGCCAAGGCGGCAAACTGAACGCCGTAGCTCAGCACGTAGGTGATTGGCAAGAACACCCTGCTGTACTTGCTGTAGGCCTCCCGGTCGAACAGGAAATCCGCCGTCAGAATCTTGCTCACATCGTAGACCTTGCCCTTGTTGTCAAAGACGGACGACGACAGGATGGGCATGTAGGACGAGTAGTACAGATTGGCATAGTAGGCGATCGGGGCGATGAGCCACATGACGATAACGAGCCCGCCAATGACGTTCATGGCCGCCCAGAAGGGCACCAGCAGCGGCGAGCCGATGTAGGTGACCTGGGCCCAGTCAAAGGTCAAGGGGAACAAGCCGAGGCCGGACACGACGCCGAATAAGTTGGCTACAACGACGCTCTTGGGCGCAAACCAGGTGATGACGTTGAAGTAGCTCAGGCACGGCATGAGGAGGCCGGGGAGGAAGTAAAAGGCGAAGGCTCCGAACCAGACAATGTAGAAGAACTTCCACCTCGAGATTCTCCAGCCGTCGGCGATGCGGTTCTCCTCCTTGTGGAGCGTGCCAAACATGGCCGCAGACATGAGCGTCCCCGGCCAGATCATGCCGCTGGGGCGCACCAGGAAGCGGCGGGTCAGGCCGGCAAAGGCGTAGCCCAGAATCTGAGACGAGAGCGTGAGAAGCAGCTGATACGGGATAGTCACCTCCTGGTTGTAGAACTTGGACTGCTCGACGATGACGTCGGTAGCGAAGGCGAACCCGAAGGAAACGTTGCTGCTCACGTAGACGCACGTGTGCTCCTTCTCGTTCCACCGGCCCTGGGCGAGCCACCTTCGCAGCCGGGTGAAGCGGCTCCTCGGAAGAGAGCCGCTTTGGGGCTGGAGGACACCATCCACAAACTCTTCCGGGGGGTCGTTCGGCGACTTGAGGACGAAGTCCCAGATGAGACCGAGCGGGTGAACGAGCAGCAATGCGATAACGGGCGTGATGGCAACGCTAGGGTATCTTAACGAGAAGAACAAATTGGTCGAAGAACCAAGCACAGAAAACATGACGGAGAGGATCCACATTCTCGGGGTGTTTATGGACAAGGTGATGTTGTCAGTCGGCGGCACGGAGGCGCGCACGACCTCGTGGGGGGAATTGTCGACGGGGTCCTCCTCGGGCTCGCTCCCGGAGTAGTCGTCGTAGTCAATCTCTTCGTCGGCGGCGTCTGATTTGGCGTCCTCGAGCATGTTGGTCGGCACCGGAGCCTGGGCGACGCCAAATCGGCCGTCGAGACCTGTGGCTAGGGCGGCAGCGTCGAGGTCCTCGGAGACGCGCGAGGTCTGCCTCGAGACGGTGGAGAACCTCGACGAGGCGGACTTGGAGGTGTCGGAGACGTAGCGGAGAGGGTGGGCGTTGCCGGTCCGCGGATCAATGCCCGTGGGAGAGACATTGCGGCTCGGGTTCTGGGAGACGGCGCCGTAGGACGGAGCGTCGCTGGGCGCAGAGCGCAGGAGGGAGGGTTTCGAAGGCATGGCGCCGTCGTCTAGTTGCGGAGAGGGCGAGCGTGGGATCGGGTCGGCGGTATCGTCAGCATGTTCGAAGGCACTCGAGACGCGGGAGAGGGCGGAGGGACGGCTTCGCAGGGTGGAGGGGCTCGATCTCTCGTGGCGAAGTTGATGTGTCGTGTTATATGGGTCGGCGGCGGCGGCGGCTGGCTGATGGGACGAAGAGGAGGGAATCGAAGGACTCGAGGCATCAGCGAGAGGCAGAGGTTCCAGGGCCAGAGAAGCAGTGTCGGCGTCAGGGTCGGGAGGGAAGGGCGCCGCAGGTTTGCTTTTGAGGCCGGATGGTTTTCTTCTTAGACTCATGGTGGCTCACCAACCGATGCCGGTGGCAGTAGCCCAAGGCGGCAGGAAGAAGGAAGCGACGGGGTCAGAAACAGGTCCGACAGCAGTAGCGGCGGGGAACAGGCGGGCGAGGCGACAGGGAAGGGCCAGTAGTGTGTGGGCCGGAGGACTGACTTGGACTGACGGGATGTGTGACTCTGCGTGTGTGTGTGCGTGTGTGTGATGGTGGGGTGGGTGGTGGTCCAGGACTTCAGGTATCGCCGGGGGGTGTGCGAGTGATTGATTCAACGACTCAACTCGACATCCGGCGCGCGGCGTGCTGTCTGCCGTAGCGTAACAATTGATGACCTTGTCCAGGGCGTGGTTGGGCGCGCAGCAGCAGAAGCGATGGGATGGGCGGTGGTTCTTCTGGGCTTCCTTGCGTTTGTTTTGCCTTGCCTTGGTTGCAACTTGCTGGCGGGCCGCGAAAGCTGCTGGGAAGCACAGCAGAGCAGACTAGTAGTGGAGTGTACGGATGAGAGGCAGCTTTAGCGCAGCTCAATCGGTGGAAGCACTCCACAGAGCGACGGTTGATGACGGTCGTGAAGAGTATCGAGAGGGCGGGCAAGGCGGGCCACCAGTCATGTTGCTTTGAAAAGCGATAGAAATCAAAAATCAGAGGGCTGTGGGTGGACAATTGGCCGATGGATCACGGAGCGGAGGGGCGGTGGTGCAGCTGCAGCTGCATCTGCAGGCCTGGGAGCCTCCCTTGATCCTCCACTGTGCTCGGCCAAGGTACCTGGCTGTTCAGGTAGTATTGATGCCATTTAGGGTATCCGCTAGGTACCTCGTACATGTCGTAGATACTTCTTCTCCACTATATTTCGTAGGTATCCAATGTACCGAGAAACACTCTTGACTCGGCTCAACATCGACCTGCAGTCGTCTCGGCCTGTCTCATTCCACACATTACCGTCGCGTAAACAATCGCCTTGCGGTGTGAGTAGCACCTCACTATACTGCCCAATGTGCATGGCCTCGAACGCTGCGCCGGTTACAAATCAAATCGCTCCCACTAGTCGACGGATGGCGCCCCGAGGCGGTCGCGATGCCACGTCCCTGACGGTGAGATTTGCTGGTGTCAACCTCGCCTCATAGGCTCCCGGGACTGCAGGTCGCAACGTGCAGCAGCTGCAGGCTGCAGGTCGATCCCGCCTCCGGCTCTTGGGAAAGTGCGGATACGGCACATCCAAGATACTATCCGTCGATGGCATATGCAAGGCAGTCGGGGTACCTACTTGCAGCCGTCGACGAGTTGAAGACCTCTTCTGGGTCCCTGTCAGACTACAGTTGTTGGCGATGTGCCTCGGACAGGGACACGGACGGCCAAGCCAGATTGAAGTTGCGGATTGAAGTGAGCGACGGCTAGGGCGGGTGCTGATAACGATAAGGATTCCACCGGGGATGCCACTCAAGAGTACGCTATTAATACATACCTATTTTACTAGGTGTAGGCATAGGTATTAATACCGATTACGAGCAAATGTCACGCCTTCAAAACTTCACCAAAAATCAACAGAAAAGGTACGAAACTCCCGAGTCAAACGTCAAACGTGGCAAGGAAGATTATCAATCAGATTAGATAAAGAATGGGCGGGTAGATCAAACCTCTCGTCCGACAATTCCTGACGAGGCAGAGTCAGTGTCACATCATCCCAACCTGATGTCATCCCTGTTCCGTCTCTATGCTATCTTCACCATCAGCGCCTTGCCTTTCTATTCCTTCGTGATCCTCTCGTCTGCCATCCGAGCGTGGGATGCCGAAGCCAACCTCCAACGCCAGCACACAACATCAGCCAGCGCCCTAGAGGCAGCTGCAGGTATTAACACGTCGTGTTCGCTGACACGATGCCACTCCACCGTGCATGACGATGCACCCTTGAACCCTAATTCCCAGCCTGGGAGGCCATTTTTTCATCGGCGCATCGCCCAACCGTCCTGACGTGCCGCCACCTTTCAGCCTCTCCCAGGCCCGTGGAAATCCCACGTTGCTTTGGGCCTTTGTTGCCCTGTCCCAGGTCCCTTCTCACGACTGGCAGGTTACCTTCCAAGGCGCTTGCTCGCCTCCTCCCAGGTAAACATGCCCCAATCGCGTGCGCTTGCAGCGGATGCCTAAATCTACCATCTTCATGCCGACCGCCCCGCCCCAATCCATGAACCCTGCGGCCCCACCTCACCGTCCTCCGTCCGTCCAGACCGAATCCGAATCGGCGGTGACCTACCGCTCGCTCGCAGCAGCGGCCTCCCCAAAACAAAACCTGACGCCCCTCCGCAATCCCGATCCCGATCGCTTGCAGTGCGCGCACCACGTCGGCGCAAACGTGACGCGCATGCGAATCCAATCCTGCCGGGCCGTTGCATGCTTGACAGGCTCCTTTCCGACAACGTCCTGACTGTGAGGCAGCCAACATTCCACACACAAACACACCGCTCCGTCACATGACGTCTTGCGATGACTGTTTTCCGACGACTCTAATAGCGACCTGCTGTCCCTCCTAGCCCCGTGACCTCCCCTCCCCCCCGGCAGGAGGTGTGACGACAGCTTCTCGTCCTTCACCGGTGCGCCTTACCAGGTGTGGCTGGTTGGTGAAGGCTGGTACGAAGTGGGGCCGGGTCCGGTGCGGAGCCCCGATCGCACGGATGTCCTGGTCGGACCTCCCCGGCCACCTCACCACTCAAGAAGGCAATGGACAATCGCCTGTCCTTATGGAAGGGGATTATTGATTTGCATGTCAACAGGTGAGATGTGAACCAAGTCCATTCGATACGCAAACAATTCCCTGATCCAATGCATTCTAATGCTCCCAAATCAAAACAATCACAGAGTCCAACTCTGCGCCCCCCTCTTCTTCATCCTCCCCGGATAGCGGGCCGCCCCCCTTCCTTGCGTACACCTGCCACACCTCCCCATCGTTCCCTACCACGGCATCGATGAACGACCAGACATATTTCGTCCCCCTCCACGTCACAATCTCCTTCTTCTCGTCCGTCTCGTCCAGCACGATCCCCTCGCCGACGGGCAGCTCCGCCTCGAGGCCGTACTGCATGGCGCCCTGCAGCGCCGCGCGGCTCGACATAGGCACGACCTCGAAGCCGGCGCAGTAGTGCGTGAGGGAGTACCCGTTCACGAGCACCCAGTCGTCGGCGAAGCGGAAGCGCTGCAGGAAGCAGGCCTCGCCGCAAGCCGAGGCCGCGAGGTGCGCCCTGCCGGCGTCGACCCGGTGCCGGGACTCGGCGTGCCGGAGCGTCAGCGGGGAGACGCCCAGGTCGTACGTGTGCGCTTGCATGTTGTAGAGGGCGTCCTGGGGCGAGTAGAAGCTCGACAGGACGTGGAGGGGCATCTTCGTGTGTTTGGAGACGCACTCGTGGAGCACCGCGTCCCACGTCGTGGTGTTGGCGAACGGCGGCGAGTCGGACGAGTAGCACGGGAGGTTGGAGATGGTCACGGCTGCTGGCGGAGTAAGGAAGACGGCGCCGCCGCCGTGGGTGATTGCTACCTCGTCCTTGACCGACCAGTCCGGGCGTTCGCTCGGCAGGCCGATGTAGTAGGGATCCTTGGCGTCGAACTTGGACAGCCTGGAAAGGAGCTGACCCGGGGTCGGAAAGAAGATGTCGTCTTCGACGAGGCCAATGTACTTCTTGGGGTGGCCATCCTCATCCAGGGCTTTGCTAATTTCTAGCAGTATGTCGACCACCTCGAAATACCGTGAAACAGAGTCCAGATTGTCGCTCAACGTCAGGACAGTCGCGTCAATACCAGCATCCAGTAACTTGTCGTGCGTCGCCCACGCCTCTCGGGTAGTTGTGTTATAAAGTGCAACAACCACACTAGCCCCGTTCGCCGACCCGTGACCATCTGTAAGCCATTGTCGCCAGTTTCTGATGAGGCTATCGTTGGCGTTAACAACTCGGTTGTAAGTCGTCGCTATGCCGAACAGCAGGCCCGAGGCATCGATATCGCCAGTTTTGATTATTTTCGCAACGGGCAAGCTCATGTCCCCGCCGATGCTTGAGGGCAGCTTCGCATCGTTCAGTCTAACGCTCACCCAATCGCTGTCGGAAAAGACCTGTTGGACGTTCGTCATGGATCGGCGTTGTGACGCCTCGGGTGCGGCTCGAACTCGCCGGGAAAACAGCGAGACGTTCCTCGTCAGGCCGTGCTTCTCGCCGAGCGCCCCGAGATAGGCAGCAGCGTCGAACGTCGTGAGTGTCGTCTGCTGCGGCTTCAGCACCGGCACGAGGGGGTCGAAGTCGATGATCTCCGAGGCATCCTGGCGGCTCCGCACCAGCTGGATAAGTATGAACAACAGAACCAGAAGGAAAGTGGCCGCGTGCAGGGCCCTGGCGTGGTTTTGGTAAGTATACAACGGCTGCTGCATCTTGGAAAGCGTTCGGATAGAGAAAGATCCTCGGACGCCCAAAACCAGCTGGGACGAGGTCAGTGAGGGGCATCAAATGCTGCGAAGAGAATTTCTTTACGGTTGGAGGGAAATGACCGTTCTTTTGAGGGGATCATGGGGAATGTAAATGGCGATAAAGGGATGACGGGCGGAATTCGGCTGGCTAAGACACTGCACATACCCTCTCTCTCCTCGCCAGACGCGACTATTATTGTGTCCCCGATGGCAAGAAATACGAAAATAGGATTCTAGCGAAGCATTCTTCCCCGAGGTATGTTACGGTGGTAGTCTCTTGCTCCAGGTCCTCCAAGATGTTTGAGAGTCGAACGGGCATCGCGTTATGTGGCGCAACGCCGCATTCTCAACATCAAGCCCGTCCTCCCTGCGCAGATAAACTTCTGTTGCGCCTAAGTATCCCAAGTATCGATGCCATCTTTTGAGATTTTGGCTCATTGACCAGGTAAGGGTCCAACAAGAGGATGGTGTAGGTGACCAAGTTTGATCAAGCAGCGAGGCTTAGATCGAGGCTTAGATCCTCCCTGTTGGTCTCGGCCAGTTCCAACCCCTCGGTAAACACGAATTCGACCCTGAAAATGTTCTCCATGACCCCCTTGGCTGGGTCTGTTAACGGTAAAAGTCTCTCTCGAGTCATTGGATCGCATTGCTTCGCCAGTGGAGATGTTGTTCTCAAATGAGGGGCATGTCGGTCGCCTCGTTGCCTCATCTCCAGGCAGCAACAATAAACAGACCACGATAAAAGGCCGACTTCTCATGTTCTCGACAACCGCGTGGAAGAAATACCGTGATTCCAAAAAAGATACACACAAAAAGCAGAACCGAACGCCCGTGGCATTTTTAAGATTCAATGGCTGATCACGCCCTCAACCTGGATCCCGAGGCTGTTGCCGACTTCCACGGCGCACTCAGAAACTCAAAGCGCATCATCGCCGTTATCGGCGCGGGCCTCTCAGCTCCCTCCGGACTGGCTACCTTCCGAGGGACCAGCGAGGAATCAGGACGTGATGCAAGTTGCTTCACCCGCGGGCTTTCGCCACGACCCAGGCATAGTCTGGCAGTTCTACACCTTCCGCCGGCAAGAAGCGTTTCGCGCCAGTCCGAATCCCGGGCACTATGCTCTGGCCGAGCTTGCACGCCGAGTGCCTGGCTTCGTCGCTCTGACGCAGAATGTCGACAACCTCAGCCCCCGTGCTGGTCATCCGCCCGGCCAGCTCAAGCAGCTTCACGGGAATCTCTACACTGTGTCATGCTCCAACTCGACTGGGTGCGGTTACGTCGACCGCAACAACACCGAGGCAGTCCTGACCCCGGCCCTCGATCCTTCTAAGGATGAGAACGAGACATCGGGCAGCATCGACCCGGACAACAAGCCAAGAGCTAGCCCACTTCTCCTCGCCGGCATCGCACGGAAGCACGCGCAGATACTCGGGGAGAGATACGAGGACAACAACCCGACTACGCGCGACGTATCCGCCCTCAAGGCCCCAGACCAGCCATTGCCTGCTTCTGTAGCTCAGACCCGGCTGTATTCGGGCCTGAAGGAGGAGGACTTGCCGAGGTGTCCCAAGTGCAACAGCCTCCTGCGGCCCGGTGTCGTCTGGTTCGGCGAAGGCCTCCCCGTCAATGTCGTGAAGGAGGCCGAGGCAATATTCGAGGATCCCGAGCCCATCGATCTTTGCCTCACGATAGGCACCTCCAGCAAAGTCTGGCCGGCTGCAGGGTATGCCGAAATGGCACGCAAGAAGGGTGCCAGAGTCGCCGTCATCAATCTCGACGCCGCCGACGCCAAGAACATGCGCCCGGATCGGGATTGGGTGTTTGTCGGGGACGCAGCGGTTGTGCTGCCAGAACTGCTTAAGCCAGTCATTGGCGACGCTCGGGAATGGGATGGGAAGGCAGCGTGCCCTGTTTAAGATGTCAGTACGATATCACGAAGGGAGATAGTTCATGATCTTCGTTAGAAAATCTAGAGCAAAAATTATTCGATGCTTCGGGATACCTGGCCTGATTCTAGCCCCCATTTGCGTTGAATACTTACTGTGAGGTGTTCAGAAATCGCGTGGAGCGACTCTCGCTGTTTTGGGGAGATGCTGTGCAACCAGACCGGTTGAGCGATTTCGGCATTAGAGAACGAGAGAAGGAGCGGCTGCGCGGCGATCCTGCCTAGATTTCCATTGCAGTTTCCATTTACGACTAAGAGATGGAGACTGATGGGGGGGAAGGCGGGCCCCTGACGTTGTTCCTTCCCGAACTTCCTTCAATGGATACACCACGACCTTCCCACCAACTCACGCGTTCGCGTGAGAGAGGCCTCGATGGTGACGGCCTCCTCGAGTTGCACAGCCCCTCAAGCTATCCATCAACTCTCCTCAGACCCCCCTTCCCCCCAAGTTCCTTGGCCCCGTCGTCGGTCTCACGTAGGACGTCTTCGGAGATATTCTAACCCATCCCACCAGAAGCGTTCTTCCTCTCCACGCATCTATTCTCCTTCCGATGCAGTGCCACGGAGCAGTGGTGCAGCGTCGGCCACGACGAGTTTGCATCGAGGGCGCCCCTGTATAACCGTCGCCGTGAGGTATCAGGTCGCACGAGGTGAGGCAGCCGTTGTCGCCTCTTCAGGTTAGTACCACCGGAACATTACTCTCTCCGCAGTTCACGACTTAAGCTTCGTGGCCTCCTCTACATGCTGCGGTGCCAACCCTTACCCTTCGGTCAGTTCCCCAGCCTCCCCCCGTTGTCTTTCGCTTCCGTCGACGGACCCGGCTTTTAATTTCCCAACCGTCTCGCTAACATCGAGGATAGCAAGACCCGGGAGGGCTTTGGCCGCCTGTTCGTTCGGCTTCGGGATGTGAGAGACACCTCCCGCGCCTGCTTCCCGTTGCGGCCAGAGATGAGCGGCAGCTGGTCTCGTCTCTTGGCCGACAAAAGAGACGTGAACCTCCCGGTCCGTCCGCCAGAAAAAGCTACACAACCACACTTTGCACACACTCTCTCTCGCGCGTGCGTGCGACCGCGTTCCGTGTCTTCTGCATGGCAAGAGAGTGAAATATCCCGGAGTCGATGCGTACAGCCGCCCACGGCATCCATATTTTGCGTCGCACCGCGCATGGCGACCTCGCCACTTATCTCCTGTCACTCGCTGCGGTGTCACCGAGACAGCTTACGGCCATCTGAAACCCACACGATGGTGTCTTCGTCGATGATTCTTTGATCATCCGCAGCCCTGCTGGGTTTGTAGAGCCCGCCCCTACGGCTTCAGAATATTTCACCAAGTCTGACGAACCCGGCCCGGGTGGCTTGCCATGGCTCTCAAACACGTCGGCGGCAGCGTTCGCAGGATCTGGTGGGGTTCTTCGGCATCTTCAGCATCTGCAAAGATGGAAAGAGTTTCTCTGCAAACGCCCAGGTACCCGTAACGTACGCATTACCTGCAGCAAGGGTTCGAAAGCTGCTGCCCTTGATCTACCACCCCGGCAATGGTCTGGGATATCTCGCTCAATATCGAGCCGTCCAGCTCACCGGAATCTCCGTTTGCAAAGCAACCTGGCCAGAGAGACGCGACCGCAGCGGGTCCATTTCTGTTGAAAGTAGCGGTGCGCGGGAAGCCGCAGCAGCCTAATGCCTAACCAAGTTGTTGACGAAGCGCTAGTCAGGGGGTTAGTGACTCGACCGTGGCCAATGCCGTCTTTCATAATCTTAACGTCCATGGTCGGCGTAGTTTGACACTATTCCCAACATCACCGCAGCAACACCAGGAAGCGACGGGCACCACCCGGAGTCTCTGTGTCTGCGTATCTTCTCCGGGCACGTCAGATTACTACACTGATATACTCGATTTCAGGCTAGGTTCATCTGCGCAACAACACTGTCTACCGGGACGCGGCTACATACGCTTTGACCTCTTCAAGACAGGTCTACGCCAATCCACGGGGGGTTGTGCTTCCTGATGGAACGGCTTTTTGTGCTTCCCATCGGACATTTTTTCTTGTGCTTGTACGCCTGCAAGCTCGTGGGGGGAGAGAACAAGGGGCCTTACGGTGACAGCTGCAACCACCCCCCCTAGAACACGGGCGGTCCGGAGTGGACTTCTCGAAGAGCCGTCGAATATCTGACGAAGAGCATCGGTATGCCTGCGGATATGCACATAGGCTGGCCACAAAGGAAGTGGCCCGTCTTTGGCGGTCTGGTGATAGAGACCAGCCACCAGCTTTACGAATGGTGTTCGTCGGAAAGGGGCCACGGCTCGCAACCCAGGCTGAGCTGAAGCTGGTATGCTCAGCCATCGACGAGCAGACTCACCATCATCGACACCGACTTATCTCATCAACGTCTTGAGCCAGAAAGCGGGCCACGTGTGCCGAGTCAAGTTGACGTTGCCCTGATATTTTCAACGTAGTAGGAGGACAGGCTTTGTTCCACCATCTCGACCGACCTGCCAGGCTCAGTGGCCGGAAGGACACTTCATGCAGCTGCCCGGCAAGCCCACTCTACGAAATCCACCCCCGTGCGCCTCCAAACACGGCGCCCTTCCCTGTTTGGTCTCTGCGGGAGCTGCTGCTGTATTTGCGCTGGCAAACTTGGCTCAGTGACTCTGATACCTGTACGGATGGGCCCCGGGAGTGGAGAGACTCTGCCGTGAAGCCTCCCTCTGGACCAGCGCGTGAGCTGGTGCCATCTGATGAAACCCGCCTAGCCTCGACCTCTGGCCTTACACGCCGGTCACGGGGTGTGAACTCAGTGTTGCCGCCAGCGCCTATGCATTCAGACTGTTCAACAGGACGGCTCTTTTCTGAATTTCCCAACCTTTTCGGCAACTGTTGCGGAGACTGATGCATGGAAGCTTCCCCGGAGCCGTTTGGCACATCCGGCCTTCCAACCCCGAGACGACACACCCGATAGCTCGCTTTCCAGGAAACACGCAATCTTCGAACGTGACCTCACCTCCTCAAACTTGACCTCGTCTAAGCAGCATTCTTGAGAGGACCATATTAGGCTGGTTGGTCAGTCGAACAGTCTCGGAGTCTCCTTTTCTCTCCTCCATCCTACCAGTCACCTATCACTTCGTGGCATCACCTCGATACGGCAAAAGAAAGAGCGGTGGCCGGACACAAACGGATACCTTGATGCTGAGAGGCCGATTCCAAGACATCACGACAAAGGGGCCTTCACCGAGAGCACCGAAACCCAGGAAGGAGTCCCCGAGCCCCGTACTGGACTGCAGGTTCCGTTGAAGAACTGCCTAGATCTCCAAGAAAGACGACAATCTCGACCCTCCCTTGTCCTGGAGAACTTTGCCAGCGTGTGCTGCACTCCTAGCAGACGGTGAGAGGTGCCAGCCCCATCACTCCTCCCGGAGGGCGAAGACACCGGTTGTTTGTCGATTACCAAAGGGACCCTGTCTTTCTCTCAACCAGTCTTTCCAGTGCCTGCAGGGCCTGTCTTAAGTCTCCCATCTTCCCCTCCCATTCTCCTTTTAGGGACAAGCCCGCCTGCGCCGGTTCATCAGTCTTCTTTCCGCATCGCAGGACTACACCGCTTCCAAGACATATTCTTCTCTCCCGCACGCTACAAACAAGCCGGAAAGATGCTTTCCGTCTCCTCTCTTCTTAACCCGTCGCCCCCAGGGCCGCTCCCTCCTCCTCCCCGGTTCCTCCCAAGTCCTGCCATGTCCTCGCCCGGAAGCTGTTACGCAGACAGAGCCCCGTCGCCCTACCCGGACCAACGACCAGCCATACCCAAGCTCAAGATGGCCAAGGACCACCCGGCTCCCATGTCCAAGTACAAGCCGAGGGGCGTTATCAAGTACTTTCCCTTCGAAGACGTCGACGAGAACGCCCGGCGGGAGGTTCTGCGATTCCGCGTGGCTCCATTCGGACGGATTCAGGAGTCTTGTGCCCACATTCCCTACAACAGCGGCAAGAAAGACTTTTTCGAGAAAACCGGCCGAGAGAGCTTCGAAGGTGCGTATTTACGGCGTCGCGGAGGTGTCTTTTCTGATGGTCTTCTCCAGTTTTCAAGTACGAGTTCAAGGTTCCCGGAGAGGACAGCGAGTTCATCGTCATGTGGGACTATAACGTCGGCCTCGTTCGCATGACTCCGTTTTTCAAGTGTTGCAAATATTCCAAGGTAGGCTACTTGTCCCTAGATTGGAGACTTTTCTAACGCGAGCTGTAGACCGTACCGGCAAAGATGCTCAGCCTCAACCCAGGCCTCAAAGACATTACGCACAGCATCACGGGAGGTGCGATCGCGGCCCAAGGTGAGGCAGACCGACTCTCGTATTTTCCGCGCATGCTAACCGCGTCAGGATACTGGATGCCGTACGAATGTGCCAAGGCGGTGTGCGCCACGTTTTGCTACAATATCGCCGGAGCCCTTATTCCGATATTCGGACCCTCGTTCCCGTCCATGTGCATTCCGCCTGGATCTCCAGACTACCAGCGGATGGTAATCGACCATCGGATCGTCGAAGACGCCATCAGGGAGGCCGATCTCTCACGCAAGATCCAGCAGCACCACGCCTATTCTTCAGGCGCCCCGCCACATCTTCCTCCTGTCATCGATCACCGCCCGATGCGTCCGCTGCGAGACGACAGGCGACTGCGACTTAATACCCGGCTTATGAGCCCCTACAGCGACACTGAAGGCGAGACTAACCGCGCATGCCCCGACTCGGCGTCGAGCAGCGGGTCGGACGGTGTCGGCTATAGCTACGGATACCACGCGCCGCCGCCACGACATGCACTGCCGCCCACGTCGGGATGGACCCCGGCGAACCGTCCAGAGCCGCACCGCCTCATAGACGAGGGCTACCACTCACCGCATCCGTACCTGAGCGCGGTGCCGCGGTTCACCCCTCTGAACCGGTCGATGCCCCCGTCCCGGTCGCACTGGACGCACAAACGGCCGATGGAACACGATGACAGCGACGGTGGCCGCGACAGCAGGGAGAGCACCCACGGAAGCAGCCCTGCGCTGAGCTACGTGTCGGAGCAGCGTCGAGAAGAGGAGTCGGACGCCGAGCTGGCGGAACAGAATGCTGCCTTAGGTCTAATGACGCTGAAGGCCGCGCCTCGCAAGGAGCCTGGGTACATGAGCGGCGTGGACGGCAACGACACGCATCGTAGCAAGCGGCGGAGAGCCACGTCGGCGTGAGGTACGAGAGGCTAACAGGCGGAGAAAAAGCTGGACGAGACCAAAACGCAACCTAGATTCCCAACTTGGCTCACGCAACCTGTTTATGCGTTTTTGATTTCTTCTGGGTGGGATGAGGCTAGAATAGGAACGACTCAGGTCTTGTAACGATTTCCATGTATGTCCAAAGGCGTGCCGGGTGGGATGGGGCGTCGATGGATTTTTTAATGATTTCAGAGTATTTAATGACCATAACCAACGCCAAAAGTCGTCTTCTTCTTCCGCATTCGTAGCAATCGTGACTCCCTGATCCGTGATCCGTCTAGCTGCCCTTCTCCGCCGCCTTCTTCAGCTTGAACTCTTCGATCCATTTCTTGGCCTTGGGCGCCGGGACGATGTACACCCGCACGATGCCGTCGACGACCTCGACGTTGCCGCCGCTCAGCACCTTGAGCAGCGCCGCCTTCTTGCCCACCTTGACCAGCCCGCCCTTGACCGTCTCCATGTAGCACTCGACGCCGTCGGGCGTGTACTCCCTCTGCTCGTCCCAGGGCACGGGCAGGATGTACGACAGGTGGTCGGCGAGGCACTCCTGCTCGTTGAAGGCCTTGATGAAGTCGCTCTCCATGCTGACGGGGTACAGGAACACGACGGGGAAGCTCAGGCTCGAGGCCGGGTCGTCCTCGTCGGGGACGAGGCGCAGCCGCGCGTCCTCCATCTCGGGCGGCTGCGCCGTCTCGCGCGTGCGGATCGTCCGCGCCGCCAGCGCCGCCTTGAGCAGCGCCGCCCTCCTGCGCTCCTTGGACAGCCGCTCCTCCTCGCGCTTGGCTTTCGCGTCCGCCCGCTCCGCGGCCTTGATGATGTCCCGCGCCGCGGCCCGCAGCGCCGCGTTGTCCGGGTCGACGGCCAGACCCCGCGCGCAGGCGTCGTCGGCCTCGGCGATGCGGTCCACCTTGAGCAGCGCGCGCGCCGAGCGGTAGTAGGCCTTGACGTTCTTGGGGTTCAGACGCAGCGCGAAGCCGCAGTCGGTCCAGCAGGAGCGGTAGTTGTACAGCTCCAGGTTGCAGGCCGCGCGGTTGACGTACAGGCTCTCCAGCACGGCGCGCTGCTTGGCGATCTCCTCGTCGTCGTCCTCCACCTCGATGTCGCGCTCCTCCTCGTCGGCGTCGGCGTTCTCATCGCCACCGGCGGCCGCCGTCGCCTTTTCGGTGTGGAACGTCTTCTCGCCCTTGGCGCGCAGCCGCTCCTGCGCGGCGAGGATGTCGATGCCCTTGCCGTAGAACTCTTTCGCGTCGGCGAACCGCTTCGCCTTGAAGCACTCGTTGCCGCGGTCCTTGAAGTCCTCGCCGTTCTCGCGGGGCGTGCCCTCGTAGGCGAGCGCCTGCAGCGCCGCCACGTCGTCGTTCTCCTCGAGCTCCGTCATGAAGAGCGGGGACTTGTTCAGGTCCGCGAAGATCTCGTCCGCCGTCTTGCCGCTGAGCAGCGCGTGGCCGGGCGGCAGCGCCGCTCCCTCGGCCGCCGCGCCGGCGCCGGCGCCGGCGGCCTTCTCCTGCTCCTGCTGCGCGATGAAGGCATCGGCCAGCCGGTCCGTGAGTTCGTTGATTTGCACCATTTTTTTCTGGGCGTGGTCCCGGCGTTCTCGGCACTCTCTCAGTCTCGGGTACTTATTTCCGATCTTCTCTGTCTGACTGACAACTAAACTTGCTCAATTTGAACGGATTTCGCTGAGTCGAGATGTTGTGCTGTCTGATCGTCCTCTCACTTGAGATTTGGGTGTGTGTGACTCGGCCGTTGAAAAAATTGGAGTTTGTGTGGTTTTGCGGTGGCGATTTTCATTGGCGCAACGCCGGAATTCTGGAGTTGATGGAGAACTTAAGAACCTCATCGAACTACAACTCATGAACTAATCCCGCGATGATCAACAACGGGCCTCTTGGCTCATCCAATTCTTTCTTCTTATTTACGCCAGTCGATTATTCCTGACAGTTCACGCATCATCGAACCATTTGAAACAAGTCAATTCTATTAGAGCGCATACGCTATGTTGACTATCATCCCACGCCTGATCAATGCAACCCAACGCCGGCCCATGTGCTCGTCGCCAGACCAACAATAAGTGTAGTCCATGCGAGCTGCCTGAAAAGCAACCTAATCGATGTGTCTCGAGTCTCAACTCCTTGGATAGAAATTATATCCTCAACGCCGTCCCGTTTCCGTCGAAATGCAATCGAACTCCCCGTCTATCCCCCCGCTATTTTTGTTGGATCGTGAAAATCTTTTGAAACTCCCGTCCGGCCTTTCGCACCCATTTCCGTCACTGGATGCATATAGGCCTCCGCGCCTCATTGTGTACGACGTTCATTCATGACAACGTTCACTCGTCATCCGAAAACACCTCCGTGACGGTCACTCGAGACTCCTTCTTGCGCAGGATAGGTTGGGCGGCCTCCTCGCACATCATCTCCTCCTTGCGCTCGCGCTTCACGGAGAAGCACTGGATCGCTCCAAGGACAGCCACGAATGCGCTGCCATACCAGGCCAGTGCAGTGCAGTCGACTCTACTTCCTGCGGTGTACAGCCAGCCGGCAATGGGTGGGGCGGCCATACGGAAGCCCGCGGCGGCGCTGGCTGCCAGCCCGTTGACCTTGCCGAGTGCCTTGGGTGTCGGAGTGGCCTCCTTGATCAAGATGAGAAGCAGAGGGTAGAGAATGATGGACAAGACGTTGCGGACGGCAAGGCAGGCGTAGATGGCGGGGTACAGCATCGACTCGGAGACGAAGAGCAGGCTTGGAACCATGACGTAGGCGATTGGGTGCAGGACGGTGACAATGATGAACAGACGGTACACGCCGAGTCTCTCGGCGGCAAAGGGAAAGATGACCGCCTGGACGAAGAGGGCAATGACTCCGTTGACAGCCATAATCATGCCAACCGCACGCAGGGACAGGCCCAGGCCGCCAGGCGTGTAGAGTGGACTGGACGGCGTGGTAAGGATGGACATGGGATTGGCCGAGGCGCGGTCGTCTTCGAAAAAGATGGGAAGGAGGTGGTCGTAGGTCATCGAGTGGTACGTGAAGATGCAGAGCGCAGCAATGAGCGACATGATGGGCTTGGTGTAAATGGTGTATGTCTGATCAAGCTTCCTGGCGGCGCCCGGGGCATCGCGGGCCCGAACAGTCCCGTAGTTATCGTCTCTCATGTCGACTGCGGGTCGCTTCATGGCGTCCGAGGTCTCCAGCAAGGGGGTCTCTTCCGACGCGAAAGTGTCGTCGGGGAGGAAGACGCGGGGCTGCATGTCGGGGTGGGTCTCCTCGAGGAGGAAGTAGCCCAGAATGATGCTGACGAGCAGGAGCGCTGCGCAGACAAGGTTGGGGAGCAGGTACGGGTAGCGGTAGAAAACGCCACCGACGGGGAAGAGGTGAGGGAACGCATCGTGGGGATCGGCAAAGGTGCCGCCAATAAAGGGACCGATGATCGTGCCGATGGACCACACGAAGGGCATGACAGAGAAAGCGCGAGCTACGCAATTAGCACAAGAGTTGCACATAGCAGGCGAGGGATAGACTCTTACGCTCATGCTCTGGCTTGGTGACCAGTTCGCCGACCATGGTCTGGATGACACCGATATTGCCATTCAGGAGACCGCCGATGGCCCTGCCGGCCAATGCGATCCAGATGTTGGAAGCAAAGCCGACCATGACCATGCTGAACATGGTGCCGATGCATCCCAGCAGGAGTACGGGTTTCCGTCCGATGCGGTCGGAAAGACTGCCCCAGTACATGCCCATCAGGGCCTCCGCGAGGGAGAAGGAGGAGATGAGGAGGCCGGCGTAGAAGGAGGCATCTTCGGCGTTGCCAATCTCGAATCTCTTGACGAGGGCCCAGGCATAGGGAAAGATGGATGTGAGTGCGATGGGCTCGGCAAGGCGGACGATGGCTGGTAATAGTGTGTTAGTACGGAGGAACGCGGGAACCGGGACAAGTCGAGACACAGAATGTCAGGCAGGAGAGGAGAGGAGGGGGGGAATGAAGAAATGTGAGACTCACCAAGGAGGAAGAGCTGGACGGTAGGGAAGTCGTCTGGATTGCGAGGGCTTTTCTGCTTGGTTAGGGCCATTGTCTCTCGACTTGGTTCAAGTCTTACGATGCGACAGAACACTCGACTAGAAGCTACTGGAACGTAGAAACTTGAGGAGCGAAATGTCGGGATGCGTGTACGCTTATACACGTTTCTGTTCTCTCGTGTCTGTCGGCAGCAGCGTCTTGAACGAGATGGAGACACAAGGGAGAGCAGCAGCGTCCGTTCCCAGATGGCGATGACGAGAGTGAGAGAAGAGGAATGCAACGACGAGCGGAAGCAGGAGAGGAGCGAGGTAAATATTGCTTCCCAGACGTGGATCCGTGGACGATAGCGGCGGTCGGGGTGGACTGGACTACGGCAGGCTCTTGCAGACGCCGGGGGGTTGCCAGATGGAGCTAGAATAAAAGAAGGATGGGCGGATGAAAGCGGGAGCCAGCGCCGGAGGTTGCGTGGTGTGGTGAGCCGGGTTGTCTTGGTCTTGGTGTTTTGGTGCGAGGAATGCAGATGACGGGCGGAGCAGACCTGCCTAGGAACGAGGTTTTTTTTTTTTTTTCCCCTTGTCTCCCTCCATCCTGATACAACGACCTACCTACTCGACTTACACCGTCTCGGCGCCAGCGACACAGTGCGACTGCTAGGTAGGGGGGAGGGGAGACGTGCAACTTGGTGCAGCGCCGCGTAGGTAGGGCGCCGGTTGGACGAGGGGGACACTGGAGGTGCGCCCAGATTTCCAGACCAACGGCCACGGCCCACCAACTAGGGCAAGTTGGCAAGGACGCACTGCAGAGCGCAGTGCAGCGGGTGGAAGCCGCGAGGCCTGGCCGCTCATGCGCAGGGTCAAGGTCAAGCAATGTATCTATCGCCTATGCAGATATCGCGGATGGCAGGCGGGTTCGGCCTGGGATACTTGCATAGGTGGCGCACCTACGGATAGGTAGGGATCCACAGACATGCGGGTGACGGGGGAGGGATCTTGCGCTAGTTTAGCGTCATTCCGGCGCACGGTCCCTGGGACAAATAGGTATCCGCTTGCAAATGGAAGTTGCAGTTGTGCGCTAGCTGCTCATGCAGTAGCTCGACGGTGACTGCCCGGAGTGGTGCGTGTGAGTGGTGTGTGTGGTGGGATTTTTTTTTTCTTTTCGTCCTGCTTCCCTTCCACTTCCTCCTCCTCCTCCTCATCCTTTTCCCTCTCGCGTGAGCAAGTGGACACGGCAAGGATGCCGACGCCGGCCGTCGGTTCTTCGGACGAAGTAAGGCGAACCTCAGACGGGAGGCGCTTTTCTTTCCTCCTTGCCCCTCGCCCTCGTCCTCGCCCGCTGACCACTTCACAGTGATCACACGGCCACTCTGGTCAAGGATCTCCCAAACCTAACGTTGCGAGCTGCGCCTGTCAACCCTCCAAAAACACGCCAATGCCGGACGCCAGCGGTTGGCGACCACTTTCCGCCTCTTCAACTTGAGACGATGAGCTGTACATGGTAGGGGCGACTCTCGATGAGGAAATTCGCTCCCACCGCAATTTTGGACGGCGCCCGCCTTGGTTCTGCTCGCTGATGTCCAAGACCAGCCGCCTGAGGACATCGGTCGTGTCTGTGGATCGTCGTCAATGGCCATGTCACCAGAGCACTGCAGCAGCGGACGAATGCCGATGGGAGTGTTCCACGCGAGTGCCGAGTCTGGCCTGTCTGCTCTGGCAATCTGGTCTGTTCCGGTCTCCTCAACTCTGCCCCATCGTCGCTGCGTGTCACAACACGCGATCTCACCGCAAGGATTACAAGCTGGCAACCTGGCCTGGCCTGGCAGCAACGCAACCAAGATACCGGCTGCGTATGGCATGGGGTATCGAGAGCGTCCTCTGCGGCTCCATGGATCATCAGTTATGGGCTGGTCCAGACGGCTCGTCTGCCTGCAAAATTGCTGACCCTCGATGCTGCTGCCCACTCTTCCCCAGTTCATGGCCCAATTCTGTCATGTCCGACGGTACTATTGGCTGGACGCTCCGACGCACTTGGGACGCCTACCTAGTTGGACCGAGAATACTCGCACGGTGCTGCGGGTGCGCCGCATCCTTGTATCCGAGTTTGTTAGTCATTGGCCCACCTGATTGGACGGCGCCCTCAGCACCTCCGACGCGACGCTGTCAGTTCTTCTCCGCCACCACCAAAAGTTCGCATCTCCAGAGTCAGACTCCCACCAGCTCACGCACCTTCGACGCTGTTCTCTAGCGCTACTACATGTGCGCACTTCAGACGCCTGTCGCATATGCACCTGGATGGGCGAGTCCCTACAGGCTACATCGCCTGACAACAGCCGTTTCCACTTTGGTCATACCTCACAAGAACAGCTCAGCTGTCGGACACCACTCTGTCTGAGCCGAGCGGGGTGACAATTACGACGATGAATACGGATAACCCCTTCCCACATCTTCAATTTCCCGTTCCAAGGAAAGGTGCAAAGCTTTGGGGAAGCCAGGCTGCTTAGCCTTCCGAGATCATCGCCAACAAGATGCGGTGAAGAGGACATGACGACGTTGTGGAACCAGTCCAAGTTTGAGATCAGGCGGTACGAATGGGCGACGAGTGAGGCGATCGGACCAAACTGTGGGAGATCTCGAATCCAAAGACTAGCCCGGCTGCAAACCAAGCTTGTTGACAAGGCCAGACCGAGGGCCGGCAGCAACAGCAATAGCAACAGTGCGCGGGCGCGGGCGCGGTAGTCGGCCCCCCCAGCATCGCGCCGACGTCGGTCAGCCCCGGTCCTGGTCGTTGCCCGCATCTGTTGACAGGCACCGCTGGCGGCTTATTACACTACTACCTATCTGTGGCCAAATTTTCCGGCACTGCACGTCGGTTCACCAGCAACGGCTGCAGTGCATCCTGTGTTCAGCCATCCTGCACTCTGCAGTGACACCAGCCCAGGAAGCCATCCTGTCGCGTCATTCTATTCGCGGGTGGCATGTCGTCTGCGTCCGTCACGACCTGGGCTTGGGTATTCCGTGCGAGGGCTCGTCGCCGCATGCGAGATAACGCTGATGAGCTTCGCGCACGGCAGCACCGCCTCGGGAGCCAGCCCTTATCTCACATCTCAGCTATCTTTGTTGGGCCGGCACAGAATTACGCTACTCCGTGCCTACCTATAGCATGTTTTCCGCCGTCCCCCGTCGACTGACACGCACCCACCACCTCCCTCTTTAGCGCCGCCCGCTGCCCGAACCCACCGCTACGCTCCGTGTTTCTATGCCCCACCACCCATATGCAACGCCGCTAAGAGAATCCCGGGAGACCGTTTATATGCATTTCCCGCATACACTGTATCCTCTTCGCTTCCCTCGGTAACACGCTCGCCGACCTCCCTCCATCCTTTTCCAAACACGAGTGCTGGCCCGTCCATCCTCTCCACCGCCTTTTTGGCCAACCTGTCCTCGACTCCTCCCACCAAACGGTCTACCACCCGACCGTGTGTCTGCAGCAACTCTCGTTTCTTTCGCTTCACTCGAATTGGATGTTCCTTCGAGAAAGTCGTCAAAATGCCCCCCTTACGTCGACGTTGAATCTGTTTTTCGCCGCCCCGCATCTCCATCTGCAGGCATCACCTTCCGGCCGACCCCATGACAGGGTTCTTTACACTATGGGAACTTGCGCTAGTGCCCGTTTGGAATCCTTGGGGGGTGTGAAGCCCATGGCGAGGGTGGGGTGGGTGGCACTGGGCTGCCATTGGAACCATGAATGCTCTTTGACCTGCTGCTTCTCTTCACACGTGTAGAAGTCTACGAATCTGAGTCACGGGTCAATGAAATGGCTCAGGGCGAACAACAAGCCACAAGCGAGTTTATTTTGGACTACTACCGACCGCAACCAATACGAGTGTGCGGCGGTTCTTGCGTGGACAACCTCCTAGGTAGGTAGGTATCCCCCACCACCATCTTGCCAGTGCTGAGCTGGCGACCACCATCTCGCCACAAGCGGATCACACTGTTGCGGCAACCAAGACGGTCGCCACCGCCGCGCATTTCATGGGAAACCAAAAACAAAATCCCATACCACGCCGTCCCAATTGCCGGTTTTCGATTTCGATGCTTATTTCTCGACTAAGACGTTTCTTCAGCAGGCCAAAGGACAAGGGTGTGCCATGGTCCCTGAACTCGTGCTCCACCAACCCCGCGCACGCCATCCTATAGGGCGCTGACGTTCTCGCCAACCCCCACGCTGTGTCGACGTCGTCGTAAGAGCCGCCTTCAACGTCGTCTCTTGTTTTGTCGTTCCGGTACTGTGTTGTTTGTGAGGGCGGCCGTCCGTGTTTGTCGTAAGCAATAGGTGTTGGGGCGCAATCGCATCGTGGCATGACGCATCGGATGGTCGCCAAGCGGACGTTGACGCAGACGACCAGCAAAGCGGGCTTATATCCGCTGCTTCGCTTGTCGCCTTTTGGTAAAATCCATACGGTCAACTGTTGTCTAGCATGTGCTTTCTTTGAGTTCTGTGGCCTGGTTGTCATTGACGTGGACGTATTATGCCGTGTAAGCGCCACATTACTATGAGCGTGTCGCAGTCGAATGAAGGATTGTCAACGCGGCAATCAACGATAGAGGCCAGGTCGAGACCCTTAGTCACTTACTTGGTCGACATTCATCCCTCAGCTACACTAGAGAACATGCCGTAGATAGATGACGAGCCAAGTGGCAAGGCCCGTTGGATGGCAGCGTCTTGATGAGGCGTTTCGGCTGTCCGAGGCCATGTCACCTCGAATGGAAAGGATGCCATCCAGATCATTTCAATACCCCCTATCGAATCCCCTCTTTTCGTTTGTGATTTCTCGCGTGACATACGGGCGATAATAGAACCCCCGCTACAGAGGTCCTCGAGGCTTCCGCGAACTTGCTGGTTGCTGTATCTCGTCAACTTTGAAAGTTTCTGTCGATTTTGACGAACTAATAGCAAACTATTGCAAATATTTTTCTCACTTTGCTTCGACTGTGATCCTGAGCCGTGACAGAAGTCTCCGCCGATGCCTCCGAGACGCCGTATTATAAGACATTGGCGTCATCTTCCTCATCATTCCTCCTGCCCTAGATAAGAATACCGCCCAATTCCAAGGAAACGTCGGTCCAGCTTGCCATTCAGAAGCGGACGCGAAGGACTTTTTATTCGATTTACAAGTAAGTTAGAAATGGATCGGAATAGCGAGCATTGAGGCAATTCACGCTATACGCCCAAAGTGAATATTTCCAAGTTCCTGTACAGACCTGGGCCTACCTCGCCTTGTTCAGTCACGTCCGTGTATGCTCCATGATTGCGTTTGAAACCATACTCGGGTAAGGCCTTGGAACTTGTCAGGGGGCGAGATGGTTGTGCGTCCATACTGCGAAGTTCACTCTCCGACAACACATTCCTTTCTTCCTGGTTCCCTACGGTTTTCACTGAACGCATACAAGTTGACAAGGAATGGGAGGAATGAAGACCCCGACGCAACCGCATCTGCGGGTCTACGGGATCGCCGCCATGTCTTGAACTAGCCAGTTTCGCTCCAAAAGTAGGTATCCCAACAGAGCCCCCCCAAAAAAAGCTCAACAAGCTCTTCAACCGTGCACAAGAGTTACAACTTCCATGTCACGCATTCCTTCGTCGAGGCCAGTACGGAAGGAGGAAGTCATGTTTGCCAATGTGCCATTGCTCCAAGTATACCCACGGTAGGCCTCGTGGGTTGACGACCTCGCTTTCCTCCTGCTCGCCGTGGTGTCTGATTCTTTTCGTTTTTTTTCGCCTTGGCTTTGATCTCGGTTTCAACGTTGGTCAGAGCAGAAACGGTCGGTGATCTGGGAGTCCTGACAACGGGCGCCGACCGAGTCTAGGTGAGCATTTCGAAGCCCTGCGGCGGGGTCGTAACTGGATCAACGCACGTGGACAAACTCCCGGTCGCGAGTAGGCACTGTGACTGCCTCCTACGATCGTGCAGAGACTACTCATCTGGAAGGAGGAGATCGGTGGGTGCGGACAACAACTGGCGAGAGAAGAGTTATGTGACTTGAGCGTGTGAGACCCTTTTAAAGTCTCTCGAACACCACAGAACCATGCTCCATCGAGCATTTTGCAACGGGACGTCCGCAGGAACGAAACTTTCAAGCCAGCTGGTTGCCTCAAACTTCAAAGAGTAAATGAGGGTGATTCTCATACGGCACAGATCACGGGTGGCCGTTTCCATCCGAAATCACCAACTGGACTCGGGACGAACATGCTTAGAACTCAGGCCGAGGAATAGTAACATGGGACGACTGTGGCCTGCTGTGCAGCAGCAGCAGGTTCTGCAGGAAGTATTCGTCATACGCAATCCCTGGCTCTATTCTGTTCTTTTTTCTGTATCCCAAACTCGTCTAAACCCCCACCATCTATACATCCCTGGCACCCCCATTTTCACCCACCCACCAGACCGAATGCCCTCAGACGGTGTAGTCCAACCTCCCATCCCCAAGCACGCCCCAAAACTCCTCGACAATCTCCCTCTGCCCGCTCGGCGCCCCGCGGACGGCGAGGTACACCCGCTCGTCCACCGCGGGGTCCCACACGCCCGGGTTCCCGCCGGCCATGACGCCGCCGGCCTCGGCCAGGATGCACCACCCGGCGCACACGTCCCACGCCCAGCACCCGCCCTCCCAGTACAGGTCCAGCTGGCCCGCGGCGACGGCCGCGAGGTTCAGCGCCGCGGAGCCCAGCGCGCGCATCGAGTGCACCATGGCGCCGCCCGTCTCCTTGGTCGCCGCGAGCTTGCGGAACGTGGCGGCCTTGAGCTCGAAGTTGGGCCCGTCGCGCGTGGAGCCCCACTCGCAGGCCAGCAGGGCGCTGTCGAGGCCCTTGAGCGGGAGGGGGCTCTTCGCGAGGGGCAGGCGCTGGGCGGGGCCGCCGGCGCGGCGCATGTAGGCGCCCTTGCCCTTGATGGCGGTGTATAACAGGTCCTGGAAGGGGTTGTAGATGACGCCGACGACGGGGACGCGGTCGACGGCGAGGCCGAGGGAGATGCAGGCGTCCGGGAAGGAGTGGACGAAGTTGGTGGTGCCGTCGATGGGGTCGACGACGAAGGTGGGCTCCGGGCCGAGGCGGGTGCCCTTGGTGTACGTCTCCTCGCCCATGAAGCTGATGGAGGGGTAGGCCGAGCTCAGGCGGGTCGAGACCATCTTCTCGACGGCCTGGTCCGTCTCGGTGACGATGTCGACGGCTGTGGGTGGGGGTGGCGTCAGCTGGGGTCTGCGGTCGGTGGGTACGAAGGGAGGAAGGGGGACGCACAGTTGAGCTTCGTTCCTTGGTCGATCGACGACGGGTTCGCGGACATGATCATCTTGCCCGCCTCGCTCGCGATGTCGAGGAGGGTGTCGTGGATCTCCTGGAGGTTGAGGTCCGCCATCCTGGCTGCTGCTGTCGTTGTTTCCTTGTGCCAAGAGATTCGTCCAAAGTCAATTCAGTTCCTCCGCAGTCGTGAAGAGGGTATCTCGTCGAGGAATGGTGGTGCTGTCGATCAATGGGTTTCGGAGTTCAAGCTCGTTCACCTTTGGAGGGGTAGAGGGGAAGGAATGCGATGGCGGGGAATTGGAGATGAGGTCACCGCGGCGGAAATAGTGGAGACGGCGGGCGGTTGTCGCCTGTCCTGACTCCAAAGGGACCTTTTATTCCCATTGAATTCGATGTCCGGCTCCCACCCCGGACGGTTGTCAGGTCAGGCTTCCCAACGGGAGGGGTGGGCTTGGCGGGTTCGGATCAGGCGGGCGGGCGGACAGGGACCCGGGGGTTTGTCGGCCAATCGTCGCCCGCGGACTGCGCATGCGACTGATGGGAGCTGCAAATCAGGTGAGCCGTCGTTCGTCCAGCTCCTCGCCGCGGGTTGCCCGGTAAGATTGCCGGGAGCGGTAGGCCCGGCGGGTCGTGGTGCTTTGTCCCGAGGGAGAGACATGTTCAGGGACCAAACTGCGTCGATCGCGGTACTGTGTAAATTTATTGTCTCCGCGATTGGGAAAAAAAAGTCGAGACGACAAAATAGGGAGAAAAAAAAGCCAGACCCAACGCCATGGATTCTCATGAAAACACACATCCCACATCCCGATCGTGACATGTCCCGGAGCCCGCCACCCCGGCTCTCTTTCCTTACATCATGTCCTTCGTCGCACTGCCCGAGGACAGACTCCCCCCTTCCTCCGTCCGAAGAAGCCAAGTTCTCCACGAAATACAACAACCGCTTCGTCTCGTCGGACCATCTCTAGAGATTGCGGTTTCTTTCTAGGCAGTGCCCATTCTCGGCGATTTATAGCGCAACCGTGCCGCCCTCACACCTATACGTTCTCTCGGAAGATGGATCTCCGCTCCGTCGGGCTCTCGCCGTTGTCCTTCTGCTGCTGCTGAGGTGCGGTGTCGACAATCGGACGAGGGCTGACGCCGCGGAGGCTGATGTTGCTCGGCTCGGCGTCGTCGTCGAACGGATTCCTGCCTCCCTTGGGGGCGCTCAGGCCGACGTCGTTGTCGCGGCTCAGGCTGCGGCCCCTCGGCTCGTCGTGGGGCAGGGGCGTGCTGGCGAGGTTCATGTTGTAGCTGTTGCCGGTGCCGCCGCGGTAGCCGAGCTCCTGCTCCTCGTAGTTGCCGTAGGGCCCGTACGTCTCAGCCTCGTGGCCGACGCGGGTGTCCCAGGCCTCATCGGGGTCGAGGGGGCCGAAGCCTCGGCGGGCGGTGTCGCCGGAAGGCTGCTCGTAGGCGCCGGCGGCGGAGCGGTTGCCGCGGTTCTTGAAGGAGGAGATCTTGTCGTTGAACCAGCCGACGACGCCGCTCGGGGCTGGGCGCGGGGGTCCGTAGGACGGTGATTCGGATTTTCGGAACGGTAAGTACGAGGATAGCGACGGGGGCGGAAGCTGCGACGGGTTAGCACGAGAGGACGAGGAAGAAAAATAACTCGGTGCCATGCGATCGTCTTCCAGAACCGAGCATCAAGCGAATGGGAGGAGGGGACAGTCGACTTACGCCTAGTCTCCGGGCGCGAAGCTGAGTGAAGACGACCCAGCCAACGGCGGCGACGATGAGAATCACCAGTATGGCAATAACGATGCCTCCAGCGGCCGACACCATGGTTGCGATTCAATTGCGACGAGGATCCGTCGTCCTGGGAGAGGTGCGCAGCGTGGTGGTTCAATCGGCGACGATGGTCGTAGGTATGCGGCAGGCGATGGAGGTCCGGCTCATGGGCAAGGCAAGAATGTGGTAAGGCAAGTGTGCTGACCTACCTATGGTATGGTGGTGGTGGAGTTGCAGTCAATTGTCGCCGGAGCTGAAGGTCGCAGTGTGGCTGTGGCATGTGCGGAGGAACAAGCGACGGGACCCTACGCCGTAGGTACGGACAATGGAGTGGAGCGACGAAGCGTGAGAGAGGGCCAGGGAGTCGGGAAAAAAGGCGCTGCCACCTGAGGTACGCTATTACAATGGATGTACGACCTATGAAAGAACGCCCAAGCCCAGGCGAAACCTTGTTTGGGTTGCTGACGAGGCGGAGCGCAAGGCCAGGTCAGCAAGTAGACGTTGTACTCCAAGCTTGCCTTTCTTTGCCTTACGTACCTGTTGCTACTTTGTAAAAGAACAAAAGAGTTGCTACCTACATACGTATACGTATGTACCTAGGTATTTATTTGGTTGCCTTCCGCTTTCTTTCTCGGCTCGTTCCTTGGTCATTGGTTCAGCTTCAGGTCTAAAGTAACACGAAAGGCGGGTGGTAAGCACCTAACCTGCCAAGTTGAGCGCGGTGGGCTGCTGCACCCTGCAATTGCGCACTTTTTAGGCTCCCTCCAAGCGAACATACACCCATGGGGAGTACCTAAGCCCCTCCACCTGCCCCGGAGCTTGGCCAACATCCTGCCTGCCTCCACTGTCAGCTTATTATCACCTTGGCTTGGTTGCGTAAGTCGTGTTTCCATGGCGGGGGGCCCCTCTAGCGGTTGGTGCGCTGTGCCGCGAACCCCGTACCTGTCCAATCACCGCCTAGCGCCTGCCGAAGAAACAAACAGCACACTGCGCGGTAGGACCAGCGCACACTCCATTCCGTCTGAGGCCGACGTGGTGTAGGCCCGTCCGTATGTAGTATGTGTCTTCTCCAGGAAGGAAGAAAAAAAAAACCCCCAAACATCGAGAGAAGCTCAAGCTCCCGTCCTGTCACGTTCATGGCTGCCGCCATCAATGGGAACAGGGACCCGGGGAGCCGGTCCTGGGTGGCCGAACGCAGCGCAGGATTGCGCAGGCGCCTTCTCAGCGGGCCCCAATGACGTGCTGTCAAGCTGTTGGCGAGCTCTCGAAACGAAACCAGCTCGGCACCCCTGCAAAAATGGCGCATTTTGCCATGCTTTGTTTCCTCTTGGAATGAAGTACCGAAATGTCTATAGCAAACCCCTTATAGCCGACGCAACGGGCTCTGACTCCAGTGGGAACCTTGCTCCCACAACCCATGGAATCGCACTGTCGATACGGGAAACACAGCGACACTCAGGCATCTTGCCCCTGTCTGTCGACCGAAACTTAGCGCCCCCAACGAGACACTTGACACTGACGTTCGGCACCTTCACGCTTGCGGTTGTGGCTTGGCAATCGTGACATGTCAACTCTATTGAGAGATCTCTAGACTGCTATGGCCATCCTGGCTCTCGCTCCCCTGACGAAGATCAACCCCATAATGCAACCCCTAGAGCCTATTTCTGGGTATCACACGAAACATTGGTCCCAGAGTCCTCCGCCCCTGGCGAACTTCTGGCTGTTGACGAAGGCGTCCAGCTTGCACCGTCCCAGGTCGTCTGCGCCGCAACCGTTCAGCGGGACCACCCTGTCGTTGACGAGAATCCGGACCATCTCCTCGTCCGACCCGCACTTCATCTTCTCCACGTACATGCGCGCCGCAAAGGGCACCGTCCAGCTCGCCGTGAATCCCTTGGCTTCCTGCACCGACGTCCGGTTCGTCTTGGACAGCGGTGCCGTCTCGTTGTACAGACCGAGCGCGCCGTAGATGCTCATCATGTCGTTGTCGTGGCTAAAGTCCGCGTAGAGCACCCTGTCGAGCGGGAAGCTCAACGGGTCTGCGTCCAGTGTCGAGTTGGTCGACGTGCGGTCCTCCACAGGCTTCTTCGTCAGCCGCGCGAGCAGCTCGTTGGTGAAGCCGACACCCTGCGTCGGCCCGAGCGGGTTGCCCGCGTTGAAGCCGTAGTACTTGCCCAGCGTCTCGTAGTACTCGAGGTCCTTCCACTCGTCCAGCGTGAAGAGGTCGCAGAACCGCGACTGCGTGCCATTCACCACCGTGTTGAACGGGCACAGCTGCATGAAGCTAACCGTATCCTCGGCGTTGATGTTGGCACCGGGCAGGTTGTCGTTCAGCCGCCGCATGATGGGAGCCGTGAAAGCTTCCCGCCAGGCAACCTGGGCCTCGTCGCCGACGTTGGAAAACTTGCCGTCCTCGAACGCCGTGCAAAGGCTGTGGTCCAGTGTGTTGTTGATGCCCTTGTCCTCGGGGATGATCATGAGCCGACCGGAGAGACCTCCGTCGGGGCCGCTGTGGCCGTCGCGAATCTTGGATCCGAAGAAGCCTTGGGTCCAGTTGAGGCCCGACTCGATAACTCGGTTCTGGCCAGAAGACCTGATGAAGGGATCGGCGTTGGCGGCGAGCGACTGGTATCGCTTGTAGAACGACTCGCCCGACTCGACCATCTGCCTCTGGCCGAATTCCGTAAGCTCATCGGCGCCGAGGGTGTACTGGTAGTCCTTGATGAACTCGAAGCCCCTGCCGTACTGGGTCACGCGGGTGTGGATGCGATCGACAAGCTCCTTGTAGACGACGGTCTTGCCGGCCGTGGGGTCACGGTCGCCGTGCCGCGAGAGGACCTGCGCGAAGGTGATCTCGCAGCCTTCGGGCGTGGCGGCATTGATTTCAGACGGGACCGAGAAGAAGGGCGAATACTGGCCCCAGAACTGTGAAATGGGTTCGTCGCCCGGCGCCTGGCCGCTGACGAGACTGTTGGTCGCGTTAGATGGAGACGAGACGGCTTAGGTGTACGCCGCTAAACGAGAGCGTTTCTCATAACTCACCTGAAGCCCAGTACCAACGAGAGAAGGGCGGCGAAGACCATGGCGCCAAGTGTGAGGATGAGAAGACGGCGTTTTTGATCGGGCCAGTACGTCTCGGGATAGTCCTCGATGTCGTCTCCCTCCCTGGCTTCGTCCGGGACGGAGCTATATCTATATGCCTTGCCCATGATGAGGTCCCTCACGGACCTGTAGGCCGAGGAAGCGACGTCGGAGACTCGACCCATCGCGGCAGCTGGACAGCAACGTCGACGGGGAGAGGGGGATGGGATTGGGGTTAGCTTGTGTCCAGGTATTGTTCTGGTGCAGCTAGTCGCGTATGATGCAGGGTCCGCTCGCCGCTGCACCCCAGTGTCCCTCTTTTTCCAGGGGTCAGGCCGGGTGATGCAATGTGGGTAGAGAGGCTATTAAAGGCCTGACTCCTGAGAGCAAAAAGCGCCTCGTCTGGTGTGTCAAATTTCAATGTGCCTGAAGTCGGCCCCTGTGTCGGGGGCGCAGAAGGTGCAGGTTATGTCGGTTGAAAACGAACGGCAATTGTGCACTACTTTCCAAGGGGGCGCGGTCCGGGAGACCCTGGGAGGTTATTTGACAATTTACACTAGGCGCTGATGTGGCGATGGAAAACGGCTGTGGAACGTTCTTAGTGTAGCGACGTCGTGGAGGTTTCAACGCCTGCCGTCGGAGCGTCTTCGGCGGTGACAAGGATGCCCGGGCGTTGGCAGGGGAGTTAACGGCTTCTCTAGCGCGGTCACGTGGGTCGATGCGACTCCGTGTCAGGTCTTGTCAACGGAACAAGCTTTTCTATGACCCCGGGCCGGTGGGCCTCCGGTTCCACCTCCCTTCCACCAAGATACCTCCTCAGCTGACAGTGCCTTCCCTCCTGCACTTGCTAGGGACCTTAAGCTTCGGTTGACTCAGCGACAGCTGGCACTTGGTTCAGACGACGTTGGAAACACGCAAAATGCTCCTTCCCAATCTAGGTAGGTAGCTACCAAACCTAGTATTAGGCAAGTAACAAGTTGATAGTTATGGGGTAGCTACGCCTCAGTGGCACCAACTTCTGATTATCGTTACTGGTTCCAACGCCATCATTCTGAGAATATACCTAGGAACAAGGAGCATCACGAGCTTCTCATCCTACAGCCTTCATTCTCAACAAGTAGCCAAGCAAAAGCTGGCCCGAGACCACGGCGATGACATGAGATTCCAATAAGAAACATGTGGCGTCCCACTACATCAGTGTTCAAGGTACGAGAGAATGGCCATCTGATTGTCACGGATGTCACGAGATGGTCACCCTCCAAATAGCTAGCTACTGGCTTCAAAATCGACCCCTGCACAGTTCCTCGCAACCAATTCAGACTTCCCACCAGCGCCTGACGTTCTTGCTGCTTCAAAACCAACTCAAGCACGCAGAATCTTCTTGCCGGCCTCGAGCATGCTGATGTTGTTCATCAACATCTCACGGGTGCTCTTGGTGACTGAGTCCTCTCCGGCGACCATCTCGAGCTGTTCGCCCGACATCTCGAAGACACGGTTCGAAGACAAAACACCCAGAGGGCTCTTGTCGCCCCCAAGGAGGAAGTGGTCAACGACCTGCGTGCAGACCATGTCCACAAATCTGGCGCGGGCGATGTAATAGTAACTCTCCAACACGTCGTGAATGGTGTGGCAGGTCTCCTCAATGCCTTTAGCGACGACTGACGGGCTCAGGATATCATTCCAGTGCACAACCCTGTACTTGATCGAGCCGTCTCCGTTCTTTACTGAGATTAGGGATTTCTTGTACCTGCAGGCGGATCGTCTGACCTTGCCCTGGTCGAAAGTCTGGTCGAACGCTGGGTTGTATGTGATCGAACGGCCTTCCCGCTCAACATGAATGATGAACTTCGCGTGATCCATCGCGGCCTGGTAACGCTTGACCAAATCGTCAAGAATGAAGAGCCAGAGTGTCTCTCTGACTTGTTGATCGACGCAGGCCTCTTGAACCATGTTGTAGATGAAGCGGTGAACAACGAGAATCACATTGCTGACGTGGGCCAGAGTCAAGTCCTCCCACTTTTTGGACTGTTCCTTGAAAGCCGTGGGGAGCATCTGGCCACCAAACTATCACCAGTAGATCAGTATCAAAGTACAGGGACTTCGGGTGGAGTTGACCTACAGTGCCCATTTCGTAGCCGCGGGAAGTGAGAAACAGGCGTTCCAAATGCTTCATGATACCGCCGTTCTCAGGTGAAGAGCATCGGTAAGGCTCCGACAGGATTCCGTCCAGCTCATCGAGATCGTCTGCTGGGACAAAGAAAGTGAGAGGGTAGAGACTATTTCGCGTGACATCGCCTTCAAGGCGCTCCTTTGCGGGAAAATGGGAGTTATCTTCCTCATTTCTAGCGCTCTGAGGTTCCACGTCGGTCCCCTCCTCTCCAGCATCTTCAGACTCGGGCTTCTCGAAGCTACGGGTGTGTGCGTTCTCGAAGAAAACGTTGGAAAAGGCTGTGTTCATCTCTCTGATGCGGGTCACAAGCTTGAGATCCGGCCGCTTCTCAAACACAGGATCTCCAGTGTAGTAAGCATCCAGTCCGTAATTCTTGAGGTCGCTGAAACGGCTCACGATCCTGCCGAGATAGGCCCTTTGCTGGTCTGCGGTGCTTCGTGGCTGCCCTAGGGCCTCAAGCTCAGTCTGGGCAGCGACAAGCTGCTGCTGAATATCCCGTCTGACCTTTGGGAACTCGCTCTTGGTGCGTTCCATGAGGAGCTCGCGCAGCCGCTTTCGAAGGGCGGGGATTCCCAGCCGCGACTTGTCGAGCCTCGACCAGGGGTCCTGTTCGAAGAAGAGCTTCTCTTCAAGGTCACGCTCGTCCTTGCTGGAGGACGTATCGTCGGCGCCGCGGTTCTTGACGACGTAGTAACCCAGTTGTATGTCCCGACGTTTGCCTCTGACGAGGTCCATTGCCGCCTGCCGGGTGGCGGTCTCGCTGACCAAGTCGGGCTTCGTGAGGACACCGAGGGTGCGCTTGCCCTCCGGGTCCGCTTCGGCGGCGTACGTGAGGATGGTCTGGGTAGCCACGTCGACGTTGCAGGGGATGACTGCAAGAATGCTGGGTGGCCGCGTCAGTTGAAGGAATTAGGTGGAGTGGGAAGTAGACTTACATGGTACGGGAATCCTTGATGTAGTCCTTGACCATGGACTTGACCAAGGCCACATCATGAGTGGTTGAAAAGCCTGTATACGCCATCAGAAATGTTCGTTGAATAACAAATGAGTAGTGCTTACCTTCTTGAGGGTTCTCAAAGATGCCTTGGGATGACAGGTTAGTAAATGCACCGAAAAGCACCGGAAGAAAGCTCGCTCACCAGGTACATCGATGATGGTCAGGTGCTCTTCGTCAGGACCACAGATCTCGACACGCAGAATGTCTTTGCTGAAGGCAGCGCCCTCGGAAGACCCGTCTGTCGTCGACTTGAGACCCATGATCTCCGAAGCCTGGCGGGGTTGATTAGCGCCTCTCTCCGAGCATGACGTTTACGCAACTCACATCCGTGAGCACTTCGGCAAACTCGTCTCCCTTAAGATCGTGAAGCACGCGTTTGAACGACTTTGCGAGCGCGGCCTTATCAGGCAACGCATCAAACGGATGGACGGTGACCACGATGCTCGCGATCTGCTCTCGGCGACAGACGATTTCGGTGGCATGGCGGGTGCAGAGTCCGACCGATCGAGGGAAGTAGTATCCCGTCAAGCTCTCGAGAACGCTGGACTTTCCCGACGACTGATCTCCGACGACCACAAGCTGAAGGGAGGGGGCTTAAGTCAACAAACAGGGAATGTGATTGTCCACGGTTCAATTACCTGGGGAAGAGGAACCTGCTTCGAGATCCCGAGCTCTCGCAGCTTGTCGATCTTATCCAGAAGGATTCGATTTCCTAGGCCAGACGCCTGGGCCGTTGACTGTACCGGAGCCATGTCGATGTCTGACGCAGCAAATTGTGGCAAAGGTCTGGGTGAGTACGAGGAGGATGAAGTTTGAGGAGTGAGAGGAGATCTCGGGCAGAAAGGTAGGAGCAACGGCAGTGGGAAGCGGATACGGCAGAAAAGTATTAGAAGGGAAGGAAATAGGATGATGGCAAGAGCAGAGAAGTGGTGCCTATTAGGCAGGAAGTGTTAAGACCTTCCTTTGGGAACCAAATTAATGCTGTTATCCATCAGGTATGCCTGGCTGATTCACATCAACAAACGGACATCAGCCGGCCCTTTAGTGTTTTTAGTTGAGAGAAGTGACTACAAACACCCATCCGGTCACATGGGCCCAACAAAGGCTCCCGTAACAAGGAAACTAGACTCCCATGGAAGATGTATCTGGGTACTGTTCACTCATAGGGAATACCAAATGAATACTTGACATCCAAATGAATCAAAAAAGAACTGGAGAGAAAAGAGTGAGGAATTTTGTGGAATCAAAGCATGTTCTAGAACCAGGCAGTCGTCAAAAGTGCCTTTGTGGCGATCTTTTCTAGAGAGAACACAGGAATGCCAGTTCTTGGAGGCCAATCTACAGATAGCTATATTCTTTTTGAACTACTCTTTCAACTTACCCAGCTTACTGAGACTCAACACTCACAATCATTATGGGGTTCGTTGTTCTTATAATTGTCTATCATTTTCTCTGGTCGTTGTCACCTCTGCCTATACAGGTCTTTTTCACCTCAACTTTAAGTGTGATTCGATCTTGGTTTTCCTATGACATTGATTCCCTGTTACCCTCCCTGTTTGATAGTTGAATTTGACCACTGACAACGAATAAAATAAGAAAAACCTAAGTTGAAGGTTCAGAGCCTCGGGAAACTCTCTTGCCAACTTGATAGAAAAGAATGAGAAAAGTGATGGGGTCGAGTAGGACCAGCTAACACAGGAAGATGACTGTCTCTTACTTCATCTCAATTCGTACTGACGCAGTAAATTTCCAATTTTTGAATCCGTAGATTTAATCCATGAGATGGGTAGGAATAGAGAAACGTCTCGTTGCTTCGAGTTAATGAATCCCAAAATCGACATGGGAACATTGTGAAGTCGGTTCGTGGTTTGGGCCCCCAAAATTGTTAGTGCAGGCTCGACGCATCCTCCACCTCACTCATCCACTCACTCACAACATCACAAGTGCAAACTCACTTCACCCACCAACCCGAGATCTCACAAAACCATCATGAAAAAGACAGAAAACCCGCCAGTATAACCAGCAGTCTCACTCCGAACCTCCGTCTTCTCCCCCTCGCTCCCTCTCAGAACCCCAAAAGCCAAGCCATGGCCGTAAAAGCCCTCATCTCCACCCTCGAGGATGAAATCCTTGATCCGGAAGAAGGTCAGCTCAGCCGGCCAACATCGCTCTTACCCAGGCCAGCAACTCATGAAAGCCACACTCACCAGAAACATTCTTCCTCTTCTCGCACGAGATCCCCTCGTCGAACCTGGGCTTCATCGACCCCAAGGCCACGACCCTCTCGCTCACCCTCGCGGACCGGGACTTCACGATCCACCAGTCCCCGACGGTCCTCTCGTCGACCCGCGCAGGCGGCACGACCGGCGCAGGTAAGAAAAGAAGGAAATCTATTTTTCCTAACCACACACCCCCGACACACAATGTCTCTCGTTCGCCATCAAACTCAAAACAAGTCCCTCGCTGACACCGGACAGTCCTGTGGAAAATCACCCCGCTCTTCGCCACGTACCTCTCCTCCCCGTCGTCGCCCTTCAGCCCCGTATTCACCCCGTCCTCCGCGGTCCTGGAGCTCGGCTGCGGCATATCCCCCCTGACGGCCCTCCTCCTGGCCCCGCGCATATCCCGCTACATCCTGACGGACCAGCCCTACGTCTCGCGCATGATCCACCAGAACCTCGAGGCGAACCCCCTGCCCTCGTCGAGCGGCTTCAAGTCCTCCTCCTCCTCGTCGCGGCGCAGAAAAGCCGCCGGCGGCGGCGCCGCGGCAACGGGCGCCGCCAACGGCCCCGGCGTCATCGAGTTCCGCCCGCTGGACTGGGAGCTCGACACGCCGACGCCGGACCTCACAGGCTCCGCCGCGGCCCGCAGCTTCGACGCCGTCGTCTGCTGCGACTGCATCTACAACGAGGCCCTGGTCGAGCCCCTCGTCTCTGCGACCGCCGACCTCGCTCGTCTCCGCCTCCGCGTCCAGGAAGAGGAGGTGGAGGCGGACCGGTCCGAGCCGTGCGTGTGCATAGTGGCCCAGCAGCTGCGCAGCCCCGACGTCTTCGAGGAATGGGTCAAGGCCTTTCACAAGCGGTTTCGGGTCTGGCGCGTTCCCGACGAGCTGCTGCCGGCGGGCCTGCGCATAGAGTCGGGGTTCGTGGTTCACGTGGGGATACTGAGAGAATCCGAATTCGAGGTTTAGCAAATCTTGTTTGGACGTTGGAACCTCGCAGGAGGCCGACTCCTGTGACAGTTCTCCTATGCTGCTGCGCATCTACCCTACTTCAACATGACAAAAAATATAACTTTTCTCGGCTTGTACATTTAGAAAGCCATGTGACCATTCCCTTGATTTGATTTCCCAGTCGCCGCCGGCATATGGAATATGCCCAAAAAGCCAATAACCCATCGTATCGTAGACACGTTACTTTAAAACTCCAGAAACCAGCCCATTTGTTTGTTTTGTTTACCACTCGAGGGGCTCCGTCTTGGTCTCACCCCGGTTCGTCTTGGGAACGGGGATGGCCTTGGCGTACAGCTGGCCCGTCTTGGGATTTCTCCTGAGGTAGTTGGTGCCGTCGAGCCAAGGGGTGAGCTGGGACATGCGGCGCTCGTAGTCGGTGATCTTGTCGTTGAGCTGCATGGTCAGGCCGATGTCGTCGAGGCCGTTGATCAGGCAGTGCTTGCGGAACTCCTCGACGTCGAAGCTGGCGAGGGTATTGCCGGCGGCGTCCTTGATGAGCTGGTTGGGCAGGTCGATCTCGACCTCCTTGCCGGCGCGCGCCTCGTCGGCAATCTTCTCGAGCTTCGCCTGGTCGGAGATGATGATGGGAAGCATGCCGTTCTTGAAGGTGTTGTTGAAGAAGATATCGGCGAACGAGGGGGCGAGGATGCAGCGGATACCGAAGTCGTTCAGGGCCCACGGCGCGTGCTCTCTGGAGCTACCGCAGCCGAAGTTGGGGCCGGTGACGACGAGGATCTTGGCGCTGCGGTACGGCTCGTTGTTCAGGACGAACTTGGCGTTCTCGGAGCCGTCATCGTTGAAGCGGAGAGCGTGGAAGAGGGCCTTGCCGAGACCGGTGCGCTTGATGGTCTTGAGGAACTGCTTGGGGATGATGGCGTCGGTGTCGACGTTGGACATCTCCAGGGGAGCCGCGATACCCTTGAGGTTGATGAATTTGGGCAGGCCAGTGGAAGCGCCACCAACGGCGCTGGTGTTGGTGTGGGGCTGGTTGTCCTCCGGCTGATCGGCGATGGCCTCCCTCACGGCCTCGCTCTCCGTGACCCTCTCGTCCACCTTGGGCTGGACCGGGGTGATGGCAGCCTCGATGTGAGGGCTGGCCTGGTACTGGGACAGTTTCCTGACGTCGGCGAGCTTGCCCACGACGGCGGCCGCGGCGGCCATGACGGGGGACATGAGGTGGGTCCGGCTGCCGGCGCCCTGGCGGCCCTCGAAGTTTCTGTTGCTGGTGCTGGCGCATCTCTCCTTGGCGGCGAGAATGTCGGGGTTCATGCCGAGGCACATACTGCAGCCAGCCTCACGCCACTCGAAACCGGCGTCAACGAAGATCTTGTCCAGGCCCTCGGCCTCGGCCTGAGACTTGACCAGGCCGGAGCCGGGAACGACCATGGCACGCTTGATGTTGGCGGCAATCTTCTTGCCCTTGACGACGTGCGCGGCGGCGCGCAGATCCTCAATACGAGAGTTCGTGCAGGAGCCGATGAAAACCTTGTCGACGACGATGTCCTCCATGGGGGTGCCGGGGACCAGGCCCATGTACTCGAGCATCCTGCGGCCAGCGGCCTTCTTGGCCTCGGTGGCGAAGGTCTCGGGGTCGGGGACGGTGCCGGTGATGGGGACGACGTCCTCGGGGCTGGTACCCCAGGTGATGGTAGGGATGATGTCCTTGGCGTCGATGAAGACGTCAATGTCGTACTTGGCGTCGGCGTCGGACTGGAGGGACTTCCAGTACTTGATGGCGCGGTGCCACTCCTCCGAGTCGTACTTGGGAGCCAGGGGACGGTTCTTGAGGTACTCGAAGGTGATCTCGTCGGGGGCGACCATGCCGGCTCTCGCGCCACCCTCGATGGACATGTTGCAAATGGACATGCGGGCCTCCATGCTGAGGCTGCGGATGACGGAACCGCAGAACTCGATAACGGCACCGGTACCGCCGGCGGTTCCGATCTTCCCGATGGCGTGCAGGACAACATCCTTGGAGCTGACGCCCGGGGCCAGCTCGCCGTCGACTTGTATCCTCATGTTCTTGCTCCTCTTGGTGATGAGGCACTGGGTGGCCAGGACGTGCTCGACCTCACTGGTACCGATACCGAAGGCCAGGGCACCGAAGGCGCCGTGGGTGGAGGTGTGACTGTCACCGCAAACGACGGTGGTACCGGGGAGGGTGAAACCCTGCTCGGGGCCGATAACGTGGACGATACCCTGGCGCTTGTCGCCAAGGCCAAAGTATGTGAGGCCGAAGTCCTTGACGTTCTCCTCGAGGGTCACGCACTGGAGGCGGGAGTCCTCCTCCTCAATGAAGGAGCCGATGTCCTTCATGGCTTTCCGCGACGAGGTGGGGACATTCTGTGGGCACGCAGTTAGCGATGTCGCTGCGGGCGGGCGAGCGCGAATTGAGGACTTACGTGATCGGTCGTCGCCAGAGTGCAGTCCGGACGGCGGACCTTACGACCGGCATTCTTGAGGCCCTCGAAAGCTTGCTGCAGGCTTTGTTAGCGAGCCGCCGATGGTGGGGTCAGATCGACGCGACGTCATCCGAGACGCGGTAAGTGGTTCAAGAAAAAAAAGGCGTCACATACGGGCGAGGTGACCTCGTGAACAAGATGTCTGTCTGCAGCGCACAAGAACAAGGTTAGTGGAATTCCTCGCAAAGCCAGAAAATTGCTTCAGATGCAAGACTCACCGATGTACAGCAGGACAGTGCCGTCCAGCTTCTCGTCCACGACGTGGGCCTGGAGGACCTTGTCGTAGAGAGTCTGCGGGGTACCTTCGGCAACAGGCATTGTGTGTGACTCGAACGGGAAAAGGCGAAATGCAAAGGCAGTAAGTGTGTCCTTGTGATAAGGCACCGGTGGGAATATCCTCTCTTCTCGATCTCTCAGGGAGAGGGCTAGTGACGAGAATTGGTTGGGAGGTTACGGCAAAGGCAAGAGCGCTCGTGGGGAAGAAAGTTCAAGGAGAACGGAGAGAGAGAGAAGTGCAACAAAGCGTAGAAGGGGTAGAAAATTCCTGAGTCGGAGGAGATGGCAGGATGTGGGGGAAGAGCAGCTCAATATGTATCTGCCGGACCGGGAGGCCCTCCCTCCTATCTACAAACAAACTTGTCGGTGGAAATACTAGTCCAGCCCATCAGCGCCAGGTTATGGAGAGGTACCGGAGCAGACGTGCACGCTGAATCGACAAATGATACGAGAAAGGTGCCCCGCGTACTCAGCAAAAGTGCCCTGCTTCGCCTGCCCTGCCGCCCGCAAGAGATGAGGTACCTTCCTGTTCCTGCCTCGAGGTACTACTCTACGTAGCTTAGTAGGGCGCCTTGACGAAACGAAAGTGAAGCTTGGGACGAAATCTGTTCCGATCATCGGAGGCGTGAGCTAGCCAGACGTGGGTCCGGTCGCCGGAACGCGGGGTACAGAGAGAGGCCAAATGGTAATTGGCAGCGGCGGATTGGCCCGCCATTGCCAGGTGCCCTGGATCGCCCGCTCCGCTCAGAACCTTCCAAGTGCTGCCACGGAATCGCGACTCGAGACGTTAGTGGACGACCAGGCTCGCCCGCCCCTCAACTATGAGTCTTTTGCATTGCGGTGCCAATGATGCTAGGTATAGGCATGGGCATTACAGGCCGTGGTGGGAAACGAGAAAGGGGACGCGAGAACAGCAAGGTAACGGGTGGAAGTGAGCAAGAAAAAAAAAATTGGTGAAAAAAAAGCGCCTCCACTGCTTGACTACAAGGACGCACGTGAACCACTTGGTGCCCGCAATCTGACGAGTAATATGGGCTCGACCGGGCTCAGTTCCGCCGAAAACAGCAAGTCTTTTAATTCTCATGTGTCCGACTTGTATCGGAGACCCAGCAGCGCCCCCGTTTCCATCCGTCGTTTGCCGTCCCTTGCGTTGGTCTCATTCGCGTCCTCATGTGCGTGATTGCAAGCCGTTTGCTACCAGCGACTGGCAGCGAGATGTCGTTAGCACCCAGTACGTACCTACGAACCTTACCTACGGTACTTGGCAACTTGGGTTGGGAACCTACCCAGGTACGTGTCTCAATATATAGCATGAGGCTCTCCGAGATCGCAGCAGGCACTACTATTGCCATATACTGATTGCCATTCCCATCCATTGCCGCCCAGAGATATGGATGCAGGATGCAGCACCCGAACTTCCAACCGATGATGATGATGACGCTGCAGAACTAACTGCGTTCCATGCAACGCGCCAGTGGCCTGGATCGGCGTCCGCCGACGCTGAGTACCTGTGCCACGGCACCGAGTCGCCCGCCTGTCCCACCCAGCCTCACCGCATCGGCCTCGGCTCCTGCGGTGATCCCAACACCCCTCGCAAGCTAAACCGGAGGTCGGCCTCCATGGCCACCACAGAATCCTGACACTTGACGTCCGATACCCCGACCTGATCATGCACCTCGCAGCCCGGCGCCCGCTTGTGCAATGCACAACACCGGTTGATGAGGCATGGCCCATGCTGCGTCGATCCTGCGCTGGCGTACAAAGTACGCACACCACCTACTAATACCTGCTGGCTACCGCTTCGCTCTCCCATAGGTACGTCTGTCCCGGCTGTAACCACTATATAGGAACACAGGTATGTCCTGTGGCCTTGCTGAATGAAGGTGGACACGTTTTGAGAGGAAAGGCTTGGCTTCCAGCCCGACCAACGCCGATCGGCGCGGTACGCTGGGGACCGGGTCGGGGGTGCGTGGCAGGGCAGGGCAGGGCATGGCGACGCCGTACCGCCGTACATCGGCCGGGTGCCTGGGTATGCAATAGGAGAGGGGACGTTTGTGATAAGGCAAGGCCGAAAGCGCAGTCCAGCATGATACGAGATTGACGGCCGCAGTTTGGGAATGTGTGGGGTAGCGGGATAACCCTGCACCCATACGGTGGCCCCCCCGGACCGGTCCCCTATCCGGTGTCAGGCCTCCCTAAAAGAAGGGAGATCGTACTCCTATTCTTGAACTCGGAGCGACAACGACAATACCCCTAAGCAGTGACGAGTGATGACCGCCACCGAACAAAACACCTTCTGCACGTAGCCATGAACGGACGCCTCTTGTCGATAATTGTATTGTTAAGTGTATTGTAACAGCACAAGCTTAACCTCCCAGGACCAACAGGACCATCTCGGCTAGCCACACCACGCCCGTCATTGTCCCGCTAGTAACCTTGAATATCATGAAGATCATGGACGACGCCAGCAGTACTGCCACTTGCGTGGCGAGCTCCTGCGCCCGTTGGTTCCAACGCTCCCTTCTCAAACGACTTTCGATGTCGCCGTCTTCGGAGCCGTTGGCCTTCGGGCTGGTCAGACCCACCCCCGTCGTGCTGTTGCCCGAGTTGATAATGACCGCCGCGCTGCCTACTTCTGTCGTGGGGGCTGATGTAGACGTGGACGTGAGTGATGTGACAGTCATCTCGTCCGCTTCCAAACGCCTCGCAGATGATCTCTTGGCCACCCCTTGGGTCGCATTTCTTGGCCCGACTTGACAGCCCCCTTGAATGAGCGGAACCGTCGTCGTCTTTGGCATGTCTGTTGTGGAAATGTACCGAACCGACGTCGTCCGTGGCACTTCCACGCCCTTCAGTCCGAGTTGTCCCGCGAGAATGAATCGAACCGACGTCGTGGGTTTGACTGGTGTAAGAAGGAACCGGACCGACGTCGTTGGTTTGGTTGCTGTAGAAATCGACGTCGTCGGTGGCACTCCCACGTCTTTTAGGCTGAGTCGGCCCGCGTGAACGAGTCGAACCGACGTCGGCACTCTCTTGTCCCAATTGTCCGTTGAGGTCGTCACTACGCTGTCGCGCCGCAGGTTCATGTGCCAGTTGGTCACTATGCTGCACTCGTCGCTCTGTCTTGTCTGCGGCAGATGCTGGAATTGGCTCGGCATGCCAGTCTTTTGGCTCAATCCAGTAATGGTGGTGGTGCGTGTGAAAGCAGTCTTTTCCTCGTCTGAATACCTGGTTTCCTGGGCCAGAATGCCCGTTGTGAGATGGCCGTCTCTCAGGTCCTGAGCTGAAAGCCCGCCCCTGAGGAGGAGCTGACCTAAAAAAGAGCCCTTCCTGGCGGAGATCGGGGTCGGGGGTCTTTCCAGTGGCGGAGACGGGGTAGCTGAAGTTACTTGAACCTCTGGGATCCGCGGGTTTCTGATCGCGGGAGGCGCAACAGCAGGCCTCGTTGGCGGCGTGTTGTGTACGACCGTGTCTGCAGACCCAGACCTACGAGGAGGAGAGTTGGTGGCCACTGACTGAGCAATCGGACTCAGTTCGCCCTTCTTCCCTGAAGACCACCGGCGAAGGTGCTGCTTCCAGTGGACCTTCCGCTGTGCCTTGCGAATGGTCTCCTTTTGCCGATCCTTCTGGGCGAACCTCTCTTTTTCACCGTCGAGGAGCTTTTTCGTTTCCCGCTCCGTTAATATCGTGGCCCCTCGACGGGCCTTGACGGGCTGCTTGTCCGTTTTTCGAGATGAAGACAGCTTTCTCTGGCCAGGACCCCACGGCGCGGAGCCCACGCTGCTCGTTGATGGCGTTAATACGTCTAGTTCTCCCGTCGCGGGGTTGATACCCTGAACACCAAGATAGTCGCCGCTTTGCTTGAGGTTTCTCCTTTCTGACTGGGCCAGTCGACGCTTCTCCAATGGGTCTTCTTCGTGGGACGTATCGAATATCGGATTGTGGCCGGCATTGCCGACGTTGAGTGAGCGAAAGTCAGGACCTGTATAGCGCTCTGTTCGGGGGCGAGGAACGTCTCGTGCGGTATTCCAGGAAGTAATGACGTCTGAGCTATGATGTACTCGAGATGAGCCGTGGGAGTGACGAGACCTGGACTTGTGCTTTTCGCGAGTCTCCTAGTATCCCCTGCGACGAATAGTACCCCCCTTCTCGGCTCGTTGGCTGGGAAAAAGGCCCCTCAGGCGCGATGCCAGCGTCTTCGTGCTGTCTGGGTTGTCTGATCTTTGCTGGGAGGCCTTTCCAGAGGGAATTCGGAACGAAGGTTCGTGGAACAGTTGGCCGCTGGAAGCTTCCGGTGCAGAGCGAGCGGGCATGGTCGGGTTGGAACTTTGCTGTAGTGGAAACGCTGCTGGTAACTTGACGTAGTAAAAAGAAAGATGTTGGCGTGGGGATGATGTTACTGAAACGGAGGACTGGGCGATAATCATACATAGCTAGATTTGCACTGATGGTGTTGCGGGCCCCCAAGGAAGAGGGCAAGTGGCATGCGATTCAATGCACCTTCCATGAAGAAAGCCTATCGGGGCGATATTCGAATACCCCCCTGGTATTTGCGTTCCTCGGTGCTAGGAAGGAAGTAAGGAAGGAAAAAGGCGTGGAAGTGATTGGCATCATCCAATATGTTTAGCCTAAAGCCTAGGTACGTCGGACTTGCCTTTCTCTTTGGTTTTCTTCTGGTCAAGGCAGGTAGAGTGTGAGCCTAGGTAGGCAAGAACACAGCGTATGTTCTCACAGAGCACATGCCGAAACGTCCCACCAATTCGAATAGCTGCTGTTGTGTCTGATAGACCGACCATCCTTGGATATTCTACATCGCAACTTCCACAAGAGACTCAACCTGGGCCACACTTCCCTACCTTGACGATGCCATGGACCAAATGTACTCTGAAATGATGGTCCACATAGTCTGTTTCCTGCAGGACACCGGGTATTTCTCAGACGTGGATTTCACACGAAGACACTTCACGGGCATGCCTCACAAAGAAATATAATCCAAGTTGCAATGAGGACTATTGCCTTCGAAGCGATACTCCATAGCAGAGCCTGGGCGTGGAGAGAAGAACAATAATGAGGAGGACGAGGGGGCCGTAGTGGAAGACAGGAAAGAATAGCTGAATGTGACCAATGATGAGATAAAACTGAGGGTATACAGACTTCTTCGCGCTGTAAATGGATCTATAAAAGATCCAGACCTATAGAATCGCTCTTAAGACAGCTCGGGAGTGTGCTGGCCTCCCTCAAGCTGGCGTATCAGGTCCTATGCTTCACCTCCTTTTCGTGCGACACGACAGACACAAACATGCTGGGCAGCGCGTACACTCTCGCACAACCATAGACTTGGGGGACAGATGTAGAAAGAATTCAAGTGTAGCTGCATGTAGCTGCAATAGAACCAGCCTGTCTCCTGAGTATGTTGCCACATACAGCATCATAACACCGCATGTCTCACCTGAGCGGTGATGGAGTCCGTAGGGCGTACGAATACCGCTATCCATAGGTAATCCTAGGAGCGAGAAAACGCTTTATAGAGACATGGTGCCCAGATATCACATTTGCATTTCTACATCAAGGCTTTATGCATGGAGATAGAATTTCCATTCAGGCCTGTCTGCTCATTCTTGCCAGTATTACGACCTTAGACACTCTCGTCATTCTCCGCCCCAAGGGGCAACCTAATGAAGATACTTTGAATGTTGAAGAACGAAATTGAGAGTACCATTAGCAAGCCACCGAGGCAACTCCGCTTAGCCGATGCTGGGCATGTGTGTAACCAAAAAACGCCTGTCCACAGTGACCGCCCACCGTTCAACGCCGCCATATGCTGCTGTAGATACATCTCGAAGCCACCGAGAAAAGAAATACACGCTGCCCAAAGCAGTTTCATCCCCAGACATATGATTGTCATGCTGCGCCCTCAGTGGAATCCCGAAAACCTCGACGGGTATCGTTCTTGCTGTTGCAAGGACCTATTTCTCTTCGCGCTCGCAAAGGGGTTGTACGAGGCCGAGTTCTCCAGAGCGTCGGAACCAGTCGATCTCCTAGACTCAGACTGCTTAAGTGGGCTTCCTGCCCGGCGCTGTTCGAGGGCCGCCATCTCCCGTGAGTTGCGCGGAGACATGAAATCGTTCATGCTTGTCGCCTTCTTCAGAGGGGAGTTGGAATGACTGAACACGCCGAGAGTGCCTCCAAAGTTGGTAGATCCCGCGTTCGCGGCCACGTTCGAGGTGGATGTCGATGTTGACTGGTATCCGGGAGGAGGGAGGCTCTGTCGAACAGTCCGGGAGCTAGGCACAGGTGTAAAGACCTCGGAACGTCTAGTCGAGGTGGGTGTGAACAAACGAGACCCGAAACTGTTCGTGGGCGGCGTCTGGAACGGCTCTTCCTGTCTGACGTGCGGGTTGGGCGTGACCACGAACTCCTTCTTGATGACGGTCGTCGGAGTGCCGAGTTCAACAAAGGACTCTTCATCCTTGGACTCTTCGGGGGAGCACTGCGTACCGACATCGCGAACAACGGGGTGGAGGCGCGGGCGAACGAACTTGGTGTCGTACTCGTGGAGCACCTCCTTGTGAATGATTGCGGTATCCTTGATCTGCTGGGCGTATTGAGACTGAATGACGAGTAGCTGGGCCGAGAGGATGAGCTGCAGAACGATGCAGTTGAAGATGGTGACGCTGGGCCTAGGGTCGAGAGGCACCAGTGGGAGGAACATCATATACACCAGCACATGGCCGGGGCTGAAGAGGCAGAAAAGCTGCAGCGACACGGGAAGAGGGTCCCAGACGCCCAGCTCCCACACGTCGTTCGACGTGTCGGGGTGAGCCCGGGACTCGGCCGTTTCAGGACCAAGCATCTTGCTCAACATCCTAAGAGGAGAAGACACGGACGGATCGGATTTCGCCTTGACCCGTTGAGCGGAGGGTGTATGGGGCTTCTCCTCGACGTTCACCTGGAAAAGGCGGTACTGCCTCGTCCTCGACATCGTGTATATGGCGTTCAAAACGGAGAGAACGCCCAAAATCCAGACCAGCGGTCGAACCTGGTGACGGGTCAGTCGGGTGCGTTGTGCAAGCGAAGGCGCAGAACTACTTACCAGGAAAGTGACGATGCTGCCGGAGCCCCCGTCGTTGAAGACGTCGTCTTCGCCGTCCGTCGCCATGCAGTTAGCCCTAGCCAGAAGGAACGCAAAGTTGAATCCGAGCCCCAGTTGTGTGCCCAGCGCCTTTGAGTCCCAGTCTCTGGTCTCCAGCTCTTCCGACAGCCAGAGGAGAAAGTCCATCGGGTTGAGCATCGCCTTCACGCGCTCAGATAGCGGTTTCTTGCGAACGAGACGCGGCATCTCGTCGTCGAGCTTGTGCTTCGTCGGTTCGCGATTCGTCTGGGAGTGTCGGTCTGTCGGGCGTCGAAAGGGTGGGCAGGGCGACGAGGCCGACGTTGTTGTTGTGGTCGCTTGTTGAATTTGTTTACACAAAGGACGACGGTCGCTGGGTCTAGGTATGGATTTTTGGATGTTGTCCCGCCAGGCAGGAGCTTCTGACAGGGGTAAGGTCGTCAGATTGCAGGTGCAAGGTAGAGGAAATGACGGTACGTACCTGCTGCGGTGGGGGGTTGCAGTTGCCGTGCATGAGGTGAGGTGTTAGCGAGCTGTCGTCTCAGGCTGGCACCAAGCAAGGACCTGGAGGCGGAACGCTAACAGGAGGTGTCCGTGGTCGCCCACCGCCCACCTGTGGCTGCACCACCCAGTAACCAAGGCAGTACGTCAATCCGCTCGCCGACACCTGGGCATCGCGAGCCCTCCTACAACCCGCACAAGTCGCCCAATCCAGGATGACTTCGCAAGCAGACTACAAGGACCGGCAGTTCCTTGCCGTCATCGGCGATGAGGTTCGATGGCCTGACGTGCCGAGACGCTGCGATCGCGGCTTGCTGACGGCTTTATCAACAGGACTCGGTTACCGGCCTCCTCCTCGCTGGCATCGGGGTGCGCGCTCTCGCATGAACGAACGAACGATTCGACGTTGACTGACAAATCGTATGTAGCACGTAAGCTCGGGAGCCGAACAGGAGAAGAACTTCTTGGTGGTGGACAGCAAGACCGAAACCGCTGCGATCGAATCCGCATTTGAGTCGTTCACGGAAAGGAAGGACATTGGCATCGTGCTTATCAACCAGCATGTCAGTCGCACCAGGACCGAGGGGCAACATCCCGAGAAGGCGAGCACTGACAGTAGGACAGGTTGCCGACCGCATAAGACACCGCATCGATACCTACACAGCCGCGTTCCCGACTGTTCTTGAGATCCCGTCCAAGGACCACCCGTACGACCCGGAGAAGGACAGCGTCTTGCGCAGGGTGCGCAGGTTGTTTGGCGAGTAAACGATCAAGTCATGTCGATGCAAGCAGAAGTTTAAAGAGACTGGAACTGGAGAGTGAGTATGCAGATTATGGACAGACCGCTATGGTCTATCATGAAACAAATCGAGAACTACAGGTACCGCTACCCTATGTACGTACACATCACAATGCCGAACACTCCTGCGCAACAAGAAGAAAAGCACTCGAAGCAAGAAACAGAATGCCGAGGGAGGATGCCATGAGAGTCTGAGGGCGCGCGGTATTCCAAAGTCCTGATGCTAAAGCCGAGCTACGATGTTTGAAACCCCGACGTCAATCTGGATGTATCGCTACGTGCAATTGTAAGCCATGCTCATGCCCCATCATCGTAAAACCATTCGTAATGCCTTGATTATTGTTTGCTTAAAGGTCGAGACTGAAGAAGCTCTTCTGGCTGCTGCGGGAGAAGACGACCTGTGCGGTGAGGCAGGTGATGGGGACGTCGTCGGCGGTGTAGACGTCGGCGAAGACGGTGTACTTTCCCTGCACAAGTGGTTCAGTAACTGGCCACGCACGAACCAGGCAGACGCGATGCTTACGGAAGGAATCTCGGCAGGAAGCTCGACGGACTTGGTGATGCTGAGGGTGCCCTTCTCGATGGGGCACTCCAGGTCGACGTTCTCGATCTGCTCACACAGGTCCGCCTTCGTGCTGATAAGGCGGATGAGGCCGTACTTGACCTGCAGTAGGACGTAGGCGCCCTTCTCGATGTTCTCCTTGACGGTGCCGGAGGCCTTGATAACGAGCTCCTTGCCGCTAAACGCTTCATGTTAGCGGGCCGTTTGTTTCACGATGCGGGAAGCTCTCTCTTCGTTTGCTCATCACCGCTGGAGCCTGTGCAAACGGGTGTGAACGTACGCCTGGGGAGGGTTGGGGGCCAAGTCGACGCGCTCGATCTTGACGATATCGTCGTTGTGGGACTTGTCGCAGAGCTGAAGGGGCGAGTCACCGGGGACCTTGAGGTCGTCGTTGACGATGACGGACTGGTCCCTCTGGACCAGGACGCTGGCGCCGGCCGGCGCGAGACCGGCCGAGAGGAAGGCAATAACAGCCGTGGCGAACCTCATCGCGGGCAGAGGTCAGGGTTTGATTGGGGTATGATTAGGTTCGGACGGGTATTGTACGTCGGCGTGAAGATGCGAGGTTGTCGATGTCCGAAGTTCGACGTCTAGCGTTTAGAGATGGCTGGAGATAGAGGAGAGTGGTCCAGTTCCTCCAAGTGGCTGTGGTTGGCAGGCGGCGAGCAATGGGGCTGGGTTCGGGGAAGAACGTCATGGGGGCAACCAAAGATTGCTCTGATTGGTGGCACCTGGTGGAGCCTGGAAGGCACAAGCGCCGTTTCCCTCCGCACCGGCCATGTCGACATCAAAGGTACTCTCAGTCTCAACCTGAAGGAACGACGCCAGAGCCTGCTCTCGCGGAGGTAATTCCGCAAGAATTTTTGAAGATACGACAGCCAGCGAACCTTTTATAGTACTTCTTTAATGATTGCCTATCTGGCTCTTGAATTGTCGGTGTTTGATATGCCAATTCTGTTGGCAGAGACAGCATCGTCAATCCCAAAGGTACATCCCGGACCCGCTGCGCTGTGCTTGCGCACGAGCCATCTCGAATTCCCACCACTTTTGCGTCGTCCCCGCCGAGATGCCATTCTCTCGCTATCGGCTTTCTGATCGTCGCTCTCGGTGCTGACCGTCGCCGTGTCACAACAAAACGCCTTGGACGCAGAGGGGAAATTGCTGTCGACCACCAAGCTCGCCGGTGAGCGATCGAGGTCGCGCGAAATGGAGAGATGCTCGCGACAAGCGAGTTGACGCCACTGGAGGCGTGTTCTCGCCTCTGCCAACGCTCGCCCATGTCACGAATTGCAGCTGAGCCGTTTCGACCGTGCAGGTATCGTTGGAAGATCCCGGGACCTGTAGTCCCGTGGACAGGCCTGAGCAGACAAGGCAACGCATCGGCATAAAGGGCCAAGTAGCCGTCACCACTTTTGCGCTTCGCTCAGGGTCTTCGCCATCTCTTCAGTCTCCAGAGACGGCCCCCATCAGCGTCGGCCTAGCCCAGCATGGTGCGCCTTTGGATCTTACCATCTACTCCCAGTCCCGAGTGCGCTGGTTTCGTGATTGGACAAACGGATCCCGCGACTCAAGAAGGCGTGCCACAACATGTATGATGGAAGGTAGCCACGGTAGCAGGAGCCACACCACCTTATGCGTCCCGGCTCCCAACTCGAGGTGAGAATGAGATGGAGTGGGAGAGCTGTTCATTTTTAGCGTCGCCCGCATGGCTCAGTGATCCAATCGCGGCGGTGTCGAGCACGGGAAACCGGCTGCAGCGAGCGAGGGCTCGAGTGACAAGAGCGACGGAGTGTGACAGGGAGAGACACAGAGGGAGCCGTGGCCAAGTACCGGGACACCTCATCCTGCAGCCCTGGCTATCAGTGTCGCAAACTTTTTGTTCGGCCTCGAAAATGCGATTGTAGCACAGGGGAGATCCCAGCCAACAAAAACAACCAGCGACGAATCATGTCGGGGGTCCAGACGCCAGCTGGATACGGACGGCCGGTCGCTCGAGAGTCGCGACTTCTTTGTTTTGTTTGTCTTTTGCCTCTTATGTCTGGGGAGACGAGGGTTGGAGGGAGGACGGGCGGGGGCGAGGGGCCTTCGGAGGGCCCTGGTACGGATATTAGTGCCTCTTCTCCTCGTCGATTTGAGATCCAAGGACGCAAGAAGAAAAAGAAACAACGGGAGACTGCGTTTGGCTCGAGGTAGCAACGCGCACCATTGCCTCTTTTACGTCGTACCGGTGCCCTTAGGTCAGCCAGGGCGCTCTGCTGGTGTTGCTCCAATGGCAGCGGCAGCGCAGGAGCAAGTGCAGACAAGAGAGAGAGAGAGAGAGAGAGAGAGAGAGAGAGAGAGAGAGAGAGAGAGATATGCGCAGAGGCACCGTGCGTGGTCGCTTCGAAGGTGGGGGCATTGACAGGAGCAGCTAAAGTACCGATACTTTCGCAACCACACGAGTGCTGATGACACCTCAGCAGCTCAAGGGACGATCCCCCTTGTCTCCAGCCCGCGCAGAGTTTAAGGCAGCGTGCCATTCACCAGACATTTGGACTCTTGGAGGCCAACCTAGTCGTGCCTAGCAGGGACGGGGGCGTATGAACTCGGCTATGGGACAGCACCTAACGACCCAGAAAGCACGCAAACCGTAGCAGCAGCAGTCGCATTCGTAGTGGTGCTTCTTCGTGGTAGACAGGAGGTGCCGAGGGGAACTCGGCGCAGGGCAGCGGAGCGGCGGTTTGAGGTCGTGATGATGACATGCCCTTGCTGCATACCGATGCCGTCTTCTACTGATGAGCGGACGCACGATGCATGATGGCAGCATGATGATGTGAAGGCGGGCGGTGATTGGGGGCGAGAGCTATTATCTGCTGCAGTCAGCAGTCCCGGGTGCCCATCCTTGTGTTGTTGGTGTCTGCCTGCGGAAGAGTGCCATCTGAATCGCCGAATTGTTGGTCGACAAGTGAAAAAGGGTCTGCAGGTCGCCATCAGCAAGATAGCGAAGTACTACTGTCCGTGTGCTAATAAGCAAGGGCAGACAGACTGCTTGAAGCTGCTTCAAACGCTGAGCAGCTCCATGCACGATAACATTGGGCCCTGGCAGCAACACTTCATCCCCGCACGGCGCACCGGCCAATTAGGACGAGGCCTCGGGTAGCTGAGCTGAGACTCGAGACAACATCGTTGTGCATACACCACACTTGGCTTGGCTTGGCTTCTGTGGCTGCTGCTGGTACACTTGTTATTTGTCTAGTGTGCATTCGTACAAAATGTAGCCAGCTACCTAATGTTGGTACAATGCAGTCCGTCCTCATGGCTCTAATCTGTCTTAGCTCACCTCCAAATCGTGCTATCGATAATTATGTCAGCTTGGAACGGAGTATGTTTTCTTCTGGCCCGAGGCTGAGCTCTCTTGCTGCATTCTCGCAACAACTTTACACAGTTGATCGATATACACCTGCAAGCCCAGCACGCATCGCATCTGCATTGGGCGGCATGGAGAAGGCAACTGTCACGAAACATCACAACACCTCAAAACTCATGGAGTTCATCAACTCATTCAAGACTATGGCTCTAACGCAATGAAAAAAGATCCGTTGGTGTACAGTCTACTACAGGTATCCCGTATCTCTCCCAGACAATGCAGGTAGGTATTTACAACTTGGAAATGATGGCGCCGGCGAACTCGCTGGTCTTGGCCTTGCCGCCCAAGTCACCAGTCAGGACCTTTCCTTCGGCGAGGGTATCAAAAGCAGCCTTCTCGATTCTGTCGGCGTACTCGCCGAGGCTCATGTGGCGCAGCATCATCATGGAGCTGAGCAGGAGAGCGGTGGGGTTGGCCAGGCCCTTGCCGGCGATGTCGGGGGCGGAGCCGTGGACGGCCTCGAAGATGGAGCACTCGTCACCGATGTTGCCGGAGGGGGTGAGGCCGAGACCGCCGATGAGACCGGCACACATGTCGGACAGAATGTCACCGTACAGGTTGGGCATGACGAGGACCTTGTCGTTGTAGGGGAGGGGGTCGGTGGTCATCTTCAGGCAGGTGTTGTCGAGGAGCTCGGCGTCGAACTCGATGTCGGGGTAGTCCTTGGCGACCTCGCGGCCGGTCTTGAGGAAGAGACCGTCGGACATCTTCATGATGGTGGCCTTGTGGACGACGCGGACCTTCTTGCGGCCGATCTCCTGGGCCTGCTGGAAGGCGAAGCGGAGGACGCGCTCGGAAGCCTCGCGGGTGATGAGCTTGATGCTCTGGACGACGCCGTCGACGACAACGTGCTCGATGCCGGAGTATTCACCCTCGGTGTTCTCGCGGATGAGGACGGTGTCGACGTTGTCGTAGGGAGTCTTGTAGCCGGCGACGGATCGGCAGGGACGCAGGTTAGCGAAGAGGTTGAAGGTGCGGCGGAGAGTCAGGTTGAGGGAGACGTGGCCCTTGCCAATGGGGGTCTGTAAGGCAGGCACGGTCAGAACGGAAGATTCCACGAGACGTTTTACGGAACGGGATGCTGCTGCAGGCACGTACGGCGAGGGGGCCCTTGAGAGCGATCTTGTTGCGCTTGATGCTCTCGATGGCGGCATCGGGAATGGCGGTCTTGCCATCCTTCAGGATGGGGGTGACGTCGATGGGCTCCCAGGAAACGGGGGCCTTGGCCGCGGCGAAGATGTCCTTGACGGCCTGGGAGATCTCGGGACCGATACCATCACCCTCAATCAAGCTGACCGGGTAGTTGCCCTACAATAAGAAAGCGTGTTAGCGTCGCAATGGTGAACCGAGTCGCAAGCCATCGCCAATTGGGCCGTGTATTGCGCGCAAAATTTTATGGGGCGGGTAGCGACGGGGAAACGAGTTTCGGGGGGTTCGACGCACGTTGGAGTCCTTGACACCGTTGAACTTGGCGACACGGTCGCTGTAGAATCTGGCGTTCTATCGAATATGTCAGCTCGGGCCGTTCGTCTGTCTGTCTCCGGTCGACCGCGATCCTGCGGCTCAAGCGGCTGCGTGCTTTGCCTGTTGCACGTGGAGGGGTCGCAGGTCGGCCGGTCGGCGGATCGGGGATTGTCAGTTGCGCACCTGGAACTGGGAGACGGCGGCGGCGCGGGGGGCAGCGCTCAGGGCTTGCCGCCTGAGAGGCGCAGCGAAAGTACGGGCGGCCAGCATCGTGACTGAGATATGAAGTAACGGTCCTTTGGGGGGGTTGAATGGTCGGGGAGAGATTTCACTATCGGAGGACGGGAATTTTAAGGTCGGGGATGATGGAAGCGTTCAGGTTCGTATCCTGGAATTCGCAAATGCGCATCGAGTACGGTTAATTGAATAAAAAGATAACAACGTTCAGAATTAACGTGGACACAAGGCCTCGGCGCCGGGCGACGGGGTCGATTTATTCTTCAAAGCGGAGCTTTCGGGGTGCATCGTGACAGTTGGAGACCAACCAGGGTGCCAGAGTTGAGAAAATAAACCGCCGCGTTACCGGAAACTGCCCTCTTGGCCGAGCTGTACTTCTCCTCTACCCTCGGCCGGAGAGGTGCTCCATCTATGCGACGGCCACCAGCTCCGTGATTGGCACATACCAAACCCCTTTTGGAAGGAGAAAGCCACTTTGTGTGGCGCAAGGCCGCCATATACATCAGTGCGGACACGTGACGGGTGTCGCCCAATGCGTGGAGGCTTGATTCTTCCAAAAGGGGCATGGCGGACATCGAATAGACTGCCGGGGTATTCCGAGTAGAGCACCTCGGAGAAGAGATATCTGCCTCGTCGACCGAGATAGATATATCCGAAGGCCACTCCCCGCCTTCGTTCGTCTCCAGGTAGCATGGTTACATGGATATCTGCACCTGCCTCCAGAAACCTCAGTCTTGACATGCAGAGCTTTGATGTCTTCAGCGGGAACGGCGAGATAAGATATATCAACACTTTCAGCCCAAACTGGCATGGCACCATGCTCTGGCACAAACTCTGCACAAGCACTGGGGCGCTCAATGGCGCAAACCTCTGACCGTCTAGCCTTTGCCCAGGCAGGCAAGCAATAAGTCCACAGCCGTCGTGGGCTTTGGAGAGCTGTGGCGGAACGACCTGACATTTAATGTCTCTCATCACAGGCAGCGTATTCAGGCCCTCAGGTTCTATACTATTCGGCGAATACCCAAACCTTTTCTGGAATGCTCACTTGAAAGGTATGTTTTCTCCAACGTGAAAAGTTCTTCAAGGGTATTTCTATATCTTCCATCCTTGGTTTTTCCGGTTGTCTGCTGTCAGTGGATGATAGGCACCACAATGATGCTTCAACTTCCTGTCCCCACCATGGGACTGGAGTAACCTCGGGAAACAGTTGTTGGTCGTGTTCCAACCGAGAGATGCCCATTTCCATTGCCCAGCCTCGTAGGTGCCATCGTGCCGACCACTCAGTCGCAGAACACCGAGGGCGACCTCCCACTGGACGGCGACATGATGAAAAGTGGTGCAGCCCCTCTGGTGTGGCATGGAAGTTTTGCCACGAAGGTACTTATGCAAACGCGATGCCAACGCAGCGATGCCATGTCACTCCAGCCACGCCTATTTATCAAAACCTTTTTTTGCATAATTTTCCTGGCCTCATGGTGTCGTCTGGATGGGATGAAAGCCATGGAAACCCCCGATTCTCTGTCACAGATTCTGCTGGTTCCCTCGACTCTCTAAGAACTCTACGACACGATCAACAATACCAGGCACGACGCCAACCTTCGCACGCATACGGACATCTATCTGTACACACACCTTGCTTACCTTACGCCTTCGTCTGTCTGTCTTAACCTTGGACCCCCTGCGACAGCCTGGAGATCCGGAGCCTGGACGCAGGGCGGCGGCAGCACGCAGAACACTCACCTGCACAGCACGAGCGAGGCCCTCAGCAAGAGGCTTACAGAGAATCCGTTCTGTCCTCGCTATTCCGTCGAGCACGCTGGCTGGTCGCCGTTCTCTCACCCCACACCCCATCACCTCTCCTTTCTTTTACCTCCCAGCGGAGCAGATGGGAGGGACGCTTACACGACGGATACCGCTCCCGTCACATTCGCCGTCCTGCTACACTATCCCGTACGCTAGGGCCAGAGAGGGCCACCTCCACCTCCACCGCACCACCAACAGACTCGCCCTGCCGCCCATTTCTTCTCTTTTATTACTCATTAAATCTTTGCATGCCGCCTCTTGTCCCTCCACTGGCGCCCGACGAACCTGCCTCGCTCTTCGTTCCCAAGAGTTCAAACATGGCCGCAACATTGTCGTTCATCAAGCTGATGAGGGCATAGGTTCGTTGTGTACACTTTCTCCAATCCTGCTATCGCCACGAAGCTTCATTCGCTTCGTGCGTTTATTTCTCTCTGCTATCTCTACTTGTCATCTCTCCCCCCCGCTCCGATATATCTTTTTTTTTCCTTTTCCACGCCTGAGCTGACCTCACGTGCTTGTGGTGCGGAGGGCTAACAGGCCGTCGTCAGTCCTTCATCAGACGGGCCGTCGCCAGTTCTGGTTGCGGCCTGAAACTGGATCAGCCTGAGGCATTCGCATTTCTGCGCTAGAGGGGGCTGATTGGACGGCCGTAGCCACTCATATCAGCGTGCCCACCGCCTTTCGGGACTAGCTCCAAGTAAGTACCGGTACCTCGGTGCCCTGTTTTCCTTGCCCGCAGGCTTTGGCTTTTTCAGTCACCCCCGTCCCAGACTCCCAATCTCTTCAGAGTCTGTCTCCTACTCGCTTCATGTCGCCGCGTGTGCACACGCACACGCACATGGGCGACTTGTCTCTTGTTGCTCTCTCTTTCCCTCCCGTCTTCTTGGGATGCCCGTCGGGTTTGGGGCTGACGAGGAGGGAGTCGCTTGATCGCTTTTGCGGGCTGGTAGCAAGCGCTCCCCAGCAGCAGCAGCAGCAGCAGCAGCAGCAGCAGCAGCAACAACAAGCACCCCTTTAGCAGCCATCTGGTACTTGCCGGCGTTGGGGTACCTCTAGCAACACCAGCAACACAAGGAAGAAGGACGACCGGGGCAGCGCTGAGGTGCGTGCAAGTGCACACACGGCACCTAGATCCCAGCGCCCACCCCCAAAAATCCCATCCTGTCGGCGCCCCCCTCCTCCCCCATCCCATCGAGTCCGCAGCCTGGTGCGCACCGAAGCACCACCTGAGCCCAGCCAGTCCTGGTCCCCCCACCCCAAGTCAGTCGCGCCGGTCGCTATGGAGGTACCTACCTACTACTCGCTAGGTGTCGCCCAGCGCTGTGTACTGGTAGTCACTGTTCCCTATCCGTACCCCGTTCGCCCTCTCTCTCTCCTTTGGGCTTGGCCTGGTCTCTCAGGTCCGCACGCTCCTGCTGGCTCTCTCAAGGTGAGGTGGTAGGTTAGTAGGTAGGGTAGGTACCTACCACCTACCTTGTCTCGCTCTCAACTCGCACATTCTCGCACAGCACTGCTACCCCGACTGCTAGGTACTGCCCACCCGCAGTCTGCCACTGCTGCTGTTCCTGGTGCTGGTGCTGGTGCTCCTGCTACTACTACTCTCCTAGGCTGGAAGGGACCCATCCATCCCATCCATCCTCTCCAGTCCTCCGTGTCGTGCCCCCTCTCTTCCTCTCTTTCAATCTCTTTTCCCTCTCCGTCCTTGTCGCCCAAATCACCTTCCTCTCCATCTTTTGCGGTCGAAATCACTCGGATTCCACCTCATCTTTCGTACTATCGATTCGGCACGACTTTTCGACACGTCCTATCCCTCACCATCGACAAGGCGCATCCGCTTGACCCTTCCATCGATCCCGTCTACCCTCGTACCTCTCCTCGTGGCCACACAACCACTTCGCGATCTTCTCGAAAACTTTTCCACCCGACGCACACGACAACAACTCGTGACGTGTCGACAATCCTCATTCGCATCACTCACGCTGTTGGAGACTCGGCGAGCACTTCGATCCCTCGAAATTTTGCTTCCTCGACGGCGCGCCCTTTGAGCACACCCCCAACGGCTCCGTCGAGTCCGCGTCCTCGACCGTTCCTCCTCCCGATTCCTCGACACGATTGACTGCGTTCCCTGTCTCTCGACGGATGTGCACAACCCCCGGCGTCGCTGTTCCTTCGGCTCTCTCGACGACTTGTTTCAGTGCGTCTAGACAGGCGTCGTCATGCTACCCAAGCCGCAACGGTAATCAGCTCACGCAACACCTCGACCCCCAAATCTCCTTCCCGAGGCAATCTTAGAGTATGACAGAAAGGCCGCAGCCACTGTCGACGCAGCTCGCGACTCCTAGTCAGACCCTCTTTGCTCCCAGCGTGCTCGTCCCGACCCCCGATGTTCCTCGGAAGGTCGAGACAGTAGAGGAGGAAGAGCCGTACACCATCAAGTGTATTTGCAACTTCACTGACGATGATGGAGCCACGATATTCTGCGAAACATGCGACACATGGCAGCACATCGAGTGCTTTTACCCCGACCGCACAGAGGAGGCCATTCGCGAGGACTTTACCCACTCGTGCGCTGACTGCAAGCCGCGTCCCCTTGACAGACAAAAAGCCATCGAGCGCACACGTCGACTCAAGAACGGCGGCGTTGCGGAGGATACGCCCGATAAGAAGACGAAGCGTCCCCCTTCGAAGAGTCACAAGAAGAAAACAAAGCCGACGGATTTACAATTGAACGGCCACCCTGCAGGCCATGAGAACGCAAAGCACGGAAGTCCGAGCGACCACCCTCACCCACCACCCAAGAAGGCAAAGACTTCCCACCGCCCCTCTCACTCAACAAGCTCGACGAACCCAAAGCGGAGCCCTTCGTATGGAAATGGAAACGCTCGAGCTCAGCCCAACGGTCATCCCCCGAGCGCTGCGACAACGCCTCCGGATCTGCCAGCGGACTTCCAAATACATAATTACTCGGATGGCTTCCTGTCCCTGATCAAGGAGAAGGACGTGCCTATCGTCCAGACAAACTCCTTCGCCAGCCTAACGATCTCCAATACCATGTCTCTGTGGCTTCGCGAACCTGATCGGATGAGGCAGGAGACAGGCGAGGAGTTCAACGACGTATTCGCCAAGCTGCCCGCTGACATCGACTCACGTGAACGCCCGTTGCACGTGGAGAGCAAGAAGCTCACGCTCGCTCCCGATACGGTTCTGCCCTGGCAGTACTTGGCGACTTCTGCCGCCATCGAGAAGGACGTTCCTCTGATCGAGCTCAACGGTCAAATCGGCTTCCAGAAGGATTACTGTGCCGACGCCGACAACTTGTGGGAGGAGCTGTCGTCGCCACTCCCGTTCGTGTTTTTCCACCCCATGCTCCCGTTGTATATCGACACCAGGAAGGAAGGATCTTTGGCTCGTTATGTCCGGCGAAGCTGCAAACCAAACGCTGTTCTGGACACGTACCTCTCGGGTCAGTCTGAGTATCACTTCTGGCTCGTCAGCGACCGCTATGTCGCTGCCAACGAGCAGATCACGCTACCGTGGGACTTCAGATTGCCTAAGAAGGTAAAGGCGCGTATGCTTCACCTCCTCGGCCTGGGCGAAGACGACAGTCAAGGGCGGGACGAAGCCGAGATGGATGAGGTTGAGTACCAAAGAATCTCTGGCTGGGTCCACCGCATACTCTCGGAATACGGCGGATGTGCGTGTGACCAAGGCCCCAACTGCGCCTTTGCCCGTTTCCATCGGCAGTACCACGCCAAGCTCCAATCTCGGCCCGCGAAGAAGAAGACCAAGAAGCCCAAAACTCACACCATCTCGCCAACCAGCACCGGCCATGCAACAAATAGCCGTGCAGCAAGCGAAGGCCACCAGGACGAGGCTGACAACGACGCCCGGTCCGTCTCGGAACGCAGCAAGCCCCCCAGCCGAGACCGAACGCCCGCGCGTCAGGGCTCGCTTGACCAGCCTGGCATTCTCACCGAACCTACAGATAGGGATAAGAGGAAGGTTCAGATGGTCGAAGACTCGTTCCGCCGGATGGAGCAACAGCAGCCTCCTCGGAAGAAAAAACGCACGTCTGACGGCACCGGCTCCAAACCGAAGCCAAAGACGTCTATGAGTAATGCGTCTACGGGCACCGGCAACTACGTGGATGCTGGCACGTCACGGAGCAAGTCCAACTCTCCGACTGGTGGTGCATCACCCCCAGGGCAGAACTCGAAGATGCCAGCCTCCCGAAACGGATCCGTCGCCACGCAGTCGAGGCGGGAGTCTTCTGCACCCCGCCCCGTCTACTGTGACGCCGCTGTCCAAACTGACCCTGTGGAGGGTGAGTGGTACAGCGAACCGGTCAAGACGCCGCAGCCGAGACGACGAATCATTTCACTATCGCAACGTCTTCTCAACAACAGACACAGACTGCGATGTGATGAGGCCGAGAGACGCAAATCGCTTCCGACCATGGGCGCCCAAGGGGTGTCGACCACCTCGATGGATGTTGACGTGGCTTCTGATCAGAAGCCTGCAATGGGCTCGCCCACGCCCTCCAAGGACATCGACGACCACCCGACCTCCCCCGTTACATCCTCGGCTGGGGATGTGACAATGACCGATGCACCCACAAGCTCACCAAGCACGACCAAGTCCCCGACGCGCACCGAGGCAGTCGCCGAGGCGCTTGTCAACGGTGCTAGCAGCCCGCTGAAGCCGAAGTCGCCGGATCTCAGGGTACAGATGCCTCCAGTCCCGGCATTTAACGGTCCTGTGGTGGGAACGCCAAGCGCAACAACACCGTCCTCTGCCAGCACAGCTGTGCAGTCTCCGTTCTCCGCCGGCAACCTACCGAGCCCGTTCACCCCAGCTGCTGTGAACGGCGCAGCAGCCCACCCGAGCCCGGTCAAGAAGAAGCTGAGCCTCAGCGACTACACCAAGAGCAGAATGAACAAGAAGCCCTTGAAGACTTCCGTGGCGGGAACTGAGGAGTCAAAGCCCGCACTCGATGTGATTGTCGACTCGCCGTCCACGGAGAAAACGACCGAAGCCTTAGCGCCTGTCAAGAGCAACGCGGTTCCTGTCACCGCGGTCGCAGCGGCTAACAATACCCTGTAACATATATAGACTTGAGGCATACGCATCGCTTCAGGATGACGGACACGATTTCGCGGTCCGCCCCCCTAAATACCACAACACACATTCATACCAAGGTGGCGATCTGGTTATTGGATTCGGCGTTTGGGTGACGACGGACAACTGGAACGGGATAGGACTCTGGACTCTCATCAACGCTTTTCGGTGACACCAACCGTTGAGTGTGCTTCTGTGCTGCTTGGAAGAGCTACGAAAAGGAAGAAAATGGGACGGCGGCGAACGAAAACTTGCGTATCGAGAACCAAGTTTTTGCATGTTGCCCTGACTGGGAGCGACATTTTCGGGGGGGTACGCGGCGCAAAACATGGTAACGGGGTAGCGCTATTTCCACGAAGCGAACGGATTCGGTACTGGGATGGTGACGAAAAGAGGTTCTCACTTTTGCCGACAGGCAACTTTTTCTTTATGTATTTGTAGGCTTGTTAGCAGGGCCACCCAAGAGTGGCTCGCGTCGGGCATCGCCCCGCTCCTTTGACGAAAGAAGACGGATTGAATGGATGATTTTACGCAGCCGTCATGCTGCTGATTCTCCCAGCTTACTTCAGCTTCCCAACTTCGTCTCGTGAGAGTGCATGCATAGTATCATGGATTCATCGTGTGATCGATTGGGTCTATCTTGCCACGTCTCCCGGTGGCGCGCGTAATCTTACAGGGTATCTCTTTTTGATGTATCATACAAACCGCCCAGCTCGACTCTGACGTCCCTCGTGAATCAAGAAAGAAGAGCCGGCTGAAATGCAAACCCGCCAACCGTGGCGAGAGAAAAGAAAGACGAGGGAGGGAAAAAAAAAGGGGGGACCGAGCAACCGGGAATGTCCGTTCGTCAGTATCGCTTGGTCGTCATGCCCCAGTTATCCTCCTTAAAGATGAGCAGGGCCAGGCGATGGCGGACGAACAGGCCGAAGAGGCCGACGAAGAGCTGCAGGAAGGTGACCTCCCAGGCGAGGCGGTCCTCCCTAAGGGGCCCCCGCCAGACGAGCCAGAGGTTGAGCAGGGTGAAGTTGCTCGTCTCGACGAAGCGGCCCTCGTCGTCGGTGGCGACCTGGAGCAAGCGCAGACGGGCGAGGAGGCGGAGGGCGTGGGCGACGGGGGGACGGGGCTGGCGCTCGGGGCGCCAGGGGGTGACGCTCGGCTCGAGGAGGCCGGTGCGGGCGTTGAACTTTGGCAGGCGGTGGCGGGGGCAGGGGACGAGGCCGAAGATCTGCGGGGTGGAGTAGAGGAAGTTGAAGAGCTGGGGGACGAGGAGGAGGCCGAGCGTCTTGGAGAAGTGGCCGAGGATGCCGACGGTGGCGAAGACCATGCCGGAGAAGTAGCAGTAGGTGTCGCCGACGAAGACGCGGGCGGGGTACCAGTTGTGGGCGACGAGGGCGAGGGAGACGCCGAGCCAGGGGAGGAGGAGGTAGAGGGAGAAGAGGTGGGAGTCGGTGGCCGGGTGCGGGTAGGGGGTGAAGAGGTAGAGGCAGTCGTTGAGGACGAGCAGGAGGGAGACGACGATGCACTGGGAGACCTCGATGCCGTTGATGCCGGCGAGCATGTTGATGGACTGGGGGCAGAACATGGCGACGCAGGCCATGTAGATGTAGTAGAGGACGCCCAGGTCGAAGAGCTCGCCGAGGTAGGGCTGGAGGGGGATCGGCATGACGATGGAGGTGACGCCAAAGTCGACGAAGTAGATGACGAGGATGGGGATCGAGGCCAGGCCGGGGATCCACCACTTGTGACGCCAGCGGATGTCGAAGAGGTCGTCGCCGATGCCGAGGAGGGCCGTCGTCTGGAGGGAGATGATGGCGGAGAGGTAGGAGGCGAGCTGGAGGAGAGAGAAGGGTCAGTGATGCTATCCAGTTGCGCCCACGATCATCGAGGAAAACTCACCTTGCTGTGGGGGAAGCGGTGCAGGAAGCGGCCCTGCTGGACGTGCTCGACCTGCAGGACCACGTCCTTGTTGCCTCCACCGCTAGTAGCGGCAACGATATCCTTGTAGAACGGGAAGGGTATGAAGACGATGACGACGAGGAGGTAGACGGCGGCGCAGACGGCGCCCATGCACTCGGGGAGCTCGGGGCGGTGGTGCTTCGAGAGGTCGCGGCCCTTAAACCCGGCGCGGACGAAGACGGGGCCGAGCCAGCGAACCATGGAGTAGGCGAGGGCGAAGGCCAGGACGGAGAGGGCCAGCGAGGCTATGAGGGGCTCGCCATCGCCCTGGAAGGTGTTGAGGAGGACGGCGAAGGCGGCGAGGGAGAGCGCTGAGAGGCTCAGGGTCTCGTTGCGGGAGAGGGTGGGGGAGGCCATTGTCGCGATGCGTGCGTGCAGTGCGCGACACGGCCTTGAAGATATTTGTTAGTTTTGTTGTACTCTTGAGGTCCCTACTGAAAGACGCCTTTCATTGTGGGTGTAGGTGAGGCGGATTGACAGGTGCGCGTTGAGTTGCCTCTGTTTTTTGTTTTTTTAAGGTGAGGCTCTCACGATCGTGGGTGACGACACAAGGTTGGCGATGGGACACAGTTGCTTAAGCTGTTAATTGGAGAAGGGGTCTCACCTCCCCCACTGGGCCGTGTAGCTGTATCGATATCTTTTTTTGGAGGATGCCGGGGACCTCTTTTCCCATGTGGGCGGCCGGAGCGCTCCTGGGGGGACGAGGATTGGGTCTGGGAGATGTGGGGCTCATTGAGCTTAGGTACCTGGATACCTGCCGTCTTGAGTAGGTACCTCTGTACCTGAGATGTACATAGGTACCTTATCTGGTACCTAAATAAGTTCACAGTTTTGTGGTGCACTCCAGCTCATGGCCTGTGCTTCAAGTTGCAGCTTCTTGGTTGGGAACTGAGCAGAGTGTGAATGGCTTGAGTTTGTTGTTCTAGTCAGGAAGTTGCATTGTCAAAATAAGGTTCTCAAGAGTCTATCAACTGGCTTATTATCTATCCATCAAGCAACCAACAGTCTTTAGAAGCTCAGATGCAACTCAAACCCAACACCATGATTTCTCCCCTCTCTCCCCTCCACCAAACCTCGTGGCATCCATCATCGAGAACTGCCGCGGGGAAAAGCCCGGGTTTAACAAGTCTACGCCACCAGACATGCCAGAGAGGGAACTAAGTTGCCGTGTAGCCGCTCCGTCCGTCAGCGGTCTGCATTCCCGCCTACACTACGTACTGAACCCCGCGATTCCTGACCACTTATTTGGATCCAAAAGTCACGGATCCGAAGAAAGATCCACGGCCCGCACACCCACCCCCAACCAGACCCCAACCCGCCCGCCTGCTTCTAGTCTGAGTAGTCTCTACTACCTAAGTGTGTGTTCCTTTGCCATTCCCCAATACGCAAGCAGACAGAAAGTGCGGAGATAAAAGATGGAGTTAAGCCAAGGCAGGGCGAGGATTGTAGTGTAAGCAGGCAAGCTAGCCTCCTCCTGCATGGTGGTAGCAGGGGGCCCGGTCGTGATGGAATGGGGTATTAGAGGGGGAGGACACCTCCGGGCGAGGGCTCGTCAAATCATGTTACACCTTTAGATGCCCACCCATCCCCATCCTAGTGTCGGTACGTGATCGTCGTCTTACCTTGGGTAGTTGCGGCATTGGAGGAGCATGGAGGGGGGATGAATTAGTAAAGCAGTTTTCCTCTTTCCCTCTCTCTTGTTTTTCTGTTAATTGCTCGTGTTGTGGTGATTGATAAAATGCTGCTGCTGTTTGCTACTGCCTTCCATCTGCCGAGGCCGCATCCGCGTCCAACCCAAAGGTCCTTTGTTACTTCCCTCTAAGCCTTTGTGGTATTGAATCTACTTCTTTTCAACATTTGAGTGGCGATTGGCTGAAAAAAAAAAATAAGAAAGAGAAAATATCCGCTCCGTCATCATTGCCACTCAAAGACCGCCTGCTCCCTCCGACACCGCCATGGGTCCCGAGAAGAGCGTGGAGACGACTCCCGGCGCCCACGGCCTCCGAGCGGGCTCCTCCTCCGAGCAGGGAACGCTGACAGAAAAGGAGGCAGAGCATAATTTTGCGTCCTCCGACGACCTCGAGAAGGCCGAGGAAGCAAAGGCGCACATGGAGGAGCGAAAGAGCATCGACGACGTCGAGGCGCCGGACAGCGAGCCCTACGAGGAGGTGAGTAGCAATGGAGGTTTTCTGTGAAGCCGAAGGGTCTCTGCCAAGACTCTGCGACGAAAAAGCGTTTTTACGAGCGAGGGTTGGCTCCGTTCCGATGTCGAGTGTTCTGGAGTTTCCGTCGTGGTTGTCGGGTTGGCAGAGAGGCATCTGGGATTTACTTCGTCTTTGGAACATCCGCTGACGCATCCCAGGATATCATCATCGAGCGCACACGAACCTCACGATCCCACGCGAGCGCCCGGAGCCGCCTCTCACGCATCGCAAGCCTCGCTTCGTCCCGACGCAAGCCCCGCGAACCGATCCCCCCGACCCTCCACCCCGTCTCCGACCTCGACAATGGCGTCGTCGGCTGGGACTCGCAAGACGACCCGGCCATGCCCATGAACTTCGACCGCCGGCGCAAGTGGATCATCATCTGGTTCCTCGCGGGCATCACCTTCATGACCCCCTTCGCCTCGTCCATCCTCGCCCCGGCCATCGAGTACTTCAACGAGGACTTCGGCAACCCCGACCTGACCCTCGGCACCCTTCCCGTGAGCATCTACCTCCTGGGATACGCCGTCGGCCCGCTGTTCCTCGCCCCCCTGTCCGAGATATACGGCCGCCGCCCCGTGCTGACCGCCGCCAACTTCTTCTTCTGCGCCTGGCTCATCGGCTGCGCCCTGGCGCCCACGCTCGAAACCCTCATCGTCTTCCGCTTCTTCGCCGGCGTCGGTGGCTCCGGGTGCCTCGCCATCGGTGGCGGTGTTATCGCCGACATGATACCCGTCCAGGAGCGCGGCAAGGCGCTGACCATCTGGATGGTTGGCCCGCTCATCGGCCCAACTCTCGCGCCGCTGTTTGGCGCCTTCATCGCGCAGGATATCGGGTGGCGGTGGTCGTCGTGGATTGCCTTCGTCGCGGCGACGCCCATGGCCATCGTCATCGCCATCTTCAACCAGGAGACGAACCCGCGCGTGCTCATCGACCGCAAGGTCACTCGCCTGCGCAAGGAGCTCAACCGCCCGGAGCTGCGCAGCGTCTACCTTGACACTTCGGCAAACGCGCCGCGCTCAAACACCCAGGTCCTCGTGCGAGGTCTCATCCGTCCCGTCAAGATGCTCTTCATGTCGCCCATCATCTTCAGCGTCAGCCTGTACTGCGCCTTCGCCTACGGTGTACTGTACCTCCTCTTCAGCACGATACCCCTTGTCTTCTCCAGCACCTACGGCTTCTCCGTCGGGAACACGGGCCTGGTGTACATCCCGCTGGGCATCGGCTACATCGTCGGCATGGCCTGCTTCAGCTTCCTGTCCGACCGGACCGTCGTGCGCATGACCCGCGCCAACGACGGCGTCTTCGAGCCCGAGATGCGCCTGCCGGACTGCATCTGGTTCGCCATGCTCCTGCCCGTCACCTTCTTCTGGTACGGCTGGACGGCCGAGTTCAAGACGCACTGGGCCGCGCCCGTCATCGGCCTGCTCCCCTTCGGCATCGCCATCCTGGGCATCTGGCAGCCCATCCAGGCCTACATCATCGACGCGTACCCCAACTTCGCCGCGAGCGGCCTCGCCGCCTTCACGGTGTTCCGCAGCGTCGTCGCCGCGTTCCTGCCCATGGCCGGCCCGCCCATGTACGACGCCCTCGGGCTGGGATGGGGCAACAGCCTGCTGGGCTTCATCGCCGTGGCGCTCATCCCGGTGCCGGCGTTGATATACAAGTACGGAGGGCGGCTGCGCAAGTGGCAGAGTCTGGAGCTTTAGCATCTTTATAGAAAAGGATTTGCTTCTAGATCGGTGTATCCGAGGCGGGCACTATAGCATATATACCCTTAGAGATGGCTCGTTAGCATAGTTCAACTTAATCACATTTTCTGACTGGAAGCTGATGTTCATTCCATTGGCCACGTCGTGGCCGTCTATTCCGAAGTGAAACGCCCCCCTACAACGAAGGAAAGAAGACGCCGAATGTGACTTTATCGAGAGAGGTATTATCATTAGAGGTGTCGGCCGTCGCATTCGTCAATTGTGTTTAACCTTTTTTTTTTCGTTTCCCTCAGATGAGTTCCCATTTTATGAATCCGTTCCAGCTCATGGCTGCCCTGCCCTTCTTCGCAAAATACTCCTTCTCGGTGGCGCCCCTCGCGTCGCGCCCGTCTATGGTGGTTATCATGACGATGCTGATGCTCTCGCCCGGCGCGCCCAGGTCTATGGCATTGACGTCCGCCCAGTGCCAGAAGCCGTCCGTCTGAATGGGCACCATGTCCGGTTTGCGCCCGTCGCGGCCCTTGATGCTCAGGAACAACAGTGGCGGCTTGCCCTTGCCGTGCTTCTCGGACGTCCAGTGCTCGCACTTCTTGGAGAACTGGAAGCGCACGACCTGGCCGCTGTAGACGGGAATCTGGAGCTCCTTCGGGGTGACTGTGTGGTCCCAAACACCCTCCTCGTAGGCGTTGGTGTACACGACGGGCTTGTCTCCGTGCACAGGACCGATGTAGTATTCCTCCCAGCTCGGTACCCTGCCATCGGGGCGGAAGAAGTGCCTGTTGTCGGCTGGGTAGTGAGAGAGGCCGAAAATGTCATTTCTCCTCGTGAACTCATGAGGCTTAAAGTCAGGCGTGTAGTCCTTGGTCACGTCGGAGACGTTGCCCGCACCCCAGCAGGCGTCCAGGAGCTTCCACTCCCCCCCGTCGATACGCACGGCGTTCCAGGCGTGGCCGTCGGCCTTTTTAGGCGGCGGGCGCTCGCCCTTCTTGAGCGCCGTGTATCCGTAACCCTTGCCGTGGCCGGTGACGACGATGCACTCGAGACCTGCGCGCTGTGCGATTTCCTTGTATGTGTCCGCGTAGCCCGAGCAGACGGCCTTGCCCATGAGAATGGTCTCGGCTCCGGAGCGGCCCTTGATGTTGTTACCGAAGAAGGCGGCGCAGTCGTATGCGATATTGTGATGGAACCAGGTGAAGATGGCTCTCGCCTTGTCTGTGTGAGACGAGAACGGCCCGCAGAGCATCTGGGCCAGGTAGCCGACGGGATCGTTTCGCGGAAGCGACTGTCTGGGGTACTGCGCGGCGACGCCATCCGGGCCGGAGAAGTCGCGGCAGATGAGACAGTCGCTGCCGCGTTCGATAGCCTTGGTCGAGGCAGCCTCGATCTGTGCGACGCTTGGCCGAGAACTCACGGGCACGGGAGGAGGCGCATCCTCAGTAGCCCTCGGGCGCTGGGCGGGCAGCAGAGGAGGGGTGTTTGCTTGCTGTTCCTGAGCTGTGTGACCGTTGGTCTGCGGCTGCGACTTGACATACGCTGCTGGGGCGGGAGGCAGCCGTCGAGGCTTTGCTGGCGCTTCTTCTTGTTCTGGTATGGTCCTCTGAACCTGTTGGTTGGTCGACTTGGATGTCAACCGCGGGGGCAAAACAGGCCTCTGTGGGGGCTCGATCTGTCGAACGGCGGGAGAAGATTTGACAGTAACTAGGGGCTTGGGCGGCGTCTCCTTGGCGACCTGTGCCTCACGCTCTCGCCTCGTGGGGGGCAGAGGGGGTAGGGCGGACTGATCGAAGACGGGGGGGAGCTTGCGCGTTGTTCCGTCAGAGGTGATGCTGGTCGCCGACGACGCCGTCTGGTTGAGGGACAGGGAAGACAGGTTGGAAATCTCGGATGCGTTCGAGTTGCGGCGGACTTCCAACTGCTGGGTCGATGGCCTGCGAGGGGGCAAAGCAGGCGAGATTTGCTGGGTCGAGGAGCGTGTAGGCAGGGGCGGAGGGGCAATCCGGTCTCTCAGTGCGGGCGAGGGAGACGGCTCGAGATGTGGCGAGTCGGTGGTCCGTCGCGGCAGCGGCGGTGGGTTTGGGTTTGCTCTGTTCGGTCGAGGAGGGATCGTAGGGCTCTTTTGCGGAGTGGGAAGCCCATTCGTGTGGACAACGGGGAGCGTCTGACTTCGAGCGGCAGGACGGTTCGGGGGAGGAGGCGGCGGCGCTCTCTTGGGCTTGGTATCCGGGGCCTGGAAGTTCTTTTGCTGGTTCAAGGCAGCGATTCTCTCGGCGAGAGTGTTGAACTTGGGTTCCTCGACGTCGGCCATTGTGAGCTACTGATCACTTCTTCTAAGCGCGGCCAATGGAAGAGACGAAAGCTGCTGGAGGTTCGCGAATCGAGACGAGTAAAAGCGAGCGCGGACTGATGGGATGTTATATGATTGACGATGCGTAGGGGTCGGCTGTTCCTGTTCCTGTTCCTGTTGCTTGCCCCGCCAATCCAGATCTGGAACTGTGCACCGCGTTTTCCCAATTGAGCACCAGGCAGCAGCAGGGAGGGGATTTGCGACTGAGTCACAGCACTTCGAATGAGGGTCGGCCAGAAATTTGGTGTGCGGCGCGGTCGAATGAATAGTGAAGAGCAGGCCGCTAGCTGTAGAGACTGGCTGGGTATGTAGTATTCGGACTAGGTTGAAAGAGGGAGGGGGTCAACAAAGTTAAAGCGATGGGTAAATTTAATGAATTAAGACGATGTGACAGGAAGGCAAGAATATAATAGTGTACCACCGGATGTTATGTTTGTGGCTTTTGGCTGGACCGGGGAGAAGAAGAAGAAGAGACGGCGGGTCGAACGAAAGATCGATCGATGGCACGGCCACCAACAACAAGTTTGGTGGTGTCACAAAGAGGGAGAAGAAGGAGAGGTTGGATTGTGGCGATGCCGTCAGCCTCTTGGAGGGGAATTGATTGCCGTTGCAGCTCGGAGGCAGGCAGGCAGCCGGGCGTGAGAGCTGCTGTGGTTGGTTCGGTTCGGGGCGTATCAGGCGCGGGACGCGAGAGAAGCTCAAGCTAGGTACCTGGGTACGCTGCGAGGGGTACTAATTAGGGGGTCTTGCGACACGAGGGGGGTCGCACAGCCTAATGGAGCCCAAGGAAAGAATAGAAAACAGCAGCCGGGGCAGGGTAGGTGCGGATAAGGTGTTGACACACTACCTTTAACCACAGAAAACAAGGGGTCGAGGGTGGGATGATGGGACGGGAAGCATCTTCTTGACCGGGTCGAGGTGCTGCTCTCTCCTCACATTAAGTACATTCAACAAAAAGACAGAGGAACCGCCGTCTGATTCGAACCTTGGCGCGACAATGTGGTGTAAGTACTTTAGTACCTGGTTTGCTGGTGAATTGAGTGTTTGGTAGGTGGGGTTTCGGGTTCCCAAGGCCCCTGGTCTTTGTGTGTTGGCCCACTATCCCGCCGCGGGTCTGGATCAGTCGGCACAGCCCAGCCTTGCTGGCGGGGAGTTGTGGGGTCGATTCCCCCTGAAGGACGACGCGCTAGGGCCGATCGCCGCCTGGCAGTGCGCCATGCGCAGCGGTTGTCTTGCGGCTTGCGGGCTTACTGCACTGCAAACCATGCCTTACAGGGAGCACCTTGGGTTGGTATTTCGAGCAACATGGTTTGCTTCGATCTGACGTGCCATTGATTGCGCAGAGATATTGGTCGTGAAATGGTATTGAAGGAGTTGGGTCGTCTCCCAAGATGCACCAAACAGTATTTGCACTGACTTCCATGACATTAGGTGCCGCCCACTGTAGTTCTCCACCAGGCGTCGTCATCGCGCCGCTTTACGAGACATTCCCACCTTTGAAATTTGACAGTGGCTACACGGCAAGCCAAGCCAAATTCCTGTGTCATCTTTGATCACAGCTTACACTAAAATTCCGTGGCCTGGGCTCTACAGGAGATCCCGCCGTTGGCAACCAATAGCCGATGCCCCGCGTCTCGGCCACGCCTTGGGTGCACGTCACGACTATCAAAGGCTGGACCGAGTGGTACTTTTCCTCTTCCTCTTGATTCGAAAAGCCGTTGGCATTGGTTCGTTGGCTAGACCCAGGCGGGGTTTTGATGTCTTGCTTGTCAACTTGAGTCCGCAACGTGTTGATGTTGCAACAGTGTGGATAGCATGTGCAAATGACGAGTCTCGACTTGAGGTATCCGTATGGCGTCTTTTGCTTCATGGGGGATGCAAACCACCTATTTACTGACCAACTCATTGCAATTCCTCAAAGTGACACCAAATGAGCAGTATAAGTAGTGTTGAAGTTGAGGTACGTTACAAGGCACTTACCTTTGCTTGTTGGCCCATGTATTTACCTACCTAGGTAACCTGGTACAGAGCTCTATTACTATGTACCTAATGAGATACCAAAAGTACAGACAGACCACCACCGGTGGGGACGAACAGGATTCCATTAGTACAAGAAAGTGAACCGCACAGCGGAACCGCAACGGCAGGTGGAGCCGAATTAGAGTGCAGTTGCGTGCTGCGAGCGCTAATGGGGCCCGTGGACGCTAAACTCATATCCCCGGGACACTGGGGCATCACCTACGGAGCCCGTCCTCGACCTCCAGTGGCCATCCGCCTGTAGCCCGCCCGGAGCACGGGCGAGGAGATGGGGAGGAAGCCACGACGTGGCCGGGCACCCTCGACTTAGGCCCCCCGGAGTAATGCGCAGCTGCACCTAGAGAGGTACCTTTCCAGGTACCTAGATGCCTACTATCTAGACAGGCACAGTGATGTAGTAGGTATGTACTCGCCTTCCGAATGCGCCCCCGCTCTTTCCCCCTCCCCCTCTCCTCCACCTGCAACTGCCCCGTCCCGTACGACCCCCGGCGGTCTTAGTGTTCCCAATCCGTCGCTACCTATTGTCATTGCTACACCTCGCCCTCGCTATTGATGTCTGTCATTCTTGGTCCCGGTCTCGCCTTCTCCGGTCAATCCCAATCCTCCACTCCAACGAGGCGGGCACGAGGCAGCGAACCAACGAAGCAGTTACCTTTGATTGACAGACTCGACTCTGTCTGCTTGCCTCCCAGACAATTCTTCCCTTGCCCTGCCTCGCATTAACAGACATTCTCCGCCTCAACTCCTCCCTCAAGTCTCGCTATCCGCGTATCTAGTAACGTTCCTTGTCCACGGAACCCTTACCAACTTTAATTAGACCACCATCGACTTGAACGCCGGCGCAACAGCCTGATCTTCCCTGACATCATCCGCGCACCCTCTCTCTCATCTTTTGTGCAGCCTGCCATCCTCTGCAAACCGCCCGACTTGCTTCTCGGACCACCTCGCACCATCTCCCATCATGGCTTCCGCCGAGTCTTGCGACAAGGCCGCCAGTCTCTCCCGGCGCAAACCCCTCAGCTTCTTGGATCTCCCGCTGGAAACGAAAAAGGACATCTTCAGCCATGTGCGACGCCACTTCCCGCCCCCTCCCCTTCCCCGTGTTATGCGACCCGTTGACTGACACCCAAACAGTGCTGCCAGAGCGATCTTATTTGCCTCGCTCTCGTCTCCAAACACTTCCGCGACCTTGCTGCCGCCCAGCTCTATCGAAACTTCCACATCGTGTTCCCCGACGAAGATGACCCCTCGTTCGATTCTCCCATCGACAGCCTGGCCGGCGGCCTCGAGACCTTCGTGTCCAGCGACTACGACTACGCCCAGCACCTGAGAGACATCTCTCTAGATACCTTGAGTTCCGGCGACAAGGCTGAGGCTGCCTATAAACCCTACCTATACAGCGCTAGTTGCGGCAAGTTCATGAACACCTTGCTGCTGATGACTCTTAGGAATGCCAAGTCGCTCGAGACCTTCAGGTTCGTCCAACCTGCTCGTTGCATGCACCTCCCATGCTGACTCTTGTGTGACTTCCTAGGTGGAACATCCGCGTCGAGCTCAGCCGCCCCGTCTACAGGACATTGCATCGTATCGCGCCTCTGAAGCACCTCCACCTCAGAATGCAGGCGGGGCCCTCGTTGTTCGAAATACCCCCTCCGCTCCCGTACACGGCGAGCAGTCTGCAGCCGGCCTCGACTCAAGCACACTGGGAACCGTTGCCCGTCTTCTCCCCGCCCCCTCCCTTTCCATCCATGCCTGCTCTGAGTGTCCCGCCCCCGTACAACCCCACGCTTGGCCCTCCGCCTCCCTTGCCGCCCGCCTTGAAACCTGCGGTTCGAAATAAGCGCAAGACTTCTGCTGCCAACGAGCCTGCGACTCTATCAGGTTTTCGAAAGCTGAGCACTCTCGCAGTCCTCGATATCGATAATCTGGACCTCGCGACCGAGATCAAGTCTTGCGTACGCAGCTCGGCTTCCACCTTGACCAAGCTCAAGCTGTCCTTCTCCTCGCACCTCGCCGCTCAGTCTCGGAAGCCCCCACCCGATGCAGACCCGGACGACTCAGACCAGGATGACGAATTTCAAGTGGTCCCCATGTCCGCGGCGCCCGGCTGGGACGACGCGAGCGGGCCAGCGAAGGTGTTCCGCGCTCAGGAGGAGCGCAAGAGTCAAGAGTCGGTGCTAGGCAGAATTTTTGACGTGGAGCCGTTTCTAGCCAAGAAGCCCCAGCAACGTAAGAGCTTAAAGGGGAAGGAGAAAGTTCCTGTGCCGGAAGTCGGTTCACCCGCCGAGGCCTTCATGAATCGGCTACGAGAAGTGTCTACGAAGCTCATGGCGACAAGTATCCACGATGCAGACGACGGGTCGAAACAAGAGATCTTGGAAATGATTGAGAAGGCAAGCAGGAAATACTTAGAAGCGGAGGAAGCGAAAGCTGCCACGACGGAAGCGACCAAAACAGGAACCCCTGCCGGAGAGGGCCCTTCGGTCACTGCTTCTCTGGCTACTACGACAACCGAGACAGCAGATGCCAGTCTGCTTGCGGAGGGTTCGAGTCCTCCCAATGCTGCAGTGGACGAAGGCACCAAGTCGAAATCGAAGACGGCGACGGACGCCAACCCTGAGGATATTGACATTGAAGAGCCGATCGCGGCCGAAGACACGGATGAGCCCGTAGACTCCAAAGCCGAACAAAACAACAAAGATGATTCTTCAACTCCCGAGGCGGCGCCTAAACAGACGGAGGTCCAGGCAGATGTGGCGGAAACGCCGTCGAAGACTCGAGCGCTGTCGAAACTGGCATCGCAGAGGGCGACGTTCGACACCCTTGCAGACCGCCTGAAACACCTACTTTCGGAGACCACCCGTTTGCAAGAAAGCCTCGACATAACCCGGAGTGACGCACAAAATATTGATATGGAGTACGTCCGATCCGTAGAGAACCAGCTTCACGGCTTCTATCGGGACATTGAGAACATCCGGGCCGAGCTCAACGTAACAGAAGCGGGGATCCGCCTCGTAGAGAAGCAGGTCCACGGGATAGCCACGACAGCCCATGGCGAAGACGAACGCATCAGCGAATACATTCGATCCACCAGAGGCTTGGCTCTGCGATCTTTCAGCGTCCACTTGATTCCCGTCAAGGCCTCCGTTCTCAAAGCCGCCATCGACGTCCGCGTGCTGAAGAGACTGACCCTGCTGAATGTGGGCAACCAGGCTCCGATTTGGACCATGCTGGCTAAGGAGAACAAGGTCCAGCCGCTCCCTCTGCGCAAGATCTTCACCGACAACGTTTCAATAACGTTTCTCACTTTCGCGGCACAGCTTGAGGAACTCACGGAGCTTTTCATACTGGAAAGGTCTGTCAAGTATAAGCCTGAGAGCTTCGCGCCCAGGACGACGGTCATCATGGATCAGATCCGGCGCCTCGTGCTCAAGAAGCACATGCCCACCCTGACCAAGCTGATGATCAAGAACGATACCGGGCCTGCCTGGGACGTCGACGAGAAGGCCATGCTGCTGATCTGCAACCGCGGAAGAAAACTCGAGGAGTTGGCGGCCGCAGTCGGAATCCGCGCCATCGTAAGTCATGCCCCTGAAGAATTCCACGGGCACATCTCGGCTAACACAGCGTAGCATACATTTATGCAACACATCTCGGGACTAGTCAGCCTTCGCGCCCTGAATGTGACCCAGTTCAGAAATGACGACACCTGCGTCTGGGTCATGCGAGAAACCAGGAGATTCATCGTCGACAATCTCTGCCACTATCCGGAACTGAAGCTGGAATGGATCTCCATCGACGACGACCGCGTTGAGCGCATCATCCGCCCGCCACCGCAGACGCCGGCTGCAAAGAGAGAGGAGAAGAAGAACAAGAAGGGCAAGATGAAGGTCGGGGCGGCCTCTGTGGGCGGGTTTGGCGGTCCCAGCAGCGAGCAGTTCCCGCCGCTCCCGGTGCCGGGCTGGGACTCGGACAGTGAAAGTGACGACGAGGATACTGATATCGTGGCCAATACCAAGCTCGAGACCATGGAAGGAGTGCATTTTTATGACGTTTGGGACGTGCGTATATTCAAGAAGGAAGTCATGGCCGGCCGGCTGTAGACACGGGGACAAAAGGAACGGAGTTGGATGATTAACGGGGATCATTTAGCTGGGTGGGATCAACACATCATTATCAGCGAGACATGGGCGGGATCACTTAGTTTACACTAGGTCATTACGAAACTGCGTACGAGGTATGGGAACCTTGGTTTTCCATTTTCTTGGTCTGCATGACTTTGCCGACGCCTCTGCCGTTTACCGAGGCGCTATTTGGCCTCTATGCCATCGTTGTAAGCTCTTTCCTTCATCTCTAACTCTGTCTCCCTTGCTCTCTCCCATTTTCCATCCACCCAAGCAAGACTGGTAAGGTGCAACCCGGGATGAACCCTACTTGCGGCCGGCGGACTGGCGAGCTTTGACAAGGCCAGCCTCGGTAAGTCCAGCCTCACGGCCACGACCGAAAGCTTCGACCTCGATAAGAGGCAGGCGGTTGGTGATATCCGTGACGAGCTTCTTGGTGGCCTCGGAGTCGGCCAGAGTCTGTTTGACCTGGGACTTGACGGCCTCGGACAGGTCGAAGGCCAGCTTGGTCTGCTCGGAGACCCGATCGTCGGCGTCGGCAGCGGCCTTTTCAGCGCGCGCCTCGGCCTTGGCTGCGGCGGCCTGGTACTCGCTGACGCGCTCCTCCGAGCGCTTCAACGCCTCGATGCCGTCGGCAACCCGGGCCTCCGCGACCTTGACCTTCTCCATGGCGTGCTCGTTCTCGGCCTTGATCAGCTCTGCGTAGGTATCGTTAGCGAATCCGTGGGCGATGAGGGACGGCAAGGATGACGGGAGAAAAAGAGAAAACAAGATGAAAGAGAATAAGAGACTACTTACTGATCTTGTTCTTGAGATCCTGGATCTCGAGACGGGCTTTGGCCTCCTTCTCCTTGATGGTCGCGAGCTCGACAGCAAGCTCTGCCTTCTCGGCCTTGACCTCCTCGAGCTCCTGATCCTCGAGGCTGGAGTCGGACTCCGTGTCGGTGTCATTGGCGGCCATGAGCTCGAGAATCACGGCCTTCTCGGCCTTGAGCTCCTCGATCTCGCGCTGGAAGTAGCGGATGACGGCGAAGACGATGAAGACGGCCAGGAGGACCAAGACGATGTCGGCGAAGTGGGCCATGATGAAGTTGGGGTCGTGGAGGCGGTCGTGGAGGCGGTCGTAGAAAGAAGTGGCGTTGTTGGCCACGTTGCTGTCGCTGAGCTTGGCCTCGAGCTCAGCTGGATGGTGAGATGATGGTCAGCGTACTGTTGGATTTTCTTCTTCTTTTCCTTCAGTGGCGCAAGATATGGTAGAATTTTGCGATTTGCTTGGGTCAGGATGAGGGAGAAGAGAAGAAGGTGAAAATGTTTTTGTGTGTTCGCCTGATGGAGAGGAAGGAGAGGAAGGAAAGGGCAGGAAGGCAGAGGTATGTCAGGTCAACCGGCGGCGCCGAGAGGATTAGTCGTCGATGAAGAGCAGAGCTCCGTTGAACAGACAGAGAGAAGTGTTGTTTTGCCTTACCGACGTGGGCAGAGAGGTACTTCAAACCTTTCTGAAGCTCCATAACGGAGCAGCAGAGAAAGGCTTCCAGCGCCAGGGTCAAGCCCATGAAAAGCACGACGATGGTATCGTAACTCATCTTGGCGGTCGTGAGGCGGATTTCTGAAAGATGGGACGTTTTGTTAGTTACGCTCTTGGGCCAGGTAGGCGAACAAAGTCCACATAGAAGAAAGGGGCCAAGGGCAAAAGAGTTAATACCTTAGATGTTGTTGTGACTCTTGCGCGTGGGTGTCCTTGGTGATATGGCTTCCATAACTCCAAAGAGACTTTCTTGGATGAGAAAGAGGATGGGTTGTAAAAAAGGAGAAAAAAACACGGGTGTTGTGGGTGGTTTATTTTGAAGAGGGCTAGGGGAGCCCAGCTGGGTGTAAGTGAGGCACATAGATGGAAGGAGCAGCAAGAATTTGTAGAGGGTCGCTCCTGCCTCTTAGGAAATACCTGATTATTTTTCCTGGAGTATGAATACACAGGAATACATCCCGTGTTATTAACTTGACAAAGTGTTTTGACACGATGATTCACCCACAGCCTGGGCCTTGTGTTGTGTGTTGTTTGCCAACCTCGAACCAATACTCATGAAAACCTGTGACTACTATTTTGAGTTATTCCTGTTATTCAAATACCAAGTGGGATATCGTTGAGAATTAGACAGTGTAGAGATATGATCACCAAGATAGAATGGATTCCCTGCGCATCCGGTGGTCTTCAACATAAGCCAGAATAAATGGAAATCGGTTATAACTTCAACTTGGATGTGGGGCCTCTGCTTTTGCGGATTCCTTTTCGTTGCCCCTATTCCTACTTTATTACGGACCTTATTGGCGCCGTAATATTGTCTACTTGATGTTGAATGCGCCGCAGCTGTGATGTGATACCTATGGTCTCGCGAGAGCCGCGAGCTATGACTCGTAGTCAACAACACCTTGCTACTTACTCTGGAACGCCTAGCCAACCTGTTGTATAGCCCTCCGATCTCACAAATCTGTACAGGAGTCAATGGCACACTCTTGAATCTACCTGATACCTATGCCATTGAGTCTCTCGGGTCACTCTGCGTCGAAGCAGGCTGGGCAGTTTGAACTGGGGATATTGTCCGCCCCCCGAGTCACATACACTCTTGAACCAAGAGAAACAATGCCTGGTTTGCTTCAATGGGTATCAATTGTTTGTAGCCTCCTGGGGTCTTGCCCGCAGTCCTCATGGCAGACGTCCTCCTACGCCGTCTTCTGGTCCATCAACCTCATCAACTCATCCTCTTCATCGCCCTCCCCAGCTCTACGTCTCACCTCCCTCTCGATACCGTTCCTCGTGATCATCCCGCCGTTCAGCAGGCCGGCTTCTTTTACACCCTTGACCCACCCCTCGAGGCTCCGCATCCCCACGACCAGGAAACCGAGCTCTTCCCTCTCAACATCGAACACCTCCCACCACGCCACCTCGGGCATCTTCGCTCCCGCCTCTCGCGCGGCAACGTATATCGCCGCGGTCGCCAGCGCATTTGGTTGATGCGTGAGGTAGAGCATCTGCGGGCTCAAGAGCGCGGTGTTCAGATGCGCAACAACCCGCCCCGCAATCTCGGCCTTGGGCTTGCCCAAGAAGTCCAGTGCCTGGAGGTATGTCACCGCGAGCGCGTGCGGGAGGGCCACCGCCGTGTCAAAGCCCAGGGCCCACAGGATCCGAGCCTCGGCGGCCAGCATGCGCGTCTGGAAGGCGGCGTACTCGCCATCCGTCTGGTAGTATGTCGTCGGATCCGGGCGGCGCTCCGAGTCTGGAGGAGCGCCGCGGAAAAGGGGCGAGGCCGAGGAGAGGAGGTAGGCGTACACGTTCGATACGTCGCGGGTCGAGCGCGGAAAGGGGCCCATCTTCGCAACGAGGTACAGCGCGGCGGCGGAGACGTCCTTGAGGCTGATGTCAGTACGTTGGACGCTGGGTAGGGATCTGGCTGGGACGCACGCTGAATTCTTGCGCCATTGGCGACTCGACGAGCCAGTACCGTGCCAAGAGGACGTTGGCGTGTGCCGTCGACGACTGCGGCAGGTCTAGCAGCACGCCAGCCGCCTGAGTTAGACACTGCGTCGCGTAGAGAATGACATCCTGGAGGTCGACCGGGAGGGAGCTGAAGGAGTTGCGCTTGTAGAGCTGCTCGGCCGTAGCCAGCGCGTTCGTCATGTGCGCCATGTCCTTTCTGCTCCTTGATGTGTATTTAAAAAGCTCCTCCTCCAAAGTCGCGTGTTGTCGTGGCGCAAGGCTGAGAAAGTTCGCTGATGGGATCGCGGCCGCAAGGCGTCCTCATTGGTCGGAGCTGCAGCTGTCAGAACAAGTTAGAGGCGATGCCTGCCGCGCGTGTAAATAATAGTGAGTGTCGTCACTCCAGGTCTTGTTTCCCGTGCTGTTTCTCTCATCGGATTGATGGGGCCCGAGCTTCTCAGTGACCAGAGTGCCCCACCTTCCCTCCGCTTCGGCTTAGCGTCCCCATGGCCCGCCCAGTGCCTCACAGCGCTGGCGCTGGCGCGGCTGGGCAACCACTTGCTGACCTGGACCTGCGTACCTGAGGTTCGGGCTTCGTAAGAGCCAATTCAAGGCAGCTGCGTGGAGACATCACGCTTTCCCGTCGCATCCCGCTTGAACCTCCACTCCCTCCCCTTCGAGAGGTTGCAGAGTAATCGCCCGAATAGCCAAGTCGTCTCGAAACAACACAGTCAACGGTCAATGGATGGTCTGACGTCTCGAGCCCCCAACTGACGTCTATATCCCTCCTCTTCCCCGCATCGGCTCTATCGGCCAGCCGTGATCCGTCCACGCAACCGAAAGAAAGCAACCTACGTATCAAGCATCTACGAAAGCGACGACGATTTCAGCGACGATTAACCCCGGCCGCTAAATATGGACTACAGCGCATCCATCAACGACGACAACCCGGGCGGCGCATCGCCCTGGGGCAACTCTCCCGGGTCCTCTCCAAGGCCCAACCAGACCTCCTTTGGCTCGCTCGGCGGCGATCTCGGCGGTGACCCGCCCGGCTCCCCCTTCCGCTACACCCCCAGCCCCGGCAACGGAATATCGCAGGAGCACGAGGGATTCGGCGGCGATTCGTACAGGCGACCGGACACTGCTAGCACCGCCGAGTCCGCGACCGAAGTGAACACACAGGATTCGGAGACGATCGCCGCCTCAGAAGCCCGGACCAGCGCTGAGGGCCAGCAGGGCCCCGATACACCCCAGAAGTCGCAGGAGCAAGGAGGACCGGCGGGCCAGGCTCGCCAGCAGGAGCAGAACCGCAAGCCCCAGCAGCCGCAGTCCAGGCTTCAGGCCAAGATCACCGGCCTCGAACGGACCGGAAAGAAGGACCCCATCCTGCGGTTTGACGTCCATGTAAGAGGGAGCCCGCTCTGCACCATCATGCAATGGAGTTGTTATATCTAATGCGCCGTAGACAAACCTCCCGAGGTTCCGCACCACCCAGTACCGCGACGTCCGTCGGTTCCACTCGGAATTCGTCAAGCTTGCGGAACATCTGATCTCGGCAAACCCCGAATGCTTGGTGCCCACGGTACCTCCCGCAGTAACATCGGCCGGCGCCGGAACGGACGAGGACGAAGCGCGCGTCAAGGCCCTGTTGCAGAGATGGTTCAACTATGTGTGCAGCAACGAGGTCCTCATGAGGGACGACGAGATGGTCCTCTTTGTCGAGAGCGATTTCGGCTACAGCCCCATGGTCAAGATGAAGCAGCCCGCCACTGGCGTGCGCAGGAAGATCTTGAAGCAGTTTGCCCCTCCGCCTGACGACACCCCCGAGCTCCAAGAAGCCCGTCCAATTGTCAAGCTCTTCTACCTGGGAGCCATGGATGCCGGCCACAAGGTCGATAAGCTGGTCAAGTCTCGTCGCGGTAAGTCCACGTCAACACCCCGATAACGCATGAGCTTCACCGGTCTGATAGCAGCTAGGTCTCGGATTGGCCGAGTCCGACTTTGGAGTCAAGCTCGGGTCAATGCAGGTTCAAGAGCCCCATCAGGGACTGGCCAACGCCTACCGGAAGTTGGGCAAGATCGTGCAGACAGTTGGCGACTACCACGCCGCACAAGCCACCGCAGAAGCCACGACGATCGGGGACCCGTTCCAGTACCACTCGCAGGACGCCTTCGTGGTCAAGGAAACGCTCACCAACCGTCAGATCCTCATTCGCGAGTTCCTCCAGGCTCAGGAGAACACCCGCAGCAAGCTCAACGCCGCCGATCGTCTGAAGGCGAGCTCCAGCGTCAGGCGGGAGAAGGTCGATGAGGCCATCACGTCCCTCGATGACGCGCGTCAGAATGAAACCTACCTGTACCAGAAGACGACCCGCGTCACGCAAAACCTCGTGCAGGAGCGCCGGAAGTGGTTCGCGAGGACCGCGGGTGATCTGCGGCTCAGCATCAGGGAGTACGTCCTCCGCGAGATCGAAGCGGAACGCCGTGCCCTCGCCGTCCTGGAGAGCGTGAGGCCGGACATTCGGTCCATCGATGCGTCCGGCGGTCTGAGCAGGCTGGGACGCGAGGCTCACCCCACCGTCAGGCGGGCCAGTCTGGCGGCCAGCCAGGGCCCCAAGGGCGATGCATGGAGCGGCGTTCCACGACGCTCCGACCAGGCTCTGAGCCGCAGCGTGTCTGGCAGTCTTATGGCTGGCGTCCCCGAGGACGGAGAGGGCGACGACGGGCAGGGTGCAGGACAAAACCAGGGTCTCGGCGCAGCGGGCGGCCGGGCTAGTCTGGCCGGTGTGGCAGAAGAAGACGACGAGGACCGGGTGGATGCGAGAAACGCGGCAAGCCGATTGGCGACGAGCACGTTCTGATGAGAGCGGCCCGGGTTTCGCGAGGCGGGCTGCGGAAGCGTGCCCGAAAGGACCTACCGAGGCCGTCTCGACTCTCTGGTAGGGGGGGAGGGGACTTCTCTCGAACCTCGTATGATGTGTAATGCTGTATCCGTCCTGTATGTGCTCCGATACACATAGATTCCCAAGTATGAGCCTTGCTTTTTTTTCTCTTTCCGTCCCAATTCACTCCTGCAGCGTAACACGTAGATTGATCCGAGCATGTCGTGAGAAGCTGGTGCGGAATCAAGACTGGCCGTCTTGGGGGCGGCGCCATCGTGAGGCTTGCTTGGTATGGCGACACGCAGAGGAGGAGGAGGCACCATCACTGACAGTGTACGCGCTTCGCAGGTGGAGCGGCTCGGCGTTCACCTGCCGGTGGCGGCGACGGCAGCACGACCTCCAACAAGACAAGATTGCATGACTGAGATGCCCCTCGAGAGGGGGGAAACGACGCACATGCACATACGTACATACACACACACTCACACAGTACCTACGCGTAAATGGCATCCACGGCGCATGCACCTGCCAATCCATCTCCTCGCTGCTGTGCATCGGTGGCGCAACCACACCTCTACCACCTACGCATTCTATGTATGCCCTTTTGTTCCCCAATATCCTTGCGCCGGCATTGCATCGTGTCGTGCTCCCCAAACCGCCTCTTGTTCGTGTCCCTAGCAAGGCAGGGCGCGCCAGACGGATCGATTGGCGGTGAGGTCGTGGGCTAGGCCCCTCTCCCTTGCTGGATGCACGTGTTATTTCTCGCTGTAACGAAAGATTCACATGCCTCTGAGAAGACAATGCCGCGTTGGCAGCTGGTTGAGAGAGAGAGCTGCGGGTGAGATCCCAAGAAGAACGCCCGCGAAGCATGAGGAGAAGGCTCGATGGCGTACAGAAGCTTGGTGGTGTCGAAAGGCTTGGCCGGTTGGTCGTATTTGTTACGGCCACGTCGGGGGACGTCTTGCTGGTTGAAGTATATGAGGGCGTCGCGACTCTACGGCAGTAGCAAATACTTGTTTGATAACAAGAATCTTTGGGATTGGCGGGCCGGCGTGATGAATGCTACTTATCCGGCACCGGAGGACCACGGGCAGTGTCCGTCTTGCTTCGCCAATCATGTAGCCGACCGCATCTTAGGTCAATGAGGTTGCTGGCACTTTAGTATCCACGGCTCGGACCTGTCTACGACGCAGGTATTGGAGTAGGCGAATTCTGTGAGCCGTGGACGGCGGCTGAGAAGAGTAAAGCAGTCGGCCAATCCATCCGGCGCCCGTGTAAACGACGCAAACATATCTTAGTCGAACCCAGAGACCCGGTAAAATCCCGGTAAGTTCTCGCCACGCGAAGACATGTCTCAACGTCGATGGCACCACGAGGTGTTGCGACATCATGTGCCCGAGTAACGTCAAAATCGAGGATGCCCAGCGTTTCACCGCCATCCTGCCCGGGATTGAAGCTTGAATTATGGCGTACCACGAGGCGGTGTCAGCACTGTTTGTTCTTGTTCCTGCCCTGCATCATCAGACTACATGCTTATTGGTGCGACTTGTTGTAGTGCTGTCAACTCGGCAGTCAGACTGCTTCGTCTGATGTGTTGAGACAAGGATGTGCGCGCTCGGGATCATCAAGGTTTACTCTATTTCGTGGGTGTAAGAGCGACAATGCATCAACAGCAGCAAACCACTACCATTGTGCCATTGTAGTGGCTATTTCTCTCTGGCAATTTCCCTCAAGCCACTGGGAGACTTGCCCGGTAGGTTGGCGCAGTGTCTGATTGTTAGTAACGCGACGTGGCAACTGATGCGGGACCCGTCGGTTCCAGGACCTCTGGGCGTCTAGTCAGGTTGAGGAGGCACTCCTGGTTTGCTGGTATTTGCTAGTTGCATCCCGATAACTGTCGGCATGCCAATCGCGGAGGCAAGTATCACGTCGTGCATTTTTGGAATGGCTTCTCTGGCATCGTCCTGTGAGACTGCCTGTCTCTCCTCACCAGCGGCTCCACCTCCCATCGCAGGGGACCCAGGCTGCAGGAGCTGCTGTGCGATCCGATTGCGCGAGACTGGACAGGGGGTTCTCCAATTCTGCCAGCCCATCTCCAACTTTCCCAAGCCCAGGCCGTTGACAGCGGATGGTATCCAAGCATCGGATGAAGTCTGCAGTCTTGACAACTCCGTCGAGTCGTGGTCACTTGGCGTGACAAGCCCACCAAATCCAGATTGTCTCGCGTCCGAGTCATGGTCGAGCAGTAGATCTTGCCGAGTCTAAGACCTTGCTTGGTCGGCTCATGCTCTCCGGACACGGGCTTGGAGATGATAGGTATTTCATCCCAACTTTCTTTCCAGATTCTGCCGTGGAAGCTAGCGGTGGATGGCTAGAGCAACTCGTTGAGAAGTTGTGCCAACCGAGGCCTGCTGCCGAGAGCCGCAGTTGCTTTGTGATGGACGTACATGGCGCTACTGCGGTACTTTGATGATTCAGAGCATCAGTGTCCACCGTGGTCGTCCTTTGGTTGCCGTGCTGTCTGCTGCAGTGGAAATGAACCAGGGGTGCCCGCTTCCCAAGACTCATGAGCAGCGCTGCTTCGAGGGCGAGTCATCAGATGTGATGGTTGTGTTCGAATCGGCTCCGGCCTCCACCTCCTGCTTTGCTGGTTAATTGAAAGGACGGGCTACCAACCATCCGTGTCTTGTCCTGTAGCCACGTCGTCTCTCGATCAATGGGTGCCGTGCTTCAAAGAACTGGGTTCCGGTGGAAGAAGCTATTCGTCCATGTCTAGGCCGCAGCCACGGCCTGCATACCGCACCAAGATGCAGGAGAGAGGACCCGTTGCGCCCAAAGCTGTAGACGTCAACGGTAGGGGGGCCACTTATGGACTTGGGGCGTCGAGTTGTCGATGGCAAACGGGCGGTCCCTGCAACGGCCATGTGCAGGTGTCCTGCCATAGGGCCGGTAAAATGTAGTTGCAGGCGCGGTGTATCCGCGCACTCCTCGCCGTGTGTTGCGGCACAGGGGAAGCTAGCAACAGGGCCACACTTCTGCAGGCCATCTTTGAGTGCCGCCAAAAGGTATGGTGCGGTTCTGCCTCCTGCAGCACTTGTCGTCGGCAACCCAATGCGAATTTGGAGATGCCCGGCGAAAACGGTAGAACATCCGTTGAAGTCTGCCAAGGGTTAAGTCTCGGTCCCTCTTCCAAGGCGGTCTTGGTAGGGAAAACAACGATATTCAGACTACTTTTTCAAGGGCGGGCTGTCGGCTGGCATCATCTGCGTGATGCGGTCGCCAACATGCAAATGTCGTTGCTGCAGTGAAGATCCTGCGGTTCTGCCAGCGGGCCCGAGTCGATCAACTCGAAATATCGTTCGATGTAGATAGCTAGGGTGGCAGCCGAGTAGAGAGCCAGAGACAAGCGACGACGATTAGAGGCGTTGGAAGCATGCAGTCTGTCCGCGGAATGAACGGGATGTGCGCCACCGTCTGTCGGGGTAGGGTATATCAGCATGGCTGGCCCTGCTGTACCACACAGTCTCGAGACTGAGAAGGTGACGAAGATGTACATTGACGGGTGCAAGGGCGACATCTCCAATTCTAGAACTTCGAGAGCCGGTTGGCGGCTGGCAGGGCACGCATGGAGGAGGCGAAGCAGGCGGCAATAGCTACATATTAGTAGGTATGCGCTCGCTCGCCGCTCAGGTACTTTTGCGGGTAAACACCATGCCCAGTCTGCCACTGATGCCAACTGAAATGAGGGGATTGTCAAGTCGCATGAGGGCGTGGCGATGTGAATGTCGCATCACACCTTCGTTGACGGTCGATAAGTGTAGTCGTACAACCGTGATTGATGTGATTGTAACTTGTCAGTGGGAAAACCATGCACGTCAGGGACATCCTAGAGGGAAGGGCAGCACGGACGCCGTTCCTGCCATTTTCAGAACTGAAAGCTGCTTATGTAATAAGTGAATTTAGAACACTATCAGTACCTGCCAGTTACCTAGCTATGTAAGTACATACACATACAGGCAGGTGCAGATTAGCAGTTGTTTCTTCAGCAAGAAATGACACACATGAAACTTGAAATCGTCAGCAAAAAAAGCAACGAGCTCCTCTTCTTCTTCTAACCCAATCTACCTACACTACCTAGGTACGTGCCTACCTAGTGTAAGCAACATCGTCCAGGGCAGGCTTGTTTCCCCATCGACACGCATATGGCGCACATCGTTCGGCGGTTCGACTCGAACCGACTTGAACGCTGCCCGGTCCCTGGTCCATGACGATGGACGCAGAGTTGCGGTGGGTCTCCGAGTCGTCTTCCAGGGTCCATCTGCTCGTCGAGACGGCTCGTCGAGAACACCTCCGTCCCGCACCATATTATTCCGTTCAGTCCCGATGGCCATTCGTCCATGGCTCTTCTACGCATCGCAGCAAAGGCTCGAAGGCCTGACCCCTCCTTAGCCCTGCAGCTCCATACCAGGCCTATCCGTCTTCATTGCGCCTCTCTCGGCGGTGCCATCGACATTCGCATTCAACGCCAAACTTCCATCTAGGTACAAGAGTCTTCCTTATTCATCGCCTCCTATGGGACGGCTAGTCCATCACCTCTCGCAAATCATACACGATTGTCCCATCTTGTCCAGAACCCTTGGCAGATCAAGACGACTTGCCCAAGGCACGGCACCTATCCTGCTCACCACACCATCCTCATTTTCAACCCCTCCTCCAGCCATGCAGCCATGTTACAACGACTCCCCTCCTCGCCATCATCATCCCTGTTCCTCCATTCCCTTCCGGGCCCCCTCCTCCCGGGTACCTCGCTGACTCTAATTTAGCTGCGCAGTCCAAGTCCACCTGGCACGGAATCCCAGCACTTGCATGTGGCCGTTGCCATTGGGATAAGAGAAGATAGTTTTTCCTGCGCTTCGCCGTCGTCAGAGCTTGCTCTTCTCCACTCGCCAGGGACCCGAGAGAGGCATGGCTCGTCACAGTAACCTCCACCAGATGCAGGCAGAGCTATCGCATCTGTGGTTCGTAGAGGTTGAAGCTCCTGCATGCCGATACCTGCCACCGCACTGATGCCATCCAGGCCATGCCATCACCATCCACTAGCCCGCGTTGTGACCGGCCTATCCATGCCTTGTCGAGAGACTTTCGGCATGGCTCTTGACGGGTTGCTCCCTGCCTCCGCCTGTCTTCTCTCACCGCAAATATCGCAAGAGTTACTTCCGTCCCGCCTCGAGAGACGGTGCCCAAATGCGGCCACCGCCTTGCCCGACATCACAACCGCAACCTTCTCACTTACAGGTACAGCGTGTTCTTGCTGCACTGTAGTGGTCCCTCTCATCTTTAGTCGCAGTACAGGCCGACAAGTCTTTCCGGACGGTGAGGTGGCCCCGTTCGCTAGCTGTCTCTTGCATATGATTTCCCGAAATTACATGTAGGAAAAAGCCCTTAGCTTGGCTCCGATAACTGGTCGATGTTTGGTTGGGCGAACTTGGCCCGTGTTGCTCCTCATGGTCCCGTCCCCTTTCGATCTGCCTCAAGGACGAAACGCCCTTCCGTCTCCTCCATTGCCCAAGATGGCCCTGGCAAGCTGCTCATCACTGATTGACACCACCATGAACATCATTCACCACCAGGGATTCCGGAGCCGTGCTCGCCAGCAAAAGCTACTTAAGGGGCGGGGGAGCTACGGCCTCTCGAGCCATCGCCCTCCTGCTCTTCATCACATTCTCGCGCCCTTCTTCCCGCTATCACTTTCTTCTGTTAAGTTGATAGCCGCTTCCCACCCCTTCCAGTGCCACATGGTCTCATCGTCCTAGCTTGGTTCTCACATTTGCATCCCACGAGAAACCCTGCCGCTCACTCCTCCTCCACGCCTCCCGGTCCCGTTGACCCCCAAACGCCAAAGAGCCCCCCATCAAAGCGAACCTATCAATCCCCGAGACATCCCGCGCCGGCCCCCTCTGGAATCCCAGCGCCTCGCCTCGACATCCTGAGCTTTTTTGCTGCCGGCACGCCCTATCCGGAACTCGGGCCAATCCCACTCAGTGAGCACTCCCTATTAGGCAGTTGGGCCAAGCCCCTTTCACCACCCTAACCCGTCATCAGACCAGCATCCCACGCTTCATCCCACGCCGTCGGCGTCACTCAACTTCAGTATGGCCCCAGTTGCAACGGGAGAAGAGGCACCAATGCATCTACCCGTCTACAAGTCGAAGCCCTCCTCCGTCACTGCGTCTGTCTTGCATGGCCCGCGGGATCTGCGATTGGTAAGTCTCGCCGGATCCCCTTGACAAGATGACGTGGAGACCGTGGGCGCCGTATGGCGTTACACAGGACCCCACGTTGATCCCGTTGCATCCCTCCGCATTTGTTTTGTCGTCTCGCCCCGCTTAGGACCTTAAATCTAACGACATGTCCAGGAAGTGCGGAGCATCGAAGAGCCGGGCGTTGGCGAAGTCCAGATTGCCGTTAAGCGGACGGGCATCTGCGGATCCGACGTCAGCTACTACAAGAAGTTCGCAAACGGCGACCTCTGTGCCTGCCACCCCCTGTCCCTCGGCCATGAGTCCTCTGGCGAAATCGTGGCAATCGGACCCCAGGTCACCGGGCTCAAGCTCGGCGACCGAGTGGCTCTCGAAGTTGGCGTTCCTTGCGGACAATGCACCATCTGTCGCAAGGGCAGGTACAACCTGTGCAAGAAGATGAGATTCAGATCCAGCGCCAAGAGCTTCCCCCATTACCAGGGCACTCTGCAGGAGAGGATCAACCACCCGGCCGCGTGGTGCCACAAGATCCCAGACCACGTCTCCTACGAAGCCGCTGCCCTCCTCGAGCCCCTATCTGTCGCCATTCACGCCGTCAACCGAGCCATGCCGGAGCCTGCCTCCACGGCTCTGGTCATCGGAGCCGGCACTGTCGGGCTCCTCACGGCGGCCATGGCACGCCAAGCCGGCTGCGCACAGGTCACCATCACCGACGTCGACGCCGGCCGGGTCAACTACGCCATCTCCAAGGGCTTTGCTACCCATGGGCACGTCGTGCCGGCGCCGGGCAGCTCCGTGTACAACGGCAGCTCGGGAACCTCGACCCCGCAGGACCCCGGCGCCATGACGCCGGCGAGCATCTTCTCCGTCCAGAGCGCCCAGAGCAAGTTCGACGGCGCCCGGGCCCTGGCCGCCGACATCCTCGCGCTCACCAAGGTCCCTGAGGAGCTCGAGACGGACAGCGAGGACGACGGCGTCGACGTCACCTTCGAGTGCACCGGCAAGGAGGTCTGCATGCAGACGAGCCTCTACGCCACGAGGCCGGGCGGCAAGGTCGTCATGGTGGGCATGGGCACCCCCGTCCAGACGCTGCCGCTGTCCGTCGCGCACCTCAGGGAGATCGACATCCTCGGCATCTTCCGCTACGCCAACACGTACCCCACGGGCGTCCGCCTCCTGTGCGCCAAGGGCAACAGCGGGCTCCCCAACCTCGACGACATGGTCACGCACCGCTTCAAGGGCCTGGAGAACGCCGCGAAAGCCTTCGACCTGGCCAGCCGGACGTGCGACGACGAGGGAAACCTCGTGCTCAAGGTCGTCATCGAGGCTTGAAGACACGTCCTGCCTACTTTTTCTTTTTTCTTTTCTGCCGTTGCGGCTTAGAGTTTCGGTGACTTGATACCAAGCTAGACTTTTTTTCATCTTTGCTACAGCTACCTGATCTGTAGCTCACGGTGGAATTATTGGGAGTGGCTTGATGAGGACAGGTCACAAAGTAAGGAAAAAGGGGGACGGGGCGTTGGTTTGTTGATACCTACGGGAGAACCGGCTGAGCCGGCCAAGCAGGAAACAAGGAACTACAATCCCGTATGGGTTTTGTTTTCAATTCGGGAAGATACAAACAGGGAGACAAACATACAGTGTCGGGCAAGGCCGGAACTAGTTTGGAAAATCAGTAGAAAATTGCAGTCAAGAAAACTTCATTCACAGTCCTTATTCGGCCAAAAAAAATGTATTTTTATTCGTCTGGGCTTGCTGAAGTGTACAGCCCACGCGTCACGTCATGTCTGCATTAATAAACCCCCGTAAACGCCTCCCTATGATTCCCAATCTACTCAGCGATGTCCATTGGGTCTTCTACCTCTTCGGACGGTTCTACCTCTTCGGACGGTTCTACCTTCACGGACGGTTCTACCTTTACGGACGCGCGGCGTTTGTCCTACATCATAATATCACCGGGGCCAGAAAGGTAGTTAGCCGAGCCGCCGACGCCGCCGTAGGCATCGTAGCCGCCGGGAGGGCCGGTTCTGCGATGCCGCGACTTAGCATCCTCCACGATGGCGAACTTCTTGCCCATCTCACGCATGCCGCCTAGGCTCTGTACGAGATCATTGAGCCGCAGGACCATGGCGACGTTGTTCTCCTCGGATAGGACCTCCTTTTCGAAATTCTCGACGTCGGACGGCACGACGAGGTCCAGCCGGCTGACGAGGGCCTGGATCTGGCGGAGGATGGTGTGCGAGGGCGTCGTGTTTCCGGCTTCCGACGGCTGCTGGTGCTCCAGACCCGGCAGGTAGTCCGCGGGCAGCCGCTCGAGGTACGTCGTGATGAGGCGGATACGACCCTGCAACATCTTGACGGCGTTGGCCTTGGCGGTCAGGGCAGCGACCATCTCCTCTTCCTCGGGAGAGAGGTTTGCCTCAGCGTCTGCGGCCGCGACAACGCGTCTCTTACCTCCGTTCTCGACAAGCGTGACCTTTGGCTTCTCCCTGGGCGCCTCTAAGGCGGTGGCATTACCGGCGCCGCGGGCGACGTGGTCCATGCTGATCATCTCGGCCTCGCCCGTCTCGACGGTGTAGGGCAGCTCACGGAAGCGGAGCCTGAGGGCGTTGGACTCGCCATCCTCCATCTTCTTGTCCTCGTCGGCAGCTGCGGCTGCGGCCTTGCCGGCGTCATCGACCTCGTAGTTTGACTCGAAAATCTTCATGGGCAGCTTGCCGCCGACGGTGTGAGAGAGGACCTCCTCCGGGTGGAAGCCGAGGAGAAGGGCGGACTCGTTGAAGCCGGAGAGAAGCTGCTCGTGGATGGGGAGGACTGTCGGGGTCGGGCCGGTGGAGGGGAGGAGGGTGTACCAGCCGACGAGGTCGAGGCCGCGATCCTTATGGACGGTCTTCACTGTAGGGAAAAGGTCAGCTTTTCCGGTGCAGATAGAAGCAACGAATTGGAGGGCTTACTTTGCTCCAATCGTGCGCCGAAGCGGTGGGCGTCCAGGAGATAGCCGCCTTCCACCTCGGGCGCCTGCGTCATGTGGCACTCGAACGCATGCTCGATGGTGATCTCGCGGCCGTTTTGCTGGCCCAGGAGGGCGCCGACGATGGGTCCCGTCTGGGAGCGCAGCGTGTGGCGGGTGATGTAGTCGGAGATTGTGAGGAGGACGAGGGGGTGGAGGACCGCTTGAAGCTCGGAGGACTTTTGGCTCGACATGAGCGGGTTCACGCTGGGAGAAGCCATGGTTGGGCGGTGCTTTTGGCCCGTCGCCGTATCTTAGGAGAGGTCTATGCGGATGATTTGACCATGCAAAGAAGAAATATGAAAGAGTCGAGATCGAGGTGGGTGTGGTCCGAAGAGGGTGTCGTCGCAGATACCGGTCGTCGTTGATGTTCAAGATGTCAAGGGTAGGTTAGGTAGGTAGGTAGGCTGGGGAGCTGCCTGCTTCAATGGTGCCCCGCGATGTGGGGGTTGAGGTGGGTAGGAGCTGCCCGGGCGGGCCCAGTACAGAAACAGAATGAGGCTGACCAACGATTAAAGAGGCTGAGCAGAACGGTCAAGCCACACTAAGCTGCTATTGGCTGCGTATCCTAGCCAATGGGGATGCTGGGAAGCTATTGTGGGTCGCAGCTTTCCAACCTCCATTCATTGCCGTTGCCATTGCCATTGCTGTGCTGTGCCCTTGAAGTGGAAGGGATGCTGCATTCCTCACCCAATGCTTGGCCAGTTTATTGCCCGCTCTTCGGTCGCATTCTCCAGCACCTCTTCTCCCATGGCCTCAGTGGGATGATCCAAGTGGATTGACTCACTGCTCCATTCCAGCATGTTCCCCTCCCCTGATGGGGCCCCTTGGTGTGCACAGTCAGCCCCTTCAAACCACGGAGTCTTCGGTTAGCAGAACTGGCATGGGTGTTTGTCCATAGCCTGCTGCACCAGGGTGCAAGATCTAAAGTGTCAAGTGTCCAGTGCCCTTCAACCAGGCTTTGCCGTCCTGCAGACAATCAGAAGGGAAGGGTAGGTAGGTAGGCAGGCAGCCAATGCCTTTATCTCTTCCCGTCCTCTGGTAGTGTGATGCTGCACTCCCCAGTTGGGGCGTAGGGTTCACATACCTGAAGCTCGCTTCCCTGCCTCGGCCCAGGTGGCAATCTACATGGAGGGAGGGAGCAGAAGCAGAGAGGGAGGGAGAGAGAGAAAAACAGTGGCTCCAACTCAATGTGCTTATTATTACAGCAGTACTATGTATGGAGAATGCTGTGAATACAGCCTGCCCTTTTCATTGCCCGGCTAGTTTCCGCAAAGGCCAGGCCAAAGACACAAGGTTGAAAGACGAACCGTGTGCAACATGCCGGCTCTCTTCTCTTGGCTTCTCTCTTTGCTGTTCATGAATTGCTAATGCTGCCTGTGCCGAGCTCCGTCATTCCAACATGTGTATCCATCAGCGGCCGTCATAGCAGCATCTGCCAGTTTGTCGGGTTGGGTCGGGATTCATATATGACATGCTTGGCCTTTCTTCACCTCTCTACCTAGGTACCAACCAGCTGTATCCCTCAGGAGACAACACCACATCACACACCGTCTCCAGCATGGAAGGGTCACACCAGAACAACTTCAACCCCTATCACCACCACTACTACCCCTATCAAGGCATGTTTCCTCCGAACTTCCTGCCGCCGCCGCCGCCAGTGCCAGCTCCGCAATCCGTGGTGCCGGCCAAGCGGGAAGACGACGATGTCCAGTTTGTGTCTTCAAATCCCGTCAAGAAGAGGAGAATCGGCGGCGGTCGCCCGACCATGGCACCTCCGACCGGGACAGCATCGTATTCACCGCCCGTGGGGCACCCTGTCCCCGCACCCCTCGCCGCACCAGCACCCGCAGCACCAACAGCTGTTCCTAGCTATCAGCCACCTGAACCCGCCAAGCCGAGCATCAACACGGCCACCGCCGCCACCACACAACCGGAACGACGATGCAGCACCGGCATGGTCGACCCGTCGCCCGCGACTCACATGCCGGACCTGGACCAGATGCGAGGATGCTCCGTGCCGAACCCCGTGAGATCCGACTATCCGGATTCGTTCTGGACTGCGCCGTCGACCGGTCCGCAGAGCTCCCCGCCCGTGTCGCCCAAGTCGTTCCCGGAGCATGTCATGTCGTCCATGATGCCGCTGAACGACACTGACGGGTTAACGTCTCTGGGGACCATGTCCGAGATGGACGGAGTAGTTGGATTCCCGCCTGTCTTTCCCGGCCCTGTTCAGCCTGCCGACGACCAGGCTATTGTTTCTCAACCGCCACCAACGAGTGCGGAAGGTACGCCAGTCCAACCAGACTCATCAACCGCGATGCAAACTGAGACTGCAAAGGATACGCCCGCTGTTACCGCGCCTCCGGAGCCGGTTGGCACTAATCACCCGATCGGCTATCCGTCTGGGCACGATGCTGCTGCGACGGCAGACGCCCAGAAGGGCTCGCAGCAGCCCGTGACGGCTGAAGTCAATCACACTGGGTTGTTGGCGTCTGAAGGCCTCTACCCAACAGTAACCCGAAAGATTTCGATGCAAGGCCATGAAAAGGTGCTTGTCCCCGGGGGGCTCGAGTCCCGTCCGAGACAGTCTCTTAGAGCCAGCCCGCAGATGTCCTCGCGCCAATCCATTTCTCGTCGCCTTTCACGCCGCCTGTCCCGTCGGACTTCACACCGTTCTTCGATCCGTGCAATTCTAGCCGGCGCTCCTCCGGCCGACCTCTTCTCGGCTTACAATCCTCCAGTTACCGCCCCTCCAGTCACCGCTGCTCCGGTCACTGCTCCTGCGGTCACTGCTCCTCCGGTCACTGCTCCTCCGGTCACTGCTCCTCCGGCTACCGCTCCTCCGGTTACCATCCCGCCGGTAACTGCTCCTTCTACTACTGCTCCTCCGGTGAATGCTCCTTCAGCCATCGCTCCTCCGGCCGGCCCTTCCTCGTCCCATCATTCATCAGCCCATGTCCCTCAGACTCATTCCATTTCCCACGGCACACCCGGCCAAGTAGACCACTGTGGCGGCCGTCCCACGACTGGAGCAAAAGGGCCTTGTCGGCAATGCATGGAGGCGAGACTACGACAGCAAGCAGCAAACATGACCGCCGCTGGTGGCATGGCTTCTACGGCGAAGCCCCCGGTACCGATCCAAGCGCCGGTGCCTGCTCCAGCAATCCCGCAACACTGGCCGCATCTGCTAGGGATCAACCCATATCACAATCCGATGGCTGGCGCCACGTACAATCCCATGCTTCAGCAGCAGGCCATGATGTCTGGACCAAGCAGCCACTTCACCCTCCCACAACAACACGCCCACATGCCATACGGACTGCCCATGCAGCAGCAGCAGTCGGGCGCCCACGTACTCTCCCACGCGGTCTCTCCCTCGATGCAGCCGGCGCAGTCCTTCGTCCCGGCCCAGCCACAACCTACCAAGGCGGCACCTCCCGCTTCCAGCACACACGCGACGAAAATGCCAGACACACAGCTCACCACCAAGCACATCGTCGTCGACGTCGCCGAAACCTGTCTCAAGATGTTCCCCTTCGAGGAGGTCGCGAAGCGGCACAACCAGACGGAGCAGAAGGTCAGAGACGTCTTCGACGCCGTCATCCAGGTGCCCCTGCTGCGCTGCGTCACGGACAAGAGGAGGGCCGGCAAGCTGGGCACCACCCGGACGAAGGAGTTCAAGGACACGAGGAAGGAGATCCAGACGCAGGTGGCCGCCACCCAGTCGAAGCAGGACGCCGCGGCCCAGGGGCCCTACATGCCGTCCGCGTGGGAGATGGCGCAGTTCATGGGGCCGGGCGACGTGCGGATGGGCGTGTTTTCTCAGTTTTCCGGGCCGTGGGGATGAGCATAGACGTTCACGAGATACACGGACACGGCGTTCAGTGGCATATGGTGTGTTTTCTTTTCCTCTTTTGGGTATCAAGGCGGTTTTTGTGAGTTTTGTATCTATACCCCAAGTCCGCGAGCTACCTATTCAGTTTCTTCCACCGCCTGATTCCCAATTTCCGTCCTCATCTTCGTCTCGGGGCCAGATCACCTCCCCGGACGGCTCGCCCCGCGTCAGGCTCACCGCGAAGTTTCTCTGCCGGGCGAGCCGCGCCAGCTGGACCATCTCGCGGCTGAGGCGGCCCATCTCGGCCTCGTCGCCGCGGCCCCTGGCGCGCCTGTAGTCGGCCATCCGGACGGCGTGCTCGGCCTCGTACAGCGCGCGGTTCTGGCTCATGTGCATCGTCGCGTGGCACGCAGCGCAGCTGTCGCCCAGGAAGCGGCGGCGCACGGTCGTGTCCTTGCAGTCGCCGCCCTTTTCGCAGCTCTTGCGGGAGCGGAGGGTGTGGCCGCAGGCCATCATAGTTTCCGTCGAATGGCACATTGAACTTCGAGAAAACTGCAACACTTACCGGCAGGCGTTGTTCTTGTTGTTTCCTATCGTGGCCTTGTCGATACCTACGACGGCCCTGGTTCTGGGAGCAGACGAAAAAGCATGCTTTTTATGGTCATGTTTTCTGCTTGCCTGTTGCTGCGCTCTTGAACAAGGCGTTTCTGGAAGCTCTTCGCGACGGCGTCTTTGTTCTCGATGAGACTATTCCGAGCCATGGCTGATATATGGCAAAGAAGAAAGAGGCGCTTGGAAGACCTGGCAACCTGTCTCAGAGTTCGAGACTCTCTCTCACCAAAGGGCTTGGAAGACCAACTGCCACCTTTCCACGTGCTCGGGAAGGACCACCCGAAGATGAGCCAGGGCCTGGCCTCGTCCTGCCCTCCTTTTCGGGTAACGGATTACCACCCTCCATCTCGTCCGAAACGAAACGCCCTTTTTTTTCCTTCGCCTGGCTCGTTTCCGTTGGGATGCACGCATATACACCTCACGGATAACACCACGGAACTCGGCAAAGCCCCCCTAATCTACCCGTCTGCCGTACTGTACGTCACCATCTACCGTTGTAATTGCGCTCTCGGAAGGGGGGGGGCAGAGATAGGATGTCTGGCTATCTCGCCCGCCGACGAATGGGAACGCTTCCCGAAGCCTGCTCGTCGCCAATTCGCGCACCAATGAGGAGGAGGTGGAGAGGGCGGAAGAGAGAATGTCGGCAGCCGTGTTCGTAGAGCCGCCGGCCCGCCAAGATGCCCGCGTCGTCTGGTGCGGAGTAGGCAGGCCGGGGCCTCGTCCGAAAGCGCGCTCGGACGTGAAGGTATTCAGGGAAGCATCGCACACAAAGGTTGCCTGCGTAGCTATCAGGGTTCTGGGACAATGCACACACAAGGCCCTTGTCTGCCATGCACGTCAGTTTTGGGCACACCGACACCTCTCTCTATGGCTGCCAATCATGCTTGTCACCCACGTGTGGAAAACCGTTGGGCTAATGGTGCTTTTTTGGGGCTCGTCTTTGTCTCGGGTATGATGGTGGTGGCGTCGGCTGCCATGTCTTGGAGTTTGGGGGAATGAGGGTTTTCCAGGGGTGGGAGGCAGGCAGGCAGGCAGTTGGTTTGCGATGGCCCGCGGGCGAGACGACGTGCAGCCGGGACGGGATGAAGTCATAAATCGCTTTTCTGGCCCAGTTTCGGTCGTGATCTTGGGAGGGTGGACAAGGTGTATGCGTAGAAGGTGATCGTCTCTTGGATGCGAAACTAAGGTAGGTAGATGAGAGAGAATGGCCTGATGATGGACGGTGCAGATGCAATCGACGATGATCTTGGCTCTCCGGTTACGAGTGCCGTTCTCGCAGGACCGTTTTTGCTTCTGCTTTCTGACATTTGATATGGTGATGTTTTGGGCGAACGTTTCAGGACCATGGACTGCAGATGGATGTGCGGGGATGACTTACATGTGCCAACTTAAGGGAATGCATAGACATTCAAAGTGCTGCTTTCACGCTGTATTTCGACTGACATTTCTGACTGGTAAAGTCAGAAGAGTGAATTGACTAGACGAGTAGTAAAGCCCTACCTACATACAACTAAACGTTTATGGGTCAGAATATCCGCACATGCGCTGCACTTGTCTCAGACATCTCGATCATGTCTAGCAATCTTCAGAGAACCGCTTGCAATCAATGAATGGGAACGAGCTGTCCAGAGACCAGTCACTTGTCACATCTGCCAGGAAACAGTGACGCAATCCCAAAGCTTACCCCAACACTTAGGATGTCCGTCTGACGCTCCCGTGATACCTTACCAAGCCTGCGGGTCGGGAGAAGGATTCCAGTGGAGATTCCAAGTGCGACGTTGTCGTCCCCACGGGGTAGATGAGACAGAGAGAGGAGAGAGTCATGTAGTTGTAGGGTTTAACCCGACTCTTTCGGTCGCGTGTCCACTCAAAACCCTTGGTCCGGGAGTCCGACGTAACGTTCCAACGCCCAAAAGCTTTTCTTCCGGGCGTGCCCTTCATATGAGGCACGTTTCCACGACGTTGATGAGGTTGAGGCTCTGCAACCATCCTTCTTATCTCTCTCTGGGGCCCCAGAGTCCAAAAAGCTGTCGTCGACTTGACCAAGGCAAGATGAGCAGGTCGAGGCGGGGACCCACCGACCTGCTACTCTCTCCCGGGAACCATTTTCGTCCCGAGTCCTCGCCTCTCCAGCAGCCTCCCTATGCCCGCGGCGGCCGGCCGTCGGGCTCCTTCCCTCCCAGCAGTTACACGTACCAGGCAACCACATAAACCCAAAACATCACTGGAATACGCAGCCCGATCCGCCCAAAGGTATATGCCCCCTAAAAAAAGGCAGAGCTCTCACCACAAGTTCAACTGAGGCGAAGATACCACATCGTGGTTGCAGTAGCCCAGTTGGTAAAACATCAGCGCTTTCCGGAGGCTGGATGGGATACACAAATACCCTCGCATTCGAGTCCATCGCTTGTGGAGCCGACAAACTCGAGGGGGCGCGGGACATGTGACGACATGTTGGGCGTTGACAGGGCATTTCTTTTTTGCGTTTTTTGGTTGTTTTCTAGATTTATTTACGCTTGTTTTGGAACTGATGAGAACTGTTTGATTCCTGTGATCTCTGGACTTGCGCGTGGTTGTGGTGTTCTTTCGCTCCTTCCCAGTGTAAGTGATGCTGATGTTCTTACGCACAAGATAAGTGGGACTATTGGCCGGACAACGGTACATGTCACGTGCAGCCCACTGACGTCGCCAGCTCGCTGACTTGTGCAACATGAGAAACGCGATCGATATCACAGAAAAAGTATCTAAAGGTCAATGATATGTGTAGCAGTCGCGTCGATTGAGGTTATCATCACCACCCAGCCGGCGCCGTGTCGTCCGAGCTACCATTACGACCACAAGGTTTAATGTTACGTTCCATCGGAGAACGCAACGGCATGCGACCACCGAGCGGGCGGAGCCTCACAAGGGGACCCTCCCTCCCTATTCTCCTTTCCGCCCGCCTGTAAGGCACGAGCGCGGTTCGGATGGGCACGCGAAGCTGGGGCGGACCCGGTTTCCCGGGATCACCGGTCCGGAGCTGGACGAATCACGACTCGCCTCCCACACAGCTCGCGGACGAGCCGAGGCCGGCGAGAAGGGAGGGCAGCCATGTTCCCAGCTCCAGAAAAATTTCCCCATCACGAACAAAGATCGGGTAATGCGGAGAAGAAACGGGACATAATACGGATACTATGCAGAATAGAGGAAAAAAATAGGGAGCAGCTTATCTGTGCACATACCATGCACCCTCCACGCCCCCCCGCTTTGGGGCGTTGTTACCATGCCGAATCGTGTAAGAAAAGGGGGCGGAGGGAAACTTTTCCTTTGATAGGAGCGGAGCGTCCATTGACTTCAACGTTGCCGTCGACGTGTCGTGACTTGTCCCGGACGACTTGTGGTAGCAAAGTTCGGACTGGGGAATACCGGTTGATCGGAAGATAGACGACCTGTCCCGGCTCGTCTCGCTACCCCAAAGAGAACACCATCTCTGAATCATACTACAACGTCGGTGGTATCCACTGCATGGCGCGACGCGGGTTGCTAAAACCTAGCCAACGGACGAACTTCGCATCGCGACAAGAGTATTTTATCTCCTTCTGGGGGCCTCTGTCTGCGAACCGGCCTGTGCTTTTACCGAGATTCCCACACTTCGACAGCCACATACGAACACCATCAACAACATGGCCGAGGAGCCCCAAGAAGTACGAGCGACGACGCCGCTGGAGGTCGAGAGCAACGAGCCTGGGCAGGAAGAGTCGTCGAAGCTGATGAGACTGTACTCTCATCCATGGACACAGTGAGTTGGCGTGGCGTTGACGCCCCTCGTGGCTTTGGTGGCTGCTGACCCGTGTCCAGGATTCTTCTCATCAGCTTCATCTGCTTCTGCCTGCCGGGAGTAAGTTCCGAGACCACCGGGAGCTCGCCCGCGAGACGCTGACCCGAAGCCCCAGATGTTCAACGCCCTCAGCGGCCTCGGAGGCGGTGGCCAGGTCGATTCCACGGTTGCGGCGAACGCCAACGTCGCCCTGCTCTCGACAACCGCAGTGGCTGCCCTCTTCATCGTCGGCCCCATCTTCGCCTTCGTCGGCCCCAAGATCTGCTTCCTCATGGGCGGCTGGTCCTATGCCCTGTACAGCGGGAGCTTGCTCAACTTCAACCGTGAGCTGGCCCTTTCTCGCGTACCACGACCGCTGACCTGACTCCCGGGATAGATAATGCGAACGGCGCCTTCGTCATCGCCGCCGGCGCGATTCTGGGCGTCGGATCCTCCTTCATCTGGATCGTCCAGGGCGCCATCATGACGACGTACGTCCACGAGTCCCAGAAGGGCCGCGCCATCGCCGTCTTCTGGATCATCTTCAACCTCGGCGGGGGCGTCGGGTCGCTCGCCGCCTTCGGCCTCAACTTCCACTCCACGACCGGCACCGTCAACGACGCGACCTACATCGCCCTCATGGTCATCATGCTCTTCGGCTGGTCCCTCGGCCTGCTCATCTGCTCGCCCAGGCGCATCCGCCTCGCGCAGCTCCACGCCGCCACCGAGACGGAGAAGCAGAGCCTGAGGGGCATGCTCGACATGTCCGTCGCGACGCTGTGCAACTGGCGCGTGCTCTGCATGCTGCCCCTCTTCTTCTGCGCCAACGTGTTTTATTCGTACCAGCAAAACAACGTCAACGGCATGACGTTCAACATCCGCACCCGCTCGCTCAACGGGGCCCTCTACTGGATGGCGCAGATGGTCGGCGGCCTCGTCATCGGCGTCCTCCTCGACCTGCCGATGCTGGAGCGCCCCGGCCGCGCCCGCCTCGGCTGGGCCGTGCTGTTCGTCACGGGCATGGCGATCTGGGGCGGCGGGTACCAGTTCCAGAAGTGGCAGGACGCCCGGCACGCCCAGGGCCTGATCCAGGACATCGACTACACCGAGGGGTCCATCTCGACCGGTCCCATCTTCCTGTACATCTTCTACGGTGCGTACGACTCGCTGTGGCAGTCGTACTGCTACTGGCTCATGGGGACCCAGTCCAACTCGACGGGGAGGGCGGCCGTCCTCGTCGGGGCGTACAAGGCTTTCCAGGCGGCCGGCGGCGCGATGGCCTGGAGGATCAACGCGCAGCACGCCAGCCCCATGACGCAGCTCGCGATGAACTGGGGCCTCAGCATCGGCTCGCTGCTTCTTGCGCTGCCGACGGTGCTGACGGTTACAAAGAGCACGAGCGTCCTGGAGGAGGCTGGTGCGGAGGTGTCGAGCGAGAAGGCCGAGGAGAAGATGGTCGAGGACTCATGAAGGGGAAGTTCAAGGTACTGCGTTCTTCTGTGAAGGGGCGGCAAGGGTATTACGTATATAAGATCGACGGAGAGGTAGCTGACAGAGTATTATACGCTGTAGATGTCTTTACACTGCGGGGATGTACATTTGCATTAGGATTGCGCAGAGCCTTACTACGGTGCTCGGCATGGTGTATGATATGAGGTAACTCTGCTTGCGGTTGAAGCCGAGATAAAAGAAGTCAAAAAAGACAGGAAACGTTTGATTCTCTAGACATTCTCGGTTGGTGCCGTGGACACATCGTAGAGGTCGAGCTGAGCTGCGTACAGAGTAGAAGCATGTCTAAAATCGCCGCCATCAGTTGTCTGCGCGTGTACTGCGGTGGCTGGCTCCAGTGGCCAACGACCGACGAGTCTCCGGCCCAGACGCCGCCTTGAAATTGCGACACGTCGGACGAAAGACCGAAAAGGAGACAGTCCAAGTCGCCCACGTCGCCGCCGAGGCAAGACACAGGCTCGCAAGCTTCGAGTTGGTCGCCAAAGGCAAACGTGCCATCGTACGAACCGGGTTGTCCACGAGAAGCTGAAGACGTGCTCTCACAGAAAAGTTCGCTCACTTGTTCGCTCTCGGAAGCCCCTGAGGAGGCGGAGAGGAAATTGTCGTACAGCGAGGCCTGCGCATCTCGGACGATTTCGACAATCTGGCTCTTGAGATTCTCTCCCAGGGGTTCCAGATACCGGCTAAGGCGTGTCTCTAGCTCACGATGCACTTGCAGTGGAAGCTCCCGCCGTAGATATCGGTCGTAGCGGGCGAAAGCGGACTCGGCCTCGGTGCCATGGGTACTGCCGCCAAAGTCAAGATCTGTTCGTTTTAGCGAGGAATACTTGTGAAAGAAGGGGGTGTTGTGTGGCATACATGGGCTCGGTATCTCGTTTGTACTAGTGCCTGGAAAGAGAATGAGATATACATCTCTCCACTTGTCGCCTTCGCTGAGATGCTTGCTTCCCTTCTTCCGACTTCGCAATAGCTTCTCCTGCTTGACATCGAAGCCACTGACTTCGGGGTTGTCCCGGATCTGGCACCTTTCATCTGCTACGAGGTGATTGTCGCGAAGAATGGCCGTGTCGAAGATCTCGTGGCAACGGGGGCAGGTGATTGGCAAGGCATGGCGCCTGTAGATATGCTCCCTAGCTGCCTTGTTAGCACAGTTCAGAACAGAGACGTTGAATCCGTACTTGAGACGGTGAATAGTACTCCAGCCTGGACCTGGACACGACTGCCATGTACGATACCGCTGGGGGTTGTTTTTGAAGTAGGGGCAAGCCATTCGTGTCGTCTCTAGATCATCCGGTGGATTTTGACGGGCTTTCTTGTGCCTACCCCTGTCACCCAAGCTTCCACCGCCGTCCTCTTCTGATGACCGTTTACCACTTAGCTTCCGGATGCTTGAAGAATGTCTGGAACAAGAGGCCCCCGTGTTGGCTTTTTCAAATGCTCGCCGACCGTCACCACGGCCATCAGAACCCCGAACAGCCGATAAATGAGAGTACATATTTGAGAATGAATATGAAATCAGACTTCCGAAAAGAAACCTCTTCCTTCCGACAAAGACCTCCGACTGGAATGAGGAAGTGAATACATTGTTGCTGCTGCTGCTGCTGTTAAATCCTCCTAGTGACTGTTAGCAGAGGAATTTTCCAATGTAATAGGAGCTTGCTGCAACTAACCTGTGATCTACGTGCGTGAAATCTCTGGTTGATGCTTCGACCTCGGCCTGGTTTCGCACACAAAGTAATGATGAGGGTTTGAGGACTACATCTCGGCGGCCGCAATGCTGCCTGACGTGGTAAGCGAAGGCGCTGTCGGAGAACAGTAGTCTGACGATGAATTGCCTCGAGTTCCGCACTTGGGCTGTCAATGAGGATATCACTGATGAAAGGTCTAGTGATTAAGTCATGGAACGCGGATAGAGGATCGAGAATAAGGACGATATGAAAGGAAAGCCATATTTAAGAACCCAAGACACGGGACCTCGCGGACATCGGGAATGCGCATCTGCGTAGATTTGGACCAAGGCGACGTGGCATGTAGATGATTTGGTTTATCCCGATAGCCCTGGATCCCGATAGCCCTGGTTGACGAGTGGCAAGATGTCATTTCTTGGCTATACAGGTCGGGCAAAAGTGCAAAAGAGATAGCCTACAAACAGCTGGCTTATAGAGGACCGGGAGAACATGGAGCTTCTAGGAACCACCTGGAAATTAGTATTTGGAAGGAAAGGATGCGCCATCGCCATTGCGATCGGTGTCTACTGAGGTAGGTGGATGATATACGGAAGGAAGGGGACGTCACAGTGCCTTGAGCAGCTCTTATCGCTCTTATCGATAAGACCCCCAAAGCGGCTTAGTGAGGGGCACCCCCACCTAAAATTTCATTTTCACCGACGAGGTCTCATACTCTCATTCGAACTGCCAGTGACGTTCATCCTCGTTGAGTCTGGCTTGCCTTTTTAGTGTCTAGAGAGACTTGCGACGTCCAGATCAAACACAAGCCCATTACAGGCCAGAAGAATTACCCATAACACAAAATGGGCAAGAAGAGAGAAAGAGACGAGGCCAAGCCCGCCGACGACGTCCCCGACAGGATGGACGAGGACAGCTCCGACGATGAGGTGAGTTGCGCCGTGTCACCTTTTCACGCCCAGGCGCTCATGAACGCAGGACTTTGACGTCGTCAACGTCGATTTTGAGTGGTTCAACTTCGACCCGGAGGTCGACTTCCACGGCACCAAGTCGCTGCTGCGCCAGCTGCTTGACGTCGACGCATCGCTCTTCAATATCTCAGGCCTCGCGGACCTGATCCTGTCGCAGCCGACCATCGGCTCGACCGTCAAGGTTGACGGCAAGGAGAACGACGCATATGCCCTCATGACGGCGCTCAACATTCCCGTACACAGCCAGAAGCCCGAGATGGCCGACCTGGCAAAGTACATCATCCAGAAGGCGCAGACCAACGACGCGCTCGCCCCCATCCCCAACCTGCTCAACAGCGGCGCGCAGGTCGGTCTGGTGCTCGGCGAGAGGCTCATCAACATGCCCTCCGAGATCGCACCGCCCATGTACCGCATGCTGATCGACGAGATCGAGGCGGCCGTCGAGGACAAGGAGCCGTACGAGTTCACGCACTACCTGATCCTCTCCAAGACCTACCAGGAGGTTGAGTCGACGCTCACCGAGACGGAGAGGAAGGGCAAGAAGGCCAAGGCGAACGCCACCATGTGGCACTTCCACCCCGAGGACGAGGTCTTTGTGAAGCACGCGGCGGCCCACGGTGCCTTCTCTTACACCAACGACGAGCAGGCGGTGGCGGACAGCAAGCGCGCGTTCCAGGAGATGGGTATCAAGTCGCACGGCTACCTCATCCTGATCGAGGCGGCCAAGTGGGACGGCGCGGTCAAGGCGGTAGAGCAGTACCTGAGCCCGCCCCAATAGACGATATAAGATATAAAAGTAATACGAGAAACATGATCTTGAACATTTCTATAATGGCGGTCTTTACTGCACCGGCTCTAGTCTTTGCATCAGGTATTCTACCTCAACTTCCTTGGTCAAGGGTATCACGAAATCCTTGTACAGGGCGACGACCGAGTCGGCGTCGATCTTGGCCTGGTTCTCGGGGCCGGCGCCGATGGACGGGTCGGTGCCGTAGGTCAGGCACTTGAGGCGCAGGCGCTCGAGGACCTTCTTCTCGACGGCGGCGTTGGTGATGGCCTCGGCGATGCCGTCGCGGTCCTCGGCCTTGATGAGCTTGGTGTACTTTTCGGGGTCGGACTGGAACTTGGACTCGGCAACGAACTTGCCAAAGTGTATCCTGCGGGACAGGGCCTGCAGGCACGCGATGTCGCAAGTGGCCGAGGAGCCGTAGTTCTCCTGGGACTCGCCTCGGTCCTCCCGGCCGAAATCGGGGCACAGTGCGGGGAGGAAGGTATCCACATAGAACTTCTTAATCTTGTCGTTGACGTTGACGTCGTTGGGATGCAGGATGCGCGGGTAGTGCAGAGGCTTGAGGATCTGCTTCTGGAGAGCTTCGGGGAAGAAGGGGTACTCGTCGGGCGACTCGTAGCGGCGGATGATGGACTGCAGCTTCTCCTGTTCGCACAGGTACCAGTCCATAAAGCTCAGCTCGCTGTTGGGGATGTTCAGGGCGCCGGGGATGTAGATGGTCTTGTTCAGCGCAAACTGGGCTCGCTCGATCAGGTGGAAGGTAATTGTGTCCTCGAGACGGCTACATGGGGTCTGTGTCAGCGACAGGTCTCACGGATTTTCGTCCGGTGTCGGATTGAGGAGTGACAAACATCAACTGGTATCGGATGCGGGACAGATCCAGCGCCTTGGAGGGGTCGGACAAATCGATAAGGGAGTCCATTTCGTCGTCAATTGACTGGAAACCAGAAGAAAAGTTGGAGGCCGGATTGCGGGGGATGTTCTGGTGCAAAGTAGAGGTTTGCTGGTCCTGCAAATGTGAGAAACGCATTCGGGCGGTGCTGGGTATCTCTAAAATGATTCACAACAAAGTCTTGGGGGGGAGGGGGGGGAGAATTGGAGGTGCGCGGCCGCAGCCGAGGCCGATGACGCCGGCAGCAAAAGGGGAAAGGCGCCGAAAAAAGATCTCATCCAATCTCGGAGGCGCGCGCAAGGCTGCCAATCTCGTGGACGGTAAAAAAGGAGCAGCATGCACAGAGCGCCAGGGGTGGCAGAGGGCTTAGGCGGGCACCAATCAGGGCCCCCTGCAATCTTTGGCACCAGCTCAGGAGACCAGAAACAGGAGGTGCAGCAGGCAGCCTTGCTGAGGCGAGCGCCACAGCAGTGCTGGCCCTGCTGGCCCTGGGCCTGGGGGTTTCGCTAGGCTGAGTGACGGGGTAATAGCGGTGCGTGCCCAGGAGTTCCGTGCCCGCAGTACAGGGAACTCTCGCCCTCGCTAGCGCGTCATCCAGCAGCACAGAACCCCAACCGGGTCTTTGCCGGGATCAAGTCTGGTGTGTGGATACGTATTTTTGATTCCCTACCGAGACAACAAAACTTGTCCTGGTCGGAGCATCTGGAGCTGTTCCCACAACCTGCAACCTGGCCATCCTCTCTCCTTTTCTCCTCTTTCGTACCTCTTTCCCCCGTGCCATTATTGCCGCGCGTATTGACGGAGAGCATACGTACGCATGGCCGCCGCGGATAACGACCAGTACGGCTTCAGCGACGATGCGGCCGCCGGAGACGACCAGTCGGTCCTGTCTGTAAGTCATGACGCTTGCCACGTGTGATCCGTCATCGCGAGAGACGGGACCTGTGATATTGGGCTGACCGATTTTGCTTGCTTCTCAGACGCGTGGCATAGAGGCATTCGGGCGCAAGGTCACCACCACGGCGAGCCATTTAATCGGCCCTCTATCCGAGCAGGGCGGCAATAACCACCATTACCATGGCGCCCTTGCCGAGGTCCACAAGCAGCTGCGCCGACCGACCATGCAGCGCAGCGTCTTCTCCATGGCGAAGACTACCCCGACCGATATGGTGCGCTCCAAGCTGTCCAAGACGGAGATTCAGCACCGCGCCTTAACCTACCTGCCGGATGAGCTGCTGGCGAACATCCCCGAGGGCGATAGCTCGTATTCCCTGTTCCAGGGCTTCAAAGCCAGCTTTCCCGACCTGACCGAGGAGGGCAGGAAGCACCGGCGGCGGGTTTCAAGGGGCAGGAAGATGCTGGAGGACAAGGAAAGCACACCAGGAACGCCACAGGCGCTGCAGAACCTGAAGAAAGACAAGGCGTCCATGATGCACGAGCTCGAGATGCTGAGTGTTCGCAAAAATATGGCCAGCAGCGAGATCAGAGACATTGACAATAAGATTGCCAACCTGCACGGTATGCGGCGGATTATCCTCGAGAGGCTAGCGAATCTCGAGCAGGATGAGACGATACTGGAACACGACCGTAGGTGCACAAGCTCTCTGGGCGTGGCTTTTTGCTAACTTTTGACAGTCATGGATGTCGAGACCCGGTTAGAGGAGGCGCAGGAGCTCGTGGACGAAGCCGAGTCGATCGCCATTAATACCCCTACAAAGACGGACGAGGACCTGGCCGGCGAAGACGGCTTCATGTCACAGTCCGTCTACGAGAAGCTGCCTTCGACATCCAGCACGCCGGCATCGAAAACTAAGAAACGAGTCCTCCGCCGCAAGTCCATGCCGATACTGCACGAGCACTTCGAACCGGGTACTGCCATCAGGGAAATTCGCGCACACCAGGACACGATTACGGCACTCGACTTTGACGCACCCTTTGGAACGATGGTGACTTCGGCCATGGACGACTCGGTAAAGGTTTGGGATCTCAACGCGGGACGGTGCATCGGTTCTCTGGAGGGTCACACCGCATCGGTCCGCACGCTGCAAGTCGATGATAATTTCCTGGTGACTGGAGGCATGGATGCTACGATTCGCCTCTGGGACCTTAGCAAAGCACACTACGACCCTCACGGTAGCCAGTACGGGAGCAACGAGGACGAGGAAGGCATTGCATTCGAGAACCCCGACGACGGACCGGTCGAACCTCCCGAGGGCAGCATGAGAGACTGCCACCTGTACACCCTGCAGTCTCACGTCGACCAAATCACCGCCCTTCACTTCAGGAACGACGTGCTCGTTTCGGGCTCCGCAGACAAGACGTTGCGCCAGTGGGATCTCGAGAAGGGTCGCTGCGTGCAGACGCTCGATGTCATGTGGGCTGCGGCCCAGGCTTCGGCGTCGTTCGGCAGCGACAGCTCCTGGAGGCAAACCAAACGGGCGCCTGCTCAGGCGTCCGACTTCATCGGCGCCATCCAGGTGTTCGAGACGGCCCTCGCTTGCGGTACCGCAGATGGTATGGTTCGTCTGTGGGATCTGCGAAGCGGACAGGTCCACCGCAGCCTGGTGGGCCACACGGGGCCGGTGACCTGCCTGCAATTCGACGACGTTCACCTCGTGACCGGCAGCGTGGATCGGAGTATTAGAGTAAGTGGCTCGATGCCTCGAAGAATGACATATGTTGATTTTGGTTAGATATGGGATCTCCGTACTGGGTCCATCTACGACGCTTACGCATACGATAACGCTGTCACAAGCATGATGTTTGACGAGCGGAGGATCGTCAGCGCCGCTGGCGAGGACGTGGTGAAAGTGTACGACAAGGTCGAGGGCCGGCAGTGGGAGTGCGGCGCCGGCATCGCCGAGGCGGACGACAACAAGACGCCCGCCATTGTAGAACGTGTACGTGTTAAGGACGGGTACCTGGTCGAGGGGCGGCAAGACGGCGTTGTAGGAGTATGGACGTGTTAGAGTATACAGAGCCACTTTCCGTATTTCAGAGCGAGCAATGTAATCACGACACAATCTCATCACCAATCTACCTCATTGTATGGAATCCAGGAGCGGGCGCTGGGAAAAGTCAATTCAACTATTATTCTGTGCATAGACTGCAATCTGGTTCCTTGATGTACGATCATGCTTAGGTTTTGTTCCTGGCGGTTGACAAGATCGCTCTCAAGCTTTCCGTCCCATCAACGGACATCGAATGAGCTCATTTTCAGACGGACCCGCTCCCACAACGGAACCTTGAACATCTCACCAAAACCTCGGAATAGTCTCGCTCACATTATCGCTTCGACACTGGAACGCTCCCAGGCTAGTTTGAAGGTTTTTTTTCCCTTTTCGTGAAATCCGTAAGTTTTCCCTCACGCCCACGTACATTTCTTGAGACCACCATCTCACCGCCTCGGTAGAAATGTCAATCCTGCGCAACCCCGCCCTCGTCCAAGAATGCACCACCCTGGTCGCCGCAATAAACGCAGACGCGCATCCCAACCCGTCAGAAGTCGAAAAGACGTCGTCTCCAGACTATGAGAGCCTCGCGAGCCTCGACCCGGAGTTTCTCTCCGCGTTCAGGGAACTCGCGGCGGACGTCCTGGCGAGCAGCAGCAACACCTCTTTCGAGGACGCTGGCAATGACGAGGAGGATCGGGTCCTCCGGGCCCTGGACCGGGAGCTCGAGCGCGCGTACAGGCGGTTCTACGACTTTGTCTACGCGGAGCTTCCGTACTGCTGGCGGCTGCTGTACACGGAGCTGAGCATCCTCAAGTTCTGCCTGCGGGTCCTGGAGAACGCGAAAAGACGGCCCGCGAACGACGACGACGAGGAGAAGCTGCTGGACGAGCTGGTCGCGGTGCTCGACAAGGCGCTCATCCTCGCGGGCGGTGCGGGACGCCGGCGCGGGAGGGGCGCGGTCTCGAGGCTGCTCTCGCTCATCGACACGCCCGCCAGGGCCTCGCAGACGGCCGCGCTGCCGACGACGTTCCCCGAGGACCGGGCGTTCGCGCCGCCGGTGACGAGGCCGATCAGGGCGGTGGACTGCGCGTCCATGTCGTGGTTCCAGGAGTACCTGGACTCGTCGGCGGGGGCGCCGGAGCCGCTGGTGCTCAAGTCGCTCCTCACGACGTGGCCGGCGCTCTCCTCGCGGCCGTGGGCGTCGCCTAGGTACCTGCTCTCGCGGACGCACGCGGGGAGGAGGCTGGTGCCCGTGGAGGTCGGGCGGAGCTACGTGGACGAGGGGTGGACGCAGGAGCTGATACCGTTCCGGGAGCTGCTGTCCCGGATCTGCGACGAGGGCAAGGAGGAGGAGGAAGGCGACGACGCCGGGGGAGGTGAGGACGGCGAAGCCAAGGAGAAGAAGAAGCCAAAGACGTACCTGGCGCAGCACGAGCTGTTCTCGCAGCTGCCGCACCTGCGCAACGACATCCTCACGCCGGACCACTGCTTCACGGCCCCGCCGGCGCACCCGCTGGACCCGGCCAGGGACAAGCCGGAGCTCGACGTGCCGCTGGTGAACGCGTGGTTCGGCCCCGCGGGGACCATCACGCCGCTGCACACGGACGGGTACCACAACCTGCTGTGCCAGGTCGTCGGGGCCAAGTACCTCCGGCTGTACGCGCCGGCCGACTCGGAGGCGGTGTGCCCCCGCGACGGAGAGGACGAAGTGGACATGAGCAACACGAGCGCGTTCGACGTGGGCGCCGTCGAGGGCTGGGACGCGGACGCCGAGGGCCGGGACCCGATCGAGCTGGAGGAGTTCCGCGGGCTGCGGCACTGGGACTGCGTGCTCGAGGCGGGCGACGTGCTGTACATACCCATCGGGTGGTGGCACTACGTCCGCAGCCTGAGCGTGAGCTTCAGCGTGAGCTTCTGGTGGAACGGGGACCACTACGCCGGAGGACAGAACGGTCACGTGGGGGAGTGAGGTGGTATATATATCTTCGTTTTGAATTCTTTTCATGATGCGTAAAGGCGAGGCAGACAGATAGATACCCCTCTGGCATGATAAAAAGCGTGAGACTACCGAGAAAATTGTGCGCCATTTTCCTTCCACCTTATTCCCAGTCCGCCAATTTTGGCTTTTCGTCATTTCCCATCCATGTCGTCAGATCCCACCGAATACAAATATGAGAAAATAAAGGTCATCGATCTCATCTCATCTAGCTCGCGCCCGCCGCGTCCTCCGCCTCGGCAGCCGCCTCCGCCGTCCCCTGGGCCTGCCGCCGCGCCTTGGCGCCCGCCTTGAGCCTCTCCCACTTCTCGCGGTACCTCTCCAGCGCGCGCGCCATCGCCTTATTCTCCTTCTCCACGGCGTCCATGCGCTGGAGCGCCGCGGCGAGCTGCTCCTCGAGGTCCTTATTCCGCGCCCGCAGCACGGCCTCGGCGCCGCTGCTGCTGCCGCCGCCGGCGGATCCGCCGAACCCCGGCGAGCCGGGCCTCCGAAGGCGCATGCTCTCCGCCAGAGCGAGGCTAGAGCTCTGAGCGCTGGCTTCGAAGGCGTGCAGGCGCTTGCTGAGCTTGTCGAGCATGTCCTTGAGGCCCTTGTTCTCTAGGTGCAGCTCCTCGACCGTGTTGGCCAGGTCGCGCTCGGTGCGGGCCTTGCCCATGCGGCGCCTGGCGCCCGGGGAGAGCGGGGCGGGCGTCTCGCGGGCGTCGACGAAGTCGTCCTCGTCGTCCTCAATGAGGCTGTCGCCGTGGAGGGAGGCCTCCATGCGGCGCTTCTCCTTGTGGTCGAAGTTGAGGATGTTGGCGTACGACATGGTGTGGCCGGTCGTGGGGACGACGTAGAAAGAGTCGTTGGGGTTGTGTGCTGAGATGGCGCGGAGGGTCGCGCGGGAGTAGATCTTTGACAGGTCGGGCTCGGCCGGAGCCTCTGGGGACCTGAGCCTGTTGCGCTTCGCGGGCCCTGGCGCCGATGGTTCCGCGGGTTCGGCGTGGAACTCTTCGCTGATGAGGGGCAGGCCGGCAAATGCGAGGGGCGCGGACAGTCTGTTGATGATATTGCCAAACGTGCTGTAGAAGCGGGAGTACCCGTCGTCGCTAGCCGGGGAGGCGATCTCTTCCAGCCTGATCGGTTCCTCCTTTCGCTGCGGCTCCGCGTGCGCCGGGGGGATCCAAGCTGGCTTGCCCGACTGATCGAGAACACTCTGCATCTTGCTCCGCGAGCCGTCCCTCCGCGCCTGGACCTCGAGGTTTCCGGGCGCAGAATCGTTCGTGACGCTCGGGGGGATGGGCTGGCCGCGGTTCCTACTCCCACGAATGCCACGCGCGGACGCGAGGTTGCTCGCGATAGAGGAGGTCATCTCGCGGCTGGCGTAGCGGCGCTGCTGGGTGGCCAGGGACGGCACGACCTTGGCGGCGGCGACGGGGCTGCCGCCGTCATGGTCCGACCTGCTCCTCCCATCGTAGGGGGAGTTGGAGATGCTGGTCGTCTCGGGGGACGGCGAGTCCTGCTTCTCGTCGATGGCGTCCTGGGAAGAGGAGGCCTGGCTCGCGCGTCGATCGAGGGGGATCTTGAGAAGCTCGGATAGGTGCTTGTGGTGCTGCTCGAGCAGGGTGAGGGTGCGAAGGGCTTCGATGCTCGTCGTGCTGCGGCGGGCATTCGCGAACTCGCCGGCAGCGAGGGCGTGTTCGTTGATGGCGACAGTGGTTTCGGACTGGTGCGTCGCGGTGGATGCGGCTCTGGCGTGGTCATGCGCCTGGCGGAGGGAGTAGAACGTTAGTGGATGAAAAGAGAAAGGGACCGGTGCATTCGGGGGCGCGGGCTACCTTGATCAGCGACGACTCGTCCATGGTCGTCGAAACGTTGCCGATGGACGATATCTGTGTGATGGGGAGGTCGGCGTCCTAACGAACGATCGGATGTCGTAGTGCTGGTGGTTGGTTGCGGTAGCGGAGGTTTCCCCAGATCTTCGCTAAAAGCTTCCCCCCGCTTGTTCTGTCCAGTGCTTGCAGGAGTGTTAAGTGACTGCCGTGCCACCTCACAATAGGGGCCAAGGATTGGTCGTCGATCACTGTGTGGAAAATTTCTACCTTATGTAAGCGCCATCAAAGCGTTTCTACAAAGGTACCCAGCAGTACGTACCTCCAGAGGTAATACTACCTACCTAGGTACCTAGGCGTCTTTTTGGCCAGCAAAATTCACCGAACCCACGTCACCACGAACACATTCAGAGTCAACAGGCGATGGTGACATGGACATGATGCAGTTTGACTCAACACGTACGCTGTTGTACCGGGCCACGAGAATTCCACACCGTGGCACCGTGGTCTCTACGGAAAGAAACAAAAATCACCGACGCACCCGGACACGACAGGCAGATGCTGGGGATTGAGAGTTGCGTTTATCACGGTTCTTCCGCCATCTCCGTCTTCCACAGCGGTCAGCCCGAATCGGCCGAGCGGATATTGAAAGTCTATTGCAGAATGGCTTTTTGTCGCTTTTCCAAAGTTAAGAAAAGGAAAAAAAAAAAAAAAGGAGAAAACAGGTGGAGCATTTGCGCCTGCAGCTGGCGAAAGTTGAAGCAACTGGACGCTGCAACGTCATCGACGATAACGATGATGGAATGCCATTGTCCAATGCCCAGAAGCGCGGCATCGTGTCTGTCTTGTCGTCGGAGGAACTCGGCCGGTGCTGCCCTGACGTAGGCGTTGCCTTGAGTTCGCGCTACTATGTACGAGACCAGCAGGTGATCGAAACGGGAAAGCGGCATGCCCAGATCGGACTGGCCATCGACGCTCGACACCTTCTGGGACTGTCCACCTGCCAGACCTGCAGGAGGGAGGGACAGATAACCTCCAGCGTCCCTCAAGATGATAACAGGAGGGTGTGGTCAGCTGTACTGCGGATGGCCAGCGTCGGGCGAGCATAGGTACGCTGCTAGCGTGCGTAACGTATGGCCTGTGCATGGATCTACCCAGAAAGTGAGCTGCCTGGAGGTGAGGCGAGACACGGTTCGAGGCAAAGCTGAAGAAGATACATGATGTTGTTAGGCGTGGGTCGGAAGCAAGAAGCTGCAGCCTGCAGGCTCCCAGGACACAAGCAGATGCGACATCTGAAGGATTCACTACCAAAAAGAATAACGCAGGTCCAAAGGGTTTAGGGGCAGGCTAGGTGCATTGCGCAGGACGGAACGGAAAGTCGGTGGAATTCTGGAGTCCTGGACTAGTATTGGAATCTGCGTTGCGCAGCCGCATTCTAATTCCACGCAACATTGAAGCGAGAGCAGCCCATCAAACAAAAATAGCATCGCCGTGCTGGGGCCCGGGGTTGAGGAGACGAACAATGCAACCCGCCACGATCCAGACAGGCCGGCGGGGCCTAGGTTTCCCGATTCTTCAAGATTCCAGGCCACTCGTAATAATGGATCGTGGTCAGCGAAATGCGATCGTCCAACAAGCCTCCCCGAGGAACCAGGACTCAGGAGCAGCAATAAAAAGAAGCCTTTTGCATTATTGTTCCGTCGGGTGCAACGGCGGGGTGGCACTGGCACATTCGCAAAGCACATTGCACTAACACAATTGGGTACACCTCCGTGCCGGGCGACGGCCAAGAGGATTCTCCCGCTGTTCCGTAGCGGCCGTTTACCCCGGCCCAGCCTAGCCGAGCCATTTTGCCTCTGTGACGATGACGCTCAACCGTTCTCACAGAAGGCAGACAGCGCGCCGTCTGCGGGTTGGGCGACCTTGGCCAGAGGGAAGAGGGTGGGACTGTACCGCCATCCTTCCAAGTTTACAGGTGCAGTAGTACTCCGTACAGCATCAGCCACCAGGTAGGTACAGCAGTACCTTGGACCTTGGAATTCCAGGCACAACCGCAGTAGTAATCCGTCATCAATACGGAGTACCTAGTACGTACTCGACCTGAGTGCGGTACAGGGCAGGAGCCACGGAGCCACGGCAGCAGCCCCTTTTAGATGCTCGAGATCGCGAGATCGAGAAACCACGCGAGCATATTTTTTATCGTTATCCGTATTTCCAGGCAGGAGGAAGGGAAGGAAGGAACCATTGACATTCTCCTTCTGTGTTGCCCTGCTGCCAAGTCAACAAAACGAAACACCACCATCCTCAACACCCCTACCTACCTCACCTCCCCGAACCGTTTTTAATTTCCCTATTTTCTCTCCTCGGAAACTTGATCTCTATTACGCCCACTTCTCGGGTTCAATGCGCGTATTCGTCCTGAGTCCTACCAACATTGCACAGTTACCTACAGCTACAGCTACCGCTGCTGCCACTGTTTGACACTGCCTGCCGCGTCGTACTCGCACCCGCACCCGCACGTACCGACGAACCCACATAACATCGATATCCTCGTAAAGAGTACGACGATTACGATTGACTCGAGTATTGCTGCGCTCCTCGGAAGTTGGAAAGTTGGGGCTCGGTAGCCAAGGAACCGGCCAGCCACGATGGACGGCACCACTGGAGGAGGAGGAGGAGGAGGAGGCGCCCTGGACAAGTTGCTACCAAAGTCCATTGTGGCCAAGCGTCGGCGCAAGAAGCAAGAGGCCCGCGAGGAGGACGCCGCAGCAGCCACGGCCGCGTTGCTGATCGGGGTCAAGGGAGAAGATGTCACGGCCCCGGCCCACGGCGTGGTTCAACAAGTGGGCAAGGACAAGGACGACGTCAGTTATTTGTCCAGCAGACGCGACAGCGGATCCTTCGTCCACGACAAGGACATCGTCCCCGACCGGGACTCCAACTTTTATGGCCGTGGCTACGAATATGGCGACGACAACCACAGCATCAGGACCGAAAGCTTTCCCAGCATCCCCAACGACGACAGCATCGAGTCTGCGACCATGACCTCGCTCGACGAGGGTGACCTTGACCGGTGAGTTTCGCTTGCTGTTTTTCTCGTCCGTCTCTTCTCCTTCTGTCACAACTCCAACCCACCCCCAAATCCGAGCCCCCCCCAGCCTGGTCGAGTCCGAGTCTCACTCCCTTGGCGTCTGTTGCTTGTTCCGTATCCAATTGCTTGTTGCCTGTTCCTCCTGCATTGCTTATTTCACCTGCGTTGTTTGTTCTGCCTGCTTGCTCAGGTCGGTCACTCGACCCATCCTCATCCTTACGCTGCCATGTCCCTGTCAGCCGTCCGCAACAACGGTCGTCCCCTAGACAGACTTGTGTGCTTGATGCACGTAGTCAGTGCAGGTGCAAGTGCAAGTGCAAGTGCATGTGCAGGGCGACGCAGAAACACACATCCGGACGCACTGACGGCGCATTCCTTCCCCGTCTGCCTGCCTCGCAAGGCCACGTCTCGCGCGTGGCGCATTTTGCGAGCTGTTAGTGCAAGTCGTTGGCAATCCACGTCGCTGCTACGCTGTTCCCGCCACGCTGGATGAACCTATCAAAGAAACGGCGTCGTTTCTGATGAGGTGTAGGGACAGTACAGGTAATGAAAGGCGTCGGTGTTTACCTGAGGTAGCTTGCCCCTAACCTCAGGTACCTCACTTCTCCCAAGTTGCCTCATTTTACCTGAGGTACCCGCTAAGATGTCCAATGCCCCAGGGGCACCAGAGCCGTGGGCTACCTACAGGGGGTCACATCCTGGGTCCTGACAGACTGCCAGTCTCACTAGCATTGGGGGGTTGACCACTGGCTCAGTGGCTCCCCTCTCCTCCACTCTGCGGCATCCGCCGTATGACGCCGCCTGGGGTCCCTTCAGCACCCGCGAAGCGTTCCATTCCCCCCCTCAAGCGAGGGCAGCACCGACACTGGTAAACAGGGTCGTCCATGTCTACCCGGCCACCCTCGTTTCGCATCCATATCCTCCTCGCCCTCGTCCGCCTCGAAAGCTTTCCCACGATCGCCAGCTAACTCGTTGTCTCTTTTCTTTCTTCTTCCACAGATCATCACGCCCGAATGCAATATCGACGCACCCTTCCCAGATAGGCTACCTAACCACGTCTTCCCCGATCGTTCAGGCAACTCACTTGCCTGAACCCCAACCGCAGATACTGGACGAACAACTCCCCGAGATCGCCTCGGCGCGATCCACCCTGCAACCGGCCAAGCGGACGCAGTCTGCCGAGTCGACGGATTCGTCTCTGCGCTCCAAGCGTAGCCTGACCGGCCTCGTGCCCCCCAAGAAGAACACCGCCCGGTCGCCGTCTCCCGTCGGCCGTCTGAGGGGAGTCTTCAAGTCTAAAAAGACGCCTAGTGCCAACACCAGCCCCGACAGGAGCGTCGCTGGTGACGACACCGACACCGACCGAGACAACTCCTCATTCTCCTCATACCGTGGCAGAGCCGCCGCCTCTACCTCTGACCTCACCACCACCACAAAGCCTTTCTCCTACCCAGACCCCAACCCCGCCGCCGCGCCACCGCCCGTTGCGACAAACAACCCGAATGCGTCCGACCGTGTAACCTCGTCTCATTCCCCCGAGCGACGTCGTTCGCGAGCTTCCACCAACACTTCCAAGATCGACACCTCCTTCGTGCCCCGAACCCCGCCCAACCAGGAAAAAGACACGCCCGTCATCGTCAATACCCCGCCGACTCCGACCGACCACAAGGCTCCATACAAGCAATCGCTCACCTACTCGTCTTCGCCGGCCTCCGGTCCGCAGCAGCCCGCTGTTGATGCAGCTGCCGCCACCGCCGCCGCCGCCTCCGCGAACACGAATGGTGCCTCTGCCACGGGTAACATGATTGCTCACCGCCGGGGACGGTCAAACTCTGGCAGCATCGGGCCTAGTAAGCTCTCCAACATCACGAACGCTCCCCTGACGCCCACCCCCGAGAATTCCACCATCAGCAATCCCGGTACCCCCGCTGCTGGAGGAGGCTTCTTTTCGTCCGTCTTCTCCGCCGCGCAGAACGCTGCGACTTCGCTCACGAGCACCATTGGGAACACTGGCAACGGGGCGAACGCACCCAAGAACAAAAACATACAGAAGCCGCCCGACATCAAGATCGAGGACCACCCCGAGGTCGAGCCTCCTCTTCCGTCCGTAACAGGATCCACCATGGAGAAGGAGCCCGCCGTTAAGACCATCGGCTCTGGCGAGCTGAGCCTCAGCCAGCTGGGAATAACAGACACAGGCAGCGCCGCAGGAACTCCCGTGACCGCCAGATTCCCCGACACCACCGACAACCGCAACAGGTCCGAATCCGCGCCGACCGATGCCGCCTATGCGGCCGCCACCCGCGATCTGGGAGCGGACGATGCCCGGCAGACGAGGCCCCAATCCCTGTACGAACCGGGAAGCGGCGGAGACCGCACGCCGCCGTCGAGCAGCATCAACGACGACAAGAACTCGGGCGTCCATCGGAGCGGGAGCATCCGAAGCGCCATTGGACGCCATCGCAAGCGGGGAAGCTCAGCCGTGTCTGGAGGTACGACAAACACGATCGGCGCTGCCATTGCTGCGGCTAACGCGTCAGTTGCCCATCCTCAAGCGAATGCCAGTGTGCCGAAGCTCACCGGATTCGCGGTTGCGAGCAAGAAGCGGAATCGCGATTTCCACTCGTTTTTCAAGAGCGTGCCCGACGACGATTACCTCATCGAAGATTACAGCTGTGCGCTGCAGCGCGAGATCCTGGCGCACGGCCGTCTGTACGTATCCGAAGGTCACCTCTGCTTCAGCAGCAACATCCTCGGCTGGTCCACCACCCTCGTCATGAGCTTTGACGAGATCGTGAGCGTCGAGAAGCGGAGCACGGCCCTGGTTTTCAAGAACGGACTGATGATATCAACCTTGCATGCGAAACACATCTTTGCCAGTTTCACAAGCCGAGACTCCACCTACGACCTGATCGTCAATATCTGGAAGCTGGGTCACCCGACCCTGCGCAGTTCCCTGAACGGAGTCCAGCTCGAGGGCACGGGAGGCGATAAAACGGAAAAGGTCGACGTGGATGTAGCGCCGCCAGAACCAGAGGAGCATAGCCTTTCCGGCACCGAAGAAGAGAGCGAGTCTGGTGACGACGACGACGACATCTACGATGAGGACGACGACAACGAAGACCTCCAGGAAGTGACGCAGCCGACGGAAATGAACGCCGAGCCCGAAGCAGAGAAGACCGTCTCGCGTAAGGCGTCGGGCGCCGGAGCCAACGGGGCTGTCGCTGAAGTCGTCAAGGACGCAGTCGGCGTGGCGGGCGGTGGAGATGACTTCCCAGGCCCTGCGACCCACGCTCCCACGGATTGCGGCGACTCGGGCACGCACTACGAAAAGGTCGTGGGAGACGACGTCATCCCCGCGCCGCTGGGCAAGGTCTACAACCTGCTCTTCGGCCCGGCGTCCGTCACATGGATGACCAAATGGCTGACCGTCGAGGCCAAGTGCACCGAGCTGACGATGGAGGACAAGAAGGGACTTTCTCTCGATAACAAGTCACGCTTCTACAGCTACATCAAGCCTCTGAACGCGGCTATCGGCCCGAGACAGACGAAGTGCTTGGTCACTGAAACCCTGGACAACCTCGACTTTGAGAAAGCCATCAACTTCAGCGTCGTCACACAGACGCCCGACGTCCCGAGCGGCAACATCTTCTGCGTCAAGACGAAATACTGCCTATCCTGGGCAGAGAACAACTCCACCAGGGTCCAGACCAACTGCACCATCGAATGGACGGGCAAGAGCTGGCTGAAGGGTACGTACTCCGCAACTGACGCGATCCCCACGCGCAGGGACTAACAGAACACAGGACCCATCGAAAAGGGCGCAAACGAGGGACAGACGACCTACTGCAAAGATCTCTTCGCCAGTCTCAAGTCTGCCGTTTCTTCCAAGGCTCGCGCCGGTGGTGCAGGAGGAGGTGTGTCTGCAAAGGGCAAGAAGAAGGGCAAGAAGGGCAAGGCGGCGGGCTCCGCGACTGACGCCGAAGACGAGCAAGCGCGACCCAAGCACGCCCCCAAGACGGACTGGGGCCCTCTGGAGCCCGTTCGCGGCATTCTGGAGCCAGTCCTGGACATCGCAAAGCCGCTCATGACGGGCAACATGATGTACGGACTCCTGGTCGGCTTGCTCGTGGCTACGTGGTTCGGGTTCGGCCTACCCGGCAGGCAACCGTCCAGCGACGTGCGCATGTACGGCTACCCCGACCGCCTCGCCGCATATGACGAGATGTGGAGGCGGGAAGAGAGCGAGTTGTGGGAGTGGCTGGAGGAGCGTGTCGGGCTGGAGCGGCTCCACGACAGCGAGCTCCGCACGCGGAAGAGGGCCATCGAGCCCAGCACGGTCGAGGAGAGGCTGAGGGAAGACCGGATGGACGAGAGGGACATTGAGGAGGCCATCAAGGTGACGGAGGAGAAGCTCAAGGTGCTCAAGGGCGTCATGGATAAGAAGAAGCCGACGGCTGGTTGAGGAAATACCCAGGTACGGGAGGCCAAAAAAAGTGCAGCAAAGTCAGGTACGACACTACACACCGTGTTATTTCTTTTTGTCATTGTAGCATATTCGATAGCGTCGCGAACGAGCAAACAGGGCTTGAGGGGAGTAGCATGTTTCAATTCAATCTAAATTATCCACCAAGACCATCCAACGTACGGGATGTAAACGGTGTTAGGAAACGTTCCGATGACGGGCACATAGGGATTGAAACGATTATGGATGTTTTGCTATCACAACATCGGTGTTGAGCACTAAGAGAGGAACGCCTCGACGTTGTTATTGCCCAGAGGAGAGCCTGGTGATAGATGTATCGTCGCATACCTAGCCTTCTGAGTCCGAGAGGTCGATATAGTAAACTGCCAGTCGGATATTCGGCGAATGACGACCGATTAGCAATATGCTTCTTTGCAGCCGACTCTGAAATGCGAGACATCATATATCACCGGCCGACTTCTCTCGATGATTCTCGGCGAGCCCCGAAACAATGCAATTCAAAGTGTGCCGCAACGCGAGCCAGACGGACGTGAGGTGCAAAACCCGCGAGGCCCGCGAACCACCTAGAGGCCCAGATATGTTAGAGAAGGCTCTCTATTACTCTTTCCGCCTAATCTCCAGGGTTCCCGAGCAAGGGAAATAGCCTGTCGATGAGCCAAATACCTGAGAAGGAATACTCAACTTCGTCGAGGGGATAACCCCCTACCTGGGCCCCATCACCTCAGGGGGAAACTGAATGGGAGGATAAAAGGTTCTCGCGTGACCAGGGACTTTCCTCCTCCGTCAAGGAGGCTTTCTTTCCTCTACGGCGAAACGTTCCACATTTCGGGTGGCTTCCATGTGATCCTGAGCGACTCGAAAAGAAGCAGGAAGGGGCTACCAGAGATGGAACGGCTTCAAAAGAAGCTCGTCGAGTTGCGGACTCTATTCGGTCGACACATATTTCCAATGCGGAACTGCCTCGGAGTGAAGCACTTTTCAGCCACGAGTTTCAACATAGAGTTGACAAAAGGGGGCAGTTGTATGACATTGTTCTATCAAAAGTTGAGATCTGACCTTCGTCGATTCGTTTCAGATTTGGGGGCAGTAAACACCACGTCTGGCCATACGGCCCATCTTCAAGAGACGGGATAAGGAACTAGAGTAGCCCACATCCGGCCCAAGGGACTGCGTGATATGAGAGATGTAAATGTGACGGATTCGAAATGGAGTCTTCTCGATGAAGGTATGAATAGTACATATAGATCGCAAGTGCTCCCCCTAGTTGTGATATTGACCAGCAGACAACATCGCATCCCAACCATTCAATCTCGTACAGCAAAACAGCCTCCAGAACCGCACCTCAACTCTCACTCCTGAAACCCACCAGACACCACAGCAAGCAGAATGTTTCTCCGACTCCTCGCAAAGATCGTGTCGTACTTCTGCCCCCCCACGACGGACCCCGAGGGAAGTGCCACCCAGCCCATCCCCCTGACCTGCATGATCTGCGCTCACTCCACGCGCCTGAGCCCCCCCGACCGACGACAGCCGCCGCCGACCACCCTCGCCCGTGCCGGCAGCCGCGTCGTCTTCATCATCGGCGCGCCCGGGACGGGCAAGGGCACGCAGAGCGCCTTTCTGGTCGAGCGCTACGGCCTGCGGCACCTCTCGTACGGGGACCTCATGCGCCGCCTGCGCGAGAGCGGCGACCCGCTGGTGTCCAAGCTGGACACCAAGCCGGGTACCAACAACCCCAGCGTGCCCGACAACTTTGGCGTGTGGTGCATCTGGCGCGAGCTTGACGACGACGACGAGGCTGAAGGAGGAAAAGAAGGAGGAGGAGGTGAGGAGGCGTCCTCGTGGCTGATCGACGGGTTCCCGCGCCGCGTGGAGCAGGTCCGGCAGTGGCTCAAGCTGATCCCGCCCGCGGACCTGACGCTGTACCTCAAGTGCCCCGTCGAGGTGTCCGCGATGCGCGTGGCGGGGCGGGGCGCGAAGGCCGGCGCCGGGGCGAGGCCCGAGGACCTGGACGCAAAGGTCGCGATGCGCCGGATCGAGGAGTTTTACAGGAACGCCGACCTGGTGGTGGGCACGCTCCGGGAGCGGGGGATGGAGGTCGTCGAGGTGGACACGAACCGCAGCGAGCGGGAGATCCAGGACGATCTGGTGAAGATCATGGAGCCTCTGATGAAGAAGTAAAGGGTCGCAGATGTGAGTGGAACCCGTCGGGGTTTGTTGGACTGAAAGAGATGGGTTGTTTGGTTGGGCTGGGACCCTTGAGAGTGGGCATTTGAAGGGAAGTTTCTCGAGTGGTGTGGTAATCTTTGGATATGTTTCTTGCTGGAAGTAGCTGGCTAGTTCCGCACTACAATTGAACTTCTTTTGATCAAAGACTTGTTTATCAGCTGGCTTATTTGTGCCTTGGCTCTGGAGGTTCACCTCTCAGCATACCACAACTCAGCCTCTGATCGCTTGAGATGGCAATTCAGCTAAGACCAAGCCCAACAACAAGCTCCAAACCTTACGGACTTCTCAAGAGCTGTCACAGCATCACCCAGGCAATAGCATTCACTAATCAGGAAGGGGAATTCAAACCCCCGGGCCTCAAAATAGCGTTAGAGTTTGTCATCCGATGAATACATGGATGCGAAATGATAACCGGTTTGGCAACAGTCTCATAGTTTCTCGAGGCCTCTACAGAGATTGTGGTTTCTCAAAGAGTTTATGACAGCAGCATAACTTGAGTTGCCAGAACTTGTAGAAACAACATCACCGTACCAGGAGCAGGATTGATGACAAAACATACAGAAGCTGTTTTTGCGTCAGTTCTTGAAGTCTGATGAAACAGCAACTATGTGAAATGATATTGAGTCTGAACTCTTAATACAACTTGTTCCTGATGTAGTTAGCCTTAAAATGGTTCTTGTCCTGGTTGTCCATTGCCCTCATCCACAGCACATTATTCCTTCTTCTTGGTGGCTGCAGAAACTGCAGCTTCTAGAAATCCGTATAGTCAAGATTGCATCCCTGAAAATTAGAACGTTGAAATCTCTTTATAACACAGATCAAATGGACTAAATATTCCCCTTTCAGTCTCAACTTTTCAGCACCTTCCACAACGTTATCTGAAAGAACAATTTGGAGCCCCCGCTGTTTCAATAAGACTGATCAACCGGCAGTTCTCTACTTTTCCACCACTGTTGCCCAGCAAGAGTCCTTCACGACATCATCTCTCGCATTAACCCCCCGTTCAATTCTCGTGAGTAAACCGAAAGCATTATCCCGTCCACAATTAAATCAGACGGGAAGGAACCTGTAGAAATTACTTCCTTCCATTTCTCTTGCTCTCTGTAAAACTTTTCTCCCTTCCCTACCTCCTCCCTCGTTTTCATCTCCATCCCACTGCGATTCCTCTTCCCAAGCATTGCAAATATTTTCGCGTCTTCATCAATACACCCAGATCAACGATTACCGCGCTGCTATATAACGATGTCGGATGTCGTCAACATTCCCTACCACACCTATCCGTCTCTGTATTCGAGAATGGGAGCCAACTCAACCAAACTCAGTTGCTACGAAGACCTGACCGAGCACGAGAAGTTCTGCTGCGACAACATCCTGGCCCGCATGCTTCAGCTCAACCGAACCGGCAAGTCCGTGGATGACGACACCCGCAAGGAGTTCTGGGAGTCAGTCTTCTCTGACTGGCACACTGGAATGCTCGCCTACGCCCCTTTCGAGCCCGACCGGTTTGCTGCGGAGTCGAGCGTCGTCGTCGGAACCTTCACCCAGGACACCCGGCGACCGACCAGAGCGGCGAACTACCGAGTTCCCGGATCTCGCCCCATCGTCTACACCGAGATCCCCGACAGCCGACGACAGGGCGCGCCCGTGTCCGTGCAAGTCGTCCCCAAGCTCAATACCCAGACTTTCAAATACCGCTGGGTCGACTCGGAGAACAGGACCGTCCCCCGCAACGTGATCGACCTGAACGATCTGTCGGTGGCCGAAGCCCGCGCGCGTTCCATAGCCAAGTGGGACCACATGGAGATGGCAGTTCAGGGCAATTTCAACGTGCGCATGGCAGTCTGGTATGCCCGCCTGCAGGTCACCAAGCACTTCAAGCAGAGAATCAGCTACCAGCGCGACGTGAGTGAGGGCAAAGAGTGCCCGGCTTGCGAATACCAGAGTGAGGAGCAAATGCAGCACTTCAAGAACATTCGCCTGTGTGGCGACTTCATCTCCTCCAACCCTACTCTCGGACCCGCCTACCGGGAGTTCCAGACCCATACCATCCGCGGCCCTACTAAGGCTCATCCTGACTTGGACTAAAACGGGTTCACTCTCACACTCGTTACGCACAACGGACGACATATCTCACGGAACACGGATGAAAAAGGCGATGACGAGGACGAGTGCCGTGGATGATAAGAACGAGGGCGACGGAATTGAGGACAAGGGCAGTGCGAGATGAGCATCAGAGAACATGACCCGGCGATAAGGAACATCGGACAAGCAGGCCTGGCTACTACGATGGATGACAATGGCTACAAGGGCGGATAGAAGGACGTTTCGGACGACGACAATAGTAGCAAATAAAATCCTCATGTCACTGTAATGGCCATGGACCCCAACCACTTGAAATGTCTCTCAATGGACTAATAGTTATTCAAAAAGTGCTGCAGAGGCTCAAGTCCGAGCCTGCAGAAATACGTTTCCTCTGGCGTATGGTACTGGGTATCAACCATTCAATAACAACAAACAATGGACATGCGTTTATCTTGTCCGGCCGGACTCGCCAAGTCCGAAAACTTGCACAATCGTCCTCTCGGCCCACTGGACCCCCATAATCCTGGCAATTCCACACATTTACTCCTGACCAAACTTCTTCCTCAACAGCAGGTGGAGCGTCACGTACGAAGCAACACCGGTGAAGCACAAGCCGCTGATGACGCCGAAACCCATGAGGTACTTGGGAGCATCGGACGAGGGGAAGAGGTAGGCGCCGTAGATCTGGGCGAGGTTTCCCATGGCGTTGACGAAGGCCAGGGAAATGGAGCGCACCTCGGTGGGCATGTCCTTGAAGCTGACGGAGGCGTACGAGAGGGACAGACCGTTGGAGGCCCAGAGACCGGAGGCCATGATGACCAGGAGGGCGTACCGGGCGGTGAAGTTGTAGACGACGCAGATGATGACGGAGCAGACCATGGCCACGGTCATCCAGGCGCCGATGATCAGGCCGCGCCACTTGCTGTGCTGGTCGGCGAAGTATCCGGTGATGGCCGTGCAGACGAAGGCGACGCCGAAGATGGGGATCGTCATGTACTGCGCCGCCGTCGAGGTGTAGCCCAGGCCGTTGACCAGGGTGGGGTAGAAGTAGGAGAGCGTCGAGGAGCCCACGATAGCCTGCGCAACAAAATGTGAGCTTTATTGAAAGACTTGTCAAAGCGAGTCGAGGCCGTTCGACTTACCATGTATCCCACGACGAAGAGCCAGGTGTTGCGGTTGATCATGGCAAGCTTGAAAGCGGCCCAGTGGCCGAGCACCGGCTCCTCCTCCCTACGCATGGCCCGCTCCAGGCTCTTGAGTCTGCGGATCGCCAGGGCGCGCTCCTGCTCGGTGAACTTCGACGACTTGGTGTAGGGGAGGTCGGGCAGGAGGAAGAAGGCGACGCCGGCGGCGCCGACGGTGGCGGCGCCCTCGACGATGAAGAGCCAGCGCCAGCCCGCGATGCCGTGGGCGTTGTGCAGGCCGCTGGTGATGGAGCCGGCCAGGAGCCCGCCGAAGGCCCCCGAGAGGATGGCGGCCGAGATGTAGACGGCGAAGCGCTTGCTCTGCTCCTCGGGCTTGTACCACGAGGACAGGAGGAGCAGCATGCCCGGCGCGTAGCCGGCCTCGAGGATACCGACGGCCGCGCGCAGGGCGACGAGGGAGGCGTAGTTGGGGATGAAGCCCATGCCGATCGTCACGGCGCCCCACGCCGCCATGATGCTCGGGAGCCAGACCGAGGGCCTCAGGCGGGTGAGGACCATGTTGGAGGGCACCTCGAACAGCACGTATCCGATGAAGAACACGACGAGGGCGATCGAGTATCTGCCGGAGTCGAGGCCGAGGTCCTTGTCCATGCCTGCGATCTTTGCGTTGCCGATGCTGGGGAAAAAGGGTTAGTTGGGGATGAGCCCGGCGCAAGGCACAGTGTAAAGTTCCGCTTCGTAACTCACTTGGTTCGGTCCATGTAAGACAAGAGATACTGTTTTGGTCATTCGTTAGTTGTCGGACGGCTTCAACACGGAACAGAGCAGGATTGTACTAACCAACACCCACATCAGCGGGAGGAGATACGAGTCGATCTTCCTCACCAGCTTCTTCTCTTCCTCAGTTCCCGGGACATAGTCGTCGACGTCGGCGTCGAAGTCGGCCCCCTTGCCAACGGCATGTTCGTGCTCGTTGCTGGAAGTTTCGTTCTTTCCCATCTTTGCGGTGTCCCTCGACGGCAGAGCTGATGACGGGAATGGTTTTGTTGGAAGTTGAAACCTTGAAAGAGACTGAAGAATGAAACACAACTGAACCACCAGTCTGACAAAGAGATAAAGGCTTGTCAACAACGAGGAGACTAGGGGGGCGGTCTGGAAAAGCCAGGGCCAATCGGTAACTCAAGTGTTCTTTAAGTAGAAGATGACTGTGCTTGGGGTCTGGGTTACGCTCTGCGTTACGACCGAGGTCCCCTCGATGACGGATAGCCGGACGATAGTCAGGTGGCCCTCGTAACGACGAGGTGGTAGTAGCCTCTGCTGCCTTGCCTTGGCCAGAGCAGAGTGACGGTGCGTCTCCGGTGCGCTTACACACATAATCTGTCTGGAGGTAACCTGCGTATGCCGGTTATGCGTGGTTATGCGCGCCGATCGTACCACGGGGCGACTCGAGGGAATAAGTGGCGCGCCTGGTGTAATTGGTAGACTTTGTCCCGAAAATCCCCAGTCTGGGGGAAACTGGGGTTGAGACGAACTCCAAAAATCCTGTGGGGTCCGGGGAGCACATTCCGGTGTGCGTTTTCTAGCGTGGGCAGGATAACTTGGAGGGCATGGGTGTGAGGACGGTTGTTGGTCGAGTCGCGTCTCGCGGGAGGGGCATTAACGAGTCATTTTTCGGTTTTGTGGTGCGCGGAGTTGGAATCGTGTACTAATGCAATGGACCGCAAGTCCGTCTTTCGCGCGGAGTTGCGAAAGCGAGATGGAGCGCGTCTCGGGGACACACCCACACACACACACATCTGGGTTGCGGCTATGTCACGATGCATACTCACAACTGGGATGGAGTTGAGGCCGCGAGCCGCGGCATCGGTCCATCCGCATGGGTGTTGCCGGGACGGGATGTGGATTCGACAGCCAGGCGCCGCTTCACACCGGAACGAACAAGTTTCACTGCGGCGCACGTCACCGGGGAGCAGCACACTCGGGACGGCGGCGATGCAGGTCTTCCCTGCCGAGTTGAATCGCGCGCGTCGCGGGCGCGGACGGCTTCGTCCATGCTTCGCGGCCCCAGGGAGGCGGATCGCGGGGTCGTTCCAGGAACCCCCCGAACTGCATACTTAAGACGTTGGGGAAACTTTGCCGTGATCATGACTTTCGAGAGCGTGATATACATCCTCAAACCAAAAGCTTGTTGCGCAGACTTTCAGCTCGTTTCTACTTCACGGACCTCTCTCTTCTCCTCAGTCCACCATCACGGTCCCTTGTTTCCCACACGTTTCTACTCGACAGACGTCTTAAACCTTTAATTCACACATCCAAAATGACTGGCTCCGCGGAACAGAACGGCTCCACCACCCTCAGCACCCTCCCCGGTCCCAACCATGACTGGAAGGTCTCCCTGAAGGACAAGGTCATCGCTAGTGAGTTGTCAACCCTCTTTGGAGGAGGAGCTCCGAGAGAGGATCACCACTGACGCCACATCAAATAGTCACCGGTGCCAACCAGGGTATTGGCCTGGGTATCGCCGAGGTGTGCCTCTTCAACGACGCCGCCTTCGTCTACAGCCTGGACATCTCCGAGCCCGGCGATGACTTCGCCGCCCTCAGCAAGCGCTTCCCCGGCAAGCTCGGCTTCCAGCACTGCGACGTGACGACCTACAAGTCAGTCGAGACTGCCCTCGAGGCCATTGTTGCTGAGAAGGGCCGCTTCGACGGCATGGTCGCCAACGCGGGCGCAACCAAGGTTCGTCGACCCAAACGCCCAGTTGGCAATGGCTCAGTTTGCTGACGTGCAACGATTTTCAAGCACCAATCCGCATTGGACTTCACCCCCGAGCAGTTCGACTTCTTGTTCAAGCTCAACGTGACCGGCTCGTGGAACTGCGCGACCGCCGCTGCCCGCACCTTCATCAAGCTCGGCTGCAAGGGCAGCATCGTCTTCACCGCCAGCATGACCTCTTACAGGCCCAACCGCGTAAGTCGCCCCCCTTGCCTCCGGAGAGCGCTTGTCGCTAAACGGCATGATCCCACAGGCCGCCCCCTCCGCTCCCTACGGAGCTACCAAGGGCGCCATCCGCAACATGACGCACACCCTGGCCATGGAGTGGGCTCAGCACGGCATCCGCGTCAACTCCATCTCGCCCGGCTTCGTCAAGACAGCCCTGACGTACTACGTCGAGACCTCGCCCGACTGGGACACCAAGATGAAGTACTACGGCGGCATGCCCCGCCTGGCCCTGCCCCAGGAGCTCGGCGGTGCCTACGTCTACCTGCTGAGCGAGACCGCCACTTACACGACCGGTATCGATATCCCTATCGCCGGTATTGTCGGCGCTTGGTAAAGGGAGATCGAGAGAAAGAAACGTAAAAGAGCAAAATGTGATACCAGAAACCTTGGGCTGAGGGATAGGAAAAATATTGAATGTAGACATGACAGCATAGACTCAATGATTTTTTGTTCATGACAATTTCCACTTGAGAAATCCAAAGCCATCCTTGAGTCTGGCGGCATCGTTTGTATTGACCAATAGGAGGAACGTCTGACAATGTGGCTGAATGCACTCCAAGTCTTTCACTTGAAATAAGGTTGAAATAAGACTCTAAAAAACTTGGACCACTGCAACAACGTTACGTTATAGCTAGCTTCTTGCAAAGGAATTATCCTTTCCACGAAAAGGGGCTTTTTGGAACTTTACCTAGCGTTGTCATTGTCTCCCAGATTCTTTGTGACAAATGAAGAGGCACACTATAAAGGGGACAAAATTCAAAATCAACCGCTAGAACGCATCACGATCAAAATGAAAGGTCTTTGAAGAGGGGTTACGTAACATCAAACCCGGCGAAATATAGATGAGAAGGAAATAGGGGTCAACTGGAGTAAACGACGAAGAAACAGCAGCAACGAAGCAGTACATGGCCGATATGCAAGTTGAGATTCTTAGTCAGGAACTCAGGTTCCTAGCACTTCCCATACGAAGACAGCAACTCGTCGGCACCTAGAAGCGAAGAGTCCCGATAACCAGGAACCTGGAAGGTGGAGCGTCCAGGAACCATCTTCTGCCTGCATGAAGACCTAGACACTCTTCGGCCTCGAGGTGCATGAGCTTGCCGTATCCAGCATGGCCACGCGAGGATCGCCCTCGCAGACGGCAGGAGGCATACTGCGATGTTACTCATCCCCCCTGGCAGTGTCCTCGGAGAAGCCAGGATGGCGCAGTCGAGCCCTCGTAGCAGCTTCCTGGAATGCTCGTTCTCTTGCAGCTACCCCTTTCCGCTCGAACAGGAGATATCACACGCCCAGGGGGTGTCTGATGGTTCTGCGTCACAGGCGACGTCGTATTAATCGGTTGGTTCTAGGCATGATTCAAATGCTTAGTTTGCCTTGCGGCTGAACTAGAGGTGAGTCTGAAATGTCACTTTTAACACCGTGAGGTTCAACATGACACGATTACGCTGACTGAAACGGGCACAGATAAAGATAGAATAATTGTACATCAAATTAAACGATATTGTATTTCATCATCTCATCTATGCGGACGGCGCAGCCACCGACGTCTTGGCATCATAATCATCAATGACCTTAACCTTGGCCGCAGAAGCCGAGTTCTAAAAAACGATATCAGAACCAGCCCCCAACTCAACCACACACAGGGAGAAGAACATACCGGGTCAAACTCGTAGCCGAGCCACTCGCCAACGAGCCTCCTCGCGAGCTCAATGCCGATAACCCGCTGGCCGAGGCACAGCACCTGGGCGTTGTTGCTCTTGACGGCGCGCTCGACGGAGAAGCTGTCGTGCGCGGTGACGGCGCGGACGCCGGGGACCTTGTTGGCGGAGATGGCGACGCCGAGGCCCGTGCCGCAGATGAGGACGGCGCGGTCGGCCTCGCCCGAGGCGACGGCCTCGGCGGCGGCGATGGCGAAGTGCGCGTAGGCCGTCTTGTCCGACTCGGACGACGGGCCGAAGTCCTTGACGGAGGCGACGCGCGGGTCGGCGGCCAGGTCGGCGGCGATGACGGACTTGTAGCTGAAGCCGGCGTCGTCGCCGCCGATTGCGATGCGGAGGCCTGCCATTGTATGTATGTGAGGGGGTTTTGATATGGAGTTCGTAAGGAGCCTTGCGTGTAAGAAGGGGGTATCAAGAAGGCAGGCGGTGGTTGTGATGGTATTAGTCTGGGTAGGTAGTTTGGAAGTGAAAGTCTAGCTATTTCCAGCGGCCTTTTCTACGGGAACTACTTTCTACGGCTACATAAAGCGCCATTGCGAACTTCACTTAGACGACTCCAAAGTCGTGCCTCGCTACGAAGTCGTGCTGGATCTGCCCGTTGCGTTACGTTGATGCTGCCGCACGAACATGGATCAGGAGCCCGCGCATCGCGGCCGAGTGGGCCCAGGACGTTGGTTCAGTGGCCGCGAGCCGCGCTCCCACCCCTCCGTCATTCCCCCGCAATCCCGCATAAGCGTTGGAGGCTGATCCAGGATGGGCAAACGTCGCGACGCGGGGTTGCGGGAGGCACTCAACCAAAGATGGAGGGGTAAGAGACGATGTTGGCGATAGAGGGGCTCTCGAGGTGTCTTGATTAAATGGTCGATGTGTCGGGCCGCCAGTCACGTCTTCAACATTAGAAATCGCCCTTAGACGTCACTCCTTGTCAGTGTTGCGAATATCCAAAGACCCGTATCACCTCGTAGCTAGCAGCAAGACGACATCATGGCGTGGGACCCCTCCAAGAACAAGACCTACCAGATCCTCAAGGCCGCAGAGGAGGGCGAGTACGGCGTCGTCGCGCCCATCGCCTACAACATCGAGAACATCCTCTCGTTCATCAAGGCCGCCGAGGCGAAGCGCGCGCCCCTCATCATCCAGGTGTTCCCCTGGGCCATCAGCTTCTCCGATGGCCTCCTCGTCCACGCCGCAGCGCACGCCGCGCGCGCGGCCTCGGTCCCCGTCGCCATCCACCTCGACCACGCCCAGGACGAGGCCATGATCCGCCACGCCGCCGACAACCTGCCCTTCGACTCCATCATGGTCGACATGAGCCACTACGAGATGGAGGAGAACCTGGCCAAGACCAAGGAGCTGGTGGCGTACTGCCACGCGCGGGGCATCGCGACGGAGGCCGAGCCGGGACGGATTGAGGGTGGCGAGGACGGCATCGCGGACACGGCGGATCTCGAGGGCGCTCTGACGACGGAGGAACAGGTGGAGGACTTTGTGGCGACGGGCATCGATTTCCTGGCGCCCGCGTTTGGCAACGTGCACGGAGAGTACGGCGCGAGGGGTCCCGTTCTCGAGTTTGACAGGTGAGATTATCCTGGACGACCTTTTCCGACATCTGGTGGCTGACCAACGACTGCAGGTTAGAGAAGATCCGCCAAAAGGCCGCTGGCAGGGTTCGCATCGTCCTTCACGGCACCAACGACTTCCCCGAGGACCTCATGCAGACGTGCATCAAGGGCGGCGTGTCCAAGGTTAACGTCAACAAGCTGGTTCTGGACGACTACCTCGTCCACCTCAAGAGGAACGCTCCCACTCTCAGCCTGACGACGCTGATGGAGCAGGGCGTCAAGGAGGCCCAGAAGTTGATGGAGTGGCAGATGGATGTCACAAAATCCACGGGCAAGGCGTGAGCGGTCCAACTTTTGTATTGTGTAATTCATATTCGGGCGTAGATGATACCAAAATAGAAATGGGGTATATGTTGTACATGCGTCAGAATTCGTATGGGATAACAATGTCGAAATTCAAATCATTCAGCGGGTGGCATCTGGGCTCCTGCTGTCAGCATCTGTCCAAGCTTGTTGCAGGTCGTCTCGCCAAGTCGCCATCGGCGCCCACCCGACCCTCTCTTCGCTCTTCTCGATGAGGCGGAGAATCTTTTCCCTTTTCGCCGGCTCCTGAACGCAGAGGCCGGCACCGTATAGGCACTGGGCCGAAAGGATCTGGCACCCCTCGTCTGTGAGTTCCATCGCTATGCCGCAGATCATGTCGACGGCTTCCGAAAGTGCCCGTTGCATCTTCAAAAAGCCATTGAACCCCGAAGGCATCGGGCCGTGGAGCAGAATGAGTATCCGCGCAAAGGCATAGGCCTGGAGCGCAACGCCGAACTGGGGCGGATGAACCCAGAGAGGCTTGAAGACGTCGGACGGGTCTGTCACCGTGGGGAGAGGCTTGAAGTCGCTGCCCAGGTGTGATCTCCATCGCTCTAGCTTGGTCAGCAGCTCGGTTCCGGCGTGAAGTCTGCCTGCCACGGAAGATGCGTCGGATACGGGCGATGCTCCAGCCATGTGGGAGTCGGCGCAGAAATTGACGGCCTGCGAAAGCAGGTAGATGGCCATGTGAGCCAGGCCATGCTGGTCCAGCTCATGATAGTCCTTGCACGGTGCCCAGAAGCTCAGACAACGTCTCTTTTCCCGAAAGGCGGCCCATATGTCCTGGCGAAGCCAAGCCCACCAGACGGCCTGGCGAAGGCCGCCTGAGGATCCGTTGACGTCCTGAGACCTTTGAATCCAGAAGACGCCTTTCAGATGCCGCTGCCAGTTTCCCCGACCGTCCGACTCGTCCAGCATCTCGTATGCCGAAATGACAATGGCGGTGGCATTCAGTTCTTCCGAGTTGGTGTAGCTCGTGTAGGCCAAGGCCTCCTGAACGTAGCGGAGCGTCTCGTAGTAGTAGCGGATCCACTCGCCGCCCGAGTCCTGCGCTGGGCTCCCGGCGGCTGCGTCCAACCCCCCACGCGCTTCCAGTTTGGAGAGGTGCTTGGCCGACAGAGCCAAGATGGCGTTCATGAGACCTGCATTGCGCAGGGCCAAGCGCACGGCATAAGTGGAGAAGAGCTTGTTCGGGTCCAAGAAATCAAGCCAACGCGAAGATCGCTCGGTGAAGTGCCTGAAGAGGACGGCCTCGCGGTTGGTCAGCGTGATGGCTCCGTCAGCCTGCCAAGTCTTGCGCTCCGGGTCCGAGACGTCATTGAGCCGCGACGAGAGGCTGGACGCGTCTGGCGGGCCATGCAGGGCGGCGGCACGCCTCTGCTCGCCGTCTTCCGGGGCGGGGCTTGGGGCCAGCGAGAAGCCGCTATCGGCTTGGGCGGCGTCTGTGGCCAGCAGCCCGAGCCATCGGGTCGAGGCCAGGTCGGTGGTCCAGAGCTCGGATGCGACGGTCTCGGGGGAGTAGCTGTAGACATCACCGAGGGCCAGCCCCGCCGGCTGACCGACGAACGGCGACTGGCCGGACGGGTCGTACTCGTCAGGCGGCCGGGACACGGGCGGATCAGGGTCCACCGGGGCTCCTGCGGGATCTGCCTGCGTGACGAGGCCGACGGGAGTCGTCGACTCGGTGCTCGAGGCGTGGACCGGGTCATCGATGCGCGACTGATCGTCCAGCACGCGGCGGTAGCGCGTCCGCGGGGCGGCGACACTGGTGCTGGTGCTGGAGACGGCCGGCGAGGCCTGTCTGCCTACATCTGGGGCGGTCTGGGGAAAGACACAGTGACGAGACGAGATGCTGCATGGGCCACACACGGGCTGCTTCTCGTCACACTTCTTGTGGCGCTCGCGGCAGGTCAAACTGGCGGCTCGCGGTTAGCAGTGCGCGGATCGAGGGCATGTGCCATGTGGAGGTTAAGGTAAGGGGACAACTCACCATCCCGTCTTGGTACGTAGACCGCGGCCCCGGGGCTTTCTGACGCGCTTCTTTGGAGCTGCGGCTGCATCCCGTGGTCCCTCCATGAGGTCATGGCAGGCCGGTGTTGGACTCGGATGTGCAGAGGCTCTAAAGTCTGGAGCTGCAGGCACGGATGACTGCGACACGCGGCTCTTAACGCTTGACGGGGGTAGCTGTCGAGATTTCGGTCGGAGATTGGCGAAACGAGACTCGATGATCGACGACGGGTCTCAGTCATCAGCCTCCGTGGACGTCGGCCCGGGGACTCGGGTAGTGGGCAACACGCCGCGTGAACAACTTGCCAGCGTACGGCTAGTGTAGGAGAAAAAGCAAGGCCTCGGCGGTTATTCCCGGAGGCGGAGGACCAGCGGACCTTGACCGACGTCCGATGTCGAGAGTTCGGCAAACAGATGCTTGTTCCAAAGTTGGTGCATGGCTGTCGGCAGATGTCCGGTGGTTGTTGTTGGGGGCAGAGATTAATTGCGGAGAAGGACTAGGGCTCGCACGATCGGAACGGTGTGTGCGGGGTAAAACCGAACCACCTGTGGGATCCCCAGAAAACTTGGAAGTCAGCGGCTGAGACAGGGGTCAGGCACCTGTAAGGTACCTAAGTACATGCGATGCCACTCACCTGTGCGCAGTGCTCAGGTCACTGCATTTCTGCGCGGCTAAGGGCCACCACCAGTGCCTACCGGAGCAGGCGGTACCTAGGTACCTACCTACCCGCGGCTCGAGGGCATACCTGCCTAATTCTCTATGTATCCATATTCATCCATATTCACAACTCGACCGCGTCACGCGACCATCCCCTTGCTGTGCGCAACCTGATGCCTCCAACTCAACAGCCACGATGTCGCAGAGAGATGCGCCCAAGAACCGAATGTCCACGTTTTCGATGGCTCGAAGCGCGCGAGTTGCGACAGCTCGCGATGGCCAGCCATCGACACCAGCGCACGAGGACCTCGCAACGATGACACGCGGCGCGACATCCGTCTTTGCTCCTTATATCCAGGAGTGACGGCCTGCATGGCCCGGCCATGGCTGCTGTGAACCTACTTTGAACAGTTTCCCTCCTTGTCACCCTGAATCATGGCCACCAAGCACTACTTCCCCGATACCGCGGCGAACACTCTTGTTCCGAGGGCCCTGCGTGCTCTCGTCTTGGCTAACCCCCACCTCGTCCTCAACGAGGCCGAGCGTGTCGTCGCCAACTCCCGCAATGACCGGTCCGCTGTGAGCATCATCGGCGGCGGCGGCTCCGGTCATGAGCCGGCATGGAGTGGGTTCGTCGGCGAGGGTCTCCTGTCGGCTGTGGCTTGCGGCGATATCTTCGCCTCCCCGAGCACAAAGCAGGTCCTGGAGGCCATGAGGCTAGCCCCTTCGGATGAGGGCAGCATTCTGCTCATCACAAACTACACTGGCGACCGTCTGCATTTTGGTCTCGCTGCCGAACGGGCCAAGGCCTCCGGTCTCTCCAACAACGTCGTCGTTCTTCCCGCCACGGACGATGTTTCAATTGGTCGCAGCAGAAGCAGCAGGGTAGGAAGGAGAGGCATGCCAGGCCACATCTTCAGTAAGTCTTATCACGACCCTGAATCGAGTACCTTCGCTAACCTTGTCCGTAGCCATGAAGATTCTCTCCGCAGCAGCTGCCGAAAAGTACTCGTTCGACAAGTGCGTGACCATCGGCAGAGCAGTCAACGACCAGACTGTGTCGATAGGATCGGCTCTGGACCACTGCCATGTCCCCGGCAGGCAGTTCCAATCACTCGCTGCGGATGCCTGCGCCCTTGGTGCGGGTATTCACAACGAGCCCGCTCAGCAACTGCTCACCCCCTTCCCCTCCGTGAAGGACTTGGTCGACAGCATGTTGAAGCTCCTTTGCGACCCCAACGACGCTGAGAGGGCTTTTGTGACGTTCGAGTCTGGAGACGAGGTCACGTTGCTGATCAACAACTACGGAGGTCTTTCGGTCCTGGAACTCGGCGCTCTGACGGACGAGGTGCAGACACAGCTGGCCTCCTCGTGGGGCATCAAGCCCTGTCGCACGCTCACCGGCGCATTCGAGACGTCACTCAACGCTCCCGGCTTCTCCATCTCTCTCTTCAACGTTTCAGCAGCAGCAAGGCAATCCAAGACGACTGCCGGCGAGCTGTTGAACTTCCTCGACCGCCCCACCACGGCCGTCTCCTGGCCAAACATCATCCGCGCGGATACCAAGACGGGCGGCGATGTTGTCGACCCCAGCGCCGACGCTAACGCCGCCGCGAACACTAAGTCGGTTGTTCAGATCAAGGTCGACCCTACGCTGCTCGAGAACTCTGTTAGATCAGGCTGCGAAAAGGCCATTGCTGCCGAGCCGCAATTGACCAAGTGGGACATGGTGATGGGAGATGGCGACTGCGGCGAGGCTGTCAAAGGCTTGTGCGAATCGCTCCTTCGCAACCTGGATAACGGTGTTGCCAAGAGCGGCTCTGTTTTGTCGTTCCTCGAGTCGACTCTCCAGGCTGTTGACGACATGGGTGGTACTCTGGGCGCCATCCTCGGAATTTTGCTCTCCGCATACTCGTCCTCCCTCCAAACGAATGCCCAAGCCGACTCTGCCGCCGCCGCATCGTCGTCTGCAGTTCTGTACGCCAAGTCCCTGGCATCGGCCGTCGAGTCGCTCAAGTCTCACACCCCCGCGAGGGAAGGCGACCGCACAGTCATGGACGTCCTGATTCCCTTCACCGACAAGTTTGCCGAGTCTGGAGACTTTGCCGCTGCGGTAAACGTCGCCGCCGAGAAAGCGGAAGCCACGCGATACTTGAAGGCGAGGTTCGGTCGCGCGACGTACGTGGGCGATGCTGCTGGGCAGGAGCTGCCCGATCCTGGTGCGTGGGCTTTGTATGAGATACTGTCTGGAATGGCAAAAGGGCTGGGGATTCAGGCGGCATGAGGAGACATGGACGAGGGATATGATGTTTGAAGAGCAGCGAAAATTAGACGTTCAGATGATAGGCAACTGACCCCAATAATACCAACTTTGACTGCATCACTGTTTTCTTTGTCCTTCCACGAACAATGAAGGAGGATAAAATATCATTCAAAATCGTCAAGTGAGCCCCAAGAGTTCCTTCTGTAACTCTGTGAGGTTTTGTTCTCCCTCCTGCCACATGTATTTAGCCACAGCTAGTCTCTACTGGAAGGAGGTAGAAGGGGCAGGTGCCTATTTAAGGTAAGCCGGGCCTAGGCCTTAATGTTGCTTCGAAGTTGCCGGGAAACCTACATTGTTCGGCCTTCCATGCATGTGTTGCGGCAGATCGAAGCCCTGACACAATTTTCCCATAGTCCGTCATGACAGACTGTTCTTTTGTATTCTTAAAAATGTCTCGGCCATCCCTCCGTGGAGCGGATAGAGCGATGGCTCCTCTGTCCATCATCTGGCGACTATACTTCAGGCAATAACAGAGAGACGAAACGTAGAGCAGCCCTGGGAGTGCGTTGATTGACTAGGTATACAAGGTTTCGCCTTTGGCTCGCGAAACTCATGGAAACACTCGAATACGCGCTTGCACCTAGGTTACCCAGTACACCCACCCAAAATGTCCGAAGGCAACACCGTAGTGCGCGTTTCGAAGGTACTGCATGGCGGGAGGCATTTAAATAGTAAACCGCGGGGGTTAGCACCGCCCTTGGAAGTGTTGTCTATTCCTACAGGAAGATGTCAGTGAAGTTGGTGTGTCTTGCAGCCCTCTCTCCACCGGGACTCGGACCCGGCACGTGGGTCCGTCCGATCGCGGGGCAGGTGCGATGGAACCCCTCCCGCCTCCGAACGCTAGCGGCCGTAGCGCGACTTCATCCGGGAGGGCGAATGCGGCTCTTCAACGGTCGGATGGTGGACACAAGCCACAAGGTTTAGTGCAACGGTCGACGAGGCGCCATCGTCGTGAGAGCCGCTCCCGACTCGAGCACAGCGCACGCCAAGGTGGTTGGCCGCATTGCGTTTTGATGATCCCTGTTCCTCCGCCCCCTCATTCTCGACTTCAAGTGGTCGTCGCCTACTCGTGCGGCGCAGCGACTGATAAGAGTGATCAACAGCTCTCGCCAAGGCGATAACATTATTGGTATAAACCCCTCGTCCCTTCTTCCCCTCTCTGTATCATTTCCTGGCCTGTTCCAGTTAGACTTCCTCCGCGCTGGCCTTCCCTCCTGCCGCCATGATCTGTTCTCGGCTCGCGGCAATCGCCTCCCTCGGCATCTCTAGTCTTGGGGGGACCTGCCCTACCTCGAAGCCCACCTTCCATCTGACGTTGACACCCAGCTTGTCGACGGGCAACTACTCGCTTCACGGTAACATCGTCTTGGACGGGAGCTTCGCCCGAGATGAGACGCTCGTAACCCTTCCAGAGGCGATAGCCAGTGTTCCGTCCGCACAGTATGGCCCAAGCGGCCTCGCGGCATCCGATGACAAGGGCGAGCTCTCTCTCGGCTTCATAAGAGTGCCTGCAGGCGCTTTCGGACTGCCGACCCAGCTCTGGACCGCGGAAAGAGCGACCGAGGGGCCCATATCGATCAACTTCACCGCCCTTCCCGTCTCTGTCAACACCAACGCGTTGCCCGGTCCGCACTTCGACATGAGGAACGCCACCGGCGGTCTCAGCGGCTCCATGTGGGCCCTCGTGCCTGTGCCAGATCCCCTTTTGAGTGACGAGTATAACCTCACGGTGTCGTGGAACATCACTCCGAATCAGGGTGCCGCTTTCACATGGGCGGACGGTGTCGGGCCCCATAGCTCCAGCTTCTCAGGCCCCGTAGCACGGCTAATTCAGTCTTTCTTCATCGTGGGCGACGTCAAGGGCTATCCGAGCATGCCAGCAGGCCCCGAGGGCAAGTTCGGTATGTACTGGCTTGAAGAGCCCATCTTCGACATCAAGCATGTCGGAGAGTATCTGCAGGAGCTGCTGGCGTATTCGACCAAATTTTGGCAAGACAACTCCACGGAACCATACCGCGTCTTCGTCCGCATCAACGAGGAGCAGCGCGCTGGCACCGTCGGGACGGGCGCCGGAGGGACGGCACTGCATCGCTCCTTCATGTTTGGATACAACCCGGCAGGCAACATCTCCATGGACCGGATCACCACTCTTCTCGCCCACGAGATGACGCATAACTGGACACCTTGGAACTTCGGCACCAACGCGGAGCAGTCCCGGTACAACGAGGGCGCCGCCGAGTTCTGGTCGCTGAAGCTGCTGTGGCGCACTGGCAGGCTCACGACGGAGGCGTACCTCCGGGAGATGAACGAACGCGCGGCCGGGTACTACACTAACCCCACGATCAATATGACAGACGAGGAGGCGCAGGAGGTCGCGTGGCAGATCCGCGACGCGCAGAGGATCCCGTACGGCCGCGGGATGCTTCACTTTGCCAACATCGACGCGCAGATTAGGGCCAAATCCAACGGCACCCAGAAGCTCGACGACATTGCCATAGCTTTCTTGCAGACCTGTCAAAATACCGGGCGTTGTGGCGCAGATGAGTGGTTCCCTCTCCTGAGGTCGGCCCTTGGACAGGATGCTGTTGATGAGTGGAAACAAGTGTCCTCTGGCCATCCATTGATCAAACCTCAGGAGGGCAGCCTGGGTCCTTGTTTCGAGGTCGTACAGAATGGAACAAGTCCTGTTGTTTATATCTGGCAGGCCAAAGGGGGTTTGGATATTGCAAGCCCTCATTGTTTGATTTAGACTGTTAGACTTTGGGATGGTCTTTGGCCACGTGCTGGGAAAATGTGGCGGTGGTGCTGGTTGAATACTCAATTGAGAGAAAAAAACAAAAAGGAGAGAGCCTTTCACTCTGTTTAATTCGGGCTGTTCCGTTGTTGCCCTTTTTGTCACAACACAGTGCCGCTGATTTTCGAGCGTGTTCACCACACCTCACTTCTACTTAACATTTGGAAGGTCCACCGACTTCCGCCACTCATCCCAAAAACACCACCACCACCTGGATGAAATATCATCACAACCGATTGCTACTCTGATACTCCTTTGCTGCATCGATATTCTTCCCTCTCAGTGTCAATTGCACTTCATTATTTTTTTCCACGCAACAAAATCCAAGGGAGTTGAACAACACCCCAGAAGAAGCGTCCACCAACGACAAACAAACAAACAGACACCTACCTACGTATAACCAGCGCAGGTGAGACTTTCGCCTACTCCCACAAAGGCCAATAAAAGAAACTCACAAAAGAAACAGATACATCACTATGGCTGTCATCTCTAGGCTCAGCGATCTCAGCGAAAAGGATCGGAATGTGTGCGACGACCTGCTCGCCGCCCTCATTGAGCGAAACTACCCAGTCGACCCTCCCGCCATTGAGTCCCTTCGCGCCGAGCTCTGGCGCAAGGTCTTCTCCGGCAAATGGAACACCGAGCAGCCTAACCCAGCACCCTCAACCCTCCGCAAGCGCGAGCACGACGAGTCCGGCCTCTACATCGGCACCCTGAACCAGGACGTCCCCATCAAGAGCAGGAGCAAGGTGGTCCCCATCCACCGCCGGGCCGGCCAGCCCGTCATGTACAAGGTCAGCTTCCAGTTCAACGGCGACGTCCACTTCACCTGGATCGACCAGAACGGCCAGCCCATCCTGCCCGCCTACGTCGACCACGACGGCGGCCTTTCGCTGCAGGACGTCCAGGACGCCGTCGCCCAGCACTACGACGCCAACGAGTTCGAGCGCGTCGGCAACTGGAACTGGGACAAGGTCGTCCACTGGGGCCGCGCCCGCCTCGTCGTCCTCGCCAGCCGCTACCACGGCGTCGGCGTCATCGGCCAGAGGCAGATGCCCGCCACGCAGGAGGACCTGACGGAGCTCCAGCCCATCCGCAGCGTCGAGGACTGGCAGAGACGGATGGAGGAGGGAGAGGGCGACCACGTCCGGCCGGGCCCCGAGACCGCCTTCAAGCTCGACAAGCTTGGCCGCATCATCGGATGAGGGCCGCCGCCCCCGGGGGCGAGAAGCGACGCAGGACAGGACCGGTAGACGTCACGGCGGAGGGCTCTTTTCTTTTTTGACGCGTTGCGTGGCTTTGGAACTTGGCTTGACGACCGGACATGGGATAGGAAACTTTACGATTGCTCATACCCAATAGGAATTCATCACGGACTGCACTTTGACTTTTCTGAATTTGATTGAGTGATTCTATGTGTGACTGCCGATGACCTGAAGAGAACCAAATTTCGATATCCACCCCATGGTATCCAGGATTCCGGCAAATCGCAACCGAACTTCATCGCGATATCACCACCCTAGACGAGAGATATGCCACTGCCACCAATCTTGTCTCCATCCGCTCCTCGGCGAGCTCAGAACCAGCGGCCTTCTATATTCGGATGGTTCAAGGCTTCTAACTCGTCCATGACCTGTAAAGTCAGATTCAGTGCCTGACTGTGTTCAAGTGCCAGTTTGATCTCGGAGTACTCGGACGGTTCGTCCGATACTTCATCAGGCTGGTATATTTCTCGGGTCGAAAGGGTTCCGTTCTTGAGCTTACCGATGTCGCTGCTCAGGATCATAGATTTGAGATTGCTTACACCCTGCCGAAGAGACTTCCGAGACAGCCTGGGATACACGAGGCGCTCGAGTTCGTCCTTTTCGTGAGGTGCCGCCTGCCCGGTCCACTGGCTGCTGGCGAGCGCGATGACGCGATTTCGTCCCAAGCTCGTGATGAAGGATTCATTGATCTCGTTAACAGCCTGCAATTCCTGAAGGTCCCAGTCGTGCATCGCCTCTGCAACAGCGCATGCCTTGCCGTCAGTGAGCTCGACTTCGTTTTCTGAGACCCTGTTCCCATTCTCATCAGACCACTCGAAATAGAAGCAAAACGGATATTCGGGATTGTAATCCACTTTCAGAAACGCAGCGGGGGTCTTTGGAGATTCCATCAGGGCCGATGCAGATCCTTTCAAAGTCCCGACACAAGTGCTTGTATAGTCCAAGCGCGCAAGTTCTAGGTTGTCGAGCGGGTTATGAGGGAGTGCCATAGGTCTGATACGAGTCGAATTCCAGCCATCGATGAAAACGAGATCCCAAAACTCGGATCGGACGTCGTCGACGGTGAGTTTGCGAGAGAAAGGGTAGTCGCGATCGAGGATCTTGGCAAGGAGATCGTCGCACATCTTCTTTCCGTCGTCGCTGAGCTGGTCTTGGCTGGCGATGACAACCAGCGGGGCTTTCTGAGCGGAAGCCATGTCGGGCGCGTTCGAATGTGGTACTCTGCTACAGAAGTTAGTGAGCGTCGACGAGGTTCAAGTGGAAAGAGCGCTTTACTGTATCGGTATGTATGGTGATTCGGACTCGGATCAGATGTGCTCGGGCTCTGAGCACTAGAGGTTGCAAGAAAAGATGCTGGAGAGGAATTCCGCGTGAGAAGAAGAAAAGATGCAAGAGTTAGGTTTCTTGCTAGGTGGATAGATGAGATGAGCTGGGTTGATGAGAGATGAGGTGAGGAGGTATGTGACTGTAGTCTGTGTGTAGATGTGTGACTGTTTGTGTGTGAGAGAGAGTGTGTGTGGGAAGAGGGGAGGTCAAAGAAGACGACGATGTTTGAGGTGGAAGTAGTGCCAGGGCGGCGAGTAGGTTTAGAAGGCACGGCCGGCCAGCAAGAGCGATGAAGCTTCCGGTGCAGGCAAGATCGAGACCCTGGCCGCACCTGCCGAAGCTAGATGTTGCGGTCTGCCCTTGCGATCTCTTTTCTGCTTCTCTCGCCAAAACTTCGTTTCGCTAGATTTCACTTCAAGTGTTTCCCTGCATGCTTCTGCTGGGTTTATCACGGATTATTGCTGGGTGAGGGAGTATGGGTCTGGTGAAGAGAAGCCGTTTGCTTCGACGATACCTGCTGAAAGCCGAGGCAGTCGCGATCCGCGCGGCCAAATGGATCAAAAAGCGCAGCTCCTCCAGGCAAATACAAACACGCTCCTGCTCATAAAAATTCACTCAGGTGGCTAGAGAATGTTACAAGGGTGGCTACCATCAGCGAAGCAAAGCCAATCGAAACAAGACGTCCCCGAGCACCAAGAACTGGCAAAGAGTCTTCACCCGACCGCAGTCGCTGTCGTTTCCTTGCCCCCGGAGTGTGTGGCTGCTTGAGGTCGCCCAGCCAGCTGATAGACTTCAAAGCAGAATCTCAGCCAAAGGAACTGGCGACGGCGGTTGAATAGGTCACATCGGGCCAGAAAGGAATCGATCCAGGTCGGAGTTTGTCGCCTTGAGGTGAGCGAGAGCCCAGCTCATGTCACAATGGGCCTCGAACCGTTGCAAGGGCCGTCGTCGGCGAAAACTTCCAACGTGTGGACGCAATGATTGTTTTCGAAGGTCTGTCTGAGTAACTCGGGACGTTGCTTTGGAAGCTTGCAGTCATGTGGTCGTCGCACCATTTCTTGTCGGAGGGTAGCTGGCCGAAGCTATCTGTAAAAATCAACTTTTCGTAGAAGCACTGCCGTTAGTGACATTGTATCTTTCGTACGACTTGGAGGAACCTACCGCGAGACCTCTGAGTCCGGGCGGGAAGCTTGTGGGATCGATGCGTAGGGACCGTCTCTTCTACGTAGATGCTGTTCTGAGGTGAGTGAGAGGGGATGAGAAATAGCAATGCCGAGCTTGTCTCCACCTCATCAGTGTTCTTACGAACTCTCGACCTGCTGTGGCAACACATCGAATACACATTGGACCTCGTGAAACGTAGCAAACAATGCAGGAAATGTGTGGCCCGGCCACTCCGCTCAAAGAACGCTGAGCGCCGACCTTTCTCAGGGCGAGATACTGAAAGACAATCACCCTCGCCTGACGAGTGTTTCTGAAAGCAAAACTTTTGTCTAGTCTATGGTCTATCCGCAGCCTATCTGAGAGAGATGTGTCAAAGTCTATGGAAGAATCTCCGAGTATCTCAGCGCTGCGTAGAGCATCGTCAATGCCATTATTTCCTTGCATCCTGCTCTCGTGATGCCCAGAAATGTGTCCCTGTGCCCCAGAAATATTCATCCCAAGAAATCTCGCGTATCGCCAGCCCTGAGCTTTCCAAATGTGGTCTCATGTCGAGATGCTGAATCCAGATATCTCTGTCCCCGGAAGTGGTGGAAAGCAATTGCGAAATGGATAATAAATGTTGTGTAAGGTAGTGTCGCTCGAATGTGCCTTTTGTGTCGTCATGCCAAAAGCTTGCTCCTAGTCGTCGTCGGAGTCGAGTCCGCCAACATCATCGTCGGAATCATTGACTTCAATAATGTTATCGGGAACCACGAAGCCCTCAAGATCTTCTTCCTCGTCATCCTCATCATCGCTGCCACTCATGGGACCTGCTGCATCGTCGGAGCCCTCGTTATCAGCTTCGTCCGGATCAATCCGAACAATTTCGCCGTTCTCCCATATCACCTTGCCGAGAAGCGAACCAACGTCCTCAAGGGTGAGGTTGGGAGCCCTGACCCCTTCATCTTGCAAAGCCGCGTCAATGCGTAGGATCTTCCCAATTTGCATTTTGAGCATGCGCCTTTCGATCGGCGTGTCGACGATGAAGCGAACGAAATGCGTCTCCTTAATCTGGCCGATGCGGTAGACGCGGGAGAAGGCTTGCTGCTCCACGGCATGATTCCACCAGAGTTCCATCAGAACAACTCGATTTCCACTGGTGAGAGTGAGGCATTGACCACCGGCTCTCAACGATACGATCAGAACCTTCACGTCGTTGCCCTCCTGGAAGTCGCTCACGGCCTTCTCGCGCTGCTCGGTTGTCTGCTTTCCGCTAAGGTAATTGTACGTGATGTCTTCGGCTTCAAGCATGCGGCCCACGACCTTCATAACGACATTGAATTGACTGAATACTGGAAGGAAATTGTCAGAAGCTAACGTTTTGTTTGCCAGGTGAGCGAGACTTACTGATTATCTTGTCTTCGGGTGCTTCGGCCTGCCATCTCAAGACAGTCTCCTTCAAGGCTGCCATCTTGCCACTAGGTGTAACAAGACCGTCTGCCGTCTTGTCACTGATCTGCAAGAAACGAGAAGGTTTCTTGTTCTTTCTGTCGTCTTCGTGGTGTTGAAAGCCATTGGAGTCGAATCCATATGAATAGCTGCTGTTGCCTTTCCGCTTGTGGTTGAGCCTTGCGTCGGCGTCGGCATTTTCATCATTTTCGCCACGGAAAGGTTCCAGCGACTGGAGCGCTCCAATCACAGTCTTACACCGGGGGCATTTGTTTCCCTTGTATTGGTCAGTATCGAGTAATCAGACGGACACCTGGACTGGCATACCTTCGTCGTGGTGTATTTCACCAAGCATGTAGTGCAAAAGACACAAATGCACTACTGTGGAGTTAGCCTTTGACGCTCAGCTGCTAGCGGAAACATATGGCTGACTGACCTTGCCTTGGACTGGCATCCGGGGCTTTAAATTGCAAATTGTGCATTTCGCACTCTCGAGCCTCTTGACATTTTCCAAGTACTCCAGCTGCTTGTCCATGTCAAAGTGCAGGCCAAATAAGCTCTGACCGAAAGGGTCGAGAAATGATTCTTCTGAAGGCTCGGGGATAGCAGCAACGTGCTTTGCAGGTTTGCAACGACTGGAAGGTCCTTGTTCCCAGTACCTCTCAGGCGCCATGCCGTCAGAGTCCTCTGACGCCTCATCCTGACTGTGTACCTCGTCAGGATCGTCATCAATGACAATGGGTCCACTCCTGGCATGCTTCTTTGTGGAAGGATTCTCCGTAAACCTGCCCCGGTAAAAATTGTCGTCGCTTTCGGAGTCAGTATCGTCCTCGTCAACTGCTGCGTAGCTGGTGGACCTCGTCTGTTCTTCCATTCTCCGCGAGACTTCTGCAATGACTTCCCTCATACTCTCGCTCGGTATCTCATGTCGCAGAGTCAACGTTCCAATTTGCTCATAGATGGTTTTCTTCCCCTTCAATTCAGCCAGCTGCTTCCTGACTGCTTGAATGTTGCCGAGGGTGAAGTAGTCATCCATCATCCCTTCAAGTAGAAATGGATGAGTTGCAGCTTGTCGAAGGCGGAGTAGTGTGGTCAAATATGATCTAATCTTCTTGCTCGCATCGCCTGTGTCAATGTCGTGATTGACTTCATTTCTGAAGCATTCTTCCATCATCCTTTCCATAGTTAGCACCTGAGATCTTGTAAGTGAAAGAAACTTACTTGAATATGATCGTCTCTTCATCTGAAAGCTGCAGATACTGGTGCGTCGGATGGGTGGGAGGCAGATTCAGAATGAGACGACCAAGGAAGCGGTCATTTTGCGTCCTGTTCTCGTCAGTCAATAAAAGCACAAGTTTCATGGCTCTTATGGCCTCACCTCCTGTACATGATCTTTTGGACCAGTTTACCCTGCTTCTTCAAGCCTCCGTTCTTCGCGATGTCAGTAATTCGAAATGAAAAAAAATGGATCGACGACCATCTCACCCCTGAGTGATACTTGCGCGTGTAATCATTAAAGTCTTTGATGTCATGACAGCGGAGAAATCTGAAGTAAGGGAAGAACTCTGTTATCGGTTAACGACATTTTCAAGTGGCACGCGATTGTTGGTTTACCGGTATCAGAGTTAATCAAGGGCGTTCCGCTCAAGACCCATCGGTACGTGGACTGCAGCTCGAAACAAGAGAGAGCTCCTACACATTATTGTTAGCGGGATCCAGACTTGATAAGAGAGTTGGAGATAACTCACCATGGGTCAGATGGTTTTTGATCGAGTGTGCCTCGTCTAGCACCACTCGGTACCATTTGATCCGGTGTAGATCCCCTGTTTGCTCCTCCAACCACTCTTGATATTTCCCGGGGTCTGCAAGTTGCTGATTCATATCATCCCTCACTTTCGCTGAAGGAATGCTAGCTCGGACTTGATGGTAGGTTGCTAATCTGGCCCACTTTGTTAGTTCTGGTAAGATCTGATGACCCTGAAATAGGCCGACTTACACAATGTTGAAGGAACCCAAAAGCACAATGTCCATCTTGTTTTGTCGCTTGTACTGAACGACGGACCGTGAAAACTCCGGCTTGCAGTGTTTCTTGATCTCGGCAACCCAAACACCAATCATCTGCTGAGAAGGGCAAACAACCAGAGTTGCCCCTTGGCCTTTGATCCTCGCCTTTTCGGAGGCTTGGTTACGTGCTATGCAGGAGAGCGCCTCGATGGTCTTTCCTAATCCCATTCCATCGGCCAAGATACCCCCGCGAGGAAGTCTGGGGGTATTCTTCAGCTCGCGTCCCAGCATCCAGGCTCCGACGGTGATCTGATGACTGAGTAGAGGTGTTTGAAGGACGCCCCTCAGCTCCCACTTGCCGTTGATCGCATAGACAACTCTAGGTCCCCAGCTTTGAGCGCTAGTGGCGTCTTGCAACTCCTTCTTTTGCTTCTTCAGATGCGCTTCTTCGAAGTCTTCCGGTCTTTGTGCTGCCGCTTCCATCATCATTAGCCTCAGCTGTTCTGTCTTTCTTCTCGTATTGATTTCTGGCTCTGGCGGTAGCTCTCCTAGCTTTTGTCGCTCCAGAATGAAGTCCAAGGGATTGAGCAACTTCGCAATTTGGCGTCGTATCTCACGATGTCCATCTGAGGTTGCGACTCCGCCTGCGTCGTCATTCTCACTGCTGTCATCGGGATCAGCGTTTTGCCTTTGCCTTTTTGCGTTGGAAGCTCCCTTTCTATCTCCAGATCGCTTTCGTTTCTTGTTATCCAGCTTTGCTCGATTGCGTTGGTCCTTTCCTTCCCTCTCTGCCCAGCGCTGGGCCAGTGTCTTGGGTTGTTTGGTGTTTTCAGATGGTGGCTGGCCCCCAGAGTTTGTGTCGCCTTCGGTGGCGCCTTTCACACTATCAAGCTGAGAGTTGAGACGGAGCAGCTCATTTAGTTCAGCTGCACTGATCCGCCCATGCAGTACTTTGGACTTTAGCTCTTCGACTCTCTTGTCCGTGTATTCGTGAGCTTCCGAGGATAGGCATGAAGATTGACCGGAGATATTCTGAGGAGCGGCTGTTGCATCGTCTGCCTGCTCAAGTTTGACCTTTGTTGATTCTGCCTTGATGTATTGTTTCGTCCCGTTGGCGTCTTGATTGTCGCCAGTAAGGTCGATGGTGAACTTGAGAGGCTTGGCCCATTTCGCCTGAGCATCTGAGGAAGCTTGTGCTGAGCTAATGATCATGCAGCAATCATCTTCTTCCGGGTCCGGTTTGATCTTCACAGCGTCTTGCGGAGGCGGTGTGTGTTCCGGCTGTCCTTCGTCGTTGGAAACGAAGAGCTCACTTGATTCCTCACATCCTTGGCTCTCGAGCCCTCCAGTGTCTCGGCTTCTGCTTTCGTCGATGTCTTGAGCCTCTGTTGTCGCAGTCTGAAGGCAGTCATCGATTACATCATGCTCTTGAGCCAACTGACGTGTCGGCATATGGAAACTGTGGATGGCTCGAGGTTGCTCGTCGTCCGATTCATCATCGTCGCAACTGAAGACGAATCGACCGCCTTTTCCGGTTGCCCGAGGGAGCTTCTCCGAGCTGCCTTGTCTTGGAGGAGTAGCCATGATGCTTGGAGTAACTGTGTTCTGATGATCGAGGCTGAAGGACTGCGTGGAAGGTCGAAAGGTGATGTCAAAAGAATATCTCAGTTGATAAGAGAAGTGGGGAGAAGACGGAGATCAAGTCAGATGTCGAGGGGATTTCCGCATCGCGATCTTCAGGACGATCGTGATGAAAAAGCCTGAATTGAAGGTGCAAGAAGATGAGGGTCAAGCAAGATCGGTCGAGATAATGTGGTAAGAAAGTGATGAAGTGAGTCGGAGTGGAAGATGAAGAGGAGAGGGTGAGAGGAGAGGGTGAGAGGAGAGGGTGAGAGGAGAGGGTGAGAGGAGAGGGTGAGAGGAGAGGGTGAGAGGAGAGGGTGAGAGGAGAGGGTGAGAGGAGAGGGTGAGAGGATGAGTTGAAGGAGAAGAGGTGAAGAGCGAGACGATGACAGGAGGTGGGTAAGGTTGAGGTGAGAGGGGAGAGAGAAGGATGGGGGGATTGAGGCAACGGAGCTGGCCCTCTAGAGGGAAGGAAGGTAGAAAACACATGCCCCTAGAAACTCCCAGGAAAGGAAAGAGTGCCGCGATTTCTGTAGGATCTTGATGTAAGGCAGCTTCCCAGGAAGGCACCTTCAAGTGCATGACTTTTAGGTACCTATTTAGGTAGGCAGAAGGCCAGCATGGGGCAAAGAAAAAGTTGTTTCTCAATATTAGGAAGGTGTGACCTAGAAATCTACATGAGGGCAGTCTTTCAACTCGAGTCCGACTGGGCCAAACGGTATAGCAAGACCGAAATGCTGGCGAGATTATGACCGTCGTGGACGTGGCAACAAAGCGAGATAAGAAATCAGTGCTGGGAAAGTGTGAGAAGTATCCGGACCCGAAAGGAAAAGCCTGGGATATGTTCAGGTGGAAGATGACGCTCACGATGGCTGCCAAAGCGTTCATGAGAGAACACAGCATAGAAAAGAAACGCTAAAGATTTCCCATGAGGAGGGCTGGTAAGTTGAAACAATCGCTCGTCTATTTGGCTAAATATGCAATGGAGAAGCTCAATCCCTAAGGAACCGCAGGAAACCGCGGGCGATGCTGACACCGTCGTGCTCGATGTGGGCGCGGTTGATGGCGTCGGCGAACATCTCGTCGTCGAAGATGCCGGCCTTGTGGCGGACGTTGAGGACCTCGCTGACGATGGGGCCGGTGAACTCGGGGTGGCCCTGGACGGTGATGTACTTCTTGGGCGCGTAGAAGCCCTGGACGGGACACAGCTCCGTGTAAGCCAGCGACTCGGCGCCGGGCGGGTTGGCGGTGACGACGTCGCGGTGCATTTGGTGGATGCGCTGGGCGGGGGTGTCAGTCGTGAGTTCATTCGGGCCTGCTCTCCCTCCAACTGAGATGGCACAGGGGGGGAAGCCTACCATCTTCTCCAGCTTGAAAATCTCCTTGCCCTTGTCGGTGAGGTTGACGTCCGTCACGGCGACCTCCCAGCCGAGGTCGCTCCTCTTGACCTCGACGCCGAGGGCGCGGGCGACGATCTGGTGGCCGAAGCAGACGCCGATGACCCGCACCCTGCCGCTGTCGATGCACTTCCTGGTGAACTCGACGAGCTTGAGGATCCACGGGTCGTTGTCGAACGAGTTGTGCTTGCTGCCGGAGATGAGGATGGCGTCGATGGAGTCCAGGTCCGGGTAGACGGCCTCGTCGCCGACGGCGTGGTAGACGGAGAGGTCGAGGATGGAGTCGAGCGGCGCCGGGGGCTCGTCGGCCAAGGCCGCCGTGCGGAGGAGCGCGGTGAAGACGCCGCCGTAGCCGCCGTACTGCGCGTTCGTCTGCGGCTGCGGCGTGTCGGCCTCGAGGATGGCGAGGCGGATGCGGGGTGGTTGAGAGCCCATGTTGGTTGTAGATCCGGGGGGATATATGGTCTGAAGATGTGAAAGTTTATATCTAGTGTATACAAAACGAAACGAAGATCAGAACCGCTCACAAAGGAGACAAAGTCATGCGTAGATGGTCTATGAGATGAAGATCCAAGAACAGGAAGATGAGCACGAGATAAGGACACAATATGGTGGTGACAAAGCGCCTCCCAAAGGATAATAGCCGCGGTGGCTTTCCCGCGGCCCCAGGTGACCACGACTCAGTGAGCCGGCAGGTGGCCCAGAGCCCCGCGATGGAGGGGCAAATGGATGTCTGGACCCCTCCATGTCCAGTGTCGTGGCGCCGATAGCGGGGCGCGATAAGCGATAACGGACCGCGGTGAGAGACGTCAATGGTGGGGGTGAGAACTGGCGTATACGTACCGCAATACCGTTCGTTTTGTGACTTTTAATCTTCGTGCAACAGCTCCCCCGTCATTCCGCCCTGCCGCCGCCCGTCATCCCGGTCTGCTTCTGCTTCTATTTCTGCTTTGCTACGTCTTGGACATTCTTTTTTTTTTTGGAGTACTGTTTCTATTAAAATGTCGTCTCGGCCCTCGCTGCGTGCCTTCCTCGCGACTGCGCGAACAGCGCTGACCGCGCCTCGCGCGCAAAGAGCGTCTCCCTTGACGCTGGTCGTTGGAAACGAATCAGCAGGTGCGTTTTTCCCAGCACATCAGCTTCACCTGCAAGAGACGAAATCGACTAACATGACTTCCCTACAGACCTCGACTCGCTCTGCTCCACGATCCTGTATGCCTACCTGCGCACCCACACGCCCCCGCACAAGCTGCACATCCCCGTCGCGAACCTGCCCCGCGACGACCTCAAGCTGCGGCCCGAGATGACGGCCGCCCTCGCCCACGCCGAGCTGAAGCCCTCCGACCTAATCACCCTCGACGACCTGCCCTCGGGCGCCGAAGAGCTCAAGCCGGAAGGAACCCGCTGGCTGCTCGTCGACCACAACGTCCTCTCCGGCGACCTGAACAGGAAGTACGGCGAGCGGGTGGTCGGGTGCGTGGACCACCACGTCGAAGAGCGCGGGGTCCCGGAGGACACGGGCTCCGAGCCTCGCATCGTGGAACCGTGCGGCAGCTGCGCGAGCCTGGTGGTCGAATACCTCCGCCCGGTGTGGGAGGACCTCATCGCCGCGCGGCGGGACCCCGTCGACGGGCACCTCGCGCGGCTGGCGCTCGCCCCGATCCTCATCGACACGACGGACCTCCGGTCCGCGGAGAAGACGACGCCAAAGGACAGGACCGCCGTCGCGTTCCTGCAGGAGGTCGCCGGCGGCGCCCTCGACCGCGACGCCTTCTTCGGCGAGATCTCGGCCTTCAAGGAGGACATCTCCTCGCTGAGCTTCCGCGACGTCTTCCGCAAGGACTACAAGCAGACGGGCAACGAGTGGGACGCGGCGCCGGTGATCGTCGGCATCTCGGCCGTCGTGAAGAACCTGGCGTACCTCGTCGACCGGGCCGGCGGCGACGAGGGCGTGCTGCTCGCCGAGTTTAGGAAGTGGTGCGAGGAGAAGCGCATGAACATCGGCATCATCATGACGACGTCGCACCCGCCCGGCGAGGGGTTCCAGCGGGAGATCCTGATGTGGGGGTTCGGCAAGAACATCCGGGGCGCGTGCGAGAGCTTCCTCGAGTCCTGCCGGGGCGAGCTGCAGCTGGAGACCTGGGGCGAGGGCCGGCTGGACCACGTCAGCGACGACGAGTGGCGGATGGCGTGGTCGCAGAAGAACCTGTCGCACTCGCGGAAGCAGGTCACGCCCATGGTGCGGAATGTCATTTCGGACTGCCGACTGTGAGGGCGCGGACGCACACGCATGAGAGTGAGGGCAAGAGGAGAGAGAGCATTAGAAGGCATTTACGGCGCAAATGTGGCTTTCACGGATATCCACATAGACGGCATTTCTCTGTACACATGCGGTTATTAGAGTCGGGACTACGTTACTACACATTATTTCGTAATACTTGAGGTCATGACTGCTCAACAAGGCACTAGGCCGGCTTTTCGTTTCCAATTCCGACACTGATCTCAATACTCAACAGAGCGAGGTTTGCTGCACCACTCCACTGAATAATCATGCGACCTGGGCGGCGACGATGGCGTCCAGCCACTTGGCGAGTCTGCGGTCCGTTAGCATCCCGGCTCTCCCAACACTACACCCGACGTGACAAACTCACCTGTAGCCCTGCTTCGCAATCTGCATGCTCACGGTGGGCTGGGCGCTCGTGGTGTAGTCGCCGCTGATGTCGAGGTTCTCGACGCCCTCGCGGCCCTTGGGCAGCACGACGGTGCACACGAAGGCGTTGCTCTCGCTGGCCCACTTCAGCGCCATGTCCTCCGGGTCCTCGAGGCTGAGGTCCTGCACCCAGCACTTGGACGCGGCGCGGAAGTCGCCCGACTCGATGTCGGCGCTCAGGCTGGCGGCCCACTCCTTGGCGACGGCGAGCGAGGAGCCTCCCGTGATGGACTGCGGGATGTTGGTGTCCCAGGCGGCGTGCAGGTTGGTCTTCGTGCTGTTGAACTCGACGGGGATGCCGTTGCCGCCGGCCTCGATGTTCTCGCAGTGCAGGGGCTGGCCGACGTCGCCGGTGAAGTGGATGACCATCTTGGCGGCGATCTGGCGCTGCTCGGGGTCGAGGTCCGGGAGGAGCATGCGCGAGGTGTAGTTGGCGAGGGCCGAGACGATGCAGCCCGTGGGCCCGCAGTCGCGGTCGAGGTCGATGCCGCACGAGGCCGGCGGGTCGTCGAGGGCGTCGATGTAGTGGAACGTCGAGGTGAAGGCGCCCTCGGTGGTGTAGCGGTACGAGTCGGCCCAGCTGGAGACGGCGGCGAGGTAGTCGTCCGACGGGTCGCCCAGCAGCTGCTGCATGTACGCCTTGGTCTCGGGCGCGACGAAGTTGGTCGCGATGTAGGCGACCGTCGCGTGGCCCATGGAGCCCCAGGCCTGGACCGAGGGGACGAGGCTCGACGCCAAAGCGGCGAGCGGGAGAAGGCGCGTCATGGTGGTACCTGCGATATGAGGAGAAGAGAGATGGATGCTACGCTGAAGCGGGAAGGCAGGCTCTTGGCGAAAGGAGACGGACGATGGGTGGATTCGAGAAGGTGAGCGAGGGCAATGTAGGTGTTATATGTAGCGATGTAGCATTGCGCCAGCCATCTAGGCCCACCACATGCGGGTTCAACGACCGTCGCTGGGTCGACACACCGAGCCAGCATCCATGTTGGTTGGAGACACAGAGATAGGGAAGCCGGGTTGCCCGGTCAAGAGAGGAAGAGTAGGAGTGTTGGTGTAGGCCACTGATGAGACGTGAAGGCGGTGATGCGGACTACACCGCGTGCGCTCCTGCTTATTCGGGAATCGTGGGTTTCGCCTGGCACCGAGTGCCGATCCCATTGCGGAGGCATCTCTTCGACATGTCATTGGAGGAGCTGTCCTAGGACTGCAGATTGAAAAAAAAATCTCAATGCCGATATCCGGGCCGGGGTTGGATAAGTTCGATGATAGTGATAGTTGTTTCAATCAAGGGTTTTTATGGGAGCGAGGGCATGGCCCAAGAGGCTAAAGTCGATGAACAGGAAATACCAATTTTCAGAGCAAAGACCAAAAATAGAAGGAGCCGTAGGCAGTGAGTTGTGTTGTAATTAGTCGAGGTCTACCACTTGAGGCGATAAAAGACTCTGCGAATTGGTGTTGTCGTTGGACTAATACACCTGCATTAGCGGCGAGGGCGAGAAAAGAGACGGAGGTGAAAATGCAGAAAGAAAAAAAAAACCTGGTGCCGAGTCAGCTCCGGTGATCCCCCGCATATCTCGCTCCGAAGAGATAAGACGGAGGACTTCCCGAATAGGCAGGTCTGGGATCTCGTGGAGCATTCTTTCTCGTTACATCTTTTATGATTCAATTGTTGATTCCTCTTGCTCATAATATCTGGTGATGCTTTTGATGCAAATGTTACAGTATGTTTGACAGGTGTTGTACAGAGCACGACGGGCCTCGTCGCGCTGTTTCCATGATGAACGCGGGTATAGACTGACTTCAACCGTGTTGTCAATCGTCGCCGTCATCAGGAAACGATCGAGCACAGCTCGTCCGGTGTGCGCCGAATCCCGCTCGGCGATCGATAGCGGTGACAACCACTGCTATCTCGTCCAGGGTTTCATTGCCGCAGTATGCCGTTTACAGAGCAGCCCATGGACGACGCTACATCGCTCGCCGAAGATCCTCCAGCTCCTTCAGCATCTTCATGAACTCTGGGCTGGCCGCCTTGTTGCCAGTCCTCGGGCTGTTGGCGTCCATGTGGTTGACGGCGTACTCGGCGCCGGGGTCGGCGACGTGCATGCAGAGCTTCAGCGCATGCATGACCCGATCGCTCGGTAGCACTGGAGGCTCTTCGGCCAACATTTCTGGAGCGCACGTCCTCAGGGCGTTTATGCACTTGACCTTGTCTCCGGTCCTCGACATTTCTGTGAACACGAACATGTACAGCTCGGGCCCGCGGCGTTGACGATACCGTGCGGGAATACGCCAGGCATCCCAAAACTTGTCCCACTGCCCCTGGATCGCATACGCCTTCATCAGGCGAATGAGCTGTCCCTCTTGGGGGCAAGACTTGACTCCCCGTAGAAGCACGAGCTCCAGGTTGGACTGGACCGTATCGATCTTCTCTCCGCGAGCACCTGAGGCTGCGATGGCCTCAATGATGGTGATGATGACTTCATGGTCCATGACCTGCAGGCCCCGCTCGTGCATCGTCGCAATCAGTTCTGCGGCAAGATCAGCCTGGATCTCAGAGTGGTTTGCCTCGTCCGAGGTTGCTCGAAAGATTTGCTGCAGAAGAAACAGGCACTGGCTCGTGGCTGCCTGGCTGCCTTCCCAGCGTATCTCTTCCACTGATTGGCGAACCTCGGCGAGCGACATGGGCTTTTGACTGACCCTGAAATTGCCTTCACCGGCGGCGGAGGACATCGAACGTGCTGCACAAGTGGAGAAGGATCGTTTCTGCTGGGGTCTGGTCGCGCCTCCTTTGCTGGCGTGTGCCGTGGTCGGTGGCAGCTGTTCGGAGCGACCGTGAGGCTCGGCGCGGTTCTGGAGTTCCTCGGCCTCTGTTTCGCTCCGGATGAGCTGCTGGGTCCAGAGCTTCTCGAGCTTCAACTCATCCCGGCGCGCCTGCGTCATGACCTGAACGACAATCGTCGAGCCAGTGACTGAGGCACCAAAACCCGACATCCTGCCGTCCGCATCGAAGCGAGTGCCCTCGCTATGCTGGCCAAGCTGTGTCCCGAGCGTGCCGAGGTTGATGCAGATCCAGCCGGTCGAGATGCCGTCGTCGCCGCCCAGCTGGATCGCGCTGCTCCCCAACAGTTTTGCCTTCCTCCTCATTCTCCGAAGCTTGGTTTTGAGCTCGCCGGGCCCGATGAGCCCATCGGCATTCGACTCGATCTTGTGTGTGTGGCGCAGCCATTTGACCAAGCGGGACGAGGAGACGTGGAGATGGCGCTCGCTTCGCGCCGTCGCGAACAGCATCATCAGGTTCGGCCCCATGGCAGGAGGCGGGTTGAGAGCTCGGAGGTCCAGCAGAGACAGGTCGTCGAGGCCCATCTCTTCGTACACGTACTTCATCAACGGCTCCAATATAGCAGGGGACGCGTCGGGGAGCTCGGGGAGTGGTAAGGCCTTCTGGGTTGGTGCGTGTGTCGGAGGATCAACTTGAAGGAACCACGGCTCTTCTTCGCCCGTCTGGGTGTCTTCTTCGGCAAGCTCGTGCGCTTCCGATACGGGCTTTGTCTCTGGGTCGGTTCCCTGCGCGGTAGCTTGGGAGACTGTCTTGGGTGTATCTGGCGCTACGCTCGAGACGAACCGATGGACGTCGCGAGGCAGACGGGCCGAGGGAGCCACGACGGCCGGAGCTCGGAGGAGAGTAGCCGAGTTGGAGGCGATTGCTCGCAGAACACGGGAGCGGCACTGAAGGCAGCCCAGGGCTGCGAAAGCTGGACGCGTCGCCATTGCTGGATTAAGCTGTAAAGAGGCGGAACATACCCTAGGAAGGTGGGTAGAGGCCGTTGGGTAAAGTAGCCGCGAACGAGCTTTGTTGGAGCTTCTCTTTTTTTTTCCCCCTTGGGCTGTCGTGGAATGCTTATGTAATTCACTAGGTACCTATCACTGTTTAGCAGGCTGGCAGGTACCTAGCTCGGGAACGGATAGCGTACTGTTAGCCTTTAATAGGTAGCTGGCTCACTGGGTGGGTGGTGTGGTGCTGTGGTGCTCCAACGAATGAACGCCTCTTTCGCTCGACCCATCATGACCCACTCGAGAAGCTCTCCCGCTAGTCTTTTTCAGGTATCGAGCTGCCAATGGAACATTCTGAGCAACGTCGTTGGCCCATTCTCGGAGGTGGAGCCGGATGGGACCCCCGGGCCAAACGATGGCAATTTTTTTCGATAGAGGAGCGCGCAGCGTTCCGTCCCCTATCGACAAGAGAGGCCCGACTCGTGGCGTATCCGTTGCCAATTCTCGACTTTTTTCCTCCCTACGACTCAAAAATTTCATCCCCTGTTGCGCACGCCACTCCGTCGCAATGCAATAGATTCCCCATCTCTATATTGTAATCTTGTATTGTCGTTCTCTTTCTACGTTTCTACTTAATGCGTGAGCACCTCGTCGAGTGATTCGGCCCTCCCTCCGACCCCCCCGTCGAAACGACATTGCGTCTTTGCCCTCGCGCCCGTCGCGTGAGCTTCCAAGATGCTCCTCAGACACGGCCGCCAGAGCCTTTCTCTCCACCACGCAGCTGTATTCCGACCCCTCCGACTCACCCCGCGATGTCCCTTCACGACGATCAATGCTAGCGCCGCGAACAGTCGCCGCCGCCTAAGCACGAAGCAGGATGCCCGGCCGGCCACGAGAAGACAGAGCACCCGCGCCGCTGGCGGATCCGGCAATGCGAGGAATCTTGCCACCGCCGTCGACGAACACCAGTCAATCGACAGTTCCGCCTATGGCCGACTTCAGAGCTCCATCATGCCACCGTTCCAAGACGCATCGAATTATCCCCCGACCCAGCTACGACCTTTAGATGCCTCCTCGCCCCTCACCTTGGAAGAAGAACTGGCTTTCATGCAGAGTCGGGAAAGGATGAATCCTCATGGCGTCCCTGGTAACGTGGAGGAAATGCATCTGGTCTTTGATGCTTGCATTCGTGTTGGCAAGATCGATCGAGCCCAATTGGTGCTGAAGCGCCTGAGCAGCTTCGAGGGTTACCCGAAAGAGGAGCTGACGCTGCTCCATAACCGTTATTTGCGGGCTTCTCTTGACCAGATGCGACTGCTACCTGACCGAGAGCAAGCGGAGCAGCTTCACAAGTGGTACGAGACGTACATCCGAAGCCAACGCATGCCTCAGACAGCAGAGACGATCGCGTGCATGCTCAAAGCCTCGCTGCTGTCAGAGCGTGACCCTGCCAGGCTGAGCCGATTTGTCACTCGATACATGGAGATGGCACCCGGAGAGGCCGGGCTCGAGGTTCTCTCCATGGCCGACATCCTCAACGACCAAGATCTTGCTATCATTACCGACATTTGCCCTACCTACAATCTTGCGCCCGAAGACGCGGAGACGGCCGCAGCCGAAACCCCCGAGCAGGCCGATCCAGCCTCGCCCCAGGATGCCGATATTGCCCGCACATTGCCATCAGTTCTGGCCACGCCACAGAAGGGAAGCGGATTGAGGACGGTGAAGACCACGCTCAGTCTGTTCGACGAAGTCCCTCAGAACAGCGACTTCTCTCTACTGTCACCCCGCGAACGGAAGGAAATTCAACTACGACTCGAAAAGGACTGTATCGATGCTGCGATAGAACGCTGGCGGGAGGATAATGAGTCTCTACAAAAGATGGGCCTCAGCACTTCCATATCACAGGCGTCGTTGAACTCTCGCCTTTACGACTGGCAGATTGCCCTGGAGACCCGCATCAAGCAGGAAATGGTTTTGGTCGAAGCCGCAGAAGCTGCTAAGAAGAAGACGCCCGAAGCACTCGATCGGTGCGTCTACGGGCCCTTGTTGCGTCTCTCGACGCCGAGCCGTCTTGCTGCCGTCACGATTCTCAGCGCCCTTAACGCAGTCGGGTCGGGGGCCGGGAAGGGTGTGACCCTTACTGCCACACTCTCTAGCATCGCCAAGAGCATCGAGGACGACACCAAAACCTTACTTCGAAGTCAGATCGCCGACAAGAACAAGAACAGACGGAAGCGCGTGGTGCTTGCCAGAGCGTCGGACGGAGCCGCATCCCAGGAAGCCGACAGCTCCCTTATGGGTGGCGACGTCCGAAGGGATGCTCACCTCGAGGACGCCCCGTGGCCCGCCGCGGTCCGGCTGAAGTTGGCGGCTGTCCTTCTCACAGCGCTGTTCGAGTCGGCTAAGATTCAAGTTATTAAGGAACATCCCGAGACCAAAGCACTTGTGAGCCAGCTTCAGCCTGCGTTTTCGCACGTTCAGCAGCTCAAGAAGGGCAAGAAGGTTGGCATGTTTCTGTGCAACAAGAATCTGATCGACCACCTCACTCGCGAACCTCGCGGCGACTTCATTGCGAAACACCTACCCATGGTGGTGGAGCCTGCACCATGGACGGCATTCAACAAGGGCGGATTTCTCGGCAGCGAGTGCAGTCTGGTCCGAATCAAGGCTGGTGACAAGGACCAAAGGCTGTACACGGAAGCTGCTGCCTCCCGTGGAGATATGGATCAGGTCTTCAAGGGCCTCGACGTGTTGGGCAGGACGGCCTGGCGTCTCAACATGCCCGTATTCGATGTCATGCTCAAAGCCTGGAACACTGGCGAGGCCTTTGCCAAGTTCCCGCCTCTCCACCCTGACGTCCATGTACCCGACGAGCCAGCAGCGTCCGACGACCCGACAGAACGACGACAGTGGATCCGAGCCGTGAAGGCAGCCGAGAACGAGAAGAGCGGACAGCATTCTGTTCGCTGCTTCATCAACTTCCAGATGGAGATCGCCCGTGCTTACAGGAACCAAACCTTTTATTTCCCCCACAACATCGACTTCCGCGGTCGCGCCTATCCGATCCCGGCATATCTCAACCACATGGGTGCCGACCACTCTCGCGGCCTTCTCCGCTTCGCCAAAGGCAGAGAGCTGGGGGAGAGGGGATTGGAATGGCTCAAGATCCACCTGGCCAACGTGTATGGCTTCGACAAGGCCAGCCTGAAGGACCGAGCATCCTTCGCCATGGACAACCTGGTCAACATATTCGACTCGGCCAACAAGCCCCTAACCGGCAACAGATGGTGGCTGAAGGCCGAAGATCCCTGGCAGTGCCTCGCTGCCTGCTTCGAGCTCAAGGCAGCTCTCGAGTCTCCAGAACCAACCAAGTTCGTCTCCCATCTGCCTATCCACCAGGACGGTACCTGCAACGGTCTCCAGCATTATGCCGCCCTGGGAGGTGACTCGTTGGGCGCTCGCCAGGTCAATCTCGAGCCCGGCGACAAACCTGCCGACGTCTACTCTGCTGTCGCCGATATCGTCAAGTCACATTTGGCCAAGGACGCCGAAGCTGGTGACGCTAGGGCAAAGGTCCTTACAGGCAAAATCACCAGAAAGGTGGTCAAGCAGACAGTCATGACGAACGTCTACGGTGTCACTTACATGGGTGCGAAGAAGCAGGTCTGCAAGCAGATCGATGCCCTGTATCCCAACCTAGGGAAGGAGACCGGCATGGAACACATTATGTTGGCTGCTTACGTGGCGACTCTGATTTTCAGGGCGCTGGCGACCATGTTCAACGGCGCACACCACATTCAAAAGTGGCTCGGTGAGGTTGGCGCTCGCATCTGCAAGTCATTGTCTGCAGAACAGCTGGACCAGCTAGCCGAAAATGACTACCAAACCTCGGCATCGAAACCGAACTTGAATTCGAAAGAGATGTCAGATCACTTCCGCGCCACCATTGTCTGGACCACGCCGCTCAGGATGCCCGTCGCTCAACCATACCGCAAGGCCGGGACTCGCCTCATTAAAACCTCGCTGCAGTCCCTGACCCTGAGGATCCCCGACCGTTCCGATCCGGTCCACTCGAAGAAACAGCTTCAGGGGTTCCCCCCGAACTTCATTCACTCTCTCGACGCCACCCACATGCTGCTCTCTGCCTTGGAGTGCGGCGAGCGCGGCGTGACGTTCGCAGCTGTCCACGATTCGTTCTGGACCCATGCTGCCGACGTTGACATCATGAACAGCGTTTTGCGGGACGCTTTCGTCAAGATTCATGAGGAAGACGTCATCGGTCGTCTTGCTGCAGAATTCGATGTTCGGTACCGAGGCTCCCTGTACATGGCGAACGTTGATGTCAGGACGCGTGCCGGACAGGAGATTTTGAAGCTGCGCGCCGAGCAGTCGAGGGGCGTGGTCCGGTCAGAGCTGATGTCGGAGCACGTGAGACAGAAGCTGCTTCGGTCCGACGACCCGAAGGAGGTCGAAGAGGGCAAGAAAATGGTGACGGCTGCTAGCATCATTGAGTCGATGGGCGACCCCGAGGCTCTTTCCTACACCGAGGACCTGAGCGCGTCGGGGTTGGGAGTGATCGATGAGAGCGCACCCGCGGTCGACCTTGAAGACGGCGGCGTCGATGGCGAGGACGCTGACGTGCAGGCCGAGAGCGAAGACGCCAACAAGCCACACGAGGCCGAGACGAAGCCGAGTCACTTCGAAACCCATGTGGTCAAGGCACGCGCTGCAAAGAGCAACCACAACCCCAATATCATCCAGTGCTGGCTGCCCCTGAGGTTGCCCCCATTGCCCAAGAAGGGTGACTTCGTCGTGCAGCGGCTCAAGGAGAGCAAGTACTTCTTCTCCTAAGCCGTCGGCGCGTCGGACGCCGGACGCCGGACGAGACTCGGGCGATGTTTGAAAGGGGTTGTGAGGGAAGATGATTCGCATACCGGTGCATTTGAAGGCGGCGTTGAATACTTTTTTTGATTCGGGAGGGGGCGTTTTACGGACGCGCGGGCATAGAAAAATGAGGGGCGGCTTCTATCCTCCATCATGTGTAAGATGTCGAACGTGTACAAATGTATAAACAGACGGAGGGGAAAAAAGGACGCTCGGGCAACGATGTCAGGAAAAGAAACAAACAACCAACCCCAACATAAGAACTGTACAATAGAAACATTGTCGTATCGACGACGGTGAAGATGTCTCCAACACGAGAAACTTTTTCATTCGTTCATGATGCCGTCTTGTTTGCTTGACAGTGGTGGCGGTGGGTGACTGGTGCAAGCGTACGTTCCCACCCGGCCACCAACCCATCGACACTCTCCATCGAGGCGTGTGTTCGTGGCCAGTTGGAATCATGAGATCTGTGCTGGCAGCAACCTGACCCCAGAGTCTAGAAGATGCGGGGGCGGGCCAACTCGAGCCTCCGAACCCGAAGCAAGACCACCAGAGTTGTCCCGGTCGATGGAATCAGGCCGAGACTGCATGGGGTAAGCGCGACGGGGCGACGCCTTGACTCTCAGTCATCAGCTTTCTAAGCAACTAATTCAAATGTCAAGAGTCCTTGGCGGCTGCTCTACCCTCGACTTGCCTATTCCAGAGAGAGAGAAGTTGGCACGGATACGACCGAAAGGGGCTGGCTCGGTTGCTGGCTCTCCGGGGCGTGAACTGTTCTTCTCTCGAGTTGACTCGAGTTGATTGGGGCAAATTTCACAGACAACGCTGAACCTTAAAACCAGCTTGGCGGCTTCGCCCGCTGCTACACTGCTTAACCCTCTCTTGTTTGCGAGATTGCAGGAGACCCCGTCGGGCTGTTGCGTCGAGCGCATATTGGCTTCGGCCTCAAAGTCCGCAACCTCGACTCGGGCGGTTGGGGTCAGTAGTTGAAAGATTGCGGCATGATACAGGATTTTTGGAACGGAGAACTTCTTGGAAGATATGCAGCTAGCTTTATCTAGAAAGTTGCATCTGTCTCCTGGGCGAGCGGCATTGTGACATATCTCTCTCCCTTCCCCGCGCGGTTGTTGAAGGGGTCGTACGTGGGCCAAGCTCCGGATCGCGGATCGGCAAAACCTGCGCAAGTTCGAGGGTGCAGGCCCAGGGGTGGTTCCGCAATCCAGGGGTCATCTGGACAATCGCGGAGCGTCATTTGCCCTCCAATTAATGTAAGGGGGGCTATGATCGACTGGAGCGAGCTTGGTTGAATCTCGTGCTTCAACCTGGGGGTATAAAGTCCCAGCTCCGTCACCAGGACATTCGGGTTTGTCTCTCAACAACACTAGCAACCAACAGCAACTCTTCGATCCTTCCAACGCCTTTTCATCTTTCACCACTACCGCCACAATGCAGTTCACCACCGCCCTTCTCTTCCTCGCCCCCCTCCTGGCTACGGCCAGCCCCGTCGAGCGTGCCGCCGAGGACGTCAAGGCCTGCTGCTACCGCTCCGATGTGAGACACCCACGCAGCACAGAATCCTCTCACTTTGAAAAGCTGCTGACACGGTTTCGATCTTTAGGACGTGAACCGTCTTCTGTTCAAGACCACCGAGCTGTCTCAGGAGGTCCTGGACACCGCCAACTGGTGCTACCTCCAGGTCGACCGGTCAGTACACACCTTGCCTTGACGAAGATCCGTATACTGACGAGCTGCAGTGATGCGAGCGACCCCAACAACTGCTCCAAGGCCACGCGCCAGTTCACCTCGGGCTACTGCCCCGAGAACCTCGGCACCGTCGTCTCTGACTGCTGAGTGCTCTTGGGTCCAGCTGCGTGAAGACGCGGATCTTACTGTACATATGTCGATTTGAGAGTTGAACTCTCGATGTCTATGTTGCCTATCCGATGTGCTAGGAGCTTCTTGTATAAAATTCAATGTTGTTGATTTCTCGTTTCTGCGTCTCTCAATGGCTGTCCCTCCGCTTGTCGATGATTTGAACCGGGCTATCTACTTCGGAAGTGACACCAATTGCAGAAGAATGGCAACCGACGTGAGTTCCTGGAGACAGTATTGAGTGATGTTTGGTTACCTACAGTCAGTCTATCGGGCTTCTCCATGGTCGTCAACTCGAACCAACACGGCAGAGAGGATGTTCTCTGCGATCCCAGAAGGTATTCACCATAGGCTAGTTGGCGCTGGGCTCAAGTCACGCCTACTTACCTATGGCCGCCCGTAAACTTGAGGCGATTGCTCGTCAAGCCGGAAGGCCAAGACAAGTTGTCCAGGTCAAAGCGTGGACTCTCCCGCGTTACGAGCCGAACCCGGACTCATACTTGGGGCCAGCTATTGCAACCATCGCTACCACTTAAGAGGGCAGTTGCTTAGTCATGGGCCTGACGTCGAGGTAACACCTAGGTAGGTATCTGTTTACATACCTACCTACGGAGTGTCTAGGTATGCTTAGGTCTTGAAACTTAACGTCGGCTATAACGTTTCCACAGTTACCTAATCTTAACTGCATACGTACGGGGGAGAAGGGTTGCATACGGCAGAAGACGCATCTTATTTTCGTAAGTGGCATTATGCTGCAAAGCGTTTTCCAAGGGCCACACGAAGCATAGTTTTTCCCTCCGTCTTTTCATCCCAAGTTGCCTTACGGGTAGGGAACCCATGCTTCTCGAAACACCTCGTGGGCGTCGATCCCGATGTCGCAGATCCGAGCAAAATCAACCCCCTCCACTACGTTAGGATGGACGTGGAATGCTATGTTTGTAGTGGAGATGTGGCTCGGGCTGCGAGAGAGACTGTGCGATTTCTTCGGGAGAGAGGGACGCGCAGACTGGGATTGCGGGAAACGGCCGCGGTCTTCGTCATTGTCAGAACTCGGGGATCTGAACGTAAGCAAGCGACTGAACGGCGCAGGAACAAGTAGATAATGGCGGTGTCAAAGCGGACTCGATAAGCCTTGATCCTAGTCCCCTATTCCCATTGACCTTTCTCGTTCGCAGCGGACGGATGGTGTTGACGGAAAAGAGGAACGATAGTGACCGAGGGGGCAGTAGAGGAAACGGCGATAGATCACGGAGGAGACGGGATGGATCGTGGACGGCAGCGGAAGGAAGCAGGGATACTAAGGAGTTGGACAGATACACCAACATACTGGTGTCATCGAGTACAGTCAGAATGACCGGCTGAACGGATGACAAATATCAGAGGCCGGTCAACCCGTCGTCCTTTTCCTGAAATCTGTCAATCACCGAGCGAACGAAACTCCACGCAGTCTACTGCCGGCCCCCTGATTTGTTACCCAATGCGGGATATAGGCGCTCGTGGGCTCATGAAAACATGATCCACGAGTTTGCTTGGTGATATTGCTAGGTAACAATATGTACGAAAGAATACCAGTTCTATGTACATGGAATGAAAAAAGCTTCTGCCGATCAAGACGTCGGCCGAAGCAAAGACCTTTTGAAGTGAAAGTCCTCTCCGAACAGGGGTGTTCCCCACCCCCTCAGGCTTTGGCGTTTGAACGACGGGAGTCTCTCAAATCTTGCCAACTCCCGCGCTGCCGGTGACGGTCTTCTTGACGTTGCTCGCCTGGATGGGCTTCACGAGCGAGGCCTTGACCTTGGCGAGGTTCGCGAGCCCGGCGGTGTTCTTCATGCTGGCGAACTTTCCGCTTCCGGACAGCGAGTTGGCGACGCAGGCGCGGCCGAGGCTGCCGGAGCAGGTCGCCAGGGACGCGGCGTCGGGCGCGTTGAAGACGGTGTTGACCTTCTCGGCCTGGGCGGTCATGGGCTGGGTCACCTTCTCGAAGACGTTGCCCTCGATGAGAGCGGAGGTGCCCGAGTAGATGTCGAAGGCGTGGCCGTTCATGTTGGCGAAGTAGTTGTTGCTCGCCTGGACGGTGGTGGTGGTGCCGTCCTGGCCGAGCTTGGGCGCGCGGCCGGAGACGTTGTGCAGGTAGTTGCGGTCGAGGGTGACCTGGTCGCCCTTGCCAATGAACATGACGGTCCAGTAGTGGTTTTTGTTGCAGGTGGCCGAGGTGGTGGTCGTGCCGTCGAACTCGGTGTTGGAGATGGTCAGGCGGTTGGCGTCGTAGCTAGGAAACGAGGGTGTCAGTCTTCCTTTCTTTTTTTTTTCTCTTCTCTCTTTACTCTGCGTCAAGGGTCGCGGTCAATGAACGTACTGGGAGACGACAAACATGCGGCCGACCTGGGAGAACTTGCAGTGGTCGACCCAGACGCCGTCGTTGCCCTCGAGCTGGAGGCCATCACCACCCCAGACGCTGCGCGGGTTGATGTTCTGAGGTAAGAAACCGTCCGTTAGCCAACGAGCTCAGGGGGATGGGTTAATTTTCGCAAACGCACGGTGATGTGGACGTTCTGCACGATGACATTCTTGGACGTCTTGGGGAGCCGGAGCCCCTTGCCCTGGATGACGCCCTTGGCGCCGACGCCGACGATGCTCTTGTTGCTGCCGACGACGAGCGGGGTGGTGCCGGCCTTGTCGTACTTGATGTTGGCCGCGGTCATGTCGCTGCCGCCGCAGCTGAGGGTGCCGATGTAGTCCTGGCCGCCCTGGGCCAGGGTGCAGGTCTTTTTGACGCATCCCTTGTCGGTCGCGCTGCCCTCGGAGCCGACGAAGTTGAACGTCTTGTCGATGAGGATGACGCGGGGGGTGCTGTCGGAGAGCCAGGTGGCGAGCCTGTGAGACGGGGGGTAACACAGGTCAGTTCTTTTTCTTGTTCTTCGTCTCGGCTTCGCCTTTCTCTGCGCGGAGGCACTATATTGACTGAAGCCTGGAGGACCGACTTACTCCTTGATGTCCTTGGGCGCGGCGGCCTTGGCAGACCCTCCGCCGGTGACGCCCTTGGCGAAGCCGTACGAGGTTCCCTTGACTTGCGCAGCAACGAGGGCCGGAGCCAGAGCCACCGAGAGGACGGCGAAGAAGTGCATAGTTATCGGGGACTAACTGAGAAAGGAGTGTATGTGACTTGGAATCGAAAGGGTGGGAGTGAAAGTATAGTAGTGAATGAATGAGTGAAGAGGAACGAGGACAACAACAGCAACTGCCTACCACCAGAGTGCAGATCATGGAGTTTTAATAGTCTACGGAAGCACTGAAAGGAAGGTAACTAAGTCTAGACAAACAACTACTCTTTCAGGCAATGCCATCCATTTCGCGGAGGACGCTGGTGGAGAAGCTCGCTTGCAATGGGGTAGTCATGAATAGGGGGTTTAATCTAAAGAACTGGAGGTCTGGAACTGCCGTTGCCGTTTTCCAACCTCCACGATCGAATCTATACCGACTCTGTGTTTTTACTAAGCCTGGAATGTCTTTAGCCCTACGTGGATACGGCTTGCTAACTGGGCTGGCGGATGGCTCCGATGGCAGGGGTGTCTTCCTCCCCTCCCCTTTCCCGCAGTAGGCGGAGTGTTCCCCGAGTTAGTGGACCGATTGGGGAAAATTATTGGCGTCTGGGAGGGTCTTTACAAGCTTAGCTGCCGGTGGGATTAATATCTAGGAAACGAAAGAAATGAAAGGGGATGGAGGGCGAAGCGTCTAATGGTCAGGGATGTGCCACGAAATCGAGGAATCTCTAGCTTGGGGACGGGATGTTCGCTACATCTGGCTGGTTATACTACGACAACTTTCAATGTGGTGTATCCTTCCAGTTCGTATTGTGTTGGAAACGGCTGAGAATGGCACGTTGAGTTGGTTGTCGGAAGAACGGCACGTTAGGTGTGGTGGGGAAAATGCTGAGACGCGCTCGGAATAAGCTCAGTTCAAAAAGCAAGCAGCATATATTATTTTCATCAAAGCTTTGTCTCTACATTACGTACAACTCGTTTAACCAGAAGAAAGCCGGCGTCGGGGAATCCCTACTACCATATCATATCATGCCATGATGCTATTCCTCCTGTAACCCCTAACCCAGAATTCTGATTGTACGAAGATGCCGTAGTTAAGCGACTTCCAAGGTTTTGTGGGGTCGAGGAGGCTAAAGTCGTATCTCCTCAGGAGCTGAAAACCCTGTTGTGAGCTAGTTTCAAAATACGCGTAACGAATCAGGCTTACTTCGACAAAGATCTTTCTCAACTCCATGGTGGCGACGTTGCGTCCAAGGCACTGCCACCTGCCGTAGCCGAAGATCAGCTCCAGCGTGCCCTCCATCTGCTTCAACTTCTCGCCGTCGGCCTCTAGCCACCGCTCTGGTCGAAACTCGATAGCGTCCGGGCCCCAAAGGTCGGACCGGTGGAAGATACCCCATGCGCCGTACCCGATCCGGGTTCCAGCCGGCAAGTATACGCCCTTAAATGTGTCGCCGCCCTCGGGCACCTCCTTGGACATCTGACCGACGACGGGCGGGAAGATGCGTAGGCCCTCCTTGATGACGGCCTGAAGGTAAGGCATCTCGCGGGCTTCGGCCTCCGGAATCACCGGTCTCGAAGGCTTGAAGGCGTCGATCTCGGCGAGGAGGGCGGCAGTCACACGGGGATTCGTGATGATGTAGAGGAACGTGGCACGAATCGCCGTCGCCGTCGTGTCGGATCCGGCAAGTCTGGTATTTGAGTCTCACGTTTTGCCTCGAGCATGGGGGAGTGCTTACATCTGCATCAGAATCTCCGATGAAGCTTCCTCCTGAGTCAAGCCATGAGCAAGGAAAGAACCGAGCATGTCTTTCTTGACCTTCTTATCCGTGCCGAAACGCTCGGCAACGACTTTTTTCGCGATTCTATCGAGTGCCTATCAGCAACAGCCACGGCCCACATACAGCAGAGTACCGACGTCAGGGAGCCGCCGAGAGAAGCTTACCCGATTGTCTTGCCAACTCCGATCGCATCCTTCTCGGAAGGCAGCAGGCTACGGAACAGAGGCGACGACAAGAGCGACAGCAGCGAAGGCATGACGGTTGTAAGAAAAACATTGGGCATATTTTGCTCCATGGTGTGGATGTATTCGTGGATATCTGAGTCGCTCGCCAGGTCTCCAAAGGGCGTTCCGAAAGCGAGGTCCGAGATGACGTCGAGTGTAAAGTACTGGGCCTTCTGTCCAAAGTCAAACGGTCTGCCCTCGGCGGCGTACTTATCGATAAGGGTCATGAAGCGCAGGACGTTCTCGTCAATCTTGGCTTCGAGGTTTTCAACCTCTTTGCCGGAGTACTGAAGCGCAGATGTGTCGTCAGCTAATTACTGGAGACAAAGGTCCAGATTGGATGAAGTGCGACTTACACCGGCGGCCATCTGAGACCTGAGCCTCCCGTGCAAGTCGTTGTCTCTCATGGACAGCACGTTGTCTTTGCCGGGATCGAGCCTCATGGCATCATACCAGTTGGACCTCTTGTAATTGGTGCGGACGCCAAGCATGCGCTTCATCAGGTCTGGGTCGCTGGTCATGAGGTCATTCGGCCCGACGCGTACTAGGGGTCCTTCGGAGGATCGACTCTTAGCCAACCAACATCCATCGAGCGATCGATACACGCGTGGGAGAAGTGACAAAGAGACGTACCATACTTCTCGGAAGCCTCGTAAAAGTCGAGGTGCGCCCTGCCGCCATAAACAGCCCGGATGAGCCACCACTTGGAGAAGCCGGTACTCGGAGGGCCCTTGATGTGCCGCAGTCGCAGATACTGGCGAACGACCGAGACGACGTAGTAGAGAACAACGAACGCGAAAGCGACGACAGCATAGGAGTGGTAGTCTCGACTCATGGTCGCATCCGAGTGAATGAAGGTCCGACTCATGGCGGGTTGGTCTGTGACGATTGGAGGAGATGGATCGATGAGAAGAGTGCGCCCAAGCGTCAGCGAGAAAAGAGGAAAGGGAAAGCTTAAATGGGACGACGAACGTACTCCCTCCCCCCTCTCTGGTCGTCTCTAGGTTCGAACGGAAGACTGTGACGAAAGGCAGTGAGGGGAGCGTGAAGTGTCTGGTATCCCACTCGGTCGAGCACCAGCAGCCTGTAGCAGGATTCCGTGGTGGATCGACAGACCCTGGGACGTCAGAACGCAGGGCGGCCGCGATAATGGCAGTCTGCCGAGCCCGTCTCTGACGAATTATCGATGTCGGCCCTGCGGTAGCTGTGATGAGGGATGCGTCGACGCTCTGTGACAGGTCTAGAACCGGGCGTCAGATTGGGTCTCGTGCATGAAAGATGACCGGGTATGCGGGAGAGACCGCACAGCTGACGGATCAGGGGACGGACGCAGCAGTCTTTTAGTCGCCGTCTTGTTTCTGGCTCATCTCTTTCCGCCTGCTTCCTGCTTTGGACATATTTTCCATAAGCGGTTTCTTTTAGATACTAGAGGCGATATTAGCTGAGTAACCAGATGCCCAAACTCCAGCGGCAAGCACTGGAGTAGAGAGAGTAGAGTGCTACTATAACATATATAAACTAATTATATAAGTAAAGAAGTAGATTAGTAGTAGTTTTATAGAAATAATAGATAGGTAGTAATTACTAGCTTAGCTGTATTTTATTTAAACTAGTAAAATTCCTAGGGGGTCCCCCCCTAGACCCCCCGGTCTTATTGTGCTTAAAGTCCTAAATACAAAAGTAACCCTAATTACTCTACTAAATCCTAACTACCCTAACCTTACCCTAAATACCCTAATTCTAGTAATCCTAACCTATCTTAACCTATCCTAACTACCCTAACTACCCTAACTACCCTAACTACCCTACTAACCTAACCTATTTTAATCCACCCTACTACCCTAACTTATCCTAACCTATCCTAACTACCCTAACTATTCTAACCTACCCTAACTACCCTAACTACTCTAACTAAACTTAATCCCTCTAACTTATTAACTTAACCTTAATCCTTAATTATACTTTAACCTATATTAAAATAGTTTATAGTTTATTTATTACTTAGTTTTAGAGGTATTATTTAGATTATGTTTATAGTAGTAGTTGTTAGTAAATTTATAATAGTTATTATAAGAAAGTAAAAAAAGAGGTAAAGTAAGTAGGTATAGTTTAAATAGAGTAAATAAAATAGAAAAGAAGATAAAGAAAATAGCTTTAGTTTTTTTAAAGAAGAGACAGGGCTTAGTTAGTAAGTTTTTTTTTAGTTTTAGTAAGATCCTCCTAGTACTAGCGCTACTACTAGCACTCTTTATAGGCACATAGCACTAAAAGCGCCTTTTTATATATATTAATCTCGGCCTTAGTACTAGTATACTAAGGTTTATTTATAGCTGTATATTTATAGATATACTATTTAAGGTCTACTAGCGTAGACTTTAGTAGGGCTAGAGGAGAGGTTAGAGGGGGGGTAGTAGGGGGGGTAGTAGGGGGCGTTAAAAAAGAGGCTTAGGGTGGGTTTTTAGTTCCTAGAATAATATTAGAACTAGGCTATAAAGGGTAATTACTATACTAATAATAGGAGTATTTACTACTTTAGGAGTTATAATAGTAGTTAGTATAAAACCTAAAGGTTAAGTACTAAAACTACAGCGGTAGTATAATATACTCCTCCTATATACCCTATTCTAAAGTATAGCAACTATACTTCTTAGGGGCGTTATTACTAACAACTTAAAGTATTATAACTAGTAAATTCTACTTTTTATTTTTAAAAAAGGTACTATAGGTGTTGTTATTAAAGATAGACTTATAGTAAATAAAGAAGAGGAAGAGGTTTATAATAGTACTAATACTAGTAAATTAGTAGAAGTTAGGTTTAATAGTATAGGTAATATACTTTTAAATAGCTAATTTATTTTTATTAATACTAAATTTAGAATATATTTTAGGGGTAATTACTATTTACTTTTGTTTTCTAAAGAGGTAGAGGAAGAAGGGGAGGTAGGAGGGAGTAAGGGTAGGTAAGGGGGAGGTAATACAGGGGAAAGAGAGGTATTACTTATAATAGTATTATTATTTTTATTATAGAAAGGGGGACGGGTACGTAAGGTATAGTAGTATAGGACTTAGTTAATAGTTATAAGAAATAAATATTATTAAATAGTTATTAAAAATAACGCAAAAGAGATATTAAATATTACTAGTAGTAGGGTTAGGGTTTTTAATAACGTTATTAATATTATAGGGGTTCTAGGAGGCTATAATAATAGTATTAAAGCTAGTAAGTAGGTAGGTAATAGTAGTTATAGTAAAAAAGAAAAGAAACTAAAGAAGTATAAAATAGGGAGACTTTAAGTACTAGTAAATAAGTAGTAAATAATTAAAAATTTTATATATAATATATAAAGGGAAAGTATAGAAATAATTATAAATTATTTTTTTTAAAAGTAAAAATATAGTATTAAAGTTTTAAAATATAAACTATTTTTTATAGTAATTACTTTTTTAAGTAGTTTTAAAAATATAAGTATAATACTTTTATAGTTTTTATAATTATATTTTATTCTTTTAATACTTAACTTAAGTTAAAGTTAGTAACTAAACCTAAAATCTCTTTTACTTCCTATATAACGTACTAGGGGCGTTTATATTTAGCGTTTCTAATGCGCTTTTAAGAGACTTTAGTATTATATTTACTAAAGGTATTAAAATTTAAGTTACTTTTTAATATAATACTTTTAAGGGAGTAGGTTTTTAAAATAGTAACGTAGATTATACTTAGTTAGAATTTATAGTAACTAAAGTTTAATATAACTCTATTTAACGTTATACTTTATAATTTATAAATAGTAATAGTATAGGTAACTATAAGAGGGAACTAAGTATAAGAGTAAGTGTAGTGTCCTTTGTAGAACTTGTAAGAGTTATAAAAAATAGGAATAGTGTAGTTGTTCGGGAAGGCCTTATTAGTAATATAAGTATTACTAATATAGTTATTAAAGTTAATAAGGATAGTAAGGGGTGGCTTAGTTTTTTAGTTAGTACTAGTTTATTAAATAATATTTTTAATTATACTTAATATACTATTATAAAGACTAACTTTAGTTTAGGTGTTTTTTATTAGTATAATATAAGTACTAATAGTAAAGTAGAGCTTTTTATAAAAGTTACTAGTATTCTAAAACTCGGCTTTATTAGCTTTAGGGTTAGTATTATTAACTTTAATAATAATAGTAAGGTTAGAGAGGTTAGTAAGATACTAAGAGTTATATTTATTAACTTTATTATTAGTAAAGAAGAGATAAAGAGTATTATTAATAAAAGCAACTTTATACTTAAAGAGGTATATATAAAGACGGGTAACAAGTAGTTTTTAGAATTTATACAAAACTTTAAAATAATATATTTTTTATAGAGTACAATAGAATATAGCTTAATTCTCCCCCTTTTAATAAATAATAATATTTAATTTAATTATTTTATTAAAAAGAGAGTATATAGTTTAAGTAGTAATTTTATTAATAGATATACGGGTAGAGTAATTATAAATAAAGAGAGTCTTTTTATAAACAGGGGGTAGTTAGTAAAAGTTACTTATAAGTAATATACTTAAGCTACTAAAGTATTTATTAGAAGTAGTAGAAAAGAACTAATAAAGGTAGTTATTAATAAAGGTTAGTATATTTAAATTAACTATAGACTTTTTATTAATAATAAAGTACTTTTTACTATACTAATTAGCTTAAAGGTTAGATAGGTTAGTAAACTTTAGTAGTTTAAATTTAAAAGTATAAATAGGTAATTATAAAAAACTATAAAAAGTTAATTTATAGATACTATTAGTAGTAATACTAGTAGGGGTAGAAATTATAATAGGACTTAAGTGTTAATTATTATAAATAAGGTGGTTTAAAGCTGTATAAATAAGGTAAATAATATAAGACTTATTAGTACTTCTCTAACTATTAATATATATAAAGAGTTAGTTAGGGTTTTTACTATTAATAAGGGATTAAAAATATTTAAGGATAATATTATAAATATAATACTACTTAAAGTTAAAAGAGTTAATAGTTTTATTAAAGAGTAACTTATTATTACTTTTATTTACTATTTTATTAAACTAGTAGTAATCCTTTTAAATAGACTAAAAGTTAAAAATAACTTTATTTAAGTATTATTTAATATATAGCTTTTAAAAGTATTTAAAGTTAATAAAGTAGTTATTTATAATATTAAACTTTTTTAACTTAAAAGGCTAATTAAGTACTTTATAAGTTAACTCTTTTTAGTTTTTATTATATAAGACTTTATTTATAACTTTATTTTTAAATTTATTAAAAAGTTTAAGTAATTTAGAGTTAATAGGTATTTTATAGTAGTTAAGTTTATAATTATATACTTAATAATAAATATTATAAACTTTTTAAAATATATTACACTTTTTACTCTTAATAGTTAAAAGATTATTATACTTATAAAAGGGATAATAGAGTATTATTTTAATATAGTAGTAATTCTTAAGTTAGTTCTTTTAATTAAGTTTATAATACAGAAAGTAGTTAAGGATATGTAGTTTTGTATTTAAAAAGGAGTATATTATAGTATAGGAACTATTAATATACTAAAGAAAATATAGATATATTATATTAGTAAAGTCTATATTTTTAGGGCGTTTAGTATACTTTTATAGGATTATTCTAGTAAGCTAGATGTTATTAGCTATAATACAGAATAATAGTATAACTTAGTTAAAGTATTAGTAGTTAATAGAGATAGTAATATAGTTGCTTTTAAAGAGAAAAAGATTAAAAAGGATATAATAAATCTTTTAAGTAAACTAATTATACTTTAAAAAAAGCTTATTTATTAACTTTATAGTAAAAAATATAATTAATTAGTAAAAGTAAATCCTTAAGAGAATAGCTTTAGTAAGTTCTTTATAAAACTAAGTTTTAGTTTTAGTTTTATTAATATACTTTAAAATATAGTAAATAATAGTAGTAATACTAGTATAAAGAAAAAAGTCTATATTAGTAAGTTAAGTAAGAGTAGTAACGGAATTATACTAATATAAAGTAAGGTTGTTATAGTTAGCTTTAAAAAACTAATACTTAGGGTTAAGATTCTTAGTAATAGTAGTGTTTTTATAAAACTCATAAAGAAAGTAAAATTAATACAATTTAACGTTAGTACTAGCTTTTTTGTATATATAGTAGGCGTTATACTTATATCTTTAAATATAACTAATAATAATAAAAAGGAACTTAAAGGTATTAATAGGCTATTAAATAATAAGGGGATTAGTCTTTTACTAAATATTATAAGTATAGTTAGACTAAGGATAAATAGTAGTAATATAATTACTTTAAAAGGTAGTAAAAATATTATAAATATATTTATTTAATATATTAAAGTTAACTATACTATTAAACTAATAAATACTATAACTATAGGTACTACTATATTTTTATTACTTATACTAAACTTAAAATTTAGTAAAGTTAAAAACTTTTTTTAAAACTATATTATAAAAGAGAGTATATTAATAATAAAAGTAATAAGTAGTAATATAAGGGTTCTTTTTTATATTATATTTTAAGATTTATATATAGTAGGACTTGTTTTTAGTTTATTACTTATTAAAGTTAGGTATGTATTAGTATAAAAAGGACTAATAATAGTTTATAGTACTAAAGGTAAGGAACGTTATTAAGTAGTTAAGGGTATAAATAATAGACTTAAGTTAATATCGCTTAATACTCTAAAAGGAGTAAGTACTATAAAAGATATTAGTATTTTAAATAATAGAATTAAAAAAGTAAGTAGCTTTAGGGGCGTTAGACTTAAAGGTAGTTTTTAGGTTATTAGTAGTAACGTCCTGCTATCTAGTCTTTTTAATAAAAAAGCTACTTTACTTATTAACCCTAATTTATATTATAATATTAAAAATAATAAAATAAAAGTATAGATAGTTTATAAAGTAACTATTACGCTACTTTAGGGTATGCTTAATATACTATAAAAACTTAATAAACTACTAGTATAGCTAAATAAACTCCGCTTTATTATAGGGGTATAGGGTTAGAAAAGTAAAAAAAAAGAGGGGCTTTAAGTAGTTAAGGTTAGTAATAGGAGTATTTTTAAAAAGAAGTATATTGATATAGTAGCGACTAGGGGTAGTATTACTATACTACCTACTTAGTTCTTTATAGAGAGAGTTAAATACGTCCTAGCTAGCTATAAAGTTAAGAATAGTACTACTCTTAATATTATTAAATTAGTTCTTTTTAAAAGGAGGGGGAGGGTTATTAATATTTTCTATAAGTTCTATAGTAATATTATTAATAATAGAGTTATTATCTAGTAGCTTATTTAGGTTTTTATTATTAATAAAGACGTTAGTATATTTAGGGTAGTTGTTTTTAAGGAAGTCTAGCTATACTTTAATATACAACTTATAAACCTAAGACTACTTAGTAAACTAATACTAAAGATAAGGTGCTTTATTAATATTAAGAAGTTATAGTATAATAACTTTAAGATCTTAGGGGAGAAGGGGAAGTTATAAATAAACTCTACTAATATTTTAAAGGAAACTAATAACGTGTCCCTTATACTAGTATTATAAGCTGCGAACTTAGTAAAGATCAATAAATAAGTAAACCCTAGTAATAAGTATCTCTTTAACGTAAGTAAGGGTAGGTAAGAAGTTAGGAATATTATTAAAGTTAAGGTTATTTTTTATAAAAAAAAACCAAACTTAATAAACCTTATTATAAATACTATTATAATTATAATAGGAAATATAAATATAGTTAGTATTAAGTTATATATTAAACTACTTTTTCCGGTATTATAAGTATTTTTATATTTTATTCTAGCTTAAGGTATTATAAAAGGCTTAAACTAAAGTAGTATTAGAATTATATAAGTATTTAATATTAAAATCGCTTTTAAATACAATATTAAGCGCCTAGAAATTACGTTAAAAAGGTTAAGTAGGGCTGGGGGTTAGAGATCTATTAAGCAAAGGCTTTGTATAAATAACTTAAAAAAAAGATTAAGAAGAGCCTTTAGATATAAGTAATATAAGAGATAAAGGGTTAGGAGATCTTTAGTGTAATAGAGGAGGTAGAGGAGATCCTTAGTATAATAAAGATAGTAATCCCTAGTATAATAGAAAACTACTAGACTCTTTTTAATATATATTCTGTGCCTTTTATTAATAGGCCTTGTGTTGCTCTTAGTACAGAACGTAAAACAAACTCTATTCTTTATTAAACCCCTTTTTAAAAAAGTTAATATAGATATCTTTATAGAAATAGCTTTAATACTATTTAAACTTAGTTTTTAAGTTAGTACTAGTAATACTATTTTTATAGTAGTAGTAATAATTAACTCTATCTATAATCTAATAATAAAGAGCTTATTAAAAGTAATAGACTTTATAGAGGAAGTAGTTTTTATACTTAATAAGACCTTTATAGGTAGTATTAAGTTTTAGAATTAGAACTTAGAAACTAAGTACTGTAGCTAGAAGTTAGGATATAGACGGAGTAGGAAAGTAATTCTTTTTACTCTAACGAGCTTTAATGTAATAGTAATAACTAATAATAGTAATCTAGTACTTTACCTCGGCCTCCTTTAGGGTATTATTAAGATTTTAACTGTACTAAAAGAACTGTATAGGGTAGTTAGGTATATTAAAGATAATGCGTTAAAGAGAAGGGGATAAACTACTAAACTAAGGGTAATTTATAGCTAAATAAGGTAGTATAGGGAGATAAAGTAGTAGACTTTTATATTTACTATAAAATAGGGGAGTTAATAAAGGAGGAACTATATAGTGAGTTTTTAGGGGAATAGTGCTACTTTATTTAAAAGGGGGCAATAATAAAGGATTTAGTTAAATAGATATATATTAATTAGAATTAAATATAATACAGAGTAATTATAATAGCTAGGGTTAGAGAGTTATTAATAGTAGTAAATAGCAACTAAGACAACTACCGGTAGTAAGGCTAGTATTATTTATTAAATACTTATATTTAAGAGTAGGAAAGTTAAATAGTAATTTAAATAGTAAGTTAGTAACTTTAGTTAAAGTTTAGATTAATACTTTTAATATAAATTACTATTTTATAAATAAATATTAACTTAATAGTAATAAATATTAAAATAGGGAAAAAATAAACTTATTAAAACTACTTACTATAGTACTTATAGTACTGCGTTATACGCTTTAAGGGATTGCGTATACTAATAAAGTAACTATTAGGTAGAATCCTTTTATAAGTTTTATAAAACTAAGGAAGTAGACTATTAGGCTAGTTAGTAAAGAAGGACTTGTAGCTTTTAAAAGGAAAAGGGGGTTCTTTAGGGGATTTAGTAGTAAAAGCTAAAGCTATTATAAAGTTATTTAGTAATAGTTTTACTTTAATATTAATATAATTAAAGTTAGGTAGGGAGGTAAGGTTAGGAGAAATTATTGTAAAATAGTAAAGGTAAATAAATAATACGTAGAGTAGGGTAGGGGTTAATACATAATAGATTTTAAAGTATTCTAGGGCTATACGTAAAAACAGAAATATATTTTAAATACGCGGGTAATTACTAATAAAAACACAATTCTTTCTTAAATATTTATATTAATTATTTAGTTTTTATATGTATTAAGAAATAGTAGTTTATTATTACCTTTAGTAGCTTTCTAGGAGCCCTTTAGGGGCCGCTATATAGAACTTTACTATACTTACCTTTTCTAGGGGGGGGACCCCCTTAGACCCCCCCTTTTACCTTTAGTAGTTTTTTTTTCTCTAGGGGGGAGACTCTTTTAGACCCCCCCCTTTTACTTTTAGTAGTAGGAATTATAAAAGTAACCTTTTTTAGTACTAAACCTAAGTACGAACTATAGTAGTTAGTAATTATTATACTAAATTAGTTACTAAGTATAGATAACCTACTAAGTTACTAATAATAGTTACTTATAGTTAATATAATTAATAATAATTAGTTTAAGGTTTAGTTAATAGTAACTATAAAAGCTGGATTCACTTTCTATAAGTTCACTTTGCGCCTAAAGTTATTAATAATCCTTCTATATAGTACTCTACTTAATAAAGAGGGGCTGTAATATTTTATACTATTAGTTACTATTAAATTTTTATATATATTACGTTATATATAATTCTACCACCTTTAGTACTATTAATATAATTTTTACTTTAATAGTACTATAGACTTTTAAACTCCTAAATACAGCTACAGCCTTTAAAGCTAGTAAAACGTTATTCTAGAGTAGCTATTAGTCTCTTTAAACACTAAAATCTACCTATATATCTTAATACACTAGTAGCTCTAAGCTATATAATCTAACACACTTCTTTAGTAAGGGCCTTATAAGGGCCTTATTAAATCTATTTATAAATAAAATTATATATTAACTATACTTTAACTACTCTATAGTTACTTTTATATAACTTACTTCTTTAAAACTATAATTCCTTTAAAGTCTTTATTTTAAATAGTTCTATTATTCTTATTAAACCTCTATCTTTATAGTAAAAAAAGTAATACTATTTTTAAAGTATTTAAAAACTATAATCCCTTTAGTTTATTTATTATTAGTAAAGTTAAAGCCTTTTAACTACTTTTTCTAAAACTTAGTATTATAAAGTACTTAAAGTTGTACTATTTAATTTACTATATTAAACTACTTAAAAAAATTTTTAAAGTAAGTACTAGTAAGTAGCTTTATAAAGCTGTTTACTATAAACTATACTATAGGCTAGTATTTAACTTTAATACAACCTTTCTAGGCCTTTTAATATAACTAGTAGTTATAAATATTAATATAGTAAAGCTTTATATATAGTTAAACTATTTTTTTATTAATAAAATAAATTATTTATTAATTATTATATTAAATATATATACTTAGTACTAATATAGTAGAAGTAGCTTTATTACTAAAAGTCTTTTTACTAAAGTTAATATAAAAAGTAGTTATTAATTAGCTTATAAAAATAACCTCTTTAACTACTTAAAAAAAAATAAAAAACTTAGCTTTAATTATAAATATAGTTATAGTATTTTACTTATTAACTTACTAACTAATAAAGCTACTAAATAACTTAATTATAAATACTTAAAAGCTCTTATAGTTTAGTATATTATTAGTAAAGCTAGTATCTAAAATAATTACTAAACTATTATTAAAGCCGCCTTCTTTATAGCTGAATTTAAGGTAGAAAGCGCGTCTCGCAGTTAAGTATTTAATAGCTTATTTAGCCTTTTTATAATACTTAGGGCTAGAGTTATAGTTAAAGTATATAAAGTAACTTATAGTAAAAGCTATATTTAATTAAGTTATTATAGTACTATATATAATTAATCTAACGTTACTTTAGTATATATTAGTATTTATATATAAAGTAAACCCTTTATAAAAGAGTAGCTTAAGTAATTAAATTAGAAAAGTATATAGTTATTTAGCTTATAAGCTTTGCCTTTTTAAATACTTAATAACTTTATTAATATATATAAATTATAAAAGCTAAAAGCACTTTATAGTATAGTTATAAATAACTTTAATCCCTAAGAACTATTATAAGTCTTTACTACCCTTAAAAAAGTAATATTTCTAAAGCTTTTTTATAAGTAAAAAAGCCTCTTTATAGTATTTAAAAGGGAAGTAAAGAACGTAGTTATTAATATAAAAGAAGAAAATAATATAGTTGCTTATTTAATAGTAATTCTTACCTACTACGTACTCTAGCTTAAGCTCTTTTAAACCAGCTTCTAAATAGCATTACTATAGGAGTAAAGAGTAGTATAGACTATAAAGTACTTTATTAAACTTAAGAATATACCTAGGCTTTTAATACCTAAGGGGTATTTATATATATATATTTTTATTAAGTAGAACTTAAATAAACATATTTATAGTGTTATATTATAAAAGTTTAAAATTAAAGTAGTTTATAATAGCTATAAGTGTTTAAAATAATATATTAGTAAGTATTAAAGTATAAGTATCTTACTTATCTTTTAGCTATTAATTACTATATATAATAAAGTATACTTTAATTTTAAAAAGTCTTTTATACTTATTTAACTTATATATATATACTTAGTAGTATCCTAGAATTTAAAAGCCTTTAGCTATACTTTTAAAGACCTTTCTTTAAGAGTTAGTCTTATAATAGCTTTATAAATAGTTTACTTTAGCTGCTTTAATTAAAGTAGTATAAGAGTAAACTAATACTTCTATATAAAACGTAAATAGGGGTTAAAGTTTTTATTAATAAGTACTAAGTATAGAAGCTTTAGTTTATAACTAACCTATCCCTCTCTATAGCTAAATTTTACTATTAAAGTGTTTAATATCTATATTTTAGAATACTTCTATAGTATATTAAATACTAGGGGTCCCCTTTAATAGGTCATAAGTAACTAAGTAGCTAGCCTAAAAGTAGCTTTACTATAAAGTATCTTAAAATAATAATAAAGTACTAGCTAAAAAGGCAGCTTTATAAAACATTTGTTTATACTAGGGTATATAAGCTACTAAAGTAACTTAGTTTATAGGCTTAGTTATAAATATAAACTAGTAAAGTAGGTTTATAAACTTAGCCGTAAGTATAAACTAATAAGAACTTATAAAGTAAAGTTTTTTATTTACTAACTTAGCTATAGCCTACCTCCCTAGATACTAATCTTTTTTAATTAATACTTAAAAGAATAAAATAAATAAATTAAAAGGGGTAGGTAAAAGTTTAAAGTAAGTAGAGGAGTATCTATAGTTATAGAGTTTATTATTATTAAGGGTAGTATTACTTAAATTAAACTTATTAAAAATGTTATTAAGGGAGTCTATAAAAGGGGATACTTTATTGTCTTCTTTACTTAGTAAGGACGGGCATAGCTACGTTTAAGAATTAGTCTTACTAGCCGCTATAAGGCTCTTTTAAACCTATTTAGTAACGACTTAAAGGTTAAAGTTGTTATAGTTACTAGTAAGTAACTCTAAGTTACTATTAAAGTACTACTTTTTATTAAATATTATATCGCATATAGTAATAATTTTCCTAGTTATAGGGTTCTATATATAATACTAGTTTATAAAAGTATATCCTATAAAGAAACTAATAAAGGTACGCCCTTATAAACGGTTAAGGTACTTCTTCTTAAGCTATATAATAGCTATAAGCGCGTATACCTTATAGCTATATAATCTTAAGTATATAAAACTAGGCTTTACTATCTTATTAGCCCTAAGCTATTAATAAAGTACTTTATATAAAGTCTTTTACTTAAAAGCTACTTAGGGTATATAATTATAAAAGTAAGTTACTACTTTATAAATATTAAGTTATATATTATAAAGTAACTTACTACTTTCTTATATTATTTAAGCCTTTATTTTAATAATAGCCCTAATATATTTTATTCTACTATTTTAATTTTAAATATATAAAGTAAATAGTTTAATATATTTACTATACTTTTAAAGGTTATTTATAAAACAGTAGTATCTTTTAATCTTACTATTATATTTAAAAATAAGGATATTAACGTTATACTAGACCTTTAAAAGTAAAATAAACTTTTTAAAGACTTTAGTAAGTATCTTTATACTATAGTTATATAAATAATAGTCCTAAGAGTACTAGGAGATATAGTTAGTAAATACTAATACTAATATAAACCCACTATAACCCTTAGTATATAAATAAAAGTTAAACGTAATTTACTCACTAGAGCGGGTATACGCGTTACTTTCACATAACTTATAGTTAATAATCCACTTCACCTTACTAATACTATAAGCGTTATAGTTAAAAAGAGCCTTCTTAAACTCCTTCTAAAAAGTCATAAAGATTTAAATACTATAAGTAAATAAAGTAAGGTATTAAAGCGGTTTAGGACCAGGGTAGCCAAGCCACTAGTACTACGTTTTTTTTAAACCTTTTAAGGATTATTATTTTTAAAAAAGGTACTTAGTTTAATAGCGTAGAGTATATATATACTAAACAGCCTACACAGACTCTTTACATAAGGGTACTTTATTTAAAAGCTTATTAAACTCTAATACTCTTTAGCTGTATATATTCTTAATAAAGCTAAAAGGGGAGTAATTAGATCTACATAGTATAAAGTACTAACCTAGGTACTTATCCTACTAGTAACTATATTTATAAAGTTAATTATAAAAAATAAAGTTAGTTATTATAAATATATATAAAGTAACGTTATATAAGTATAAACTAAATCTTTTTTTATTAATTAACATAACACATATACTTATATCTTTATATCCCTTAATTATAAAAAACTTAAAGCTAGCCTAAAAGTAATTACTTAAGCTAGTAGTATAAAGGTTACTAAACTAATATTTGTTTCTAAATACATAAATAAACACACTAGAGTTAAGGAAGTAGGAGTCTTTAAAAGAGTAAACTTATAAACCCTTACTTTAAATAGCTTAAAATACTACTAATAACTACTTAAAACTCCTAACACAATAACTATAAAGTTATTAACTTTAAATCTCTTTAATACACTTAATTAACTAGTTATTATTTATAAGGTTTTTATCCACTTACTTATAGTAGTAATTAAGTAGCTTCTACCTAGTGTACGCGCGCTTTAGGAAGGTATAAAAGTAGTTTTTAAAGCAGTAGCGCATCATATAAACTAAACAAAAGGGAGCCAATAGGGCGAAGGGGGCTAAAGACACTAAAGAAACCTTACTTTATAATTTCTTAGAGTTAGTATTATTATATTTATTACTAAAGTACTTTAAAAAGTTACAAAAAGCTACTTTATTAATAATAAAAGCACCTTAAACACTTCTTCTACGTCCTATAGACTCTAGTACTTATTTAATCATAGTAGTTATTTTAGTAATAGCTTTATTAAAACTATAATTATCCTAACTATTACCTATTATTATATAGTAGCTTTTAGTTTAAAATTAAAGTAGTAAGTAGTTAAAGGAATAAAGTAGCTTATAAATCTATAAATCTTCTTTATAAACTACTTTAAGTCTAATAGTATAGCTTTTATATATATTATTAACCTATATTATAAACTATTTAACCGTTATAGCTCTTATTATAAACTACTTATTATAAAGTATAGTAAAGTAGTTAATATAAAGCTAATTAGTATATTAATAGTATATACTTCTCGTAAGTCTAAAGTATTTATAAAGGTTTTAAATTTAAATAACTAGCCCTAAAGCACTTAAGCAGTACTAAATCCTAAGTTTTTTAACAAGAATACTCTATATCTAAAGAACAATAGTATTCTTAGCCTTTTTTTACTCTTAGTACATTACTTTTATTATATAGTATAAAAATAAAGAATTAACGTAGTACTTAAAAGCCTTTTTAAAAAGGTCAACTATTATCTTAGCGTAATAGTAATCCACAGCTCTAAACAAAAGCAAAAGGTTCTTACCTAAAAATACTTAAAAAAAACTATTCATAGTAAACTTATCCACTCTAAATCCCATAATCTAAAAGTAAAAAGCTTATAACTCAGAGCTATAGTAAATAACAGACTTTAAGTAATTACTAAAATAGGGCTCCTAAGGCAGAGCATCACTAATAAACAGCTCTAAGGATACAAAAGTTAAGTCAAGAACTTCCTATATATTAAGAGTATTCACAAGTACTTAAAAGTTATAAAACTACGGGTACTAAGTAAATAGGCCGTTAAGGATAGTCTTTTAAGGAGTTAAAAAGACATTTATAGTAATTTTTATATTTAAAAGAGTAGTTTAAAAATAATTAATTATATATAGTAAAGAAGGTAGTAAAATAAAACTTTTAATTATTAAATTTTTATATATATTACGTTATATATAATTCTACTACCTTTAGTACTATTAACGCAATTTTTACCTTAATAGTACTATAGGCCTTTAAACCCCTAAACATAGCCACAGCCTTTAGAGCCAGTAAAACGTTATTCCAGAGCGGCTATTAGCCTCCTTAAACGCCAAAATCCACCTATACGTCTCAACGCGCCAGCGGCTCTAAGCCACGTAATCTAATAGTTACTATTAAATTACGTAAATTTAAGTCCACTACTTTAAACAGCGTAGGAGCGGATTTCGGCTATCCGTATAAGCTAATAGCTAAGGGCCGGCCCGGATTAATAGAAGGTCTAGTAGCTGAGCCCCTAACAACTAGTGCGGGGCGTAATAGGGGCGAAAATCGCGTATAGTAGTATATAAACACATACTTTAATATACGTACTAATTAACGCGTAATTTAATAATTAAGAGTCTTAAACTATAACCCCTCTACTATATATAATTAATTAATTACTATAAGTCTTTTTAAATAAATATATTACTATAATAACTAATTTAACTACTAGTAAAATCTTCTTTATAGACCCTAAAGATTAAATCCTCTAGTAAAACGCTATTTAGGCTTAGGGGGTCTCCCTTAACTTCTAGAACACTATTAACCTAAATACAGACTACTAACTACTAATTAGTACTATAGCACTGCCTCTAAAGCCACTTTTAAGTAACTACCTAAAGAGCTTTACTTACTATAGACTAGAGCTACTAAGCCTTTACTCCTTAATACCTATAGAATCCAGGCCTCCTATAACTATCCCTAAAAACGTTCCCCTTCTATATAGTATTAATAACTTTTACTATACTATAAATATTGCGGACCTTTCTACTAAGTACTTTAAGTACTATACTAATACTTAGGCTATATAAAGAGCTATTAGCTATTACTATAAAAACTATAAAAAGAACAAAAACAACCTAGTTATATAAATATAAAAAACCGTATCTCCTAAGCTTTAGCACTAGTACTATAATATAAATAAAGGACTAGTTAACTAGCTACTACGTCTTAAAAGCTACTTTAATATAACTACGTTTCTTTACTATAACTGCGTAAAGTAGGCACTCTAAAACTACTTTATAATCCCTTATAGCTATTACTTTATATTAAAAGTAGCTACTACTAAGTAGTTTAACTTATAAATTACTAAAATATATAAAGAATAAGCTATTTTACTTAAAGCCTTTTTAAAAAATAAATTTTAACTACTTAATATATACTAAGCCCTTAAGTACTTACTAATTTAGAGCTTTATTTAGGGCTTTAAGTTAAAGTATTCTAGGGTATAGTATACAGCTACGCTTAAGGAGGTAATCTCGTTAATTACTAAAGCTATTAACAACTTACTAGAGTTAACTAAAAAATCTTAGTATACCCCTAGAGTATTTAATATTAACTAAGTAAGTAGCTAAGAGTTAAATAAATAATATAAAAACTACTTATAAAGTACCTACTTAAAGTAAAATAATTACTAAGGCTCTTTATAATATAATATCTACCCTACTTACAACTTTACTTACTTACTTAATTTATATTATTATATTTTTTTTAAAAAGGTATTTAAGGGATAGTATTATAATATAGCTTATTAGGAGTAGGCTAATAAGTACTTAAAGACTAATAATTAACTAATTAAACTTATTAAAAATCTCTATAGTAAATAACTTTATAGTTAATATATTAAGAGTCTTAAGTAGCTACTAGTAGTGTTTTAGGCTACTTCTTATAAGGGCCTATAAACTTACCCTCTTAAAAACTCCTACTTCTTTAATTCTAGTACATTAATTTATATATTCTATAATAAATAGCTATTTATAAAGCTCTAAATAGCTAGTATAAGTGACTATTTATAAGTAGGCTCTAAGCCGCTTATAATTAAGGTATATAGAAATGTAAATATTAGGGTTACCTAAACTAACAAAAGAAGATCCATAATACACCTCTATAATATAGTACTCTATACGTCTATAGTAATAAATCTTATCTCCTACTAGTAGCTATATAAATAAAGATACTAGTAAAATAAGTACCTTAAGTATTAATTAATACTATATAAATTTAATTATAGCCCCCTTAGTATTATTAAAGTTAAACACAGTTAATACGTACTAAAGTATAATAAGTTTACTTTTAAAACAGTATATAGTAGCTATAGCTCTATATAAGCTGTTTAGTATACTTATACTCTATAGTAGTAAAATAAGTATAACTTTATAAAGTAATAGCCTCTTAAAGGTAATAAAGAGACGTAGTACTAGTAGTTTAACTACCCCAGCCCTAAACTACTCTACTATCTAATAAGCTCTATAAAAAGAGTCTGTATTATAGTTAGTACCCTTAAATCTAATAATAACAAGGCCCCTTGCCCTTACTACGACGCATATAGTATTAGTAAAGTAAAAAGAATAATCTATTATAAGCTGTAAAAAAGTAACGCGTATACCCGCCCTAGTAAGCGTATCGCATTTAACTTCTACCTATATATAAAAAAATATAGTAGATTTACGTCTATACTAGTATTTATTAACTATATTACCTAGTACTTGTAAGACTATTACCTCTTTAACTACTCTACTAATACCCTTATTAAAACCTTTAATAAATTTATCTCTATAATAAAACTTTAGTATAATATTAATATACTAGTATTTAAGTATAATAAAAAGCTTACTAAATATAAAAAACTAATAGCCACTCTTTAAACACAAAACCGTCTCATTAAACTATTTACTCTAAATACTTAAAATTAAAATAGTAGTACTAAGTATATTAGTACTATAGTTAAAGTAAAAGTAAAAACTATAAAAAAAAGTAATAAGCTCCCCTATAAAATATAGCCTAATATATACAAGTCCGTAGTATATCTCTATAACTATATACTATAAGTGGCTTTTAATTAAAAAACCCTATATAAAGTACTCTACTAATAGCTTAAAGATAATAATACTATAAAGCTAAGTCTTGTGTACTTATAAGTGTATAGTTATAAAGTATATACCCTTATAGCTACTACTTAGCTTAAAAAAAAGCGCCTTAACTACCTCGCTAGCCGTACCCTCCTAGGGTTCTTTATAGGATATACTTTAATAAATTAATACTATATATAAATACCCTTAACTAAAAAGGTTATTACTATAAGGAACGTGATATTTAATAAAACTTAATAATTTAATAGTAACTTAAAAGCCTTTATTAAAGACACTTTAAACCTTAACTTTAATACTATTACTACATAGGTTTATAACTACTTTACTAATAATAGGAAAAGTAACTATTAAGTACTATATAGACCCCTTCTACTAAATAAAAAAAATAATAAAGTTATACTTTTTATAAAGGCCCCTAGTAAGATTTTTAAAAATTCTAATCCTAAAAACCCTACTATAAAGTAAGCTCCCCCCAGTAATTACTCCTACTTAACAGCCTACTTTAAACTAATATTAATACTACTTAACTTACCTACTACCTTTTTTTAAATACTTATTTATAAAAAAGAGTATCTAGGGAAGTATATAAGAGTAGTACTAAGTTATAATAATCTAAAAGACCCTAAGTAAATCTATTATAACGCGCCTACTAGGCCCTATTAAAAGTAAAGCTTTTATAAGGCCGCCTTCTTAGTAGGGACCTTATTATTATATTAAAATACTCTATAGTATTACTACTTTTAAGCTAGCCCCTTAGCTACTTATAAACTATTAAAGAGGATCCCTAGTATCTAATATACTCTAAGGGTATCTTAAATAGTAAATATTAAATACTTTAATAGTAATTTTTAGCTATAAAGAAAGAATATAAGTACCTAGAGAAACAAAACCTCCTTACTAGGTAGGTATAAGAAGCTATACAAAGTACATAGTAATTTACTAATACTAGGTACCCCTTAAAAAGATTTCTAACCTCTACTTATATTTTATACAAAAGTATTAACTTACCTATATACTACAGCTATATAAGTAGCTAAAGCAACCTATCTTAAAAGCTACTTAAAAACAAACTCTTAAAAAAAAGTACCTATAGGTACTATAAGAAGTACTTAGATCCTTAGTTACTACTAGGTTTATACGTATAAGTTAAATAAATATAATAGACTCTTAAAAATTAAAACTTAGTTTATTATACATAGTAACTAGTAGTATTAAAATAATTAAAAAACGTATACCTTAATACTTACTAGTATATCCTTTTAAATACTAATAGCTATTACTAATTACTTTAATTTTAAGCTTTTATAATATAATACTATAAATACGTTTATACGTATAAAGCTTAATAAGGATATTTATATATAAATACCCCTTAGTTACTAAAAAAAAAGTACTATCTTTAAGTTTATTAAAGTACTCTATAAATTACATTACTTACTACTCTTTTAATAGCGCTATTTTAAAGTAGGTTTATAAAAGCTTAAACTAGAGTAAGTTACTAGTAAAAACTACTATTAAATACATAACTGCGTAATCTTCTTCTTTTATATAAATAACTATATACTCTACTTTTTTTTAAAGTACTATAATAAAACTATAAAGCTTATTAAAGCTTTTTAAAAGTAGTATTATTTTAAGAATAATTAAAACTTATAGTAGTTCTTAAAGATTAAAGTTATTTATAACTGTACTATAAAGTAACTATAGCTCTTATAATCTATATATATTAATAAACTTACTAAATAACTTTAGTAATATATAATAAAATTAAAAAAAGTATATACTTTACTATTCTAACTAAGTAAGCTCCTTTTATATAAAGGGACGGCTATGTATACTAAGACTAACTAATACTAAAGTAATATTAGCTTTATAATATACCTAGTAATAATAGCCTAGTCTAATATCGCCCTTTTAGCTAGCTATTTTACTTACTTTAACTATAACCCTAGTCTAAAGTATACTAAAAAGGCTAAGAGGGCTATAGCTTACCTTATTTACTAGCGCGCTTTATACTTTAAATATAGTTATAAAGAAGGAGGACTTAATAATAGCCTTATAGTTACTATAAATATAAACTTTACTAATAATATAGTAAACTATAAAAGCTTTTAAGCCTTTATAATTAAGCTTTTTAATAAATTAATTAAGTAGTAAATTAATAAATAAAATATAATTACTATATTAACTATAAAAGCTAAGCTACTTATACTCTCTTAAGTAGTAAAAGAAGTAATTTTTATAAATTAATTAATAATAGCCCTCTATATAGACCTTAAAAAAAGACTTTTAAAGCTACTTTAGTGGCCCTATTGCTAAGTATATAGATTTAATATAATAATTAATAAATAATCTACCTTATTAATAAAAAAACAGTTTAGCTATAAACAAAACTATACTATATTAATATCTATAACTATTAACTATATTAAAAAGCTTAAAAAGGCTATATTATTATTAAGTATACTCCTATAACGCGGCTAATAACTAATAAGTTTATAAAACTACTTACTAGTACTTACTTTAAAGTATTCTTTAAGTAGTTAAATTTTATTAATTAAACTAAGTAACTTAAAGTACTTTATAAAACTAAACTTAAAAGTAAATAGCTTAAAGAACTTAACTTTACTAATAAGGAATAAAATAAAAAATTATAAGCCTTAAGTACTTTAAAAACAGTACTACTTTTTTTACTATAGAGGTAGAGGTTTAATAAGGGTAACGGGACTACTTAAAAGCTAAATAGAGTAAAAAGACGCTACTTTAAAGAGGTATTTAAGAAGTACTAATTACTAAATAATTATAGAGTAATTAAAGGAGTAATTAAGCTATAAATTATATACTAAAAGGAGTAAATAAAACAATATATTTAAAAGGCCTTTTAGCTATTAATATAGTAGTAAAAGCCTTATAGAGGCCCTTACTAGGGAGGTATGTTAAATTACGTAGATTTAAGCCCACTACTCTAAATAGTATAGGAGTGGATTTTAGCTACTTATATAAGCCGATAGCTAAGGGCCGGCCTAGATCAATAAAAGGTCCAGTAGCCAAGCCCCTAACGGCTAGCGCGGGGCGTAATAGGGGCGAAAATCGCGTGTAGTGGTACATAGACACATACTTCAATATACGTACTAATTAACGCGTAATTCAACAGTTGCTGACTGAGTTTATCGACCGGGGGTGGTGATGGGGCGACCTTCACCGAGGAGGACAGTGGAACTGTGAACCCAGGGTCCACCACGACGTTGGGGAGGAACCCCGCAGTAAACCTGCAGCGTTCAGCGGGGGGGCACCTACCTAGGCAGGTAGGAGGGAGCTTTAGGTTCTTTCCAGGCTGTGTCTTTGGCTCCTGCTGCATAGATTTCCGTTGGAAAGTTGGCAAGTGCCATCTTGTCCGAAATGCAGTAGCCACCTACCTACCTAAGGTAGCTGATGCCATGCGCTTATCCAGAGAAAAGAGAGACGGGAGGCTGCATATTGGATGTTGATAAGCCACATTAGCGTCTTAGACTCTTTTCTTTTTCCAACCTCGCGACTTCCACGTACACCGGATTTTCCCGGGCGATTTTCCCTCCTCACTCGTTGGAATCAAAAGCAGACAAATCAGGCCATTGGGCATCAACCGTCAACCAAGAATCTCCGTCTAGTCGCTGCGGCAGTTCAGAAGATGGCGGATCCGGGGCGGGCCGGCACGGACACGGCGGCGCCATTGGAGGTAGACGTGAGTGGCGCACCCGCGTACCCGTACCCGAGACACTCCATTCAGCCGCGCTGACTAGAGGATCCAGCCCGGCGAAGAAGTCGACACGGGCGACGCCGATTCCGCCATGGGAGTGGTAAGCAGCGAGCCCCTCACGAGGCTCTTGTCTGGCGGTCCACGTCACTGACTAGACCTCAATGCAGTCTGTGCTCGGGTCATCAACGTCCATGACTAGCAGCATCATGCGGTTTCGCGAGGAGAACGGGAGGACGTATCACGCTTTCCGCGAGGGCAGTGAGCGATGACTGGGTACGAATAAGCAGTGATTCGTATGTTTGCTAACGGAGTTCGTCGAAGGATACGTCTTGCCGAATGATCCGGTAAGTCGCCGCCTATGCCATTGGAAGTTGTCGTCAACTAATGAATGCCCCTCAGGTTGAAAACGACAGACTCGGTGAGGCTTCTCCTCCCGCCCTGAAAGCCTTTTATTTCCACTCTCCTAAACCAATTCAGACCTTCAGCACCACCTTTACTTGCTCACCTTCGACCGGAGGTTATACCTCTGTCCGGCCGGGCGCGACAAGCCGCTCCGCCGCGTGCTCGACGCGGGAACCGGGACAGGGATCTGGGCCATGGATCTAGGTACGCCTTCCACCACCCGCACTGCCATTGGCGGGACTAGAACGAAAGGCTGACGGCACCGTCGCATCGCGGCGGCCGGTTGACAGCGGAAGAACACCCAGAGGCATTGGTAAGATCTTAGTGGCGGGGTTGACTCTGACGACTTTGCTGACGGGCACCTCAGATCACAGGGGTCGACCTGAGCCCGATCCAACCACCGTTGTAAGTACTCCAAGCGTCAACCCCCGTCGCTATTGATGACACCACTAACATATTAACGCCGGCCCTAGCGTTCCCCCGAATGTCACCTTTTACATTGACGACCTCGAAGACGACTGGACCTACTCGTACAAGTTCGACTTCATCTACGGCCGCATGCTCACCGGCTCCATAGGAGACTGGCCGCGGTTCATCCGACAGAGCTTTGAGTAAGTCTGACTTGTCCAGTTCTTACACCCGGAGGAGACTCACGTTTGGTCGTCCCAAGATCCCTCGAGCCCGGCGGCTGGCTCGAGCTCTCCGACATCCTCTTAGACCTCCAGAGCGACGATGGCACCGTGACGCCCGCCTGCGCCGCCCAGCAATGGGCCGCGCATATGCTCGAGGCGGCCGACGTCTGGCGTCGCCCACTCGACAGCCCCAAGCACTACCGCCGGCAGCTCGCCGAGGCCGGCTTCATTAACATCACACAGGAGATCTACAAGTGGCCGTCGAACCCATGGCCGAGAGATCCCAAGTATAAGGAGCTGGGTAGATACCCCTGACGAGATTCACCGAAGAGGACATGCTTACCATCAACCCAGGAATGTGGACATACGAGAACCTGGGCAACGGGCTCTCCGGCCTCAGCCTAGCGCTTTTCACGAGGGCTCTCGGTTGGACGCCCGAGCAGCTTGAAGTCTTTCTCGTCGACGCCAGAAAGGATATGAGAGATCGGTCGATACACGGATGGTGGCCCATGTGGGTAATTTGTATGCCCTCGGTTCTAAGAAAGCTAACGACCGTTAGATATGTTGTATACGCTCAGAAGCCTGGTTGATCGGGGGGAGAGAGGCCAATGCTCCCCAGACGTCAGGACATCGAGCCTTATATGTTGACAGATGGCAAAACGTTGTGCTAAATATACATATATACGTTGGAATGTGCGATATACTAGAGCGTTGACGTCGCTCTATCTAACCACCCAAAATGTACCTCGCCCCCTACAGAGACTTCAGGCTGTGCTCCTTCTTGATGATATCCGCCACCTTCTCTCCGGAGGCGTACGTCGTCGCGGTGGGCGCGGCAGCCAGCACCATGGGCCAGTAGCTCACGTCGATGACGCGCAAGCCCTCGATCCCGTACACGCGCATCTGCGGGTCGACGACGCCGCCCAGCTCCTCGGGCATCATGGCGGCCGTGCAGCACTGGTGCGCGTTGGAAGGCCCCATGTTCTCCCTCAGCAGCGCCTTGAACTCGACCTCGCCGACGCCGGCCCCAGGGCGCGCTCATCTCGGGACCCAGGACCGCCATGGCCGGCTGCGACATGATCTCGGCGCTCTTGCTGAACAGCGCCCACGCGAGGTCGAGGTCTACTGGGTCCGACGCCGTGCGGAAGTCGATGACGGGCTGCTGCAGCGGGTCCGCCGACGCGATCTTGACGGAGCCGCGGCTGAGCGCCTTGAGGAAGTAGAGCGTCACGCTGTCGGCCGTGCCCCAGTGCACCATGCCGATGGGCACGTCCTGGCCCGCGAGCTCGTCGAGCAGGAGGGCGCGCTGGCGCTTGTAGCCCTCGCGGACCTGGGGAGGGACGTCGGCCGCGAGGTAGGCGTCGGGGTCCGCTGCGGCGGCGGCCTCGAGGATGGACTTCCACTCCGAGGTCGAGTTGGAGAGGGGCGGCAGGGCGAGGTTGGTGGAGAGGGTGCGGACGATGGTGTAGGGACCTTGCTTCTGCGAGTCGTAGAGGGCGCGCTGCTCGGCGTCGTAGGTCGCGTTCGAGTCGAGCTCCCCCGAGTTGGGGGAGATGTTGTCCGAGACTGCGGGTTCTATCAGCCGGATGATGCTATTCTCGACGTACACGAAGACTCACATGTGTAAGGGACCTTCAGCTCGCCCTGGTCATGAAAGTTCTCACCGACGCCGGGCAGGTCCGCCACAACCTCAATACCGAAACTCTCCAGGAACTCCCTGCGGCCGATGCCGGACAGCTGCAGGAGCTGGGGCGTGTGCATGGCGCCCGCGGCGAGGAGCACCTCCTTCCCGGCGCGCACCTCGAACCTTTCACCGCCGCGGTCGTTGGACAGGTACTCGAGCCCGACGGCGCGCTTGCCCTCGAACAGCACGCGGGTGACGGTGTGCTCGGCGAGGAGGTGGTAGTTGGGGCGGGCGTCCCTGACGCGCGAGTAGTGGTTCAGCCGGGCGTGGCTGCGGGTGCGGGTGGTGGCGTCGGCGAGGGTGGGGAAGTTGAAGAGGCCGACCGCGCGGTCGCCGGCGTTGGGGTCCGGGGAGGGCGTGAGGCCGGACTCGACGGCGGCCTGCCAGAAGTTTCCTGCGGGAGAGTGTCTTAGCTTTCGGACTGGGGTATTAATAGAAGGGTCCCATGAGGAAGGCTTACCGGCTCCGGGGAAGAAGTAGTTGGGGTACGAGGCCTGGACGGGGCCCGAGTCGCCGTGGGCGGCGTCGATCCAGGTGATGTTGGCCGCGTCGGCGAACTCCTGCGGAGGCGCGGTGAAGTTCTCGCTCTGCGAACCATCATTAGCAAAAACCATTCTTGCTGAGTCTGTGGTCAGAGAGAGACAACTCACCTTCCTAAAGTACGGCAGGAGATCGTCCCACCCCCACCCCTCGGCGCCGAGCTTCTCCCAGTGGGCGTACTCGGCCCTGCTGCCCCGCACGAAGACCATGCCGTTGACGACCGACCCGCCGCCGACGACGCGCGCCGCGGGCACGGAGAAGCTGCGGTCGTTCAGGGCGGCCTGCGGGGCGCTCTCGAGGGGCAGCCAGAGGTAGGGCACGGGGAAGAAGGACCCCGGGACGAGCACGCTGTCCTCGTCCTTGTCGAAGGGGCCGGTCTCGATGACGAGGACGTTGACTTTTGGGGTGCTTGTCAGACCATTGCTTGGATTCGAAAAGTTGCCCCGTGGCGAGTGTGAGTTTGCTTACCGTCCGGGTCTTCGGTCAGGCGGTCCGCGACGGTGAGCCCGGAGACGCCGCCGCCGGCGATGACGAAGTCGTACCTCGTCCCGGCGACGGCCTCCCGCGAGGCGACCGTCGCGTGGCGCGGGATGCGGAGCGCGGCGGCGGAGGAGGCCAGGCCCAGCAGGACCGCGAGGGTCTGGGTGGTCATAGGAAGGATGCCCATCGTGAGGATTGGATCCGGTGCGAGAGACTGGGAGGACTGAGGCGAGGCTCCTTGCCAGCTGCGTCCCTCGAGACCCAAAGCCCCATCTCTTTATACCCTTGGGCTTGGCTTTCAACAGTGGCGAAGAGCAGCGAAAAGAAAAAAAAAAGAAGGCGACGATCTCGCCATCGAGCCATGACCTACAGACGTGCACCCCGGCCCTGCATATGTAGTAAGCAAAGACCCTACGCGACGTCGCAGCGAGGTAACTCGACACGGGCGTCGACGATCGGGACGCCAATCGGAAGTTTGCAGACACTTTGCGAGCCTGGGACCTGGTGGAGCTGCTCAATCTGTGAATCGGATGTTTACTCTGCGTCCGAACATCTCATCGCCTGGGTAAATGACCCCTCCGACGGGCCCAGCCGGGGGACGGCGGGGGACGTCGCGATGCGGGGATCGAGGTCTACTTGGCGGTTGGGGTCGGGCGCATGTCAGCAGCGGAATGGGGAACAAGTCCGACGGTGCGAATCAAGGGACGAGCTAGAGAATCGGCGGTGGATAAGTGCCGAGAAGAGAGCTTCTTTGGTTAACGTAGGTATTGTGGTATTAGATTACTTTAGATGATAGTCGCGGGCGACATCGGCCTCGGCGTACATAGGTATAGGTAGAGACTGAGAACTCGTACAAATCCAACATATCATGTCGTCAGTTAAATATGCAGAAAACGTTTCCCCTTTCCCCTCTAGATTCTTTCTCAAACCTTGCTGATCAAATCACCAGAGTTCTCGCGGCCGCTGACGTGGTTCTCCGGGCCGGACTCGACGGCCAGGGTCTGCTGATCGTTGAGCTTCGGGTTCTTCAGCAGGACGGCGAAGAGGATCAGGGGCACCGTCAGGCAGATACCGGTGATGGTGAGGAGGCGCTGCACTTGCTGGTAGGCGTCAATGATGGCGGCGCGCTCGGGGGTTCCGACGGGGTACTCGGCGACGGCGATAAAGGGCGACTCGTAGGTGACAGTCGCGATTGTCTCGTTGTTGAATGGGGCGAGCTTTTCGGAGAGAACGCCGGGGAGGACCTGGGTCCAGATGGCACCGGAGATGGTGTTGCCGAAGGCGGATCCGATGTTGTAGGTAGCCAGGTACAGGCCGGTCATGAGGGCGAGGTGCTCGTGCTTGAGGCTGGCCTGGAGCGAGGCTTGCGCGGGGTAAGGGAACATGCCACCGGCGATACCAAGCAGGACCTGGGCGCCGATAATGCCGTTCTGGCCGGAGGGGGAACCGCGGTAGCGGATGAGGAGGCCGAAGGCGACCATGAAGAGCATGGTGCCGACGAGGATGAAGTACTTGAGGTGGCGGACCCTGTAGACGACGAAACCGAGGATGAATCCGGTGATGACACTGCAGAAGGAGTAGAGCGAGGTGATGCGGGTGGCGGCGGTGACGCTGAAGTCAAAGGCAACGATACAGACGGTGTAGAGGTAGTCGCCCTGCATGTACCAACACCAGTTGAGGAACAGAGCGATGCCGAGAGGGGCGAGGATGCCGCGGTCCTTCATGAGGTGGAAAGGCACGAGGGGGTGCTTGGCCTTGCGCTCCCAGATGACGAAGGCGGGAATACAGAAAATGCCGACGACCAAGGGGGCGATGACTTGGGGCTGCTGCCACTGTGTCTGGAAACCACCGGCGATGGTGAAGGGGGTGAGGACGAGGGCGAAGATGGCGATGACAAGAATGATGCCGACAACGTCGAGCTGCCAGAAAAGCCAGATCATGAAGTCCTTGAAGCCGAGGGAACTGAAGGAAGACTGGTACGAGTCGAGCAGGCCCTGCTTCCTGGCGCGACGGCCGACGATGCTGAGGCTGATGATGAGGGGCAGGGCGCAAACCGGGTAGATGATGGCCCACATGCCGATACCCCATTGCCAGGTGCTCTTCAGGAGGACGAGGTTTCCAATGTCGCCGCTGACCCAGGTGTTGATGATGAAGGGCAGGGCGGGGATGTAGCTGAAGAGCAGACGGGCGCGGGTGGAGGTGATATCGGCGATGATGACCTCAACGAGCAGCATGATCATGGTGTAGCCGATCTGGTAGAGAACAGCACCACCAGCGAAGGCGGAGACATCCTTGGCGCAGGCCTCGACGACGGTGCCGATGACGTAGAAGAAGACGGAGACACAGATGAGCTCGACACGACCAAAGACGTCAGCAATCTTGGCCGAGGTGGGCTGGGCGGCGGCGGCGATGACGGAGCGGAGGACGTTAATGGTGGCAAGGAGCGAGTGGTTGCTGTACGACGAGGTGGCGGTGGGCTGGTAGGCGTAGCGGAGGGTGCCGTCGAGGCCGTAAGCGTAGGCGACGAGGAAGACACCGAAGAAGATGAAGACGCGGTCGATGGTGGTGATGGCAGCGGAGAGGGCCTCAACACGAACGACACCAGGAGACTTTTCGCTCACGGCGTGGTGCGGGTCAGAGTCGACAGCAGACTGCGAGACGGCCGCTGCGGGGTTCTTTTCGAGAGAGCCGGAGACTTCCGGAGGGGGAGAGCCGGAGCCGAGGCCGGCCTCCTTCTGGTAAGCCGTTGTGGCCATCGTGAGAGAGGTGTCTGGCTGTGTTAGCTTCGTCCGTTGTTGAAGCGAATGAAGGAAAGAGGGAAGTTTGTCGGGGCCAGATTTTTTCTTCCTTCGATTCTAGTATTCAGCGTACCTTCAGCCCTGAAGGCACGCCATCCACCGCGACTTACCCAAAGTACAGGACCAGGACGCCCAAGATGTGAGTGTAAAGTAAACCTTGGGAAGGTGCGATAAGGCAAGTCAGGCAGGCGCAGGCGGAGGTGAGGTATGGGCTGCAGGCGCTGTGGCAAAATGGCGGTCGGTGCGTCAAGGTGAAGCTGCCTCGGTGAAGGTTGACCCAATCAAGGGTGAGCGCAAGGTGAGCGGAGTGGACACTGCACGATGATGCTCTTCGACGGCGATGATGCACTCAACAACAGCAGGATAGCTGGGTTGAAGAGAGAAGAGAAGACTGTCGAGATGGAAAAGAAAAATCCAGACAGATCCGCGTGGGGAGGGGACAGGGAAGGGGATAAGAGCTGCAGCGAGGTTACATCCGCCGCCTTTTTAACTTTTGCAGGGCGCCAGACAATCCGCAGTGGCAGCGCAGCAGCAGCAGTGAATTTGCCATTTCTCTCGGCCACCCATCCCAAGAACTCGGGAGCCCAAGGTCCAAGGATGGCATGGGATCGCACCACCACATCGGGCCCATCTCGGGGGGGGCCTTTCTGGCAGAAGCTCGTTGATTGACCGAGAAAGAGTGGAGGAAGGGGGCGATCTAGCCAGCCAACGCTAGGAGGAGAAGCCATCAGCGGTTAGCGGCCGTCATGGTCTTCTGCAGTTTTTACATGGTGAGATGGGTGGACCGTGGTGGTGTGTAGCTGCACATTGAAAGTGATTGAGCGGCCGACGCCGGGGTCCAAAGGGCAGAAAATTTCTTAGCAGAAATTTTTTATCAGATCCATCTGATATGATTTAGCGTACGCCTCCATCAGCGAACGATACCGCAAACGGTTAATTCTTCCACATTCTTCTCGTAAAGTGCCTTTCCCAACCACCGCCCTCCATCTCACCGTCTCTCTTGCGAAACCGACCGATCATTTGAAAACTTGCTAGCGAGTCCGTTGAAAGAAAACGCCAGCAGGTCGTCGTGTGCTTGACTCGATCAGGCTGGCTCTGGCGTGGAGTGTCTCTGATGTTGCTCACTCACCATCTCACTCATAGTCTCGCTCTCTCTCACTCACTAACGATCTCACTCGCTGGGCCGAGGTACTCATCCATGAACCATGCCCAGGCAAGAGTACTTCTCATCGACCCAACGTCGACCAGAGAACACCCCCACTCTACGCTCAAAGACTCCAAATCCCTCACCATTCAGGCCTCCCGACTGGCTCGGGAACGATGGTGGCCAAGTGACCACCGCCGCCAGAGCATCGGTCAACCCGGCCCATTTGGCCCGGTTTTGACAAATGGTTTGCGTCCAGCAACCTGTCGCCCCAGCGAGGCCTCGTCTTCTCGGACGGGGAATGGGCTCACGTCCGCGTCTAGACTGCTCCGAGTCCACATCTCGGTCTGCTTTTCCCTCGTGTTCTTTTGAGCGATTCTCGAACTTTTCGGGGACTTGTCGAAATGACCCGTTTGTCAAGAGACTGAAGACTCAAAAGCCGTGGCCCATGACATCCGCCTTCGGATCGCCGCCCCTCCCTGCATGTTACCCTGCCTCCCAAGACCCAAGACCCCCCGGCGACCGGCACACGCGAGGCCAACTGCATCTTAGCGGCGGCAGAAACACGTCCTTTTCAGCAGGCTCGCAGGCAGACCTAAGAGAAAAGTTTTCAGTCTTACGCACGATAGGCGGCATCCTACATCCCACCGGCCGGTAATGCAAGCGACGGCGACGCCACCGATCGCACCGCTGCAGAGCCAAGTGTCCGCCTGATTGCCTTCTCCGACCGTTGGTCCCCTAGGGGGCCAGCCTCGTCGGGACAAGGTGCCGTGACGGTCGCTCCAGGCTCCTCCTAGGTCGATCGTAAGGCGCGTTGGCGCTCAATCCGAAGGAAATACTACATGAGATGATGAGAACGAGGGTCGTCGCCAAGGTGGAAAATTTCAAGCATCTAGGCTGTTGGTTGAGGTACCAAGTACCTTCGAGGTGGGGTCGCCGACTCCACCCCGGCCCCCGAGCTACCCGGCGACCGGCCTAGATAAGATCCGCTTTCCCTTATCAATCAGCGGGGTCCGAGACACATCTCAAAGGTTCCATCTGTTGAAGTTCTACTAACGCAGGTGGTTTAGTGCTTGGCTCGTCACGAGTGCTGGCTACTTTAGCTTCTGACGGGTATTATTCGTTGTTCAACCTATGTGTCTGGGGTAGTTGAACTCGTAGTGCCGTCCTTGGTCTGATGTTGCTGCAAGGGGATGTTCAGCGACGATCCCCGAATGACTCGGCGTCCACCATTACGGCCACGGCGATGACAGGATCCTGCAGAGACCATGGGCCAGATGCATGCCAGCGGTGGCCTCGACGGATCAGCAGGGGCAGTGGAGGAATCCAACCGCTGCATGTCCATGGAGACAGGCCTGTTCCCACGTGTAGAAACAGCCGAGCCGTCGTGATCCTACCGACCACTGGGTCGGATGCCCGCAAATTCCCAGCCTGACGGTGCAAACGCTCCGCCCGAGAGCCGGCCCCAAAGCCGGCCCCCTTACTCGTCTGCTTGGCTCCACGTCGGTGATGCCGCTACGACTGCCGTTACACCTGCGAGGACACGCGACCAGCCATCGAATAACACCCTCCGCTCGGCCAAGATTCCGGGGAAAGGGGTCTCTTGGCGAGGATTGGACTGCGGCTGAACCCCCAAAAGACCCTGTGGCGCTGGTCAGATTGACGGTGACACCAGGATATTGACCACGACGGCTGGGCAGTCATGCACGTAAGTATCTGAACCACGAATGAGCGCTCTCCTGCGCCATCGACTTTAACGCAGTTGCCGCTCGTGATGCACCATAGGGACGGAGTTGGGTAGTTCCCGTTACCATGTAGCAAAACGGGTAGTATTCACCATCATCTCTCAGCCAACACATCCCGAAGAAACTAGCGGGCACAAACTTTAGGGAGCCGTCATCGGAGCGTTCGGTTCTGCGCTGGAATCATGAGCTGAGAAATGGATTTACGGAAATTTTCCAACAAAAAGATCTCGCCTGTCAAAGTCCCGGCTGCCTAGGTGTCAGATAAATGGTGCTTCACGTTCCCGAGCAAGGGACAACCGTTCCAAGAACTTTTAAGTCACGAGGAACTATAGTTATTTTGGGTATCATAAATGTATCAGTGAAAGCCTTCTCATATGTACGCCCTTTTCGACCGCAGCATGTGCATTCTTCTGCGCTCACTCCTCGCTTCAGGGCTTGCGACCGTACACCACGTGCCTTTTTTAATGTTAGTCTTCATCCGCATATCCATGGTCGATGCCACACGCGAAATCTTGCTCACATGTAGTAAAGTGGTGTGTTCCTCGGGTTCCTGAGCGCAGATATCAGCTCGAGCATCGTAAGCTGGACCTCCTCATACGAGAAGCCCAGCACCTCCTTGAGCAGGAACAGCCCGAACCCCTCGATCGACTGCTCGAGGAAGGCCAGGCAGTCCACCCCGAGCCTCTTCATCGCCGGCCCCGCGGGCCAAGACCCGATGGGCACGGCCCACCGCCGTTCGGCCACGTCGACGAAGCCCGCCGCGGCCATGCCCTTGGCGATCGTCCGGTTGACGGCGTTGCCGTGGGGCTTGCCCATGCGCTTCGACGAGACGAGCATGTACCGGTGCCACCGCCTGAAGATGTGGTCGTCGCCGAGCTCGCCGAGCGTCTGCGAGCGCACCTCGATGTCGAACTCGAGCATCTCGAACCAGCCGCCGGGCCTCGTGTGGGCGAAGACCTGCTCGAAGAAGCGCGGCAGGTGCGCGATGCAGCCCTCGAGGTTGCGGGCGTGGACGTAGTCGAAGTGGTCCGCGTCGAAGGTCCACGGGTTCTCGAAGTCGTCGATCTGGAACCTGCAGTTCGCGGGGACCCAGGACGGTTGGATTGGCGATATGTCGATGCCGATCACCTCTGCCGACGGGAACTCGTCGGCGAATTCGCTTGGAACTGGTCAACCCCCGCCCAAACGGAGCGAATGATGAAAGACTCACATGGCCCAGATGCCAGTCCCCGTGCCGAGATCTAACACCTTCTTCAAGGGTTGTTAGGAGACTATTCAGAAGCTCCTCAACTCAACTCACCTGAGGGCTATCGCCAATCGGAGCCAAGAAGAGCCTGCCGCCGAAAAAGTTTGTGATCCAGCAATGACTACCACGTCGCAATCTGCGTAAGCATCTGTGTCTCGAGAATCGGTCTTTTGCAGTGATCGACCTACTTGAAGTCCAAGCCGTCATTCTGCTGCTCGTCGTTGGGCCCCCAATACTGCGTCACTTGGCTGAAGCTCCGCCCGTGGAGTTGGCGATATTCGCGGACACGGTCGGGAATGGAGACTGTAGAGGCGGCCCGCAAGCTACCGGTTCTGTTTCAGCACGAGGTTTCCCTGCGATTTGAACCTGATGACCCCTCACCTCATGGCCTCGTCGGTATCATCGTCGGCGTCAACGGCCGGGTCCTGGAACCAAGTAGTCACTAGTCAGTTACGACACGCTGAGCACGTCCCCTCCGATGAGCGGGCGGGTTTGCTCCGTGGCAGCGAAAGCGCTGCTCGGATTACCTAGCTACGCACCACGGCCACCGGAGCTGCTGGCGGTTCTGCCGTGTTTTCAAACGTCATCGCGGTTCCCGGCTGCTCCACGCTGTCATCACCTGCGGGATTTCCAACGGCGAACGGCGCTGCGGGGGGGTCCACCAGAGCAGGCGGTGTCGGCGGGGCGGCGTTATAGCCAGGACTGCTTGACATGTTGAAGGCGGCTCGACTGGTCGAATTGACGGAACGAACAAAAGAAGAGCGGAAACAGGGAGGCGAGGTCCAACTGCTGATGGGGGAAACCCGCGTCATATGTACTGGGATGTTCGTGTCAACTCAGGCATCTGCAATGCACCTGCATCCTGCGGACAAGGGTCGAGAATCACTGAAGATTTGGCTGTTGTTCCGAGTTCCCGGGCCAACAAATATATACATACCTGAACAGCCAACCAACCACGCGCTGTGGCTACCTAGCCACGATAGGTGAGGTTGTCTATCAGCCGAACATCCACTCAATCGGGACCAACTTGCGTGTTCTTGGCAAAACACCACAACCCAAAGAAACACACAAGCATCACTTTACTCCCTGAGGTAAGTAAACTGCCATATTCTCAGAGACGCCTAGTAGGGCCGTTTCTGCTGTTTGAATACAAAATAATGGTACGGGGCCTACGGCGCTCGTAAACCTTTGAATCCATTTATGTGGTTAGGGTCGCATCTAGCCGGCCGCTTGTATGCCCGTGCCTCTCGCACCCTCCCGCTTACGCAATGCGCTCAGTCACGGAGCCCTCGCCGGAGCCTGCAGCCTCCGGGCTCCCTTTCGCTCCGGTGGTTGCGATGAGGGTTTCCTCCCACACTGGCCCACAGTGCCAAGTATTGTGACCCTAGTGTAGAGGAACGCTCCGCTAGCAGGGAGACAGTGGGAATATCCCGCCAGCCTCGTTCGTCGAAGCTTTCCGCCTTCGCGATTCCAGGCCGCATCTACGTGGAGTTAGACACGGGGCAGTAAAAGCAAAGGTTCGGGTATTAAATGCCACAGCAGGATAGGTATCCTGTCACCAGCGCATAAGGACATTTCGGCCACTTTTTGGGCGCTCCACAAGGCCCATGAAGTCCCGGTTGCTCGGTCTTGGGTTCTCACCCTTCTGGTGTGGCTCCACGCGACCCCTATAATACACCAGGCAAGAGAAATAATGACGGGTGGCTCATTCTCTAGGTACTACATCTATCCCACAGTCTCGAAGGTTAGCGCAGTTCTTGCGGGGCTTCTCATATATCCAGATGGAAGTTCCGTACGGCTTGCGTCACGACGCTTGATGGCCTCCCACGACGTCTGACGGCCGCAATATCGGGATCCCCATCCCCAGGTGGATTAGAAAAATGCGCCTCAGCAGCTGCGCCCCTTTGAAGATCCAGTGTCTTGTGCATCTCCAGTCAGTTGGGTACATGAGCGGGGCTTCAAGCACTGGGAGGTTACGAGTAGTGGGCGAGTAACTGCGTATTCAACGTAAAATACGCGGGACATTTGCGTATTTTTACCGACACGTAGTTGGAAAAAAAGGCGAGCACAAGCAGCTATACCTGAATAGGTGCAGCCCCACCTGGGTGTAAGGCAGACTTGAGCAATCCGAATTACCCTTTAGAGACTGCACAAGACCCTGTATACCCCTTTTGTGGTTTTCATCTAGATAAACGACGTTTGGATGGCAGAAATCCAAACGAAGCGGACGGCGTTCGCAAGGCTGTAAGCGCCTTTTACGACGAATGCTGGTCATGGCCGGTACACCTGAGCCTATTTTTGTCCATCGGGCAATGGCAAACCGCTGTATCGATTAACTTCTCTAGGAGATTGAACCCTTGCAGAACTCCACGGAAAGCCTCCACGGAGGGCATCGCCAGGCGAGAACAACTCCCAGCTCTGGCAAACATATTTAAGAGGCCAAACCTTGAGGCCGTGATGTCTGAGTTGTTTCTACGACTATTATTATGGCGAATTCATCCAGGTCACAAATGTCAACATGTTTCATTATACTTTAGTGGTTCATGACATTTCGGTGCTGGATGTCTGTCAGAGCACCCTCGCCATCCTCCTCCTCTACCTTCATGGCACGCTCATCTACGACGGCGTACATGCGCTGACACACTCGCGACGCGGCAAGCGGTTCTGGCCAATCCGTCTCCTGGCGAAAGCCCACGCCGCCCACCACCAGTGGTTCAGCCCCAAGCTCACCATCAACGACAAGTTCCTCCGCCAGAACCTACTGCTGCATCTGCCGATGGAAGTGGCCTGTCAGGCGTTGGGTGCCGCCCTCGGCTGGGCATTGTTGTACCCGACATCATGGCGGAGGAGCATCTGGGAGCTTGCCACCGTCTTGCTCATACAAGCATGCCGGACGGCGGTCGTGGCGTGGAATGCCGGCCGGGACTCCAACCATGTTCCCTTAACCCGTGCCCCCAAGGACACATGGTCCTTCTTCGTGGGCCCAGAGTACCATGCCCTACATCACGTCGATCCTGCGAACTTTTATGGCTCGACTGTCAGGGTGGTAGACTGGGCCTTGGGCACATCAACCTCCCTTCGCGGCCGGCGCGTCACCATCACGGGCGCCGGCGGAGCCCTCGGCAGCGCGCTCGTGAATGCGCTGAAGGACGAAGTCAGGAGCATCCGCGCCCTGCCCCACGAAGGGGGCTGGAGCGTCGAAGACCACCCGGAGCTGGAGAAAGCCCTCCAGGAGACGGACATCCTCATCCTCTCCCACGGGACCAAGGACGCCGACGCGGCGATGAGCGCCAACTGCACCGCCTCCGTCGCGCTGATCGAGGCGTTCCGGGCGGCGCGCGGCAAGAGAGCGCCGTCCGTGAAGATGCTCCCCGAGGTCTGGTACGTCGGCAGCGAGGCCGAGGTCCACGGCTCCTGGACGGCGAGCATGGACGCCTACGTCGCGTCGAAGAGGGCCTTTGCAGAGTTTGCGCGGGGGTACTACGACGCGGAGGACATCGTCTACAGGCACATCGTCCCCGCCGCGTTCGCGTCGCGCATGGGACCGGGGCTGGTGAGCGCGCGTTGGATGGCCGGGTTGACGATATGGTCCATCCGCAGGGGCGCGAGATACGTGCCAGTCACGTATACGGGTTTCGCGTTGCTGGGGTACTTTCGGTTCCTATACTTTACCAAGGCTCGGGGGTACATGAAATAGGGACAGAGTTCAGCGAAGGGCAACGGGCCAGGGTGTTTGTCAAACTTGTACAACTCACATCTTTCCGTCATCAACGGCCAAGGCTCATGATCCCAATCTCAATTCGTGTTTTGGGTGTTGTTAATAGTGTAATCGTTCGCTTTGACTCCAAGTGCGAGAATTAATACCTGTGAGAGAGCATGGCCGTGAAGTGAGACTTGAGTATGCAGGCCGGTGTCGTACTTGATATCTGAGGCTTTTCAGAATAATCGTGGAATCTCTTCCCTCTTCTAAAGCTTGTATTGTATGGAGGTACAAGGAGTTTGACATCAGGCTTGACTTGTAGCTGCCGGTGAATTTCCTCAGCATAAACGGTGGTTTGGAAGTCTTGGATGGCCTGATCAAGCTTTCGGGTTATCCGAGTCACTCTTAGGCTATCAGCTTCCTTCCGGTAGGTGTTATATTGATTTCCTACCAATCTGTCGTCTGGTCGCCTCCGGAGACCAGTGGCTGGATCTCTACACCGATCGCCAATATGCAACTGGAGGTACAACAAAACAAGAACCAAATCTCTAAGCGCTCACGATACTCCCTGAGTACATCCCGTGTGGTGATCAGCAATAGCGAGCTCCGTGTGTGGCCTGCTTCTAGCGATGAGGACAGATTTTCAGTGTTGCATCGAGGTGGCATGATGACTTGCAGCGGCAAACGTCGCTTTCATAGGCCCGGAACCCATTTTCTCACTGCATAACCCCCAAATCATCCTCAAAATCGCAAGTCCTGCTCAGGGATCAAGTCGGCTATTTGTCTGAAGCCCAGCGGAATCAGTCGATGTGACGTAAAAGCGGTGGCACGTTAGCTGCAGCAGCTACATGATCCTTAAATAAATATACAGAGAAGATCTTAAAGATGTTTCTCGGATCAAACTGCCTTACCTGAGTTTTCTCTATGTACCTATGTTGCCTCTCCCCAAAATGAAGGTATTCATCGTCTTCGCCCACCCCGAGCCCCAGTCCCTCAACGGCGCCCTCCTCCGCACCGCCGTCGACGAGCTCGAGTCCCAGGGCCACGAGGTCCGCGTCTCCGACCTGTACGCCTGAAATGGAAGTCCCAGGTCGACCGCGACGACTTCCCCCGCCTCGCGGCCGACGCCCGCTTCAAGGTCGCCCGCGCCTCCGGAGAGGCGACCGCGTCGGGCACGCTCACTGACGGCGTCAAAGAGGAGCAGGAAAAGCTTCTCTGGGCGGACCTCGTCATACTCCAGTACCCGATGTGGTGGTACGCCATGCCGGCCATCATGAAGGGCTGGGTCGATCGTGTCTACTCGCTTGGCTTCGCGTACGGGCTCGGCGAGTATACGGACGAGAGTTGGGGAGATAGATACGGCGAGGGGAAGATGGAGGGGAAGCGTGCCATGGTGGTTACGACTGTGGGTAGTTGGAGGGAGCACTACTCCGCCCGGAGGGTCAACGGGCCCATTGACGATATTCTCTTCCCTGTGACCCATGGGGTGTTGTTCTACACTGGCTTTGAGGTTTTGCCGTCTTTCGTCGTGTACCAGGCTGACCGAGCGGACGATGCGGCCTTCGAGAAGGCGGCGGAGGAGTTGAGGCGGAGGGTGAGGAGTCTTGATACAACCGAGCCCATTGCGTACCGTCGGCAGAACGGGGGTGACTACGAGATTCCTACTTTGGTGTTGAAGCCGGGTCTGGAAGACCCTGGCGCCTCGGGCTTCTCGTTGCACAGTCGCAGGAGTGGGAAAGAAGAAGTGAAGGAGTAAGACTTTGTCTCTCAGGAGAGAGCCTTGAATTAGAACCAAAAGAAAAAGCGCTCGCAGAGGGGACAAATCTGAAGCCTTCGTCGCCGTGAACACGAACAATTACGCGCGACGTACGATGTTCTCTCTTTATCCCAGTACTTAGTCACATTCAACTAGTTCAATGATATCGAAAAGTCTGAAGACCACGTCCCGACTAATGCTATAACAGCTCTCGTTGCCATCAGTCACGCCCCAGAACATCAGGCAATCCAAAACCAGATCCTCTCGAGCCAGTTCCTCGGCTTCACCACCGGCCACGTCGGCTCCAGCCGGTCAATCTCGGCCTTGCCCGACCAGAGGTCCATCTCAGATAGCTTGACAAACTTTGTCTTGTGCACAAACTTGTACCCGAGGAACAAAGACAAGAAGATGGGAATGTCGATATACGGCGGCACAAACGTCTTCGCACTGAACCTGCCCGGAAAGAACGCGTCGAACCCGTTGAAGAAGGCCACCACCAGGCAGAACACGATGGCAAAGTACGCCAGGAACGGCTGCATGGGCGCCTTGTACGGCAGCGTGTCGCGGTCGACGCCGTGGTGCCGCAGGCCGTAGTAGAAGCGCAGGTACGTGTACGACACGCTCGCCCAGACGACGAGCGTGCTCACGGCGCTGAGGTTGCTGACCCAGAAGAACACCTCGGCGGCGCGGTTGCCGACGTTGAGGTACACCAGACACCCTAGGGCGGTCGTCGCCGCGACGCAGGCGTACGGCACGCCGAAGCGCTCGAAGCGCAGCGCGGAGGGCGCCTTGCCGTCCAGCGCGGCGGCGTAGAGCACGCGCGTCGAGGCGTAGAAGAAGGAGTTGCCCGCGGACCAGGCGGAGCTGAGCACGACGCCGTTGATGATGGACGGCAGGGTGCGGATCCCCGCGTTGCGGATGGCGATCACGAACGGGCTCTGGGCGGCGCCCGGGGCGCTGCTGCTGATGGCGTTGAGCAGGCTCGGGTCGTCCGAGGAGACGCACAGGCCGACGAGGAAGACGGCGAGGACGTAGAAGATGGCGATGCGCCAGAAGACGCGGCGGATGGCCTTGGGGATGTTGCGGCGCGGGTTCTCCGTCTCGCCCGAGGCGACGACGACCATCTCGCTGCCGCCGTACGAGAAGGTGGCCTGGATGAAGACCTTCCAGAAGGCGAGGAAGCGGCCGAGCGCCCCCGGGCGGAGGTACTCGTTCATCGGGCCCGGGTCGCGCCAGTACCGGAAGCCGATGCGGTCGCCGGAGGGGGACCCGCCGAGGGTGATGATGAACATGAGCAGGATGAGGCCGACGATGGTGGTGAGCTTGATGGCGCCGAAGAAGAACTCGGCCTCGCCGTAGATGCGGACCGGGAGGCAATTGATCACGACCATGGCGAGGAAGAAGATTGTGATGAGCGCTGCCTGGGGCACGGCGTGGTCCCAGTAGTCGAGGATGACGACCGAGACGGTGACCTCGAGGGGGACGCCGATGGCAAATTGGTACCTGTTGGACGTCAGGACTCTTTTGCGAGCTGAAGCAATGTCCGATACCGCTCACCAATAGTTCCAACCTAGTGTGAATCCAAGAGCCGGATCAACGAAGCGTGCAGCAAAGATGGGAACGGCACCTGGGATTGGGAGCCACGCGGCCATCTCGCCGAGGCTGTTGATGACGCAGTAGAGGTTGAAGCCAGTCACGGCGTACGAGATGAACGCAGACAACGGACCGGCCAGCGAGAGGACCTGGCCGCTGCCGACGAACAAGCCGGTGCCGATGGCGCCAGAGAGGGCCAGGAACTGAACATGACGGGACTTGAGCTTTCTATCGAGAGTTCCAATGTGCTGCAGCTCCTGCTGCTGTTTGAGGTCCGGGTCGCCGGTCGTGGTCGTGCCGGGCTCAATGTCGATGGCGTCGGGGTGAGCTCCGGCTGCTCCCGGGCGGTCTTCGGTTCTCTCTTTGCTATCCATCGTCTCTTGGTCTTCTCTTTGGAGCCTCCTCCCTAGATGATCTGCCATATTAAAGAGGTCAGCGTCTTGCCTCGACTGAACCAAAATCCGACGGAGGTTTGGTCTTCGGGGCGATGCCAGGGCACCCCAGGAACACAAACCGGAAAATGACGGGCTTAAGTACCGAGGAGACGTTACACCGCGTCTCGTGATGATCGCAGTCACTTATCCGGCAGCTGCACCTCTCACTCTCCGAATCAGGGTCTCTGATTTGTCGATCGCTGCGACCCGATCCTGCACCAACGGCACATGGTCAACGAAAGGTGCGGGGTTGATAAGAGGCGCTGCGAGGAACGTTACCATTGGGGGTCTACGTTTGCAAGAAACTGGAATTGCTCAGAGACTTCGGGTGTTGGTACTTGTGCTTCGAGTTTGGTTCCCACTGACAGTTTTGTGACACGAGGGAATAATTGAGTTACGGAGAAAAGCTGAAATTAGGGAGAGACTTGTGGACATTGTTACAACGGGAGAAAGAACATATCGATGTTTCAAATCCCATGATCGTCTTCTTGCGACTCCCCGTCTTCGATAATCCAAAAGACAGTTGCTAGGATATCAAAGCACCGAAACATCAACACTCACTGACTTGGCAACAACACAAGCCCGCCTCTTGTATTCAAAGAGAGATACAAGAGCTATCCTTGTGCTTCTCAACCTGCTTAGATCCCACGCTGAAGAAAGTATCCTGGTAGAAGAAAAGCTCAGGGCTCGCATCTAGACCAAAGTCGCCCATCAACCCGCCATCAAACTCAACACCGCAAAAGTCGCGTCTCGTCTTACACATCTCATCCCCATCCCCCTCTCCAACCTCACGCGTCGCAGGGGACGAGACATCCGCGACAGGCATCAGCCGCCGCCCAAACCCGCCATCGCCCGAAACCGGGTTCAACGTGCTAACCGGCGACGGCTGCCCGGGGAACCGCGGAATGTCGTGCCTTAGCTCGGGGAAGTGCGCGAAGAAGTCGGGCTCCATCGTCCACGCGCGCAGGTCGCGCAGGCGGTCGCGGAACAGCGGCGAGAGGGCGTACGCCCCGAGCCGCACGTTGCGGACGTAGCAGTCGCGGAAGTCGAAGGGCCAGGCGATGCGCATGTGCTCCCGGAAGAGGTGCCAGAACTTGTTGTCGCAGTAGCGGTGCGGGTTGGTCGCGAAGCGGAGGCGTACCGCTGGCCTGTTTCGAGAGCGGGTGAGTTCTGAGTTGCGCAGGCTGTCGTGCCAAAAGAGAGGGGGGTTTCTTACCATGTGAAGTAGTCCGCCGACGGATCGTGCGATATTTCTTGTAACTGTCTAGAACCCAGTCAGCATCCGCAAGAAGAAACACAGCCACGTGACCCACGACTTGAGATACCACCTCGGCACGACGGCCGCCTCCCCCGGCGCCGGGCCAGCGTACGCCCTCATCAAGAGGTGCACCATCGACAGCACCGCCAGCCTCTCGGCCTGCCCGCACCCGGAGAAGCACAGCTCGTCGAGCCGGCGCGCCCTCCTCCACAGCGGCGTCATCCGCCCGGACCTCGTCAGGCTGTCCCAGCCGTGCAGGATGGCGCGCACGGGGACGTCCTCGCCGGCCTCGCGCTCGGCGTCCGGCATGGCCTCGGAGGCCGGGAAGGGCTCGCGCAGGATCTCGTTGCCGGCCTTCCAGTTGTTGCGGTCGACGAGGGAGCCGTCCGAGAGGCGCCGCGTGAGGGTGGACTTGGAGCAGCTGCAGAGCGGCGGCGTTTCGTGCGCGGGGTTGAGTGTCGTTGTCAGGTCGAGGGCTGTCGTTGGCGAGGGCAAGGGGTCCGGGGGGAGTGTGAGGTCTGACGGGAGCATTGCATCTGCGAGGAAGTCGTCTATGCTCATGGCGGGTTCGTTCAGGAGGCTTTCCGCGTATCCCTCGTTCTGTTCCAAGCTTTTCGCCTCGACAGGCTCTGCCGCAGGTAACGCGGGCGCAAGCATCGGCAGACCACTCATCTTCGACTCCGCAGCATCCACCACATCACACTCCGTCTGCTGCACCTGTCCCTCCGTCTCCCCCTCCTTGACCTCCGCCAGATGCCTCGCAAACAAAGACGACGTCGCCTCCATGCAGCCCGCCAGCTTGTCCCGCTGCTCCGTCACCCTTGACAGCTGCGCCATGAGCGAGACGGTCGTGGCGTTGTCGTGCCTGCGGCTCAGCTCCGCGACGAGCTTCTCGAGCTGCGCGATCCTGTTCTTGGTCTTCTCGCGGGCGATGCGCTGGGCCTTGCGGTCGGCCTCGCGCTTCTTCAGCCGCGACGAGGACACCGGGCCCGGCTGGGAGGGGGTCTGGGCTGGTGCCGGAGTGCTGGACATTTTGGCGACGGAAATCTCGAGATGATTCTGTTAGTTGCGCTGCTTCGGGCACGATGTCGTCATGCGGAGCGATGGAGGTTGAAGAGTGAAACGTGGGGAAACGGGGGGAGAGAAAGGTGGAGGACGGGCCGAAGTGCATATGGTGCGGGGACAACACACGGAGCGGGGTGGGGGAACCTCCCGGGGTGCCTCGGTAGAAACGGAGAGCGCCCTTTCTCGATCATCTGAAAAAAATCCGTCGTCTCATGTTCCTTTGCTGCGTTGGGATGTACATGTACATGCATATGCTCTAAGCCTTGCTCTCCGTCCGTCTCTTCAGGTAAAAGTAATACGTGCCAGCGTCCTTCAGATCTTTGCTATCCATGGCGCCCATCACGGTGTTCTCGTCGACGAGACGGAACGCGTCGATGATGGGAAACTTGTCGTACACCATGGCCGCGGTGACGACTTCTCGGAACTTGACCTCTCGGACCTGCTCTCTGTGAATATGAATTTGTGCTGCAGCTGTCCATGGACGCAACCTACCCGGGCATTACCGTATTGCTTCAACCAAGTCCTCTTCCCATCCTCGGCGTAAAACATGATGGCATCGACATCGTCCACGGAACGAAAGTCCTTGCCGGCCCACTTGAAGTCGCGAAGCGTCCGGTGCGTCGGGTGTCCCGTGTCGAAGCTCCCGCCCGTCCACTGCCCGACGAGCAGCTCGGGGGACACGGGCTTGAGCAGGTCGTAGACCGCTGCGACGGCAGACTCTTCGATGTGGCCTGTGGCCTCTGTCAGATTGACGAATTGCTGTTCAGGTCTATGAAGGACGTTAGATATGACCGACAATGTTGAAGAGATGCACCGCCGTTTTTGCCATGGCGGTTGATTCTAGGGTGGGCTTGCATTAAGCTCAACGGCAACGACGCCTTCACCCGTTATAAACTACCTCCAAGTCAAAGTACCTGGTCCGCGGTACCCGTGAGGGGAGCGCGGCGAGTCACTCGCACGACCCCACACTTGACTCGGCCATACGTACTGAACTACCCCAAGAAACTCACCCTGCATGATCTGGTTGCCGATTCAGGAAGGCAGAAAATCCTGACTCGACCTAGCAGAACGGCGGCGACATTGCGGACTTTAGTGGTCAAGTAGAGAAAGGCTCAAGCATCGTCCACTGTCAGAGTCCATTGTCCTGACCGGAGCCTCGGGCCCGGACCCGGTCCGGTAATGTGGGGAGCGGAACTGGAACGGCCTCCGTCTGCTCGGTTGACAAACAGAAAGCCAGCCTTCGCTCTGTGTCGCGCCCCAAATCCCTCGCGGTGGGTTAAAAACGCAGTGAAAGTCAAAGTGCCGTGGCGTGATTGGTTATTTAAACGTGTGGGAACACGAACCGCAAGGCTGCCGGGCAGTCCTATCAGTGCAGGTCGGAGAGGTACCTTTACCTATCCGCCGAAGCTCCCTCGGAGTGGGTTGAAAACGCATTTAAATGCAGATCGAGCCGTGAGACGCGCAAAATGGACACGACCTTATTCTTACAACACCATCCCCACGATGATTCATATATCAACACCCCTCCACGTAGTGCATCTATAACCGGCGAACAGTTGTGGAACCCCAAAAGCAAACTTTACCTACGCGGTCGAAGCCCTTGGGGCGGGTTAAAAATGCAGTGATCCACAACGATTGGCCGACCAGGCTGTCATGATCATCCAGAGACAGTCAACTCCCAGACCTCGAAGACAGAATCGCAAGACCGTCTTCCACAACAAACATCACAGAAAACAGTAGTGCTTTCAAATACATCTGTATTCGTCTCAAATCAATTACAAAAGAACATTGCCGTGTAGCTAGATGGTGCAGCCCTCCCCCTCAACGCCGATGTTGCAAGATATGAAAAAAAATATGTCAAAAGACAAAAAAGATGTCCTCGCAAGAGGGGAGGGGTGAGGGCAGACCTGACATATGTTTGCCCTCCCCGCCCCTCTTGCCCCCGTCTTTTAACTCCTGCGACCAAAACAGCCTCCAACAGGAGTCCGGCCGCATAATGCCAGGAACGTTTGAAATCCAAAAGGAGCCGCTGTTTATACACTATGAAACCTCGGTGGGAGTTCACCGTTAATGGTCGTACCCGGCGCCACGCTGCCATGGACTATAACACCAGGGGTTAGCAGGGGAAAAACATCTGGGATCGAGACGAAAGCTTACCTGGCGTTGTGCTGTGCGCGGAACTCGCTGCTATGCGCGTGGTGCACCGACGGGCTCAGCGGCGCGGGCCAGTCGTTGCCCGGGTGCGGGCGCGGGCTAGGCATGGGGCTGGCGTTGCGCGACTGCGACTGCGACTGCACGTCGGCAGGGAACAGCGGCATGGCGGGGCTGACGGCGACCTTGGGCTCCGACTTGAGGATCTCGAGCTCGTGGCCGGCGGTGCCGCTCTCGGTGGCCTTTTCCGTGTATTTGAGCGACTCGCGGCGGTTGTCGAACTTGTCCTCCTCGTCGTCGAGGAGGTTCTTGTAGCCCGTCTTGTCGTCGCCGGCACCTCCGGGGAAGAGGTCCATCTGCTGGGTGCGGGCCTGGGGCTTGCCGAAGGAGCGCCACCAGATGAGCACGCTCGAGACGATGATCATGATGAGCAGGACGAGGGAGAAGACGGCGTTCACGACGAAGAGGACGACGCCCACCACGCCGATGACGATGCCGGGCAGGTCGAAGACGTTGGTGAAGACGAGGAGGAACACCGAGTTGACAAAGTTGAGCGACGCGACCGAGATGTTGAACGAGTTGGTGCTCTTGTCCATGAAGGGGCGGTACACGCTATAGGCGATGAGGGCGACGGCCTCGACGATGATGATGGCGATGGCCTGGCCGACACCCTTGTGCTGGCCGAAGGCGATGACGGCGGACTTGATGAGGATGTAGACCATGAAGGGGATGACGAAGAAGTAGGCGGAGCTGCGGTACTGCACGTACAAGAATCCCCACTTGTTGAGCATGTTGGGGTCCGAGAAGAGCATGTAGGCTGGGTTCTGGTGGGCGGACTGCGACAGACGCGCGATTCTGACGATCTTGAAAGAGGCCCAGCAGAGGGTCAAGAGGGTGCCGAAGAGGAAGAAGACGGCGAGGACGACGAGGGCGGGGGAGTCGGCCTGGCCGAACTCCCAAAGGCACAAGACGGTGATGGGGGGCAGGGCGATGAGGTTGATGCGGAAGAGGATGCCCTTGATCTGGGTCAGCCACTGGCGGCGGAAGTCGAGGAAGCGCTCGTTGCGCATCCAGTTCTTCTTGGCGGCGAGCTCGCAGCCAGCCTTGAAGGCGGCGACGGAGGCGGCGATGAGGAACATGGCGGCGCAGTAGATGATGAGGCCGGTGAGGAACAGGTTGGTGGTCTCGATCTTTGCGCGGAAGGCAACGCGCTGGATGCCGAAGACGACGTAGGAGCCGTCGTCGTTCTTGATGTTGGAGCGCTTGGCAATGTTGGAAATGCCCGAAGATACGGCTTCGACAAGCTCGGTGGAGCGCTTGGAGACCTGGACGGAGACGCCCGAGAGCTCGTCGAGGAGGTTCATGGCCTCGCCGCCGGTGGCTCGCTGGTACCAGGTGCACAGGCGCTGCATCCAGTCGACGTTGATGATGCCCATGGACCACTGAAAGTTCTGGGTCCAGCGCTGGACGATGGGGGGCATGTCGACGCCGGTCATGCCGAGGTAGGCCTGGGCCTGGAAGTAACCGACGAGAGACAGCGTGTTGGCCGTCAGATGGGCGGCGGTCAAGGCATGGCCCCAGCCGGAGACGACGGCAGCGGAGATGAGGCCGAGACCGATGATGATGGCGGTGACCCATTTGACGCCGAGGAGGTCGACGGTCTTGCCGTTGGAGAAGTCGGCCTCGACGCAGGCCACCGTCTCCTTGGTGTCAGTGAGGTTCACGAGGGCGCGGACGGTGGCGTCGAGGTCGGGGATGGAGTAGGCGATGGAGGGGACAGCCTTGAGGGCGTCGCCGATGTCGAGATTGAACTCCATGTTGATCTTGCCGGGGTTCATGGGACACAGTCCCTGGAGGTTGTTGTCACACGGGTCGAGGGTCTGGCGGAGATACTCGTAGCCGTAGACGCGCAGGGCGACGTCGAAGACGACCTTGCCCTGGACGGAGACGACGGCGGAGACATTGGCAGAGACCTTGCCGTCTGACGTGACGACGACGTTGAAGAGGGAAGCTGAGAACTCGGATTGCTCCTGGCAAGAGTTGAGAGAGAGCGACTGAAGGATCTTTTCGCCGGACGCGACCGAGGGGAGCAGGAAGGCGGCAAGGAATGAGAGGAAGAAGGAGAGCTTCATCTTGGCGGGATGGTAATTCTGGTCGAGGTCAGCTCTCTGCGCTCCGTCGTCGTCATCGTCGTCGTCGTCGTCTTCGTCTTCATTGTCGTCGATGGAGGCGACGAGAGACAGGTAGGCGGGCTCACTCACAAATTATCGAACGTGCCCTGGGGGCCTGGCACGAGGCAAAATGAGAGACTGGAAGAGGATGAATGTCGTCGTCGAGTAATTATTGAATGAGCGGACGCATCGAGGCGATGCCGGGTTGGATGGGAAACGGCGAAGCGAAGCGAGGTGAGGCGAGGCGAGGCGACTTCGGGGGAGACCAGTCCAGGTCTGTCTGATCGATTCGTGTCGGGTCAGGTCAGGTCAGGTCGGATTAGGTCAGGTAGCGATCGTGGAGTTGACGTCGTCGTCGTCGTTCGTCTCGTTCGTCGTCGTTTTCGTGGCCGCGGGATGCGGAGCGTTTGGGGGAGAGTGTGTAGTTTCGACTTTCGGTGCGGCGCGGGCTCCCAGCTCGTCGGTCGGTCGTCACGGCACAGAGAGGGAGGGGAGGGGGGAAAGAGAGGGACTCGGGACTCGGGAGAGACAGTGATGAGGAGCTTTTGGGACCAACTGGGGGTGGGTTGACGGCGACAGAAAAGACATGGGCAAGGGGGGCTTGGAAGTTTGGTGGTGATAGGTGGTAGTACAGATACGTACTTTGGTAGGGTGAGGGTGGCCAAGGGGACAATTTCCCGATTCTGACTGTGGGCACCACGAGCACTGAATAGGGGGCAACACTCAGCGGCACCAAGTCACTTCACTATGTACCTAGTAAATACGCGCAACCAACTGGATGCCGAGCTGCAGCCCACGACGATCGCAGAATCCTACACATCATTACCCTCTTGGATGGTAGTTAGTTTTCTTGCAGTCTTGGTACTACTAGTATCCAGCACCATCTGCTGTAGTGTATCGATCCTCACGCTATCCGTACCTCACGGTATTTGACTCTCCCAAGCCCATCACGGCCCGTCCACGCCGTTCATTCTAACCCGTGGTCCGTGATCCTTACCTCCAGTTCAGGGTCAGGTCCCCAACATTCAAAAAGTAGCCGTATCCGCACGCTATTACCACGCAGCGCAGCGCTAATGCTACTGCACATCCGTAGCACCCGACCCGTCAGACGTCGTCCCATCAAGAAGAAAAAAAAAAAAAGTAGGTTAGGTTGTGCCTGGCAGCCTGCGTCTAGATCCATTAACGCTGCACTCACTAATGCCAGGGACAGCGGCTCGACTCAACCCCTGTCCGGCTGAGAACCTGACCGTTGGATGGGCGTTCCTCTGGCAGTAGGGGGAGGGGGGCTGTGCTGCGACTCGTCGGCTCGCCTGGCGTCGGTGGCTGCCTATCTACCTTCGCTATGGCAAATTACTGGGCAATTGATCCTCGCTCCACTAAAAGAACGCCGCTGTGTTACTACGCAGTCCGCTGTAATGGTACCTGACTAGACCTAAACGGGTGGGCTCCTTTGTGCACAGCAGCGGCACCACCACCAATACACGTGCGCTACCTTGGTACTTAGGTGCAATTCTACCACCAGTGACCAGCCAGTCACCAGTGGCAGTCGGGCAGCACGCACCTGCCGCTGGGAAGGCCCTGGGAAAGGGGGCTTGGGGGGGTGGTGGACCCCTGAAACGGACGACGAGACATTGGACTGGACGAGCCTCAACGGCCCCACTGCGGCGACACGCGCGCAAAGGGAAACTCCACGCCAATGGCCCATGGCCCATGGGAAAGGAAGGAACCGTTCGTTCGTTCCTCCTCCTCTCCTTCTCTTTTTTTGCGAAAAATAAACGACAATAAATACGACCTTCGAATTGACGGTACGTACCTCTTTTCCTGCATGCCTCAGGTGGTCCAACTCTCCTCGCCTGCGTCCCGCGGGATGCTGCTCGCTGCTCCATATGGAATATGGATACAAAGATGTCCGTATTCCAACACAACTCCAACACAACCAACACAAGCTGACCTCTTCACAACTTGACGACTTCGCTCTTCACAATTCTCTGACCCCCTATTCTCTCCACCCCCTTCTCGTGCACCTACCCGCTGCCAAGACTGCCAACCCGCGCCAACGTCGCCCAGATCTCCCATCGCCAGCATCAAGAGGGAAAAACACCGCATTGGCAGCGCTCCACGGCAAATCATTCTAATATGGAGCCTTGTCCGCGTATCGCTTTCGCGATCCCGACTCTCCTTGTCAAACCCCCTTCACCCACCGCCAAGTCTCGCCAATGCTTCCTCCCATAACTGTCGCTGCACTGCCCTCCTCTGCTCGCCGTTGCCCAGATTGCTACTTTTTCTCTCGACACCACAGCTCAACGATCCGCACCACCGTCGCCCTTCAAGCTTTGCCGGATTCTCTCGAGTCGTCCGGCCTACGCCAAGCTCGACTCTCCCTCGCGACGCCTGGTTTGCCTGCCAACTTCGGTCATCTTGTACGCACCCACCTACACGCCGCTCCACCGCTTCACCACCACTTCTTGCTGTCCCTCTCGCCAGTTTGCCGCATCGCCGCGTTCCAGCTTGCCTTGCGACGTGTGTCTCCCCACAAGCAGCCACCGCACAATCTGAGGGAACGGCTTGGCGCACTCGACCGCCCTTATGACAAGGCCAGGACGGCCCCCGCCGGTCAACCGATATGCCATCTTCGCGTCGCGTCGCACTAGCAGTTCGAACGCCTCTGCCCGCCCATCGAGCATGCAGCCATCAGCGCCAACCCTTCTGCCGCTCCCTCTGCGTCCACGTCCGCCCCGCACTCCACGAGCAGCTTCGCCGTTTCCAGGTTCCCCGACACGACCGCTGTCGCGAGCAGCGTGCTCGACGATGTGTTACGGTGGTTGTGGTTCGCCCCGGCCTCCAGTTGGCACCCCGCAATCTCGACCAAGTTGTTAAGTGCTGCATCGTGGAGCGGCGTGATGGTCTCGATACCGCCGGACGCGTCTGGGTCTGCCCCGTGCTGTATCAGGAACCTGCACGACCATCTCGAGGGACTCCTCCGTCACGGCGATGAGGGGCGTCGCGTTTTGCTTAAAGAACGGCATAAAGTGGTCTGATCCCACGCGCTGGTTGACCACCTCTATGATGGTGGCCTTGGACAGGCTTTCAGAGTAGGTCTGACTACCATTGGGATTCGGACTCGCCTCGTGATTCTCGTGTTTGATGACGGTATGCGGCGAGACCCTGGGCCGCCGTAACATCTCCATGAACCACCTTGGGTTTGCCTGAATGTGGTCTATGATTAAAAGTGCCCCGGACGTCCCCGAACTCATCGCGACGCAGTGCATCGGGCCGAGGGCCCAAAGCTGCCACTCCGATGACAAGAGCTTGTGATGACTCCCCCGGCCCCCGGCTAGCCGCCACGTAGCAATGTGAAATGCGTGACAGGACCCATTGTTGAAGTGCAGCGGCTGGGAAAAGTGGCGATGGCACCGGTTCGCCACGAAGTAGGACCTCATGCCCGCGTCGAGGAACATGCGGCAGATCTCGAAGCGCTTCTGCTTCAGCGCGAAGATGACTGGTGAGCACTTTCCGCACGTCATCCTGATCGAGTCGCACACCGAAGGTTTGGCCACGGCCAGGATCCTCTGGCACGCTGATGTGTGCCCTTCATTGATTACCGTCTCCAGCAGAACCCAGCCATTTCACGGCGCCCTTTGCCCTCGCCCTTGGAAAACATATCCGAGAGGGCAGACGTTTGTGAAACGACAAGGGGGTTGACCAGATCGAAGATGCCCTGGAAGCCAGCCTTGGCCGCTGTCGCGAAGCCATCTGTCAGGTACGCCCAGCCCTTGTCGTCCTTCGGCCGCAGCTCGAGGAACAAGCGGACAGAGTCCATCTTGTGGTGCCGCACCGCCAGCATCAACGGCGTGATCCCTTGGAAGTCCCTGGCGAACGGGTCCGCTCCGTTTTCAAGCAGCGCCCACACGAAGTCGCCTTGGAAATGGAGGCTTGCGAAGTGCAACGGCGTCCAGTGCTTGTGCATCGTGGTAGCGTTGACGTCCTGCTCGAATGCTGTCACCAGGAACGGCATCACCGTCGAGTGGCCCTCGCCGGGGTTGGTGCATCGTGTGGTTCAGTTGTGCTCGCCGTTAAGGGCATGGATCATCTCGAGGATGCTAATGTATCCGCGGGTGTCAGCCCTCCGACGGTCTGCAACGGCGCGCGGCAGGCTTTCTGCAGGGTCTGCACCAGCTCAGGCGAGGCGGAAGCATTCATCCAGTGAAGCGCGGACCGGCCCGCGTCGTCGACGAGACTGGTATCGACGCCGAACTCGATCAGCTTTGATGCCAGCGGCTCGGACCCCCATGCGGCGGCGATATGGAGGAGCGGCGTTGGGCTCTGGAGGTACTCTGGGTCTTTCTTGCAGATGTCGAGCATGTGGAGGGCGCAAGAAGGAGGCCAGGCGTCCAATTTGGATTGTTCCCGCATCTGCTCGAACGGGTAAATGACGGCCTCCGCAATGGGCGTCCTGCCCCCTTTCATCAGACCCCTCAGATTCTGGTCCCGGTGTTCGTCGTGTTCGTTGAGACAGTCGATGAGAGGGATGTCCGAGTTCGCCGCGGCCAAGTGCCAGACGTTCCTCCCGCAGTCGTCCGTGTCTGTCGTGCGTGCCCCGTGGTCTAGCAGAATTTTCAAGATCTCGGGGGACTCGGAAAGCATCAGAGGCGTCTGGTCGTTGATGTTTCGCGCGTGGACGTCGATAGTCTCAGGCGAGGACTTGAGTATCATCTCAACCAGGTTGAAGGAGTTAGCTTCGACGGCAAAATGAAGCAACGTGGTCCCTTTGATCGGCCGGGACTGCACTTCGCCGCTTTCGGAGGTCGATGCTGTTGTCTCGTCAATGATAAATGCGTTCGGGTCCCAACGAGGGTCCTGGATGAGCCGTCGCAAGACCTTCAAGTCGAAATTTTGCACCGCGTCGTGGACGGTGGTGATGTACCTGTCGTCCGTGATATCGAGAGGCCAAGTTCCGGGGCCAGTGTCCGCGCATTTCAGCTTGTGGCGGTCGATGATGTCGCAAACGGCGTCCACCACCGAGCATATCCCCTCGTAGTTCTCAGATTCTTTGATACTTGTGTCTAGCAGGTGAGGTAGCACCTCCTCAAGGAAAGGCTGAGAGAATTTGGGCAGCTGTGGGGGCCAGTACTGATCAATCCCAGCGTCTCCCTGGAAGAGCCGCCCAAATGTCTCGTCAAAAACTAGGGCCATCTCCACAAACAGACCCGGGTCTTGTAGCGAGTGACAGACTATGAAGGCCATTGTCACCACCGAGAAGTAGTCGCCTGGGCCTACTGTTTCTGGGTCGGCTTTGCGGAAGGAGTTGAGCAGCATGGCGATGGTCTCGGCTTGGTGGACCGAAGGAATCATGTCAACTGCGAGTTGCATGGGGCCATCGATTCGTGCCAGCAGAGCGGTCGGTCCTATGAGGGCGCAGTAACAGGCCATACCGAATGGACTCTTCTCTTTGACGGCATCTCGATCGGCCTCTGACATGAGCCATTGGCATAGGCTAGGCAGACCTAGGGCGGCGGCAACGTGGAGCGTCCGGAGGGATGGAGAAGAGACGTTACACATAAGGTCTATCAGCGGCTTCGTCGACAATACTCTAGATTCGGCATCAAAGTGATGTGGCCACTGTTGCCGGGCGTACTCCAGAACCCAGTGCTCAAAGTTGGCCGTCTTTTTCGGGTCGAACAAACGCTGGAGATCTGGTCGAAGTTCGTTCCAGTACTTCTCGGCAAATTGCGGCAGTCGACGTGCGCTGGAAGCATACGATGGATGTGTGACATTCCTCTCGCGGACGTAGAGCCTGTGGGCGTGGTACTCCTTTGGTTTGCTCGCGGCCACTTCCCCTAGCAGTTCGGCCAGACATGCCCTAGCGGCGCTTAGAGAATCGTCGTCTTGGGTATCACAGGCCAAGCACGGTTTGGGCCGCAGCTCTGGCATGCCTGCAGAGGACAAGCTGAGCATCAAGGCATGGAGAGAGTCGTTTTCCGCGGCGCTTCTGAGTCTGTCCAGAATCTTGCGAAGGGCTACTAGTATCCTAACATCGGCGTGAGTATCATCTTGATGTTGCCTAAGCTCGCCGAGCGTGGCAGTTGCGATCCCGAGCACAGAGCGGTCAGGAGACAGAAACGGGTTTTGGGATGACGTCTCGCCGTCTGGCCAGTCGAGCTCACCGACAAGTAGTCGGAGGCTGTGAAGAGCGCCGCAGAGAAGTCTGAGAGTAATGGTGATATGGCGATGATGGTCAGGTTTGTCTGTGTCGCTGTGGAGGCTGGAGCGATACGCGGCTTCGGTCTGAGCGTAGACCTCGTCGAGGGCCTTGCTCAAGTCCATTTGATGCGGTTCGGTGCGGTTGACGGTTGTCCAGTCTTCAACACGATTAAGACGTAATAAAAGAATTGCATACAAGAAACGAAGTAGATTCAGAGCTACAGAATGTGGAGCGCCGATGGTTGAGCGCACTCTGGAGACGAACAACTGCTTCGAGCTGGTTTATGATGGATGGAAGTTGAAGATTACGATCTATCCACGATCCACGGAAGAAGGATGTGCATAGGCCACAGTACGTCTCGGTTGGCCGCTGGCCGTTAGTGGTGGGTACATTGGTGGCGTAAGGCTGACGCGGGGTGCTTGGGTTCCTTCACAGTGTTCCCAGCACTGGACAGTGTCATCAGCCCGAAGCTTTTGATTATGTAAGTCCACAGTAACACACCTCGCTGGCTGACGAGACACTCAGGACCGAATTGCCGTCCAGCACCAAGACACATGATGCTGCTTCTACTTAAATAATGTCAATTTGCTTGTCTGACAAGAGTTTGCTCCAACCGAAGAGATCGTCAATCTAAAGCGCAATAGGACACATGCCGTTGCACGGCTGGCTATGCTAGTTGCGATATCGAGGACCCCTTCGGAAGAGATTTGTGTTTCTTTTTTAAAAGAAAACAAGAGAAAGACACCGGTCTTCTATTTAGACAGCTATAAGAGACATTCTACCATTTTCTTGTGTCACGTTATCGGAAACATCGCTCTTTCATTACCTCCCGCACTGGAAACTGGCACAGAAATCCAGCCAGACCCCAACTGCTGCATACAAGCGCTGCGGCATAATCGTCGAGGTTTGCTTCTTCCGTACGTAGAATTCTTGTTATTGTCGGTGAAAAATGGCCAAGTTTGGGTCCTATGGATAACTCTATCCGGAATAGAGTTGAGAGGTGCATCAAAGAACACTCTACTAGCATCGTGGGATCGGACTAAAAGCTTCAGCGGATCGCCAAGAATTCCGACGCTTTTGGACCGGTCAATACTAAACCTGCCGGTTCTACTGTCTAGTTCAGGGCAACTGCTCATGTGCCAGGTTGATCACTTTGGTGGAGAAATGGCTTCTCTGCCATTGTCCCGGCTGTCCGGCACTTGGAGCGCCCTAGTTGACAACTGGAACTTCAAAGTTTGCTACTGGAAGCCAGACATCCGATTTCCGCACTTATGTCGGTATAGGCCTTCTCGACGCGCCCTAAAGTGCTTTGTTTCGATGTAGGCAGTTGCGCAAAGTCTCGAGATGGCGATCTTGGAGTCGGACAAGGCCTTGGTCCCATCGTGGCTCGAGCGTGCCGGAGCTGGCAGCCCCGAAATAACATTTTTGAGTTCAACGTCACCTACCATCGACGGTCTCGTGGGCCGTTGAATGAGAAGTCCGGGGGATCTCGCATGGTGGCTGGCACCGCGAACGGCCTGTCTTTCATCTCTCTCTCTCTCCAACCCCGTAGCCTGCTTGTTAGGCCCGGCCGCCCGGCAGCTGAGTGAACACTCCGTGATCAGAGCGCTTGTGTCTGAGTAATGCGCAAGGTACCAGACGCCGCCACTGCGGGGAGAAGGTTCTTTGACTTGTGCGTGGAACAGCGAGCTATGAACTCCGGAGAGCACTCCGGAAGACAGGTGACGGCGGTTGCTCAAGTACCTTACCTTAAACAGACATCTTCTGTAGGTAACTGAGTCATTTATGCTGTCACGCGATGCATGTTCAGAGGTCGCTTCTGGTCGCATTATGACAGAGCCAACACGTTTGTTATCTTCCCAAGATAGTACATCAATCAATGCCGGGCCTCTCTCTACCTTTGATTCGACTGTTAATAATACCTTACCTATCTATATCCCAATTTCCCTGGAGATGACAAGGCAGTCAACATGGCAGACAACAAACTCTATGTATCTCTAGGCTTTTGGCCGAGGCCAGCCACCACGTTGCAATGCATGAAACCCACTGATTGACGCTGGGGTTCCCCGCAATCTCACCGGTGCAGGGCGCTAGGGGATGATTTACTTCTCACTACCGGTGAGGCTGGCCAGAGATTTGACTTGACGGATGGATGAATGGATGGATGTGATGTGATGATGTCTGAGTCTGAGCTCAAGGCGGTGTAAGTGCAGGCGTACAATGTGCCAGGTATTAGGTGGAGGAGGAAGAAAAGGAAGGCACGACAGCACTGTGTGAAGTGAGGTGTTGTTGGCGTGATGTCCCACTGTGTCCCCCCCTTCAATTTTCCTCCTCTACTACCACCACCACCACTACCAACACCAAACCACCAAACAACCACCACTACTGCTACCACCACCAGCCACACCACCTTTGGGCGCAAGTCTCGCCCGCGCCTCTCTCCCACGCAGCAAAGTCACACAGACCGCCGTGTCGTTCATCTCGTCTGAACACGTTCACGCGGGTTCCCATCCATCCGATTCCCATCCCATCCCTGCAAGCACCGTCTGATCGTCTTCCCGCCCGGACCGGACGATGGATTATCGTCGACGTCTCTCCAGCATGGACCTCGCGCGATGCCTCCATCGGTGAACGCCGGACTCGATGCTGATCGCTCTTCACCTGACGGCAGACCAAAAATACAGAGCTGAACCAGGCGGGAGGACCAAGACCTGATACGCCCAGCCACGAGCCAAACGCATAGCCGTCCCTTTTTCCCGTCCGCTTCCTTTCCCGCCCCTCCCTCAACGAGTGAAGCCGCCCCTCTCTTCCGTCTAGTCGCGATGGTCGCCGGGTCAGGAAAGGGAAGAAGGGAGGGGAGACCAGCGAGGTCGGCAAGACTACGCAACCCGTCTCGCGGATACCGTTGTTTCCCGGCCGAAAAAAAGACGCCGCGGCGCATCACCTAACGTTCGTCTGCCCCCCTCCTTTCCATCAGACAAACGAATCCGGTTGTTCGTTGCCAGTGGACAGACAACATGTCCCATCTGATCTGCGACATGTCGATTACAGCCGAAACATTCATTTGTGCTGAAACGCCCACGCGGCATCCCCGTCTTGCCTCTCGCTCGTCTGGCTCCAAAATCCTGCCGTCGGTGTCCGCGTGTCCGCACAGCTACGGACACTGTCAAAAGGATAACCCCAACAACGTCCAGCTGCAGCCGTCGGCCTGGTTAATTAATTTTTGTTTCCCAGTATCCGAAGAACACCCTACTCGACTGGTGTTGACCGCCCCTTCAAGCCAGCCCTCAAGTCGTGTGCCTCCCGACTGCAGCGTGCGACATCCCATCGCCGCCACCGATCAAAGCGTCGCAACGGCGTCGCACCCCTTCATTGCGCTCGCGGCAGGGACAGGCGTCCCAGCCAGGCGGTCTGGGAGTGTCTGCGAGACCCAAAATAGCCCCCCTCTGCAGCCGTGCTACTCCATCGTCACGCAATGGCGGGAGATCGCCTCCCATGTGGTCCCAGGATTTCCTGGTCAACCCTGCTCGCCTCGGCGTCCCTTTGTGTTCGCCGTCATCGACGCCAGACTTCAGATGGCAAGGTTGCCAACCCCCCCTTCTGCGTATGTTGACGCTAACAACACGAAGCACTGGACTGAGGAGGTCCGGGATACCGAGCTTCTCGACGCCGCCACCATCCAGGCCAGCCGTGACGCACGTCCTCCCTCTTCATTGCTTTTTCCAATCAGGCCTACCTACACTACACCACTATGCAGCTTGCTGCTGGATGCCTGCCCGTCTGCGATGGCAAGGCCTGGAACGACATGATCAATGCTTAGCCCAGCCCTTGAATCCACGAGGCCTGCGGCGCATCCCCCATTCAGTATTCAGGCTTGCATTTTAGTCCTGCCGGCATAAGGAGGGAAGGTGGTGATCGACACTCGCGCGCTGTCTGCCGTCAAACCGCGACCGCCTACGCACGTTCCGAGCTTCGAGGGAGGTCATTTGGGGAAATGCCCCAGGGGAACGCTGAGCGGGCGCCGTCTGCCGTGTGCCTGTTTGTTCAGGGCCAAGCTTGGAGACCACGAAGAGCCCGACCTTTCCCCGCAAGTTCGTGGCGTCGCCCTAAGACATCCTTCTTGCCATGGCGTTTGACAAGCCTGGCACAACACCAGAGAGAAGGTCGACCAGTGCGAGTCAGTCCGTCTATTCTATAAGCAACTGCGTCGGCCGTCTTTTCCATCTCTGGCGACCCCTCCTGTCGGTGGCATGTGGCATTGGCGTCCGTCACTTTGTTTCTTTACCCAACGTATGATGCAACGGTAGTCTTTGTCCAACGTCCAATAATCCCATATTTTTCTTCCTAAACTACTACTTAGAAACCCATCTTCTTTAATCACACTTGCTTTTTCTTCTTTTTCTTTTTTCCTCTCCTTCGCTCGGCTCTGCCTGCCTAACGGCTATCACAACCTGATTGAAACGTTCCGTTTCCCGACGCTCTTTACCTTTCGATCTATCATAACCAACAACATGTCTTCTATGTCGAGGCGATCGCCGGTGACGCCACCCTACGATGATGATTACAACCAAAGTCCCAAGAGCCTGCTGGAGCCGGGCCTGAAAATTTCACCTCCGTCGGCCTGTCTACCGGTCCCGACCATGACCTTCTCGCCCCCAGGCACCCCCCGCAGCGCCCGGCCGAACAAGGTGTCTCTGCGACTGAGGAGCAACTCGGGTCTTTCGCTGCACACCAACGAAGAGGCCTTCCGCCGTTACACCGACTACAACCCCGACGGATCTCCTAGATCTCCGACTTTCGGCCCCGGAACGTGGTCCAGTCTTGATAGCGTCTCGACAAGTCTGCGCCGGAGCTTTGGTCCGCCAGTTATGGAGGTGGAGCCTACCGAGACGCTGCCTATTCCTGATTTCTTAGGGCGAGAGGTCTTTCAGATGATTCTGGGCAATGCTTCGACCTCGCAACGGTTTTTCCAGTTTGCCCAACACCGCGGGTGCGGGGCCGATATCGAGTTCCTCCTGAGAGTCGAGGAATATTCCCGTTGCCTGACGCAGTTTGGCAAGCAAGCCACGGCGATGCCAACGCCCATTAACATGCCTTCTCCCGTCACCAAGTCGCTCAACGCCGACATGAAGCAGTTGACCGGCGCCGTTCTCCCCGGCCTCGAGTCCCTTTTTGCGGAATCGAAGCGCTGTGTCGAGCAACGGGTCGCGCGGTCCATATACCCTGCTTTTGTGAAGAACCAGTTGGCGCTCTGCACTTCTGCAGCGCTGACGACCACGCGTGGGCCAAAGTATCCCGGCCTTCGAGAGTCCTTCTGTCTCACGGATGCGCTGAGCCCGGAAAACCCCATCATCGCCGCCTCGGACGCGTTCGTCTCTCTGACGGGCTATTCCAAGATTGAGGCTCTTCCGCGGAACTGCAGATTCTTGCAAGGAGGGCTGACCGACCAAGACGCCATCAAGCGCATTCGTGACGCTGTTTCGAGAGAGGAGGAATCGATCGAACTGATTCTCAATTACCGACGAGACGGCACTCCCTTCTGGAATCTCCTTTTTACATGCCCGTTGCTGGACTCATGCGGCAAGCTTCGATACTATCTCGGCGGCCAGGTAAACGTGTCGGACAGCATCGAGGGATACAACGACCTGCTTCGCGTCCTGAACTTCGGACCGGCCCTGGAAGAAGCACCAAAGGACGATAGCACCGGTCGGGAATCGCGATCCAGCAGGCGGATGAGCCGAACGGGCAGCCGCGAGCGGAAGACGGAACGCCGGACAAGTCTCCGCAACCGGGATAGTCTGCACAATAAGGGACCCAAGAAGAGTCTCTTTCAACCGTTCCGGAAAAACACGACGCATGCCAACAATAGGGAAAACCAGGAGAACGCGTCACCGTCGCAGGGCGTTGGCCTTGGCCTCGAGGACTTGCTAACGGCTTCGGGCTCTGAGGAACGCCTCTCGCTCGGCAGCCAGGCTGAAACGGTTTTCGAGGCGTACAGCCGCTTTATCGTCCTGCAGAACACCGAGGGCCCGTCGGGTTTCCCGCCAAGGACGTCGTCATTGCCGGCCGATCCGAGCAAGAGAAAGGCCGCGCAACTCAGCGTCGCCTTTTGTTCCGCCGGGGCGCTAGAGGTGCTTGGCCTCGGTCCCATCGCCGATAACATCACACACCGGGACATCTTCAACATCCTCTCGGAGGTCGCCGATTCGCCGTCGATCACAAAGAGTTTCAAGAACACGGTACGCGAACGGGTTGTCCGGGACGGGAAGTCGGCGACGCTGGACATCATGCTGGGCGGCGGGTACCTCGCCCGGAAGGGCAGCCTCATCGGGCTCGGCGGGCGCTCGTCCAAGGACGGCTCTGACGGTAGCGGGAAGAAGCACGGAAGGCCGGTCAGCAGGTCTGGCTTCGCCAGCCTTGTCGGGGACGCGGGCAAGATGGAAAAGCTCACGAGCTACTGGACGCCGCTGAAGAACGCCGAGGAGAAGGTGGAGTGGATCGTGCTCATCATCGCACCGACGAAATGAGACGGCGACCCAAGTAACATATCCTGTAATTATAATGTATATAAACGCGAGTGGGCGATGGGACATACGACAGGGACGGGCAGTGGCTGCTGGGTTTAGATAGATACCTCCGATACCTGCAAGACGGGTCCTGCGCCAGCGGGATTCCGATTTGATCAATATGATGCTAGTATGAGCTGTATTGAAATCATGAGAGGCTGATCAAAAATTAAGACTGAGTCTTTAAGCTGTGCCATAAGTGACGATTCCACCTGACCAACTTGATTCAAGGTAAATATGCTCGAAGCGTTCCTCAGACGAATAACTTGGATTGTTCGGAAGGAAAGCCTTGAATTCCTCCAAATTTTGCGCAAGAGCGCCTGACTTGGGATGTTTGCTAAATGTCCATGTTACAACGGCGCTCTTAGCCCGGTGGAATGTTGCAAAAGAGGCACGTTTTGAAATGATGAATACAACAAAGCGTTTGCGTCCATATGGGGCATGCATAAAGACAGTTCCGTACCTGAGCTGGGACAAAGCGGTTGTTTCCGTCGTTGTCATTGACGTTGCAGTAGCCGTTGAGTTCCAACGTCACCGGACCGCTTACTGCAACGCGTTTCTCATGTCTGCGTGTAGATATCTATCTAGTAACACAGTCCCAAGTTATCAGTATCTAGTACCTAATTCACGAATCGTAAGAATCACGTCGTAGAGAGACGTTTCTGATAAAAGCAAAGGCCGAATCTCGCGTTTTCATAGGGCGGGCAAGCTACGTGGCGGTAGGTACTCACCGCGTTGTGAGAGGAGTATGTCGGCCGTCCTATGCGTCTTTTCATTACCGTAAACTTGCCCAGACGCCAGACATCAAGAGCTTTTGATCCGTGGTATTTGACGTTGCAGCTTTCAAACCTAGGTAACCATGGCAACTTTGTCTTAAATTCCTTTAAAAAAGGAGCTTTGCGCAGGGTCGGTCAATGTTGTGCTGTGCCAGTGTGGCTTCGCCGTCGCATGTCTCTGGGACTTTCAAGTCACCCCCAGAAGGGGGCATTGTGGATCGTGAGAATGCTGCGATTTGTTGCATCTACTATTTCACAAGCTCAACCGGCAAGGTATACTTGGAGCTCATATTGACCTAGGGCCCTCCATGTACGTTCTTGACCCCTGGATTTCTCCGCCAGCCACAAAGTAAGCAGATAAGATGGATCGGCCGTAAACATGACGGTATTAGCTGGTTATCAGCATTTTAAATGATCACTGTGGATTGTTATGGCGACTTCGCATGTGGTCGAAACCAAAGTGCAAAGCTCGTGATTTGAAAGCACATGCCGAGTTCCAACTCCCGGGCCTGGGATGTTGACATTCTGAATCTGGCCATGCCTAAGTAAAGCCGCAGCGTGTCATCGAATCAATTCCCTTACGAACACCATGACAGGAAACCTGCCGGAGTTCATCCGCGATTAAGTCTCATTTCTCGAAACCAGGTTTGAAGTGTAAGCCACCACCTGAACCTACGGCAAGCCATTCAGGCGGGGCCGATTGCGCTGGGAATAGCCTCGTCCTCCACGATACACCATGCAATTCCTTATCAGCAAACCCAGAGGAAGGGGGCTAGATTGTCTGCCTGCCAAAATCTTGCGGAATTTGTTAAGCATCCCCGGCGCCGATGCGATGAGTCGGTCAAGTAGCCGGGATCGACGATTCGCGAGATCATAGATGACTGACAACCGCTTTGCTCGATGTCGAAAAGATTGAAAGCAACTTCGTCAGAGACAACCATGTCCGAGGCAGTGGATCGGGAGGAAAGAAGCTTCGACCGTGCATTCAGTCGCTTATCATGGCTCCTTTCTGCTCCTAGCCACGTTGTTCACATGCTGGGCTTGCCCTGTCCTTCAGTGAAACTTGGTTTGCTCTGATATTTGTATTTCAAACCGAGTAGTAACGCAGAATCATGATAGCAGAAGATGAACACCATTGGCCAGAGGAGTCTGCGAGAAACTCGTCCTCGACCAGTTGATATGCTGTGGCCTACGCTGGCCACCACGACCGGAAGTGGACAGAGTTTCCTGAAGACCCGGGCCCGCTCCCCCTTTCTCTCCAGCTGCCATACCCATCGGGGGAAATTGCGGTAAGAGGACCAAGAAAGAGGGCGAGCCAGATCCGAGGTCTCGACCACGCTGCAGGCGCCGGGGGAAAGGGGTATCCCGTCCTGCCATCCATCTCACATGGACTGCGGGGATCAGACGAGATCCGGGGGAATACGGGTGCGGGATCAGCTCAGCACAATAAGGGAAGGAGGATGGGAATTCTGCTGGTAAGAGCTGCTACTGCTGCGAGTTGATGCATGTCATAAGTTCACGCACGAACACGGGGAAATGGAACGTTGCCACGACAGAGCAGCTTGCTTTCCCCGCCGAAACCGTCCTGCACCCCAAGAACCGATCCTCCCCCGCCCAGGAGCCTATCCGATCAATGGCGCGAGCAAAAACCTGGAGATGTTCTAGAAGTGCGGGAGCGATGGGAGATTGGGCAGATCAAGAAAAAATGGCGGGTTAATGCAAGAATCCTCATGCAGCGAAGGGGCAGATTTGCTCCCAGACTAACAAATTTCGGTGCAGGTCGTCGGCGGTAGGTGTGGAGCGGGAACTACGCGGGGAAAAGGGCCGAAAATTCGAAGCAGAGCCTCCACAGGCCAACTGGGACGTCAACATTAGTCAAACCGGTGCCAAGTGGAGATTATAACGTAAATATTAGCCAACTGGGTGGAGTTGGGACCGTAATGCGCTGAAAAAAGTTTTATGAGGCGTACTTGACAGGTTTGCTGCTGAGCGGGATCATTTGCAGTGCTCAAGCCATCATCGGCCCATTTATGAATGTGGTGGTGGTGGTTGTTCAAGTTGTGGTTGTGTCGTTGGGGGGCCGGGGGCGTTTAGAGTTGACCCCCTCTGCGAAGTACCGAACTTAGAGTTGAGAGTTAACTGAACTCAACTCAACTAGAACCGGCCGACAACGGGACGAAAACAGAGACAGCAACAACTCCCGATTACACGATCCGCAGTGTCCTCGGATGCCGGAAGTTCCAAAGACCAAAAGAACCGATCCGGCGGAAGGCTTCCGTGAGCGGTGGGTTGCGGCTCCAGTCTCAGTTCCTGGAAAACCATGGGTCCAGAGTGGCCCATTGATCATCAAATCAACCACACTGGCACAGAACCCCCCCAAAAAGGGCCCGCCACGCCGAGTGGGCCGAGAAAAGAGCGGGTACCGAGTCAGGTTTTCCTGCGCAAAGGGACCATGCGAGCGGCGCGCCAGAGAACGGCCGACCCCCCCGGATGCGCGTCCAAAACGTGTGAGGCGGCGGGCGCCCCGAGATCGCCTCGGGAGGTGGCTCGTATGACAGTTCGCCTCTCTGCTTTTTAATCTCTGGAGGCCGATCACGGCGCGTTTTGTGGATTATATCAGGAATACGGCGCCCGGGTCTGGGGGAAGACTCATAAGCTTTGCTTTCGAGTGATTCTGCTACCGGCTTCCTCTCCTCTTACACGCCTCCCTTCCACCACCACCCATCTCTCCCACCTGACCTCACACCACCCACCAGACATTTGCTTTTCTGGTCTGTCAGGCTATAGCCCACAAGATTGTTTCATATTTTCTTGCGGCTGGGATCGAGAAAGAGCGTTGAGTTCGAACGACCGACCACACCCAGATTACCCCCTATAGTGAGCTTCTCGTCGGATCTCACGCAGCAACACCAGGCGAACCATGGGTAACGCGGCGGACGTCAGCAACAACACCCCGGAGATGGAGGAGGCAAGGAAGAACGCCCAGAAGGCGGCCGAGGGCGCCGACCCGGTGCCGGCCTACTCCCCCGAGGAGGACAACAGCGTTTTGAGAGGAGTCGAGGGCGAGCTGATCGACTACAAGACCCTGTCGTGGTGGTACGTCTCCCTCTAGAGGTTTCCCTTGCTACTGGGTGCAAGACGAGTGACTGACCCTTGAACCACAGGCAGGGTGGCATCGTGCTCATCGCCGAGACCGTGTCCCTCGGAATTCTCTCTCTGCCTTCCGTCCTGGCCACCGTCGGCCTGGTCCCCGGCATCATCCTCATCCTTCTCATGAGCGCCCTCTCGACGTATTCTGGTCTCGTCCTGGCCGAGTTCCGCAAGGCCTACCCCTCCGTGCAGAACTTTGGCGACGCCGTCGAGGTCATCGGCAAGTCCATCGGCATGGGCCAGCTGTTCCAGGAGGTCTTCGGCTGGGCGCAGGTCACCTTCCAGGTCTTCGTCATGGGCAGCCATCTGCTCACCTGGACCATCTGCATGAACACCCTCACCAACTCGTCCACCTGCACCATCGTCTGGGCCGTCGTCGGTCTGGCCGTCTTCGCCGTCTGCAACTTCCCCCGGACGCTCAAGTACACGAGTTACATGTCCATGGCCTGTGAGCAGTTCCCGCGTCAGATCTGACGGAGGGATCGAGAGAAGAGAGAAAAGACCTGTGTGCTGACTTGCATCGCAGCGTGCCTTTCCATCACCCTTGCCATGCTGATGACCCTCGGTGACGTCGCCGCCGAGCGTCCCATCGGCTCCGGCAGCATCGAGGTCACCCGCCAGATCGGCTTCACCGGCGCGTTCCTGGCTGTGACCAACATTGCCATTGCCTTCTGTAAGCGCAACCCCTTCCCTGCCGTTGTCACCATTGCTAACCCCCTGCTCCAGCCTCCCACTCCTGCTTCTTCAGCGTCATCAGCGAGTTCAAGGAGCCCGAGGACTGGCCCAAGGCCCTCGCCCTCCTCCAGATCGCCGACACGACGCTGTACCTCCTCGCCGCCATCGTCATCTACGTCTTCGTCGGCCCCGACGTCCCCTCCCCGGCCCTCTCCGCCGCCGCCTCCAAGACCATGCGCAAGGCCATCTGGGGCGTCGCCATCCCGACCATCGTCATCGCCGGCGTCATCTACGGCCACGTCGCCGCCAAGTACATCTTCTCCCGCATGTTCCGCGACACCAAGCACATGATCCGCCGCACCAAGCTCTCCGGCATCGTCTGGATCGCCATCGTCGTCGGCATCTGGGCCCTGTCCATGATCATCGCCGAGTCCATCCCCGTCTTCAACAGCCTGCTCGGCCTCATCTGCGCCCTCTTCGCCTCGTGGTTCTCGTACGGCCTGCCCGGCATCTTCTGGCTGTGGATGCACTACGGCAACTGGTTCTCGTCCGGCAAGCAGACCGTCCGCTTCATGGCCAACTTCCTGCTGTTCCTGACCGGCCTGCTCATCTGCGTCCTGGGCCTGTGGGCGTCCATCGAGGCCATCGCCACCGAGAAGGCGACGAAGCCGTGGTCCTGCGCCTCCAACGCGGCGCGGTAAACGGTTCAATGATTTTTTACGCGCTATTGTATAATGCTCATGTAGTAAAAAACGTCGTTTAAATAGTTAATATCGGACTGGACCCTGGGTTGGTCTCATCTGCGAGATCACTAATCATCACTTGTACACACCACGTGCATGCATGCGTCGATCCGGGGTAGTGGGGTTGACAAGGGACGCATCGCATCAAGCACTCGATCACTTCAGGGATTGGCAACAGACGTATACACTTTGCTTGTTTCATTTATCCTAGACTCCTCAACCGTTGTTCTTCCCCATCCGGAAACAAAAGATGTTGATCGTCCCGTCCGCTTGTGTGCAACATGTCGCGCCCAGGTCCTGTACCGCGCCACCGAAGCAGTTGGGCTTGCAGTTCCGCAGATGTTCTCGCACTGCATGCCAGGTTCCCGTGGTTAGCAAATACGCGCGTGCATGTTATACATAACCCCGAGTCGAGATGGAAAGTATGAGAAGTGACGGGTGATGTTCGTTCGCTGGCGAGCTCACCTTGCTCTTGGTCCCCTTGTCAGCCGGGCAACTGCCGTCTGAAGGAGCGCCTGCGCAGAAGATGAAGGCGGCGGAGGCGGGGAGGGCGAGCTGCAACAGAGTTGCGATGGCGAGCGTGGTCTTGGCCAACATAGTTGTTTCTATGTGATGTGCCTCTACTTATTGGATGTTGAATACTGAAACAAAAGTCGGGGCATGAAAGTACCAAGAGATGAAGTCGACGCTGTGATCAATAATCTGAAAAGAAAAGGCCAGGAAGAGTTTATTGAGTATTTATATGTCTTTATCTTTTCCTCTTGTTCGCCGGCCCCGTAGTCCGTTCCATAAAAACCAGCGCTACGACTTTACGAGAGTACGAACTCGCTTTCGGTAGTCTTAGACGTTGTCCGGTTCGTCCGAACCGGCTTCGCGGGATGGCTTATGTCTCCGGTCCGGGGTGACATCGTAGGGGCGGAACTCGTCCAATGCAGACATTACTCGCCAACTCGCGCGACAAATGCGTCTTTGTCAGCGGAAACGCTAGAAAGTCAGTGTAGAGCGAGCTCTCATACGCGGACTAGAGCAATACATTGCCGGTCAAGGTTACGGCCTTGTCGATAAAGCTTAACAAGCCTAGGAAGGCCATGATCATCATGGCCGTGGGAGATCTATTGTTCGGATGATAAGAGGATCTTCGAATGAACAGACGATCAAGGAACAGAAAGGAAAGAAGCCTGTCGGTAGACAGATCATCATCTGAAATTGATTGTCTTTGGTTTGCTCAGAGTCACTTCTATCAGTCACTCAGCCATGCGGATTTTCTGGCTTTGACCGAAAAAATAACTCACTTACAACACTCGCCCGACTGAGAGTTGCCCGAACCCTGCACCAGTTTCATATACACCAGTGTAGTTAGATCTGAGTCCATTTTCCCGCCCAAACTCGCCGTCGGTGAGCCGCGCGGCAGGCGCAAGCTAGTAGGCGGAAAAGTCCAGCTGCCCAGCTGAAGACGCATCTAACTCGGCGTTCCTGCTGCATGCGTCGGGGGATCAACGGACAAGTCCGTTGTGTACCGTCTCTTGGCGAAAGTTGAGAATTATGACCGTCCCATCCCTGTTGCGACCTGTAACCTATCAAAGTCTAGCCAAGTTGACTCGTAACAGCCTCGTTAGCCTCGTCGTTGGACAGAGCTTGACCCGTTGAAGCCCTGCTGGCTCTAGTCTCTACGCGGCAAACCAAACGTTACCCGTAACTTGAACAATAGAACTTGAGTCAGAATATCCAAAGAGAAAGAAGACGATGGAGGCTTATCACACGTATGAGATCACTTCAGTGGATTTGTCTACTCCAACTCTCCAAGTCGACTCGCGGCATTGAGAACCGAGGCTGGAGTACTTCTCCAACTTCGAGTCACGTGAAGGGGAGCTGATCGGAGGATCAAACACCGACTACCGATGGCAAATACGATACGTATCTTTTCTACGTGATTCTATCGATCCGCTTGTCGACGCACCGTGCCTGAAGCTGTAGCAACTCATCGTCACAGAAAGAACAGTCGATATGGCCGTCACAGAGTCGCATCAACGAGGACAGGTGGTGGGGGCTCTAGCCTGTCAGCGCAACTCCTATCTGAAGACTCTGGAGGCCGAGGTGGTCTCTTGCGAGAAGCGCCCGCCGGCGGTGGCAACCAAGAACAACAGCAAGAAGAAGGCGGCGGAAGCGGACAGTGACAAAAGCTCTGAGATATGGCTCATTGAGTTTGAGGACTCAGTGCTCTTCCCCGAAGGTAGTTGTTGCTGCATCACGTTGGTAGACTATGACTGACGAAGTTGACGACCAGGGGGCGGCCAGCCTTCTGACTACGGCACGATAACTCCGCTCTCAGGCCCGTCAGAAACGCCCATCTCTATAGAATTCGTCGAGAGAGTCGGTCTGCGCTGCGTGTACCACTCCCCCCAGCCGCTTTCCCCCGGCGACACGGTCCGCCAGGAGGTCGACTTTGCGCGTCGCTGGGACCACATGCAGCAGCACACCGGCCAGCACCTCCTCTCCGCGGTCATGGACACGTACGAGAACCTCAACACCCTCGGCTGGGGCATGGGGAAGAGCGGCGCCATGAATTACATCGACCTCCCCCGCAAGCCCGCCGATGCCGAGCTGCAGGCCATCCAGGCCAGGTGCAACGAGATCATCCGCAGCAGCCTGCCAATCACGGTCGAAACCCCCGACGACGCCAAGGTGCACAAGATGCCGGAGGACTACGACCAGAGCAAAGGCGTGGTCCGCGTGATCCGAATCGGGGACATTGACCGGAACACGTAAGTACCTCCTCTCTCTCAAGAAACCGAAGCATTTCGACTTGCTGACGAGCCTCTTAGCTGCTGCGGCACGCACCTGTCGCAGACGTCTCACATCTCGCTCATCCTCCTCCACCACGGCGAGTCGGTCCACGGCAAGAACCACCGCCTCTACTTCTCCGTCGGCGACAGGGCCATCAACCTCGCGACCGCGGCCATCGGCGCCACGACCTCGGTCTCGAGGCTGCTGTCGTGCAAGAACACGCCCGAGGAGGTGGTCCAGGGCGTCAAGACCACCCAGGCCGCGGCCGCGGACCTGAAGAAGCGGGAGAAGAAGCTGCTGACCGACATCGCGGAGTTCGAGTCGGAGGCCGCGAGGGCCAGGCTGCAGGCCAGCAAGAGCGCGTGGGTGCACCGCGCCGACGGCAACGCCGACTTCGTCAAGTGGGTCACCGTCGGGGTCAGGGACGCTCTGGCGTCGAGCGGCGGCGTGGTGGTCGTGGCGACCGGCGAGGAGAAGCAGGGCGGCCAGATTGTCGTGCTCGGACAGAAGGCGGGCGTCGAGAGTCTGAGTTCAAAGGTCAAGGAGGTCGTGAAGGACGTGAAGGGAGGTGGCGCCGGAGAAAAGTGGCAGGGCAAGGTCTCGTGCTGGGAGAAGGGGGCGTTGGAGAAGCTGAAAGAGCTTGTCGAGGGCCTTTCTCTCTGAAAGACTCGGACAATGGCTCCGACTGGCCATCATTGAAGCGATCAAAGATGACTGCTCTACATGACTGGTCCTTTCCTGGAACAATGAGCATGGGTTTAGAACATATATAACGCCTGGGTATCTTTAGAAGCCGGCTACAAGACGTGTTAGAGTCTATGTGCACATTCGAAAAGCATGGTATCTGGCAAGCAGAAAAGAGCACGTCTAGAATTGGATCTCTGGTATCTTGATCTATCTGCCCAAGCTAGGTCACCTCGCCCTCTACGCTGCCACACTCTATGGAGAAACCTTCGAAATGTCGGGATACAAGTCAAATCTGCGCTGAAAACCGATGGGCACCTGATTCCTAGCCTTTCCGATGGACACATCGTCTAGATCTGCATAAACGATGGCATCATCCCGTTCCGTAGTCTCCATGATCTGACCGTTCGGATCGACGACCATGCTGTAGCCCCAGGCCGGGTAGCCCGAGCCCGGCTTATACGACTGCGAGCACATGGCCACGTAGACCTGGTTATCCAAGGCCCTGGACCGAGCGACGAGCTCCCAGTGAAGCGGGCCCGTCGTGCTGTTGAAGGCCGAGGGGAAGATCAGCGCGAAGGCGCCGTCTCTCCGCGCGGCCACGGCGGCGTACTCCGCGAAGCGGATGTCGTAGCAGATGCCCAGCCCGATCGTGCCGTAGTCCGGGAGGCCCACCGTCGTGATCGCGTTTCCGGGGGACAGGGTGTCGGACTCGCGGAAGGTCATCCTCCCGGGGAAGTCGACGTCGAAGAGGTGGGCCTTGCGGTGGAAGCCGAGGAGCTCACCACGGGGCGAGAACACCAGCGTGGTGTTGTAGATGTTCCCGGTCTCGGGTTCCCGCTCGGGGATGCTGCCTCCGATGAGGTAGACACCTGCGTCCTTGGCCATGCGGCTCAGCGCATGGAAACTAGGCGAAGTCTCTTGCGGCGGCGGAGCCGGTTGGAGGACCTCGGCGTATTCCGGGAAGGATGTCGTGGAGTAGGGTGAGTTGAAACATTCCGGGAGGACGATGAGCTGGGCGCCGTTGGATGCTGCCTCGGCCACCAGTCGCTGGGCCTCTTGGAGGTTGGCAGTCTTATCGGGAGCTGGAATGGGGTCAGCTATTTGTCAAGTTAACGGAGGGATGAACTCGAACGTACTGCTTGCGAACTGTATGCAAGCAATCTTGACTGGCTTGCGCAGGAGTCCTGGGCCGTTTTCGGAAGACATTATCTTGAGGCGATTCTGCACGATATCGTTGTCGAGCGACTTGCAGATTGCGACTGACTCGGGGGCCCGGCGGCGTACTTATGAGCAATAATACCCCGATTTTCCGGGATGCATTTGTCACGATCTCCAACTGTTGGAGTCAATGAAGTCTGGTCCACAATTTGAAAATAGTAGTTGCTATATTCGTCGTACTCTTCGTCTTGGCAATCAGCCTGGCCCTCGCCAAATTCAACTGCATAGTGATCTCGTCAAGAACGAAAGATTCAGGTGCAAAGACGCACTGGCTATGTTGAAGTTGAACCTGCACAACCCAGCAGGCTATTCGTCTCCGACATAGCCGTCTCTCAAAAGTCGAAAGTTCAGTTGCTAACCTGGGTACATTGGGTAGTATCAATCGTAATTGATCGCGTAATATTGATGCAGCTGGTTGGAGTCAACCAACTAACGCGGCGACGCTCTCTCAACTCGGAGGGCAACCCCGTCTCTGCCTCCGCCCTCCTGTTTGTCTCTTGAAGCAAGGGATCATCTAAATCGATCTAAATGCTTCGGTTCCGTGCAACAACCAGCAACAGTTTAATAACATGATTCTTACGCCAAGCCTCTCGAGTTATATGTAGAGATGCCGTATTTGGAGGGGACGCAGGCGCACTTTCATTGGCCTCGATAAAGGATTCCTCTTTACTCGGCTAATCCTATGATGCTGTCTGCACGTCATGGGCCAACCAGCATGCCAGAACGACGGAGCGAATAGGTCTATGCAGCCAAGTTAACAGGAGGGCGCCACACTTTGTAGACGAGCAATCGCGCGACGTGAAGAGAAGTCATTGGTCCGCTAAACAGGCTGGATTGCCCAGCAAGAATATGATCGCCTCCGAAAGAGCCTGTACGACGTTTTCTCGCATAAGCGCTGACGAGGGATCGCGGGGTTGTTCTGATGTCGGGAGCATAGTAAAAGAAGAGAGATAAAAAGGGCATTCTGAATATTGCAGTCTCTTGCCGGAATCGCGCCATCGCTTTTTGACGATTTAACCCTGGCCGAGTACATCATGTCGCGATATATCGATCGTCAGCCCGTCCACCCAAACCCCAAGGAGAAGAAGGTCATCCTCCTCAGCTTCGGACGGTAAGCCAAGCTAGCCAGGGTGGCAATGGGCGCACCTGACCATGTGATCTCACAGGAATGGTACTCTCGGGTTCTATCGAGCGCTCCAGATCCTCGGCTACAAGCCGTACCACCAGCTCGAGGTCTTCGAGAACGGCGTGCCGCACATCCGGATGATGCACGACGCCATCCGCGCGAGCAACGAGGGCGAGGGCGCGCGCTTCACGCGCGTCGACTTTGACAAGTGGCTCGGCGACTACGACAGCATCACCGACATCCCCGCGTGGTTCCTCCGTGACCTCGTCGCGGCCTACCCGGACGCGAAGTTCGTCCTCACGGAGCGCGACCCGGAGGCGTGGCGCAGGTCCGTGTCCAGGACGTTCCAGCCACTGGGCCAGTTCCTCGCGTCGCCCCCCGTCCGCTTCGCCGCGCTGCTGGACTCGTACACGTACTATTTGTCAGGGCTGTCGACCAGCTTCCGCCGCAGGTTGTACGGGGGATACATGGGCCCGGACGACCAGAAGGCCCAGGCCGAGGCCGTCAAAGTCTACAACAACCAGTGAGTTCGCGTTCGCCCCCCTCCCTCCCTGAGTGGCATTCGTTGGAGGAGGGAGCTGCACGGGACGTGTTCGCGTAAAAGTCTCGGGGCTAAAGTTTGGCGTTCCACAGCAACAAGACGGCGAAGGAGCTGGTCCCGGCCGATAAACTTCTCGTGCTCAAGCTCGAGGACGGGCTGGGCTGGGAGAAGATCTGTTCGTTCCTCGGGCACGACGTCCCGGACGTGGCCTATCCAAGGGTCAACGAGGCCGCGGAGTTCCAAGTCATGGTCCAGAAGGATCTCTCTTCCCACTGGAAACAGACCGGGCTGAAGGTTGCCGGTGTCCTGGTCCCCCTCGTTGGGGCGGCGATCTGGTTCGCGAGGCAAAGATAGGTTCATGTCAGGAGGCGGGCACGGTGTCTCGCCAGCAAAGTATGTCTATTGACACGAACAGGTAACCTCTGTTTGGTAGTTCTTGAGGCAGTCTGCCTCGACATGTTCGTTTCCGCATATAAACCATCTCCTGAAACCAAAAGCAGAAAACAAAGTGCGACCCGTTCATCCACCAGCAAAAATAGACACACCACTGTTTTGAGAGTGTGCCTTGTGTGTGTCTGTCTCAAGTCCTTGTGCGGCCCCTTTCTCCGACTTGATGGTGTGAACATGAACCAAGCCACAAAGGTCTGTTCTTTCGACGCGGGGAAGGACAGACCATGGGCGCAACGCTGACAGAACCAAAGAAAATCAAAAGCGCTTTGATGCCAACAAAAGCTTCCTCGGTGCAAATGCAGAACAACTCTCGCTGTGCCAATGTAGGTGGGCATGTATGTGTATCAAAGCAAAACATCTCTCATCGCGATCTCATTGTCTGTTGTGACGTCAGTTTGATCCAGTGTGCCTTGGACGTTCTGGTCCAACTTACCTTCGGTTAGACTTGAAAGACACTATGACTTCCTTCTCATCATTGAGCTTATGAATCTCACTGGTGAGATGGTGAATCTGGTGCGTCGCAGCAGCCAGCTTCTGGCCCATGTCCAAGATCGTGTCTTGGTGGCTATCCAGGCGGCTGCAAGAGTTGGACAGCGTCGTGCCCTTCTCGGTCTCACTGGTCTCCATAAGACGGCATTTTCGGGTCTCCTGCAGGAGGTAGCTCAACTTCTAGTCGATCTCCTCAAGCTTGCGATCGACCTGGCCCTTCCAGAGCAACAGGCTGTCGACCTTCTCAGCCATGGTAGGCGACGCGACCGGCGCGCTAGACTTTGTGGCAGCCTTCAGGTCTTCCGGCCAACCGACGTCCTTCACTGGTGTCTGGGTGGTATTCCGGTTAGAGAGCCACGGACGAGAGTTTCGTCCGCCTCCAAGCTGCGACGAGTCGATGAACTAACCTTCGGAAACTGGCCCGGCATCTTGGATGCTCCGAGACCCAAGCCAAGATCCAGGTTGGGGGTCTCGCGTACCTTTTTGCCGTTGGCAGCCTGGCGACTCATGTTTTCAGTTGAAGGAGAGCGATCAGTTCTTCTATGAAGGCGGTGGTTCCGGACGCCTCACTCTATGGTGGGTCGGTGAATGACGGAATTGCGCGGATAGGTAAGACAATACTCGTAGCAATGCGAAGAAATAGATATGTGATGAAAGACCTTCACAGAATTGAGTAGTCGCTCGAAATGAGACGCGCACGGTATGTTGTGGTGAGGTTGGAGGTATTGACGATGAGAGATGAGAGGAAGAGGTTGTGGGAGAGAAGCCCTCAGTCAAACCCTCATTTGAGCCCTTTGCTCTTGCCTAGCCCAACGGTCAGGAAGAAGACGATGACAGGTGGTGAGTGATCTCGGTCGCTCCTTCCTCTTGTTGTTGTTCTGAGCTGCTCCCAGCCACCTCGTTTCTGAATTTGGGTCGAGGTGAGTGCAAGGTGAACCTGAGGCGGTGGGCGGAGGTGAGCCCAGGTGAGCTCCAGTCCCACTTTTCCTGACCTTCAACCTCCGTCGACTGACAACTTCAGATGACAAGCGGCAAGTTCCTGCTTCAGTGTCACAGGCAGGGACGGTAGGGTCTCTGGAATTAACCGCTTCAACATGAATAAAGTTTTCCGTGCCCTCGCCATGGCCCAATGGCGGCCGAGTCCAGGGGTACGTGAGTCGTTAACAGGCTCGACCGAATTGGGATAACAGTTGCGATGTCTACGCAACCAGAACAGTGTTGGCAGAACACAAACGCTCATATTAATTGTTGTGTTACAAAGTGAGATAGATTTAATGTGTCCTGGAATCTGTAGTATCCACGCACCCCTTGCTGTATGCACCTCAGCTTACGAATTTCCGGATGTCGGCGGTTCGATGTCGGCAGATTGGTCTCTCCAGACCTCGAAGAGAAGGCCCGAGTCAGGTCCATGAAGCCGAATTTGACAGACACTTGTCAGGCAACCATCTGAATTGGGATCATCTGCTCATGCAAACTCACGCTTGACTTTCCGCGCCCAAAGGCTATTCGTCCAAGGCTTAATGCGGTTGAATTCATGAGGGTGGCCTCCCACCCCACTTCCCGCTTCCCTAGAATGAAGTTTCAACTCGGAGATGGTCGCCTTGCCAGGTGATTGGGAAACTCACTCGGCCGCCCTGTCGGACTAGTCCCTCGGTAGAGCGCGGCCGAGAACACAAATCGAGATTGTCTATTAATCTTACCCAGTAATCTTAAAATCATAACTCTCTGCTTAAATGCTTTTCATTTTTCCAAATCACGACGGACGGAAGAAGCCTTGATTCAGCTGCGTGCCTGAGTCACTAACCTATATCAGAATCGCAGAAACAATAATTCGAGTCTGTTTTATCTGCTCCCCGCGTCGATTCATCGCAAAAGCAACTGGAGAATCGTGATCCCAATACACCTTCGCTTTCCGCCCCGCGTTGATCCCTGTAGTGTGCGAGGCGGCTCTTGACGGTAGCCCAGGGGAGGAGCCAGTGCTCAGCACTAAGAACCAAGAAGCTGGATCCTCCAACTGTCTTGAGGTGCCTCGAGTCTCATACACGGGGAGGACAACCTGGTTATACCCAGTCGACTTCTCGACCGCGAGGCGGGCGTCTCGCGCGCCTCGTCACGGCTCACCAGTGCCAAGCTGTTTACCCGCCTTGGCTGTGCTCTTGGCAGCGTGATATTCTCTGCATATTCTCACGAACACTTCCTTTTTCAGAGCTTCATTCACATCAAGTATTTAGAAGCTGGTCAGTGTCACTACTTGGCACCGCTTGGCGCTTGAGTCTTGGCTTCCATAAATAATCGTCCTGCGGGCTGTGTTCTTGTGAACGGACAAAGATCCGCCCTTCCGTCTGTCTTTCAATCAAGTCCGGCGAATTTTGTCGTCCGCTTCACATTGACACGACTCTGACCAGACTGAACAGTCAAAATGTCTGTCACGCTGCTACGGCAGCATCAACGCCCGGTGGCAGCACTCTGCCGCTTCTTCCGCTTTTGCGTTTACTGATCGCCCGGAGCCGAGATGACAGAGTTGCCCCTGAGCGTTTGGTCTGCTCCCTTCCGGCGCCGGCGATTAGTCGCAAAGTGTCGCGTCCCCCCTTTGAGGCGGCGGCCCTCCTGCGGATAAAGCCGTCCACTAGGACGCGCGGGAGGAGGGGATTCGCGGAGGGCAACATCGGACACGAACAAAAGTCCGCGAAAAGCTCGCATGAGTCGGGGACGTGCAGCAGCGGGCACATGTGTTGGTGCAGACCTCACAACACAACCCCGAGTTCGTGCCGTAGTGCTTGGGCGCGGGCGCGGGCGAGCGCGCGCGCCGGGTGCGTTGTCCGGATTGGCCTGGACAGGGATCCGTGGGTGAAGACGGCAAAAAAGTCCGAAGGCAAAGCAAGTTCCCGGGGACTTGCGAGGGTTCCACGAAGCTTGTTTTCTGCGTGTGGTGGTGAGATTGCTTGGTTTCTTGCTTCGCTTCCTCTTTCAAGGAACATTTACAAGGCCACCCTTGAAATGGGTGTCGGCTAGGCTTTTTCTCAGGTGGGAGTAATTGGTAGGCCGTAGGCGAGCCTTACCAACGACAAATACTAACGAGAGCGAGGAGGTGTGAAGAGGAATAGCAATAGACTCACCTGGTTCAGCAGGGAAAAAGTCAAAGTTGACGAAACTTCGGATAAGGAGGGCGAATTGTTTGGATGACGCGAGGCCTCAGAGCCAACTGACAACTTGGCTCTCGACACTCTCTGCTTCAAGTGAGGGAGAGTCAAAATCGCGCCAGTTCTGCGGAGCCTCACGGGAAGATCATACACATATCAAAATCGGCATATTATTATTGATAAGTGATTCCGGGGTCGATCTGGAGATCCGGGGAGTGGAACGTGGGACTCTCACTCCCGTGCAGGTACCAGCTAAAGGCCGAACGCCTCGCCGGCGTTGTGCCGGTCCTGCGCGGACGCTGACCAAGAGCGTTAGCTTGGTCCAGAGAGCGTGTAAGTCCGCCCGTTCCTGCCACTAAGCTGTGAGAGGAATAGCTGGATCGTGCGGTTGCAACAAGACCGCGGTCAAGGCTTTGGGTCGGGGAACCCCGCCGGGAAGGACTCTGGCTCTCACAGGCTTGGCGTGACATCGCGGACGTGAAAGCTAGAGGCTCAGAGGCAACGCAGGAGTTACCATGCATTCGGAGAAGAGGGATACAGAGAGGAGGGGGTCCAAGGTTTGTTTCAACCCGGAGAGAGTTCGCCACTCGTGGCCAATCCCCGTCGGCGGCCCTCCTCCACCAGCGTCCGTCCTAAACTTCTGGACGACAGCTTATCAACCAGACTCAAGGCAATGCGCGTCTCAGGAGAGTACTCAAGCAGAGGGAGTACAGGCACGAGAGCGGCCTGCGCAGCAGGAAACAGGAGAGCAAGGCAAGTACAGCCCGCGTGGGAGGGATGGGGGAGCAGGAAGGAGGACGTACGTCGTCTGAAGTATTCTGCCCGTGCATGCCGAGAGCGACAGACATGGTGATCAAGTGTTCAGGCGTGCCATCGCTTCTGAACACAGCCTGCAAGAAGTCTACGGAGAGAACCTTTTGGCTTGTACGTACTGCCGTATACTAAGCCGTAGAACGAGTCTGTTCCCTTTCGGCCCCCTCCCCTACCACTCAAATACGCACGCACTGAAACGATATAGGCAGTATGTTATGCTCAGGCCACCAGAGGGGTTGGGCTTTGGTCCCGGAGCCGGCTGCGAAGCTAGTAGCCCGACGAGGGATCATGACGTTCCGACGGTGGAAGGGATTGCTGCGTAAATAAGGGCCCTGTCCTCCGCTCTCTTCCCATCTTGGTTCGGTTGGCAGACCCGATCGGATCGATATCTCACTCCAACGAATTGCCATCAACAAGGAGCGTCAGAAGGGAGAAAGAAAAAGAACAAGGATGGATTAAGGATCCAAGGGTTTCTTGGATATCCAACACAACCGTCGCCACCAACATCCAAAAACACCTACACCTACAACCCAACCAACATGAACGCCTACAACCCCCGTAGGGTGTCCTATCTGAGGACACCCGGCACTGGGAACCAGATGCCTCAGCCCTGGACATCTCCATACCCGTCTCTCAGCTCTATCGGATATCCCGCATCAGAAAGATCAACAGACGAACGGTACGCCTCCGCCGTCTGGCACCGCACCTTCAACCACATCGACTACGCCGCATACAAGGCAGCCTGCGATGCTGAGAGGCAAGCGAAGCCCGAGAGGGACCCAGATGTCTTCTCAGTCGAGTCCAGCACGTGCCGGAAGGGCTTCTCTCGCATCGGCGCCATGCTCACCATCTACCCGTACCGCGACATGGGCTGGCTCGCGACCATGGTCTTCATCTCCGGCGGCATCTGCTTCTGCCTCAACGGCATCTTCTCCCTCATCCCTGTGGTCAGCCCCCAGCTGGACTTCCCCGGCCAGGAGTCTGCCATACAGGCCACCCTTACTGTTGGCGGCGCGCTGTTCGCCCTCAGCGGCTTCATGGGCCTGCTCGCCGCTTTCAACGTCGATCGTGGTGCCCTGGACCCTAAGAAGGATGCGCCCGATGCTTATAAGCCCGCCCTCCTCGGCAGTGACGAATGGGTCTGGTGGGCTAGCTGGTACGAGCTCCGGAGCATTTTCTTGCCCAGCCCGGCCTTCCGCGCCGGCATCCTTCAGCTCTTTGCCGGCATCTTCTTCACCATCTCGGCCGTCGCTGGTATCCCAGGCGTGCTCGACCTCACCCACCCCAATGCCTCCATTATCTTCGTCTCATCACCACAACTCATTGGCGGGAGCCTTTTTGTCCTCGCCGGCCTGCTCATGATCTACTTGTCTCAGGACAAGTGGTACATCCCCAAAATCCTCGATGCCAGTTGGCAGAATGGTTTCTGGAACTTGGTTGGCGCTGGTCCGTTCCTCGCCGTCGGCGTCGTGAGCCTCGTCGCAAAGGGCGCTGCGGTCGCGATCGCAGGGTTGTTCCTGACAGGTGGTCTTGGTTTTCTATTTGCCGCTCTCATTCAGTGGTACATTATTATGGAGTATTACCCGGTCGATCCATACGTGGAGGATCCCTTCACGGCGGCGGAGATTCCTGCTCAGTCGATCTATTAACGACGTCTTATGATTCACGGGACTTCTTTCACGGTGTTTCAGGACTTTCAAGGGGTTATATCAAAGAGAAACAGATTTTAGATACCGACACAGATTATTTAATTTACGATTTATGAATTCAATCACTTGTCCTGTCCAAAGTTGTCTCAATGAGAGCTGTTCTGAGAGTTGTTCCTCACACAATGTGCGCGGATGAGCTGTTCCGCAACAAGTCTTTAACTGGACGCCGCAACCGTCGGACGTCTAGCCGTGTGACCACTTTCAGATGTAATTCTCATGAGGAGAAACTATCGCGTCACGTGGCTATATGTCCTACAACTATTTCCCACTGGCTATTAAATCTGCAGACTTCAACAATAAGGGGAGAGCTTGGCATTGATCAACTGGGAGTCAGCAGGCTACACTTACGACATCAAAGCCATTCATGCACTATCACGAGGCGCTCTCTGGCAAGGATTTTACCAATTATCATACACGGTTGCGTCAAGTACAATCTTGTGGCATGTTTACCATTCCGAGCAATAATTGGCACGGTGCAATACACGATTCTTAATGACACTATTCTTTCCGATTTACCTGCGGTAACTGCATTCCATCCTCCTGGGACGTAGGGTCAGGAACAATATCACCCTTGGGCCCACGGCTTATGAAAATGCCCTTCACTTCCTCGACCGGGCGGCTGCGATCTTGTAGAAGAGGCTGCCGTCATAAATGCCGCGGATCTCTTCCTTCATCATCCTGCCGTCTGCGGGCCAGAGCATGATGTAGGTCGCAAGCCCTAATCAGCGTATCAGTAACTAAACCACATTTCATAGCGAGTCGTCAGAACTCACACTCGAAGAATGCTCCTCCCCAACCAATGGGATCCGCGACCAGCCTCTGGCCCTTCAGCATGGCCAGAACGTCCCAGATGGTCATGTAGTCCCGGCCCTGAGCATACTTGGAGAACATGTCCTCGAACTTCTGCGGGTTGAAGCGGCCCTCGGTGTCGTAGGTGTTGGTGTCGCTGCCGTGCTTGTCCTTGTGGATGTTGGCGAGGTAGATGCGGAAAAAGGGGTCCGGGAGGTAGCCGGTCAGCGTGGGGTAGGAGAAGAAGGAGTGAATGATGAAGACGGAGAGCAGGGACAGGAAGACCCCGAAGCCCAACTTGTAGAAGCCACGGAAGGTATCCAGGGGCCAGATCACACCATCCTCGTCCTGATCTTGTCAGCACTACAGATTTGTGTATTAACGTGACGTCTGCAAACTCACAGTGTCGAAGAAGGAGCAGTGTTGTTGCAAGACCTGGATGTGTCGCGGTTAGCAGATACCTCACCCCGTAGAGACTGTCTGGTTCTCACAGTCTGGTGCCTATGGGCCTTGGCCCAGCCATTCTCCGTGGTGCCATCGGGATGGTCGTAGGTCGCAGCGATATTGGCTCGCGGGGTACCTGCGTCGGGATAGGATCAGCCTCAAGTTCCCGATTGGCTGCAGACGGGGGGCGGGAGATGATCATACCCGTGTGAGCTAGTCGCTGTTCGCTCTCCGGCTGCAAGAAAGGCCTCCTCTGGAGTGTCACAGGCACCTCGGGGATGGAGTAGACGATCATGTCGTCCGCGTCGTGTGACCTCATGAGCTTCTGGTTTTTGGTAGCCATCTTTGCTTGCAGAATTGTATAGAGGTTGTGGGTATTAACAGCGGACCATTCACGAGCATCCCATTTGCAAAGGACAAGGGAGACCGTGGGCTTTATGATGGAAGCTTACCCACCTCGCAGCTGGCAGTCTCGGGTGTAACCAGTCTTCATCCTAGCATGAGATGATCATACTGACGTCACTGCATTCTTACCATCGTCGATGTCTTGGTGCATTCGGTTGGTTAGGCCATGCCACGCAGCTTCATGTTGGCATTGAACGCTGGGGTGATCGAATTTCGCATGTGATGGACTAGAGTCCTGCAGCGTGGCTGCAGGGCAACAAAGGAACGCCATTGGAATTGATCCGAGACAAGCCGCCCTGGCGTTCCAAAACAAGGTGATCTTGCATATGCCGGCAGATTGGCACTGGGCGGCATCTCATTGGGTTGATGGACCACAATGTATTGTAATTCTGACGATATTCAGACTCGTCGTTGGTCCGGATACTGGCCCCAGGTGCCCATATTTATGCCTGGAGAAGACCCATCTGCGTTACCAGCATGGCCGCGCAAGTCCTTGTTAAACCCGAGCCTGAGGGAAATTGACGGCAGAGTGACCTCAGCGAAACACATTTGCGATACTGAAATCATAATGTCGTTGTCGATGAGGTCGGGATGCGAAAGGAGAGAAAGCAACATAAAAGAACGCGCCTGAAGTTTGTCGTGATGTTGCCTGCCTTCGATCAATCATAACCTCGGAAACTCGATTATCAGACCACGCAATCACATTGAAAAATACCAAACCATGGACAAAGCACTGCAAACAGCCCTCGGTGCCGGATTGTCTTCCGTCGCCGGTTACCATTCCAACGAGCCCAAGGGAGTCGACCCCGAGCTGGCAGGAAAGAACGTGCTCCCCCATAGCTTTGAACCGACGGCCAAAGACCGCGTCTCGTTTCCCGCCGCGAAAGACAATGTGAGGGCATCTTTCATCTGCGTGGGCGGGTGGTCATGGGGAGACAAAGCGACCTGGCACTACGACGAGTCTGAGTGGATCAAGATCCAGGAGGCGTGGCAGACGCTGTACGACTGCGGCATCAACTTCATCGATACCGCCGAGGCCTACGGCAACGGCGAGAGCGAGAAGATTGTCGGTGACCTTGTCCAGGGTCTCCCCCGCGACAGCGTCGTGGTGCAGACCAAGTACTTCAGCACACCCATGAAGGCGACGAACTTCATCCATCCCGTCGACGCGCCCGTCAAGAGCCTCAAGGCCAGCCTGGAGCGCATGCGCCTCGATTTCGTCGACATCTACCTCGTCCACGGGCCCATCCACCCGCAGAGCGTTGCTAGCGTCGCCGAAGGGATGGCCAAGTGCGTCGAGCAGGGCCTCGCGCGCGCCATCGGAGTCGCCAATTACGACGGCGAGGACGTCCTCAAATTCCGCGACGAGCTGAGGAAGCACAACGTGCCCCTCGCGGCGAACCAGTGTGAGTTCAGCCCGCTGCGCCGCTACCCAGAGGTCTCGGGCAACATCCGGCGCTGCAAGGACTCCGACGTCGTCTTCCAGTCGTACGCGTCCCTCGCGCAGGGCCGGCTGACGGGCAAGTACACGCCGGACAGCCCGCCGCCCAAGGAGTACCGCTTCAGCAGCTACGACATGAAGGACATCGAGCCGACTGTCGCGGTGCTGCGGGAGATCGCCGAGAAGCGCGGCAAGAGCCCGGCCTCGGTTTCGCTGAACTACAACCTCAGCAAGGGCGTGCTGCCGGTAGTGGGAATCCGGAATGTCGAGCAGGCCAAGGACGCGATTGAGGCGCTAGGATGGAGGTTGAGCGAGGAGGAGATTACCGCCATCGACAAGGTCAGCGTCGAGGGCCAGACAACCTCTTTGTGGCAGCAGGGCTAGAGACGGGAGTCAACGACGCAATGGAAGCGAGCGAATAGAGGCGGTTTACCTTTGATTTGGAGCTTGTCAGTCTGAGGACTTCCACAAGCCCTTGTAGCATTGTATGGTCAACAATGTCATGATATCCAAGCCTGATGACCCAGCATCCATGACTTTCGGCGCACATCTCACAACTTGGCACGTGAAGAAGGTTTGGGGAAAGGTTGACTGATCGGCGACCGAAATTCTCGCCATTTCAAATTGAAAATTACATCTAGATTCCTATTCAAGCACTACTCGAAGGGATTCATGGCTTCAACTCAGACCAATCTCGTGCATAACTTCGTGGACAGAGCAGGCAGTGGTCCTTGTCTGTCGGGGACGAGAGTTGTGGACGCCCAGGCTCGTGTGCGAAACCTGCGCGGCATGAACCCAGCGTCGCAACGTGATGTAAACAAACAGCATCTAACGGATTAACCAGAACACCGCGGGTCTTAACCATCGGAACGAAGAGGCGGCCTCTCGCCCATGGAGTCTCCCCACGAGCTTCCGAAACTGCCAAGATTCCTACGGCCGTCCACCCGGCTCATGATATATACCAGACGGGGCGAACGCTTGGACAGTGCTCGGGCTCGAACCGCTCAGCGACTGCAGCTTGCCGTCATGACCTGCTTGCTGTCAATGTTTTTCCAGTGGGCAAAACCAGCTCGGCGCCGTCCGCGAGTTGACAGAGACAGACGGTGTCCTGCCGAGCTGTGTGTCATGCCTCCTTGGCATTCTGTCGAGTGCCGTGCCGCATGACGGAGATGTGTCGACCGTCCTCCTGGGACGTGCTTGACCTGCCTGATGTCTCGCCTGTCAATGCGACCAGCGGAACTGTTGTTTCCGTGCCGTCTGCGCCACCGTTGGATCGTGACATGATCAGAGCCCAATCACAGGTTAAAGTTCGGGCGTCTGCCCGATGTTTCAACAAGAGGTCGCGAACAAAAGCCACCTGTTCGTCAGGGCCTCTAGCCTTTGTTGTCAGTTCGTCCCAAATACCTTAGCAATATGTTCTGCATCCTACTGCATCCTAGGACATTGACCGCGTGAAAGGCCTTCCAAAACAGGAAACTCGGGGAGAGACCGCTGGGGGAAAGTCCTGTCAACAACAAAAAGCACGGATAGAGAGGCTGGACCGGTTTGAGGGGTATGCTTCGCAGCTTCGATCATCAGAGATTCCAGGCCGACGCTGCGATAAGGGAATAGAAAGCGTCGAAGCGGGATCCCGTCTCAAAGACCTTCTGTATGCATCTAGAATGCTGCAACGGCTGCCAGTGTCGACGTCAAAGAGCAATTTGTACGAAGAAGGCTCAAGTGAGATCACGCCGATCACGGATGAGACGGCAGACGTTGAACTCTCTCAACTCTATACGCTGGAAGCTGGCCGCGAGAAATGAAAGTCCTGTTTCAGCTCTAGCTAGACATTTCCAAAGACCCGTTCAACTTTGAGTTCTGAACCATCACCGAGAATTGATAGTTTCACGTCAGAAGCTTTTGCCAGCTTTGGGTCCCCAATAATCAAACACAACACCTCGCATGTTCTAACACACTAATAACATCTCTTGCAAGTGTCTACCACAGCTTGGAAATTGGGGACAATAGGAAACTTGGCCCAGAGACTGCCTTTGGCGGGCAGATCTGGTGGAATTTATCCCCAAAAAGTAACTCCCAGTGTCTCTCGCAATGAGTCTCATCAACGGCAAAAGAGAATGATCAGTGGGAGGCTTGAACTCCCGGCCTTGGCATTACTAAACATGTTGTTGTAACATATTAGTACCACGCTCTAACCAACTGAGCTAACCGACCAGTTGTGATTGTTGCAATGTGAAGCCCTAACCCTCTCCATATGGGGCCGTGGTGGAGATGTTGTTGGGTCACCGGAGATGAGCGACCGCGGACGGGACTGGAGAGACCCATCCCGATGTGAACTCGGCGGTTCCACAAGTTCGGGCTCTCTGATCAGAGACAATTATTGGGACCTTGTGGTCACTCCTCCTGCTGTGCACCTAAGTTGAATAGGCATAGAGCATTCGGAGACCTATTGCCGTAGCCAGGAAGTGGCCCACGTCCAACGACCCCGAAGAGCGGTTGTGACTCCAATTGGCTCGCGCATCACAATGAACCAGGTTATCAGCTGTTTCGGCAACTAGAGCACTCGGAGCTGTACAGAGACGGTTGCTACCGAGTACAGCTAAACTCGAGACCTGAACACTCACAGACTCGCCATGGCAAGTGGGATAATCTCAATTCACCACACATTGATCCTGACTATTTGAGACATGATTGCTCGGCGGTTGGCCCAAATTAACAGCTTCTGTCATTGGTTGCTGCAATTTCCTTGCAGCTAGCAAGTCGAACACTTCAGACAATCAATACGCGTATAGACACTCACGCCACTGAATGCTTGACCAGGATGACGTCCTCGACCCGTCGGGTCCGAACCCGAGACCCAGCGATGGCGCGATTGGCCTCGTCTCCAAACTTTCTCAGAACCAAAGCCAGGCGTCAGGAACAAGGCACACGCCAAGGAGAGGGGAAGTTTCTCCAATGGCATCCCGAAAGAGGCGGCAGGTCGGGTGTCACGCAATGGCACCAACGTCCGTCCGAGTTCCACATTTCAAAGCCATTGCATTTTCTCCTCCCCTCCCTCACTTCGTCAAACTTCCATCACGTCCGGAAGGTTTCTGAGAGAATCGCTTGAACACCTCCAAGCGAAAGGAGACACGGTCACCTATCCGGACAGCGCGAAGACGAACCCACAGTCCGGCTTGGTCGACGAGGGTTCACGTCAAACCGCCTTCTACCCCAGGATTTCTCGAGACATTGACCTCATCCCTGTGCTTAAAGCATCGCGAGCAAAGCAGTCGAGGCTTGTGCGAGTCCGCATTGGACACGGAACCGACGAACGACACGACGAGAAGCGATCCCGCCGCCATGGACTCGAGCGTCCGAGAGCCAACGCACATCAATGCGTTGCGTCCCCGAGCTGCAGACAATGGGGAGATCTCTTCCCATTTGAATGGCTGCTCCTGCAGCTTCTCGACCGACATGATGCCCGTCCAGAGCCAATTTCCTCGTGGCAATACGACTAGCAGCACCACCAGCAGAAGCAGCAAGAGTGTCAGCAACACCGGCACCAAGCAAGCCGGATCCTTCGCCTCAGTCAACCTGCAGAAGCAATTTGTCACCGGCACTCCTCCGCAATGTACGGCCAAGTCTCGCCCATCTCGATGGCGCCGAATCCAATCATGGACCACCGCCGCGTTGTACCTCACGGCCCTCATCCTAATCTCGGCCTGGTATGCCAGCAAGCCATCCGGCGCCGGCAGCGGGCTCTGGCTAGCCCGCCCACCACCGCGATCCCCTGCTTCACCTTCACCGGCCCGGAACTGGCGGGCGGCCGCTTCCCGGGCGACCGCTTTCGTCGCCCAGCTCAACCTTACCGAAAAGTCTCTAATGGTTACTGGCCGGCTCGGTCTTGATGCCGGCGGCTGTATCGGAAACATCCCGCCGATCGAGCGCGTTGGCTTCCGGGGCCTCTGCCTGCTCGACGGCCCGACGGCGCTCGACCGTGCGGATCTGGTGAGCGTGTTCCCAGCCGGCCTCACGACGGCGGCCAGCTGGGACAAGGATTTAATGTATCGACGAGGGAGGGCTCTGGGGGAAGAGTTTCGTGACAAAGGCGTCAATGTTGGACTCGGGTGAGTACACCTTCCAACCCCTCATCGATGAGCTGCATGTCTGACTATTGAGATTAGCCCGGTCGCTGGACCGCTGGGCCGGAACCAGCTCGGAGGACGCAACTGGGAGGGTTTCTCGGTCGACCCCTATCTTACTGGAGTTGCGATGCGTCTCACTATTGAGGGCATGCAGGACGCAGGCGTCCAAGCGTGCGCGAAACACTTCATAGGCAACGAACAAGAGACCCAACGAAGCAACTCTTGGCTTAAGAACGGAACGGAGATCGCAGCTATCTCATCAAACATCGACGACCGCACGCTACACGAACTGTACCTATGGCCGTTTGCAGACTCCGTCCGCGCCGGCGTGGCCAGCGTCATGTGCAGCTACAATCGGTTAAACCAGACCTATGCCTGCGAAAATTCACAACTGCTGAACGACGTCCTGAAGAACGAGCTGGCTTTCGAAGGCTACGTGCAGAGCGATTGGTTCGCCACGCATTCCGGGGCTAAGAGCATCAACGGAGGCCTCGACATGAATATGCCCGGTCCGATCGGCGAGGCGCAGGTCATGACCGGCGAGACTTACTGGGGGCCAACAAACATCACCAAAATGGTCGCGGACGGGTCTGTCTCCGAGGACCGCCTCGACGATATGATCCAGCGGATCATGACGCAATACTACCTCTTCAATCAAGACAGCGCCGACTACCCGACAGTCGACCCGTCCATAATCTTCACCGTCGCCGCGCAGTCGAACCTGCTGGACCTGCTCCCCTTCGAGCCTCCCCCGAGCCGCGACGTCCGCCGCGACCACGCCTCTCTCATCCGCAAGATGGGCGCCGAGGCTACAGTGCTGCTCAAAAATGTCAATGGTACCCTCCCTCTGGGTAAGCCAGCCAACATCGGCGTGTTCGGCAACGATGCAGCGGACCCGGCCGACGGGCTCGTCTTCGGCGGCGCCTTCGAGATCGGCACGCTCACCGTCGGTGGTGGCTCCGGCACGGGGCGCCACACGTACATCATCTCGCCGCTCGAGGCAATCAAGGCCCGGGCGCGGGAGGACGGAGCTCGCGTGCAGCACATCGTCAACAACAGAGTGTTGGCGGCGGGAGACTTCCGGAGCCTGTTCCCAATTCCGGACGTCTGTCTTGTGTTCTTGAACACATACGCTTCCGAGGGCTATGACCGGACGGACGCCGAGGCAGACTGGAACTCGACGGCAGTGGTTGAGAACGTGGCGCGGCGGTGTCCAAACACCGTCGTCGTGACGCACTCGGCCGGTATCAACAGTCTCCCGTGGGCCAGCAACCCTAACGTCACGGCGATCCTGGCTGCTCACCTTCCTGGCCAGGAGTCCGGTAACTCTATTGTTGACGTCTTGTGGGGCGATGTGAATCCATCGGGCAGGCTGCCCTATTCCATCACCGTTGACCCCAAAGATGCCTTCGTGCCCGTCGTCAATCTCACCGAGAGCGAGGTCACATCTCCCACGGCCTGGCAAGCAGACTTCACTGAGGGGCTGTTCATCGATTACATGAAGTTGGACGCTGAAGGCATTGACCCTCTGTACGAGTTTGGCTTCGGACTCAGTTACACGACGTTCAACATGCAGCCATCGTTGAAGGTCCAACAACTCGTCAAAGATGTAACCGCCGCGCCCGACCCCTCCATCGCCAACGCACCGGGAGGAAACCCAGATCTCTGGGAGCCTGTTCTCCGCCTCACCACGCGCGTCACAAACACAGGTCTCGTTTCCGGCGCTGCGGTTCCGCAGCTGTATGTTTCGCTTCCGAAAGACTTTGTTCCCGAAGATACCCCCTTGCAGGTCTTGCGAGGCTTCGATAAGACTCATCTAGAGCCAAAAGAGTCGAAGAACGTCGAGTTTGAGCTGTTGCGAAGAGATATCAGTTACTGGGACATAGCCTCTCAGACTTGGGTGGTCCCACAAGGGCCGCTTGCATTCGGAGCCGGGTTCAGTTCGCGTGATATCAGGGCGATGGCGAAGCATGTTGTTCGTTCGACTTAATAATTGTACTGTTCTTTTGGCGTTTGAAAAGCGATGAAAGCATGTCGGGCGCGTTGGTCTTTCTTGTTCTCTCTCTCTTAAACTAGTTGGAATTCGACTTCTTGAAATTCTCCATCCAAACCCTCGCCATCCATGAGGTCATGGATGTAACAATCCCCGATGATCCTCTTCTTCCCCTCGCCATCGTCAGTATCTCGCAGAATAAACGCTGAATCAGACCCGTAGAACAAGACCACTTCGTCCCCAGGCTGTGTGCCATCCAAACACCACCCGAACCGGCCTGCGTCGGACCGGAAGAAGCGACGGTTATAAATATACTTCGCGTGGCCTCCGAAGAACGTCTCGTAAGCCTCCTTCTCGCGTAGGTAGTGAGCGTCTGCGTCCCGAAGCGATAAGCCGTGGTTCGCGATCTGGTCGTCAACACGCTCGTACAAGACTCTGCTCGGGCCCTTGTTCGCCTCAAGCACAATTTTGTAGTGTATATCCATGCCCACCGCGCAGTTCTCGCCCGGGCGTTCGTTCTCGCGCGTGCGGTTGCACATGAAGGTCCTCCAGAGGTTCTCCCAGGTCTTCGGCGTGGTCTTCTTGTCCGGGAAGGCGACGTCGATGATGCCTAGGTACCACTCTTTGGCGCCCTTCTCGATTCTGTCCAAGGCCCTTTCCAATCTGTATTTGGCATCGTTGGGGCGCTTCTTCTTTTCGTTAGTGCCTCCAGACGAGTTCTGACCTGACCCGGCACTGCCGCCGTTCTCTTCCGCGTCCTCTTGCTTGTCGTCAACCGTCGGTCCGCCAAACCGTGCCATGCCGAACTCCTCTGTGTCAGGGTCGTCACATGCATCAGGGTCCAAAGGCCCAGGCTGTCTGGGCGGCGGGATCTGGCGCTTCATTTCCACGGCGGCAACCCTGTCGAGCAGGCGTCCCTTGATCTTGAGTAGTCCTGCATCCATGTCGATAGAGAGGTCCGGCTTAGTCTTCCCAGCCACGGCGCTCTTAAGACCACGAGTCCTCAGAGGCTCGGTCCAGCCGGGCCGCGTCCAGTCCGGCACCCATGAGGGGAGTGTGAGCGACGTTGGCTTGGGTGAGTCGATGCAGTGGGCGAGTACATCGAGACAACCCGAGCGGAGCTCCTTCACGGCGATATCGACGAAGACCTTTTCCGGTGGCTGAGCGTAGTCCACTACTACCTCATCCCGTTGTTCAGTCAGGCCTAGGAGACCGTATATCTTGTCGCAGGGAAGCGTCGCCTGGAAGTCTCTCACTTCTTCGAGCAAGTCCAAGAATGGAATCGTGTAGGTGGGCATATCAGAGCCGCCGGCTCGATCGGAACGTAGTTGCTCGAGGATACAGATCGCCTTGAAGGCCTTGCACTCGGTGATGGTCGCCTGGAGCTTGTAGTTCATGATGCCGGAGATGATCGACGAGAAGAATTCCCAGGAGGCTCTCAGCCCGCCGATGTGTATAGTGATCTTTTTTGAGTTTGCCACCTCTTGGATGATCCACGTCCGCTTAAACTGTACGACAGCGTCAGTCTCTTCCTTCCACGAGATCAGGGCAGCGTACCCATGCGCGATTGAGCAACTCCGACACCAAGCCCCAGTCGATCTGGTCGGCCTTGGGTGCGTTTATGAAGTGGAACTGGATCCCCTGCAACGACGCACCGCTTTTGATGAGGCCGCGCTTCACGAAAAGTTCTTCCAGGATATCTGACACGGTGATCAGTGTTTCGAGCGCCAGCTTGTCATACTGAGTAGACTCTCCGAGCCACACCCGCGTCGCCGCCGCGCCGGTATATATCCGGCCCATGATCTTGACGTGCTCGTTGCGCTCCGCAATATCCTGCTGGTTGATGCACAGCGCATCGACCCATATTCGCAGCGGCGGGCCATTCTCGGGCCGCAGCCGGCGTAGGGCTCGAAAGAGCTCGCCGCCGACGACGACCCGAACGCCGTCGCAGGTGATCGGGGCGTCGGGCATCTTGCCGCCAAAGCGGATATAATGCTCCCACTGGTAGGGGTGGTCCACAAGGTCCTTCCACGGTGTGGTTCCGGACTCTGTGATCTCTTCGCCGTTCTCGTCGTGGCCATATACCGCCCAGGGGATCTCTGTGTCCGGCCCGAAGCCCATGTCGGCCGGGTCGCGGTCCACGCCTTTGCTCCAGCAGTAGCTAAGGGCCTCGTATGGCTCCTCCGGGGAGGCGATGGTGATGTGTGAAAGGCTGCATTGTATCTCGTCTTCAAACTTGCCGGGTTGGACGGTGAGGATTCTGGTTTCGCTGGGGAGGTCCAGCGGACGATAAGGGTATGACTCCATTTTGAGAGAAACGGAACTCAATGATGGCGAAGAATGGGTTTGTGTCATCACGCAGGAAGTTGGTATCAGAGTCGTAAGTATATGTCCCTTGACGTCCCGAGTTCTCGAAACTGGCTGCCTCCGCCCCGCAGTAGGGCTGATGGTCGTGCCAGGCACCGACTCTCGGCGGTGTAAGCAGGATCGCGTTGATGAACGGCCATTGGTGGGACGCCGTGAACCCTTGTCGGCGCAGACCGAACTGAGCAAGGTTGCTCCAAGGTCTCTCCTTTAGAATCTGACAGCCTGGATATTTCGACTCACAAAATCGTTGATACCTAACTTGATACGAGGAGAGACTGCTCACTGTAAGATTGCGGCGTGTTGAATCGCGAGTATTGCCAATTGCATGCATGGAGTTTTGACTCCTAGTTGACCACACGCAACTCAATTCGACCGTCAAGCAACAAAAAATAGCCAGGTGCATTTCGAAATACCGTGAGGATTCTTCTCTACTTCTGGAAATACTGTCTTGTAACATCTGAGAAACTCGCCGTTCTACGCTTTCCATCGCAAATCCACATCTAACAGTACCAGAGCGCGGGCTCATTCATCTAAACTCCCAGCATCGCATGTATTCAACAACGATGGCACATAACTTGCCCTTCTTTCGCTTAATTGTAGCCAGAGCGTCCATCAGTTCCGATTCCGTTGTAACCAGAGCGCCCATCAGTCTCTCCACGACGGTTGTACCCTGAGCGCCCGTCCGTTTCGAATCCGTCGGTCTCTTGACGGCGGTTGTATCCGGAACGACCGTCGGTTTCAATAGCGTTGTATCCAGATCTTCCGTCAGTCTCCTCGCGACGGTTGTATCCGGAACGTCCATCAGTTCCAATCTTGTTGTACCCGGAGCGCCCATCGGTCTCCTCGCGGCGGTTGTATCCAGATCGTCCGTCGGTTTCGAATCCGTCAGTCTGTTGGCGACGGTTATACCCAGAACGTCCGTCGGTCTCCAGACCATCGGTTTCCTGCCGACGGTTGTACCCAGATCGGCCGTCAGTCTCAAGTCCATCAGTCTCTTGACGGCGGTTGTATCCAGATCGGCCGTCAGTTCCAACCCCATTGTAGCCGGAGCGTCCATCGGTCTCCTCACGACGGTTGTAGCCAGACCGGCCATCCGTGTCCGCGAGACGGTTGTATCCGGAGCGCCCGTCTGTCTCCTCGCGACGGTTGTAGCCAGAGCGTCCGTCGGTGGAAATAATGTCGTCGTCTCCAGATGAGACCTCGGCGCGTGCACGGAGAACAGAGGGCTCCTGACTTTCAAGGGCCGGAGTGACAGCAGAGTCTTCGAGGGCACTCTTCGGCTGGGCATTGTGATACCCGCAGATTGCCGTGGTCTTGTTGACCTAGTTTAGAGTTAGTTGAGGCTCTTACAAAGGGCTCAGGGTTGAACTAACAGCAGACAAGAGGGCTTCGCTGTTGATGAGGGTAAGGATACAGACGCAGCCGATCAAGAACATCATGATGGGCTTCCCCTTCGAGCGATGGCTACACTTGGTAGAAACACCGGAGACCGGCTCATGGGTGGGCAAGAGGGCGCCTTTCTCCATTTTGAAATTTGTTGGACGGCTCTGTGCAAAAGCAAAAGTGTGTTTCTGAAAGACTTGATGATAATTTTGATGTTCCAGGATACAAAGGCAGAAGAGGAGTTGTATCTTGAAGGTCGCTGCAACTTTCACAATACTTCAACCCAGGAGGACGGGAGGACGAGTATTAATACTCCCATCAAGCTGGGTAAAGACCCATGACACACAGCTTAACTGGCCCTTCTCGAGAGCCAGGAGAGCCAGACTCGTGGGGGCACGTCACCGGCGATGTTCCCCGAAATGCCAGGCAGTCCACCTTCACGAACGAACCATGCAGACGGGAACCTTGGAAGACGTGGCCGAGGCTTGCTTAGCCTCAAAAGATATCGACTAATGAGGAAATAGAATCACACTCATCATCCCTCGACGAAGCGCCCGGTGAGAAAGGCTAAGAGGGTTGGTGTTGGCCGCACCCCATCGTGAAGTCCACATGCAGGCTGGACTGGTCACCGCCCGCGTCTACGCGCCAAGGCCCGCTCCCATAGGATGGCCCAGAACATGGAGTGTGCTCCTGCTACCAACAGACAAGACTTCGTCTTTCCGTTATCATAGGTAGGCTACCCCCCCGGGACCCCCGTGCCCCTCCCCCGGGCGAAGTCGACAGTTACCCGTTCCTTGTCGGCCGACCTATTTTTTGCCCTTTCTGGAAGTCGGGCCGGGGTGGGCTCTCTCGTCTAAGGAAAGACTACGGCCGGCCTCTCCAACATCGGCTCGGCGGCCCCCAACGCGATAGGGCAAGCGCGGGCGTGGCGAGATTTGTGATGGGCATTGGGCTATGAGCTCATCCTGGTATGTATCATCTTGGCCCTGCACATGCAGTCAAGAGGCACAGCCACCTCCAGACTTGTAATTAGGGAATTGGCAAGGTAATCAATCGCCTTATGAACACGGATTCAGAGCGGAACCTGGGCGAACAGGCAGCCACTTTCTGACCTGCAGTTGGACAGGTGATTATTTCGGTTCGGGGCGAGCGAGGGTATTCGTGCGCCAGCGTCTGAGTTGACGTCGTCTCCACAACATACCGATCGAGCGAACCCCGGCTCGTGGCACAGCCTTATTCAGCCCTACCGTGTGCTTACGGCAAGTGAGACGAGCAGCCTGGCTGCATGTCAGCTGCAGAAACGGTTGGGGGGTTCAAGGTTCTGAGAACGAAAAATATGTCCTGATTAAGCAGCATCTGATCCGGCGGCCAGTCCACCGACACGTTTATCGTCTGGTTTACATCGACTTTGACTCGAAACTCCCAGTTCCTAACCCCACGTCGACGGAGTTGCCATCTGCGATCCTTGCGTGATTCATCACTATCACACTCATCCCCCGCAGGTTGTCGGCGGTGTGAAGTTCGAAAACGTCTAGACTCCAGGCAGCTAGTCTGAAATGTCAGAGACGGACCGTGGCTCCTATAGGAGCAGAGAAAGCTGTTTTGGGACTTGCCCCCGCGCTTATCACACCTAGACGTTGAAGTGAAAAGGAGGCCCTTTTGTCCAGGAGTGTCAACCTGGACTTGGAATGTGATAAGACAGTCACTTCCGCCGCGCTGGGATGATATTTGGAACTTTCGTTCCTCTTTCTTCAGAGTCTTGAACCACTTGAGGGTTCTGAATCGATTCTCATATGAAAAACTAAATGCTATCGGCCCGATATTCACCTCTCAAGACAGCGTCGGGACCGTCCACGGCGACCAACTGTCCACGTTGAAGTTGTTGTACGTCTGGTCGGTCCGGAACACGCTCGTCGAGCCCGCCGACTGCCTCAGCAGGAACTTGTTGATGAAGGCGGACAGCTCTGCCTGCTGCGCGCCGGGGAAGCTGCAGTGCCCGTGGCCGCCGACCTGGCTGTAGCCGAAGGAGTCGAGGGATCCCAGGGCCTGCCACTGCTTCCTGGCGCCTCCCATGCAGCCGTACGTGCTCATGGTGCCGAGCCACTCGAAGTCCGGGTTCTCCATCACGTACAGGGGCCTCGGGGCGACGAGGCCCGCCAGCATGTGGTGGTCGAAGGGCAGCTGGTTGACGTTGGAGGTGTACTGGTTGAAGGCCGGGCCGAACCACGGGTTCTCCGTGACGATCTGCTTGGCGTCCTGGACGCTGAAGCCGTTGCGGTTCTGCCAGTCGGCGATGCGCCAGCAGCCTGCGCCGCCGGCGCCGGATTCCTGCGGCAGCGTGAGGGCGATACGTGGTTCGAAGGCGCCTGCGACGAATGCGCCCTTGCCGTTGCGGGAGCAGCCTGTCACCCCGAGGCGCGCTGGATCAATGCCGATGGAGGGGTTCAGCTCGAGGGCGTCGACGATGCGTGACACACCCCAGGCCCAGGCCATGAGGGCGCCAGCACTGTGACCGCTGCCGTACAGGTCGTAGAACTTTCCCTTGCCGCGGGAGCCACCGCCCTGCTGCTGGGCTATCTCGTCGTTGTTGAAAGTGATAGTTCCCACGCCGGCCGCGATGGGGATGCTCGCGGCCCCGAAGGCGATGATGGCCGGGACACTGTTGCCGCTCGGCTTGGAGATAGTGACGGCAAATGAGATGGACTTGCCGCCGTCCGAGACGTTGATGGTCAGTCTGTTGCCCGAGTACGAGGCCGTGACGGACTGCGGCTTCGGGGGCATGCTGCCGAGCTCGAGTCTCTGGAGCTGGGCGCTGATCTCGGCCTGACGACAGGACCAGTCGGCCTTGGATGTGACCTTGCCGCCGTTCTGGAACGTGAAGGGGTCGGGCAAGACTGAAGTAGATGCGCCGAGGCCGTTAGGCAGAGCGGGGCAGGCTGTGTTACCACCTCCCGGGGCCGTAGATGTGCTCGTGACGGGGGTGCCTCCGGGTGCTGTCGTGGATGTCCGGAGGGTGGTCGAAGGAGGGGCCGGTGGTGCCGAAGTACTGGTGACGGGTGCACTTCCCGGCACGCATTGCGAGTACCAGTCACTCTGGTACCTGCAATAGTATCCCGACACGCAGGTCGTGCTGCCGGCGTGGTTTACCCCACCGCATTGAGCCCATGGCCCTTGTTGGGCCTGGACAGATGCCCAAAAGGCAATTGCAGATACGAGTGCAGCTTTAAGAAGCATCCTGTCGATGATCTGTGCAATATGGTTGAATTGGAACGAACTGGGGTGATGGTGGGATTGTCTGATATTGACTATCTGGTGGTTCACGGCAAAGATCTTATAGCCGTCTCAAGAAGACAAGAATCTCAAAGAGAACGGAACCTAAGTTCCATAGTTCATGAATTTCTTGAATAATCTGTGACTCCGAGTTGTTGAAACGGGCTGTATATGCGGCTGGTTTATCGACTTGAGGTTGCAACCGGTAGACCTCGTGAGCCCCCAGGATAAACAGACTTCAGGCTAAACTCGGTACCGCAAAATGGGATTTCACCAGCTCCACGACGCCCAATTAAGAGAGCCTCATCCGAAAAGGGTGTCTTTGGGTTACTAACTGCGAACTAGCTGAGTATTTTGGGCCTCTTCTTCATTAATCATGAGCTTGGCTCGCAGTGCGCACCCCGGCACCGCAGCATCACTATACAACCGTGGCTGCATATTCAGGCAAAAGTAGATATTAACCCAGACTAATGTGGCTTCTCTGTACAGTAGTCTACTATTTTTTATGCTTGGCTACCTACACATCATCCGTTTTGCAGGTCCGGAACCTCTTAGAACTGACTGCCTCGTGGTTCTGTTGGTACGTGCTAAGCTACTCGCAGCTGATGTAGGTTATCGGACAAAAGGAAAGCTCTACTTGTCACGGGAAGGGCAGATCTCCGAGGTGGCGCTTTTGATGCGAGCTGTCCAGTAGGCGTATGGATACCCTCCCTCGATTGGCTCTGGCCACATTCATCTTTGTCTGGGGTGTTTTGTACGTGTTGGAATCAAAGCCTCCCGTAAACCGCTTTTCCGCAGACAGAGAACAGTCTGTACACATGTGAACAATGTTGGTCTGCCTTTGAAGGCCTGGTACATTCTCCCACTACCGAGAACACGAGGCCGAAAGGCCACTCGAGGTAGTGGCTCGTGCTTACTCTTCAAATGGTTCAACCTTTCTATTAAACAGAAATAACTCGCGAGACAGAGTTCGTTGTTTGGGCGCTATGACTTGAGAACGTTTGTTGTGATGTTCAGTCTTAGACCCATGCGTCAAAGATATTGGTTTGCCGGGCATGGTTTCAGAACAAAGCCGCCAGGCCTCGAAACTTGAAAGCAGTGTGCCGCACAGCTACTTGAATCACTCTAAATGAAAGGACTGTTTGGACATCCCCAGTTATTAAACCAAGATCAGGTAGAGGTCTCATGAACGACATCCGCAATACCACTATTCCGAAGCCTTTGACTTTCCCACTCATTCCTGCGAAATGTCTCGATTGACCAGCCTTCCAGACGAGCTCGTCCTTCATATCTGCGAGGAGGCAAGGAGCACATCGGACCTCGGTCGTCTGTCCCGCGCATGCCGCCGCATCAGTTCTGTAGCCAACGCAGCCCTTCACCGCAGGGCCATCGGCGATGTCGACGCGTTGAAACGGGTCGCCGAGCTCGACGACCCAGCCATGATGCGCCGCATTTTGGACTACCAGATCCCACCGAGCCGAGAACTCCGCCCCGAAGACATGAGGACAACTCTGCATGAGGCTATCAGACTCGGGAGCTTCAGGGTCGCCACCGAGATTCTTTGTCAGGTCGCAGTCGCCGAGAGCAGGGAACTGACGGGCTCGCCCATCGCCACGAATGCCCGGGTGGCCGCGAACGCGCCCTATCAGCTCGGCTCTCTCTCCATCGCGGCCAGGATGCGGTACTACGACCCGTTCCGTACCAAGCCTGGCGCGGAGTACGCCTCGGAAGCCGAGTTCTGGACGTGGAAGAAACGGACGATGGAAGGAGTCCTCGCGGCCCTGGCGGCCAAACTCTTCGAGGTGTTCCCGCACGACCAGGAAGCCCGCGAGCATCACGGAAAGACGGAGCTCAACCTCGCGCTGGTGCAGGCCGCGGGCGCAGATGCACACTCGGTCGAGGTCATGCGCTTGCTCGTCGAGGCTGGGGCCGACGTCAACGCCGGGACGGACTTTCAGTTCGGCGGGCAGGCGTGGCACAGCGTGCTCGACGAGGAGGCGCCGAGTCTGTTCCGCGACAAGGTGGACTTCCTGCTCGGTCGCGGCGTGGACCCCGACCGCGTCAAGACTTTCCAGGGCATCCGAACGCCGGTCGGGTTCATGCTGTGGAAGCTGAGGCAGAGCTGCTGGCTGTCAAGGAGCACATCTTTCATCAGCAGGGCGCTGGACTTCATGGACTTCCTCGAGTCTCGGGGGTGCCTCCGCTGGCCGCGGGTCGACGTCGAGGTTCCGGCCGAGGGTGATCGGTTCCCGAGGGTTGTTGTTCTGGACATGAGAGAGCCGGGGGCGCGTGAGCTTAGCTTGATAATGAGCGACGAGGACGAGTCATTGCAGCCGATCCGCGAGGCTTTGGGGTGCTATCTGTACCTCAGGTTGCGTCCACAATCTCTAGAGGAACAGGTGACGCCAGATGATCTGGTTGCCAAGTGCGAAAGGACGCTCTCTAAGTATCGAGAACTTCCCATCGCCATCAAGAGGCTGGAGGAGCTACACGAGGCGTGGGTTGCTGATCGTGCTTAGAGCGAGAGAAGGAGTTTTGGCGTGTTTGCGTTTAGAGGAGTCTCGTAAGAAGTTTGATCACATGATCTTAAATAGACTGTCTTAGGACAGCCGTTGAAGTCGGTTATTTTCTTGCATTGCATGTGGTTAGCCATGGAACTTTTACAAAATACTTTGCATCTGCTTCTAATGCCGGAAGGAGACATATAGGCTGTCGAGCGTGTCCTTTGATTGGCGAGTCAGCCATGGCCAGTGTTTCCGAGAGTCAGGACAAGGCTTCGAGATGCATAAACAATCTCCGCCACTCAGGCAGGGACTTGTTTGCTGCCCGTGGGCGCATTGGCGGTGTGTTTTGTTGCAGAGAAAAGCACCAACGGTTGGAAGTCAGGGCAACCTTGGATTATAAGAAGATGTGTGTGTATAAGCAACCTCGCCTACAGAATAAGCAACTCGATGGTTTGTTTCTCAGAGGTACTTGCATGTGTCTGCGCTATACGGATACTACGACTATGTATGTAATTCTCCACAATGACTCGCACTCGAGGTTTCTTGTCTTTGTTCCATTGGATGGCGGTACGCGGAAGGATGCGGCGTCGAGACAGTGTTGCCTAGCCGGGGTGAGATTGGTGAGTTCAGATCAGCGGCATAGCTAGCGAACGCCGTGAGAATTCGTAAGACTTGAGAAACTTTCTTGCTCTCCTTCAATGATCAATTGCAAAAGAAGGAGACTCAAGTGACATCTCAAGTTCTGCCCAGTTGTGGTCGAGATAACTGGCAGTCTTGCATCATAAACATCCGCAACTGACGAAAAGTGAAGGTGGAGGGCATTCAACATGCATGACGTAAGGATTCTTTTACAAAGCTCTTTCATTGGCTGATTCCCTCGGACTCGTCGGGTAAACCACGCCGGTGCGGGCAAATACGCGCCTAGACGAGGTGACAGGTGACTGGGATTGGTCACGAGAAGCCCCACCTGCAGGCTCGCACCGGGTGGGCCTAGCGGGATCTCACGGCGGATTACACATCACATCACAGTGGATTAGAAGATTGGACTTTTGGAGCCGGTCGGCGGACAACGGACCCCATTCTATCCCGCCCATCCCGCGACCGCCCACGCCCACGCCCAACATGGCCGCCCGCTCCTGGCCAGCCCCCCCCCCCCGATCGCCCTCGCAGGTCGCGCTGGCGCTGACGCTGGTCGAGTAAGACGGAATGGTCCCGTCCCGTTCTGTCAGAAAACGCGTCTCGAAATCCTGCACACCGCCGCTGTCGCTGCTGACCTCCCACACAAATCGACATCTTCGACTGCCCGAGCCGGTTGAAAATACTACCCAGGGAACCATCATATAACAAGAGAGAGAAAATGTCTGCCGCTACCGACCCCGCAACGAGGGTGGAATCCCACACTTCGACTCTCGCCGACCACGGATACCCCCACGGCCACCTGGGTCACCTCAAAGAGCACGAAGAGGCCCAGCTCGCCGCCTTCAAGCAGCTTCTCGAGGAGCAGGCGTTGTACAAGCCTGGCCCGCCCGCCTCTCACGACGACCCAACGCTCCTGTCAGTCGCCCGTTCTAATCTCTGTGTATGCCGGATGTCTCGGGAGTGGTGACGCTGACTTTCCTGTGCCTCGCAGCCGATACCTACGAGCCCGCCGATGGGTCCCCGAGGACGCCCTCACGCAGTTCAAGGAGACGGAGGACTGGCGCAAGGCGAGCGACATCGACACGCTCTACCACACCATCGAGCTCGACGCATACGAGCAGAGTCGCCGCCTGTACCCGCAATGGACCGGCCGCCGTGACCGCCGCGGCATCCCGCTGTACCTCTATGAGATTAAGCACCTCGACAACAAGACCATCGCGAGCTACGAGAAGTCGTGCAAGGATTCCACCTTCAGCAAGGCCAAGTGGGACGGCAAGACGCCCCCGGGCCTGCTGCGTCTGTTCGCCCTATACGAGAACCTCACCCGCTTCACCCAGCCCTTCTCCACCCAGCTGCAGGACCGCGAGCACCGGGACGCTCCCATCACCTTGAGCACCAACATCGTCGACATCTCTGGAGTCAGTCTGAAGCAGTTCTGGAACCTCAAGGGGCACATGCAGGCCGCCAGCCAGCTCGCCACGGCTCACTACCCCGAGACCCTCGACCGTGAGTCGGCATGTCCCGCTGATGATTGTGTTCACTCGCTGACCCTCGCCCAGGCATCTTCATCATCGGCGCGCCCTACTTCTTCTCGACCGTCTGGGGCTGGATCAAGCGCTGGTTCGACCCCATCACCGTCTCCAAGATCTTCATCCTCAGCCCGCACGAGGTGCGGCCGACGCTCGAGCAGTTCATCGAGCCGCGCAACATCCCGAAGCAGTACGGCGGCGAGCTCGAGTTCAACTGGGGCGACCAGCCGACCGTCGACCCGGCGTGGGAGGGCGTCGTGCGCTGGGAGAACGGCCACTCGTCGTTCAAGTCGCGGCCCGCCATCTGGCGCGTCACGGAGGACGGCGCCCGCGTCGAGTGCTTCGGCATCGGCAGCGTCAACGGCAAGGAGCAGAAGGAGCTCATCTGCTCCGTGCCCCGCACGTGGCCGCCTGCCAAGACCAACGGCGCTGCGCCCGAGACAAGCGCCGCCGTGGCCGAGGGCACCCAGACGGAGCCGGTGAAGATCTCCGAGCCCGAGGAGGAGCTGGCGAAGCTCTCCATCTCGGATACCAAGGAGATCACCGAGAAGCACACCAACGGAAGCACGACAGCCCCGGCGGTCCCCGCGGGGCTTGCATAGACCCAATGGCATCTAGAGGATAGAAAGAGTGAGGCGTGCGCATTCCTGGCATGAGGGCGAAATGGGGTTTGTTTCTGGGTGAGGCTCTGGACAACACGGATTTTATTAATATACCCCCGAGGGTTTGATGGTCCCTTTTCAGTCGGACGAGGTCAGCCCTCCGTGGACGACGAGGCAACATGGGATGGAGTTTCTAGTAGGGCAATTTATTCGTTTATTTCAGCGTCTGCTACGTCTGTAGTGCGAAGCGTTTGACGTTCTTCGTCGTGTGTATGTGTTGTGGTATCTGAACGTTACATCCATCGTCCCATCTATGTCGATCCGTGTCTAGATGCCCCTGCCTGAGATCAAATCTGAGTTTGATCATCCCGTTCCCGTCCCGTCTGCGTCACGGCAGCTCGTGCCGGTGCGACTTCTCAATTCTGTCGTGCAACGCTCCCCCCGAAGAAAAAAGTCCAAACCCGTGGTGTTGTAAAAATCCGTGCGTCACCCAGCCTACCCGGTGAACCCCCTCCTCTTGCGCCACTCGGCAACGCCCTTCTCGATCTCCGCCCACGACACGCCGTCGCGGATGAGGTGCATCGTGACCCCCAGGCTCTCCGTGTCGCGGTTGCGGCTCTCGTCGTCGAAGAAGAGCATCTCCGTGAACGGGATCCCCGTCTTGCGGAAGATGCCCTCGAAGTGCCTGATCTTGCTGCTGGGGTAGATCTCCAGCCCGCCGTCGAAGAAGTCCAGCGCCCTCCTCGGCTTCTCCTTCTTTCCTCCCCCGCCGCTGCCGCCGCCGCCGAGGGTGGGCTCGTCCGCGCCCGGCGCGGGGACGTGCAGCAGCTTGAGCATGTCGCGGGCGAGGTCGGGCGCGCTGGTGCGCGAGGCGACGGCGAGCTTGACGCCGGCCATCGGTAAAGTGTAGAGCACGCGCGGCACCTCGTGGTAGAAGGAGAAGGACTCGCCGTGGCGGTCGACGGCGGCGGAGTGCGCGGCGTTGGCCTTGAGCGGGCCCGAGACGTGGGTGTCGACCCAGAAGGGCCAGAGGGTGTAGTCGAGGTCGAAGACGATGAGCTTGGGGAGGGGGAGGTCGTCGGTGAGGATGCGCGGGAGGGAGAGGGAGTTTGTTGTCGAGGTCGAGGCCGTCAGGTTGGAGGCGCTGCCGCCCTGGGGCGTCTTGGAGAGCTTCTTCGGCATCGTGGGCGGTGTCGAGACTATAGAAGTTTGGTTGGTTGAATTTGGGAGTTGTTGGAGGGGTAGGTCGCGATGATTGCGATTTGCGACTGGAGGGGCGGCGGCGGGTTTCGTCACTGGCTGCCTGGTTGGGTCGTGGCGTTCGGAGCTCTCCCGCCGCGGGGCTCGTGCAGCAGGGTGCTCGGGGCCAGGGGTCCGAACTTTTGGAGGGGAAAAGGATGCCGAGATCAGGAACCAAGGAACGAAAAGTTCGAACGAAAAATGCCAACCACCCGAAAGAAACTATCTCGTCGACGAAATGTCACTGCGAATTGATGACAATGTTTTTGAGGACAAAAAGCAAAAGAGTCGACGTTGGCCTGATTCGAACAGACGCTCCCGAAGGAACAAGATTTCTAGTCTTGCGCATTAGACCACTCTGCCACAACGCCAGATGGAACCCGCTGGGAAGCGGAGATGCTCGTTTTGTTCAGTTCCTGTGCTGAGTACCATCGCGAAGAGATGGACAGCGGTTCTTTGCGCCGCTCGACCTGAATCCCGTACATCTGCCAACAGGAATCCAAGCTACTCTAACAGCAGGGTCTGAACACGGATTCCAGTATTTAAACTTGGTTAGAAGTATCTAAAGAACGAATAGCTATTGGGATAGCCTCACCGAGTGCTTGGTCAACCGGCACAGTGCCGACGCACCCGATCTGCATGCGACGATGAACCACACATGCAGCGATCCCGGTACGAAGTCTCTTTCCCCTTTACACAGATTTCATGACTTGAGCATTTTCTTCATTTCATTTTTCAACTTGTCGAGTTGGTTTTCCACTACCGCAGTGTCTGCTATACATTTCACAACTCCGGCGCTGATGACCCACTCCGGACCCGGCGACGGGCCGTCCACTGCCTGACGGACGGGAGCCATTCTAACAACAAGCCTCCATGATCGAAGACACATGGAAGGTATTCTCAAGTGTTCAGAACGGGTGTAATCTATGTGTTCACAACCGCTACCGTGCTGTTGGGCTCTTCAGATTCCGCCGGGAATCGGGAATGCGACCCTGTTAAGAGCATGGTGCACGGCATTGCCTCCAAGAAATACCTCCCCAACAGCCTCGACATCTCCAAACCCGACACCTGCCAAACCCCAAGGAAACCTTGCCCGTTCCATCGCATTCGGAGCCTACTTCTGGATCCCGAATGACGACCCTACATCAGACAAACATTTGTGTTTTCGTCTTTTTCTTATCGTGTTTGTTTGCACAAACCGACAGCAAAAGCAAGAGCGCATCAGGGACTGAGACCCGGCAGTTTCACATCTGTCTGCCAGTATCACTCAAGACACCTTTTTTTCCCCTACCCGTTTCGCGTTCGTGATGATCAGCGGCAAAGATAAGGGCGCCTCCATGGCCCGTCCCCTCGGAAACCCAGGCAACGCGCGTCTGCCACCCGTTCCCGACGCGGCTTCAGCCCAGCGTCTGAGTTTCGGCACCGCGCCAGCCATCCGAAGTTACGCGCCACCCGCGGTCTTGGAGTCAGGGGCCTTTACGCCTTCTAATGGTCCCGCCGGACTCTTGGGTGGCCATCCCTCCGGTGCAAGTACCGAACGTGCGCGACGTCCGATGGACTGGTGGTGGGGTAGTGCGGGGGAAACAGTGCTGCTGATGTTGCCCCCCCCCCCCCCCCCCCCTCCAACGGCACTTGAGAGCTGGAGCTTTGGGATGACGGAGTCCAGATATATGTAAAGTCCGTCCCGTCGCATTTCCTTCGTTTGCTTCGTTCTTTCGGTTTTGCGACTGCTTCCGAGAGCCGTACAGCGTATACACCTTGACTGCGAATCCCGCCGCGACACTTACACGACCGCCCATCATGCCCGACCGCCAGATCCAGCTCGTCCGCCTGGCGCACGTCTTCTACAAGCACAAGAACATCGACGCCGCCCGGCGCTTCTACGACGACTTTGGCTTCTACGAGGTCGAGACCGTCGGGAAGAGGACGTACTACCGCGGCTACGGCGCGGAGCCCTTCGTCTTGTGCGCCGAAGAGGCCGACGAGGATGCGTTCGGGGGCCCGGCCTTTGCCGTCGAGTCCGCCGAGGATCTCGAGATCGCTGCCGCAACGCTTCCTGGGGCGACGGCCGTGTACGAGCTCGACAGCCCTGGCGGTGGGAAGTGCGTGACTTTCAAGGACCCCGTCGATGGGTGGCCGTTTCACCTGGTCTATGGCCAGAAGGAGGTCGAGAGGAAGGACCCGGGCTTCCCGAACCTCAAGTTCAACTTTGTGAGCTGCACCAGTATGGGGAAAATTGGGAGACAGGCAGTTTGCTGATGCTCAGGGACCCGACAGCCGACAGAGAAGCACCGCGAGGTCAACCACAAGCAGCGCTTCACCAAGAGGCCCGCGCCGGTGCACAAGCTGGGCCACTTTGGCGTGTGCCTGACCGACTTTGACAAGGCGTACGAGTTCTACACCAAGCACTTCAACCTCTTCCCTAGCGAGGTAGGTTGTCTCCGGTTGTCGTTCGGATTATAGCGGCAGTGCCTGATGTGACTGACCCCTCGACAAGATCGTCCACGCCCCGGACGACAAGGACAAGAAGGTGACCGTCTTCTTCCGGCTGGCGCGCGGCAAGGAGTACGTCGACCACCACTGCTTCTTCTTCTTCGAGGGCCCCAAGTTCCACGTCCACCACTCGTCCTTCGAGACGCACGACTTCGACGCGCAGGTGCTGGGCCACGACTGGCTGCGGCACCAGGGGCACAAGAGCTGCTGGGGCGTGGGGCGGCACATCATGGGGAGCCAGATCTTCGACTACTGGTGAGTCTTGAGAGGGTTTGTCCGATTGGCTTGGATGGATTGTGGCTGACATGATGCTTGACAGGTTTGATCCCTCCGGCTTCATCATGGAGCACTACGTCGATGGCGACTTGCTGGACGACGGCGAGGAGACGCACTATAACCCGGCGTCGCCTGATAACCTACACGTCTGGGGTGAGTTTAAATCGATGCTGAGGTATATGCCGTTGCTGACTTGACCTGTAGGACCTGAAGTGCCCTCTGACTTCTTGCAATGATTCCCGTGACGGAGTGGTGGTCTTCGGTTGCAAGGCGTGTAACTCGCCGGAACCCACCTGTTAATAATCTGCCCCTTTACTCGACCAACGAAGCATGTAAATAGCAAGGGCAAATGAAGAGACCGTTCTAAGTGTGGCCGTCGTTGTTGAAAGGAGTGAGTGGCGGGAAGATTCCGCCAGGGTTGGAATGTCTCCCTGCGAAAACGAGACGACTTGCCCTCAGCCACAACTGTTGCCACTACTTAGGCGCATGACCAAATGCCAGACGAAAGCTGAACGAGGCCTTTTGAACCGTGGCGGTGACAGTCGCAAAGCCAATGGGCGATATATTAATGGTGGCGAAACGCATGAGCGATGCCACTCCTAACGTCGTCAATCAACACCGCACACTCGCGCAATAGTCGACGACCATTATCGACAAGGCCCCGCGACGAATCGGCCTCCCGCCTGACGTCACGGCCGGAAACGCTCGAAACCAGCTTTCCATGTTCCGCCATGGTTGACCAAAACACGGGGAAGGGAGGGAGCGCGGACCACGGGTCGCAAAGCACGGGGCGGAGGCCGAGCCGGCGGGATTCAGATGGCTGGGGATGCCCGCCGGTTGCCGAAAGGACCTAAATAGCATCAACCTTGAAAGTTTGGTTGCGAGAGAGTGCTGCGGCGGGTTTGCGGATACCCACCAACGACTTCTCGACGGCTTTCGGTTTTGGAACAAGACAAGTCGGCGACGGCCGAGGGGATATATGGCACGTTTTCCTGAAATGGTCGCCAACCACAGCGCGAGTGGGAACAAACAGATGAGCAAGGGTCAAAAGGAAATTCGAGCTGACGCGAGTAAATGGCCGACTTCCCGAACGAGGAAGCTCGAGCTGTCAGCTCCATCAACCGTAATTAACCTTGCTCTTTAGACTATTTTTCTGGGCCTCTTTTCCCCCATCTGGTGCCATCACGAGTCATTAAATAAATCGATAATCGACAAGGGGGCTCTTATCCAACACCCCCCCTCCCCACTCAACCGACATCCCCTAAGCCACAACCTTCTAACTATCAGAGACCCAACTACTACAATCCCTCCCTACCAAATTACGCCCTACTGAATTTTTTTTCATAGTACGTAGCCCTCTCCCCCGTTTATTGTGTTTTTTATAATACTAATAATACTAAGATATTGTTTTTTAATAACAATAAGCCCTACAGTCCTCTACTACCTATAGGGTAAATTTTTCCTAATTTTAAGTCTCTCTATATGGGTCTTTAAGCCTACACAGTAGCCTACGAGTATTACTTTAAGTTAAACTTATATAAGAGTAGTAAAAATACTAAAAAGGACTATACTTGCGTTATTTACTTTTATACACGTACCTATAACACTAAGCCGGCCCATAAAGCTTATCCCTTAAAGTAGTAAGCCTTAAGTAGCTATAAAATTAAGTACCTATTTAAAGTAGGTACTAAATACCTACTTAATAGTACTTATAAGTATTTTAGAACTATAGAAACTACTAATAACTATAACTACTTATAGAATAAAAAAAGTACATTTACTACCTACTACTATAAACGTTTTAAGTTTATAAAAAATAAAGTTATTTTTATAGTAATTATAGGTATTCCTCTTTTAAAAATAATAAGTATTTTTTATATTAAAAAGGGCATAGAGTTACTTTTTTTTTTGTACTATAATATTAATAATATCTTAACGTATTACTACTTAAATGTATAAAGTTCTCTTTAGTTAATTTAGTACTTTTTTTTATAACTAAATAATAACTCTAACTAATACTACTTTTAATATACTTAAGTAGCTTTTAAGTATATAATAAAGCTCCTTATTGTACTACACAAAGCCCTTAACCTCTTTTAGGCCTTCCCTAACGTCCTTTTAATAAATTATATATATAAAATAAACTAGTTTAATATACTAATACTTAATATTATAGGGGCCTTGTTTATAAACTTTATTTTTAATATTAGTATATACTTTTTTAATAATAAAAAAAAAAAATATTACATATAAGCCTTAACTACTCTTACTAAGATCCTTAAAACTAAAAGTATCCCCCTACCTAGCTATATTACTACTAACTAAAACTATACCTTTTTAAATACCCTCTTTAATAGCCCTAAGTAGTTAAAGATCCCTTACCTTCTCTACTAATAACACATTAATAAAAATATTAAAGTAAAAGTCTATAGTACCTTCCTTAAAGTAAAGTATATAAACATAAGCTATTATAAGTATAATTAATAGTACTTAACTTTTATTAAAGTATAAAAGGCCCTTTATAACTCCCCTACTAAAGCTACTTATTATACTATACTTACTAACTTTTAAAATAGCTAGTAGCTTAAAACTACTATTAACTATACCGTTAGTACATAGTTAAAACTATAAAAAAAAAAGATTGTTATATACTAAACTAATAAAGTGCTCTATTTTAATAAGTAACACCCCTTAAATATTATTTAATACCCCTATACTAATCTTATATTACTTATAAACTATACTACAACCTCTATAATTAAAGGAATTAATAGTATAATTAAAATCTATATTATAACTAACTCATAGCTACTTAATAAAGTCTTTACTACCCTAGTACGTTTTTAGTCCTATTAGCTCGCCTACCTATAGAACTAGTAGTCTTAAATAAGAGTTAAAAACCTATTATAAATAAATAGAGGCATATAGTATACCAGCCCAGCCCCTACTATAATACTTTAGTTTAGTAATAAAACCACAGACCTTCTTACTAATATAGTCTATAAAATCACACTATATACCCTTAAACTACTCTTTACACAAATATTACTAGTCCTAAACTACTATAATAACTGCTCTAGCTAGCCTTACCCCCTTACTAATAAAGAGTATACCTTTTACTATTCTTATAGTATTTAAATAAACTATAAATTACCCTACTAGTACTTAATATAGTACTTATTATAGAATAAAGAAATAATATTACTTAACTATATCTATCTATACTAGTAACGTAACTATAGAGCTATAGTATAGGTCCTAAAAGCTATACCTCTACTTAAGTCTCTTTAAGTTAAGGGCAAAGGGTAGTTAAAAGGCTCTATTATAGACCTCCCTTACAAAAAGGGGTACAGTATTAATAGCACTCATAGGGACCCTACTACCACTAAGATTACTAAGTATACAGCTAAAAGAGATACAATACTAGTGCTAGCATTACTACCGCCCCTATCAACAGTACTACTAAGGCTAACTACTAAGCCTCCCGTAGCTATATTAAATACCACTACCCTTAGCCTCTAAATCCTAGGTATATAAGCGGCCCTTAACTAAAACACCTATAAAGTAGAAACATAAGTACCGTATAAAGTCTAACATTACTAATAATACCTCTAAAATTTACCTATTAATAGTACTAAGTCTAGTAATAATAATAAACCTAAATATAAGTAAGATATAGACGTTCCCGTCCCCCAGTAAGAATCTAGTTTAGAAGTAGAAGTTAAAATTAAGTTAGGTACTAAAGAAGTCCCAAAACTATTAAAGCTAGTAGTAATAAAGACATAATAGTTTAATACTAACTTTAAAATATAGGATTCGTAAACTAAGCCTATCCCTAAAAAAACTATAGTTAAAATACTTACTAATATTAAACGGATAAAGATTAAATAAAGCCTATATTTAATAAAGATTATTAGCTTATTATTAAACTTAAAAGACTTAGAGTAATAGCTAACCTAGCCCTAGGCAGCACTAAAAAACTTTAAACATTATTTAAATTATAGTTACTACTAAATATATTTATATTTTTTTACCCACAGCCTTACTCTACTCTAAATCGCTTAAATCTAAAGAGTTTAAAAGTATTAATTTCTTTTATAGGTCTAGCGTAGTTTACGTACTTTAATTAAATCTAATTAATTATAATTATTACAGCAAAAATTACGTAAGCACTACACCGATTACCGGAGCGACCAGCAGTAGCTATGTGGCTTAGGGGATGTCGGTTAAGTAGGGAGGGGGGGTGTTAAATAAGAGCCCCCATCGACAATTGCGCTCCCAAGACGGCTAACAACGGAATAGGGAGAGCTTACGAGTCAAAGCTAGATCCCCGGAAATATTAGATAGGTAATTATTGTTAACGAAGAAGCATGAACTTGCCTTGACGATCCCTGCTGTCGTGAACCAACAGAGACGAGCCCCTGGTCCCGGCCTTCCCGTCCACCGTCGCATTCCCCATCGGCACCGCCTCCCCCTTGCGGCATCGGTCGCCGGGGGGACCTGCTAGCACTAATCTCCAGCGCATCGTGATAGAGAGCCCGTAGACGAGCTTCAACGGCTGTGCCAAGGCGCACGTGTTGATGGCTTCGACGAATGGAAGAGCAGCCCGCATGTGATCGGTTCTTAGTCAAGTTCAACTACAGGGGGATTCAAGCTAGGGATCGAGACGGTTCTCGTTCGTACTGTTTCGTTGTTGTTTTTGAGCGCAAAAACGTTGTTTTTGAAGTAAAATACAAAGCAGGGGTGTGATTGTGGATCTAACCTAGCCCCTGATAAGTAATATTAATAATGTAGCTAAGCCTAAGGTGGCTAGTAGACACCCAATTGGGCCTAGTGGTTTTGTTCTCGTTTTTGTTGTTTTTGGGTCAAAAAACGAGGACGTCGTTTTTTTTATAAAATACGTATTTCCTCGATCCCTAATTCAAGCTAGTGATTGCTTGTCTGTTCTACTAGCCGCGACCTATCAGCGGTCTGCCGGAGGGTCGTGTTGAGTTGTCAGCTCTCTTCCGGCTCGTTCGGTCAACATCCCCTTGGAGCAGGTCCATCGATTGAATCAGGGGGGCCACCAAGCGGCTACCACCATCCATTGGACTGCGGGGGAAGTGGCACGTCGAGAGGACGGGCTTTGCGTCGTCCGATGTCCGCAATCTTTGGCAAAGGCATGGGTTCGGGGCAAGGAAGCTGGAGATTATTTCGCCCTGCAGGCTGCGGATGGAGACAGCGTTGCAGCGGAGGAACGAGGTGGGCCAACGGGGGGAGGGATGACCGATGATGGGAAGGACGACAGGGCCTCTCACGATGGCACGTGTGGGTTATGGTTCGTACGTTCGTGGGAGGTCGCGTTCTGTCAATTGGATTTACTTAAACTCGTTGCCCGATCCCGCATTCTTCTGTTCCGCTCTCCTCAAGCCTCGCCTTCATCCGCTCCCTCACCCTTTCGTCGGCCCTCGCCCCTAGTCGCTCTTTTCAAACCCCGACCAACAGCCAACATGCGCGCCGCATCCACCTTCGCCCTGCTCGCCCAGGCCCTCGCGGTCCAGAGCATCCGCATCATCCAGTCCAACGACGACGGCTGGGCCGAGCAGTACACCCGCTCCGCCAACGCGGCCCTCAAGGCCTCCGGCCACGAGGTCCTCCTCTCCGCCCCGGCCGAGAACAAGTCCGGCTCCGGTACGTGGTCAAAACCTCAAATATTCCAGTTGTTCATCCAACTAACGTCTCCAGGCTCTCGCGACGAGGAGCCCAAGCCCCGCGACACCGCGTGCCAGTACGACAGCTGCCCCGCCGGCAGCGGGCCCGTCGGCCTCAACGAGACCCAGACCGACCTGCGCTGGGTCAACTCCTACCCGGTCACCTCGATGCGCTACGGCATCGAGCAGTTCGCCCCCGAGGTCTGGGACGGCCAGGCCCCCGAGCTCGCCGTCTCCGGGCCCAACGTCGGCTCCAACCTGTGGCTGTCGGTCCTCTGGTCCGGCACCGTCGGCGCCGCCGTCTACGCCTCGAACGAGAAGGGCGTCCCCGCCATCGCCTTCTCGTGCGCCTCGTCCGGCACGCTCCCCTGGAACGCGGAGCCCGTGCCGACGAGGAGCAGGGTCTACGGCGAGCTGGCCAGCCGGCTGGTGAACAAGATCGTCGAGGGCGGCGCGCCGTACCTCCCCGAGAAGGTCTTCCTGAACGTCAACTTCCCGCAGGTCACGGACGCGGAGTGCAACGACCCGGACCAGTTCAAGTGGGTGCTGACGCGGATCAACCCGGGCATCTTCTCCGGCCCGGACGTCGCCACGTGCGGGAGCAAGGACCGCCTGCCCGAGGGCGGCAAGGTCGTCGACGCGCCCGGGTGCTACGTCTCCATCAGCGTGGGCGACGCCACCGACAAGACCACCGCCCCGCGGGAGAAGCAGCAGCCCGTGCTGGACAGGCTTGGCGACTTCCTGTCCTGCCTGCCTTGAGCGAGGACGTGGACCGGATGGGATGGGGGATGTAATATCAGGATACCTAATGAATAAAAGACGAACACACACTGCCTTGATCTGGTCGACATTCTACGTGACTTGCTTTGGAATCTTGGAACGACTGTATAAATAGGGTGCTCTTGATCAGGTGGTCTCTCCAGCAAGTTGAATCCACGGCTTGTCTTTGAGGATAAACCAAAGGTATAGTAGAACAGAAACTCTCAGTTATCAGAAGTGAAACCAGTGTTTGATACTGAAGTAGTTTGACAAACGAAACCCATTATCTATCATGACTGTCGTCCCTTATCCTCTGTTGTTTCACAAAGTATTCCCCAAGAGAAGACAAAAAGGGCGGGAGGCAAGCCAAAGGAACAGAGCTTTGGGGATGAATGCATTGCAACATCAAGAGCCCTACACTCGCAGGTAGGAAGCCTGAAGAACTGGAAGGAGTATCTATCTATGTGTGCGCTTTAACAGCTACCAAATGAAACCTAGACAAGGTTGATACCTATTTTATAAAGAGGGCAGACAGCTAATAGCACTCAAGTGTGTAAGCTAAACCAACGCTAAAGGCCAAGGTGCTGAGCCTCCAAGATCAACTCGGGCGACGGCAGTTGCAGTCAAAGCTGTAGGCATAGTATGCAATTCCAACAATGTGATATTCATTACTTGATAGAAGAAAACCCTATAAGCCAGTGCGCCATCATGTCTCAACCCGCCTCTCAGAGACCTTCCCTCTGACGATCTCGCGATCCGCCGTCACGGTGTTGTTGTACGCAAATACATCCCGGTAGTACAACTGCGTCGCCTTCCCCTTGCTCGACAATCCGTCATAGATAAATACCTGATGCGTCTGTCCCACCCCCGAGGTCACCGAGTTGTCGCCATACCGCGAGTAGTTTGCACTTCCGTTCCTGTCCGTGTCGATGACGCTGCCGACCCACTTGCTCCCTTTGGCCTCGAAGGCCTCGAGGCCAGTTGGGTAGACGGTGTTCCCCGAGACTTCAAGCTTCAGGCCCTGATCCAGCTGTGCCCACAACGTGAGGTTCCCCTCAGGAAGGAAGGTGGTTGTGGTGTTGCAGAAGAGGGGATACGAGTAGCTGGTTTCGTACGCCCACCCGGGGACCTTGGCGGACTCCCGGCCGAGCGTCGAAAAGGTGCTGACGGCGCCGCGGCCGTTGGAGTAGAGGCTCCCGAGGTTGGAGTACTCCAGGCTCTGGGTCCACGTGGCTGTGCTGCTGCCTTTCTGCGTGCTGATCTGCGAGGAGATGGAAAAGTGCCGTTTCACTGAGACGGAGTAGTCGAGGGTCGCGTTGAAGCCTGTAGCGTTCTGCTTGATAGTCTGAGAGAAGTAGATGGACGGGTTTCGGTCGACGGCGGCGCCGAGGACGCCGGACGTGACGCTGCCCTCGTCATCGAGCCAGAGGAACACCTTGCCCGCGAGGTACCAGCTGCTCTCGGTGGTGTTGGAAAGCTTTGCGCTCTTGGAGCCGTCATCGACAAGCCCGACGACCTTAATCTCAAAGGTGTGGCTCTTTCCATCGCACAGCAGCGGCAGCCACGGGCTGACGTCGATCTCGTGATCCCGCAGGTCGAAAGCATCGATTCCCACGATGGGCCGGTGCAGCTGGGGGACCACGCCGCCGGTGAAGATGGTCGGGTAAGGCCAGTGCACACCGGCCAGCTTACCGTCGATCAGGAGCTGGACTTCGCGGAACGGTGAGAAGCCTGGGTACGTGCCGACATCGGGATAAAATGCGTCAACAGCCGATTGGGGCGCGTTGCTCCACCAGAACTCGTCGTTGCCCTGCGCCTTGACGTTGACCGAGAAGACGGCGCGATTGACATTTCGGGGGAACTCGAGGGTGGCAGTGGCGTTCTCCTCCGGGTATGTCCAGAAGCTGGCAGTCACGGGAGACTTGAGCGCGGAGACGGGGAGGATCAGGTCTGCGGGAGCCTGGCCTCCGCTCCAGACGGGGCTCTTAAAGAAGGTAGCTGTCAAAGTCGAGTTCAACAGTCCGGTGTAAATGTCGTTGACGACGTTGTCGAGCTGGAAGATGAGGGTCTGCGGCTGCTTCCAAAGGGACAAGTATGGCGTCGAATCCTTGAGCCAGGTCCAAGCAATGCCGTAGGCGGTCGGCTCGGCGGTGGACGTGGAGAAGATGTTGACGTCGCCGAGGTAGACGGAGCCCCAGCGGTCGAACTGGCGGCCCTTGACGTGGACGGTGAAGTTGAGGACGACGTGGTCAAAGTCAAAGTCGGGAGGGGCGTAGTCGCCGACGAAGGGTGAGCCGTAGCTGTTGGCGAACTGATAGTCCATCAGCGTCACCGTGACGGACTCGCCGGTGGGCTGAAGCACGGGCTGGGCGACCTGGAAGCATTCCAGAGGCGGTTTCGTCGCAGCGGGCGGCGCTGGAGGTGTGACGTCGGCGTCAACGTCCATCTCGTAGGCAATCCGGCCTATCTGGGCCACGAGGCTGTGCTTCCTCTCAGGCGCACGGACCTCGAGATGCGGCGAGGCATATTCATACTGATGGTCGTCGGGTTGAACTTGCAAGACGGTAGCAAACGATGAAGTCGCGAATAAGCCAAGCCCGACGACGACGGCCCTAAGCAGAGGTCTCCTAGACCAGGTGCTCGTTCGTGCCATGTCGAGAGGGTGCCTCGCGATGTGTCGGAAGGTGACAGAGGATCGGATGTCGAGCTGCCGTGTTTGCGGCAGAAGAGAAGGAGAACCTTGGCTCGGAGTTTAAGCTTGGAGCGCACCGACGACGGGCGGCATTCCGACACACGCGGAGACGAGGAGAAGCTGCGCCAAATGCGGAAGGTGACGTCCGGGGGTCTCTGCCTCCCCCACCAAGCCGGTATCGCGGAAGATAATGTGTTGATCTGCGAAGTATCTACAAGAGGCATGAGAAGTGAAGATAGATAGGCATCTTCTAAGTAACTTGGTATCTCGCAGGACAGAAAGGCTTGGGCGCGGAGGAACGAGGTGAAGGCACGGTTGACGGAAGGAAGGCGATTATCTAAGCGACCTCGTCTCATCACGTGCCTGCCTTGTCGCGCTGATGGCGTTGAACTGTCACGGGACGAAACATAAAGGGGAGATTTAAGACCCAAGGCTCTTGGATGATCTGAATAAGTAACTTGAACATGTGCAATAGAAGTTCTGGTATGTCCTTGTAACCAGTTACGCTACCGTGGCCCAGGAGAGAGAATTTCAGGCTTCGCCTAGGCTTCTTCGACTGGACGTGGAATACCAACGAAACCACGGAATCTATCAACCCTGTGGAATACAATGGTACTCATATTGTGAGCTCTCAAGTTCAATACACTCTAGGGACCTTCGCATTCAGATCATGGAGTACGTCCTTTTGACTGCCTAGGTAAGCAGCTTGACGACTCACCAATAAGGATGCGAGTGGATTTACCCGACTTGGGTCTTGGTTTGCTGACAGCCTGACAGCCTGGGCTTCGTCCACCGTTCCTGCAAGATCAGGCTGCGGACGCCATTTTCATTCAGACTTCAAACAAATTGGCCACGTCTTCCGCACTTCATCAAAACCTGCCACTCGAGCCATCTAGAAAGGAGATACGCCTGCTCACGGTCGAGCCAGGCCAGTGGAACGAGGATGTTCGCACCAAGCTCCACGTGGCCAGCCTCGAAGACGGCATTCAATACTCGGCATTGTCTTACGTCTGGGGCCAGCTCGATCCCGACGCCGGACAGCGCGTCTGGGTCAACGGGCACGACGTCCCCGTGACACCGAACCTGTTTCTCGCCCTCAGGCGGCTTCGTGCGCATGCGGACGAGGAGAAAGTGGTGATCTGGATCGACGCGCTCTGCATCGACCAGTCCAGCACCGAGGAGCGCAACCAGCAGGTCGGCATGATGGGGGACATTTACCGCGGGTGCGCCGAGGTGCTAATCTGGTTCGGTGGCTTCGAGGCGCGCTACAGCAGCCAAATACCCGACTGCTGGTCCTTCACCGGCGATTACCGTGACTACTCAGGCCCCTTGTGGCTGCAGTACTTGGATTCCTTTGGCGTCGAGGACTTCAAACAAGAGATGCCCGTTGATGGGGACACGGACGACCATCTCTTCAGTCCCCTGGAAGTGCCCGGCATCTGCGTGGAGAAAAACAGGATTGAGAAGCTGCAGGACCTTGAATTGACAGACGCAGTCTTTCACTTCGCCTGGTTTTTTCGGCAGTGCCAGCCTTGTGGCCTGGACCGGCTCTCAGACGCATCGTGGAAGATGGTGCCTCACAACACCTTCGTTCCCCCCGAAGATGTTCCCGCAGACTGGCGAGGGTATTGGTCCCGGACTCACGAGCTCCTCTCCGCCGTGCTTGACGATCCCTGGTACCATCGCCTCTGGGTGGTCCAGGAGCTGGCTCTGCCACCGCGCGTCCGGATCTTCTTTGGGCCCGTGTCGATGCCCCTCGAGACGTTCATGGAGGTGCTGGGCCAACTGCCGCGTGCCACAGTGTTGAAGTGGCATGGTGGGGAAGGCTACGACGATCACGAGCTCTTGACGCTCGCAACCAATCGCGGCCTCGAGATCTTGCTCATCAGAGACTCCCAAACGGTCCCGTACTCTAAAAAGTCTTTGTTGGAGACGCGACTTGAGATGCTGCACCGCGAGGCGTCTGTAGACCACGACCAGGTGTATTCACTCCTTGGCATTGGAAACTCGTTTGTTAGGCCGGACTACGGCGGAGACGCGGGCGCGGCTTTTGCCCAGGTCTGCGTGGAAAGCGTCATACGGGAAGGAAGGCTCTTCTTTCTGTCCTTTTCTGCAGTCAAGGCTCGTTACCCAGACACCCCGAGCTGGGTGGTGGACTGGACCGCGTTCCAGGCAGATGCGAAGAGGCGAGCGTGGCTCAAGCTGCATCAAGATTACCTTGAAATCACTGAGACTGCCTTCCCTGAGCGCGTCGATATCCAGAGAAGCGCCGCTGTCGTGGACGGGGCTCTCTACGTCGACGGGGAAGAGGTGGACGCGGTAGCACACATTCTGCCCGATCTGATCTTGACCAGAGAAAACGGGGCGAGATCTGAAGACATGTTCGGAGAACCGGTGACGGTCTTGAGGTGCCCAAAAAGTCCCACGAGTCCATATCCCGGGGGCTGGCTCTGGGGGGAAGTGTGGCTGCGGACTCTGTGCCTCGACCGCGACTGGGGGATCTGGTACGACGGGCTCGACAGCCAGAGTTTCGAAAGGGAGGGGATGGAACACTTGCTGGTACTCTCTGGCTATCCGAATATCGAGGTCAAAGGGTCTAAAGAGATCCACAGCGGTCCGGCGGCGCTTAAGCACATATTTTGCAAAGAGCGAGAGTCCCCATTACCGGCCGCGACGTCGATGAATCCAGAATACGTGGCAACCATAAGGGCTTCATGGCAGAGGGTGAGGAAGCATATAGAGAGGATGATGTATGGATGCCGATTGTTCGTGACGCGAAAGGGGTATCTCGGGTGCGGGAATCAGAACGTCGCGGTTGGCGATAAGGTGTTTCTCCTGCCTGGAGCGCCCTTGCCAATCGTTCTCAGGTCTTTGGGGAGGACAAGCTCAGAGCCCGAGGTAGGATTTCATGTGGTGAGCGACATGTTTACCGTTGAGCACATGGAAGATGACCACTGGCTGGTAAGCGAAGAGCGTCTGAAGCGCATACGGATTGAGTAGGTAGGAGCAAACGATTGTGTGCCTTCCGTCTGGGAAACCAGAATCAATGACTCGAGATAGGGAAGTCAGGGAGACGCGCAGTCCAGTTCCTCGGTACTTGGTACAAGGCACTGTAGGGGTACAATGCAAGCACTCAAGGTTCCTCTACTTGACAAGAAATAGCGCGTCGGTGAGTAACTTCCGCCGCGTGAATCACCGGGGCACAGAGACGTGGTTTGCGCTCGCGTTCTGATTGGCCGAAGCTCCAGAGTCGAATGTGTCATGGTCCACACTGCAGTCACAGGTGCAGGTGCAGCACTGCAGACTGCACCTACCTACCTAAGGTGGGTAGCGTGGTCACTGGTAGGTATCCCCCCCGGAGCTAACAGCGGACGCTGCGATCCCCGGAAACGTCCCTTCCCCTTCCCCTTCCATCTCTCTTCCACCTACACCTCGCCTCGCTTCATATTCATCTTCAGACTTCGACTCCCTTGCCATCCTCGGTACATTTCCTAGACGACAGAACATTCATAGACGTCGTTTCTTGCTTAGATCAGATTGTTAATCTTTCGAGAACGCGTCCCCCAGCGCCGCTACCCCCTTATCAGGACCACATCCACCCCGCCATCGCCGCCGCTTATCGCCCTTATCGGAAGCCCTGAACCCTACCTCGCGTCTTCACCATCGCGAATCGACCCGGCTATCCATCCCGTCGCTCTACTCCGTTCGAATATCATACCTATACTGCCCAGCATGGCTATCTACGGTGCCGTTCCTCCCCCCGAGAACCTCGAGACATCCGCTGCCTCCCCCGCTGCGGCCGATCCGTCCGTCCCGACCCTCGCGCAGACGCCGCCTCCGGCCGCCCTCAACCCCCCTCAGACCGTCGCCACTCCGGTGGACATCGAGTCGTGGTCTCTCCATGCCCTCCAATCGCTTAGTATCAGCCCGAAGGCTGTCGGAACCGGGAAGCCCTATGCCATCAATATCGACGAGCACGTCACGACCACGTCCGTCACCATCGCCGCCGATGGGCATCCCGTGCAGAACACCCCCATCCGGCGACCGCTGAGCCGAAGAGACAGCCAGAAGAAGAGGGAGGCCTTGCTAAAGGGAAACGAGGGAAGCAGGCAGCGCAGGCGATGGGAGAACGGTTCGTTGTCCTTTCGTCCCATCCTACCCGCCGTCCCAGATCCGTTGCCGTCAACCGGCATTGCTGTCCGTTGAAGGCTTCCCCGTTGCTGACCTCTTCTCTCCCTCCCAAATAGACCGTCTTGTAGGCGTTCCGAACGTCCAGCCCCCCATGCCGGAGGACTGGGAAGTCCACCCCACGTACCCCGTCCAGGTAGTCCCCTACCACATCGCCCAGTTTTGGGACACTGGCCTCCGCCAGCGTATCGAGGATAAGACGTCGAAGCTGCAGGCCCAGCGCAAGAAGCAGCAGCGCAAGAACGGCTCCGCCACCGGTCTCGGCATCGGCGAGGTGCCCCGCGACCTGCGCGAAACGGCCAAGCGCACCCCCGCCATCAAGGGCTGGGTGCGCGTTCTCGAGGAGCCCGTCCGCAGCTTCCTCAAGGAACATAACGAGGACAGCGACGCCGAGGGCACTAGCGAGGACGAGGAAATCGTCTTCGTCGGCCGCAAGGGCATGAGCGCCGCCGGCAGGGGCTGGAAGAAGGCCCGTCGCGAGGTCGGGAGCGAGAAGGTCGACACGGGCATGGTCTTTGACCAGCTGGGTGACGACGAGAGCGCCTCGTTCAAGTGCGTCGCCCTTCCCAGGGCTCGTCTAGTGTATCGTCTTGCTGACTTGCGCGTAGGCGATGGCTGACACATTCCATTTCGGACTACTACGGCCTCGAGTCTCGGTCCGTGACGACGGGCAACCCGGAGCGCCGGGTCGTCTACGTGACCGTCAAGGAACCGAGCAAGCGGTCGGCTCCGAGGAAACACACCGCCCTGCCGCGCCCTCTGTGGGAGATGTGCTGAGCGTGCTCCGGCCCCGATCATATCATTCGCTTCTCCCGTTTCTCCCTTGGTGGTGTCTCATCATGCTCCATCTTTGCTCGTACTGGCATTTCGGCACTAGACAGTGGGGCCGTATAAATCCCGGCTAGGGAGGTCGCCCCGAGTGGCATTGCATTCATGGTAACATCGTATTGGCTCTCTCTGTTTGAAGATAGTGAGTATTTTTCACTTCTGGTAGCGAAATAAAGTGGCCCAGCGCGCTGCAAGCGCTGAGAGCTAGTCTTTCTATCACACATGCCGTCGCATCCCCAGGCCGATGGTCTACACCTCCGCCCTGCGTCCTTCGGGGAGAACGTGATATCCGGCATCACTTGGCGCGTGCGAGTGGCACTGAGTTATTCCATCCCTTCTGCTGTTGCCGTATTTACAGGCTCCTCCATCGAGCCGCTCATTACTGCCAGACTCTGTGAGAAGCACCGCCATGGACGGGCCGTAACCACACACAACGGCCCTTTTGTCGTCGCTTTTTCCTTTCCGAGGTATCCTTCGATACTGGAAAAAAAAACGGGGGGGGGGGGGGGGAGTGCTGAGGAGACACGAAGTCGAAAAGCCCGGTCTGAGATGATGATCATGATCAAGGGCCCGGAGTCTCCTCTGGGAACCAGATGGAACCTCCGCTTCCTTACCCTTTTTCATCCTATTAGCTCCGCGGGGTCCCTTTCCGGTACCTTGTGTCGGCTGTCGAGTTCCTGAGCCGCATGCCGTCCGCTGGGCGGCGGCGCATCCAACTCCGCCCGCTGCCGGGCCTCGCCGGCGTCCATCTCTGCCTTTGCGTAACCGGAGCTGCGTTCTTCAATAGGCCTCTCGGGGACTACAGCAGCTTTCCTCTTTCTCCTCCTCCATATGAAGAAATATGCACCGAGGGCACAGCACAACGCCACGAAACCGGCGCCGACGCCGATGCCGGCTTTTGCGCCGGCCGAGAGAGAGGCCACAGGGCTCGGCGTGGGAATTGTTGTGTTTGTCGTGCTCGTGTCAGCGGGCCCGGTGGCCGAGGACGTCACGGTAGCGCTAGCCGTTGCCGCTCTGATGTTGAACACGTCTCTGCTGAACGTGCGCGTCGAGTCGTCCGTCAGGTTGGTGAAGGTGATGGAGCACTGCGTCAGGTCAGAGCCCGTGAGCTCGAGGTCGCGCGGGATCGCCCAAGTCGTACGGCATCTGGGTCTGGGCGTAGGAGCAGCCCAGGTTCATCGGGTACCGGGACGGAGTGTCCCAGGTGGAAGTTGTGGTGATCTTGGAGGATGGGAATATAAGCCAGAAAACTTACAAGACTACTTTTTTTCACTCTTTTGTATGAACTTCACTTACCGACGATCGTTTCCACTCTCTGGAGGCGCGGGATGTTGAGCTGGAGGCGAAAGGTGCACACGTCGCTCTCGGCCGGGATGTCGGGTATGAGGCCGTTTGTAGAGTGTCTCGTCTCCTGACGGAGTTGAGAAGCCTATACATGCCGCCGGCTTTGGTTCGGGAGTGCAGCGACATCGCGAGCGGTGGAACGACGAAGAAGACGGTTCCTGTAGTGCAGAGAATCGAGGTCTCGGGGGCTTCACCTTTTTCTAAGTCTTGCCGGGTTGGGCAAACGGCAGGTTGACTTTCTCTCAGCCAAGGCAGAAACGAGACATTACAACATGCTATATAAGGATACGCTCTTTGTCAAACGGGCCGCAGCCCGGTTGGTCTATTGGTCCTACCCTTATCGCGGGCTGTGAAATCGCTTCCCGCCACCTTGATGCATACAGCCTGCCTACAGCCCCCTACGATCAGGCAGGCTGTCTCGCCTTTGCGTCGGCACGGGATTCAGGATTCGACGCGTGACGCCGCAGGGTATCAACGGCGAGAGGCCCTTGATTGGAGGAACATCTCATTTTGGACCATCTGTCTCTCTGAATGTTAGGAGCGTCCGCTTCAGCTTAATCTCTCGACCAATAGTCGTCTTCAACTACTCTGCTTCAGCAACCGACCAACCAACCAACCAACCAGGTACCAGCCTACCTGAAACTCGTTTTGTCCTAGTCGACGGCACAATAGAAAGATGCCTGGCGAGTCTAAAGCCTTGCCTTCCAAGTCATAGCCGCAGTCTGAAGTCTCCAGCAAGGAACAAACTTAAACTGTCGCTTCGAATTTCCAGGAGAATACCATTTTATATTCGCCCGACCTTGTCCCGGCATAACCAATATCGAACTATACTATGGCCATCTCGTCGCGTCGTGGATAGATATGATCGCTACGTTGGCGACGTATCGCTTCTTGTGTAATGTGCGGGAGGATACGCGGACGGCAGAGATGCGGGACGGGGGGAGAGCGGCAACCTCTCGTTCGTTGAGATCAACGCGACCGGCGGGAGGGAGGGGAGGTTTCTGGACGATGTAGGCACGTCGTCGACTTCCCGGGCAACGAATGCGCATCAGCTTCTTCAAACAAGTCACTCCTGCCCTGGAGAGCCTCTAGCCTTGACGCGGGCGAGGGTATTTATTCATGGACGATAGGTGGGGCTGACTATCCGGCCCGTAACGCTGAATACCACTACCACATAAAACCAGTTTGGCTGTTACCATTACTTCAGACAAGAACACCATTGGACGGTGAGAAGCGACGATGTTTAGACAGAGTATCTGTGTATTCGATGCGGCACGAATGATCTCGTTCCTTGCCTCTCTACCCAGGATTCCGTTTGGACGAAAACATAGAGGTTGGCATCTCTGTGGTATTTGCTGTGGGAATAGGGGCGAGGCGGAGATGACGGACGGCGATGGGAGACAGGTCCCGTGCGGTTCGGGTGATCGCTCGCGGAACAGGATCAACAAGGGAGTCAGGCCGCCTCCGGGAGTGGTGGATGCTCATTCCGCCCAGCTGCACTACGTCCAACACATAGTGTGGCGACGAGAGGAGGCTCAAAAGGCGGTCTGAAGCGGTTGTATTCTAAGAGGGACCCTCTAGGAGAGCCCCAGACGCTCGAGATATATAGATGCGTGTCAGAGGCCCTGGTCGAGCCGTCCCAGCCACAAGAGGCGTATATGCCTCGCCACACATGGATTATTGGAACAGAGCCCAAACGGATCAGGATCCCACGTCAAACCCCCGGGACACCACGGATGACGGGACTACACCGCAGTCAGCGGGACCGACGGCGAATAAGAAGAAGAGGAAATACCATAAAGAGGGCTCGTACTATCTTACATCCTCGATGCCGATGGCGATGATGACAGAGGTAACCGTTGGCCTGTATCGAGAAACGCACTCTCAACGCCCTGCTCTTTCTGGGCATCAATCATGCTACGCGGATCGTGAATACACCAACGGGTATTCCACGTAGGTAGTCCATGGGGGAGGCGAGAATATAAAAGTTCGACCCTCCTAGCTTTATTCCTAAAAAGGCCAGCCAGCCATCGGGGGGCCATCGTTGTTGTTCTGAAAGACCTGTTGGGAGTGGGATCATTAGTAACATAAGGATCTCAGGTAGGCTTCTATTCTGACCTCCTCGGGATGAGAAGCATATGCCGTCTCTCCGTCCGGCGGTCTCGCTGCCCGCGTATGCCCAGGCGGAATACGTCCATGATGACGACTTCTAGGAAATCCCGCCGACCACAGGTAGCCAGATCATTCCGAGCGTGAGCTCTTCGCTCCGCATGGGTACACACTGCAAGTTCGACGTCACGCACCGATCCAGAGCAAGTAGCTACGGGCCGATCAGGGAAGTGAAATGAATGTTGTTTCGCCACACCTAACAAAAAGATACAAACTCGGTTAAATACCCTCTGTTGGGTATTCGACGGGATTAACGTAGGTATAGTTAACGGGGCTGCATGTAGGAACGCGCTTTGTTGCAATTCGAGTTACTACTTACGGAAATCATAAGAAACCCAAGCTTCTGTTACCAAGCATGCCCTGGTTTCCTCACGGTTAAGCTATTATTGACCCCTGGAATGGAAAGATGGTTGTTCACGACACTGCAAGGGGGCTATCGATGGCTTCAACCGACAATTTGAGCCGGCTGTTTGCTGCGTGGAGTTCAACATCATATCGCACGTGGCTCTGGACGAGAGCAGAAGCTACGCGTGGACTAACACAGTTATACGCCCCCGTATCGTCAAGGTGTCAAAGACAGATCCCCTGGAAACGATTTGAAAGTTGGCATCTGCAGATGGAAAGAATTCGCTCCTGCCAGTAATACGACCGCCGTCGGAAGAGCCGCACAATAGAAGCGGCTATAGCCAACTCGACCGACGACGCGGAGGAAAACAAAACACCAAAAGGAGAGCACGACATCCGTCACGGACCCTCTCGTTCGGCCGAGGCTGGGCTGCCGACTCGCGGCACGGGCCTCATCTCATCCGCTTGAAAGGGGAGACGCGCTCGGGGATCTTCGGCGTTCGTCGACATTGACCCCCTCCAGCACCTCATCAGCAGAGTTGCCTCCGCGGACGCTCGGATTACTCTGAAAGACCTACGTCAAAGATGTCGCTGAGGGATGGAAAAAGGTTCGCAGACGGTGCAGCGGGTGTCATCCGTCTTGGGGTATTGTTTGCGCCCATCGCGCCGCCAGTTATCCGTCACGGCCTGTCACTGCTGCCGTCCAGAGGACGGAAGGGTCTATGTGCAATAAACTTCGTAAATGCTGCTGTGATGCAATACTAATACATACTCCAGAGATTAAAAAGGGGGAAGAGGAGGTCAAGGCTCGAAAAACCAAAAAGCAAAAGCCAGCTCGGCACCCTGCCTGCTCAGTCATCGTGCGTGTTGTAGTTCTTGTGAGGGTCCCCAATGCCGCCCGGACGCAGGAGAGGCCTCGTCTCCATGGCGACCTGCCGCTCCTCCCTGTCGCGGAGACGCTCCAGCTCCTCCTCGGTGTCTGCGTACCTTTCGGCATGGGCCGTGTACGGACCGGGCAGGCCCTGCTCCCAGCCCTCCGAGTACGTTCTCGTAGGGTTCGGCCGCCTGGGCTCGTCGACGTACGTGCCTCCCGGGGACTGCGGCTCTGCGTGGTGCTCCTGGAACTCGTAGTAGACGGCCATGCACAGAAGCACGCCCTGCATGGTGGCCGTCAGAATGAAGATTCCCCACGTGCTCCAGCCCTCCCAGCCGAGACGCGCGAACAGGCTGCCGGCAAAAAGAAAGCCACCTGGGGTCTGGATGCACATCATCGGGATGCTCAGGCTGCCGACGTGCTTGATGTGATAGGTTGTCCAGATCTGCGGTATGTACTGGACCGCGGCAAGGCCTGCAGCCATGACGCCCAGGAAGTTGGCCCACAAGTCGAGCTGGTCATGGAGTGCGATGCTAAAGACGCCCGTCAAGATGATGACCAAAAGGCCATGGAGGAGACACAGCGAGCCGACCGTGACGGCAGTGGTCTTGGTGGGCGGCGGGGCGTCGGCGAGGTCTTCATCCGGAACCGTCGCGTCGTTGTAGCGGAAGAAGACGAGGAATAGGACAAGGCTGCCAGATAGACGAAGTCAGTACAAGACAAGGTTTTCAGAGATGGGTTGGTTGGGGCGTACATGAGCGCAAAGGATATCCACTGCACGCCGAGTTGAGCAATTCCCAGGAGTCCGGCAATGCACTCGAACGTGCCGACCTCGCTGCAGCATTGGATATCGCGTCTCGACGGTGGTACGGTCAGGATGTTGGCGAAGCCGGCAGTGGCAGAAGTGGTTCCGAGCAGGACAAACCACGGCGAGATGCCCTCAGAGGTGCCTCTGGAGATGATGCGATAATGTTGGGGGAGGTAGGAGACGAGGAGGCCGACGAGGATGATGCTAGAGAGACATTAGCTGTGGCCTAACCCAACAAACAGAACTGAACTGACATGGAGACTGTCAGATTGAGGAAGCCAGGAGCGCGCAGCTCCTCGCAGCGGTCATCGAAGACGGTAGCAACCATACTTGGCTGTCCCCGGCAGGCTGTACGAGTGCGGTTCGGGTTGAAACCTCACGATATTCGGAGGTTATGGTATGGTACGGAGAGCAAAGTAGCCAGCAGCCGAGGCAGTCAATGTTTGCTGACTGGTATTGCCGTATGCAGGGTGTTTTGTCGCGCCGCGAAGCTGAGATGACGGGGTTCCGAAAACAGAGGCGCGAGGCAGAGCGACAAGATGTACCGAGGACACCAGGGCTAGCAGCGCATTGCGTAATTGTCGACAGACTGTAATCACCGCCCGCGGTCACGAGATGATATGCCGCCTCGCTTCGTTTCGTTTCGTTTCGTATCGGTCGGTCGGCCGTTCGGTGATTAAGACGGGGGTAGGAAGCCGAAATGAGAGAGTAGAGGTCGAGAGACGGGACGGTTCGTTTGGTGTCGGCGGGAGTCCGAGGCTGGGGTCCGCGAGGGCCGGGTCGAAAGATAGACTGATTAAACAGAAGAAGAGAGTTCCTCTTATTCGAAGAAAGACACTCAGAGACGAAGCAGAATAGTCGCGGGAAGCTGGGCAGATGATGGCGAGGTGTGTGTTGTGCCGTGATCAGTTGGGGGAGGAATTAAGTCCGGATACAGCGGGGTTGGAGATTGGATGCGACTCTAAAGGTGTTGCAAACTGGGGTGGTGGTCGCAGCTGCCCGCCCGGAGTCAACCAGGCACAGGCCACAGGGGCCCGGGGGACACGGTCAGTGGACACTTTCCGCCCATTGGCGTCGGAGACGGCAGGTCCCTCGCCAATGAGCGCTAAGACCAGGAACATGCATCGCTGGCGGCGCCCATGACGTCGCTGTCTATGCTGTTCGGTCTACCTACGTAGGTACCTACCTAGGTACCGGTCTAGTACTGGAGCGCGCTGATAGAGCTCAACGTGTTGTGCGCCTCGCCGCCTATCCGGAAGGGCAAAGACAACTGAGGCATCGTGTGTACTTGCCTGTAGGTACTTACTGCTCACTGTATCAGCAAGAGCGCTGGGCCTCGGTGCAGCTGCCTGGAGGTGGAGCTGTTTCCTGCCCCACCTAAAACGCCCGGTCAAATCGGTGAGAGCGGCGGTGAGCAAATCAGCGAGCGGTGAACAGCACAGCTGGACCCTTCACCGAGATCGTCTCCACCCCATCTCCACCCCCAGAGATGCGCCTGCAGTTTTCAGTTTGTCTTCCTTCTCGACGCCATTTACCAATTACGGCCTCTTCCAAGACAGACTGTCAACTGTGCATCTTCACGACACACACTACGAATCCTGATCACCAACGACGTACGGATTTCCTTCACTCCACGGCTGCCAAAAACCTGCAAAGACACGCCAGCTCTCACCGGACCTCATGTGTCATCTCGGCGCTGCATTCCCTTCTTGGTCTCCCAAACAAGCACAATAGCAGCAGCCTCACTTACCATCGCCAATCACGCCCAGCCCAGTAATGTTAGCGCAATCTGCCTCATTTCTGGGCACCAACAATGATGCATTCCACCGAAAATCAGGGTATTGATCCCGTATCGATGGACCAATCACCCATTATCGTTCCGGCCGATGAACCTCCTGCCCCCTCAATGGATCTCGTGGCTACCACCGAGTTAGCCGCCGCCGCCGCCGCCGCCGCCGCCGCCGATGCTGCGACGGGTACGACCCCTGAGCCTGTGAGACCGACAAATTTTCTACGCGGAGTTCAGTGGACTGTCGACGGTACGACTCTGGTTGCGTCCACCTCAGACAACCGGATCTCGGCCTACGTTCTGCCCGAGGACCTGCTCGACCCGGCCGGCAGGCCTCGAAGTCTGACGCCGCAAGGACAGCTGCAGCTCCCGGAACCCTTCTACTCGGCGGCAATCGCGCCCTACTTTTCGCTATCGGAGCCGCAGTCTCAGTTGGCCTTGATTCCCTGCAAGGACCATCCCATCCAGCTCCGCCACCTGTTTCCCAACTCCGAGTCCGCCCCGCCGCTGTCTACCTACAAGCTCATTCGACGCGAGACAGAAGAATACATTTGCGCCGAGTCTCTCTTGTGGTCATGGCCCGGAACGCACTTCCTCGTCGGCTCGGCCAACCGCCTCGACTACTTTGACGTATCCCGGACCGGCTCCGACGGCCCAACCCTCACCATCCCTACCATTCCCTCCAAACGCCATATTTTGAAAGGCGGCGGTGTGGGAATGAAAGGCATGGTGTCCGCATTGTCGAGTCAGTTCCCCGACGAGTCCGGTGCTGCCATCATTGCAGCCGGCACGTGGACTCGCTGGATGGGTCTCTATGACGTGACGCGAACGAACAAACCTGTCGCGAATTGGAGCATCAAGGGCGTGGACGAAGCGCATTTCGGCCAAGACGTTGGAGGCAACGGCATCGTTCAGACCATTTGGAGCCCCTGCGGACGCTACCTGGCCATCAACGAGCGCCAATCCAGCGCCATTCTGGTCTACGACGTGCGGGGAACCGGCCAGCCACTGAACCTGCTTGTGGGCCGCGCCGCCACCACGCAGCAACGGCTGACCTGCGACGTCTTTCCAGGAGCCCAAGGCTTCGAGCTTTGGGCCGGGACGCAGAACGGGGACGTCTTGGTGTATGAAGACGTGGGGGCTAGAGAAGGCGTTCTTGAGAAGTCGTGGGACTGGACAGCCCATCAATCGCCCGTCGGCAGCATAGGAGTCCATCCTACCGGATCAGTGGTGGCTACCTGTTCAGGCGGGTGGACTACGCATGCAGACAGCGATCTGGACAACGAACTCGGAGCTATCGACGACAGCGGCCGGCCCTGCTTAGCAAATGCTCGCATCACCTCGGAGTCTTCCATCAAAGTCTGGACATTGGGTTCAAGTCCTGATGTCGTCCCGCCAACATCCGGACCGGTATCGAGTTGAATTCGACTTCGGGACATAATCAAGATTGCTCTAATACGTTTATCGGATTCATTGAGCCCCTGATCGCCCGAGACGGCAGCATGTGAGGCTACGGCTCGCTCCATTCAGCTAGCGGGATCTAACATCAATAGGGAAAAGGTTCCGGGCTACTTGTAGCCAAAATTCAAGAATAGCTCACAACCGCAGCTTGTCCGCATGGCATACTGCACGCGTGGTTAGGCCGAATGCGAGGTTAATGGTCACTTGTGAGGATCCTGAATCTCGGTTAAGCATCAAACATGGCGGCCTGCAAGTTGAATATACCAATCGCCCATCGAGCCAGCGTTTGTCGTCAGCTCATCCGAGCTTCTCCTACTCCTCCAGACTGCGCAGCCACACGGATAATATGCTGTCCGGTGCATCAGATGGAAGTCGATGACTAGGGGAGTCGAAGAAGTCGAAACTGGCTCAGGCCGTGGAGTGGGCGGAGGGGTCCGAGATACGACTTGGAGGCTTCCCGCTCATTAGCCTGTTGTGATTCTCGCAGAGACTGCTTCTACCTTGCATACCCGATCTCATCTCACGTTATTGGCGATGCCATGCATGCGAAAGCCGAACATACGACTCACATGCCATCGTATTCTTGGACATGCAGCTTTCCAACCAGCCGAAGGAAGAACATCAGCCTAGCTCCCCATACAACAAGCTTGTTACTCGTGTCGTCATCGCCGACTGGCCGGCAGAACCACTGGGACTGAGCGGCCATCGCCTCGGCCAAGAAAGCTGTTTCCTCTCGTTCTACCCCCAACAGCTCTGAGAACCCTTTACACGGACTCTCCCGATACTCTTCAAACACCGTCACCAGTGCGTCCATCGATTTCTGAGCGAAGCCAAAAGGGGAAGCCAATAGCGCTGGCAAGAATCGAACTTGTCCCCACTATAGGGCATCACTGGACGCTCTGAACAGCGCCCCGGCCAAGAGTTCCTCGACCCATTAGACTATTCCCGAATCTGGACGTGTTCGTTCCTGACTAGCAGTCCCATGCAGCGATCTTCGCCGGCGAGGTGGAAATTCAGATGAGCGACAACATCCCGATGGTCAAACCTGATCCGCTGCCATCCTCGTCGGAAGCTCCCCGTTAGTCTTGTTACACCAACCCTATCTCGTCCGTGGCCGTGCAGTTTGCCTGCCGAGTCGGCTGTGCCTATACATGGCTGAGAAGGGCTGAGAAGGATGGATTTCGAATCCCGGTGGCCGTGGTAACTTGCGGATTTGAGAATCCCGTGTCCTGTATGGCGCTATATGCAGACATCCCGGCCAACGCAACACGCCGCCAGGATGTGCTGCGGTATTATTAACGCGCAATATGATCATTGCTGGCCTTATGGAATCCCAGGATTTAAGTCGTTCTCTTGGCCGAGGGTGAAGAGGGCCGTTAGTGTCGCAAGGCGAGGAATTGCTTTGATCCTCAACTCAACGCACGTCTCGGCGATGTGATACATGGACGGACTTTGGCGACTCGACATTGCAGCCTCTTCACCTGCAGCTCCCCACGTCAAGACTCCAAACTTGAGATTGTTGCTATCCAAGCGGTCGGCAATCCATGAGCCGGAAGCTAAAGGAAGAAGCCTCATCGAAGGATCTGTGACAGACCTGACCTCCCATAAATACAACTGACGAGGCCGGCCTCCAACACGATACTGTCGATTCCAGCACTCCATCTCTCGCTTTTAGCTTCGACATCCTTCGCTTCTTCACTTGGCACTCCTGACCTTCGGGCGGGGTTCGACTCGTTACGGTTGTTTGTCTAGCACGTTTCTTGCTCTTGTTCTTGACGGCGTATTTTTAAAAAGACCATGAAGACTGCAACTCTTATCACGGCCCTCGCGGCTGGCTTGACCTTGGCGTACCCTGGCATGGACATGGACAAAATCATGGCCGAGGCCCGCATCCAAGCCCGTCAGCTCGGTGGCGGCGGCCCATCCACTGAGCTCATCGGAGATCTCGCGACACTCTCAGACGACGAGCTCACCGAGACTGGCCAGTCCATCAAGGCGATCTTGACCGTGGAGGAGAGCGGCTCAGATGAGGAATCGACTTACGAAGCGCCGGGTCCAAAGGGCTCGCCCGAGTGCATGGCGGACAAGTGCTGTGTCTGGAAGTTCATCGCAGACGATATGGTCTCGCAAATGGTTGGCAATGCCGGCCGTTGCAACAGCGTCGCCCGCGGTGCCGTCCGTCTCGGTTTCCACGATGCCGCCTCGTGGTCCAAGACTTCAGGCGGCACCGGCGCCGACGGGTCCCTGATCCTCGCCAACGAGTGCAAGACGCGCGATGACAACAAGGGCCTTGAGGAGATTTGCGACACCATGGAAGGCTGGTTCAACAAGTACAAGAAGTACGGCGTCACTATGGCCGACATGATCCAGTTCGGTGCCAACGTCGCGACCGTCGCTTGCCCCTTGGGCCCCCGCGTTCGCACCTTCGTCGGCCGCAAGGACACGACAAAGGCTTCGCCAAAGAACCTGCTGCCATTGTCCTCCCAGAAGTCCGACTCCCTCTTTAAGATGTTCGCAGAAAAGTCCTTCACCCCAGCTGGTCTAGTCGCTCTCCTCGGCGCGCACACTACCAGCCAGCAGCGCTTCATCGATCCGAGCAGGGCCGGCGCGCCCCAGGACACGACACCCGGGGTCTGGGACGTTGCCTTCTACGGCCAGACTTTGAGCCCCAACACGCCGCCTGCCGTCTTCAAGATCCCCAGCGATGTGAGCGTCTCTCAGGATCCCGAGACCAACGACGTGTGGGCGGCCTTTAGCGCCGGCTTCCGAGGCCAAAGGTTGTGGAACCAGGTAAGCTCCGACCCCACGAAGCCACACGCGCTGTTCGCGACTGACGCTGTGCCAGGCCTACGCGACCGAGTACGTGCGCATGTCAATGCTGGGCGTCCCCAACATGAACGACCTCACCGAGTGCACCAAGGTGCTGCCGCCCTTCAAGGGACGCGACTACCAGCCGCCCGACCAGGACGAGCTCACCAAGTTCATGAACGGCCTGCTCAAGTCTCCCGCGGCCATCACCGCCCTGGACAAGGGCGACAAGATCCCGCCCAACACCCAATAGGTGGGAGATGATTTGAGGGAATAACATGGCTCGCCGAGAGAATACACGTACATAATGCTTCATCTTTCTTTCATCCCCATCTGCTTATTCTGTACCATATTTACCTGCAAAAGCCCAAAGCCCAAAGACCGCATGGCGTTTAGGGTGTCTTCGTCATGCATAGAAGAGGGAGGAGGGACCAAGGGGAGAGGTGAGAAAAGCGGTCTTGAGCATACCACCGAGGGCCGAGGCTGGCCGGAGCCAGGGCGTGGACCGCCCGTTGGTGTTGGTGGCTAGGGGTGGTAGCAGGCTGGTTGGAAACATCTTTGCATCTTGGGATGATTCTGTCCTTATTTTCTACATGTTTTTTAATCTTTTTTAACCTCTTTCTCGGCGACCTTATATTAGACTGTACTTGCACCTGACCTGCAATCCGCACCTAGAAACGTCCTTGGCGTTACAAGAAAGTGACAGAGATATCGACTGATCTCACACGTGCGCCGGCCCCGCGACGCTCCCCGACAGATTCTCCTCGGCGCTGGTCCCAAAGCCTAAGCCGCCGAGGCTGATCTAGATCAGAAGGGGAAAGGGGTTAGAAGGAAAGAAAAGGGCTCCGACACGATCCAGGAGCCCGAGCCACCAGGTCCCGTCGGCGTCTCCATGCGACACGCGCGTGCGGTGGGGGAGGGCCAGCATTAGACACGGCCGCCAACGCGACTCAAAACCGTCCGAACGACAGAATGCTGCGGCCGCAGGCTGGTTCGCCGGCTTCCGAACGAACATGCAGCCCTAGCCCAGACGTGCACTGACTCCGCCCAGCACGCTGTCCCCAGATGCTCGTCCAGCGCCGCCACCGCCGTCTAGAAACTCCGCGAGAGCCTTTGCCCTCTCGGCCGGTGCCATTCTTAGAAAGCGCACGAGCGGCGCGACGCCTGTCTCCCCGCGGCACATGCCCTTGAGAGCACAGACGACGAGCTGGGCGGCGTACATGTTGAACCCGGCTCGCCGAAGGAACAGCTCCCACTCAGTCTCGTCTTCTATGAGAAGATTCCGCGTCTTGGGTGGGTTCTCCCGCACGTGCATCGACACGAGGACACATATCCACTTCTCGAGGGTCTTGCTGCCGCCGCCCACGTACATGACCGTGATGGAGCAGCCAGTGGTGCACCCTAGGGCGGACGCGGCCCCGACGAATGAGTTGTAAGCCTGGAGGCTGGCGGCGCTGAGTGGCCCAATGTGCTCATCTGTTGGATTGCCTTCCGTTACCAAGATGACGAGTTGCTCGTACAGCGGTGCCACCTTGGCCATGCGTTCTTGGATCGGAGACATCTTGCACGAAGCATCCGGCTTCGGTTTCTGGCACACCTCGACGATTTTGGTGGTGATGATGCCGGTCCTTGGTGACGGTATGATGTCGGCCTCGAATGCAAGAGGAGAAACAACTTCTAGACGGTTCGTGCTTCCCGGCGACCACATCCAGGTGTTGTATCTGGCGAAGTCTCTGTCCACGAGGTCGACGTTCGGAAAGTTTCTTTGTAGGGCGATCAGAATGTTTCGGGGGATGCCGGTTGATATGACGATTTGCGATTTTCCCTCGAGAACAGGAGTTTCCGGACAAGGAGCAACCGTGCTTCGAATATGAAGCTGCTCCTGAGGGACCGGTGCTTTCAGTGGTTTCTGAGGGGGCCTTCCCGTGGTACTTGAGGACGAGGCACTTCTCTCTGGCGTTGGAGGTAAAACACCAGGTTTCGGTCTTTTCGACTCCCTTGGAGGCCGCAACTCCAGGTAGTTGTCTAGCAGCTTTCCGGCGGCGTCACTTTCGTTGTCACCCAGAAGCAGGCTGCTACCGCTTGGCCCACGCCGCTTTCGCGACTTTGTTCGAGACTTGTGTTCGACAGTTGGCGAGCCGGGTTCCACGCTTTCGCCATCCATCAGAAGACCCAGTTTGCGTTTTCTCGTCAACTCCACAAGGATGTCGGCGGGTTCATACAGGATCAGCTCAGGAGCGTCGTCACCCTGTGGAACCGGGATCTCATCGTCGTCTTCGTCGTTGAAAATCCTCAGTCCCGGCCTCTGGCGAACAAAATCTGCGCTCGTGAGGGTTGAAGAAGCTTTCAAAGGAAGAAGTTGGCCAAGTAACTGTAGGTCACCGACCACCTCTCTGGTGTCAATATCTCGAAATGTCATTGGCAGTAGGGACCACTTGAGCCTCAGGTCATCAGCTCGGTTTCTGCGCCAAGTTGGAGGTCTGAATTGGTCGCCGCAATGGCTGCGAATCCATCGGAACATTTCGAGCGCGCTGTTGGCTGCTAGCGCCCATTCAGGATCTGGCACGCTGAAATTCATGACTGGAGGTTGCATTCTGGCCGTTGCATCGGCTTCTTGAATCTGCTCCTGCTCCGTTTTCAAGTTCGTCTCTGTTGCCCGCGATTCGATAATCAGATTGAATTGCTCCGAGAATTCAGAGCCGCCGTGCTCGACATCGTCTCGGAGCCCTATGGTTGGACTTGGGATCAGGTCGGAGACACTTTTGATGAGTGCCTTGCAAGACGCTTCCTCCTTGGCAGGTGACGGATTTTCATTCATCGTGTACAATAATGGGGACTCCATCTTGATGTCTTCGATGCGCTGCTTGGGTGTTGACGGTTCGAAGGTATCGTCTTCCGGGGTTGAGGCGAAGAACATGGCCGAATCGTCCACGAAATCTCCTTTGATAGAATGAACCCCTAATGCCTCTTCGGTCTTCTCCAAGTCCTCATCGAGAAGGCTGGGTGGATCAGAAAACTCCTGAATCCTGCACACCTCGCCATCGGGAATGAACGGCTCTGGAGAACTGGAAGCTTCGAATGGGGCAGCGACGAGTGGCGGAGTCATGGACTTCACTCGCTCCTAGAAGGCTTATGAGAAGCGTTCAACTGCTCACTTAAATCTTGCTTACTGGTAGAGACCCTAATTCTAGACTCATCAAATCCTGCAGGTCGTTCTCGGACCAGTCCTGGTAGACGGACTCGGCTACGTACGCCAGGTCTTCTTCGGAAAAGTCGAGCTCGTCGGGCTCGGCGCCTCTAGTGAGCTGATCATGGAAGTGCACGGCTGAACGCGGGATCACAAAGCCTTCATCCAGGGTGTCGTCAACGGGGTCCAGTGGCAGGGTGTTCGGGCGGCGGAAGAAGTCGTGCTGCTTGGCTTCCGAGATGGTCTTATTCAAGGCCTTGACGTCGTGTCTCGAGTCGCTCCTGAGAGATGGAAGCTCCAACTTCTGGGCGGCATGGCAGAAACGGGTGTGCGGCACGCTCGCCTCTAAAGCAAGCTTCAGAAGGTCGTCGCCCGCGCCAACGCCCACTGCATTTGTGGCGAGGTCGTCGAGATTTCCGTCGCGCAAGCCATCAGTCTCTGGCGGGAAGACTATATCTGGGACTTTGAACTCGAGAAGATCCGCAAAATCGTCGTCAGAGGCAGAGGAGAAGTATGGCGACTTCGTTATGCTTTGGAAAATGGCATTCGTTCTCGTTGGAAAGTGCTTTTCTCGGTCGACGAAGAGGCGTCGCGACAAGGCGTACTCTCTGGGCGTAGGCTCTGCCATCGCCATCGCGGGTATCTGAGGAAGATGTTTCGGGGTTTCTAGTACGTTGTTTCGACAAATGGGAACGAATATTAGGGATATATCAGGGCGAAGGGTTGGCGATTTCGATCAACTGCAGTGAGAATGCAGTCGGCCGTGGAGAGGAGGTTGAAAAGTTCTCAGGGAATACGCATCATTCAGTGAGTGTGGGAAGGGAAGGAAGGACTTCCATGTACAGGACTGGGCAAGAACCACCTAGCTCTTTCCTGCAGAGTTCCTATCATCGGGACATCAGAGGGGAGGAGCATCACACTCCATCTTTCCTTATTTTCAGCCCGAACATTGCATACGATGCTATCGATATTCGCATAAACACCAGGTACGTATATACACGGTGTCCTAAGATAGGTAAGCATGGACACCACCACCATCTTCAACTTCACTTTTGCACATTATCTCCACCATGATCCTTCAACACCTTCCATGACTGAACTACTCGAACGACATCACATTGGACGAAACAAGGTGGTAAGAGGAGTGAACTTTTTCAATCTAATACTCGAAGCTAACAATGAGGGCAGAATCGTCAATCTAAAAACCAAACACAACCCAGTTTGCCCGAGCAAAACCATTTCCAGCCAGTGGATATCTATAAAGCGACTCTTCATCCCGGCAGCCTGTGTGCCGCCCTGTGGGCAATGAGAAGGTCGAAGAAGAAGGAAAGAGAAGGAAAGTGCCAGAAAACATCCAAACTCCGGGCTGAAAAGAAATCACGACTGCTGCTCCGTTTTTTTGTTTTCTTAGGATTTTCAAATCTTTTTGAAAGTCTGGGCCTCTTCGCTCAGGTGGACAGAGAGGCAATCCATGTCGAGGTCCTCGAGCGCCGGATACACGCGCTCTCTGGGCGGGAGCTCACCCTCGTCGAGGACCTTCTCGTCCTGCATCCATTGAAGTAGTGACTTCTTCATGGACGGCGGGGCGAGTGGGGAGTGATAGAGCATGTTAAGGGCCTGGGCGCGCATGTCGCTGACGTGCTCGTCGCCCTTGTTGTCGTGAAGGTGCGGGTTCCGCGTCTCGATCTGGTAGATGTGCACCTGGCTGCTGTCCCTGGGTGTCGGAGCCATCGCCGCGGCGATGATGTCCGACTCCGCGTCCGACTCCATGCCGGAGTCGCTGTGCGGCTTCTCGGGTTCGAAGTCGGCCTGGTCGCCCATGCGCTCGAGCAGGAAGAGGTACTCGTATGGCTCGACGGCGAAGCCGCTCGCCATGCGCAGCTTTTTCGCGAGGGAGACGGTCATGGCGTGCTCACCGGCGTTACCAGTCGTGATGGACTCGGTGCCGTAGCCGGAGAACTGCTGCAGCAGGCCGTTGAGCCATTCGTTGACGACGCGGGAGCTGCGTCCCTTGCGGTCGAACATGAGACGGCCGTCACGGGCCTTGGGCTTGGAGCTCCACGAGACGCGAACCATGGCGTCATCCGAGTCGGCGAGGTGCAGGCCGGCGGCGTAGGACTTGCAGTACTCGAGCACGGAGCCGGGGATGTAGTTGTCGGCGTCGACGAAGCCGAGGTACTCGCGGCCCACGAGGGCGGCAAGGGCCATGCCCATGAGCATGCCCTCACCCTTTCCGTTGTGGACGAGGCCGTCCGGGGCGACGAGACTAGGCGCGCCGGCAGCGGCGAAGGCCCTGGCGGCACCCGGATCCTTCTGGTGTATCGCGATGGCGTTGCGGTCCGCAGCGCGGCAGTAGTTGCGGAGGATCTGGACCTCAGTGGCGTAGCGGTCGAAGCGGCCACGTTCGCTGTTGGAGACGAGGATGATGAGGCAGTCGTGGGGCACGCCGGAGAAGACGGACTCGATGGTCTTGAACTCCTCGTTCATGCAGAGGATGATGATGGCCATGCGAGACTCCACGGCGAGGAACTCATCCCTGGAGACGGTGAGGCTGGACGGGGTGCTGCGTCCGGAGCCGGCGTCCAGCTCAATGACGCGCTGGATCTCATGAATTGAGACAGACCCGAACTGGTCGAAACGCTGGGAGACGGACAGCCGCATTTTAACTGTTGGTGGTAGGGGAGGAGGACGAGTAGGGATTTCTAGCAGGAGGAGATCCGAGGGATGTTTGAGGATACTTGAGAATGCGTTCAAGCTTTGTCTGATGGGCGTGGTTGTTGTTTATAAAAGTGCCGGAGACGGAAAGATATAAGATTGAGATGGATTATAGAAGCCTGCAGAGGATGACTGACTGACTGCTGTCTGATGCTTTAGACAAGTTGTCTGATTTGTGTGAGCAAGCATGTATGTCTCAGGCAGTCGTGTCTCACGTTTAAATAAATTCCCAACACTGCCATGATGCCATGCGGCGCAATGTCATCATGGGGGGAGAACGGTCACAGTCCCCTTTGTGGGTTCGTCGAGGTTTCGGTGAAAGTCAACACACAAGTCAACCTCAAACGGGGCGGGTACGGTAACCAACGAGCCAGTGATGGTGGATCTAATGTCTTTGTGCGCAGATGCGAGTCTTTCTTGGAGGCGATTCCCTCTCCTCCTTTTTTTTTTACCCTGCCTGCCGGGGGGCGGAGGAGAGGAGGGGTAGTTCCATAAGGCGTTCGTCGTGCGTGCTCGTGTGTTTGAACACAGCCGGGAAAGAGGTGAGTGTGTCAGAGGCAGGCTTCTCGGGAGCTCCGAATATGCAAAGAGAGCGAATCCGTGAGATGGGAGTGGTTATCCCGCACTCATCACCCCCCGCCGCCGCCGCCGTAGCACCGGCACTCTGAATTGTTCGTCATGGGCTAATGCGGCTGCGTGGGGAGGACAGGGCATGGGAGGGGAATGGTTTTTGAGGGATGGTATCCGTAAGTGTTTTTCTGCGTACATGGGCACTTGGCAATTACTACTACGCGTGTTGGTGGTCGGTAGTATGGAGACTGGACAGGGTAGGTTAGGATACGATATGCCCCCCACGATCTAGCTTAGGCACTCTCTTCCTTTTGCCGTTGATGTGTTGTGTCTCACTTGGGAGAGCCCCTCCCCCGGTCTCCCAACGGGCAAAAGTACCGTACCGGAAACGTAAAATAAAAGCACTTTCACTTTTCGCCAGGGTTCTTCTGAAGGACCCGGGCGTTTGGGAACAGCGCCCCGAAAAAACCAGGCTGCCAAGTAGCAGTTGTGACTTGTGAGTCGTAGTGCTTACATACATAGCGCACACCAAGGTCTTGTAAACCAACAGGGGTGTGTGTCGTTGGGGGCGTGTGAGTGCAGAGAGCTGGAAGACACTGTGAGGTTCGGTATTAGACCGCCGGCCGATGGCTGCCTCGTCGCGCACATGCAAGAGCGGAGAGGAGAAGAGGCTCTCTGGTGGATGAGATGGTTGCAACCGGGACTCGGGAGCTGGTGATAGGCCGCGGAGCGATTCTGGACGTCGAGCAGAGCCTCAACTTCGGGGGACCACTGCTTACTCTCGGGCTTGCTTTGCTTTCGCCTTGCCTGCTTCATCCCAACCTTGGAATGCGTGAAGTTGGTGGAAGCCTCACCAGTGGGGGGCCCACCACCCCTCATCAGGCAACACCGGCCGAACAGTCACGTTGCGATGCATGCCTTGGTTAGAGGTACGCAATGGCACACGAATCACTCATTCTCAGTTGTTGTATTGTTTTTTGAATCTTTTCCTGTGATGTTCATTCGGTCTCCTTTCCATTGGATGCTAGTGCTGGTGCTGGTGCGGGTGCCGTCGACAGTATGTGTGTGTGACTCAAGGCTCTTTGGATCGTCGTGTTATTCCCGTCGGTGTCATCGTCATAGTGTACTGCCAGTGTCGAGAGAGCCCTACGAGGTTGAAACCCGCATGGAGCTCGAATAATGTGACCAGATAGGGAAATGCCGGTGTCTTTTTCTTCTTCGTTTTTTTTTCCCGAGAACCCCCTTTTTTTTTTCTACGCGAAGCGGCGAAGCAGCGAAGCGGTAATGATACGCTGAGAGCCGTCGGAGCAGGATCGTTGCTATGCTGTGCCGCTAACAACAGCTACCGAACGGCCATCCGTGGATCTTGATTGACTCAAAACGTTGGCGCCCCTAGTAGTGTAAGCTACCTATCTTTCCAGTCCAGTCCGCCGCTGCGCAAATGCCTGGCGGGCGAACGGTCTAAGGCCCAAGGCGCAGCAGGCCGTAATTTTAAAACGTCCAGATGATGGGGAAGGAATTGGAAAAGACTTGGCTCGTTGAATATCCACCAAACGATGACTCTGTTACATTTTTTTTTTCTGTTCTTCTGTTAGTTTCGAGATGGCGAAGCAAGCCGTTTTGCCCGGGCTCAACTACGCGGGTGCGCAACAAATTTTCCAACCATTGAGCGGCGGAGGATACCTAGCGACAGGTTCCGCGATCTGCCTACGCGAGGCCCGAAGCGGACGTGTGGGGCCGAGGGGCAGTCGCCAATCAGGTGCTGTGCGCCCCGAGACTATCGGACACCTACGACGGCGGACTCGGAGCCGGGTTTGGTGCGTCCACAGCTTCCGCGCCGGGTGGCTCTCGGGAGTGGCTGAAACGCGGAGGGCCGCACGTGCTAAAATGCCCGAGCACCTGTCTGGCGCTAATAGGTGCTTGTGGAAAAAAGCAAACTTCCGTGTATCCTCGGCGTATTCGGAACAATGACGGACAAAGGCGCGACGCCTAACTTCCGAATCCACTCGGATCTAAACGTGGGCCCCGGTCGGCGCGGACTTCCGCAAATGGCCCTGCGCTGCTACCACAACCGGCACTGACGGGCCCAAGTCTGGACGCGGGGCGCTGGCTGTTATTCTTCGCCGTTCCTCCCGCTGCCCTTCGGCCCGCTGTGAAGATCCGGCAATAGGAGGATTGGATCTACACCGATGGCGAGGGGCGGATGGAGCCCGCGCTGGAGATTTGAGGGTAACCCTACGTGCATACTCACGAACATTGGACCATGGCGTTGCTTGCTGAGTAACGCATTGACTCCAAAGAGGCAGCTGGACGCAGAGATGGACCCGTCAATGCGGAGACGATCTTTGTTCCTTCCTTGAGCTGAAAGTATAAATGTTATCGCGTCTCCTGCCGATATCGTCAACTCCATCCAATCCACCACTCATAACAGCAACCTTACAACCAAACAACTCATACATATTCAACCAACCACCACCAATTCAACTCCCGACTCCCCACACAAAACCACAAACCCACACAATGGCATCCCGTCTCGGCGACAAAAAGACCCTCCGCATCGGCGTCATGCTCGAGGCCGTCCAGATGAGCGACATCATGGGCATCGACCTCTTCGGCAACCTCTCCCTCGAGTACTACAACAAGGTCAAGGAGATCGACCCGGGCTTCAACCAGTTCGACGGCCTCGCCCCGGACGTCAGGTTCTACTGGATCGCCACCACCCTCGAGCCCGCCGAGATGACCCCCGGCCTGCGCTTCGTCCCCAACGTCACCTACGACGACTGCCCGCGCGACCTCGACCTCGTCCTCATCGGCGGCCCCTTGCCCAGCCACCGCCCGCCCCAGGCCGAGCGCTTCATGAGGGAGGCCTGGCCCACGACGCGCGTCTGGCTGACCACCTGCATCGGCTCGCCGTGGCTGGCGAGCGCCGGCGTGCTCAGGGGGAAGAAGGCCACCGTCAACCGCGAGTTCCTGGAGTTTGCGAGGCAGATCCACCCTGAGACCGAGTGGCTCGACCAGCGATGGGTCGTCGAGGAGAAGGAGTTCGATGGCGAGGGCAAGGGCGAGCTTTGGACCGCTGGCGGCGCCGGGGCTGGTGAGTTTCCATGACCGACGGATCGAGAGATCGGAACGCAGTATGAACAGGAGCTAACATTCAGACAGGTCTCGCCATGGTCATTGAGTACCTCAAGCAGAACTTTGACAACGCTTACGTCCAGAAGATTGTGCTCGAGGGCATTGCCATGGAGGAGATTGAGCTGAACCAGTTTTACAAGAACAAGAAGCAGTAGACGTGAGGAACGATCATGACTGGCCATCCCATGAAGCAACGAGGTCAATAGGGGACGTTAAGTTGTATGTACAATAGACTCAATACGAAGCAAAGAATTCCAGATGTCTGTATCACAACCCTTGAGGATCCTACGCATCCACGTACCGAATGACGAACTCGGGAGAGTCGTACCGGTCCCATCCCTCAGGAACACTCCTGTCCGCCGCAATCTTCAACGCAAACACGCTGAGACTGTACCGACCAGCAGGCACCGGGGAGCCGTCCGCAAGGGTGCCGTCCCACGGGTTCATAAACCCAATAGGCCGGCGGTACGTAACAGGATACCCGGCGATGTTCCCGAGCGTGACGGCGCCGATCCCGTTGTCCACGCCCCCGGCGCCCTCCGCCACCGGCACGACCTCGATCCGCACCTCGGCGCTGCCCATGACGAGCCACGCGAACTGGTCCGGCAGCGCGCCCACGGGCAGCACCAGCTCCGACTCGTCCAGCTTCGGCCGCGCCCAGTCCGGGTGCGCCGCCGGCGCGGGCAGCTGGAACGTCGTGTTGGCGACGACCTCGGGGCTGCGGGGGTCGTCGCTGCGCGTGAGCCACATGCGCTCCGAGGCCAGGACCGTGGCGTTGCGCATCGACCCCGCGACGCCGACGTACGGCACCGAGAGCGTCGCGTCGCCGGCGGTGCTGTTCAGCGCGACCCAGCCCGAGTACACGGGCAGCGAGGCCGCGTCCAACCCTTGGGGAGGGACGACGCTGACGCGCACCTCGGCGGAGCTGTTGGGCTCGAGAGTGAAGGACGACGGGGAGAAGGAGAGCTCGGCGTAGACGGTGTGCAGGTCCGGCGAGCTGCTGCGGTAGATCTGGTAGAGCGTTATGGCGGTGAGGGCGGGCACGTGGGAGACGTCGTAGCTCGCGGGGGCGTCGCCGACGTTGGTCACCGTGAAGGAGGCCTCGGAGACGAGGTTGTCCGTGTCGTTGAACGAGAGCCCCGCGACGCTGAGGACCGAGGTCGCGTAGGCTGCGTCGTAGGCCTGGACCATGCCTGCGCCCTGCTGGGGCACGGGGCCGAAGCCGGCTTCGTTGTTGGGGTCGCCGTAGTTTTGCGAGAAGCCGGGCTTTGCTGTGGAGGCGAGGAGACGCTTGATCAGGTCGGGGTCTCTGGTTCCGCGTGCCTTTTGCCACTGTTAGTCGAGGTACCCAGATAGGAGGTTGCGATGGGGAACTTACTTCGATGATGAGGGCGACGATGCTCGCGACGAGGGGCGTTGCCATGGACGTTCCCGAGGCCTCGGCGTACTCGCCCAAGGCAACGGGCCAGGTCGACAGGATACCGCCTCCCGGGGCCCCGAAGCTGGGGGCCAGAGTCAGCTCGAACGTCGGGCCCCAGCTGGTGAACGCGGACACCCTGCCGGGACTATCAGCACCCTGGTTTTGGTACGACGACACGGAGATGACACCATCGCCGGTACTCGGTGTGCTGATCCCGAACAGGCCCTCTGTGCCGCCGACCTCGTTGCCTGCAGCAAAGGTACACGGCACCCCGGCGTCCACGATCCGGGAGACCGTGACGGCGAACGCCTCGCCGGCCCACCCGCTCGGTCCCCCGATGGACCCCGTGATGATGTCCGACCCGTCCTCGAAGGCGCGGATCACACCCGCCAGGAGCGCGTCGCCGGTCGTGAGCCCGTTGCAGCCAAAGGTGCGGTACGCGCCGAGCGTCACGCCGGGCGACGCCCCCGTGAAACCCATCGGGTTCTCCGCCGCGGCGACGATGCCCGCGACGTGCGTCCCATGTCCCAAGCAGTCCTCGAACGGGTCTTCGTCCGGCGCAGGCGCGGAGGTCCCGTCGTACGCGTCGCCGACGATGTCGTACCCGTACGAGACCAGACATCCGGGGCCGAAGCACCCGCCGAGTGCCGGGTGTGTGTAGTCTATCCCCGTGTCGACGATGCCGACGCGCAGGCCGGCGCCGGTGAAGCCCCGCGCGCGGAGCTTGTCGACCTGCGTCATCACGTGCGGCGGCCAGGCCGTGGTCGAGTTCGTCTGCCGGCGGCGGAGGCGTCTGTCCCTGCCGGCCACGGTGGCGTTGAGCTGGGGCACGGAGATCAGGGGCACCGGCCAGAGGTTCTTGACGCGCGGGAGGGCGGCGATCTTGCCGGCCGTCTCGTTGTTGGCGTCGGCGACGCTGATGGAGACGCCCTTGAAGATTTTGGAGTGCAGGCCCAGGCGCTGGGAGACCTTGGAGAGGCCTGCCTCCGACGAGAGGGACGAGACGAAGACGCTGGCGTCCTGGGAGGTGTTAGTGGTGTGCTGCGTGATTCTGAAGTGCGAGGAAACGAACCTGGTCGTCGGCGAGTTCGACGATGAAGGCGCCCGGGACGGTCGTCTGCTCGATCACGGGCGCGGCGTCATCTCTCTTGGATGCTGAGGCCGAGACGAGCGTCGCGACGCCGGCCAGGGCCGCGACGGAAGCTTTCCAGGCGACCATTGTAAGTCAAAACTAACTCTTACCAAGGAAGACCTGAGAGTCTTGTGTATCGCGGGAGAAGCAGATCAGGGTCCTTGGATCGCGTGGTACCTGCATGCGGGCCTCTCTCTTTATACCAACCAAGACCTCGATCGACTTACACACCATCTCTCAGTGACCTTGGCCAAAGGGCCGGACGTGCATGTTGTCTTGGCTGCTGAGGTTACATTAACCACTATCGGGATGTCGCCGTCGAGGGGTTTTCCCCACCAGGATTCCCTATTATCGACATCTCGGATGAGAGAAGCGACCTCGATGCGGGGCAATACGGGCCATTGAGGGCAATTGAGCAAGATAAGAGGGGTCGCCGTCGGGTTCGCGTCTCCGGGGAGGCTTTCACATCACGCCCGTGCCGCTGGCAATCCAGAGTTGCAGCGACGCGGTGGTATCATTATTCCAAGGAACCGCGCGACGGACGATGGGGGGAAAAGATGGAAGGTGGTATTCGATGGTGATAGACCCCCCCATGCCCGGTCCTGCATGCGCTCGAATGCGACGTGATCTTGGCGCATGCGGATTGCAGACTTGCCCGAGTCGGCGCGGATAAGGAGAGCCGCTCCGGCCGATATCTCTGAACGGAACGGGGAGGTGTTTTGCTGATCACTATTTGCTGTGCTCGATGCATGTGTGTGTTGATGGAGACCTCAGGTGTTAGAGTTGAAAACGCCGTCAGTTGGTTCTCCGTCTCTCCCAGAGACTAATGGACTTTTACTTTCTCTCAAGGCACCAACAAGTCTCATTTATATCTGATGACCGTCAATTGCGGGAGTCGCAACCCATAGGCGACTCAGTTTCTAGGAGAGACCACCTTGTCCTGTGTCAAGCCGAAGTCATGTCCACTCACTCGCCTTCCGCAGCTTGGCCTGGCAACCAGACCTGAGATCCTCATCAACCCGCCACTCAAGCGCGGGTCGCATTCGCCGCCGTCAACGCGCCCTCAATGTACAAGTCGTCCAGCGCCGCCGCAGCAGTGACGTTGTCCACCTTAAGATTCAGCCAGAACTGGTTCGTGACGTTCCGGTTGAACACCCACTCGTTGGACCCGTTGGCGTGGACGTAGTTGTACCCGTACTCGTTGCCAGACTCAAACACATCTCCCAGCCCTTGCATGGCGTACAGCACCGTCAGCGGGTCCCACGACTCACGGGGGCGGTAGAAGTTGTAGTAGATGTACGCCTGCCGCACGGGATCCGTCGCGGGGCCCTCGGCGAGCAGCCTCGCCCCCGAGAGCACGGTGCCCCCGACCTCGGTGCCGCAGTACACCACGCGGCCCTTCCACCCGTTGACGACGCGCGCCGTGGCGAGCGGGTCGTCGCCGAAGAAGTTGAACTCCCGGCCGGAGGGGTACCCCCCGCCCATGACGACGAGCTCCGACACCTTGGACGCGACGAGCTCCGGGCCGGCGAGGTCCGAGTGCTCGTCGGGAACGGAGTCGAGCAGGCCGGCGAGGTTGGCGAAGAAGCCGATCGAGGCGATGGTGACGGGCCCGTCGGCCTCGGCGAGGAGCTTGCGGTAGAGCGCGACGGCGTCCCAGGCGCCCTCGGCGCCGCCGAAGGGCAGGGACCCGCCGGGGAAGTGGTACGAGATCTTGCTCGCGTACTCGCCGAGGTCGTACGCGAAGGTGTCGAAGAAGCTCTCGTTCGTGAGGGGCCGGCGGGTGCCGACGGGGACGTCCGTGCGGTTGTAGTGCGCGAGGATGGCGGAGGTGGCGGTCACGGAGTAGGAGGACGGGTAGTTGACGTTGACGCCCAGGAGGTTCACGTCCGGGGAGGTGGCCGCGATCAGGAGCGCGCCGGTGTCACTGCGAGAAGAATGAGTTTGTGAATTCTTTATGGAGAGGGGTTTGAAAGGTAACTGACTCGCAGTCGCTGAAGATGTCCGTGTCTATGATGAGGTTCTTGCGGGCTGCCAGCGTCGGCTGCACCAACAGCGCGCCCAGGGCGAGTTTAACGGCGGAGGCGCGCATCTCGTCTGTGAATCGTGATGTCTGATGCAACGAAGGGGACCTGGACCGACGACTTGGAAATCTTCGGATGAACCGGTGGGTGAGGTCTGCGTATCTTATCTTGGCTGGGCGACCTCCGATACTAGGAGCGAGTGGAGCCGAGTAATTTCATTCCGTGATCATTTTCCTCGGGAAATTCAGCAACGTCAAGGTTCACCGTTGATGCTTGGCTGAATAGGAGATAAGGCGATGATAAGAACCATATAGTTTGCTTTTCTATCTATCGCTAGCCTCTAGTTCCTTTCGACCTTTGTTCTGGAAATTTCACTTCCTAGAAACGTTTAGTCTAGAGCTTGAAACCCTCACAAGCAACTTGAGTTGCCGCGGAAGTGCTTAAACCTTCAACTTGTGCTCATTGCACAGACTTGGCCGTCGAGGTTGCGCCATCAACAAGCCCAACCGTCAAACTCAAAGTGCTAGTTGATGAAAGGCTCTTGAATCTGTATGCACATGATCCAGTTGTTTGAATATTCGTGTACGATTTGAAAGGGATTGAAAGCTCTATGCTGAATGCGCCTGGCGGCTCTAATAGTCGAAACTCTCACAATGTACGTCTAACGTCATGTTTCGTTGGTTTTCACAGCTCCTTGCCGAGTCTTTAACGGCATCCATTAGCGACAATGGCCCGCACGCCGCCAACAGCACTCTCTGACCATCCTTCACCCCTCTCAGCGCATCTTCAACGACCTGGCCGACATCCATCCTGTTGAAATGCACCTCGACGGAAGCGTTTGTGTCATCCAAGGGCGAGACTGCCTGGATCGTATGGGTTGCATTCTTTCCCGGTATCGTTCCGTAGTCCGGCAACCCATCCCTTGATAGCAACCCAGTGTGCGCAGCTTCGAGATCACCAAACTGGCCGTCTGAAACTTCTGCGGCCTTTGCCCCGGCGTTTGAGACATATAGCGATGCTTTCATCGTTGGGTATGCTGAACACAAATTCCGAATGTGATCGGAAAACCAGCTCAAATGCTCTGTCTTGGAGTTAGAAAGACCGCTGAAAAGAGATTGCGGGGGTGATTTCGAACACACCTTTTCGCCTAACGGCCCATGCGAAGTGAATATTCTGTGGCCGGGCTTGCTCTTGGCTACCCAGAAGACGATTCATAAGGCCTACCGTGGAGGCGCCCCCGCTGCCTCCGGCGATGAGAACGACGCAATCATACTCCTCGACGGCGGGAGGGTATGCGTAAGGCCCGTCTATCGATGCCCAGAGCGCACGACCAGGCGATATCGCAGCAAAACTGCCTACCGCTTTGCTAAACCCCCGGTGAGACTTCAGCACGAGTTCCAGCCCAGCTGGCCCGTTGTTGACGACCGTGTACGGATGGCTTTCGAAGGGGCGAACCCGCGGGATCCACAGGTAGCAAAACGAACCCGGCTGAACGGTCTTGAAGCCTGGCTTCTTCAGGATCAACCGCGTCCCGCCGCCCGGTAGCGGATAGATCCGGACCTCGTTGCCGACGAGGTTCCAAGCCATGCACGCAGCTCGGACGAGGCGATCGAAAGCCCACGCCGCGGCGATGATCGACATGACCAGCGGGAGCTTCTTCAGCCAGTTCGGCCTGTGCCACGCGGCCAGGACGACGGAAGCCAGGAAGCCGACGACGTGGCTGGCGTAGAACACCTCGTACGACCGGTGCCGGTAGATCCCCATCAGCAGCACCAGGAACGCGACGCCTGCCCCGATGCCGTACAGGTTCTCCTCCTTGATCAGGTTGTACATGCGGTGCAGGCGGTGGTTGTGAATCGTGTAGATGACGGCGTGGGCAAACGTCTGGAAGACTGCCAGGTACCCGACGACCCGGTGGAAGACGTTCAGCTCGACGTGCGAGGTGGCCGCTAAGGGGGAAAGCGGCGTGTTCTTGAGGCCGAAGAAGACGCACGCCGCCATGTTCGCGGCGGCCATCCTGAGTCGCGTCAGTGGGACCGAGTGCAGTGGCAGTTGGCAGGCGAGTTACTTACCATCCGCACCTCGATGCCCAATGGTTTAGTTCATGGGGGAGTGCGAGATTGGTCGCGCATAGTGTGACATTGCCGGCGAGGAGGACGGCAACCAATACGGCGAGCGACAGGGAGGGCTTTCCGAGTCTGCCCAGGTCTACGGGCCTCTCAGCGAACCTAGGGATATGTCAACATAACTCGAACAGAAGTGAAGACCCTTTACGTACCGGAAGACCTTGTGAAGACAGCCCCAAAGGCCATGCTCCTCGGCACTCTTGAATGCATGCAGTCGACGCCTCCGGTCGGAAAGCTCGCGCAAGAAACGAAACGCAATGCCAGAAAAAATGAGAAGAACAAGAAACGCCGCGTAAATCTTCAGAGTCTTCTCGTTACATAGCGTCTTCGGGCTAGGGACGTAACGAGGGAGCGTCATGCTTTCGGCGGAGATGGCATCTGCTCGGGGGGAGGCTTACTCGGCGACACCTTCCAACAGTGAAGCGAAAAAATGGGAGACAGGAGATGGATGCAAAGATCTGTCAGATTGATAAGATTGCTGATTGATAAGATTATCCGCCGGAGGGCCGGCCTCGCATGAGACCACTCTCACTGAGTCACGGCTCACTGCCAAGTCCGCTCATTTGTGCGTAGGAAGCGGGTCAGGGCTGGGTGGAGATGTGGAAGGATTTTAGTGTCTCTGAGCTTCTCACTGTGAGAAGAGATCCTTGCCGCGGCACACGTTGACAATGACAAGGGTGCGTGGAAAAGTCAGGTTGAGTCGAGCATTGCGTCGAAAAGAAGGCACCGATAGCGGAAGTTTTGTGCACCAAGTACGACAAGATTGTCTCATGTCTGACCAACTTGGGCTCCGATCACGAGATTATGAGACTTGCACGTGGGTGTAAGTCTCTCTTACTGACACTAGTGACTACATCAGGCGATGCTAATCGTACACTACCAAAACATTCCGAACCGTATTCGCCACTTGGCGGCATAACCATGATCAACGGGCCATGTCGACATCGTCGATCCACCAGAGAATAACCCAGTTGACCACGGCAAGGATACCCAAGGACCACAGCGGCAGGCCGACGAAGTTGTGCCCGAGACCCCAGCCGAGGGCCATTCCGCCCACGGTAGGACCCATGATGCGCGCGGCACTCGAGATGCTCGACGCCAGGCCGTGAACGGTGGCCAGCAGCTCTCGACTGGGCGCGCAGTCGTTGACGAGCATCATGGTCGCCGGGTTGACGAACGTCCGCGACAGGACGTTCATCGTCAGCACGACCGACAGGCACGCCCAGACCAGCCCGGTGTTCTCGGCGGGGAGGAGGACGAGGTACGGCAGCGCAAAGTAGGCGACGATGGCGAGCGGGAGGAAGACGCGGTAGGAGCCCCGGACGCCGAGGGAGCCGATCAGGCGCGGGTAGAGGAGGAGCTGCAGCGGCAGGCCGACTGCGCCGATGGTCGTGTTCGCGAGGCCGATCTTCTCGCTCGAGAGGCCGAGGCCGCCCGTGAAGCGGAAGGGGAGGTGGAAGTCGGTGCTGTTGGCGCGCGGTGTCGGGAGGAGGCTGAAAAACATGGAGTTGAATGCCGACACGTGCAGCGACTGCAGGAATCGCTGGAGCATGTTAAGACAGACCTGTTCCGTTAGGACCTCGCGGAAGGGAGCTCGTTGCTTGGCCTTTGGCTTGATGGGAGTTGAGCCAACTTCATCGTCTGAAAGTCGGGCATTTGAAGCCACGGCAGCGTCATCGTCTGTGATGCGATCGTAATCGTGGTTTGGTGACCATAACCGCAGGAGTTTGCGCATGACGTGCTTGCCCAGCCTGCGTCCGGCATCCGGCTGGTGCCGCAGCTGCGGATGCGTCTCGTCGAGACCGAGGATGATTCCGAGGGCAGCCAAGCTTAACACAGAAGAGCAAAGAAGGTTGGGCAGAGCGTATGGGAAGCTCTTGAGCCACCCAGTGCCATCGGCGCCGCCGAACAGCGATCCAGGTCCGAAGAGGCTGGGCAGCGTGTGAACAGGATCTGCGAGGAAGCCACTCATCAATGGCCCGATGATTACTCCAACGTTGAAGCACATCGGTAGTAGGAGGAAGGCTCGGGATTGATAGCTTTGAAGTTGGTGTTAGCCGGGTCCTCTCACATGTCTGCATGCTCCAATTCACCGTTTGTCGTCGACAATTTCAGAAACCATGGTTCTGAGCACGCCGATATTTCCATTCAACGCACCGGCACAGAACCGGAAAAAGAACGCGGCCGCAAGAGACCTCGAAAAAGCCATGCCGAGCGCAGACATGGCCGATCCGGTCAGCCCAATCAGCAAGACGCGCTTACGGCCGAGGCGAGGGTTGTCGGCGGCGTGACCCCACCAAATCGACGTCAGGCACTGCGCGGCTGCGAACACGGCCGTGAGGTAGCCGGCCTGCTTGGGGATCTCGGAAGGGTCGAGGTCGGGGTTGAACCATTGGAGCTGGAAGTAGAGGTACGACGTGAGGGAGCGCTCGCTCAGAGGCTCGGCGAGGCGGGCGAAGACGATCACGGCGAGCTGCCACTTATTTGGCATCGACGCCCATGAGATGGCTTCGACCTTTGGCGCAGCTGGGGGTTCTCCATGGTCCCTCAAGAGCGGCGTCTGCTCAGCTGAGTCAAGCTCTGCGCCGGGCTTGTTGTTAGTCTTTTTGGCGAACAGACGGCGCATGGTTGGAAGAAGATTGACCTGGACTTTTCCCCAGGACGAAAAGAAGTGCAAAAAGAGTTGAGGAGTTTCGGGCTCTCTTTTCTATAGAAAAGGCTGAAAGACAGTTCTTAATCAACTCGGGGCTTCCCATGTCAACTCAATAGTATCCACAACGGTCGATAGACAGCACTAAACAACTCCAACGTCTCATGTGGGACCTTGACCGGGATCGTCAGCGAAGAATGCAACCATGAACCCCTAGAACTCCTTAGTCTACAGTGGTCCGAAGAGCCGGGCCGGGGTTCCTCGCATGGCCGATTACCGCCGAGGACGGACGATGTGGGGTTCCAAAACCTGCAAACAGAGAAAAACCGAGTTATGATCTCCCCCTTTCCACTTTGGCACATGGAAAGTCTGCTCTGCTCAGAATATGGATACCGCCACATGCCTCTGCAGCTCGATTCGCCTCTTGGCCAACGCAGAGACCCTTGACGAGGGCCGGGCCAGGGACCTGATCCCTGCCCTCAACGGCCACCTGGGCGACCTGCGCCGCCTGCTGGGCCGGTCCAAGTCGCTCTTCCGCGACGTGCAGTACCACGTCGCACCCCGCAACCAGCGGACGAGCAAGGCTCTGTCTGTGGATGCCGTCGACCTCGCCCCTGCCAATCGGATGTGCGAGCGGTTCCGGGAGGACGTCGACGGGTTCTGGGTGGCTCCTCCCGCCGACGACAACGGCGCCGTGAACCCCGAGCTGAGACGCCGGTTGGCCTGCGTCGTGATCTTCCTGCGTTCCAAACTGGATGCCCAGGTGTTGGCGCCGCCTCCGATCGCGAACTTCTTCTCCGGGAGTCCTAACTTCGCAGACGTGCGGAACTCTGGGAGGAAGTACATACAGATTGCCAGGAAGCTGGGCGGTCTTGGGTCGATCCTCTGGTTGCCGTTGGATATTCCGCCTTCAACGTGAGAGACACATGCAAAGCCCCAGTGAACATTGGACTTACATGAAGCAGATACGAAAGATACCTTAATATAGATGACGAAGAGATATTCAGCCATCTGGCATCCCTCGCCCCACAGTCTGAAGACTACACGGGGTTCGTGCAGCGACTCGTCTTAAGCCAACTTCGCGGTCAGTGAACGTGATGCCACCCAGACTTCAGAAGTTGATTGCTAACTCGACTTCCAGACTCTTCATTATCGTCGTCTTATTATAACCTCTTCGTTGACTACGCTGATATAATCCCGGCATCAGACCAGTTGCTACTCCTGCTCTACGCACTTGGCGGTTCGCAAACACCAGAGAGTCTCCTAACGAGAACCCGTCTTCCGCAACGGCGGTGGAACACTGAAGGAGAGCTCGAGAGCGTCAGCGCCGCCGACTTTGGCCTCTCCCCTGAGCTCATCAGCCTCTTGGCGGACGACGTCCAGCTTGCCCAAGCCACGGCAAGTCCCTATATTCTTAAGCATGCTCTGGATGATGAGACGGTAGCCTGGTCCCTGTGTCCAGAGCTTTCCGCATTCTTTTCTAGAGTATTGCTTCCGCGAACAATGGAAGAGCTCGGGACAGCAGCGTTAAAGATTCTGTGCTTCGTCTGCCCCCCTTGCTACGAGGGCAATCTAGACTGGTAAGAGTCGAGTGATTCTCTAGGGAAAACTCCCATGCTCACTCACACTGACTGCCCTCGCAGGTCGCCGACGATAAAAAAGGTCATTTGGCCCATAGTAGAAAACGTCACAAAGACGTGCAAAATACCGACAATGCTCAGGACGCAAGTCCTCGAGCTCGTCCTCTTCTTCTGCGAGAGAGACTCGGTCCCCATCCGCCACGCCGCCGTCAACCAGGCCAAGGCTCTCCTACGCAAGTCGATGCCGTACTATCTCCACGCGACCGTGGTCCTATTCCGGAGCACCTTGTATCGCATAGACGGCGACTTCGCCAGGTCGGAGGCCGACATCCGGGACTTCCTCTGGCGCGGCCCTCGCCCAACTACGCGGAGAGACCGCGCGTTAGAGGGCCGTCTTCACATCTCACGCATCGAGACCAAGATCCGGAGCTTCGACAACGACATACCCTCCTTCATCTACGAGTGGAAGGCGGAACAGCCACTCTCGGCCATGGAGATTGAGGTGACGTTTAGGTTACAGAGTACGGCGGCCCGGTACTTCCAGTCCGTCGGAGAGTTCGGCGCGGCGAGAGCCTCGCTGGAGCAGATTCTCTCCCTCGACACGACGAGGCCGATCCGCGGTAACACGCGGCGCATGCTGACGCAACGGCTGGCGGATATTTGCTCTGAGATGGGCGAGCACATCAGGGCCATCGAGTTGCTCCAGGCGGAGCTACACAACCTTGACCGGACGGCGCGCTCACGGCGGCCGTTCCGAAGGTTGTTGTTGGCTCTACTGGATGCCAATATTGGGCTCAGAGACCTGGACGCCGCGGCGCTGGCGCTCATTGAGGTCCAGGAGGCGGAGCCGCTCGGGATGGAAGATCTTCACGACCAGCAGCTGCACATGCGCGCCGTTATCGCTGCGGCGCGTATCGCGCACTTGGAGCCCGGAAGGCCGATGGCCGTGATGAGGTGGCAGTTTGCGCTGCAAGAGGTGCAGCGGATGAACATACTCGGGGCCGGAGGCGGCTTCACGGCCGCGCTGATATATCTGTCTCTGGCTCACGCGCAGCTCGCGGCCGGCGATAGAGAGGGCGCTCGCCAGTCGTGGGACGCAGGGACCGAGATCCTCAAGACGGAGATTTGCGAGTTCTGGCTCCCGCTCGTGCCGACTTCGTGGCTGCAGAGGATCGCCCTTGAGGTGTATCAATCCGAGGGGTGGTCGCTGAGGATGATGCTTCCTGGGTCAAAGCCTGATGTCACGATACCCTAAGAAGATACTAAGCAGGGCCTTCTGAAGCAGACAACGGTTGTCCTTATGTAAAAGGAGTCCGAGGGTCCGAGATGTCTTGACCACCCAAACGGGGGAAGATATGCATGCACAACTCCAACCTGCAACACCACATGCTGTGAACCTCGGCATCGAGGTCTCAGTACGGTCAATGAGTCTCGTTGATGTGCGGGGTTCCTCGCGTCTACCCCAACACGATTTGCGGGGATGAGCAGGATGCATAAGCCGAGGGAGACCCTGCAGAGTTGGTTCTCGACAACACATCACCGCTTCACTCATTCGAACAACAAGGCGACCGACATCACTTGCTGGAAACACTCTCAATCAGATATGGCATCACAAAAGGAGGCACCGTGGGTGGCCATTGCCAGCCGCAAACAAGCCGAGCGAGCGGCCTGCATCCCCTCCAGATGGCGCATCCCGTCCACCGCCATCCCCCGAGATCCTCCACGTCTCCAAGACGGGCCGCAGAACGTGCTCAACGTTCCGCGGCAGTTTCTCTCAGACGCCGAGATCTCAATCACAGAGTCGTACACGATCCAGACGCTTCTGAAGGCGATATCGTCGGGGAAGCTATCCGCGACAAAAGTCGCCGAGGCCTTTTGCCACCGCGCCGCAATCGCCCAGCAGCTCACCAACTGTCTGACGGAGCCTCTCTTCGAAGCGGCCCTGGACCGGGCGACATATCTGGATAAATATCTCCGAGACCATGGAAAGCCCTTTGGCCCCCTCCACGGCCTCCCGGTTTCGATGAAAGACGCATTCAACATCGCCGGCGTCGATTCGTCCATTGGCCTGGCCTCCCTCTGCTACAAGCCCGCTTCCCAAAACGCACCGCTTGTCGACCTCTTACTATCCCTCGGATGCGTCATCGTGGCAAAGACCAACGTCCCGCAGACGATGATGAGCCTAGACTCGGTCAACAACGTTTTCGGCCGGACTATGAACCCCATCAACCGGATGTGCACCGCGGGCGGCTCCTCCGGCGGCGAGGGCGCGCTCGTGGCGATGAAGGGCAGCATGATCGGCGTCGGCACCGACATCGGCGGCAGCATCCGCATCCCGGCCATGTGCAACGGCGTGTACGGGTTCAAGCCGTCCAACGGACGGATCCCGTACGGCGGCCAGGTTCTCACGGGCCCCGAGGGGATGAGTCGTACCTCCGTCCAGGCCGTCGCTGGTCCGATCGGCCGTAGCGTGGAGGATATCGACACCTTTTTGTGCGAGGTCATGCCGCGCGCGTATCTTTGGGGGGAGGACTGCATGCCGACCCCGTGGTCGCAGGTTCCCGGCAGCACGCGGCCTTCGGGGAGTGGTAGGGATGGCGAGTTGGTAGTTGGCGTGCTCCGGAGCGACGGAAACTGTTCCATTCTTCCGCCCATTGCCAACATGCTGGACGAGGTCTCAGCTTCGCTCGCTCGATCTCCACACGTCAGAGTAGTCCCTCTTGAGACTCCCCAGGCGTGGACAAAGGCTCAGTCCGTCATGAACAAGCTCATGGGCGTCGACGGGAGCAGCCTCATGGCCGACATGATCGAGGCCACGGGCGAGCCACTCGTCCCCTGGATGGCGCCGCGCTTCAAGCGAAAGAGCCCGCTCCCCCTCGCGAGCGTTGCAGAGCTGCAGGCTCAGAGATCGCGGCTCGAGCGCGAGATGCTCCGGCTCTGGGTTGAGGAGGACGAGCAGGGCCGGCGGACGCAGCGGATCGACGCGATCGTGTGCCCCGTCGCGCCGCACCCAGTGCCCCCGATCGACGGGTACAATGCCGTTGGCATGACGAGCAGCTGGGTGCTACTGGACTACCCGGCCGGTACGGTCCCGGTCCGGGAGGTCAAGGAGGGCGACTTGCAGCTCGGCAGGCCGCAGGGCGGAAGGGCACTGGGCAGCTGGGACGAGAGGAACCGCGAGCTATGGGACGAGGGCAAGATCGATCGACGGGTGTACCTCGGGACGCCTTTGAGCGTTCAGGTGGTTGTTCCGAAGTTGCAGGATGAGAAGTTGATCGAGGTTATGGGCTGGGTGGACGCGGCTTGCAGGGGAGATATCGCGGGAATGAGCGCCAAGTTGTGATTGCTAAACCTCTCAAATTTCTGCTCTGAAAATGGTGGTTCTTCTTGCAACCAAATTCTCGAATACCACATTAGTTCAGTCTTCCATCGAATGGCATGTACGGTTCCACAAAGGAAGCCATAGCACCAGCCCCTGTCCCCAGCTCGAACTCGTTCATGACAATGTCCCAATCTCGAGGAGCCATGATGTGGTCGTACGCAGCATCTTCCAAGTCCCCCAGCGGCAGCGGAAAGTCTCCAATAGCCCAATCGAATCCATCCGTCGTAACAACTGCTGGAGGATTCCCAGAGAGGACGGTCTGGCGAGCCACGGCAAAGCTAGCTAGCTGATGAAACGTCTTGCAGACGTCAAAAAGCTTCCTTAGCGACGGGGAACTCGGTGTGGTTGGTTCGATAGCATCTACGGCGCCGCCGAGGAGGGCTAAGTCTTCAGCCGACGAGGTCACGATGGTGTTGCCTGCGAGCACGACGAATGTCGCAAAAGGGATCATTGAAAACATCCTATGACAGCGTAAGCAGCGACATTCTGGTGAACACACGGGAGAAGGGGGTTAAGGGGGAACTTGCATATTTAGCAGCATTGTCCAGCCTGTCTGATTCTCACTTCCCCACGCCCCGAAGGCCTGCACCATGGCGGTGAGGGCCTTTCGCGCTGCGTCGATGCAGACGACGTTACACTGAAGAGGGTTCGGACTGGGCTCCTCGCAGGGCACGATCCGGTAGGCGATAGCCACGAGGCTGTACATCATGATGTCGAAGAGCAAAACGTGGGCGTAGTAGATGTCGGTCACTGGCAGGTCGTTTTTCAAGGTCTTTTTCAAATCGTCGTTTGCTTGTAGGATCCTCGTCGCGAAGGATTTTGCCGCTTCGATCCTAGCCTGCTGCGGCTGTTGGAGGGCCGCAGCGGAGAATAGTTGGATATGCATGTCGCCAACGATCATGGCGTATTCCACGTAGCCGGCGCAGAAACTGTCGGACACCAGAGTAAGACACGAATTGGCTGATGAGGTTACGGACGGGGACTTACTCTGCAGGAGCGCCTGGGACGTAGTCATTGGGGCACGACGGCCGCGGCGTCGACACGTCGTAGGGGTGAATCGACGGGGACCGTCCCAAAGTGAAGGCCATGCCTTTCTCGTGGATGAAGATGTGCCAAAAGACCCAGCGCTCTTTGGACACCTCGGGCCCGTCTTTGGGGAGACGGTGCCAGCCGAGGTCGATGCACATCCTCGAAGCGGCGGAGATCATCTGCCAAGCAAGAGCGGTTCTCCCAGACTTGTTACAGAAGGTGTACTGATCAAGATCAGCATTGTTCCAACCGAGTCAGCGTTGAAGTAAGCGAAATCGTACCAGCAGCGACAGAGCCTGACACGCTTCCATGGATGGGTCGTTGCAGAGCCTAAGAGATTGCATCGCGGCATCAATATTATCCCGCAGAAGCTGCGAGTAGCCCTGAATATCGGCAAAAGTGATGTCGACCTGGGCATGGAACTTCTCCTTGAGCCCGACAAACAGAAAGAAAAGCCCGTGTTCACGATCGCCCATGACAAAATGGAGTACTCGCTGACGGCAAAGTATACCTGCTGACAAAAGGCCGTGAAGTCCTGCTCATCCACGACGGGGCAGTCGATGAAAAATCGCTGCTTTTCTGTCTGCGCCAGCCGGAGCAGCTTGAGAACCTTGTCCACTGGTGGGAGCGAACGGCCTTCGAGCTCCGGGTACTGCACCCTGAACGGCGAAGGCGAGTTTCGGCTCCCCGCAGAGGGCGGGCTGCCTTCCTCGCTGTCGGCAGTCTCGTCGATTACCTGCGTCGTCGCAGCGATGGTCGGGTCGCCCATGGTCAACTCCAGATTCGAGGCCGCGTCGCGGAGGGCGTCCGTCACGCGGTGGACGTGGGCCTTGAAGGACGAGTCGCCTCGGTAGCCCTCGGACATGACGGACATGTTGGACGGGTGGCTGCTGATGAAGGAGCCCGGCGAGTCCCTTGGCGACGGGCCCTGGCTCTTCTCGTTGATCTGCAAGAGCTTTTGGACCGCCTGCGAGACCTCGCGGAGAGAGCGGTCGACGTTCTCCATCGCTTCGTCGTAGCGCGGAGAGATGAGGACGCGCTGCCGCCTCTCGGAGGAGCGATGAGAGATGCGGCAGCTGAGGCCGGCGGCGACGCAGCTCGAGCATGGTGACTCGCGGTCGCATTTCGTCTATAACCAGTGGTCAGTATCTGCGGAAGCACATGATATCTGCTGTGTTGTGGCGTCGTCGTTGTCCGCTGTAGCAAGAAGTGCTGGTTGTGGGAAGTTGAAAATGGAGACTGGACCAGGAGAGTAGAAGGACTGCAAGAACCTACCTTTCTATCTTTACATTGATCGCACTGTACTTCAGGTTAGCTGCCTTGTAGGCGACATCCTCGTAAAGATGTTCTGAGCCATTGAAACTCACGGCGGGTCTCTTAACACTTGATGTCTCCATGGGTTCAGTCGTTGGACCAAAAAGCTTGTGAACACCCGAGGTTGCAATGACGACTGTCAGTTGTCAACCAGCTCAACTATGTCTCAAGGCTTAGCGTCAATCAATGTAATGATTCAAGCTACTAAAACATGAGATGCCGGCCTTGGTGGGGTCAAATCCAGCTTTAACCGGAAGGTATTTCAGGTAGGTAGGTGTTCACGGGTGACTTCACCATGCAGCTGGCGGCCGCATTTCGCCTCGTAAGGCCAGATCGGCAAGCAGATCACTGCCTCTGCCTTGCTGCGTTGTACCTACTTTATCGCCCTAATGTTGCCACGGAGGAGCAAAAGGGCGACCATAAAAATTGAGCGTTGAGCTGTGTGATTGGGTTGAATCCTTGTCAGCATGTAAAAGGTTCATGTCCGCCCCGGTCGGCGAGACCCGAACGAACATACGAGGGTTGGACCCCAGGTTAGAGATGCGACGACATGATTGAAACTGAATAGTATTCCAGTGTTTGGGTGTCTTCATCGTGGCTTTAGACTAAGGAAGTAAAGGTCATTTAGCGAGGGCTTCCCTCCAATCCACATAGCCATCAACCGACCTTGACTTCATTATTCCCCTCAGCAGTTATCCCCCGAGCTAATCCTCCTACAAGATTCCTTGGTCTCTTTTCTGGAATTAATCCATTATTCCGTCCGCATTCCAACATGAGTGCAATGTACTAGAATGCCTCCTGGCTCTTCCAGTCGGTTTCCCCGGTTGATGATATCGATCTGCACGGGGAATTCTACTTGATCATAATCGCCTGAGCAAGCATAGAACCCCCGGGCCCGAGGCCCCGACAGAGGCCCGTTGTTTTCGTAGAGGGACCAGTGACGTTTGCTGAAGATCCCAAGGTCTCTGCAGTTTAGAGGGGAACCAAGGCCAGGCAGCTCGCTGCCTGAAAAAGACCCCTACCAGCGTCGTCAGCCTCAGAGCCGCATGCTGTGACGTGGGCAGATTTTACCAAATAAGTAAGATTTCCCGTTTGAGCGCCGGGCGAAGGGGATGTGCTGTCTTCTGAGAGGCTTGATGGATTCGGGCCCTTGCAATTCCCAAATAGAAGCAAGATCTGCTTTTTTTCTAAGGCGTCCTATTCGACTGGACCCGATCTTTTATCTAGTGGTGTCTAAGCCATTCTCGCTAACGCTGCTTCTACTACTGTCAGCGTCTGCCAGCTAGCACAGTAATTATTTCCAGGATATCTTATTCATCACCCCCTCCTCTAATATTCAGCACCCCTTCTAGCCATTACTGCGTGGCTACGTGTACCTAAGTGCTCCCCAGGGTTCTTTCCATCAAGGGCTATGGATACATGGCTTCTTATCGTCGTCAGCTGTCGGTTGTCGTCGTTGGTGGTTATTTTATCGTGCGTCTTTGTCGTCATTGCTACCTAACTTTATCACTGTCGTGACATCTATAGTTGATTCAAGCCATATAGGGGGTATTGGATACCAGTGGAGGGGCTTGGATAGGATCTCCTTACTCCCAATTGCGAGGGTTTCGCTGACCCCGATAAAAGCCTCACTTTTCAGGGGACTTTGCGATGCGAGACTAGGCAGAGAACATCATTGTTGAGTGCACTGCGCCAAGGGGGCGGGGAGCTTAGGTGAAGTACCTATCATCACGAACCCTCTCGCGCAGTCGGTAGTGTTTGGCATATCAAGTAAAGAAAGCACACGTTGACAAACCACCGAGACTACCTTGATTGTTGTCGAAGGATCCAGATATGCAAGAGGACAGCAGAAATGAGAGGAAAACGAGTTATGGCGATGGGAAAACGAACTCATGCGTCAGTCGGCGGCCGTTTGGTCACGAAAGCCTTGATTTCCGGAAATGAGAAGGATTCGAGCTCGTATTTATGCAGTCCTTTCATCACTCATGAGTCACTTTCAACTGACCGGATACCCTCCTTCGGCTGAGAGATGTTGCTGCGGCTTATCCCAGCTCGAAGTTGAGAGCAACCTCACGGGCCCGAGGGCCCGGCATAGCCATGCTGACACCAACATACCATGCAAGTCACACAAAGGAATGAGACAAAACGTCCTACGAACAAGCCATATAAAAGATCATGAAGCTCTACTTGGCTATAGAAATTGAGACCAGACGACATCAAACTGATTCGCCCGTTAATACATTGACTATTACGAAGATTTATCTCAACATCAAGTGTTGAAAACAACCCCGCAAAGAAGCACCATGTGGCAAGTCGTCGTCAAGACCAGTATTCTTGCTGGACTTATTGCCGCATCAAACTGTACCGAGCCTGCCAATTCAACTATACCGGTGCCTTTCAAGGGCAGCACTCCTCCCGTAAGACACTTAGAAACTCTAGTTGCACATACTCGGGCTAACGTACCATAGTGTGATGCCCTAATTGCCGTTGGGCTCAGAGACAGGATTCTTTTCCCATCTGACGAAGCTTACGAAGACCAAGTCAACACATGGTGGTCTCGGAATGCCCGTATGCGCCCCTGGTGTCTCGTCCTCCCGGAGAGCACCGAGGAAGTTTCGCAAGTCCTGACCACGCTGGTGGACCTACCCGGCGACGGTGCCGGAAACTGGCACATTGCAGTCCGCAGCGGCGGGAACGGCTGGCAGCTCAATAGCAACACCCAGAACGGCGTCACGATCGACCTCACGCGCATGAACTCCTCTGTTTACGACGCCGAGGCCAACGTCGCTCGCGTCGAGACGGGCGGCCACTGGGAGAAAGTCTACGCAGACCTTGACGCCCAGGGGGTTGTGGTCGTCGGTGGCCGTGACGGGAACGTCGGCGTCGGAGGATTTCTTCTTGGAGGAGGTACATCCTTCTTCTCCCCTGGGAGAGCCTTCGGCTGTGACAACATCGTAAACCACGAAGTAGTTCTCGCCAACGGCACCATCGTCAACGCCAACAGGACGAGCAACGCGGACCTGTGGAAGGCCCTCAAGGGCGGCGGAAGCAACTTTGGCATCGTCACGCGATTCGACCTGGAGGCCATGCCTACCCGAGATCTCCACTACGAGCTACGGACGTTGCCGGGAAACGCCTCGGAGGCTGTCATTGACACCCTCGTTGCTTTTTCAGACTACGATATTTCGATGGCCGACAACGCTTTGGTGACCTATCTTTCCTACAACAGTACAGTGACTACGGAGATAACTATCGGCACGATCTATGTCAACACCGCCGGCGGCGATAATGTCTCGACTGCGTACGACAGCCTCCGAGAGATTCCTGCAGTCTTCAATGCCACGACAAAACAGACCTTGGCCCAGTCCGCCGCCGACTCCAAAGCGGAGTCAGGTACATGGTGAGTACATCCCGGCGCATACTGAAAAGACCACAACTATCAACGCTCGGGTATCTGACACTTTGCACAGGGCTTCGGGAGCTACGCTCGTCGTAAAGAACGACCCTACGATCCTGAGAGCAATCGTTAGGGCGCACGAGGCATTCGTTAAGACGCTTCAGGATTCCATCGGCGTGGACAGCTTCCGAACCATGATCTTCCTGCAGCCCCTCCCCAAGGATTACGCGCGCATCGCCGAGGAAAAGGGAGGTAACATGCTCGGCTTGGAGAATCTCAGGTCCAACGCCGTCAAGTGGACGGGGGGCGTGTTCGTCACCACCGGCGACGCTGACTTCGCCGTCGCGCAGCAGCGACTAAGCGAGATGGCAGGCGCGGTCAACGAGTACGCCGAGTCGGTCGACGGGGCTGAGAACCTGGTTTACCTCAACTACGCCAGCACCCGCCAGGACGTTTTTGCCAGCTATGGTGCTGAGAATGTCAAATATCTGCGGGAGGTCGCTGCGAAGTATGACCCGGAGGGCGTTTTCCAGACGCGTATCCCGGGAGGCTTCAAGATTTCAAGGGTGGGGGTATGAGGGGCAGGCCGAAGCCTCTGAACAGCATGGTAACGACGGCTGTGTGAACATTTGGCCCATGTGCTGGTTAAAATGATCACGAGGTACGAAATGGACATAACTACATTTAGATACTTGCCAAACTAGTTTAGAGTTGTAGTAATTTGTGTCGGATACATCAACCATGTAAAGGTTCCACCGAAGTCCCGGCTGCTCTGCTTGTACTGACTGACTCAAGACAATGTAATTTTATGAGGAGAGAATTGAAGCGAGGAAGAAAGGATTAACTTTCTGCTGATGTTCTGGCTGGTACCTGGCTCTCGTCAGATTAGACCTGAGGCGTGTAGTCCGTGACAATGCCGAAGATGAACTCCTCAAAGTGAGCTTGCCCCTCGAAAGTCTCCTGTCCGACAATACCGCCCTGAAGCAGACCATGGGCACGCTGGTAGACACCATTCTCATCCTTGACAATCAGCTTGGTAGTGACGTTCAAAGCCAGAACCTCGCCGTCGGGGAGGGTGTAGCGGATGGACAGGCCGTCAGTCTCCAGCAGACCGGTAGTAGGAGGCCAGGCCTCCTTTCCGCCCCTCTGGCGGACGATCATGCTCTCGGGGTTGCAGCTGACCATCAGGAACTCGCCGTCCTTGAGAACGTAGGAGCGGCGGCTCTCGTTGCCGTTGTAGTCGAGCATGTTGTACCAGACGATGGAGTAGGGGCCGAGGCGGCCGTGGCCCCAGTCCCAGTAGCGCGGACCGTCGATGATGGACTGGTTGCCCCAGTTCTTGTCGTGATAGCCGATACCATCAGCGAAGCTGATGGCGGTGTCCTTGACGGTAAAGTCGACGACAGTCTCGGCATCGGGGATGGCGTTGGCCCAGTACAGCCCGGGCACGAGGTTCTGGTTGGCGCCAACGGCGCCGTTCAGGTCGCAGGGGTAATGAGCCGGTGCAGTCTAGGATTGGATTAGCCTTAATATCGGCTGGGAACTTGGCTGCTGGTGCTTACCGATTTGAAGATAATGGTGCCCTTGATGTCCATGGCCTCGAAGTCGAGGTTGACGGAGTACTCCACGTCGGGCTTGTCGAGGGCCGAACCCTTGAAGCTCCCAACCCCTTTCCAGTCTCCAATGATTCCGTCGACACCGTTGCTGAGCGACACGCCGGCATCCGCCATGCCCTCGTAGAAGAAGGCGCTGCCGTTGGAGTACGTGCCGGAGACCTGCACGGACAGGGGGTGGGGGTTCGCAGCGAACTCGCCGGAGTTGAAGAAGACAATGTTGAGCGTCTGGTTCGTGGCTTGGGAGAAGATGTCGAAGTACCAGAAGTCGGCAGACTTTCTGGCAGCCGGTGTGGTCATCTTGAAGCCGTCGAGGTTGCCGGCCTGGGACAGGTGCTCAACACTGATCGTTCCATTGTGGTAGCGTGGCTCCAACTCGAGAGTACGGGTTGGCACCAGGCTTTCGACGGCAGCTGCAAGAGCCGTTCCGAAGATGGCGGATGCCAGGACGAAGTCGGCGATGGTCATTCTGATTGAAGATTGGGTAAACGAATGAAGAAATGAGTGGGCTTTCTAACGAAGGACGAATCAGGATTCTGAGATCTGATGAAGAAAGAAGAGAGAAAAAAGTCTGGAATCTCGAAGACATGTTCTGGTTTAAATATTCGATGTGAGGGACATCTAAAGGGAGCTGAAGCCAAACGACTCCATCGAGGTCGGTTGTGACTGTACGAATGCGCGCAAAAGTCGGAATCTCAAGAGACGAATGACTTCGTAACTAAGCGGTACGAATCCTCGTAAGTGGGTAACATTGTGTGGCAGAGCAGGCTGTGCATTAACTCGCCACAATGGTCAACGGATCTTGATCTTCTTCGGGGACGCTTAATCGCCGGCTTGTCGGGGATCAGGCTGGGTACAGGTGAGCATGTCTACCGCAGGCTGAGAATTCCCCGATACTCGTACCAAAATGGCTTATGCTGCCCAGTGGACCTTTGTCACTGGATCGATGCTTCGGCCGATCACTTACATGGCGCGTATTCGCATAGGTGCCGGACAGGCTATCCCTACGTCAACCCACGGCCCCCGGAGCAAGGATGACTGTTTGACGATCCCTATTGGTGATTGGTATCAACGTGATCGAAGAATACATGAAAAGGGGCGAGATCAAGGACTCGAATTTGACGAAATAAAAGCAAGACTTTTATTATTAGTCAAGTATCTCCATTGGGACCTTCCACTTTTAGGTCCATGAGGCACTCAGGGTATCTGTAGTACCTATCTATTTCAAACAAACTAACAACAGAAAGAACCTATTGATATTAGTGAAGCCTGGCTACATAGTAATAGTAACAGAGCTGAGTGTGAATAATGGAACCAAGTAATGATAACAGAGCTGAGCAATAACGACAGGGCCGAGCGAGCCTCATGAGCAGTGGAAGGCCACAAAAGCAAAACTCAAAATTAAACGAATCTACATTACTTAATACCACCAAACTTCCACAGCATCTGAATAATACTTGATTTATGCCTTGCTCTGAATGGCCTTCTTGATCTTCTCGCCGAGCTCTGGGTTGACTCTGGAGAACATTCCTGGAGGGGGAATTTAGGGTCAGCTATCAAGACCTCAAGTGTCTCAATACCAACGTGCCGAGCGTCGAACTCACCGAATGCCTTCTCATGAACCTCTGGCCTGGCGCCGCCGAGATGCTGGGCAACGTTATACACAAGAGCCTCCTGCTCGCCGGGCTGCCGGCTCAGCAAATCCCAGAACGCCCGGGCCTGGACGAAGTCGTCCTCAACCACCTGCGAAGTGAACCCGCAGACGCGGCCAACCCACTCCTCATGCCCGCCTAGAGCATGGCCGCTGGCTTCTTGGTTGCCAACAAAGTCGACTGCTTTGAGATCGGATCGCACGTAGTTCGGGTCACCACCGTAGTTGTCACCAAAGGTCATTAAGCCATCGCGCTGGTAGGGGCTGTACACGGGTGAGACGGCCCTGTTGCAAGGGAGCTGCTGGTAGTTAACGCCCAGGCGGTAGCGCGCGGCGTCGTTGTAAGCGAACATGCGGGCTTGGAGCATGGGGTCTGCGGATGGGGCGAAGCCCCTAACCATGTTGGACGGGGAGAAAGCGGCCTGTTCGATATCGGCGAAGTAGTTTGACGGCTGCGTATGGCGAACGAGATTAGCCCGTGTCCCTCCCGGAGTGTGCGCGGTGCATTCTTACGTTCTTGTTGAGAGTGAGTCTGCCCACGGGAATAAGGGGATAGTCGGCGTGAGGCCAGACCTTGGTCATGTCGAAGACGTTCCAGCGATAGTTCTCGGCGTCCCTGGGATCCATGACCTGGAAGAACACGTTCCAGGATGGGAAGTCCCCCCTCGCAATGGAGTCGTAGAGATCGGCAGTGTGCGCGTCCGGGTTCTCCCCCGCCAGCTTTACTGCCTCATCTTGGGTTAAATTCTGGACGCCCTGGCTGGACTTGATGTGGATCTTGACATAATAGAAGGTGCCATCCTTGGATTGTCAGCAATTGCCTCGTGATTGACCTGGGACGGTGGCTCACGTCTTTTGTCAACTTGTACGTGTGTCCGCTGTATGAGTTGAGATGCCTGACGCTCTTCGGCGTGCCTCTTCCGCTGAAAAGGTGCAACAGAGCATGGATGCCTTCCTGGTTGTTGTTGTGGAAGCTTGAATAGTCAGCTGCAGAACATAGTCAACGTGCAATCAAGAACTCACTCCCAGAACTAGAACTACGTTAGCTTTAGTCGTTGATGCCTAAAGACGTTCCACCCAATCACTCACCATGGTAGGATCCGCAACGTTAGTAGCCGGGTTTCGCTTATGGCTTCTGTTGACAGAAGGAAACTTGATCGGGTCACGAATGAAGAACACAGGCTTTTAATGTCAGAGTAATGTCAGAGAACTAGGGTCATCGGCAGGGGAGGGAATACTAACAATGCTGTTGAACACCCAATCTTGGTTGCCCTCCTCCGTGAAGATCTTCATGCCCCAGCCGCGAACATCGCGAACCGTGTCGGCGCTGCCTCGCTCAGGCCCCACTGTCGACACGCGCAGCAGTACCTTGGACTTGTTCCCAATGCCGTTGAGGAACTTGGCCGACGTGAAGTGACTGACGTCGTGGGTGACTTCGAACTCGCCAAAGGCGCCGACGGCCCTGGCATGGACCACCCGCTCAGGAATGCGCTCGCGGTTGAAGTGTGCTAAGGTTTCGATGAGTTGGGTATCTTGCAGAAGCATCAAGCCTTTGATTGAGTTGCCGCCGAAGTGCTGTGCAGTTGTCGCATCGGCGTAGGGAACGCCTAAAGTATTGATTGTTAGCTGGGATAGAACTCGCATACGACAGGGTCTATTCAACCTTCAGCCAGTGTGTACGTCGGAGTTGCCATTTTGAAGGATGTCTATTTGCTAGCAAGTAAACTCAGAACGGGTAAGGATGAGTTGAGGCTATCGGTGGTGGGCTTGATGATGTTATTGGTTACAAGTATTCTGAGGATATCAAGTCCTTTGACGACGAGACCTATGTTGCGTTATATCCTGACCCAATTCATGCGACAATAAGCGACGTCATCTCAGTTCCAAATCACAGGAATCGCGGCAACGCATATCACGTAACGGCGCTGACAAGAGCCACATCAGCGCCCCGGCTGGCGGCAGAAGGCGACCCCATAGTCGTACGCAATACGACATGCCGTATGAAGCGAAAACGATGCCGAAGCGAGACATCGCACAGCGACATGCGCCAATTTTCAGCCTTGTACACAAGAAAACCGTGAAAGCAAGTGAGGGAATAGTTGCAGAAGCTCGTCGAGCGGCCATTTTCGGCATGTCCGCCAGCGACAATAAGCGGAAATCTCGTTACGGTGATTGGTCGGACCCAATTGCCAGTGCGTGAGGAATGCCGAGACGACGAGGAATGGCCGAGACCGGACCCGATATTTCGGAGCCGAAAGCCGCATAGCATTCTACTAGCCCGAACTATTACTTACTTTGGTTTGATCAGAATGCCTTCTACTGGGAAGCAGAATACGACAAAGTACCCGGGAAAAGGACGGTAGATTCACAGAGATCCATGCAGGGTTCACATCTAGTGGACGGCAGATCGACGCACGCCGGCAGCAGCACCACCGATATGGATAACCGGCTCGCGGTGGAACTCCGCCTGGCGGCATGTCATCACGTTCACAATCCAATCGGGCCTTCCGATGTCGTCATAGGAAACAGGGAACATTTTACCGTTCCTGTGTCAAACCTGCGATCTTCCAGGATGAAAAGCTTGGTCAAACTGATCTGGCAACCGAGCCCCGTCGAGATCTTAGTAACTCGGTTCCAACTTGCCGGATGCCGGTCTAGAAGCCTTGTCATCTTGAACAAGGAATGGTACGACGGCTGACTGACGGGATTCGCAGTCTCACGAAGTTGGATGTGAGATTCAATGGAGAACTCCGGAGATAGTGGTTTCTTGTTGGTGCTGAGGTGTCCTATAAGTACCTTATAGAAACGTTGAATATCCAGTCTCCAAAACAATCATCCATGAACACTCACAAACACTCAACATAGCCTACTTTGCATCTACAAGCTTAATAACCTAATTCCACCATATACCAACTCCTCATTCTCATCATCACTATTCACAATGACTTTCATCACCTGCACCCACACTAGCGACTTCGACTTCATTGTCGTTGGCGGAGGTACCGCCGGCTGCGTCGTCGCCGGTCGTCTGGCCGAGAATCCCAACGTCAAGGTCCTCGTCATCGAAGCTGGCGTCAGCAACCCTAAGGACAATGAAGCTATCATGACCCCCGCCCGTGCCTTCGAACTCCGCGGAAGCAAGTGGGATTGGGGTTACAAGACGACGATGATCGACCGCCCCGAGTACACCCGCATCGAGAAGCCCAACACCCGCGGCAAGGTACTCGGCGGCAGTAGCTGCCTCAACTACTACACCTGGATCCGCGGTAGCGCGGCCACCTTCGATGACTGGGCCCCCTTTGGTGGCGACGAGTGGACCTGGAACGCTTGCCGGGAGTACTTTGACAAGCCGGCCACCTTCCACGACGACCAGAACCAGTTCCCCAAGCACCTCCAGCACATCGGCACGTCCGGTCCGGTTCATGTAGCTCCGGCCGAGCTCATGGCCGAGGCCGCCCCCTTCCGAGACGCGCTGAAGAAGGCGTGGGTCAGCCAGGGAGAGAAACTGAACGACGAGATTTACGACGGCGAGATGCACGGCCTGGCCACCGCCGTCAGCTCCATTTACAAGGGCGTCCGCTCTTCCAGCTGGCGCTATCTTGAGGGCAAGTCGAACGTCACCGTCATTGGCCAGACCAACTCCAAGCGCCTGATCTTCGAGAACGGCAAGGCCGTGGGCGTCGAGGTCATTGGACCCGATGGGGAGGACCTCACCTTTCGCGCCAAGTACGAAGTCATCTTGTCTTCCGGCGTCTATGAGACGCCCAAGCTCCTGCTTCTGTCCGGTATCGGTCCGAAGAAGACCCTCGACTCGTTCGGCATCGACACCGTCGTGGACTCGCCCCACGTCGGCCACAACCTGCTCGACCACCCGATCATGCCGCACGTCTTTAAACTCAAGGACGGTTATGGTCTCGACCAGCATCTTCTCCGCGCCGGTCCCGAGAAGGACGGCGCCGTATCTGCCTATCACTGGAAGCACAAGGGCCCTCTGAGCAGCGGTCTGCTGGAGCTCATCGGTCTGCCTCGCATTGACGACCGTCTGAAGAACTGCGAGGAGTACAGGGAGTATCTCGAGAAGAACGGCGGCGTTGACCCCTTTGGACCCGGCGGCCAGCCTCACTTTGAGATTGACTTCGTGGTGAGTATCACTCTGAGATCTTGAAATTCGCGAGAACATTGCTAATGTGACAAAGCCGATGTTCTGCGATGCCTTCCAATGGCACATCCCCACCCCTCCGCAGGGCGACTACTTCACAGTCATCGTGGACCTCCTCCGCCCCTTGTCGCAGAACGGCACCGTGACGCTCAACTCGACCAACCCCCTCGAGCAGCCCAACATCAACATCAACTTCTTCTCAAACGACCTCGACCTCATCGCCATGCGCGAGGGCGTTCGCTTCGTGGACAATATAATCATGAACGGCGAGGGCATGAAGGACATCATCGAGAGTGATTACCCATGGCCCATGCCCCGCTCCTCGGACGAGGCCATGATCAAGATGATTCTAGAACGATCCCAAACCGGCTTCCGTAAGTCATTTTATATCTGATTTCCTTTGAACTGCAACGCTGACTGACGGAATAGACCCCTGTGGCACTGCTCGCATGTCCCAGAACATTGAGCAGGGCGTCGTTGACAGCAACCTGCGGGTTCACGGCGTCGAGAACCTCCGCGTGATTGACGCATCTGTCATCCCGGTCATTCCCGACTGTCGAATTCAGAACGCGGTCTACATGATTGGAGAAAAGGCCTCGGATATGATTAAGGCGGCCTACCCAGAGCTGTACTAGTGAGGTGCAATGACTTGTCACGATAGACCAAATCGGAAGTCCTTGGCGGTAATAGATCAGTGTTGGTGTGCGGCAATTAGATTTGATTTAGAATTTTCTTGTTGGGGTCTTTCCTTCCATATTAGGCCTTTTGGGAAACAGGATTATAATAGTAGAGCCTAGCGACGACGACAGGGCAGAGTGACTACCACAGAGCCTCGCACCAACAATGTTTAAGACTAGTAAGCCGCACAGGTAGCTAAAAGAAGATCGCAATAGTCAGTCAATAAAGCACCAGTAGCAGAAAGTTAATTAGACACTAATGTACGAGCATTCATCCGCTATTCTATAATACAACCCCGACTCATTCTTCTGCGTCCGAGATCTTGAACCCGCCTGTCACACGCGTCTGGAAGAATCCCTTAGGATCATAAGCGCGGGCAACGCTCTTCAGCAGATCCTGAGAATCCCCGATGGTCCACCATACGTCCTGGAGGGGATTCGCGTAGTTGAGATACTTCCACTTCATAAGCGAGTGCGTCTCGGTCGCGTACGCGTTGAGGGTCAGCTCGACCGCCTCCTGAAGCTTCTCCGTCAGCAGAGCCTTGTGCTCAGGGCTAGACAGCAGAGCCTCGGCCTGAAGCACCATGCAGTCATCGTTGAGGCTGTTGTTCAAGTCGAGGACGTTTGGGCCGTGGTTTGCATAGTTGCGGGGTAGCGGCGTCAGAACGAAGATGATCTGGTCGCTTCCGTTGAGAACGTCCTTCACATCCGCAACGAGATCGTCGAAGACTTTGAGGATCTTGCGGCCGATATCCATGTTAGCTTGGAATGTGAGCGTGAACCACACGTTGTAGAGGCCGAGTGCGCCCTCAAGCTGCTTAACGAGGCCGGAGATCGGGGTGTGAGATCTCATGTCGATGATGGGAGTGAGTTCGCCGAGTGCGGTGAAAGAGGTCGAGTTCTCGGCTCCGTCAACGTTGGCAAGCACGAAGGCGGCCGAAGGGCCGGTGGCGGGGCTGTAGGTAAGCGAGATGAAGCCGTTCTCTTCGGGGTGTTCGCTGTTTCTCCTCACCATCGAGGTGAAGGTCTCGAGGAGACCCTCAGCTGATGTGTAAGGAAAAGCAACGATGCCGCCGAAGGCGTCTTGGGAAGGGAAGGTCTGCATGTCGAACCTCGTCACGAGGCCGATGTTGTTCAACCCGCCCTTGAGCGACTGCCAGAGATAGGGGTGGCTGGTTGATGTGGCCGTGACGACGGTGCCATTTGCGAGGACGACCTGCGGCGTGAGTTAGCTTTCGATCTTGCTGAGGAATGCCGCCAGACTTACTTCGTAGCCAACGACATTGTCGCATGCCATGCCGTGCCGACCGGATTGCCAGGAGAAACCTTGAAGGGTCAGCTCACGCTTCGTTCAAGGATGATGACGGAGGGGACTAACCTCCACCGAGCAAGAACCCTCCAACGCCGACATGGCCCTCACGACCTCCTGTTACCATTGCACCGTCCTTCTCGATCTCGGTGTATACGTTGCCCCAACGAGCACCGGAGCCAATTGACGCAATCCCTTGCCCCTTCTGATTGTACGTTAGTGATGTTCATGCAGAAAGCATAGACTGATTGACCTCGGAGCCAGCATTTTCAGTGTATGTAACCGAGTTCAGAAGTCCAAGGTCGATTGTTACACCGTTCTGGGCGTTGTTGTTGGGCGCAACGGAGTGGCCTCCGCTGCGGATGCCGACGGTCCAGCAGTTTCCTGCCTCCTCGCTTAGAGCCTTGAGGGCGTCCGCAACGTGCTGGGTAGACGTGGGCTTAAGCACGCATCGCGGAGTCAGAGATTGGATGCTCCCGTCGTAGTACGTGTCGAGGGTGTCCTTGTACTCGGTACTATTTTGGAAGTACAGCTGGTTCGAAAGACCTGCTCTGGCGAGGGCATCACACTGGCAAATCGTCAGTTTGGGGGCAACGTTCTCTTCGGAAGCAACGGCGGTTTGAGAGGGATAGCTTACTCCTCGACCAGAAGTGTTGTTGTTCTGCCGGAGACTGATGCGAGGGCTAGCGGAAGCTAAGCTGGGAAGAATTGCAGCCGCGAGAGCGGCAAAATGAAGCATCTGCAGAGCCATCTTGACGAACGCCTTGGTTTGGGGCTGTGATGTGGGCAAGCATGGTCAGGTTTGGGGGCAGTCTGAAGATTTTTACGCCAGGTTATGAATTCCGCAAAGCAGCAGATCCCCTTCAGAAGCTGAGCTGGGAAATGATGCAACGAGACAAGCACGAGATCCACACACGCCTCGCTTGGAGATGTTCGGGGCTCTGTTTGTTTCCAGACGAGGCACCCATGTTCGTTGTTGGTGGACACTCGTCTATTCACCCATGAATCCTGTAGGGCTTGATAGTGAGGGTAAATGGCATATCCGCGATGGCCCTATCCTATGGTCCAGAGAACGCCGAATATAGAGAGCATGGAGGGTCGAGAGGCCGGGATAGAAGACCTGTCTGGTGGAGCTCCCTTCCGCAGGATACATTGTTACCTCATTTGCACACAAAAAGCGCCTGTTCGTGTCGTTGGGCCTTACGGGTGGGGAACTTCCTCTGGGCAACCAAGATCAAATGATCTGATTCTCCTCTTCTTGAGTCGTACGTGTGGGGAGTTAGGAATGTTGCAACGGAGTCGTTGGTTCAAATGCCGCAAACCATTGGCCCTGAGTTGGATTACGAACCCTCCGAGGCCGGAGTTGGTACCCCGTCTGGTAAGAAAGACCGGGTCCGAACCGGGGGTCTTACCCGCTCCGGGCACCGAGGAGGCCCGGGGCTACGATCCATATTGTTGATTGCGCACGGCCATATACGGACGCCGGCTCAAGTCAGCATCAGTAGGTTCCCGATCGTAGTACTGGGTAATGCTGGAAGAAGCTAACTTTGAGTCTGTAACGATTGAAGCATGAGGCGTTGATTTCGTGGTTTTCGTAGATCTGATGGCTTGTATTAGCCAAGATCCGTCGATCAGTTGCGAGCATGGATGTTGGATCCTGTTACATGATGTCCTCCAAATCCGGCTGGGGCCTCCTGTGACTGCTTGTTGGATGTATGCGTGTGCAAACTCCGTACCCCTGAAATCAATGGGGAAATAGTGAATGTGGTGAGGCAATAAGTAAAAAGCACTTAACCCCGAACCAAGTCTCAGGAGAGAATATTAACCCAAGCTGCTTACCACTCAGGGTGCCAAGAATGCCGGGCTATCGTGGGTCTCTACGCAGCAGTCCCCACGCAGGAAAAAGAAAGTTCATCGTATCCGTAGTGTTGTTGGATCTTTTTGGGAAAAGCCCTTTTGTTGGTAGCATTCACTCGCTTACTGAACAGCTGCGGAGCGTTTGTCTCAGTCACGCACATCAGCCGGGATTTTGATTACCATGACCAACCCCGGTGCTGTCTTCATATCCCGGCTTGCTCTCTGCGCTGCTTTTGCATCCAACGGTCCGTATTCGCGTGTGAGGTGCATTCTGCATCAAAAGTGACAGGTCATGACAGCTCTTAGGTAAGTTGTCAAAACTGTCAGAAACAGAGACCGAACCTTGGGAATCGTACGACATAGCTACAAATATGCGATGTGTCCTTCTCGCTCGCGGGAAGTTGGGAGCTTGATGTGGGTGCAAAAACCGTTCCCCTTTCCCTTTGCGACCGACTACTCACCATGTCCGAGGGCGCGATCATGTACTCGATGCCCTCCGGGGATCCCTCCGTGGCAACGACGGTCCTGTCTTCGGTGTGGACCATGGCTGCTATGACGACGATCTTTCTCGGACTACGCATCTACTGCAGGGCAATACGCACGACAAAGATGTGGTGGGATGATTATCTCCTCGTCAGTGGCTGGGTGTTCCTCCTCTTGGCAACCTCGCTGCAGACCGTCATCTTTCGGAAAGGCTATCTCGTAACGACGCTGACTGGCCCGGTCATCATGCCGGTGAACCTGGCCTCCGACACCGCCATGAAGTTTTCGCTAGCTCTCAGCAAGACGTCTTTTGCTCTTACCCTACTACGCTTCGCGACGGGATGGACGAGATACGTGGTCATCTCGGCTGCTTTCGTCATGGATGCCATGTGTATCGCACACTCCGTCCTGGTTTGGAGGGCGAATTGCGGCGCTCCTGATCCCCACACCTTTGGACCATGCTGGTCGGCCGACAGTGGTCTGTGGATGAACATGGTCGGCTCAAGTAAGGACAACAAAACACACCATCAGCTAACTTCAGAAAAGCTAACATTTGACCCTAGTCATATCTGCCCTGACCGACTTCATTCTCGCAATGATCCCTATCAAGGTTGTTTGGGGATTGCAGATGATCAAACGCGAAAAGGCCGGCCTAGCCATTGCGATGGGCATCGGTTGCTTGTGAGTCAAGTTGGAAAGAAATGAAAGTTCACCCTAACCAGTATCGACGTGATAGAGCTGGAAGCGTTGCTATTGTGAAAGCAGTCGAGTCCCAAGCAGCTGCCAGGGCCGTCGGAACAGATTGTAAGTGCTGGATACCCCACAAAGCGAATTTTTGCTGATGCGCCGTTCTGTCAACTCTCGCGACGGCTCGCAGTTCTCAGTATCTGGATCCACGCTGAACCGAATGCCACCATCATTGCAGCCTCCATCCCCGTCCTTCGCGTGCTGCTTCGCGACGCCAAAGCCTACTATGCGGATAAGTATCGTTCTGGAAGCAAATACATCAAGTCCGAGGGCGAGTTCAATACGGGAAGCACCTCCCGCGCAAATAGAGTTTCGGGACTCAACAGTGACGATGGGAGCGAGGTGGTGATTGTTGCTGCTGGCAAAAGAAACAGTGCCCGTGCTCAGAGCCGAGAAATCGGTTTGGTATTAGGAGATCCCGAGATTGAGATGGGTGATCTCAAAAGCAACCCTCGATGTCCAGTATGACTCAACACACCAGTCGTGGAACCAAAAGTCTTTTGTTTATAGATATAACTTTAAATCTCAATTCGAAACTTCACAGACTCCCATTCGTATATTCAAGAGGTCTTGTATCACATTTCTCTACTGATTGTATTCAAGTGACTTGGCCGATGGTTCTGCCACGCCACACCGCCATGCACTTCTAGGAAATCATGGCTCAACCACGGTTAAAATCTTCGTTTCTCCAACCACGTTTCGCGCCATTTTGCACAACGAGGAGTTCACTACCAACGCTTTGCAGAATGATCAGGCTCCCGGAGTCCTATACCAGCATCGAGGAATACGGAAACGACCTACTGGATTTCGTTGAGACACCTTTGGTCCGCCAAATCTCGGGCGGAATCCACGTCAACGACGCGTTGATTTACAAAGCATGGGAGGCCCTGCCAACAGAATGGACGGACTGGTGGTCTTCACTGCCAGACCACCGTCTAGCGCAACAGGACCTGATTGACAGTATTGAGGAGTCGGCTATCGGAACGTCCAGGACCCAGAATACTGAGTCCGGCTGTGCTACGGCGCGTCTGCGAGGTCGACCGGAGTCGCTGTCGGAGTGGTTGAGCAAGCTTCAGGCTCTTTCCATACCGCGAATTCAACGCACAACACAAACCATCAACTTGCCCGAGGTTCTCACGAGCCGCATGAAAACGAAGAAGGTTGCTGAAGTTTCCACCGCTGTCGCCTATATCAGGAGCGTCTGTGAGACCAACAACATCACTCACATAGTGGACATGGGCTCTGGACAAGGCTACCTTTCCGTGTCTCTAGCCTACCTCTTCCCCGACCTGCGTGTTCTAGCCATAGATGGCAGCAAATCGCAGATCGCAGCATCGGAAGCTTGTGCCGCCAGCCTCGAGGTACCCGAGAGCAGAATCCGGCATCTAGTCCGTTACATCGACGGCACGCCGCCGTTGGCGGAGGAGATCGCCACTTGGGCCGCAGGGGAGAAGTGCATGCTCGTCGGGCTGCACGCATGCGGTAACTTGTCCGAACACATGCTGAGATACTTCACATCGGTGCCGTTCATCATGTGTGTGGGCGCTGTCGGATGCTGCTACAACCACATCGTCCCTCGCTCGGCCTCTTGCCCCGAAGGCTTCCCCATCAGCTCCAAAATGAGAGCCAGAGATGTTGTGCTGAGTGCCACGGCGTTGATGACAGGCTGCCAGGCGCCGAACAACTGGGATCGGGCGGACCTGACCAAGGAAGAGTCCACGTACTCGAGGCGACGCTTTTATCGCGCTCTTTTGGAGAAAGTCTTCTTCGACAAAGGCATCGAGCTCGATACCGAGAACAGGCCTATCTGGGGCGTGAGAAAAGGTGACACGGCTAGCTTCGCGAGCTTTGCATACCGAGCGATGGATTGTCTACGCATAGACAGGTCGAAGATTACCAGCGAAGAGCTCAAAGCTTATGAGGAGCAGTACAGAGGCTACGACGGGAAGATAGCCATTCTGTGGACTCTCAGTATTCTGTGCTGCAAGATCGTCGAGAGTGTAATAGCCCTCGATCGATATTGGTTTCTGGCGGAGAATGGGGGAAGACGCGTGGACGTTTTGCCCATCTTTAACTACAAGATATCGCCGAGAAACCTGATGCTTGTAGCCGATAAGTATAACGAGTAATACCATTCAGGATTCAAGAGACATACGATTTTAACTGATATCTGCGAGAAAGACGTGAGATATTTAACCTTTTTTTCAGAACTATTTAGTCGTTTTACCGATGCTTTCGTTCACTTGAGTTTTGCTATCCGGGCGACCCCCCTGAGCCGTCGCCGTCGCTATCGCTATTGCTATTAATTAAAGCCGTCGCCATTAATTCAAGCCTTCGCTATCACTAAAGCCGTTACTAGAGCTGGGGTTATTGAGTAATCAAGCCCTTTTAAAGTACCTACTGTATAGAGTGCTATATAGAGTGCTACTAAGAGTATTGCTTAGAATGCTGTAGAGAGTAGATTAGTCTTAAAAGTAAGGGTTCGCCCCAATAGTAAAACGTTTTATTTACCATAGTAGGAAGCCATGCCTAGAAACAAACCTCCCAAGTCTTTCTCCTTGATTCGGAGAGTGATGAAAGAGAGATGAGTTGCTTTGAAGGTAAAGACCATTGGCTTAAACCCTAACGACGGCAACAGAACAGCAAGCCTAATAAGTAGGAGAAGGTTACAATGGTCACCTTACAAGGCCCCAGCAGCAAAGCTCTTTACTCAAGTGAGTTTCGCCTCGCGAGCTGCTCTCCTGCTCGATTCTTCCCACAAAACCCAAGGAAGTCTGCGTGGCCAACGTCGATGCCAAACCAGCTGGTATCCCCGGGCTCCATCTCGCGCCTGCTCTCACTGGACGTTCTATTCTCGGGTCTTGCGCCCGCAAGCTTACTTCGACCTCCCGCATCATCCCACCAGCCGAGACTGAAAACGTATCCACGCAAGCTTCTACTGAGCTCCTTTTCGCTCATGGCTGCAGCATCCTTCGGAAGTACACCCGAATCAGGGTCGCAGAGGTGCGAATCGGCGAGAAACCCCATGGTGCTGGCGATGCTGCAGGGGTTTCTCGGGAGCGTCCCGCGGAGCTTGACGAGTTTGTACCCCACCAGTCCCAGGACCGTCATGATTGCCAGAAGGCCCTGCAGAGCTAGCTTGGACGGGCCGTGGATGGAGATGCGCATGATCGACTGCGTCGCAACTCCCTGGATCGTCGTAACGGCATCCTGGGACCGGAAGTTGCGGTCAATGGCGTGAAACATGTATTCCTCCCAGTTGTGAACCACAGCTTCTGTCAGCTTATCATAATTCCCTGGTCCGATTAAGCTTTCTGCGGGATTGCCCCCGGAGCTGGCCAACAGGTGTTCCATAAACCTGTCAAATCTCGACTCCGACTGTTTCGGGACCAGGATCCCAGGTGGGGTGGGTATGGTTGACAGCTCGGCTGTGAAGAAGCTTCTCAGGTTGAAAGCCAGGCTTGTTCCGCCGTCCGTTTCATTCCACCAAGACGTGGCCTCGTCTGAGTAAAGTTCCATGGATACAAGGTCATTATCTCCCGGATCCCCTCTGTAGGTGATGGTCGCTGGTATCTCTTCGATTCCCTGGGAACAGAGCAGTCCGGTTAGATTGTACGATGTATTGTACGATGCCACGTGCTGATAAGGCTCTTTGGATACTCCTATTTCCCCGAATAAGATACCGACCGAGGGACACGGTTGTCGAGGCTGTTTTGCTTGAATGTCAAGTTCGAGGTAGCTCCCCAGAAAGACCGGTAAGAATTCGTGGTATGGGATAGGATACAGGTCTGCTTCGAATGGGTGTCCAAAGCTCCCGCTCTTTGAGCGTAATGAGCAGTTGGACGGAAACGTTGTATTCAAGGTTATTAGTGCTTTCATCGTCATTCCCCCTATGCGTGGGTTCGCCCGGTAGATTTCCTCCGTTAGGACAATATCTTCTTGTGGTATAGTAGTGCAATCCAAGACGGGTCTCAAAATCGTTGTGTTGAACGTAGTGTGCAGATTCCTGGTCGCCTCTGGGAAGCTTAGGAGATTCAACTTAGGAAGCACTCCAACGTCGTCCTTAATCGACGGTGGCGTCGTGGCACCTCCATGTCGTATGATGTTCAAGGCGCGGGCGGCACCGTTGTCCGTGTCCGTTCCAGCTAGCCAGGATCTATCCCACGTCTCAGCCACAGCCTCCGTAGCCCAGGAGGTTTGGACTGGTTTGCCAACAACCCAGAGCCCCGAGACTACGACCGTCAACAGGCCTCCCAGAAGGCTAGCAATGTTGGCCGCTGCTGCACCGAAATGACGTCGGCTTATTGCGTGAAAGGGGACCAGCAGGGGAGAAACTCCCAGTAGGTTGAACACCAGGCTTCTATCTGCCGGTGTGCTGCCGGATCGAAGGATGCTGAACGGTGCAAAGATTGCTGTCGTGGAGTCCAGGCACGTGAACATGGTTGCCGTGGCGAACGCCAGGAGCGTAGATGCGATCCGGACAACGTAGGTCCACTGTACGGAATCGCTGCTTTCTAAGCTGAAGAATCCGTTTCGTTTGTCGGAGATGCGGCCAAGAATCTCTAGGGCGGAGATCAGGAGTAGCGGTGTGACGAACAACAACGAAACCATCGGCAGTCTGGCAGACTGCGGTACCCATGGGCCTTTCTTTGTTTTTGCAAGAGAGGAAGTTAGGGCTGGACTACTGCCGGATGCCTCGATGGACGGCACCTTGCCGGGAAGAAGCGCAAACTGCATATTCTGGAGCGCGTATCGTAGTTCGCTCCATCTGAGCGGTCCCGCATGCCTCAGCGCGGCCAGCATGGAAGGACTGTTGGCGAGGACAGCTGCCTGTGAGGCGATGGATGCCGGTACGTATAGGGTGCTCGATTGGCTGGAGATCACGCCAGCAAGAGCTAGACATAGACAAGAGAGAAGTAGAAACCCGGCTACCATCGGCCACAGGGTATACTTCCGTAGGTGTAGCTTGTTCCTGCTGACCGGGCCCGTAGCTTCGAATGGTTTCTGATCCAGGCTCTCTACCAGCAACGATGTTTTGGCAAAGCTATTGGCAACCCCAACAAGTATTTCGGCAACTGCCTGGCCAAGAGCCGATGGCTTGAAAAGTGTTTCTTCAACTTCGCTCCAGTTGCTTCGGGAGGCCAAAATCTTGAAGACTGTCGCGGGGTCCCTCAATGTATCGGGAGTCGAAGCAACAGTCTCGAGTGACCCAATGGCGGCGTTCAAATTGGCGAACAGTATACTGGCAAAGTCGTACTGTCCCAGGCCTGGGAGCATTCTCGGCTGACTGCCAGGTACTAGTGCGTCTTCGAGTGTGATCTGGCCGTTGGACAGGTCTTGCGTCGCATAAGTTGATTTGAGGCTATACGCAGCTTTGCAAAAGACTGCCGCGCTCTTATCAGCCCGTACTGTGTCGTATACTCCTACCGAGTTCTTGAAGGTGGCAGTGAAGTCACCGACTGTGAAAACGAAGCGAACGGCGAGTTCCGGTTCACCCTCAATGTTGGATTCCCACATTCCGCACTGGATGAAGAACATGTCACGGATGAGCATATTCGTACGGCATGACTGCCATGGCTCGCCACATCCCGCCGAACTGAGATTCAGGCCTCTGGCGGTACAGTCGGGGGTCTCAAGGTCGTAGAATTCGTAAAAGTCCTTTGTAGTCCCAGGTGGGTGAGGTGGCGACCAGGCTGCCTCCTCGCAGCTGACATCCGGAACGAGGACTTCGACTGGGAACGTGACCTTTGAAATATTGGAGGCTGGGTTTGGTAGGCTGATTGATTGATGCGCCATCGTCGGAGGAGCTTTATTGTTGATCTCTGCAATGTAGGACCAGACTAACGCACCTGCCGTCTCAGGGGCTTTGTAGCCAGTCGGGTTGAAGGGAGAGGAATTCGGTGGCCGTTTCAATAGACTGTAAGAAGACGTGGTCCACATTCTGCTGGCGTTGAATTGGTCTTGATAGCGAACTGTGACTGCATCCACATGCTCGGTAGGTTGAACAACGAACAATGTGGTGGAGAGCAGGATGATAAGTTTGAGCAGAAAGAAGCCAACGACGGACAGGGAAACGGCGTAGTGGCCACTTCGAAAGGCCTTGATACAGACCATTGGCTGAAAGGGTGATATGTAGTCGACGAGAACGGTTTTGAAAGCCGGCGAAGGCCCTCTGGCCATTTCCCACCATGGCTGCATGGACTTGCACTGGTAGTCTACTTGTCTCCAAAGAGAGAGAATAACTACCAGGACGGCGGTAGGTCCATACGTCCAGGAGTAGTGGCTCGAGGATATGGACAAGGCGAGTCCATCCTCCGAGGAGATGAGACGACAGAGCCCCACCAAGGCGCCAGCGCAAGCAACGAAGACGGTCGCAAAGCCAATCAGCACGATTCTCATCAGCCAAAAATTTCGTATCGGTCTCGACGTCTCGGTGGTGGTTGGATCGTGTAGCAGGTGGGTTCGTGGCGACCTCTCGTCGGTGTCTCGAGACTCGGGTACTGGTGAACCTCCGCCGTCTGATGCATGTCGCGCCATAGCATCAACAGTGGGAGTTGATATCGCTTGAGATGAAATGCTGACAAAGGTTACAGTGTGATGGTCTGAACCTGATGTGACATGCGCCGGTGAGCATAAAAGCTTTGCTTGAAAGGGTCGGACCGGCTCAAGGGATCTAGGACGTTGGCAATGAATGATAAGGAAAGAGGATGAAATTGTGGGCAAGGCTATGTGTCAACAGGACCTGGACGGAATTAGACTTATAATTCTTAGGGTCCTCATACCCAACAACATTGAGCAGGCCAAGTTACCAAAGTCCCGAAGTTCCAACAGGCGGTGGTGCATTTGGTCGCAGCAGAAACTGCCGATCACCAATCCAACTCACCTATACCCCGGCGAGTCCCACTTCGGCTCCATGCCGTGCTCTGGCCCCCTCAGGAGTCGACACGCGGAGCACTGAATAGTTCCACCCTCCGCCCCTTTTTCAGGCTCAGCAAACCGTTACTTGGAAAAGTCTCGCCTGATAATTACGAACGGAGATCTGATGTGTCACCCTCTTTTTTTAACCCCCTTCTAGCCACAACTTCGTGACTAAGCTTGCTTAAGTACTTCTCAGGATTAATATTGTGAAGGGCTAAGTAGGGTTATTGTTGTTTCATTATTGTTATTGTTGTTGTTGTCCGTCATCCTTGATCGTTGCTGTCGTTGTTATTGTCATTGTCAGTGTTGTTGTCATGGTCGTAATCATTATTGCTACCGGAGAGCTGAGCCATAGAGGTGTTGGGCACTACAGGAGGGGTTGATAAATATAATGGGTCTCAAGTCGGGAACGTAGAGAGCCAAGTGAGAACGGTGGAGGTTTGTTTTACGAAAACTTAGCTAACATCAGATAAGAAACCAGGGATATCGTACTAATACAGCGAGAGTCTCGTCGACACAAGCGTAGGACGCGAGGGTTGACGCTAATAGTGTACAGAGTGCTGTCCCATATGAGTAGACAGAGCCTGCAACACGCTGAACTATGGGCAGGGTTCATAGCCGATCAGTAGAAGATAGACATCCAGGATTCTAAAGAGACTCTACGCTCCATCTTTTATGCGGGTGGTACTTCGCTTGTCATCCCACGACATGTGTCGTGCGATTGAGATTCAGTGAAGTGCTTTGGGCTCGTTTAGCAAGTTCCTGTCAATGCCTATGATCCCGTGAGGTCTTGAAATCATCCCTAATTTCAAACCAGCTTCGAGCCTTCTTCGTCAATGAAAGTTAACGATCACATTATAAAAAGCTCCATAAGTGCCAAATCACGCTTGGAGATGCCACACCGCATCTTTGCAGACACGATAGCCAGCAAGCTTGCCGCAATGAACATCTTTCACCGGGTTACCCTTCAACAGAGTAGCCGCTACGCCCGAGAGCATCACACAATGACTTGGCCATCTGTGGATTGCTTAAACTACTCTAGTGTAAGCTGTGAAGATCACTAGCCTCACCTCAACCTCGGGGACTTTGATTTTTCGGTCTCATGCGCTCAAACCTAAGCAGCAGCGGTAGCATCTTGTTTGATCCGTTCCACGTGAAGAGTATATCAAGCAGTCAAAATGAGAATAGAAGCCTACCACGAGTTCCATTTAGCACTCCTCGACCGAAGCTCCTGCCCTTGTTTCAAGAGCCATCTGTAAATGTACAAGGGTCGCAGTCGCACTGATTTATCGTGTCCGATCTTGGTTGTTGCATAGTCTCGATCAAACGGCGCGTTCCCGTCTTGGGGCACATTAAGGATCAGCGGGGCTTCAAGCCAGGCACGAAGCGGGAGTCCAACTGTTGTCATAATGCACGGTTTTGGTTCGTTGGTCGTGTTCTGCGTGCTACTCAACGTCCTACTTGCCGAGCCGATAGTCAGGCTAACCTATGTTGGAGAAATTAAGTTAAATTGTCCTCTTTACTTATAGTTTTGCGCTAGTTTGTCCCAAGAACTATCGGCACGCGTGTTATTGACCGCCAATTAGAAGGGAGGCTTAGCTCTCCCATAATAGGAATGACAATAAAGACGGACAACAACAACAACAACAACAACGACGACGACGACGACGACGACGACGACGACGACGACGATGACGGACGACAACAATAACGACGACGACAATGACGAACAACAACAGCAACGACGATGGACGACGACAACAACAATAACGACTATAAGCCTACATAGAGAGCTATTGTACAGGAATAGCCACAGGGGGTGTTGAATACTAGATTAGGGGGGTGACGATTAAGATCTCCCAAGTAGAACTGTGAGCGACAACTAGTAAAGAAAGGCGAAAATCCGGCCACAAACCGTAAACGAATCAAAGAGGGAAACCGCAACTGTTTTGCTTGGATAGGTTGATTATCTCAAAACCATTCAATCCATACCGATTTTAGTCGCACGGTTTACAGAGTTTCGTGTTACTCGTGGGGTTGCGTCGCTTGTTAGGTAGGTAGTTGGATGGTGATAACCGCGCTAACCAGGAACCCTGGAGGACCACATATGGTAGGAATACTAATCATTTCTCTTAACAAGGCCGTAGCGACGACTGAATCCTTCAACTCGGTGTTCCACTAAACGGCGAAAGGCGAGAAATCCATGACGTTCACATACCGATAGCGTTCGCCCGGAACGCCGGCAACCGCCTCGCTTCTAGCCAACAGCGTAAGTCCAAAGAGGAAGGTGACAACAGCAGAGAGCCACGGCCGAGGCCTTTTGTTCGGGTGCCTCGTGCGTTTAGAGTGGGAATCCGGAGTACGGGCCAGTCAAACGAGGCCTGCCCCTCGCGGAACCCTGCAGCGTTGCAGCATCGCTTCTGCGGCCGGGATATTAGCAATGACACCACGAGGATCCGGGCCCGCATAGAATGTCGCTATCTGCGCCAAGGAAGGAAGGTAAACAGAACGGTTTCTTCGATAGCTCGTCAACTCCGCATGTCGTCCAGACGTATAAGAGCGTCGCTGCTCGACGCGGAACGAGAAAGGGGGTTGAGTGAGGGATAACTCGGTCTTTGCCAGTTCTCTTTGAAGGTCAGCAGACCGACTCGCTCGTTCATACCGGTCTTCAGTCTACTCAACTCCGTCATGAAGCTCTCCGTCTCCGAGAGCGGCGCTGCCGCCCTGCTCGTCCTGGCCGCAACTCCCCTCGCCAGCGCGGCGGACTGCAATGCTGACAACTGCCTTAGAGCTCTGAGGGCGACCCAGACTCCAGGCCGCCTGGAGTCTGCCCAGGCCTTCTGTGCCACCTTCACGGGAGCGTCCGCCGCCCCGACTGAGACTCCGGCCTTTGCCCTCGACAACTGCAAGCCCAACCAGGTCGGAGATGCCGCCTTCCGCATCTCGAGCGCGTGCTCCTGCATTGCCGCGCCGTCGACGACGGCGTCTGCCACTGTCACGGCGTCTGCCACTGTCACGGCTTCGGCCACCGCCACGGCTTCGGCTACCGTCACGGGCGCCGCCTGCTCGGCCGTGAGCGCCTCCTGGGCGGCCCAGATCGCCACCACGGCGACTCCTACCGTTGACGCCAAGCTCGCGTACGAGTGCATCAACTCGGCGCCGCTGAACAAGCCCGCGGCCCTCAAGTACATCGACGAGATCAAGCCGTACCTCGAGTGGCAGTCCGACCTCGCGTTCCTCAAGAACCCCCCCGCGGACTACTTCTTCCCGCCCCACGACGTCTTCGCCGCCCTCGACAAGGTCCGCGCCGGCATCGAGGCCGACGAGTACCCGAACGAGTACTCGTGGCAGCAGGACATGTTCGTCAACGTCTTCGGCCCTGGCCACGACGGCCATCTCTACGTCTACTCGGACATCCTCACCAACGCCATGGAGTGGGCGCGGCCCTTCGCCCTCGTCTCCGTCAGCGAGGACGGCGCCTCGACGCCCGTCATCAAGGTCTACGACGACGTCATGAACGCTCCCGCGTCGGCCTCCGTGCTGAAGCTCATCAACGGCGTCGACGCCGTCAAGTTCATCGAGGACCGCGTCTTCGCCGTCACGGGCAACCAGGACGCCGACGCCGCGTACAACTCCATGTTCTACCAAAAGTCCTTTGCCGCGAGCGGCGGTACCGGCTTCTTCAAGCAGGGCGGCCGCACTCGCTACGTCTACCCCGGCCCCGCGACGTCCTTCACCTTCGAGAACGGCACGGAGCTCGAGCTGCCCAACGTCGCGCGGCTCAAGGGCAACTGGACGGGCGTCGTCGACGGGCCGACCTTCTTCAAGAAGTTCGCCCCCAACGCCGGCAATGGAAACCGCGATGCCGCGCCTACGACTTCTGCTACGCCGACGAGCACGCCGACGCCCACCCCGTCCCCAGCGCCCGCTGGTGTCCCTGGGTACCCGGCCCCTGTCGTCATCAGCAGCGACACCATCGTGTCGGGATACTTCCTCGACGAGCCTGGTTTCGAGGACGTCGCCGTCCTTGCGATGCTCTCCTTCTCGCCTAGCAACCCGCCCGAGTTCCAGAAGGTCGTCGAGGACTTCTTCGCGGCTGCCGTCCGCGCGGGCAAGTCCAAGCTGGTCGTTGACGTCCAGGTTAACGGCGGCGGATACATCTTCCAGGGTTACGACACGTAAGTCCTCTATTCTTCACCATCTGATCGAATTTTCCTAATCATATCCGCGCCACAGTTTCAGACAGATCTTCCCGGACATTGTCCAGGAGGGCACCGGCCACTGGCGCTACTCGCCCGGCTTCAAGGCCATCTCCGAGGTCTTCTCCAAGAACTGCGAGGGCTACGACCCCAAGACGGCGTCCGACGAGCTCATTACGCAGTGCGAGAGCGTCTACAACTGGGGCTACGACCTCGACCGCAACCTGTCCGACTTTACCTCGTACCCTGACAAGTTCCCTCCTGTAAGTCAAGTCCCAAAACCTGTCATCATCACCGCAAGACTGCGTTCATCAGCTAACACCAGATCAAGGCCGTCTACCAGGACGACCAGTACACCGACCTGATGCAGTGGAACTTCGACAACCCCCTCGACACCATCAACTCCACCTACGGCATCGGCTACGACGTCACTGGCTACGGCTCCCGGCGCAACTTCACCCGCCCCTTCGGCGGCCCGGAGAACATCGTCATCCTCTACGACGGCTACTGCGCCTCCACCTGCACCCTCTTCTCGCAGTTCATGAAGTGGGACGCGGGCGTCAAGTCCATCGCCATGGGCGGCCGCCCCGAGGTCCAGGGCAAGATCCAGGGCGTCGGCGGCGTCAAGGGCTCGCAGAGCTACTCCTTCGGCAGCGTCTACAGCTACGCCCAGACGGCCCTCCAGAACACCGACGACGCGGCGCTCAAGTCGCAGCTGGACCGCTTCACCCGTTACCCCATCTCCCGCTCCTCCGCCGCCGGCGTCAACGTCAAGGACGAGATCCTGCGGGAGAACTGGGACGACGGCACGCCCGCGCAGTTCGTGGCCGAGTACTCGGACTGCCGGCTCTTCTGGGAGGCGGACATGCACCGCGACATCAGGAACCTGTGGAAGGCGGCCGCGACGGCCGCGTTCAAGGGCGGCAAGTGCGCGTTCGGCGGGATCGACTACAAGGAGAGCAAGCGCGCTGTCGTCGCTGGCGAGCGGCCCGTGCCGTTCAACAGGCCGCGCATCCCCGTGCCCGTCAAGGTGCCGGCGCGCGTGCCGGTGGCCCGGCGAGAGGAGAGCGATGCTGGCAAGTCTTGGACGTTCGAGGCGAACCAGCACATGGTTGCCGAGAACTAAGACGGATATCTTGGCTTAGTGGAAGAATACCTACAGGTTGATGATTAATACGTAATACTAGTTACCATGATGAGACATGACTGTTGCAACAGTAGTTTCTGGATAATACAAGCAAGTTACTGAAGTAATTCCAACATCAATAGCCTCACATGCATAAATCCGGCCCCCAAAGACCCCTCATCCCATCTCTCACGGAGATCAGACGCACCGGGCCCCAGGACGAGCGCGCTCCCGACGGCGGCCCCTCTCTCAGGAAGTCCGGACGATCAAACGCCACCCGGCTACCCAATCGCATCCTTCAGAGAAGACATCAGACATCAGACGACACGAGTCAAAACGTACGCTAAGTCGGAACAACATCAGACGGGAGTGGAAGGCGTACACGGTCTCAACTCTATTCTGCACGCTAATCGAGAGCTGTGGAAGTTCTCTCGTGGAACCTCGCTCTCGCTAATCGTGTGTTCTCTTTTGTTTCCCCGAGAGAAGTATTCTAGATCCCTTCAATCACGTCGCGGGTCTGGAGGGGAATGCTACCCTGAAGACATTCCCAGACGAGCAAGTGTATCGTCTCAGTCACTGCAACAACACCATCCTCAATGAGAAACATTTATCCTGACTCACCCTAATACCTCCTTGGCACCCTCATCAATGTTACGAGGTCCTCGGAACATTCCATAAGCATCGTTCTTCCAAGCCGGATCCCACCCGCCTCCGTTCCGCCAAACCAGGTCAGCGCTGCTTCCGAATCTCGGCGGCCTGGACCCCTCGAGACTTCACTGACGCACGATCAAAGAGTTTCCCGAACACGAGGAGTGAGCGTGTTGTCTTCATTACTCGCGTTACTGACTTCCTCGAAACTATATAGCCCTCCTGCCTGCTCAACAAGTCCTCCTCTTTGGCCCACTCCAGCATCTCAGATCATCTCCCTCCTCTTCATCATGGTTTCTCATGTGTCCCTGGGCAGATTCGTATCGCCCCCTGACTACGCGACAAAAGAAAGTATGCACAAGAACAACGTCATATGCCCCGTCCCATCCCAGGATCAGATTTCCCCTGAAATGCGGTCTTTTTCTTCGGCCGTGTCTTTCATCATCCATTTCATCCCACAATACAAAAGAAACGTAACGACCGTCAGTCCGTATCAAAGAAGCTCCCCGTTCTCTTCAGCATGCTCAAGTCAACCAAACCCATCACCCGCCCGTCCATTCTTCTGATTCGCTCGTCGAAGAACCACCAAACGGCACACGCTGCCAGGCCGACCAGAATCTGCGATACGCCCAGCCCAATGACCGTCGCCTTCAGCCCGGCCCAGCTGACGATGGCGTTGGGGATCGTCATGACGAAGATGCCGGCAAGCATGTTGCGCCAACACGTCACGCCGGCATCCATGTCAGCCACATTGCGCAGGCAGACATTCATATTGGAGGACGTGAACTGCGTTGAGCGCCAGATAACCGGGCGGATGACGGCGTCAAGGACAGCGATCCCCGCGGCAAGGAAGCCAAGAACCAGCGACAGCAGCGGGAAGGAAAGGCGAGTGCCTACGCCGTCGAGAGCGAAGACGGTCGAAGCGGCCGTAGGATTGGAAGGCAGCTCCGACATGACATCGTGGGTCTTGAGGCCGAAGGCGAGAATGCCCGCCGCGGCTAGGGCGGTTCCTCCTCCGATGATGCAGATCAGGTGATACCCCGAGAACTGTGAGTGACGACGACGATAGAACGCGAGTCCCGAGACGGTAAGTACGAAAAGAATGAACGGGCCGGCCAGGATAGAGCTAAGGTTGCCGGGTGTGAGCATCCACGGCATGGGGAAGAAGAGCAGGGACAGCGACTCGGTCAGACCCCAGAGCGAGCAGTACGGCAGGAACGTCACCACAAACAGCATGCCGGCCGTCGGCGCGACGAAAGCTCTCGGAGCTTGGAGTATCGTGCGCAAATCCACCATGCCGGAAAAGGTAACGGGGCGCATTGTGCGTAGGTAGGCCTTGCCGTCCTCGATGGTCGGCCTGCCCAGCGGCTTCGGCGGCCGAGACACCCACGAGGCCGCGGATGCCGGAGTCGGTGCGGGGCTTCCGCTGTACCATCGTTCGAACGCCGTTTCGGGCGCGGCCAAGATGAGAAGCGGGATAGCGAAGATCTGGAAGACGTTGATGATGTCGAACTGGACCGTGAACCGACCGGCCTTCTGCGTCGCAAGGCCTCCAAAGAGGGGCGCGCCCCAGGTCGTCGCAACAGAAAGAACATTGTACGCGGCGATTCGGAGGTTGCGCTCGTGTTCCTAGACATTGTAAGCGCCTTTCCACCAGGAAATTTCACTGACAGACATACGAAGTAGGTGTCCTGGATGGAGCCAAGAACAAGAGTGTCGAATGCTCCCCAGCCCAGACCTTGGAAGACGCGTGCGCCCATGCACTGACCGAAACCGTCGCCCGCTTTCATGTTCCATATCGCACCGATGAAGATGAGGACCATCGAGAGCAGGTAAACCGGTCGCTTGCCCCAGACCTTGGACGCCATAAGACTGAAGAGCCCGGTGAAGGCAGAGACGACGAGGGGTACGGCGGTGAGCGAGGCGACTGCCGTATATGAAACATTAAACTGAACGGCGAGGACGCTGTTGACGCTCATGTACGTCGTCTTCATTGCCCCGACCAGGCCGACGGTCACGAGAAGTGCGAAAAGATTCAACTCCTTCTTCCATTGCGGCCAGTTCTACCAGGGGCGGTCAGTACTTGCTCGTCAAAGTACATGGTAATAAACTCACTAGAGGATCGTCGGGATCGTCGGTCGGTTGAGGGCTCAGTTCTGTCTGGGAATATCTCCCAGTCCCATACTTGATCTTCCTCTTGCTGGTCGTTGTCGAGAACGATAACCTCTTGTTCGAACTCGTTATCGGTCGGGGGACGTCCTCTTTCGGCGGAGGTGGCGGCGGGGGTCCTCGCATCGAGATTCTATTCGAAGCATGCTCGGCGACGTGGCTCTCGGTCGGTCGGGCCAGCTCGGCCTCTCCCTTCTCGATGTCCCTCTCCATCGCGTCCAGCCGATTATTACCCAATTCCTTCCGGCCGTAAGTCGTTCCCTAGAATGGAGCCCAGCTCACACAGGACGAGTTAAAACTGAACCAGCAGCAAGTTAAAAGAAGGAAAAGAAGCGAAAGAATGGAAAGACACCCTGGAAAAGAAACGAAGAGAAAAGAAAGAAACAAAAACACAGCCTGGGAGTTGTGGATGAAGGAAACCCAGCTCAGAAGAGGGGCATGAAAAGAATAGGGTTGTGGATTAGATATCAGACGATCAGAATCGACAAGCCTCTGGCCGGACCATCCTGTCCCTGGTTCCAATGACATGATGAAGGACGGAAAATTCGCGTGCCCAGAGTTGCGGCCGCCCCGAGTGCTGCCAACACATGGGCGGGTTGTGATTCTCAACGGCTCGAAGCAACTCGACGTAACCTCACGGACCCGGGCATGAAAGCGTTCCTGGCAACCAGGCATTATGCAGGCGGCGGAGGCGAGCAGTTCGGCCCCTTCTCCGAAGCACAATTGGACGAGACGTGGCTGCAGGGATGTCTAGCCCTGTCAAACGGCCCCCAGTGCAGAGCGTGCTTTGACCATTGCCGGCCTGGGCGGACCAGAGTATGAAACCTTCCTGGTGCCAGGACTGTCTCTTCGGTGGTCCATCACCATGACTTGTTTACTATTGTTTCGTTAGCCAGGTATTGGAAGGCAGAGGGTCGGCGAACGAGGCCGGCCGGCCGGCCGTCGAAAGAGGCTCAAGGCTAGCGCGGTGTATAGGCCATGGCCCATGGCCCTTGGCCCTTGCAGTCGCGTTGAACAGGCTCTGTGCATGATGTCGTCGATATCGAGCAAAGGTTATTCTGACCGGCCGATCATGGGTTGCACTTGCACACAACCTGGTGATGGCGCGAGACCAACTGTGGTAAGAACCAGATGGTCTCCCTGATCGCCGTGCTTGGTTTCGGTGGAGAGCAATGTTGACGCGCGTTCAATCCTCTTTCTCTTTCTCTGCCGGTTTCTTGACTCTACGCTCGGAGTCCCATCGTCGGCTGTCTGCAAAATGCAGGAGTTGCCAGTGTGATTGGGAGCCGTGATGCACCATCCTTCGCTCCGACGGCGGCCCGTTGTTGCCTCTCGTCACCGATCGTAATGCGAAGCAGCAAAGCAGCGACCCCTAATCTCTGCGTTCAACACCCGTCACCGTGATGGCGTCTCATCGTATCTCGAAGCGAAGTATCCGAACCGCCCGATGCCCTGGTTCTTCAAGAGCCCACCGTCGCGAACTGGCCCGCTGTGGGTTGGGGGAAGATCCTCGTCGCAAGCCGTTTCGAAAAGCCCCGATGAACCAGGACCCCTGTTGGCTTTCGCGCACTCAGGCGTGGTGGCCATGTGGCTTGGCTCTCCAATTGTCGGCCTTCCCCTCTTTACAGGTAGGCAATACACAGCGGAAGACGACGGACGATGACGGACGAGGACGGACAACGACGACGACAAGGACGACGGACGACAAGGACAGCGATGACGGACTAAAATAACAATAGACAATGATAATACGCCCACCATAAAAGTGTAGAGCTCGTGACTTGGCGACACCTGGCCACATAGTTGTGGCTAGAGGGGTTGATGAATAAGAACCCATGAATTTTACCTTCATCCTCGGATGAGAGGCACCGTGATCCATCGCCCGTGCGCTTTGGGGGACAGTGGCGCCTCTCCCGACGGGGGTGAAATACTAGACGAGGGGATGGTGAATGGGATCTTCCAGATTCATCCGAAAGTGCCGTCCGAATCGTGGAAACTCACGGTATATGGCAGTTGACGTTCGATGTTCCACCACGAGCCCAGCTCTGCCCTTCGTCGGCCATGAACTCTTCCACATTCAATCGCAATTCCGGCTGCCAATTCTTCAAGTAGACGAAAGCGAAGCCATGGCGACGATCTGTCCATCACGTCAGTAGCAGCCGATGGAATGTGACGGTCTGCGCAGGGGGCACACGGCAAGTCCCTAACTCCTGATGCCCTGTGCTCGCCGGCTCGCTTCTCGGCCGGATTCTTCGGTCAGCGAGGTCCGCCCCCGCAGCGTCGATCATACATCGCGCAGTCGGATGCGTATGGAGCAGCCCGAGAAGTGGCGTCTGAGTGTTCGAAGAAAAGCGTATGCTTGTTGAATTCGGCTCTATAATCGACCTTGGCAATCGTGTCGTCAAGGTCAAGATCTATATCGTCCTGTATATCCTGTTGACCATCGACCTTTTCTATCCGCATGGCCTTGAGCAGCCTCTTTGCGGTGTAACCCATTGTAGATTCTCCGAAACGCCATTTCCAAATCCCATTGTTGTATGTAGGGCAATCTTAACCCTATCTTTATCTTGATTCTTTCTCCAAGACTGCTGGCGCATGACGATGGCGCCGAGCGATGAAACTGCGATGCAGCATTCTAATGCGTTGCATGGTTGGCCTGGCGGCATCGACAAGAACGACAAGCATTACGTCTCGTCCGTCGGCGGTGCCGGGCAGGTAATTTTAGTTTTTCGGAACCCGCGCTGGTGGTATAAAATCTTCTGATCACCCCTGGGCGATCTGTTGTTACATGACGGCAACGGCTTGTGAAAAGAAGGGTTGCATGGCAGGTGCCATTAAGACGGTCTCGACGGTGTGGGAGCTCTTTGCGTCGAGTTGCATGACATAGCCTGGTGGGAAAAGTAGTGTGAGCATGATGATCTGGATGGGTCCAACGTTTGTGTGCGTATGATATCGAGGCTGAATCGGTCCTCTGTCACATGGGTGGCCGCTACTTAGTGGTCAGGCTGTGGGAATCGGTCCAGCCCGGCGAGAGGGGCTTTTCGGCCGCGGCCAGGCCTGGGCTGGGCCGGTGAAGGCCGCCCTGACCCTGCTCCAGGTGCCTTTCACTGTTGGCTCGAAACCTTTGTTGGTTCGTTTCGACAGTGAAGGTTATTGGTTGCATCGGTCGCTGGTCGGACGGTGGTTGTGTAGGTTCCGACCTGTTTCGGCCGCACGGAGGGAACTCCCTCAATAAGAAGTTATGATGGTGGCTTTACCTGAATCGACAACCTCCTGAACTTCCGACTTCTCCATTGCCAGCAACACTTGGCTGGTGCGAACCAGCAATTCTGATGTCATTGTCAGCTGCCTCGTTCTGCATCCGATAGCATGGGCTCGTGGTCTTACCTTCGTAAAGAACAGTAAAGGCGACAGGCGGATCCTCGACCCTGGAGTGGAGGGCTGGCCTCGGCTCCTGAGTGCTGGCGTTTTGGGCGACAGACAATCGCAGTCCGACGTTCTTGGTGGCGTCGAGCCACAAGATCGTACTCTCGTCCCGCTGCTGCTTGCTGGGGGGAGCCACAGCGCACTTAGCGGCTGCTCGCTCAAGCCAATGCCTCCACACGCGTACCACGCCATCTTCGATGTTGCTATGGCTGGCGAAGATACCGGGTCTTGGGCCAGTCTTGACCAAGCTGGTGGTCGTGCAGAGCTGAGAGAACAGCTCGTCCTCGTCCAGAGAGATCTCTTGGAAGACTGGCTCGTCACCGACATCTTCTTGCGGTTGGGATGGCATGCGGCGGGAGTATATCCTGCGCATGCGCCGCGTCTCTTCCGAGACAACTGGGCGAAAGTGGGAGTAGAGCTTCGAGAGGTCGCTCAAGCTCAAGTCCTCCTCGTCGGCACACGTGTGGTTCAGGAAATCGACGCCCATAAACCGACACGACATGGACGGCGTGGACAACCTGGCGCTTGGGTGGTAGCTCTCGAGCATCACCTCGTGTCCTTCCAGCTTGGCTGTATGCAGCAGGCGCTGTTGCAGAATGGCAGTAACGGTGGCATTGAAGCGACGGTCGACGAGGGTCAAGTGGAGCAGCTCGCGGGACTCGAGGGTCGACAGGATAGCGATGAGGATCTGATATAGGTAGACCAGTTAGTATGGGTGTCGTTGCATGACGGTCGCTTTACCACCGGAAGGACGGGGTGCTTACCTCGTTGGGTAACGAGTCTATCGGGGTCGTGAGCCCAGACATGATGGTTGTTGTTGTTGATTGCAAAGATGGAATAAAGGTAAAGAGGTGGTATAGAACAGTGGCTCTTGCGGATCAGGAAGGCCCGGAATAGTCCTCTGAGACCACGTCGAGGGCGTTCATATTTAAATCATGTGGTGATTCCCATAGCCAACGTCCAAAGGACAGAGGGTGTGCAGGGATACGAGGTGTCGATGGAGGACGAGGCCGAGCAGGATAGCGAACGGTATGCGATGGACCGTTGATGTCGCCAGCGCATGGGTCAAGGGCGATCAGATGGAGATGCCGAACGCCAGATGGCCAATGGGACGGTGCCCTTGCAGGTGCAGGGCGCAGGAGAACGGTCAAGGGACAGCGAAGATCCTGTTGGACGGTGCGATGATGTGTCTGCTGTTAAGATTCTCGGTGGCTCAACTGGGCTGATGCGACGACGTTGATGGCGGACGTGCAAGGTTGATGGAAGCGGGAAGAGTTGGAAACGGCGTGTTCGGTGGGTGCGGTGACATGTCGGGCAGAAGTTGGATGATTCGGTGACGCCTGTGGCAGGGGAAGCAGTGGAAACGGCCGGGCCGCTACGGGTCATTTCCATCCCTGCGTTGGGGGAATATTTCCAGCAATTTCCGCTGTGCTGCGCTAGGTACTTAGGTTTACTGGCAAACAGGCAGTGGTCGTATGTACCGCACAGGTACCTCTCGTGCCTACCTTCAGTGGTTGTAGCGCTCGAGTGAGGTGAGCCTCCCTATCCGGGCAAGCGCACTCGCCTAATTGCTTAGCGAAGCGAACCCGTGATGGCTTACGATCTGCACCTCTTGTTTTTCGCTTCTGCGAGCACTTCCTCCCAAGCCAACGGAACCACCACACCCTCTCGTCTTCACCATCACGGCTGACGTTGTCGTGGCCAACGACAAAGGATATTGTCGCCCTCAGACGTCCTGTTCTTCAGACTCCCAGGAATCAAAACACGCTCGACAGCAAACAATCAACAGCAGGCGTCTTCCCAGCACAACACCCGGCGTCGACCGCCCTCTACCGGTTTTGTCCGAAGGCGTCTGCGGCCAGAGATAGCATCATCATCACCCCATCTCTCCCGTCTTACGAGTTACGAGCCTCCCGAGTCAGAACCCACACTTTGCGGCCTACCGAGCAAACAGGCGGTGGGAGCCTCATTCATCTCGGGATTCGCCCAAGCTTCGCCGTATTTCAGCCAGCCATCCCGGCCCCGTTTGCGTTTTCTCTCCGAGTTTGGAGCGAACCTTCAACACCACACTGCATCGGCCGTCATCCATGAGGGCCCCCTGCCGGCACGTTCCTGACGCTTCCCTGCTCGACCCGCCGAGATAACGGCTCGTGGCGTGACCTCCCGCTACCCGCACCGCCGCTATGGCGCGGCTAAGGCCTGATTCGGCGTAACCTCGACGCTTTTCGAGATTCGAGACCGCGGTACTTATATGCAGAATATTTCCCGAACATGCATGCGCTTGTTTATTCTTATCATCGTACTATCCTACGTATCCGCCTGCGGCCCGGAAACAAGAATGAACAGTCCCAAACATGGGCCCCAGAGAAAATCTCTGCGCAGGCCAATCTGTGCCGTCACATGCCGCACGCCTTCGCTGACCAGACCAGATGATACGAAGATCAGCCTACCGACGGGCGCCCTGTCCCGGACAGCATCCTGCTTCGACGGATCCTCAGGCTGCGACCGTCCTCCCATCGGCATGGCACTATGAGGTTCCACCCCGTCTTCTAAGCCGACACCACGGCAGGTCCCGGAATCGAGTACTCGCTGAAGCCGTTGCCCCAAATATCGATCTGGATGCCGGGGTGCGACGCGCTGTACACGCCAGGGAACTTGACGCCGGCCGGCGTCGCGCCGCCTCCGCCAGAGACCCGGATTTGCTAAACACGCACAGGGGCGTCAGTCCAAAGTCCATACTTGCTGACCGATTCGATTTCACAGGGAACGACTCACGTAGCACGTCATGTAGAATTGCGCTCCGCCCGGCTGCGACGCCGAGTGGAGGGCAATGGCCTCGGCTCGGAGCAGGTAGTCGCCCGCCGCGATGCCCACCGGGATCGTCACCTCGAACTTGCCGCAGTTGTCGTTGAGCACGTCGGTGCCCCACGTCTTGTCCGACGCCGTGTACCCGTACTCGCCGATCTTGAAGAAGTCAGAGGACCCGTCCGCCGTCGTCGCGTCCGACACCTTGCTCAGGTACACCATGACGGGGCCAAAGTGGTTGCCGCCGATGGCTGGCCTGGTGCAGTCTCTGTCGCCGGGCTGCTCGTGCATCTCAACCGAGACCTTGCTGCCGGCTGGTTCGAGATGTTAGCAGAGATCAGGACACGCAGGGTTGCAATGCGACGATGGTTTCTGCAACGGGAGGGACTCGGTGTTGTGGGGCTTACCTGGGACCTCGCAGACGCCGGAGACGCCCGTGGCTCCGCCGACATTGCATCGCAGATCGTTGGAGGAGACGGAAACGACGGGGCTGTTGCTCGGCTGGAAGACGGTTAACGAATTCGAGTGTGGATCACGGGACGAGTCGGCCTACCGGAAGTCTGGCACAGCTGGTATCCTGATCCTGGCTGCCCACCCACAGCTGCTGGAACGTAGCGTGGCCGAGGGCTGAGCTGGCCATGCCGAACGCTGCGAGTGTCGTTGTGAAGGTCTTCATGTTTGATGATTTCAACAATTGCGAGTTGGTCCAATGTAGTGGCTTGTCGACGATGCTGTTGAACCTTCCTAGAACACGGACTGTAGGTCAGCTATTTATCTTCCCCGTGATTTCCAAGACCAGCACTCATCTCGGACCATCTCCTTCCATCTTTAATCTCGAGGTCTTGGTCTGCCGGCGTCTTTGGGTTGCTTCCCGTGTAGTAAATTGTTCCGCCGGCCTTGATTCGGTCGTCGTTCGTCGCCGTCGGAAGTGACACCCGGTGACTGCGGACCTCCTTGGTTCTCTTGGCGCCGATGCCAGGTCCGCCGTCGAAGAACCGCGTGCTTCGCGCAATTTAGCCCTGCTTTCAGCCGGGCCATTCGGAGTCCCCTTCGTTCTCGCTTAGCATCCTGTGCCGTGCGTTACGTTTCTGGTAGATCGCGACGGAGTGGTCGATCAATGCCGCATTGCATCGCGGAGCTTTCCTACACTCCGTCTTGCGCGTGGTTCGGGGGCGGGGGAGTTGGCATGCGACGCTGTTGGATCTGTCTTGCTGTGAGCCCGTGAGCGGCATTTTCCGCTGCTGTGCGGCGATCGTTAATATTGTGCCGTCTGGGGTATATGAATTGTTGTGACTCAGGTGCCTCTTCAGTACGACGATTGCCTTAATGCTGTTGGGGAGGTAGGCAGGTAGACGGACTTTCGATCTGGCAGGCGTTCGTGCCGTGTCAGTCAACTCTTTCTGGAAAGTTTTCACTGTACCCTCTGCTTATATGGCTCTTTTGAAGTCAGATCGCTACGCATGCTGCTACTAATACCTACTATTTCCGTTGTCACTGTCGTCCCTGTCCTCGCTGTCGTCGTCGTCGTCGTCGTCGTCGTCTGTCACATGTATGCTACATTCACACTGCACGAGAGATCACGCGTTGAGGGACGAGTCAGTTAGGGAGCGTGTCAGCCGAGAGAGGGCTCGAGACTTGTGTGTATTTGTGTATATAAACAGCGATCGTGGTGGCTGCTGCTCAGATCCGCTGAAGAGTGATGATGTCCTGGTCTTTGTATCTAGTTAGTGACATGGAAGTTGGAACCCGGAAGGAGGTTGGGGAGGGAGGGGCGGTTACTTACCCACGGCGACGATCCTGTACTCCCGGGGGCGGCGACGCTCTTGGAGGAGGCGGAAGAGGACTGCGACCGCCAGGATGATGCCGACGGCGCGGCCGAGCATCCCGAAAAAGAGGGCGTCCCCTTGCTGGGTCTCGTTGTTCGGGAATTCCTCGAACGGCATTGTGTATTCGTTGTTCGTATTGTGTTTTTGTTTGTGTGTATTTGGCTGTGTATTCCACTTGATCGTTTGTAAAGTATTGTTTTTTTTTATTATTAAGAAAGTAGAAGGGAGGGAATTTTCAACAGAGTCAAGGTATTTATAACCTATCCATGAGGCAGGCAGGCATTTGGATTCACAGGAGGAAGGAGCTCCTGTAAACCCAAGTGCCCCCCCCTCCCATCTACCCACAAATGAGAGGTTCCAGCGTTATTTGATATCATGGAAACAAATTCACCAAAATAATAGAAAACGCGGTATATGCTATGTGATCCCATGAATATGGGAAACTGCCTGCCTCCTAGACCTGACTCTGTCGCGACGTTATTAGTTGGGGGGAAGTATGATTCCTACACCAGTGCCGTTCAACCTGCTGCTACTTGACTCCAGTTACAGTTACCTTGACTGCGGTTTCCTTGTTGACGAGATGCACATATACGTTTCCTCAATATCGGCCCTGCTACGGCCACGACCGGGGGGGATGGGATCGGGGCGGCAAGCCAGTTCTTAACGATGATCCTATCCACACGGCTGCATTTTACGTACGTGCTGACGACACTGAGAGGAAAAGCGCTAGTTTCACGATACCTAATGATGAATTACATTACTGCCTATCTCTGATCGAGTAGTGCATGCTTTACAATTGGTATCTACCTACCTACCTAGGTAGGTAGACTGCGTGGAAGACCCACTCAGATGCCGGCCGAGGGAAGGTTGTGGTGGCTGGAATTGAGTTTGAATTGATGCTGTTTGCTCTCGTCCTGCAATGTCGACGGTCACGTGGGGGAAAATGAATCTAGGCGGAAGGTACACCTGTGTTCAAAAGCATCTTGCTTTCATCCATCTCTTCATACCCGGTTTGAATTTTCCGGCGTCTGGCCCCCCTCGCTTCCCCGACGACACGGATAACAGTACTCAACCAACCAAACAACGTCCAAAATGGCGTAGCAGGAGCTCTGCTTCTTGGGCGAAATCGGAAAGCATCTGCCGACGATGGATACTGTCTATAAAACCCTCAACGTCCTGCTTTATCTCGTTTTGATTATCGTATTCATCCTCACCGTACCTCCACGCCGCCGTTCCGCTGTCGTCTGTTCACATTGCGAAGAGTGGTAAGTTGCTTCCACGCCTTGCCAGTGAGGCTTGCCTACCGAGCGGAAGAACTCAGTATGCGCAACACGTCCCTAACACAAGTCTACAAGGCACAAACAACACCCAGCTTCAACGGATCTGAAGAATTCGCCTTCGCCGTCGCCGTCGCCGTCCTTGACGTCGTCGTTGTCGTCGTCGTCGTCGTCGATGGTATGATCAACTCCAGCGGCGTCGGGCAACACCTGTTGTCGGAAGGGCCTTCCGATGCGGAGCCGTTACCGGAGGATTGCACGGTTGGCAGGGAAGATACACAGTGTATTATACTGTAGCAAGTAGGTACCTAGTTGGGACCCAGAATCCAAGAGGCACGTCCATTCCCTAAGCCCCGCACAGCCAGAGCTCAATTGCCCAATCATTTCGGCCTTGCACAGTGCACGCCGCTGCCCAAGCGTCTGCTCGAGGTTTTACAGCGGGGCATCGGAGCGGAGTGACGTTCCATGTGAAGTGACTCGATCGAACCCCACGTTCTTCCCAAAGCCTCATTTCACGTCGGACAACCTCCTCTAAACCAGTCCTTCCTCCTCCTCGTAATTCTCTTTCTCTGTTTCAACGTCGCGTCGCCCATCATGACTCCCAGCCTCCAGGAAGCCAAGGTCTCCTTCATTGGCGGCGGCAACATGGCCGCCGCCATCATCGGCGGGCTCCTCGCCAAGAACATCCCGAAGCAGAACATCTACGTCTCGGAGCCGTGGGACGTGAACCGCGATAAGATGGCCGCCCAGGGCGTGCGCACGACCACTTCCAACGTCGAGGCCTCCGCTGACGCCGACATCGTCATCCTGGCAGTCAAGCCGCAGGTCTGCAAGGCTGTCTGCGAGGAGCTCGGCGCTGGCTGGAAGGGTTCCCAGAAGCTGCCCCTCGTCATCTCCATCACCGCCGGCAACAAGGTCTCCAGCATCGCCGCCTGGTTCTCGCAGGCTGGCGGCCCCGCCCCGCATATTGTTCGCGTCATGCCCAACACTCCCGCCCTGGTCGGCGAGGGCGCCTCGGGCATCTACGCCGCTTCCGACGTGACCGAGGACGAGAGGGCGTTGACGACGGCCCTCTTGGGAAGTGTGAGCAAGGCCACCGAGTGGGTTGACAAGGAGGAGCTTCTCGACGTCGTCACTGGACTTTCCGGTAAGTATTTCGTTGCATGGATCCGAACAGGATCAGACAGGAACGATGAATCTTGTGTGCTAACCGTGACTGCAGGTTCTGGCCCGGCCTACTTCTTTGCCTTCGTCGAGCACCTCATCTCCAGCGCCACGAAGCTTGGCCTCTCCGAGGAGCAGGCCACGCGCCTTGCGACGCAAACCTGCCTCGGTGCTGGCAAGATGCTCGTCGAGTCCTCGGACGAGCCCTCGCAGCTGCGCAAGAACGTCACCAGCCCCAACGGCACGACGCACGCCGCTCTCGTCAGCTTCGAGCAGGCTGGTCTGAAGGAGATTGTCGACGGCGCGGTCAAGGCGGCGACGAACCGCGCCGAGGAGCTTGGAAAGCAGTGAGGGTGTCACGACGGGACGCACGTGACGAATCAGGAAAGGACGGCACAGAAAAACATGGGAAGAACAGTAAAAACCAGGAGACAGAAATCAAGTCTCCCACTGACGGGTGTTATTTTTTGGCTTCACTTATTCAGGATGAGATTGCTTGGTTGAGATGTGATACTCGATTACTCTATGGCTGAGCCGGATGGATGCACATGGAACCCCTGTCAGACCTTGATGACTGCTAACAAGCTGATCATTACACTAGGTGTTTAATCCGGAACGTCTACCGCTTTCTCATATGCCAACCTAGTTGAAGTTCTTCTTGGCCTGATTCACAGCGTTAGTCATCACTCAAAGACCTCAGAGAGAGAAAGTTAATGACGCACCTCCTTCAGATTATCTTGGTTGGTCTTCTTGCCCTTCTTGAAAGTGGCGTCCAGCTTGTCGAGCGAGGGCTTGTCCTTCTTGGGGTCGCCCGTGAGGCCCTTGACCGTCTTCTTGGCGCCGTTCTGCGCCTGCTCGACCTTTCCGAGCCCCTTGGTAAGGGCGGGATCCTTGTTGCCGGCGATCTTTTGGTTCTTCTTGCGGGCCTTGGTGGCCTCGTCGAGGGCGCTGCCGATGTTCTTCTCGTCCTTCTTGAGGCCCTTGGCGTTGTTCTTTTTAGCGTCGTTCTGCGCCTTCTCCGTCGCCGAGATCTCTTTCTTTCCGGCGTTGATGTTGTCGTTGATGCCCTTGACGAGCTTCTTCTTGTCGGACGAGTCCTTGGTGTTCTTGTTCGCGGGGTCGGCGACGGGAAGGGCGACGGTGAGGGTCGCGAGGAGGAAAATGAGGCTGTGGGTGAAGCGCATTTTGACTGGTTGTGAGAGTGAGAGTGACTGGAGTGAGGGTGGTGAAGCGATTAAGTAAATGACAGAAATCCGAAACCGGTCGGATAGAAGTGAGAGACTTGGAAAGATCAGGTAAGAAGGCGAGACAGGCTGTGGGATGGGGAAGGGAGGAGAGGAAGTTTGGTCGAGGATGCCGTCAAGTTTTATACTTGAGGCCGTCGGTATGAAGTTCGTGGACTTTGGGGCCAGGCCAGTCGAACTCAACGCCCGCGATGTTGGACTTCGTCACCTCCATCCCGTGATGACGAGCTGACTCCCCAGGCGGTTCACGATGCCCCATCTGTTTCGTCGTCAAGTTGAGTTTCCCGAGAGACGGACACCTTTTGACGCGGCGCACAAGGGTCGACGATGACGGACGCCGCCTCTAGATGCCGTCTCGGGACAACCGGGCTAGGATGTCCCATCATGAGTTGATAGACGTCCGCGTCGTCGAGTTTCCCCAAGCTACGAGGCACATACATTTCTGCCCAGCAAGTCGTTCGCTAATCTTGGGGGAACGTGGCAAGGCCAGCCTTGCCGCCGATCGGAAATCAGAAAACTCTATTATCGGACGGGCAGCCAGAAGAGAGAAATGGGGGGTAAGAAACTTTTGCGAATGGCAGAGCAAGTTGTTTTGGGATGAAACCGAACGGCTCTTGAAGCAGTAATAGCCGCCGGGCAGATAGGGAGAGCTCCTGCGTCGACCATGAATCGCGACGCCCGAACTGCCTGGAACCGCTCCCACGGGGTCGGTAAAAGCATGCGTGATGGCGTTGGAGATCATAAGAAATATCAGCAGATATTAGAGTTTAGGCTTCGCGACGTGTCGCAAGAGATGGCGGCAAAAGCCTCCGGACTGACTATCGAGGGAGTTGTGAATGGCCCCAAGGACGCGGATATGGAAGGGGGAACGTGATCTGCGAGCTGGATAAACGCCGAGATGTTGCCAAGCCACATGACATTGGACGACAGGCGAGAGACTTCGACACGACCCAGAACGCCAAGATGCTTAGCAGGAAAATCATAACCGTGGTATTCGCCTGGTTAAGATGGATGCCTCCCCAGACAGCGGGAAACAACACACGGGAGTAAAAGGTAACCCGAAGAAGCCTCTTGCCAATTGACGTCTCGTCAACTGAAAAGCAAACAACCCTCATTTTCGGACTACCTGAGTCGAAGGTGAAGTCAAGCTTTCCGAATAAGCTTTCCTGCGACGGGGCTTGTTTCCGGACGAGCGACTTCGTCAGCACACCCAGGCGCGGCGATGGCAGACGCATGACAGGCATACGTTTCCACACGCCCGTCGGCGTGATTCGTAAACATCAATCCTTCGATATGGTCTAGCAGAAGGAGTCGACGGAGGTTGGAGAACAGAAGAAATCCGTCGGAACTTCGTCTGAAACTACCCCTATACGGAGCCAGAGCACTAGGTGCCTAGATGAAAGGCACTGGGGCCACAGACAACATTATTAAAGCGTAACGTAGTTAAATATTCTCGTAGTCACAAAGAGCCTAGCAACAACAACAGAGCCTAGCTAAGAGCCTAGCGACGACGACGACGACGACGACGACGACAGCAGACTCCAGGGACAACAGCAGAATCCCGCAAGCTTAATAAGTGAGGGAAGGCCGCAACAGTAAACTGCTTCAAGTTGAGAGATCAACATCATTTCTCAGATGATTTGTATACAAAGGCAGGCTAAATCACGTCTCAAGATATGTAGAACCATCCACAGACGTCGTCGAAGTCTGGTTCCATTCAACAAGATTGAAAGTATCTATTTGCTTTACGAAGCAAGCATGTCCCTATATCTTTTCTCTCCGTCCGAAGTTCGTGACACTTTCAACCAGTACCAACCGATAGAATCGTATGTAGACTCCACCGGGGAAATACGCCACACTGGTAAAAGACCAGGACCCCAATCCGATGATAATGAAAACTTATGTGGACGACCAAAGGTCTTCTTCCACCCCAACGGGGCGTGCCACCTACTCAGCGAAGCAGGCAAAGAATTGGAACATCTCGCCCTGTGGCAAAAGGCCTCCTGCCATGTTGCTCGGTTACCACGAAATGTTCTGGGGTCCAGACATGCGGCCCAGCGGGCTTTGCTCCCTCGCCCTAAGCCGGGTTGCACTTTCCAACGAAACTCTGAAACCCGCAGGTCGCTCGTGTCCAGGATGTTCTGGTGTTTGGACAGTAAGACCCGGCGGCCTTCCAGCTCCCAAGAGTAAACCGCTGAGCACACAAAGCAGTCCTGCCTGTGGCGAGACCCCTTTCGGTCGCCCTTCATGAACTTTCCCATATTCGATGTGTCGGAACGACTGTGGCAGGCGCAACACCGGCAAGACGGCCCCGCTCCCAGGTGGTGGTGCCAGCTACTGTGCTCGTCGGATGGGTCCTGGAAGCAGATGCAGTTGCCCCATTCGAAGGGAATCATGAGGAAGTCATCGTCAAATGAGACGTGGGGACATAGAAGGTCGCTGTAAGCCCGCAGCCGCCGCAGGCCTTGGCGTAAGTGGTCCTTGGTAATGACTTCACCCGGAGCAATCGTGCAAACCGGCAGCTTCCATTGCACTATTAGGGAGCTTAATGGCCTCTCGTCGAAGTCCACTGGCCCCTGGCTGAGGCCCCTTGGCCACTGTTGAAAGTCCGATGGCAACCTGTGGAAGCCTGGTGCCTCTCCGCCAGCAGCGTTGATTGCTGGGGCGCACTGTCGACAGGTGAAGTAGGTGATGAGCTTTTGATTGTTGCTGGTGTCGCGGACGTCATATTCCCAAGGTGGCAGGTCCAGCGACAATAGGTGATGTGGGCAGAGCCTAAACCTTCCCTCTCGCGGTATGCATGTCTGAGTTGCCGTGGTCGCGTTGTCTTCTGAAAACCACGAATCTTCATGTAAGGAGTTGCAATCCTCGCAGTGACGGGTCCCCGGACAACAGAGGGCATTCGGCTTCGGCGGTCGACGAGCGCATAGTCCACAGAGACTGCCTCTTTTGAGGCGCTTGTTGATCTCCAATTTTTCTCCGACGGATAGTCGCTCGTGGTCGAACGTAATCGGTCTCACCTGGCCTGTCATTGCCTCGTTCGGGTTGTACATGGCACTGGCCGGGGGTCCCCATTCCCAACGTACAACTTGCAGCTGCGAGAAGGCGTGATGAGAGAACATCGTGACGAAGAGCTTCGAAGATTGCCGCAGAAAATACAAGTCATTGGCAGGTAGAAGCTTCATTATCTCGATCAGAAGCTCTCGCGGAAGTCGGTACAGGATGGAAGTCTGCCTGCTGATTTGTCCGAGCACAGGTTTCCCATTGCGTGCGTTGTGCCCGGTGTATATAACCGATCGTTGAAGGTAGCGAACGATGCTTCGGGATGGTAGAATCGGGTACTGCCGTCCATACCTGTGCATGGTTGCGTTGAAGAAGAGGTCTCTATGAGGGTGACAGGAGTCCTCTGACCCGTCATCGGCTACACAAGAGGTCTTGCCGCTTCGCTTTTGTCGATGGTCCTGGTAGCGCAGAACGAGAATCCAGATTGCTAAAGACGGTCGAATCTGAAAATGGTACGAGAGGATAGCCAAGATGGCCACCGAGCACACGATGGCCAATAAAAGCCATGGCAGGAAATCGAGAGACATCTAGGCTAGTTGGAGACGATGCCGTGGAAGATCCAAGGAGCTTACAGCGAGACTCTTGACGCAGACTCGATTCCGAAAACGGAGATGACGATGTAGCAAGGGAAGGTAGCAAAGATTGGTGAGGTAATGACATTTTGAAGTGAACTGGCCGGTCCAAGTAGCAGCAAGATTTAGGCAGGCAATCAATCGTGAATCACATGACTGCAAAATCTTTCACTTTCCTCAAAAGCTACGTACATGGGGCGTGTAGCAAGATAAGCCTCATGGTCCACTGCAGAAACTCAGATCACGACGGGAAGTCGCTGCAGCCGTGCCGTGGCAAAACGGAGGAAAGCCCAGGGGGCCCACATCACCAACCCTTTGCAAGAGACACACATACACACACGCGCGCGCTCGGATTAGTTGTGATATTAGCAGAAGTCCCTAGCAGTTTTTAGCTAACCATCCTTCACAGTGAAAGTGCCGCCGAAAACCGGCTGGTAAAATGTCCCGTCTGGTCCGATGGAAGCAGCCAGTGCGTTGTCGTTGAAAACACCGCCCGCACCAGCCTTGAGCCTCCAAACCTCCTTCCCAGAGTGCCAATCGAGCGCCACGACGTACCACACATACACGCCTTGGCTGGCCAGTTCGGGCTCCTGCATATAGGTGTAGAAGAGACCAGACGACGTTGACAGGATAGGAGCCATGGTGACCTTGAGGCTCGATGTCCACACGACCCTGCAGCCCTGTCCATCTGCGCCCACCTCGACGCTCGCGATGCCCCCGATCATGCCTGTTCGGTTGTTCCAGTCGCCGTTGATCTCAAAGCCGGGGGTACTCGAAAAGGTCATGGGGGGCGCCTGGTACGAGTTCAGCACGACAACCCTGTGAGAATGTCCATCGAAATGGACCGTGGGACGGACGTCTGCGGCGCCCACTTCTGGCTCGAAGATATCGACCTTGCAAACTAGCTGTGCTTCTTCTGTAGCTTGTTTCTTCTGGTGTGCGATAACCAAATGAAGCTGCTCGTCGTCGTTGTCAGTAACGGCTACGAAGTCGTCTCCCAATAGGGCCGGTGTCGTTCCGGACCCGCGAGCGAAGGTTCCCGGCTTGAGGAGGGGTCCCGCGTTGTACGGAAGCTTCCATAGCAGCTCCAGACCGGTGTCATTCCTAGACGACGTTGAAGACGTGTAAGCCCACAGAAAGCCGTCCTCCCTCTGCCGACTCTGCCTCGGAGGCCCGGTGACGATGAAGACCGTACTTCCGCTGACGGCGATTCCGTTCTCAACTATTTGCCCAGGAATCACTTTCTTCCGAACCAAGCCATCGGGCGTCACGAATCCGAGGGTAGTGGACGTTGCCGTGCCCGAGAACCCGCCGGTCGTGAACCAGATATTGCCGCCAATGTCGAACATGTTGTTGAAGAGAACCTCACTGGGCCCGAGTTCCTTTGCCAAATCGACATGTCGGATAAGCCCGAACGAAGGCCCATGCGGTTGAGTCTTGCATTGACCCTTTTGGACGACGAAAATGCTTCCCTGGTTGCTTCCGACAAGAAGCAGATCGCTGTCGTTCCTGGGAAGCAGACTCATGTATGCGGTGCTCAGGCTGTGGCCTGCTGGTGCCGCCCAGGAACCCTGGAGCTGGAGTGAAATCGGATCGTACGCCCCGATGTTGGAGGAGTTGAAGCTCGAGATCATATGGCCATCTGAGCTCCAAAGAATCACGCCGATTCCCCTATCGAGAGTCTCGACGATGCCATGGCCTTTCGGACCGGGAAAGTTGGTGCTGCCTGTGTTGCCTCCGTCATTGTGCATCAACGAGACTTCGGGTTGGAATCTGGCTTTTGGCCGGAGGGAATCGACTGTCGAGGACGAACCGATGAACTCGGGTGAGTTGTCTCGCTGAGAGCTCAGTAAGGTGGTTGGGATCGGCCCAGAGGCTGCGCAATGGCTTTGCTGTCAAGAGTATCGCGTTAGATCACAACGAAATTCAACCCCATGACAACGACAACGGTATGACCTACAGGCAGAACTGCTGACTGAATGCCAACCACCAGTCCGAGGATCGCCATCAGAGTGAAGCGAGGCATCATTTTGTTTGTTTGGTGCTTCATTTCGCGTTGTGCCTTGAGCAATTAACTTCGAGCTTCGAATGCTTTCCCGGGCCCCCCTGAGCAGACTTCCACCCACTTCACCTCCATCCATTCTCAAATCCCGCCGATATGCCATTTCCCGAGGCATGAGAAAATTTCCAATGCTTCCTGGAGCACGCAATTTTCCTGCGGATGTCGCACTCGGAGGATGGGAGTATTTGAGGCTGGATCCGACGAGTCACGAAGCACGAAATGCGCGTGTTCGCCTCGTATGCTTGTATCGCGGATGCGTCCCACCGCGCCGGCGATAAGGAAATCGACAAACACTCCCAGGCGTTATGGGCGAGCGCAAGAAAGGAGAAAGAAATTAGTGTCACAAGGAAGCTCGACCACTAGCCACATAAGCCACCGTCAGCTATAGGCCCCTTATATAATACAGCACACCCTATACCTATATCTAGTAGCTCTTTCTAAGCTTTTTCTTTTATAACCTTTAAAATACTTTATTTTATACTCCCTATTACTTATTATATACTTTAACTAGTAATAGTTATAAGTCTAGCTTTTCTAAATACGTCTACGTTTAAATTTTAACTTTAAATAAATAAGTTAAGTATATTATAATCCTAATTTTAACTACTATAGTTCTACTAAGTCTACTATAACCTCCCTTTTATTAGTAACTAATATTAAGTTTATTATTAAAAGTAACTAGCCTATATAGTACTAATAGTTCTAGTAGACCTATAATACTTATAGTATATAGTACTTAGTTAATTTATTTATTTTTAATATACTAAATATTCTTTATTTTCCTAATTTAATTCTGTTTTTTAAAGAGTTTACTATAGACCTTTAATATATTAAAAACGTTAAATATAAAGAGCTTTTTATTAAATATAAAAGACGTAAGACTAAAGCTATAAAAGTTATATAAATAAGAAAACCTCCTTTAGAAGTAAGTATACTAACAAAGCCTAAGAGAGATATAGTTAATAAGAACAAAGTTGTTAAGAAGTAGTAGTAGGTATAGAAGTAGTAGTCTTTTAAAGCCCCTTTAAAAGTATAAATTATAACCCGTTTTATAGTACTATAGAACTAAGTAAAGGAAACTATTAGTTCTTTACTTTTTAATAGTACTTAATTTTAAGTTAGCGAGCTTAGTAAAATTACTCTTTAGTAAGTTATACAATTTCTTAAATACAATAATACACCCTTAGATACTACTATTATAGTTATAGTTTATAAAGAGTACTATATTATACTTAAAAAAGTAAAGACCAGCACTAATTCTATATACTAGTATACTAAGTAGTAAAACATATACCTTTACTATAAAATGTATAACGTACTAGAGGTTAAGGGTAAGTTAGTAGTAAAGGATTTTTTAAACGCTATTTATACTTAGCTTAGCCCCTTTTAAGGGGCTTAAGTATATAAAACGCTTTAGGAAAAGTTTAAGCTTAGTAAACCCATTTAATTAGTTATAACTTATAACTAAATCTTTACTACTATTACTACTAACTAAGCTACTAAAAAAGGTCTTACTAAAGGCTCTTAAGCCTTTTTTATATTTACTAGTATTTTAAATATAAATACTAATACTCTAAGTACATTTAAACTTAATTACCCCTATAAATACACTTATTAGTAGCCTCTTAAGGGATATACCTATCTTAAGTATACTTTAATAGGTAGCGTTACTAGTGGATAGTTAGTGTATATAACTAAGGAACTTACTAAGGAGATTAGTTTTTTTATTAGTTTAAATAAATAGAAGTTTATTTACTAAAAGCTAATTAAAAAAGGCTAAATAAATACTAAGATAAAAGCTAGTAAGATATAATTTTTTATAAGTAACGGAGTACTTAAAAAATACTTTAGTGTTTTTATAGTACTACTAAAGCTATTATTAATTAATATTTTAATAGTTGTATTTAGTACTATACTAAGAAACCCTTATCCCCTTAGCTATTATACTATTTTTAATACTAGTAGGGTAACTTATGTAGTTAATAATAAAAGCCTTTTAGTTAAGGGTTTTTATAAGTCCTTAGAAAAAGACGATTATATAGAAGCTAGTATAATAACAATTCCTGTGACTAAAAGAGGTACTTAGTTAATACTAGGTATTATAAATAGCTTAGTAGGAGTAGTAGACTTTAAGCTCTAGAACGTTATATATATTAAGGGCTTTTATATAAACTTAATTTTAAAAGCTTTTTTATTTAAATATAGAATTTAGTACTATAAAAAAAATATAATACTATGTTTTAAAAGTATTAAAAGAAGTAAGGTAGTAAAGTAGTTTATAAAAAAGTATAACTTACTTTTTATTAAATTAATTTATTCTTTTTATTCTCCTAAGTTATATATTCCTATAAGTTTAACTAGTATTATAGTAGTAATAATAATAATAAAAAACTACTACTAGATTTTATATTATTATAATATAAAAAAATTAAATACTATATTTATTTAGTACTTTTATATAGAATATTTTGTACTAAAAGCTCTTATATACTTAATATACTATATATAGAAAGTCTATATTATAGAAGCTCTTTTATAGCTAAAGTATATAAACTATATAGTTACTTATACTAAGTAAGTTATTTCTTAAAGTTTATTTAAATAAAGAGTAATATACTTATAATATTATATTTCCTAAGATCTATTTAAGTTTAAAGTAATATAGTTAAGCGCTATAAGGTTACTTTTTATAAAAGATAAATATAGTGGAAAGTTTATTAGCTTTTTTTTAAAATTAAAAGCTTAAAATAAAGTATTTTTTATACTCTGAACCCTTAAAGTCTAGTATAAATACTATTAATAAATTTTAATTTATAAACTATATTAAAATAATAAAATAGTAGTTATTTTTTATTAAGAATATATAGCTTTTATAACTTAGGCTTCTATAAGCGGTATTAATCTCAAAACACCTTTACTATATACTAAAGAACTAATTAGTAGCGGAGAAAAAGCTAGTTAATATATTATTTTAATATTAATTAAAATACGTATTAGAGCTAGGCTTTTTAAAGAGCTTATAAATAAGTATATACTTATAGTAATTTATATATATAATATAAGTTTATAATAATTTAATAATTGAAAGTTTTTAAATAAAATAAAAACTACTTAGTTTATAAATTATATATACTAAACTAGTCCTTTTTACTTATTAAAGTATAAAAAATCACTAATCCTATACTAGGGAGGATTATATATATATAAGTACTAAGCCTACTTACTTTATAGGGATTATAAAAAAGGTATTTAAAAAAGGGATTTTAAAGTACTTCCCCACAGACATATTAGGTATTTTATTAAATACATACCCGAGTTAACTAACCTATATAGAGTTTAAGTGCCTATACTTAAGTAAGTAATAATAACTTGTAATGTATAGTTTAATAAGAGTATTTTTTTTAGTTAAACTAACGCCTTTAAAGCCATTCCTAAAGCTAAGGTATAAGAAATTATAGTTAATATTAATAAACTAGTTATAGTTATAAATATAGTACTTTAAGCTCTTAGTGTTTTAGATAATAAAGAAAACTTTACTAATAATATTACGCTTATAAATAAGACGTAGTTTTCTAATATTTCCCTACTATAAAACGTTACTATAAAAAAAAGCCTACTAGAGCCAGCCTTTAAGAAGTTAAAGGGTATAGGAGGATTATTTACTCTAGAGTAAACCTCTAAAATTAGTAATTTTAGGGGTAGGGGTAAATATAAAAATTAATTCCCCTTTTAATAAACTCAGTACAATACTAAAACTATAAGCATTAATATATTACTAACTATAGAATTAACTTAAAAGCCTAAAAGTCCTAATAGTATAGAGTTAGTAATAATAAGTGTATATAGTAAATAAAATACCAATAGCAAAGAGATTACTAATAAAATTATAGTTAACTTAACTTTACTAAAACCTTTATAATAAACGTTTCTTACTATATAATAACTAGTATCTTAGTAGTTTATATAGTTAATATACTAGAATTAATGTCTTTAAAATAAGTATAAAAGGTAAAAAGTAGTTAATAATATATTAAGTAAAAGTATTTTAGTTACCCTAAGTAACTTAAGTATACCTATTAATACACTTAATAAGTAAAAATAGGATTTATTCTTTATAACCTATTTACTTAATAAGTAAGTAGTAATAGAAGAAGTAAATCTTAACTACTAAACTATTTACTTAGTAGTAAAAGGAGTAGTTAAAATAGCTTATACTAAGTATAAACTATATATTATAAATTTAAAAGAACCCCTAAGCTAATAGAGAGACCTTAAAAAGTAACTTAAGAATATTAAAATTCTTTTTAAAAGTATAGTAGATCTAGAAATAAAAAAACTAAGGGAAAAAGGTATATAAAAAATTATTAATTACTCTAAATTAATAATTAAGCTTTTACTTTTTAAATAAGTCTTTACTTATAAAGCTAATAAGAACGGTTTTTTTAAGTACTATAAAGTAAGAATAGTTATTTAAGAAGATATATAAAAGGAAAACCTATATAATATATATATTATAACGCTTATAGTAAAGACTTTTTAAACTATTATAGTACTTATAGTATAGTTTAACTTAGAAGCTTTTTAGTTTAATATTAATATTAGTATAGCTACTATGCAGTTAGTCCCTATAGTGTATAGCGCCATAGTAGGAGCTATAGCTATATAGAGTTACATAACTACATAGCTCTACTTATAGCTCTAATATCTATACTAGTACCTAAGCTACTTTTAACCTATAAATATTATTACTCTTTTACTATGTATATTTAACCCTGTATAAATTAATTACTAACGTTTTACTTATAAGTAAATTAATACTAATTAGTAGTTAATTTATTTATTACTACTTAACTATAAGTTATAGATTAACTAGGATTACTTAAAAGAGATAACGATAGACTATTGTAACTCCGACTTTAAGAGCGGAACCTTTAAAATACTATTACTATACTAAGTATCCCTTTAATTTTAAAAAGTAACTCTAACTTTAAGGGCGGAACTTTTAATAAGCATAGAAAAAAAGAAGTATTAAGATATAACAAACCCATAATTCCGTTAAGCCTTTATTAGTAAAATCGTAGCTTTAGATAGTTAGGATATTACTACTAAAGTACTATAAAGAGACTATAAAAAATCCTTTTATAATAGCCTTTTTCCTTTTTTTTTTTACTTATAGCTTTTTTTTAACCTCCCTTTTTTATTAACTCCTTTCTTTAATCTACCTTCTATATTTTCCAACTCCTTCTCTTTTTAAAAAACTAACTATAGCTTACTTCTTAATAATATAATTCTTTTAAAAAAGCCACTGTTACTGCCTTTTACTATAACTACAAACTTCCTTAATATTACTTTTCCTTTTTTTAATAAAAGTTAAGATCTACTTTTATAAAAAAACCTTTTTACTAACTATAATTACAATTTACTCTTTTACTTTAAACCTCTACTATACCTACTTAAAATACTATAAATTACCTTATAATTACCTAAGTTAATAAAAATTTTATTACTAGTATTTACTAGCTATTTAAACTACTATTTACTTATTAATTCTATTACTTAAAAATTTATATATTAAGCTCTATAGATCTATAGCCTCCTTCTTTTTTTTTTATAACCTACTTAAGCGTGTTTTAGTAAACTTTAAAAGATTTATATTTTTAAGCTAAATATAAGAGATATTACTAAGTTTTTTAAAATTAATAATAATAAAACCCTCTATAAATCCTTATAATCCCTTTTTTATCTCTATCCGTTATTCCTTTTATTTATTACTCTAACTTTATTTTTCTTATATAGTAATAATAAGATTTAGAGTTATTACTAATTGTCTATAACTTAATAACTACTTCCTATTACTGGCCTTTTATAAGGTAGTTATAGAGTTTTTTAGTGAATTTTACGATCTTAACTAAAAGGACCCTTGTATAACTATATGGGTTGCTAAAATATTATAAACGGCCCCTATAAGTAAGCTTTTTAAGGACCTCCCCTTTATAGTAGCTACTTATAGGCTAGTAATTAATATAGATTTTACTAACTAAAGGTCTACTTTAAAGTATAACGAGCCTATTAATAAGACCTTTATAGCTATACTTAAAACCTATTTACTATAGTTTCTTAATAAGTATATAATAGAAGGCTATACTAGTTATATACTTTAGGAGACTTTTAATATTAACTTTAGTAGTTAGTTAGTAAATACCTTTACTTAAGTTTTACTTAAAGTCTATTGCGTTACTAAGGAGTAGTTATACGCTAATAGTATTAAGTTTAACCCCTTATAGATAAATACTAACTAGTAGCTTTTTAATACTACTTAAGCTACTTAATTTAACTTTTAAAGTAAAAAAGAAGTTATAAGAGCTATAGCTCTTTATAAAGGCTTTAGAGTTAATTTTAAAAAGTCCTACTTTTTTAAACGTATTATAAATAGTAGGTTATATAGTACTTTAAAGTTAATTAAGTAAAGTAAAAGTGTTATTTTACTATTAGTTAAATATTATAATAATACTATATTATAAAACATAAATACTTTACTACTATAAAGGGCAGCTACTTCTTAATCCTTTTTAAAAAATTAATACTATAACTAGCTTTATTAACTTTATAAAGCTATATAGAGCTAACTCTATCCTTACTATTTTAGAAATTTCTTTTAAAATACTTTAACTCTAGTACTACTACTTTTTAACCCTTTTATACTAAAAATACTTATTAACCTTTTTAAACTTAAAAATAGTATAACTTATAGTAGTAACTAATATAAATCTTTTAATATAAAGCTTAGAATTTTTAAGTATAATTACTACTTTATAAGTATTTTTTAATATTAAGCCTATATTACCTTTTTATTAATACTATAAGGCTAAGTATAAACTTTTTATTATAACTACTTTAGTAACTCTACTTCCCTTTTATTACTCCCTAACGTAGTAGTTATAGTATATAACTACTTTAAAACTAACTAAATGTATTAATAGTACTTTTTTAAGTAGTAATGTCTTAACTTTACTATAAAAATATAAAATAGTTAAAGTAAGTTTTATATTAAGTACTTTAATAAAATAATTATAAAGTTTTTAAAGATTTAGTTTATATTTACTAAGGAGTACTAAAGTAACTGTACTTTATATAGCTAACTTTTTACTATTTACTACTCTTCTTTAAACTTTATATTAGTTTTTATTAAAGGATTTTTTATACTTAGTAATACTATTATTAACCTATAGTTAACTACTAGTATTACTAATAGTTATACTATAAGTAATTAGTACGTCTTTATAAATACTTACTACGTTAATTATAAATATAGTAATTACTATAATAGCTACTACTAAAGTTATAATACTTATAACTATCCCTATAGTAATGTACTTTTTTTTTATAGTAATAGTATATAGAAGTACTATATTTATAGTAAAATTAACTATTAGTTTAATAAGTATATATAGAAGGAGTGTAATAAGGTATATAAGTACTATAGATTATTATTTTATATTTAAGATCCCTTCTATAAGGGATATTACTAGTTTTTATTTTAATATAAGGGCTTTTTAAATAATAATAATAACTTTTTAGTTATTAATAGTTTTAAAAAAAGTAATTTAGAGTTTAAAAAGGATATTAAATTTATTTATTATATAACGGCTTACTATACCTTTATAAGTATTAATAGCTTAGTTACTATTAATAGCTACTATATCCTTAAACTATTTAGAGATAATGCTGTAGCCTACTATTTAATATAAATAAACCCCTTTATTTACTTAGTACTTATATTAATATTTATATATAATAGTTACTACTCTTTTAATGTTTTTTATAGTATTATACTTAATACTGGGGTAGTAAAGTTTTTAACTATAGGCTATAATTAATATATAGTACTATAAAATCGCTTTTTACTAAACCTTAAGTTAAATACCTTTAGTACTAGTAAAATTTCTATTTTTTTTAAAAATATAGTACTAATTAACTCGCTTAGATTTATTAATATCCCTACTCTATTTAAAAATATTACTTTTTATATAATACCTATAAGTACCCTGTTTTTACTTAACTTAAGTAATATAAATTAATTTAGTATTGTTTTTAATAATATCTATAATAAGCTTTATTAGGGTACTACTATAGTCTTAATTGTTTAATAATAGGGGTATAAATAGTTTACTTTTAACTTTAAAGAGTTACTAGTATTTTACTACTTAATTAATATTAAGCTTTATTGTTTTTATTATTAATTTAACTACTCTTTTATTTAATAACTTTATAACGTTTTATAAAAGGCTAAAAACCCTATTAAGATCTTTATTATTAAGGCCCTTAATCGCGTATACCGTTAATACTAGTTTAACGGTTTAGTACTATCTTATTTTAAGTTTAACTTCTATAATAACTTTAACTTTAACTATAAAGTTATTATTAATATTATATATATTAATAGTAAACTAGTTCTATATATAGTTAATATATCTATAGCCTTTAATACTACTTACTTTTTAAAATTACTTTTTACTAAACATTTATAGTAAGTATTTTAAAAAAACTAGATTAATATATACTAAGGACCCTTTAATAACTTTATTACTAATTTAGGTACTAGATTTTAGTTTAATAAGTTTTATAGTAATACTAAATCCTTTAGTATTACTCTTAAGGATACTTCTATTAAAGTATACTATTTAATTAGTAAAGTTAAAAGATACTATACTATAGTATATAAGATTTATAAAATCTTTAAAATAAAAAACCTTAGGATAAGCCGTAATGCCTGTTTTTAGACTATAGTTAAAGCTATTAATAATACTACCGGCCTAAATAGCTTTATTTTAATTTTATTAGTATTTAGAGTATACCCCTATATAAATAACTCCTTTTTACTATTACTAAATATTATAGCTAAAGCTACTACTATTTATAAAGCTATAAATAAAGTCTATTACTTTTATACTAAATAAATAGTTATAAAAGGCCTTAAGGCACATAGTAGCTTTAATATATTTATAAACTTTAACTTTTTACTTTAATTTAAAGTTAGAGTATAGTATAAAAAGGGCAGTTAGTAAGGCCCATACTTACTACTTTTAATTAATAGTAAGTTTTATATACTAGCCCTTTTATAGAGCCTATAAATATTTAAATTAACTTTTATTAAACCCTTTTATAATAATAATAATAAAACTAACTTTAAATCTTTACTACTAAATAACTCTAGTTATACTAAAGAAACTAAAAATAATAAAGCTAATAGCTCTAAAGATACCCCTAGTAAGGCTAAGTCACTTAAAGAAATCCTTAATAAAATTATTATTAATCCCACTCCTTCCTCTACTACTAAAAACCTCTTTTAACTACTTAAAAAACGTTCTAGTTACCCTTATAAAAACGCTACTATAATGTATATTTTAGTAAAAAAAAAAGTTAATTTTGCCCTTATAATTAAACTATATAATAAAGGCGTAATTACTATACTTAATAAACCCTTTTAATTATTAATAAAGTAAAAGATTATAGTACTTTAGGATTATAACGTTTTTAACTTTATCCCTTATAACTCTAAGATTTATAATAGCTACTATATATTTAAATTAAGGATTATTAACGAAATTAAAAAAAAGACTATAAATAGCCCTTATAAAAAGTCCCGTTTTATAATTTAAAGCTATACTAATAATAAAAAAGCTAAAATTCTTATATAGTTTTTAATAATTTAATAAGCTTTATAGTAACTAATCCTTACTTTAACTTTTTTTTTAATTTATAATAGTATAACTCTATAACTATAAAATATTACTTAAATATATATACAGTTAAAAATAAAGTTTAATTATACTATTTTTATAAAACTCTTTAAGTAAATTAAGTATTATTACTCTTATAATACTATTATAGTTATTAAAAAACTACTTTATAGTATTATAGAAGTAGGGACGTACTAATAAGTAATATATAACTACTACTACTATAAAAGGCTTAATATAGTTAACTTAATATATAATCTATACTTCTTAATATTATTAATTAATAATAAAGAGTTTACTATAGTTAGAATATAAACTAATAATATATTAGGACTCTTTATTATTAATTTTTTAGTTTAAGAAAATAACTAGCTTTAAAAAGTAAACCTTATAGTTAAGTTAAAAACCTTCTTAACTACTAATAATCCCTTTATATTTAATAGTAGTATTTTAAACTTTAAAAGTAGTAACTTAGTATTTTAATAAAAGGGCTAGGGTAAAAAGCTTATTATTATAACTCCTAGGGTAGATTAAAAGGCTATATATATTTAATAGTAGGTCTATAGTATTTATATTATAATAATTTATTAATTAAAAGTATTTTATAATTTATTAGTTACTATTTAGTACTAAAAGTTTAATAATAATAATATTAAGACTTTAAATAAGTATTTATAGTAGTAAATTAATAACTAAGAGTAAGGGCTAATATATATCCCCCTTAACCTTATTATTAATAAGCTTTTTATATTTATAAATAGATTATTTACTAATAATAATAACCTTTTATTATAACTTAACTTTATTATTATTTTTAGTAATAAGTACTACCTTACTAACAATACTTTTAAACTTATTAGTAATATTGTTTACTATAGTTTTATAAAAAGTAAGTACGTTACCTATAGTATACTAGTATTTAAAATTTATAGTATAACAGCCGGTACTAATATAGCCCTTACTATTACTAAAACCCTTTAAATTATAACTAACTATTTTTAGTTTTTTAAAATCCCTATAGTAGTATATATAGATTTATACTTACTATATAAATACTTTATTAAACTTAGTACTATTAAAAAAAAGTACTTAATAATTAACGTTATAACTCTAAAATAGTTTTATAAGTAATATAAAATTACTAATATCCACTAAATAATAAAAAGCAATAACCTAACTAATACCTTTATAAAAACCTCTTTAAACTATACTTTTAAAAACTTTATTAATAGTAATAGTATAATAATTAAAATAAAAAAATAAGTTATATAAAAAAGCGTATAGAGCTAGGAACGTAGAGGATTAAGGGATATAGGTAGTATAAAGAGAAAAATATAGACTTTAGTTACTCTAAAGGTAGCTTTAGTAAGCCCTAGGTACTTTAGTAAGCCCCGGGCCCGTTAGAAATAAAGCTTAACTCCTATAGGGGTTTTTAGATTTTCTTTTAATTTTATAAAAAGTAGTAGTTTATTAAACGGCGTTAATTACTACTCTTTTTATAAAAGTAATTATTCTTTTTATTAAAGCCTTATACTTTAAGCTATAAAGTAAAAAGTACTAGTATTAGTATAGCTACTATATAGTTAGCCCCTATAGTATATAGTACTACAGTAGAAGCTATAGCTATATAGAGTTACGTAACTATATAGCTCTACCTATAGCTCTAATATCTATACTAGTACCTAGACTACTTCTAACTTATAAATATTATTACTCTTTTATTATATATATTTAACTCTATATAAATTAATTACTAACGTTTTACTTATAAATAAACTAATAGTTAATAATACTTTTTTAAATATAGAAATACTACTAAATTAATATATAGTAGTTAATTTTTTAAATAGTTTTTAAATTCCTAAAAAAGTTATACTATTATAATATACTCTATATAGACTTTATAATATACTATTACTATAGTATAAATACTTTTTAAATATACTAAAAAGGCTTAGCTTTTAGTTATACTTTAAGGATTACTATTTTTTTTAATTAGTAAATAAAAAAGTACTTATTATATTCTATATAGATAACTTTTTTATTATTTACTACTATAGTAATAAATATAAAGAAAAAGCTATTATTATAAAGTTAAAAAAGGTATATAAGTTTAAAGAATAAAGCTTAGTAGACTACTATCTTAGTATACGCGTTATTAGAAATAGAGTTAATAAAAAAGTATATTTTATTTATAACGTATATATTAAGTACGTAACTAAGTACTTTAACCTTTAAAATAGCATTTCTCCTTTAACTCTTCTTTTTTATAAGGATTTAAAAAAAAATAATAGTTAAGTATTAAAAAAAGAAATAAAAAACTACTAAAAAAAAGTTAACTACTTACTTTTTATAGTAATTATAATTAAACTTAATATTACGTTTATAGTAGTACTTCTTTTATAGTTTCTTACTAACCTAAGTACTACTTATATTATAGCTATAAACTAGTATATTTATTACTTAAGTGTAATATATTTTTTAGTAATTACCTTTAGAGGTGACCTAACAGCTTAAGCCCTCTATATTATAAGTAATATAAGCTTTATAGATAATAATAAAACTAAGTACTTATTATAAAGCTATATTATATTACTTTTTAAGGGTCCAATTTAGTAGTACATAATATAATAAAATATAGTTACTACTTCTACTACTAAAGTAGAGTTACTAAGCCTAAAATAAATAGTAAAAAAAACTATAGCTTTTAAGTATCTTTTTTATAGTATAGTACTTAACCTTAGGGAAGTTTAAAGTATATACTATAATAACTAATAAACTATATACTTAATTATAGAAAAAGGAAAATAAATATTAATATACTTATAATATATTAATATTTAAAATATATAGTTATACTAAAAGTATACTAAAAGTAGCTTTTAAGTTATTTTTTTACTAATAAATTAAATACTAGTAAATAGGCTTATAAAAAACCTTATATAAATTAAGTTTAAGTATTTCTACTTACTACTTAACCTTTATAATGTATATAGTATTATTAAAAAATTACAAAATATATAAGGTTAAAAAAAGAATTAATTAGGTTAAAGCCCTAGAGCTAAAACTTATTAACTACTTAACTAGGTAGAAAAAATAAAACTAGTAGGCCTTACTTAGAAAAGTATAGAAAAATTATACTCTATAGGGCCTAATAGTATATAATATATAGTTAACTAAAGAACTTATTAAAGTAATAGTTTAACAACTCTAAAAGCTACTTTATAACTATAGAACTAATTATATTAAAAAACACAGTTTATTAAGTAGTATATTTAAAGCGGGTAGCAGGTAGTTAACTATAAGCTAAACTACTAAAACTACTAACCCTAGTACCTATAAAGCGTATAGTAACCTCCTTACCCTTAGCTTTTTTTTTAACTAAATGCTCTTTTTTATTATCCTTATTCTTCTTTTTATACTTTTTTTCCTCCTCTTCTTCCTTAGTAGTAGTAAGGACCTTTACTTTAATCTTAGTAGTGTATAATAGAACTATATATATAATAGTATATATATTATTAAGCTCTTAATAATTAATTAATTATAAGTAAAATAAAATAAGAAATAGTTAAGACTTATAAAGTAAAAAGCCTTAATTTTAATTAGTATTTAGAGATACGATACTAAAGGGTAGATAGTAGGTATAATAGGAACGTACTTAGTAGAGCTATAGCTATTAAAGTACTATAGATAGCAGTTTTTAGTAGTATTAATATACTAGCTAGAGTTGTTATTATAAAGGGTAGTATTAATATATATAAAATAGGGGATTTTGTACTTTTTTACTTTTTTAAAGTTAAAGTTTTTAAGAGCTATATAAATAGTTAGCTATATATTAATAGTAAAAAGTAAATATTCTTACTCTTCTAGAGTATAAGCCTAGTAGGGCGTAGGATATACTTAGGCTCTTTAGCTTTTTTTTTACTCTTTTTTTACTCTTCTTTTTTTTCTTTCTTTTTTTCTTCTTTTTCTTTATTATTATCCTTATTATTACTTTCTTTTATATAAAAGAATACATTAATTAAGTACTTTAAAATAAATAAAAAATAAGATATACGTACTAAAGAGTTTAAAGGTAGTAGGGGTGGGTTTAGGGGTACTAGGGGTAGGCTTAGGGGAGACGGAGAGGGTAGGGATATTATTTTTATAAGTACTAGGGCGTTTAACACTATTATAGTTAATAGTTATAGAATTAATAATAGATTACTCTATTAAAAGTTAGTAATTAAGTACATAAAAAACAGCTCCTATATAGTAGAAAACGTACTAACGGAATTAAATATAATTAAATTTCTATAAAAGTAATTATTAGTATTGTTTTTAATACGTATTTAACTTTATTAATAATAAAAAAGTATATAAAAATAAGGCTATAAAAGGTAAAAATACTTATAGTTCTTATATTAAAACTAAAGAAGGGAAGAAAAATCTATAATTATAGTAGCTATAAGAAATTTACTATAGTATAGCTATTCCTAAGTAACTACGTTTAGAATTTTTAGATTTTATATTATACCTTTTATTTTTACTTAATTTTAAAACGATTTTTAGTAATACTTTTTCTAGAGCCTTTATAATATCCGTATATAGTAGAAGCATAGTGCGTAGTTTTTTAGGATTTTTTCTATAACATAAAATATATTTACAAAAATTAAATACAATAATACTAATATTTCCTTTATTTTATTTCTTAAAGAAAAAGAATAATAACTTATAAGCTTTTACTTATTAATTATTCTTTTAATATTTATTTATAATTAGGGGGTATATTATAAAGAAGCTTAACTACTAGCTACATAAGCTACTATTAGCTACAGGCCCCTTATATAATATAGTATACCCTATACCTATATCTAGTAGCTCTTTTTAAGCTTTCTTTTTTATAACCTTTAAGACACTTTATCTCATGCTCCCTATTGCTTGCTGTGTGCTCTGACTGGTGATAATTAGTAAATGTTTATTTTGACCTAGGCTAACTATAGCAAAGCTGACTATCTTCTGACTCTGTTGATATCTGGTGGTAGGCAATCTCCATTCAGATAGGGTGGGCAGGTATCGGCTGCCTTGCAAAGTTGCCTAGGTATTTATGGTCCTTGTTCTTGTGACTTGTCCTCGTTCTCATTCTCGTTCTCCTTGTTCTCGTTCTCGTTCTCGTTCTCACTAAAGAGGAGCTTTTCAAGCTACTGCCTCTTCTTCCGCTCCTCGTCGAGCTCCTTCTTCAGCTCGTCCACACGGTTGCTCAAACCCACCACCATCTGCAGTTGCGGCTTGCTTATCCTAGAGCTCCTGCGAGATGGTGACGGGGGCGCGGATGCGGGCAGGGCGACGATGACCGGTGGGGCCACAGGGACCGGGGAGACCAACAGTACCAGCAGGGCCAGCAGGACCTGGGCCGAGATCGATCGCTATTGATAGCGTATTATTAGTAACGATACATCGGAAGGGGAGATGAGGGACACTAAAGCTCACTTACACTTGATATTGACGTCGGTAGCCTTACTGCGCGACTTTAAAAACAGCCAAAGGCCTACTCATAAAAGAAATGAGTAGAGGCCACCTGGCAACTTAAGACCCATCGTGTGTGTATGTGTGTGTGTTTGTCTGTGTGTGTGATCTGGTCATTGATCACTTGTGGTGCGTTGTTCGAAGTAGAACTCGAACCATAGGAGGCAAGCAATCCAATGTAGCTTTTGAGATGGATATTCAGAGGGTTGGGGCACGAAGGTCCGAATGCACTGGGATGCTGAATGTGGTGACGCTGGTGATGTCTAGGGAAGAAGCTGCTGCTAGAAGCCTTGAGACAGGAGGAGGCCTAATGGAGCCTGCCGAGGCCTGGGAGTCACATGACCCATCTCATCAACACAAAGTTACAAAAAGCAGGTGCTATGGAAGCTGAGAAACGGAGGCAAGTGCCGGCCAAGCTATCTACCTAGGTAGGTGCCTACCTAAGGCAGAGTAAGTAGACTAGTATTAGCAGGACTGGTATGTTGGCTGTGACTTCCCAGTACCTACCTGCCCATCTAACAGTTACCTAGGTATCACATTAGAAGAGCCGCACAGTGTTTCTGGACGACGACGGACGACGGTGACGGACGACAGGGACGACAGTGACGGACGACAACGACGACAGAGCCCAGCGACGATAGTTGAGAGCAGTAAGCGTGACAGGGAAGTACAGGAACGACCCAATAGCAAAACTCTTTTATCACCTAATCGTCTTATATCCAGGTCCCCGGATAATGAATATCGAATACGACCTATCTAACTTTCTCAAAGTAGCTCTATAGGCCGGATTCACTGCAGGGACGAAGAAACGCCAAGACAGCCTTCAACTTGGTTTAGTCGAGTGATCAAGAATAGCAACAAAAGCCGGCATAAACCCGGCGAAATTGGCTAAGATGGGGAACTTCACTTTCCCATCACGCATGGGTAGGTAGTTGTGCCTCCGTCATGAAAAAGGTGGCACGATCTTGGGGGCCACGGGCCCGAGGTGCCGTTCTCGTGTTGGTGAAAGCGTCTTTTGCCTCTGTCCTGGTAGCTGCGCCCCTCGCTTAAATGTTTCTGTTTTATCACGTTGGCTCTACAGTTGGGGGCGGCTCTGCAACAACAGCGAACCAACCAGCCGAGGAAGGTACTGTTGGTTGAAGAACAAGCACCAACAGACCAACAAAAGATCCTCATTCTTGAGGCTCAATTACCCAAAGAAGCCTGTAACCCTGGAGGCTCCACCTCATGCGCTCCTTCGTTCGAAGCTTCGCCTCGACGTCTTCCGTTCTTGCCGAACCTGGAATAACACGCCTGGGCGACACGAGTCCAGTCTCGTTGTTTTCACAACTGAAATTTTTGGGCGCTGCGACACGCCTCTCGCTGCAATGCGTCTTAGTAAACTGGAAAGCTTCAATACGGGAGCGGATTGACCGACTCGGTTGGGTTTGCGGCTGGTCTCGGATGCATCGATCAATTGATGCGTCGTGCGGTCCGTCTTCAGACGTGATGCGACGCGGATTCTTCGCTCAGATTATCCTGTCAGGTCAAAAGTCGACTTCCCAGAGCGATGGCTCAACTTCTCGTGCTGGGTTATTGGGTTCCATCAGTAATCCGAGACGATTTTGGTAAAAAGGGACTTTGGTCTGATGGGCGTTTTCTCTGGACCCCAGAATTGAACGTGGAGCTAGGTGCTCGCAAGTCTCGGATATCCTCTCGTCTACTGCCGTAGGGGCGTAAACCCCGGTCCTGACCTTCACGCTGGGTGTTGTGAAGTTGAGACATCGTGAGATTGATGCATTTTGGTAACAACGTTGAGAAGTTAGATCTGGCTATATAAGCTCGCTTTGGTCCCCATCGAACTCATACTTTTCTCTCATCATCTCAGACAGCATCACCAGCATCTTCACCACCTACAACAAGACTCAAAACATCGCCAACAATCCAAACTCTTCAAGCACCTCGCTACTTCATTTCCCACATCTACAACATCTAAATCATCACAGCCACCACCACAACAGTCATCATGCAGTTCACCACCGCCCTCACCATCTTCATGGCCACCCTCGGCAGCGTCAACGCAGCAGTCGTCGAGCGCCGGTCCAAGGGCGGCCCGGACCCCCCGAGGCTCGAGGACCTCAAGAACTCCCCGCCTCGCCAGGACCAGAAGGACGGCGTCATCTGCGGGCCCGACAACCTCGTCAAGACCAAGGGCCTGAGCTGGCTCAGCCGCAGCCAGATCTCGGACGGCGCCTACTGGTACATCCACGACCTGCCGGGCAACGCCGTCCAGGACGCCGGCCCGGGGCGCTGCACCCGCATCTCCTGCGCCTGGGACACCGGCGTCTACTTCTGCAACGACAACGACCACCGCGTCGAGGTGTCCTGGAAGGACATCGCCACTTACGCCAACGACGCCGCCATGGTGTGCGGCAACGGGTTGCACCTGCCCAACGACGAGGGGTACGACCCGTATGGCAGGGACTTCTTCAACTTCAAGACCACCGTGGAGACGAGCGCCCAGAAGTTCAGCCCTGACGGCTGGAACGTCTTCATCCAGGGTGAGGATTGCTAGACGAGTGTGGACTGGAATGTTGCAAGAGATTCGGATGGCTACGGGTAGCTGAAGCACTGGGCTTCAGTATGCATTTGGATTCGGAGTTTGGGTTGTGTATTTCATAGAATTTGCCTTGCTTTTAGATCTCAATTAAAGAAGTTGAATCATTCAAATTCAACACCGATTGGCACAAGTGATTGTACTACAGCAGGGTCGGTTCATGGGAACTCGAGGTTGAAGTTGAATTGATCTGCTGACAAACGCATCACGAAACTAGAATTGGACCTTCGGTCAACATCGGAAAGTCTTCAGAGGCAGGGCTTCAGTTTTACTTTACTTGGCTTGGCAGTGTGATCTTGTGTAACAGGGAAAAAAAGAATGGAGAAGGACCTTTTAGTTTGACGACCAACAAGACATGGTGAGACACCGTATGGTTGGTATGTCGTGCGCCACTGAGGTGCTCAATTGGTTGCCTACCCTGGAGATCACTCTAAAAGGTCCTTGCAGTTTGTCTCTCTTTGCCGCTTGTCATTGGTGCCGGCCACATGCTTCTCATGCAGTGGACGCCTTTTTGGCCGCATTCAGCTTCGGTTCGCCAACATTGTTTGCATATCAAATCACCGCACCCCTATGCGCCGTATTTTATCTATCTCTTCCCAAACATATTCTGTATTATTCGAATTGCATTTTCCTCGTCATCTACCTTCCCTCTGGAGTGTCATTTCGTTGCTCCAATCAACTCACTCAACACACAACAATGGAGTCCACGTCAACCCTGCCACCATTCTTCGGCGCGATTGTGCCATCCAACTTCTCAATGCGCACGATGGCCAATAGGCTGTACGGGCTAACGAACCGCCATGCCCGTCAGATGAGTCGAATGCATAGCCCTGACAGTACAGGACCAGAAGGATCGCCGATAACATCCAATGGATCCGTCGTCACTCAACCCAAACGCCAAGAGGACTGGGGCATTCACGAAAAAACGATTAAGGACTTATACCTGGGAGAGAACTTGCCTCTTCATGAAGTTATAGAAGTCATGCGGAAACGCTATTTGTTCCACGCAACGTAAGTCCCTGGATGCTCTGCCGACTCGCCACGTGGACTAACCCCGTACTCTCAGGGAGAGAATGTATAAGCGACAGTTTTTGAAATGGAAGTGGAGGAAGTACAATGCCAAAGGCTTATGGGACAGTCACTTCAATGGAGATCAAGTCGAGACGCCCGCAAGTCGAACAAAGTGCAAGCGACCAGCACGACGAAAACAACTCAGTAGGATCACGACCAAAAACGGCAACGGCGACGCAAAAGGACGTCTTCGGGCCTCCTCTTACAGTCTTTTACTTCCAGGGACCTTCTCGCACGGAAACCGAACCGACTCGTGTATCTCCGAGCTTTTTATCAACCTGCGCGACCTGATCTGTGGAAACCATAGACGGGATCCAGGCTGGAGCGGAGGTGGGAGGTCTGTTCTCGCACCGAGGACAGGCCAGTATGTCGATAACCTCTTTTATCTTTCCAGCTATCTCTATGCGAAAGACGATCATCGCACCAGTGGCGCAGCCCTGCGCCGGGCATTTATCTTCCTCGAAGAACTCGTCAAGAAAGAGACGATAGACATTTATCGGGCACTTTTCTTCGACATTCCGTACAATGTCCCAGAAGCAGTTTTGGACATGTATTTTCGTCACATCTCCCGTCTTTTGTCCATCTCGCGAGCTAACGAGCCTATCACGAAGATGGCGATGCTGCTTGAGCGACTCATCGGTGAGGCTCGATGTCATCTCTTCTCGGCCCTCGGCCGCATGCATGACATAGAGGCCGACTTGTATGACGAGATTCGCGGTGAAAACGACTGGGACAGCCTAGGGGTCAGGTTCGAAGCGATCCTGCTGCGCAACCTCTGTGGCGCCAAATCGACGCAGGATCATACGCATTTCCTTGCGCGCTACGACGGTGTCCTGAAAGATGCCGCATCCTCTTGTGGGCCCTGTTCCCCTGAGGTATTGGTGGTGGAACACAGACAAGTGCTTGTGGCGATGGATCTCTCAGTTGAGTGTCGTGTCCAACACGAGCTCTGCGAGAGACATTATCGCCGCCTGCTCGATGCACGCGGTAGAGCGCCGCTCGAGCTTTGGAGTACAGAATCACTCTACCAGTTTTGCTGGGTTGCCTGGAGGCTGCAGGTCCTCGGGTCTCACACAGAGGAGGTACCACCAGACACTTGGTTTTTGGAACAAGCGATCGGCGCATGTCGTTGTGCTCTCGAAAAGGCCGGGTTTGAAGAGGCTTGTAGGGACAGGTCCTTGCTGTTTAGTCTGTTTGATTTCGGTAATTGTTGCGTAACCACCTTGCTTGAGCTCGGGAGGCAGCAGGAAGCGGAAGATTTGGGAGCATGTCTCGACTCTTGCGAACTCCTGCAGGAGCTATCAAGAGATATTACGGACAACCATGGACTGGCTGGATGAAGATTGACCATCCACACACATGCTCCAAGAGCGAATGCACAGACTTGGACTGCCAAACACAACAGTCGTGTTCTACCAAGAAAATAGAACGTATACAATATATAGCCACGTCGTCATCAGCTCATCTAGAGAGGGGCAGGCAATCCTACTCAGAGCCCAGTCGAAGGCAATGCCGAGCTCGGTCGAAGACAGTAAGACCGATGATCAATCACGTCGGCGAGATAAGAAATGACGATGTCCTTTGTGCTCTTTTGTTCTAAATGATTGATCTAAACCTCTGGGATATTCCTGCGGCAATAAGAACGAAGCAGAGACGGCAACAGAGGCAGTCGACAACAGAGACAGACGACGACAGAGACAGGCGACAACAGAAACAATGGCAGAGACAGACGAGGGTTGGAGGACTGAACAAAGTGCTATGGAGCTACAAGCCCCGACAGAGCATCAGTCACCATTTGAAAAGTTCGATCCTTGGGGGGAGATTCAAAAATACCCCAACTGTAGTCATTCAATGCCTAAGCCTACCTTACATCGCCAGACCCAAGCCGCGCCCGGCCGGAAACAAAACCCCACGCACCCCGGACAAAATACACAAAGTTTTGATCTCTTTATACACGGCTCTTCGTCTCTTCGGGCCCGTATTTCGCTCCTGCGCGGAGCCTCTCCCGAACCCCGTGAGTCAGTCTTCTCTTCTATTTTATTTCACCAACACTCCGCCATTCACCCCCTTCTCCTCTCTTCCTCCCCGGTCATTTCAGATGGAGTTCAGACATTACATGAAGCGCAAGCTTCCCGAGGGACCCCTCTCCACGAGGCCTTCGACTTCTCTTCTCACCGCGCGCAGGCACCTCCTCACCTCCGACAGGTCGATGCCACCGGGGTTGGAACCTTGGCCCACTGGGGGCAGGGATGCCTCGCACCTGCTCAGCAGATCCTTGACCCAGGCGCCAATGGCACCGTCACCCTTGACGGACGCGCCGCCGCGGCGCTTCACCTCACGCTGCCACGCGTCAACAGCAAACACGATGAGCTCGATGATACGGTTGCGGTTGTTGCCGCTGAAGCCGTAGTCTTGCGTGTCGAAAACGCTCTCGAGGACGCGGGTGACCATGTCGTGGGAAACGCCGAGGCTGAGGAAGAGCTGGACGGGCCAGGTAGGGTCGGCGCCGATCTCGGCATCTTGGTGGTACTCGACAGCATATCGGCAGATCTCGGGGAGAAGCACCGGCACCGGGAAGATGAAGCTGTCGAGAGATGTGCGGTGGGCGATGTTCTGGACCTTGACGGACACAGACTCGTATGGTGACGGCAGGACGGGAATGCCAGGACCAGCCTCCTCCATGCGCTCGACGGCTTCCTCGTGGATCTGCTCAATAAGGCTGACCCAGGTCTGGGAGATGGTGCTCGGGTTGCGGTAGTCGGCGCTGTGGTAGATCAACAAGCACAGGTCGTAGTAGTTTGCTTGGTCGGCGTATTGGTTGAAGAGCTAGTCGTCGGTTAGCCGGCTGCAGCAACTGCTGGGTACTACTTGACTTACGTCTGAGAGTGACAATATCTGACCATTGAGAGACTCTTCAATCTCCGCCTTCCGCTCTGGTGCAATACGGCTGTCGGCCTTGAGCCTCTCCAACAGATCGTCTTGGATGTTGGCGATGTCGAGGAGCTCGCTGACCTCGTGGGCCAGGACCTGCTGTTGTTGCCTGCCGACGCCAGCGGTCGCCACGTTGGCGTTGCCCTTGGCCTTGCTGAGAAGCACGATGCGGTCCTTGATGCCGAGTTGGAAATCGGAGTTGGCGAGGTCGGCCTGCACCTGAGCAGCCTCAAAGTACCTCTCGCGCTGCGTGTAGAACTTGCAAAGAAGCTCGGCGTGACCAGCGTTGGTCCTGGCAAGGCTCTGCAGATATGTGATGACGTGGGGCGACTCTATCGCCAGAATCCTGTCGGTCCATCCCTGTCCGATATACCACTCATAAAGGTCGAAGTGGAAGACCTCGTCGTCGGAATCGTTCACCACGCTGTAGGCTTCGAGGCGCTTGGTGCCGATCAGCGTAAGCCTGCCGTCGATTGTCTCGGGTTCCCTGCTGGAGGCGGCGTCCAAGTGCTGGAGAGCCTCGTGGATCAGTTCATAGCACTTCCTGCGTTCCGCGAAGGCGTTGGCCCGAGGATCATTAGCGGGCTTGCCGTCGTGGACCCATGAAAGGGCGGTGTTGCCTCTGTCCTTCTCGCGAGCGACGACCAAGCAGAGCTGGATTGCGCCAGCATAGTACTTGAGATCGATGTACTGGGAAACGGCGTTGTGAAGGTTGGAGAAGGAGAGAGCGGCAGCGACACGCTCAAAGAGTCTCAGACTCTCGTGGAGCAGGGTGCGTGACTGGTTGCTGTTCAGCGGTTGCTCGGACGCCCGCTTGAGTTGTTCCTGAGCCTTGAAGATGACGACGTCGTCGGGGCTGCAGAAGCTACCGCACCTCCTGCGCAGAGCATCGGCGACCGTCTCCACGTTCGATCCGCTCTCGATGTTGCGGTTGACAATAGACTTGACGAGGAGCTTGGCCAGGTCCTTTCCGGGAGCCTGAGAGAAAAGCTTCTCGTAGGTAAGTTCCTTGAGCTCCTGCTGCGCGGTACCATCAAGCCTAGTGAAGATATCGCTGACTCGCTCGTCGAACAGCATGAGAACGAAGGAGATACCCTCCGAGATGCTCTCCATGAGCTTCTGGAGCGCGTGCAGGGCCTGGTGCTCGGCCTGGAGAGCGACCTCCTCTTGCTTGCTGGCGACTCTCTGCAGGTCAGAGGGGCCCGACAGGCCTTGGATGAAGCTCTTGTTGGCATCGAGGAACCTGCGCAGGCGCTCGAGCTGCTCCTGAATCGACAAGAGCTTGCTGAGAGGCACCCTCGATCCTATCGTCACACCGCCAGACGGGCTGACAGCGGGTGCCACCACGTAGTTCTTCCAAAGGGTTCGGATGAGTCGGGTGATGTAAACGCAGAGGGCATCGTGTCTGGGAGAAAGGCGGACGGAGGTAGTGTTGAGTGGCGTGCCATCCGTCTCGGTGATGGACGGTTGTCCGCCGTAATCGACGAACACGGTGCGTGCGCGGTCCTCTGTCGCTTGGTCGATGGCGCGCGCGGCACCGGGTCGAGCATCTCCGCCATGTCCACACGCCACTGCCAAGGCACACGAAATGGTCTCGACACGACCGTAACGCTGAATGAACTTGCGGGTCTCCAACTCCAGACCTTCGTCACCTACTGACCCGCGGATAGCGGCAGCAAATGTGTCGACGAGTCGGCGGCGGCGGATGATGTGAACACCAGTATTTGTGAGAACGGCAAATTCTGTGGCAGGCTCGTCGAACTGAACCGCGAGCTCGTTTCCGAAACCGACGGGCTGCTTCGCGGCGGCGAAGGGTTTCGTGACCAAACCCACATCTTCGGCCCTGCTGCCAATATCGATCCAGTTGCCGTGTTCGTAGTACTTCAGCTGGGCAGACGAGGCGTTTGTCTTGATACGACCGGTCTCGGGAGCGGAGACGAAGAGCTGGTCGTTGTTGGGGTCGGACTCCTTGACCACGAAGTCCAAGAAATAGCCGGGAGCGAAGCGCGCACCCAGCCTGCTGATGGCAAGGGCCTTTGATGAAAAGTCGATAATGGAATCGCCAGCGCTGTTGGTGCCGGCCCGGGCGGGGTTTTCGGTCGGGGGAAACTTGATGAACTGGACCTGCATGCTCTGGGGTGGCGTGTTGGAGGACACACCGCCGATCATGTAGGAAGCAGAGCTCGTCGCGCTCAGAAACAGACGGCATCCGGTATTAGTGAGCGCCATGAGGTGAAGCTTCGATGCTTCTCGCGAAGGGATGGCGCTGATAGCGACGAACGTGGTGCGCTCATTGAGCAACGGAGATTGGGTGATCATGTGGGTGATGTCGCGGAGGCAGGCGTTTCTCTCCTTCTCGATGACCTTGGTGAGCTTGTTAGGCCCATCCATGTGGTATGTCCGGATGGTAGACCTGGTGGATAGAGTGTAAACGAGCTTGCGAGAATCGTCAATAACGATGCTCTGCAGACCCTCGGGGGACTTGTGCTGCCAGAAACCGCTCTGAAGAGTGACGACCGACGACCAACCGGGGTTGGTGTGGTTGATCTTTCCGCAGCGGTTCGAAAACCACTTCTCCTCCTGCTGGTAGTAAAGCTCGTGGATGTCGGTATCGTTGCTTCCGCCGAAGAAGATGCGGCCATCCGCAGTGCCAGCAATAACTCTGACGTCAGTGCCACGAAGAGGAAGGTTGAGCTTAGTGCTGTACAGCGAAACGGTCTTCGTTCCCGATGGGGTCGACGAAGCGGACAGGCCCAAGAGAATCATCTCGGACGAAGTCGCGACGACAAGAATGTGTGTAATCGTGTTGACGAAAATGCCCGGCTTGGGAGCGACGAGAGCGACGGCGTGGATCGTGTGCGGTTGGTCCTCGAAGCCGATAAGTTCGGGGTCGGGGTGGGTGTAGTCCCAGAGGAACAGCGAGTTGTCGATAACAACCCAGGCATGGTTGATCTCCGCGAACAGACCCATCAGCGTCTGGAGCTGGCCGGTGTTGTAGTGGCTGAAAACCTGGTTCGGGATCGGGTACATCTGCGTCTTGTGGAATGGCGCCCACGCCGAATCGAGGGTGCTGTAGTCATACTCGGAAGATGCGCCTGCTGTTCGGGGAGTCAGAAAATGCCATCAAAGAGGAGATGGCAGCAGCAGGAGAAAGCACTCACGCCTGCAGTAGGAATCAAGCTCTGGGTAATTCTCGTCGACTTGGAGAAACTGGTTGACCGCCTGTGCAGCTCTCGTAACGGGCGGGAGGTTCTGCTGCGAAGTCTGCGTCGACGAGGTCGAGACCAGACCGCCAGTCGTGCCTGCTGAAGAAACCGTCGCAGGAGCGAAGCCCGAAGATCCCACCAGGGCGCCGCTGGCGACGGTTGTCGACTGGCCCTGGGCACTGTCGCCCTCCGAGAACAAACGCCGCCTCACGACGTCGCTGTCGCCAGCAAATTTCGAAGGGGCAGGAGTGTTGAGAAAGGCGCCCGGCACCGGCCGCACGGGGGTCATCTGAGGGTACGACATTGTCGTCTAGCGCCGCGGTCGAAGGCTCGTCGGTTCGGATTCGGGCAGATGAAGGGCAAACGCGTCGCAAAGTTGCGGCCAGCAGAGGGCGAAGAGGCGGACGCGCTATGGAACCATCAACGGGCAATCGCAGGCCGTTGCTTCTTGCAATTGGAATTCTTCGATGGAATTACGGCGTTGGGGATGCAAATGGAGAGCTTGCGCAGCTCGTGCCGTAAAAATAAAGGTAAAACGAGCGGCGAGGGCTCTCGGTGTGGAAAGGTGAGGTGCAGGGCGGCGAGCCGTAAACAATTTCTGGAGGAGCTCGAAGAGGCTGGGCGGGCTGCACTTGGAATTTTCGCGCCTGGAGCCCAGGTGGTCCCACGCTAAGCCCAATCGGGACACAAGGCTGAACCTGACATTTCTGCCCATCGCGACAATGTTGCGAAATAATGGGACAAGATAGTATGATATTACAGAAAATGTCATTTGGCTTGATTATTCTATATTGTAACTTTTCCGATATACCATCCGTCAACCCCAACACCTTGCATCGCCCCCTCTATGCCGTTCCTCTTCGAAATCCCATGCATTATGGCTAGCTCTTTTGAGAGAGAGGCCAAACTGTGTTTGCATCTCCAACCTCAATTTTGGTAGCGTTTGATCGCCAAGTTTAGTTCTTCTTCGCGTCGCGGGCGGCCTTCCTGAGGGCACGGTTGCGAATGTCGGCGTGCATCTTCAGGTTGAAGGCCAGGGCCCACTCGTGAGCGACACCGATGGTGTTCTCCACAACCCACAGCATCAGAGCGTGCGTCCACCAAGGGGTGTAGGTGTAGGAGAAGTTCTGGTAGATGCCGGTGCCGACCTTGCTCAGCGCGGCGCGAACAAAGTTCCTCGGGTTGGGGATGGTGACGCTGGCACGGCGGATCTTGCTCATGGCGGTGGTGATAAGGTAGCTGACGACGAGCTGGACGTCGACGCCGTCGCTCTTGAGTTCTGCAGCGAGAGAGCTGCTCCAATGCTGAAGGAAGGCCTTGCTGCCGGAGTAGGTGGCCAGGTAGGGGGTGGGGATCCAGCCGGCGAAGGAGCCCATGGTCAGGATGAGACCCTTCTTACGCTTCTGCAAGATGGGGGCGACAACCTGGGTAGTCTTCAAGGTGCCGAGGCAGTTGATGGTGACAATGTTCTGGAGCTCGGCGCGGTCGGTCAGGAGGAAGGGGACGGGGATGCTGTGGCTGTGGCCGACGTTGTTGATCAGGATGCCGACGTCGAGGCCGTCAATGAGCTGAGCGAGGCGGTCGTAGTCGGCGTTGTCGTCGCGCGAGAAGTCCATGGCGAGGACCTTGACCTGAACCTTTCCGGAGAACTTGGCCTCGAGCTCGTGAGCAAGGGTCTCGAGCTTGGACTGCGTGCGGGAGACGAGGACGAGGTTGAAGCCCTTGCTGGCGAGCTGGTAGGCGTACTCCTTGCCAAGACCGTCGGATGCGCCGGTCACGACGGCCCAGGTACCGGGCTTGCCATACTTGCGGAGCTGTTGGGCGTATCGTCAGTGCCTTGATTGAGAACGAGAAGAGGAGAGGCGGGAATGCATACGCTAGTGCCGCTGAGCACGAAGACACCGAGAAGGAACTTGACGTAGCTCAAGGCCTTGGAGGTGAGGAAGAGGGCGCCGACGCTGGCCAGGACGAGCTGGACCGGCTGGGGCAGGTTTCCAATGTAATCCGTAATTCCCACCATCTTTGCAACGGAAGCTGGTCGGAGCTGAATGGTGACAAGAAGAGGGGACGTTGCTGGTATGTTTCGTCGCCCTTGGAAGATGCACAACCAAGCAGCTGCACGGACAAAATGTTGAGATGGGCGAAATGGCCAGCCACACCTCGGCACTCTTCCAAACGTTGAACGCCTCGGAGGGGCAAGAGCTTTGGCCAATGAAGGGCAGATGGGTCCTGGCCAGCCACATCTCGTGGACCGGCCAATTGCATGGAGCTGGAATCACTTTGGCAATTCGTATTCGGACTCTATGGGCCTACTCAGTCTTAGTGGGAGCAGAGGAAGCTTGGGCTTTATTTCGAAGCTCCCATTGAGAAAGCATCCCACGTTGACGTACGGCGTCGTTTCTCCTTTTTAAAAAATTCGACAACCCATTCCACGTGAACCGAAACTCAATTGGTCCCGTCCATCTCGAAATACCGCCACAATGGTCTCCGTCGCCGAGCTCCTCCCTCCCGCCAAGGGCATTCTGCCCTACTACATGCTCTTCGTTCGTCTCCAAAGCCCCCGGATGCGCACCGAGATCGCAGTGCTAACCCAGACCGCTCGCAGCTCTCCCTCCTCGCGATCGGAAACTCGGCGCAGAACTACCTGACGCTGCACTACTCGCGCCGCGTCTACAACGGGAAGTTCGTCCGCAACACCGCCCTGCCCCCGCGGTCCGACACGTTCAACCCCGAAGACTCGGTCAAGAAGTACGTCCCGGCGCCCGCCGGCGCGAAGGAGTCCGAGACCCTCGACCAGGGCACGCCGCTCGCCGCGCGCTGCTTCGGCACCTGGACCCTCCTGACGAGCGTCGTCCGCCTCTACTGCGCGTACCACCTGCACCACGCCCACATGTTCGACCTGGCTATCTGGACCTACGTTATCGCCCTTGGCCACTTCGCCAGCGAGCTGTTCGTCTTCAAGAGCATGACCTTTGGCGTCCCCCAGGCCTTCCCTTTCACACTGGCAACTGTCGCCTTGATCTGGATGCCCCAGGTCCGGAGCTTCTACGTCGACAGCCCTTAGATGTGACGGGAAGCAGTGATGGGGACTGGCGTGACGGCGAACGTCGGAGTTGGAGGACGATCCTCATCCCTCGACTTTGAGTAGATACTTGCATGGCGTCGTGGTTCACGCGTCTGTTGGGTCTGTAACATATAATATCTGATCAATAATGAAATCACCGACGCACATTAATAGTCCCAGGACGGGTCAGTTCAATTGTCAACACTTTTTACATACGCCATCTATGCTCTCTCCAAAATCAACGCTCCTTTGCTCCTACATCATCACATGGACTTGCGGTACAGCTCGCCGCCCATGGCCCGAAGCTTGGCGGCGGCTTGCTCGGGGGTAATGTCGCGCTGAGGCTCGGCCATCAGCTCGTAACCGACCAGGAACTTGCGAACGGTGGCCGATCGAAGCAGCGGCGGGTAGAAGTGCATGTGGAGGTAGCTGTTCTCGGCCTCCTCCTCGGTGGCATCGAGCGGCGCCTGGTGAATGCCGGAGCCTGCAACAGTCAGAATGATGGAGTCTCTCCCGGGGCGTCCAAGGTACTTACTGTAAGGGAAGTGCGTCTCGAAGAGGTTGTCGTATCTCCTTGCAACCTCCTGGATGGCCTCGGCAAACTGCACCCGCTCCTCCGCGCTCAGGTCCACCAAGGCGCGGACGTGCCTCTTGGGCAGGATAAGCACCTCGAACGGCCAGACTCCCCACCAGGGGCAGACGACGATGAAGCCGTCGTTCTCGAACACCGTGCGCTCCTTCTTCTCGATCTCGACCTTGACGTAGTCGCCCAACAGGTGGCGGCCGGCGTGCTCGCCGCGGTACTTGGCCATCTGCACGAGCTCGGTGCCGGGCTCCTCGGGCATGGTGGAGGTGGTCCAGACCTGGCAGTGCGGATGCGGGTTCGAGCAACCCATGGCGGCGCCCTTGTTCTCGAAGATCTGCATGTAGCGCAGCTGGTCGCGCGGCTTCGGGACGGTGCTCTCCGGGGTGGGCGCGGGAAGCTGCAGGGCGGCGGCGACCTTGGAGAGGGGGTTCGAGGCGGACAGGTGCGCGGCGTAGATCTGCGTCCAGACGTCGATGACGGGGGCGATCTCCTGGGTCGTCATGTCGGCGAGGGTGACGTGGTGCTTCTCGGAGAAGGTGAGGACGTAGCACTTGCCGGTGGCCGCTTCGGCACGGAGGAGGGTGGCGGCGAGATCTGCCATCGTGAGACGTCTGTAATACCACCAGAGCAATCATTGAGCTTACCATCGCTGCCTTCTTCCGGCTTGTACTCGGCCTGGTCTTCCTTGACGGCGCTGTAGTCGTTGACAAAGACGAAGGTGTTCTTGTAGTCGGGGTTCGAGTCGCCCGCGGCGCGAGGGTTGCGAGGACACAGGTAGCACTTTAACGGTCAGTCGCATCCTGCGCATCCTGCGAGATTGCGGTACTTGCCTTGGGATCGTACTCAGGCAGCTTCGTCACGGTTGGCTCCTCTTTCTGACCTCTGCTTCCCTTAGTCCAAGCCGCAAGATGGGCTCTTCAGACGACGCATGCTTACTGCCAGGGGCGCTTGGTCCGGTGAGGAGAGACCAGCAGCCAGGTGCCCTTGAGCGGGTTGTACCGGCGGTGGGAAATGTCGTCGAGAATCTTGTCAGGCATCGCGATGATTGGCGCCCCTCAATGCGAACGTGCTGAAGATGGCGGGGTAGTGTGGACAGACGGTAGGTGTTATGCGACTGAACGAATGTCGCAACTTCAACCAGGAACAGCCAAGAGATTGAAAGAGAAAAACTTCAGTAACCGTCGAGATTATTTAAGGAACCTCGTCGCTCTATTTTACCAATATGGTCAAGTACGAAACCGCGCAGGACTAAAGCCCTCTCGGCAGACCGCGGCCGAGGTTGACGAGGGGTGAGCTGCCACAAAACAGCTCACCCGGTGACGTCTGATCCCTGTCTCCGGGAAGTGACAGTGAAGAAATGCCCCGCGAACCCCACCATTGCAGAGGCGCGCCATTGCTCTGGCGGGCTCGATGCGCTGGAGGACGGTGTTAGCGGCGGAAAACTGGCGGAGAGCTTCCCGATCGCTTCCAGGGCGAACGAGCATGCCGTGGACTGCAGCGAATGGACGAAGGTCTAATCATTCTTGAAATTCGAGCTTCAGCATCGCAAAATCGCAATCGTCGCTACGACTCTACTCTCGCAGGTCGGCATATCATACCACGAACGTGGCAGAAACACTACGCGCTGAAGAAGGTTGCGTGCATGTGAAGAGAGGCCGGGCATTGGTCCGAGAATGACGGGGATGGCGGAGCCGGTTGGCCCAGATTTCTGGAGGTTGCAACTCAGGGTGCGAAGCTTATGTAATATGATCATCCATCAGCTCTCGAGCATTACCTCAGCAGTCACCTTTTCCCGGCTGGCCAATGCCTGTGCGGCCGGCTGCGGCAGCACTTCGGGTCAACAGTGGCTCCAGACTCCGCCATCCCCAGATTCCTTCCATCAGCCTGGCGTTGTTTCAATTCGATGGCGAACTGCGGAAAACGTTGATACCAACACGAGGCGGCAGACCACCGAAATCCATCAAAACAATCGACGATTATCGCTGCGGCATCGACAGCCACACCTGCATCATTCTACACGAACTCGCGCTACACGACGGTACCCTTTATGTCTTCCCGCGCACCGCGATAACTCACCCGTCGTCGGTTCAGCCTGAGCAGGGGCTGGCCTATTCGTACCCACAGCAGCACTAGGCGAAATGGGCGTCATCAGGAAGAAGACCGTCACGCGGGGTGGTGAAGGCGGCGTTAAGTACCACTGCGATATCTGCTCTGTCGACATCACATCAACGGTATGCTTTTTTACAACCTTGCTCCTCGCCCGGTTGTGGTCCATCGTCGCGGTGCTCCGGCGCATTGCTTGCTTGGCCGCGGCCACCGCACCCTCCGCAGAATCGCGCTAATGTCTCCTTTCTGTGCATGTAGGTTCGCATTCGATGCGCGCACACCGCCTGCAACGACTATGATCTCTGCGTCCAATGCTTCTCGCAGGGCAAGTCTAGCTCCAACCACAAGCCCGAAACACATCCCTACCGCGTCATCGAACAGAACTCCTTCCCCATATTCGATCGCGACTGGGGCGCAGACGAGGAACTGCTGCTGCTCGAAGGTGCAGAGATATACGGCCTGGGATCATGGGCAGACATCGCCGACCACATTGGTGGCTTCCGACATAAGGACGAAGTGCGGGACCACTACCTGAAAGTCTATGTAGACTCGCCGAGATTCCCGTTACCGAAGCGCTGCAGTCCGAGCGATAACGAGCTTGCCAACGAAATTTCTAGGGAGGATTTCCAGGCCAAGAAGAAGCGCAGGATCGAAGAGCGCAAGGAAGCGGCTAAGAACGCGCCGACGTTACAGCCCAAGACGAAACCGACCGCCTCCGTGCCGTCATGCCACGAGATCCAGGGCTACATGCCAGGTCGTCTGGAGTTCGAGACCGAATACGCCAACGAGGCCGAAGAAGCGGTGCAGCTCATGCAGTTCGATCCCGGTGACGGCCTGAACCCGAGGACAGGCGAGCTGGAGCCGGAGATGGAGCTGAAGCTCACGGTGATGGACATCTACAACTGCCGTCTGACGCAGCGTGTGGACAGGAAGAAGGTCGTTTTCGAGCACAACCTGCTGGAGTACCGCGAAAACACCAAGGTTGAGAAGAAGAGGAGCAAGGAAGAAAGGGACCTTCTCAATAAGGCGAAGCCCTTTGCCAGGATGATGAACCACGACGACTTTGAGAGCCTGTGCCAGGGCCTCATCGACGAGCTCAACCTGCGCCAGGCCATCACGCAACTCCAAGAGTGGCGAAACATGCGGATAGGCGACCTGCGCAGCGGAGAAAAGTACGAGACAGAAAGGGCGCAGAGGGCGCAAAAGGCAGTTCCCATGGGCTCCATGGATAGGGAACGCATGGCGTCGGCCCAGCGATCCAAGGCAGCGGCCGTGCCCGACCCCCCGAGCGGCGCCGCGCTCCTCGTCGCGCCCGAGCTGCCCATACGGTCTGCCGCGACGCCAAACGGCACCAATGGCGCTGCCGCCAACGGAGACAGCAAGCCGCAGACCAACGGCAACGTCAACGGCGCGTCCACGAACGGCACCGTCATCGTCGCGAACGGCAGCGGGAACGGCCCGACGGGCCCCGTCACACGGCAGAAGTACATGGCACAGGCGCTGCCGGGCGTCACGCCGCTGCAGCTCACGCAAGAGGCCGCGCCGGACCTGCACCTCCTCACGCCCGAGGAGGCGAAGCTCTGCGAGGTCGTGCGGCTGCAGCCGAAGCCGTACCTGATGATCAAGGAGCAGATCCTGAAGGAGGCGCTCAAGACGAACGGCACCCTCAAGAAGAAGCAGGCCAAGGAGATTTGCCGGCTGGACTCGCAGAAGGGCGGGCGCATATTCGAGTTCTTCATCAACGCGGGATGGGTCGGTAGGGCATGACCGCCGTCGCGAGGGTGTTCAAATGCTTAGCTCGGGAGTCTCGTCAAGGTGGTGGGCAGCCGGGGGTGTTCTTTTTTTGGAGTATCGGGGAGGGGTTCGCGTTTGAAATTCGTAACATGATTATCCAGTGTATAAAGATACCAATCAAACGGGCGTCAACGTCGGCGCATGATCTTTTCCCACCATATCCAGCGTGCGTCATCGAGGGGCTGTGTTTGTGTGGTTTTTCCCCTTCAGGAGGTACGACTTCAAGATCTAATTTCGAGCGCTATTCTTACTCAGCAGACAGTCTTGCGTGGCATCACCATGCGTCTGCGGTGAAGAAGCCGAGAAATATTGCATCTTTTTGTCACGATTCAATCGTCTTCCGACAGCGGAGATGGGAGGCTGTGCTGCTTGTGGATCATCCCATCTGTTTACGTGCAGATCAGCCGCCTAAACTCAATGCCCATGCCCTGTAAACATACTTTTTCCGTTATTAAAACGTCCCGGGATGGGAGCTTTGGCCACAGCTTGACTTGGTCACGGAGCACAAGCGAGCCGGGGTAGAAAATGTCATGAGATAGGTGATCAACCGGGTATATTATTATTTCCTCCTCTCAGCAACTCTGCTGAGTGATAATTACAGAAGCTTTTGCCATATTACACCAACGTGAACGAGGTCGTGACTCTCGTGACAGGTATCCTGATGGTTCGTAACGCATCCAGAGCTGTTTACAGCATCACGGCGCCGACGATACCGGCAGCGGCGGCGGCGGCAGCCATGACCATGCCAGTCTCCCTCGGCGCGGCGTTGAACGAGGTGTTGGTCTGCTCAGCGCCGCTCGCAGTGGCGTCAGTGCCGGTGGCGGCGGCGGTGGTCTCCTCGGCGTCGTCCGTCTCGCTCGAGGAGGGCGCGACGGTGACGGTCGCGGTGGAGCTGGCCTCGGAGACGACGCCGGTGACGGTGCTCACGGCGGTGGGGGTCACGGTGACGGTGGCGCTCGCGCCGCTGGTGAAGGGGGCCCAGGCGGTGGAGCAGATGGCGTCGCCGCCCAGCTGGTCGACGACCTCGGAGAAGATGGGCACGTCGCTGCAGGCGGAGTACATGGAGCGCAGGGCGGTGATGTGCTTGTCCTGCCAGCTCTGGACGGCGGCCGAGTAGGACGTGATGACCTGGCCGACGGAGCCCGTGATGAGGGGGAAGTCGCAGGCGTCGGTGACGGTGGGGATGTCGACGTAGTCGGTGGCCGTGAGGAGCTGGGTCGGCGGGAGGGGGAAGTCGGCGGTGATGGAGGTGTGGGCGCCGGCGACGGAGAGGCACTCCTCGGTGTCGTCGCGGGCGGCGAGGCCGTGGGTGCTGTCGAGGGCGCGGGCGTACTTCTGCGGGAGGCTGCCCGAGAGGTCGGTGATGGCGAGGGCGCCGGTGACGGAGGCGAGGAGGACGAGCTTGGACTGCATCTTGGCTGTTTTGGGACTTGGAGGAAAGAGGAGACTAGTGAAAGTTCTTCTTGTGATTTGCTTGAGGAGTCGGTGATGGTGTTGACGATGGAGACAGCGCGGGCTGGAGAAAAACTAGAATAGCAAGAGCTCTTTCGGCGTGGGCAGCTTGCCTTTTAATCAACATTAGAAAACAGGGAGCCAACAGAGAGACAGCATAGACACACCCTTGCCAGTCTGCCTATTCGTTCACCGGGCGGTAAGTCCTGATCCATTCACCTGCACGTCTCCGTGGTGTGGCCAAGATATGGCTGTTCAGGACGGCCTCAATTTCGTTTGGTCACTAGGCGCTGCACCCCTGAATCGCCCTGGAGCAGTGGGCCAATACACACTAGAGCCATCCTGGGCCTCTGCTGCCTAGGCCGTGATGCAATGATCGGCCTGGCATTGCCGTTGGCATCGGGCGGCTGGACCCCGGACGGTGTTTGTCGAACGAGTGATAGTTGGGACGAATTTGTTCGAGGTCATTTGTTTGGTCGAAGGCGCTGCTCGCCGGCCTGTTTTCGTGACACCTGAGGCCTGAAGGAAGCTGTTCCCATGGGCCTCAGTCTGCGGATAACGCGCCGTGGACGCGGTGCATGATGCTGTGCCTTACAGACGCAGGTAGCCTTATTACACCCGTCTCAAGGTCGCAGCCCTCGATACGTTATCGGTACTCAGTACTGGTACCGACCTCTGGTCTGCGCTGGGACAGTGGGCCTACCAAAGTCCCTATGACCTCTGTCTACTCTGGCTTTGCCAGTCTGTACCCAGTGTAGTGGTGATCTGACGAATGGAAACACTCCGAGGCGGGAGATTGCGCGAGCCTCCACAGTATTGGACGAGAAGACGCCATGTGATTTGCTGAGGCAGACGTGGACCGGGGCGCACTGCAGTGGGTTCATATTGGCGTGTGGGTGTTTTCTTTTCTCCAGTGTCCTCGCCAACGGGGTTTCCGAAGTTCCAACTCGAACTCCAGCTTTCTCCAGTGTTTGTTTGTACGTTCTTCTCCGTGGCGGTTGTTTCAGAGAGGACGTGGATCTTTAACGGAGACGGACGGGGCAGACGGTCATGTGCGACGCTGTTGGTCGCCCGACGAATATGTGTCGGTAAGGCTCGGCTGAGCTCAACCACCCTTGGCAGCTTGGGTATGCCCGGATGGCAATAAGGAACGATGTGCTGTTGCTCCATTGGCGTACTGTCTTGACTATTCTCTGCCTCCTTGGAGTCCTTGGGGCGGGTTAAAAACGCAGTGAAGTGTCAAAAAATGAGGCGAGCGCGAGAAAAAAACGCGCTGTCGTTGCCTCATACCTAGGATCGGTCCTCAATTCCTAAAGGTACCTATATGGTGTACCTACAAATCGATGCATATAGTATGTGTGGAGTTGCCCACTATATGCATATTATGTAATAGACTGAGCAATTTTCGATACAGCTAGCGACTATCGCGTTCGCGTTACTCAATATGAGCACTGCCTCGCTCGCGGTACGTCGGCCCAGCATTAGTGCTGACGGCGGGCAATTTTCCTCTCTCCTGCCTCCCTTCTGTCCCGCTCGGCAGGATCTTGGCCGCCCATTTCGCTTCCACCCGCTTTCCTTCCCTTGCGTTTGGCGTTGCGTCATTCGAGACACTGCCGTGTGGACTCCGCCGGGTGCGCTGACGTCGCTGTACGCCACGCCACGACTGCATGCTCTGGGAGGAGTAGGTAGGTACCCAGAGCCAGAGGAGACATCTCACGCATGTTTGCTTGACGAATTTTCTGGTTCGCACAATGTTTAGAGGAAAGAAAAATGATACAGCTTCGTCCACCTATGCTGAAGATATCGTAGGTCCGGGGCGATAGGGCCATTGAGACAGTCAGTTGATGCCTTCTTTTCTTGGGCGTTAAGGGGAATAGCACCTCCGAGCCGCGTTCGAATCCTGGGAGTATTGAGTTGTAGGCCTTACCTTTGCGCGGGTCAAAAGTTCCAAGGCTACGATGACTAAACAGACGGTCCTTTTCGCTCGAGTAATTAGGGCCAACTGACAGGCCTTCCACGATTCGATAACATCACGACGTCCCTCAACGCTAATGAAGTTTCGCATGTAACCCATTGGTGATGCACAGACCGGCATCGCAGGCAACCATTCAGAAGGTTGGGAGCACGTGCTGTATCGTCTGAACCCTTGAGCACAGTCCAGTAGAGACGGTCAGAATTAGACCATAACGGAGATATCAGTCAGCAGAGACAGAGCCTCGGGTGTTGTTTGAACCTTCAACTCGGCACTGCCCTCTTTGTAAAAGAACATAAGAAAAGCACTGCCCTCGTCTCGCAGCATAGCCAACCAAAACTCAAAGACACCACTCGGTAATTATCAGACTACCTATCAGGCTTTTACACTGCACAGTTACAACCCATTCGGCACTCACCTGCCATCCACGTCGCCCCCTCCCCTGCGGTGTGGCATGCGGGATGTGCCGATCGTCTCACTCAGCCTGCATTCCCGGGACTCATCTCTTCCCGGTAAAGAAGGCAGCCCGACGCTGGCTCGCCGTAGCCTGCCTCAACCAACTAACGCACAGAAGAAGCCAAGCCCGACATCCCCAATTAGCAACTAGGTGGTGTAGCTTCCCCCGCGTGGCGTGTAAGCCACCCACTGGCCACTGCCGTTTATCCCTCCCGGCCATTCGTCGCTGGTGTTGCTAGTGCTCGTAGTAGGGCTGACATGGCGTCCTCCGGATCCCACCAACCTTAATCCTTTATTCGAATCCTGACGAGCCGGTGATACCAGGTAGGTGACAGCCAGCAGCGACAGCAGGCTGCGGAGGGAGAATCCATGCTGACATCCATCACCTCCCTGCGAAGCCGACGTCAGAGGATCCGCGGTAGTCCGGCGGAGGGGCGGGGTTGATCTCGAGGGAAATGATGTTTATAATGTGAGGCTCTTCCGGGAGGGACCGCTAGGGCACCGCTTCCGGTTCTCTCTCCTAGCCATTCCAGACGCAAATCAAACACTATGAAGAACTTGACCCGATCTGCGGCCCTTCTTGGCGGCCTCTTCGCCTCGTTGGCGCAGGCCCACGTGGCCATCACCTACCCCGGATGGAGAGGCAACAACATCCTCACCAACGACACGTTCCCCTTCGGCATGCAGTTCTCATACCCATGTACGTCCCATCACGACGGAACATCCACCGACTGAGCTGATCTGAACTGACATCCCCCTCCAGGCGGCGGCCTCGACGTGACGCAGAACCGCACCACCTGGCCCCTCGAGGGCGGCGCCCTCGCGATCCAGCCCGGCTTCAACCGCGGCCACGAGAGCGCCCTGATGTACGTCAACATCGGCCTCGGCGAGGACCCGGCCAACTACACCACCGTCATGGTGCCCATGTTCCACCTCACGGGGCCGACGAACGAGGCCTACGAGGGCACCTTCTGTCTCCCGCGCGTGCCGCTCCCGCAGAGGGTCCAGCCGAAGGAGGGTGACCTGGCGACGATCCAGGTCGTGCAGGCCACCGTCCACGGGGGCGCTCTCTACAGCGTGAGTGAAATGGCCTCTGGTGATGATGCTTGTGGCTGACTTGAGAGATAGTGTGCGGACATCATCTTCACCGGCAACCAGTCCAACATCACGGACGTGACGGAGCAGAACTGCTTCAACTCGACGGGCCTCCGGATCGAGGCCGCGCGCATCATGACGGACTCCGATCCCATCACTAACCCTCCGGGGCCGCCCGTGACGACGGCGCCGCCCGCGAGTGCCGCGTCCAGGATGCTGGCTCCGGTGCCGGGACTGCTCGCCCTGGCGCTCTTGATCTAAGGATCGGATGCTCTTCGTGTCTTTGGGTGAGGGTTATGGTTCTACAACGAGGATTCGTTAGTGATTTGCTCGGCGTCTCGGAAGGGGGATTTGGCGTTTTGGGACTTCTGGAGGCAAAGGGAACATAAAAAGTGGGCTCGTAGATTGATACCGCGGGCAAAATCGAACTCTTTTTGGATAATGCTGCATCGACTTGTCTGAATATGTGAGACTGTCATTCGGGCGATCAGTGATCCAGCTTCACCGGTATCGACCTCCAGTACTCGATGGCCTCCCTTCTGATGTTGTCCAACTCGTTCCACGTCCCGTTCGGGCTGACCTTGACCTGCCACCCCAGCCCCTCGGATCCGGCCTCGGTGTACTCCTTCCACTCTGCGGCCCCCTCCGCCCTGTGCGTGTTCGGGTCGCCGCCGACGACGAAGCTGGCGTAGTACCCAACAAGAACCGACCCCACCGGCGGGTACTGGGCGCCCGGCTCGGCCCAGGCGTACGGGACGTCGGCGCCGTGCGAGATGCCGAGGTACGACGCGGCGCTGTTGTTCGTGTTCCAGTGCATCTTCCACACGGGCACGTCCGCGGCCGCCAGGCGCGCCGCGATCTCCTGGGCGGCGCTGATGTAGGTCGAGTCGCCGTACGCGTCGCTCAGGCGCGAGAACTGCGCCGCCTGGCCGCGGGAGTCGGCGTAAGGGGAGCCGGGCGCCTGCGGGTCCGGGTAGAGGCGGTTGAAGACCTCGCGGTCGGCGGCGGCGTCGAGGCGCGGGTACAGGTTGGACATCCAGGCCCAGGCCTCGTCGTCCGTGGTCAGGTTCTGCGGGGTGAAGCTGCTGCCCTCGTCGGTGATCCAGGACACCAGGGCGGGCACGTGATTCCAGGAGCCGGAGTCCCAGGTCTCGGAGGGAAGGCGGGGGATGACGACCGCACCTGCCGTTCGGGAAGGTTAGCAGCAGTACACGTGACTTGGATTTTACTGGGGGTCTGGAGGAAAGAGCAAGTAGAGGACTTACCCGAGACGGGCTGGAAGGGGTGAGTGCCGGCCCAGTAGTACTCGGACAGCATGTCAGTGGCCGTCGACTCGAGCAGCGTGACGTCCACCTGCCTCAGGCACTTCAGCACGGCGTCCGCACCCTCCTGACCAGCGCAACCGACTCTCTCGAGGTACTGCTCGTACTGCCTAACGGTGAGCGCATTCGACACCAGCGGGAAAGAGCGCCCGGTAGGACCACCTGACTGGAAAATGGCCCGCTGGAACAGCTCCTCGCCGTCCGCGAACTGGTTCTGGTAGTGGAAGCCGACGGAGTGCGCGCCGGCCGACTTGCCGCCGAGGGTGACGCGCGCCGGGTCTCCGCCGAAGGCCGAGATGTGCTTGTTGACGAAGCGGAGCAGTTGCTGCTGGTCCTGGAGGCCCAGGTTGACCTGGTCGAGGTCTGCGAGGAGGGGCGAGGCGAGGAAGCCGAGGGCAGCGAGCTAAGTTGTGACGAATTGTTAGTGGCCACGGCAATGCTGAAACGATACTGGTTAAAACAGATCATCGACGTACCCGGTAGTTAAACGTCACGACCATTACAGGCTCAGGCGAAGAGGCCACGAACGAAGCACCATCGAAGATGATTCCAGCGCCGTTACGGAACAGTCCCTAAGTATACGTCAGCTCGAAGTCCTTGTCCCGGGAAATCCCCGCAGCTCGAGGTGCTCGAAGCAAACTTACACCGTGAATCCAAATCAGAACCGGCAGCTTCTGCTCGGGGTCCGCCCCTGCGGGCCTGTAAACGTTCATGTTCAGGCAGTCCTCGCCGTACTCGAACGGGGTCTTGATAGTCGCGAGGTTGGAGTTGCCCGGCTGCTGGATGCAGACAGGGCCGTAGGACTTCGCGTCCTTTGTCCCGTTGAATGGCGCGGGCCATCCCACTGCAGCGAAGCGCAGGTCCCCAACCGGCTGGGCGGCATAGTCGACTCCATACCACACATCAACGGGCTTCGCGAGGGGGTATCCGGACGTCGTCGTGTTGACCGTCGATCCGGCGAACGAGCCGTAGGAGGGGATGGTGACTGTGAGGGGGTCTGAGGGGACGGGAGCTGCGAAGGAGAGCGATGCCAGGAGTGACACGAGCATGTTGGCCTTGGGCCACGAAACCGGGGAAGGGGCCATGGTGGTGAATCCAAGGGTGAGTCTCGACCTCAGAACGTGCAAGACCTGGGCTGGCGTCAAAGATAGACAGGACGAAAACCCTAAATAGTCCCTGAGAAACGGTATGGCACATCTTTTGAAGAGCCGGCGCCAAGACGATGGTCCATCGGTGAAATACCGGCTGGCAACCTCATCAATGCTACACTGTCATCACGATAACCCCCACAGGTCCCACCGCTTTGAAGAAGACCCCGCATCGACGACTAATGGCGTAAACTTGGTCTGAATGAGGCAATTCATGAAGTTTTTTGCGGCGTTTGTTCACGAGACTTGCGGTGTGGAGGAAGATGGTCATGGGAGGTCAACATCGCTTGAAGAGGTTGTCCCATTCCTGTCATCTTCCAGATCAGCCTGAAAGACTTCAACCGAATTCATATTCCTCCCAGCACTATTTTCGATCTGACGCCAAGACGCCACCAATGGGAAACGCAGGGGTCCATCCTTGGGACCAGAGCGACTGTGACGTTTTTGCCCACTCCGACGGGGCGGTCAGGATGGATGCAGGCAATATCGATTTCCCCCATGAGCGGAAGGAAGAACGGGAGGCGTTCTTGTCGGTCTAGGTCCGAGGAGGAGGGCGCCCTACTCGGGAGTCGGGGGGAGAGTAGGGGGAGCACGTATCATGGGAATTAGGAAAAACGTCAAGCGTGGGGCATCCGGGGAAATTGCATGGGGAAGGGTCACATGGCGCAACGAGCAGATGCCGGTACCGGCCGCTCATGACTAGCAGTCAACTTCTTCCTTGTCCGTCTCCAAGAATTGAGTTGTTTGTGTTTCTCATTATGTGTTTCGTCCACTTGTAGGTACAACAGAGAAAAAACGGGCCAGAAGAACAATTAGCTTAAGTAGACCAAGAATTGACAAGGGGAAAAGACAATGACAGAAATACAAATGACAACGTTTAGGAAGAAAAATGGGCAACAGAGAAGGACAACAAAGACGAACATAAGAGGGACAAACAGCAAAGAAGAACGCACGTCAACAATACCTTAGCACGACCTCTGGAACAGTAGTTCCGCTGTTTCTGTTCTCCTGGATCCGTTTCTTCGAAGTACTTACTGATAGTCATGCCTAAGTTGATTTGGACCTGAATGTTAAAGTGAGGTGGATCACCGGAAGTTTTCTACACAACTGAAGCTCAAGACCAGGTCTTCAGACCCACATTACTTAAAAGTACCTAGTAGTTACTTACACTTTGAACGTCGAAATGGCAGTCAGCGTCTGAGAAGATTCTGTATGGAGGTTTAGGATGGCCGAAATGCGTCGCAATAGACGATTGAAGTTTGCTTCATGTAGCGTCACGTGATTTGCAACGCCTACTGGTGCGCGGTTGGAAGAGACACAAGGTTCTCATTTGCCCAACAACATTTCCACCGATTTGGAACAAGAGAGAAGGTTTTTCTCTCGCTTTCCTCAATAACCAAAATTGAGCACCTCTGCCTCGTCGCGTGGTCTTGCATTTTTGAATCTGAGAGAAGCAACACACAGTCGAAACTCATTTCTTTCCCAGCCGCGGTCGCACCCGGCCACCTCTTTCCGCCTTTTCGTCCCGCACATTATTCGCACCGTCGACTTTCTTCCTGGACCATAACTTTTACAACCACTGTTTCAGGTTCACGGCAGCATAATTCTGTCATGGGCGAACAAATGACCAAGCCGACACCAGATGTGTCGGGCCTCAAATGGGTGCGCACCCTCTGGGGCGGCCTAGAGCCGAGGTGGACATTCGAACCAGATATCACGGCTGTGAGGGATGTGGTGAAGCGCACGCTCGGCTTCCAGGGCCCTTGCAGCGTCGAATTTCTGGCCCAGGGCGCTTTCAACAAACTCTATGTCGTCGAACACGCCGACGAGGAGGTCGTGGCACGGGTCACGCTGCCCGTCGATCCAAAGTGGAAGACTCTGAGCGAGGTCGCGACACTACGATGGGTTCAAGAGAACACGAGCTTGACGGTCCCGGGTGTGCTGAGTTACTCTGCCAACCGAACAAATCCCATTGGCTTCGAATGGATTATCATGGACAAGGTCCCGGGAAAGCCCCTGGCTGATGTATGGAAGGAGGTCCCGTTCTCGGCGAAGGAGCAGCTCGTTCGTGAGATCGCCAAGTTCTGCTCCGACACCTTCGCCCACCAATTTCGGGGAATCGGCAGCATTTTCCCCCGTACAACCGCAGCTCCAAATCAAGGAGAATATGATTCAGTGACGAAGAATAATTCAGGGATTAACGACGACAACGATGAAGCTCCGTTCGCACCTGGGTTCACAGTCCAGAGACTGGTTTCCTCGGCGTTTTTCGACGAGAATCCGCAGCCGGATGTTTCTCGTGGGCCATTCGCATCCAGCGGAGAGTGGTTATCAGCTCGACTGGATCTCATAGAGCTCCAATGCGCCGAGCGTCTGAGACGGCGCCGGAAAGCCGCTGCGGAGTCGATGGACAAAGAAGATGGCGAAGGTTTCGAGGACGACGATGAGGATGACGAGGACGAGGAGGAGCTCGAGAAGATTCTGGGCGTCGTTCAAAGACTTCGCCGCCACCTTGCAGATTTCTTTCCTGCACGGGGACCCGGGTCCGAGCCCGAGCCCACCGTTCTTTTCCACGACGACATGAACTCCCACAATATCTTGGTCGATGAAAGGGGAGAACTCACCGCCGTCGTGGACTGGGAGTGCGTCTCCGCCCTGCCTTTGCACGTTGCTTGCGAGTACCCACCGTTCATACAAAGCAAACCGAACGACGTCGAGCCGATCAAGAGCCGATACAAGCACGACGAGAACGGCGAAGTTGCGGAGCTCTTCTGGGAGCACCTGGAGCATTACGAGAAAACTCAGTTGAGGAGATTGTTTCTTGCCGAGATGGAGACGCTGCAGCCCGACTGGGTTGCCACGTACAAATCGAGCGAACGCCAACGAGACTTTGATTTGGCGGTCGCTTCTTGCGATGATGGGCTCATGACACAGAGGATCATACGATGGCTCGATGACTTAGAGTCGGGGGTGGAAGGGGTACGAGGCCTTCAGTATCGGATAGACAACGCGCTTTTCTGAGACGGCATTCGGACTCCTCTGCGTTCCAATACTTAGGTACGCTGTGTGTTCTTTCTTAGGTAGATTGATTGCAGCGTCCAAATCTTGCCCTTGAAGACAAAATTAACTTGCAATACCACATAGCCAGCGGTCCTTCCCCTTCTATCTAGACTTTTTGAGATGCTGAATTTCAATGCGACCCGAGAGAGCTTTAGACCCTTCATGAACTTTCCCCGATATTGGCCGCTGGAGCTAGACCTCACAGGCAGTACAACCCATATCAGATTCAAGAGACTATCAGATTGCTTCGCCATAGGCGGTATTGCCACATCTTGTCCGTTTTCCCCTGCTATTTACCCGTGAGACCTCATGCTATCTAGGGCGTGTCATTTTGTCATCATACGAACACGGGTGTTGAAGATCCAAGTGGCGGCGATAGAGCTAAGCGACGGCAATAAAGGGCAACGAGAATACCTGAGACAACAGACTGAGTTGCTCATAGAGCGCATTAAAGGCATTACGCGCTGCGCTTGTTTCTCTTGATACATCTCACTGGCCGAGAGCGTGGCCAGCCAGATGACAGTGCCCGAATAGCATGAATCTCAAATGGAGCAATTTGTGTAATCAATCTGTGAAGATTTCCCATCTACTACTCTCTATTCATCATGAATGGACAACCCCCGCTCTTCTTGTCGATGGCGAAGCCGCTGTGTACGCGACTGAGCTCCTCGGGAGCAACGTGTGCCTCCTCGGCCACGGCCGAGTCTAGCCGGGCTTCCGGCTCCAGCTTGCGGTTCATGGGCTCCTTCCTCGCGACCCCGTTTGGAGCAATTTGGTGGAACATCTGCAATGAGTCGAACCACGTGTCGACCGCCTGCAGCCGAAGCTTGTCGTCTACCCTCGCGACGGTCATCCCCAGGATATCGATGGGACCCCCGTGTGCTTTGGCTGTGACCTTTTCTCCTTTGCTAAAGCTGGCGTCAGGATCTAAAGAATCACGAGACAAGAGGAGAGAAAAAATGGATGAGACTCACTCGTTGAAGCCAACGTAGTCCTCCTTCATGACGCCCCAGTGACGCCACTTGAAGGCGATGCAAGGCGGGCCGCTGTAGACCTCGAGCACCTCCCAGGCGAAGGTGGGCATCATGCGCTTGAAGGTCTTGTGGCTTGAGGCGAAGTCGGAGTGCTCCGGGGAGTAGTACTCGTTGGCCGAGATGACGGCGTTGTAGGTGCCGACGCGGAGCATGTGCTCTCCCGTCTGCGGGGGGCCGCCGTTGACGGAGAAGGTGTAGTTCGCATGGTCCACCGTGCGCCAGTCCGAGAGTCGCGTCTTGAACGAGGCCTCAACCTCCCAGTTCTTGACCAGGTTCTCGACGATTTCTTCCAGGCTCCCGGCGGCGTGGTTCATTTTCCTTCCTAAGGGAGTGGTTAGCCGGGATATTGAGCGGATCGTGGGACGAACTTACCTTCTCTCCAGACCTTGCGGGTTTTCGTGTAGTCTGGCGCCCTGCCGTACCTCCACTGAACGCCCTCGTCGCCAAAGACGGCGTTGGGAGACGTGACAAAGTCCGGCAGCGACGGCGAAGGCGCCACAGTGGGCTGAGCCTTGCGATCCTGGGCGTCCACGATAACCATTGTGGCGAGCTTTGGGTTCGGACGAAGGAGGACTAGAAGGGGGTCTGAGATGAAAGGCGTTTTCCCGCCTCTAATATTTGGTTCCTCTGAAAGGGGGCACTGGGGTCTTGAGATTCACCTGAATCTCACTCACTCGCTCTGTTGTCTCTGGTCGCACGAGACGGTCTGAGACTGAGAAAATGTCTTGGGCACGCGTGGGAAAAGAAACAAGAAAGAAAAAAGGAGGGAAAAGGGGGAGAGACAGACGGGGTGATACAAGTATTCCCGCAATATTCCAGATTCACTCACAACCCCAGCCGGCCGGTGGGTGCTGGTGGCAACCTGAGCACCTCCTTCCTGATCCTTTATCGGCGGGATCACGGCCGCGCAATTCCGTCCCGAAACGTAAAACGCGGCGGAGGGAAACCAAGCTGCGTCCAGGGGGCGACCTCCTGCGGAAACGTTTGGTGCTGCAGGATTGGAGTGCAGAAAGTCTGCTGTTCCTTTATCTCTCCCGCGCGTGGAGAAGAGGGGAGGGGGCAAACGTCGACGTCCGAGCACAGCCGGAACACCACCGGATTGCACGTGGAGGAAGAGGAGGCCGTGTGTCAGTATGTCTCTTGGGGAAGCGCAATGGGCGTCTTCCGGTTCTGTAGAACCAGGCTCTGGAACCTCCGGGCTGAAGAAGACCGCACCCCAGGTTGAAGAGTCGTGTGACACGGGCCGTAGCACAAGCGACCCGATAAAAGGCAAACAAGTTCAGATTCTGCGCCTTTTCAATTTGCTTGGTGGCGCACCCTCCACACAAGAGAGAGCAATGTCCGTACGAGCTCAACTGACATATTCATCGTCAGTAAATGACCCTGGTACAATGTCTGGAGATCCCGATGAGGTGGTAGGCATGAATGGGGACGCGGTGGGAACCTACATATCGGTGGCTGCACGGCGGCTTACACGCAGTGTTGACTGGCACTTCGAAGATGCTCTGGGAAGAGGAAAGATGATTCTGCTTTGCCCGGTAAGGCTGGAAGAGTGAGACTATGGCTGAAGAGGCCCGAAAGACAATGGGTTCAAACTCCTCGGTGGCGGCAGCATGGCGTTGGAAGTCTTTTATGTAAAACGGCAACTGCGACTCAAAGCTTTCTCAATCAGACCTTCCCGAGGTAGAAAGTCGTCACGGTCACATATCATTATCGATAGTCTCACGACAAACTCAACCAACTCGGCCCAAGGGCGCGAAGGGACGGTTAGCCCGTGTTGAGAGGAACGCAGGGAGAAAGGGAGGCTTGCATGCTGATGTCCCCATTGGGCGGGCGTTTTTCGGGTGGTCAGTAATCAGGGCAGATCGCCCGTCTCTGTCGAGTGAACCCCCCTCCCTCACCGGGCCTGCCCCCGGGAAGCGTCTCTCTTCCAACGCGTGGCTCCGTTGAATTGTCTCTGATTTGATCGAATCCCCTGTCTGGGCGACGAGCCCTGTCTCAGCTCTGCGTTCCACGGCGAGAGGAGTCCAAAGCAGCGAAGCAACTTTCCGAGGCGCCGGCGTCCAATTGTGAGTCGTGACCCGAGACAGATCTCGACGATCTATGGGGTCTGGTGTCTTGACGGGTGTCTTGGCCGAAGCAACAGGCGAACAGCCGACAGGTCGCGGGTGCGACATCGCCTCGTGGTCTGGCACGCTGGGAAAGTGAGTCAAAAAAGCAAACCTGGTTACAATTTTCGCCACGCGACGACTTTTTCCACCACGTCGTAGAACCGTCCCAGATCCATGTCATCATCACTCGGGGCGGATGCAGGTCTTTGACGCGGACATTTCCAGACACCAGATCCATCCCTTGCTTCCTTTCTCGAGTGACTCTGAAGGAACAGATAAGCAAGGACTGCATGTCAAATCGGGTTGACCGCCTCGCTTTTCTCGTGGACGGGCATGCTTGGCATGCATGATTTCGACAGAGGCTGGAGCCGTACACCCCGCTCAATCTCAACGAAGCCACGTGGAGGACGGTGGAAGCTGCTGTGTCGCGAAAACATGGGCGATCTGGTGCGACGCTTGGATCATGAGATCTAAAGAGATTTGTGACCAGCGGTGGGGTTTTGTCGTCGGTCCACGGGAAGTCCGCACCGGTCAAGGCCCCTTTTCGACATGGGCATGGAGAGACGACATTGAGCTATCGCTAACACCCGGCTTGGTACGGTTGAGCCGAGACATCGTCCGCTTTCGGCCGAAGCCTTGAGTTGGCATCGCGTCTAAGGGGGGCAGATGGTGGAGATCGAAGGCTTTTGGAATGTTGGTCTTCATGCTGAATTATTCGTGCTTGAGGCGGATGATGCCAGGTCCGAGAAAGATAATGGCACGTGTGCAATGGAACAGTCCCCGGTAATCATCCATCATGACACATAGTCCGACAAGTGGAGCTCGGATGTCACCGGATAACACGTGTATCTGTCACGTTTGTGCTCATCTCGCGTCATCGGCCATAGTGAAGTTGTGTGGTCCGGTGAACTACACAAACATCATACCATTACACCGTTGCGCGGCAAAGAAGAGGCCTGTGTTTTGAACTTTCTTTAACTCCAGTCTTATTCCCACCGCGACTGAAGCACCAGTTTCAGCCGTCTTCAGGTTACCGTTCAGTCTGGTCACATGTCGGTTGGAAGAGCTACATGATCACCAAAAGTCTGGATTCTCCCTGTGGAGGGGGTTATTTCAACCTTCCGAGAAATCCATGCGCCATAAACACGTTCCTGCGGCTCATGTTACCGTTTAAAGATCTCACAATATGTCCCTAGAGTTTGACAAGACTGCGTACACTCGATGGACAAGAGCGTGATCAGAGGACAACGCACCACTGGAATCGGACCACATCCATCAGGTAAGCCTCCCGCGGCCAGAGTCAGGCTGTACTCCTGGGCTTCACCCGAACGAAGAAGTCACGGGGCTTCACGAACCACGCATTCTCGGTCCTCCACGAGCCGCTCGGCAAGGCGGCGTTCCCCTCGAGCTTGAAGTCAAAGTCGCGGACGATTCTGGGGATGAGCTTCGAAACCTCCAGGATCGACACGTTCTTTCCCAAGCAGGTTCTCGATCCCAGGCCAAACTGGATCAAACAGTTAGCCGTCTAGAAAGCCAGAATGAGGATCTACCTGATTGACTCACAGGCATCCAATTGCGATTCATGACAGAGAGTCGCTCTTCGTCGGCGGTGAGCCAACGTTCGGGACGGAACGCGTCGGCGTCTTCACCGAATAGGGTTTTGTTGCGGTGCGCAACCCAGCTATTAACTCCTACGATGGACTGGAGAGGACGTCAACTTAGCAGTCCATGTAATTGCCAACACGGGTTTTGGTACTTACTCCCTCGGGGAAGAATCGCCCAGCAATGGTCGCGCCGCCTTCGGGAACGACTCGCTCCAGAGGCAGCCCAACAGCAGGGTGAATGCGTAGGGCCTCTTTAATGACCGCCTGAAGGTAAGGCATCTGCTGCGCCTGTTTGAACGTGGGATTCAAAGAGAGCTCTCCGCGGCTTGCGAAGTCGGACACCTCTTGTTGGAGTGCTCCTAAGCTTGCTGGGTTCTTTAGCAGGTAGTAAAGAATCGCCGATAGACTGATCCCCGTGGTGTCTGAGCCCGCAAACATGTTCAAGGCGCAGCCGCCCAAAATGTGGTAGTTTGTGAAGGTGTCCGGGTCGTCCGAGTGCTTTGTCAGATACTTAGATAGAAACGTTTCCCCAACGGCCGGCGCATCGGCAGCGGCCTTCGGCTCCGCGACGCTCTTTGGTGAGGCGCGCTCCTCCGTGATCCTGCTCTGGGTGAAGTTCAGAACGTACAAATTTGCGCCCGACCCGAACCTGGAGGCGAACCCCTTGAGCCACGGGATGACGTAGCGGTGGACTGTCGGGTAAATGCCCATGTGGCTCGAGTACGAGATCGTGCTATCCAGGCTGCCGATGACACCGGCAACGTCATCCCCAGCGTCTAGGAACCCGAGCCGCCGGCCGTAGGTCACGTAAGCGACGGCGTCGAAGGCAAAGCACTGGAACCAGTGGCCAATGTCCACCGGCGTACTAGCCTTGGAGAACTCGAGGAGCCGCTGGGAAAATATGTCGCCGCACTCATCGAGGTAGGGTTCGTATCCGACGAGGGAGGTCATGGAGTAGGCGTTGGAGTAGAAGCGCCGGTTGTGAGAGTGGAACTTGATGGACCGCTCGGCGAAGATGTTCCACAGGTCCGGGGCCGGCTGCCACGCGCTGTACCAGTCCGACTTGGGGAACTGCGTCCCGTGGCCGTAGATCGTCTTGGAGGCTTCGGCATCATCGATGCTGTAACGGTTCGGGCCGTAGCGGACGACAGGACCTGTTGCCAGGGAAGAGGATAAGCTTGAGCCAGGCTGTCGAAGACAGGCGATTCAAGTGTCTACCTACCGTACTTGTCGTGAAGAGACTTGTTCACTTCCTCAAAACGGCCCTTTTTGAGAGTCCAGAAATACCAAGCATCGCTAAGGTGCGCAAAGGCGGGACCCGGAACGGACCTGAGAGGGGAACGAAACCAGCGGACAAGAGAGAGTGCGAGATAGAGTAACAACGAGAGTGCCCCGAGGGCCAGAAGAAGTTGTGTATTCATATGGGGCGACACTGAAGATCAGAGCCAATCGAGTGTCAATGAGCTGGTCGTTTTCAAAGACTAAGGAGACTCATCCAACGACATTTATAGTCGTAATAACTTTCCATGACGACCTGCGGACATGTCGGAGACTGTTGCATTCATAGTGGTGTATCAACATGGGCAGCTGGTCGTGTAAAGGCGTACGGCTTCCGACACCAATTGGCTCCTCGCGAAATAGGCGTCGTAAGCGACATGAACTCGAGAAGGATAAATCCACACCTGCGGCGACATGACTCTCCCGCGACCCGCCATACGGCTGACAAGGGGGCATGGGAAATCGCCGTTGTGCCATAGCCGCAGACGAGCAAGACAAGATCAAATCTTGTTCAGACACGGCACTCGTGCCGCCCCCCGGCTTACTTACGGGATGAGATTCGGTTTAACCCATGGTTAGCGGGGGCGTGGTATGAGTAGTCGGCAACCCTCATCGTCACTTTGCCCTGCCTTCGAGCTCTCAATCCTACAAGGGCTTTGCGCCAAATGCCGCTGAGTAAGACTCTGAGAGAGACAGGGGCTTGTAGGATCTTCATGGTGTCGATGGGGTTCATGTCAGATCTGCCACTCACATAACTCTCAAACACCAGATGGGGGACATGAGCCTATTGGCGGTCAAAGATGCTGTGATGTGATTGATTCACGGCCGGGAGAACATGTGGAAACGCGGGGTCTTCCAGAGACCGAGACCGAGCCCCACCGCGGGGCTGTGGAGTAGCCCGGCGGAGAGCGGGGTTTAAGAGCCCGCTCAGGTTTGAGATCGGGTCGGCGGCGGCGCTCTCTCCTCGCCGCCGCCGAACACCAAAGGTAGTACCTAGTAGTAGTTGTAGTAGTCTTCATGAACGCCGTCGGAGAGACGACCTGCAAGAGGACAGCACGCTTCAGAACGCCCCCAGGTGCATACGGCAAACCTGGAGCCAGAAATAGACACATCGTGACCGATAATTAGCTTGGGATTAATCAGTTTACATATCTCGCCGATTGGCAAGCGTCGGCGCGTAGAGATAGGCTGTCTGCTGTCATCACACAAAAGAGGTAGGCTGACGTTGGGCTTGGCTCCTTCGATCCGAGCGGCTCGCGATCTAACATTTGGAAGCTCTTATCCACTTTGAACCGGCCCGATGATGCAACCCAAGGGGGAATTAATTCATGATTGCCATTGGTTTAGAAAGTAGAAGCCGTATCTTGGCTCCACCGTTCTTATCCTGGGCTGTATACGTCTCAGGGTAGGATATTCAAAGAGGCTAGAGAGCCAGTCTGACCCTCCACTGTGCAGAGGCGAGGTCCTCGGACTCACGGGTCAGCTGCCAGACGAACATAGCTCGTTAATCACTGAGATGCTCCGTTCCTCCCGTTCCTGCATACTTCTCACTAGATCTGAACTGGGCAGACTGTTGGTGGGCAAACTTTGGCAACCATGGCTAGGTGAAGTTTGTTTGACGAAGGGAAGGTAGTTCTGATCCGAAGAGCAAGGTCCATCTCGAGTTTGGGATATGTTCTCATAACCATCTAGAGATACTCTCGGTCATGATTGCTTCACGAGAATTCGGCAAGTTGCAGAAATAAAAGTGATGATGTCATTGAACACTCCCAAAGTGCTCCGAAACACTTCTAACAGACCGAAACTCCGCGCGCTGACCGCCAAACCGTCCCGGCCGATAACCCGCATCAGCACCGCCACCCCCTCCGCCCCAGCGCCGCATCTCTTCGGTACCGAGGCCCCGAGAACTAGGACCCGAAACGAGCGTATGTACAATATCAGAAAGGTTATATGACATATGCAATTTGTATTGAACAACTCGTCGCTACAAATGCGAGACTCCGAAATACTCGTCTCCAAGCAGAAGTTTAGACAACGGGGGGAACGGCCAGATTCGCGGGGATCTTGCCCGCGGAGCCGCCGGCGACATTCTTGGCGGGCACGTTGGTCTGCGACTGTCCGGCAGCTTGCCTGTACGCTTGGACATCGGCATCCGCCTTCCTGTGTGGCCGTTAGCAACCAGAATTCGTCTTCCACGAGCCCGTAGAGACATACGGGTTGATAATCATAACCATGCCGAGCTGGCAGTGCATGCCCTGCGCGCAGTACATGAGCATCGGCTCCGTGTTCTCGACCTGCATGTTGAAAGTGCCGACGGGGCCGCCGTCGGTGACGCCCGGGATGAAGCCGCTGTGGACACCCGTGGGCACTTGATCCTGCAAGGGCTGGCACGGCGCCTGGGGGTTCGCGGCCTGGGTGACGGTGTGGTTGTTGGGCCAGAACTGGAACTGGACGATGTCGCCGGGGTTCGCCCTCACGATCTCGGGGTAGAAGAGCAGCGACTTCTCGCGGGTCGGGCTGCCGACGAGGACGGGGATGACCTTGGGGGTGGGTGGCGCCGGGCCGGGAGCCGGAGGCGGCGCCTGGCGTTCTGTGTGTGTTGTTAGTACGGCGACATACCTAGCCTGCCTTTCCGTGTGTTGAGCTTACCTTCGATGGCGGCGGCCAGGGAGGCTCCGACCATGGCCGAGAAATAGACGACGACTGTGCTGAACCTCATCTTGATGACGTGAATCTGATGTATTGACAGGAACTTGATTCGGGAACTTGATTCTAGGGACGCTATTTAGAACACACTAGTACGCACGTCAATCAAAAGCAAGTAGCGAGGAGGGTAAGAGGATAACCATTGATATTTAAGCTACTAGGTACAACAGCAACCTCAAAGCACCCCCTCTCATACCCGAACCGCACTCGGGATCTGGTCCAATGCAGAATGCCAACATCCGCTGACTAGAGCGAAGCTTTTGCTCTCATAACCTTCCGCACTGGGCAAACTTCTACCGATCATGAGACTGACTAGACACCAAGGAAAACTCACAATCAACGGACGACAACTCTTTACTCTCTCTCTCTCGCTCGTGCTCGGTTGGTTGCCGTAATCAGCGGGGGTATCTGGGCGAAGCTTGGGGCACAGGTCGAGATGGGATGACCGAGCTGTCCAATTAGACATGGCAGACGGCTCAAACGTGACGTGTTTCGTTTCTTCGGCCGCGCTCCATACCGAAAACTGGTGGCTTAGAAATTGAAAAAAAGTCGGACATGAATGGTAGGGCTCGGGGAGACGGGCGGTAACCTTTCCCCCTTGGACAAGAGGGGGACATGCCGGCCAGTCAATTTCCTGAAGGGCCGTGTCAGGTCGCCAGAAGAGATTGGACGGCTCTGCAAGGGCCGCTGCAAGTGACAACTATCAACGCCCACCGCCTCCCGTCTTCATCCGGCTCCCACAGCGGGGTTCCCTGTTCCTCTCGACATGTGCGTGAAGAGATTGCCCAGCAGAGTTGAGGAGGGATGAAACCGTTTCGAACACTGACTGGGAGGGGGCCGGGGAGACTGCTTTTGACCGCCGCCTGGCTCCTCCGCTGAACCCATTCCGTGGGGAATATCCGAGCGTTACCCAATTGGTAGGGGGCGGGAGATCGGCACACCGTTCCTTTAACATGCACATCTTAATGCCATTACGGCCCTTCCAGTGGGCGAAATAGCGAGCAAAGCCCGCGCGCCAGACGGATTGGGAACGACAAGTGGGCAGAGTTTCCCCCTGAAATCGTCAACGATTCGACATAGGGCAGGAAACGTGTCTATGTCGTATGTGAATCCAATCTTTCCTGTGATCTTTCCTGATCCTCTCAGCCCATCGGACCCTTGCGATTCAACCGACTCTGAAGATCCACCCAAATTCGTCTGCGGTATAACTCGGTTTCCGCGTAAGTATCTCCCCTGTTCCGGAATCCGACGTCTTATTTCTCCGTCATCTCCGTCCGTCGGGCTCTACAATATGTGTACCTTCTTCGGTATTTCCTTCCACAGGCCCTCCCACTGGGCGATAGCGGTTCGCCGGCTCCGGATACGGTCAAACAGCCGAGAGGTGGCGACGAGAAAGACGTGGTAGAGGGCCTTGCCGTAGGTCGTCGATGATGCCGTGAACCGAATCCGGATACGCTTCGGGCATCGATGCCGCGAACTCCGATGCGACGGCGGGACTGACGTTGGAGACGTCTCGGCCCCATCTCGGAGACGAGTTGCGGCTGCGACGCCCCGCCTCCAGAACACAATTCGGGCGGTACTCCCAAGCCTACGCCCAGTTCTTTACGGACAAGTGAGGCAGCCCTGAGGCAGATTCGTCCGCCATTCCCAGCGGCATGAAACGCGAAGGAGATGCGGCTCCCGACTCTACTTCTCTTACCAGAAGCTGGTGGTGGTGCTTGTGTCAACAGTAAAGCTATGGAGGATCTTCTGCGGGCAGTCAATGTGGTGTATTGGGTGGTTATAGGAGGAAGAAAAGGCCGCTAGTAGTAGAGCCTAAAAAAGACTAGGGAGGAGCCCTGAGGTGCTCCTCCACACTCCCCCTTAGGCTTAACAGAAGCTAAGTAACTAAGTATTATACAAAAACAACTAAAAAGCAGCTTAAATCTATATATCCCTTAGTAATCTATTCTACTCCCCCTTAAGCTCTAATAACTAAGTTATTTAAGATACTTATACTTCTCTAAATAAGAACGCTAGTTTAGTATTTAGGGGTTACTTACTTAGGCTTATAGTAAGTATTAGTATAGTAGTAATAAAAAGCTTTTTAAAAAAGTATATTATAATACTTATAGTTATTAAAAATAAGCTTGGGATAAGTAAAGTAGTAGTTAAAAGCCTTATAACTAGTACTATAGTAGGTGTACTTTTTAGTATATTTTTTAAAAATAGTAAACTTATATTTATTATAAAACTTAATACTAGTAGTTTTATTATATATATTATTAATAAAATCTTAAGAGTTAACTTTATTAAGAGTAATAATTAAGTATTTATTATAGAACGTTTTTAAGTTACTATTACTATAAATAGAGTTTAAAAAGAAGTAAAAGTATAAAGTTTTATACTTAGAAATAAGGGTATTAAGGTTTTAATAGATATAGTAAAAGGTCTTAAGATACTTAAAAAGATCCTTAGTATTATTAATATTAAGATAGGTATAGTTACGAATAAAGTTAGAAATAGTATTACTAAAGAGTTTAAGAATAAGGGCCTTAATTTTTAATATTAGTTTAAAAAAGTATTAGCTATTAACTATAGGGTCCTAGTTAGCACTCTTAAGGTAAGGAATAATAGAGCTAATACTATTAATTAAAAAGCTATACATAGTTACTTATTCCTTACGCTACTACTTATAAATATTATTATTACTATAAGTTACAGAAATAGTAGGAGTAAGAATATTAAATTTAATATATTTAAGGATATTATACTTATTAAAAAGAGCCTTAATTATAAAAAGCTAATATTAATAGTTCTTTTTACTATAAAGTATAAAGAAGAGACCCTAATAATTAACTATAATTAATATAATAAAAAAAAAAAGATAGTAGAAAATAAGTAAAGTAGGGGATCTCTATTAATAGTATAAATTAGGGCTAAAAAAACGGATTTACTTAGTTATAATATATATTTTTAGTAAGTTAGTAAGTAAATAAGTAAGTTAAAAAGTAGGAAATACTAAGAGGGCTAAAAAATTCGGATTTGTACTATTAAAGTGTAAAAAGGTAAGTAGTAGAGTTAAAAAGTCGGATTTTACTTATACTATTATTAGTTAATACGGCTTATACTAGGCCCTATTAGGTATAAAAGCGGGTTATTATTATTATAGTTAAGAAGGTGCGTATAACGTATAAAAAACCGCTATTATTATTAATTATAAAAGGGCGTTATTTTAAGTAGAAAATTAGTACTTTTTATAGAAAATTAGGGAAAATATTATAATAAATATAAATATAAGTAAAAAAAGGGCTTTAAATAGCTTTAAGGGGTAAAATAAGCCCCTATAGGGGCTGTAGTACTTATAACCTATAGAGGATCTTCTACAGGTAGTTAATATAGTATATTAAGTGGTTATAAAAGGAAAAAAAGGCCACTAGTAATAAAGCCTAAAAAAAGCTAGGGAAGAGCTATTACAACTAGCCTTTTAATAGTAAAGTTTATATTAATAAAAGTTAAGGTTTAATACTAATAATAGTACTATAGTTACTAAAGAGATCCTAAGGGTTTAAAGTACTAAAGTAATTAATTTAAGTATCTAATAAAAGAGTTATAATAGTTACTACTAAAGGGCTAAAAGTATTTAAAAATTAATATAAAGTTAATAACTAAAAAACTATAAAAAGTAAAACTTAAAAGTACTTAAATTCTATCTATATATAAGTCCCGTTTCTTTATCTATACTATACTAATAAGTATAATACTAATTAAATAAGTACTTATTAATTTACTAATAAGTACTTACTAAATAAGTACTTATACTTACTTTATTAGTACTTACTTCTTTATTATCACGTAACTTATACTATAGTTCTTCTATTCCTAAAAAGCCACCCGTTTATTATACATTAGTTACCTTTTTATTATCCTTTTAACTACTAATCCCCTATAAACAGGGTCTATAGCTATTTATAACTAACGGGTCGTAACATTAAGTCTCTCCTTAAAAGTCTTATCCTTAAGACCTTTATATAAGTAAGTTATTTATTCCTAAACTAAGGAGTATAAAGTATTCTTCCTCCTTTTCCTTTTATTTATACTAATACTATATCTAGTTCCTATTCTTATTGGCTTTATTAAACTATTTAAATTTTCTTTTAAAGCTTAAAAGTTATACTTTATTTTTAGTACCAATCGCACAGCTTCTATTATTAAATACTAAAAAGTCATTTAAAGTATAGTAAATATACGCATTATAGTTATACTTACAATAGAACTAGTATAGTAGTATCTACTTATAAGTTATTTCCTTAGTAGCTTTATAGTTATAAAGCTAATAGTATAAAGTAGAGTATTTATTAAATAAAATATATTATTTAGATTAAAAAAAAGAAAAAAAAGAAATCCTTTTTTATAAAAGGTCTAAAGCTCTTTAAAAGGCGTAGGCCAATCTAAATAAGTTACTAATTAAACTAAATCGTTTATACTAATAGAAGTAGATAGTTTTTAAAAAAGGAATATTAGTAGTAAAAGAGTTAGATCCTTTTATAGATATTTTATTAAAGTCAGAAACTATAATTAAGGTATAGTCTTTAAGGGGCTTAAATATAATTAATTAAAACACTATATTTTAAAACGTAGAATTAGTAGGTTTTAAAAGTAGTCTTAGTACTGTATTAGTAAGTTCTTAACTTTTATTCTAAACTAAGTATTCTTAAATAAAGAAATATTTTATTTATTTTAGGTTTTTTAACTAGTTAAATCTTTAGTTATAGTATTATAATACGTGACTTATTTATTAGTTTCTATATAAGTAGGGTACGTTATTGTATTTACTATTGCATTTAGTATTCTTATAGTTCGTTCTATACATTTACAAAGTTCAATACAAGTTTCTATATATTATCTTTATAACTATAATTTTTCTACTTAATTAAATACTTAATCTCTATATTATTTTATTAGTTAATATAATTAATAATTTATTTAATTTTATAATTTTATTCTAAATTAACTTTAATATAATCTATAGTATAAAACCCTTATAGTACTAATTTAAAGAATAAAATATAAAAAACTAAGTAATATTTTATAGTATCTAGTAGTATAAGTTTAAAATTAACTTCTAAAATTTTCTTAACAATTTTAAAGGGTCTAAGTTTTTTAAAGTCTAACTTATTACTTAGTTATTTAGTTTTAATATTATATTAAATAAGGTACGTACTATCTCCTTTTTTAAAGGATAGTCCCTTTATCTTTAAGGTATTAGCGTATTTATGTATATGTTATCTAATAAATTTAAGGTCTTTTTAAAGTTATTTATAGATTTCTTTAATTTTATTAACTTAGGCTTTAGCTTTAATAACTAAAGGTCCCGTTTTTAGTTCTCTATAAGTAGTTAGTTTAAATCTATAGTTTAAATAAAAAAGTAACTACTATATACTTTTTCTTACTATACTATTATAGGTAAATTAAGCTATTAGTAGTAATATAACTTAATTATTTTATTAGTAGTTAATATAATATTTTAAGTATATTTTTAGAATTTAGTTAATTTTTTTAATTTATCTATTAATTTATAAGTAAAAAGTAGTAAATAGTTATAGTTTAAATTTAAGTTATAAAATTAAAGATTTTTAAAACTTTAAAGTAAACTACATTTCTCTATTAAATATAATATCTTTTAATAAACTATATTAACTAAAAATATACTTATTAAAAATATATATAAATTCTTTAGTAGTACTTACTTTAATCTATAAAATAAAGTATATATATTTAATAAATCTATCTACAATAACTAAAATACTATTAAACTATTTTCTAGTAAGTAGTTCTTTTAATTATAGCAGCTTAATAATAAAATTAAATAAAATTAATTACTATACTTTTTTAAGTATAAGTAGTAGTTATAGTTCTTTATATAGTTTATAGTATACTAGTTTACTTTTATTATAAATATTATAGTATTTAATAGCTTTTATAACTTATTCTTTAGTAACTTTATTACTATAGTATTACTTAATCCTTTTTTAAGTCTTAGTAACTCCTTAGTATCTATATACTCTAGCACTATAAATCGTTCTAATTATCTTATTAGTTATTTATCTAGGCGTACTAGTACTAATCTATTTAGTAATTATAAAGAAATAAACAACTAACACTAGGTTTCCGTTTAAATCCTTTTTAAAGATTACTTAAGTCTTATCTAGAACTGTTACTTTAAGGTCTAATTATCTACTAAGGGCATCTACCCTTCCGTTTTCCAATCCTTTTTTATAAATAATATAGAAGTTAAATTTTAAAAAGAATTCTAACTATTTAATTTATTATTTATTAAGGTCTTTAAACGTAGTAAAGTATATAAGGTTTTTATAGTTTATATAAACTATAATTTTATAATTTATTTTTAAAAAATATAGTCTTTATTCCTTAAAAGCTTTAATAATAGCTATTAATTCTTTATTATAAATTTAATAGTTAAGTTTTAGTTTATTAAGTTTTTTTAAGTAAAAGGTGTATAGGTATAAGTGTTTTTTTTTATTATATTAACTAAATTATCTACTAATAGTATAGTTTAAAGTATTAGTTTTAACTTTAAATAGTAAGTTAAGGTTAAGTATTATAAGTATAGGTTTATTAAGGACTTAATTTTTGATTTTTTAAAAGGTAGTTTTTTTTTTTTTTATTTATTCCTATTTAGAATCTTTTTTTATAAAGTCTATAAGTATAGTAATATTCCCTAAATATTCCTTAAGGAATTATTAATAAAAGTTAATAAATCCAAAAAATAACTAAATATCCTTAATATTCTAAAGTATTAACTAGTTCTTAACTATAGTAATTTTCTTATTTAATATTTTAATAATACTAAGTATAATTATAAATCTAAAATAGTTTATTTATTAAGTATAGAATTTACTTTTTTTTAGTTTAATAAAGAGTTTAGCTTTTTAAAGCTTTTAAAGTACTTAGTATATATACTACTTATGTTTTTTAAGGGTTTTTAAAAAGATAAAAATATTATTAAAGTAAGTAACTATAAAAATATTAAGTTTTTTTTATAAAATATAGTTAATTATATTTTAAAACGTTATAGAGGTATTAGTAAGTCTAAAAGGTATAATAAAGTACTTAAAATATCCTTAGTAAAAGTAGAATATAGTCTTCTACTCCTCCCCTTTTTTAATTCTAATTAAGTTATAGGCCCTTTTAAAATTAAGGGCTGTAAATTAATTAACTTTATAAAGTAAGTTTTATAGTTTTAAAATAAGTAATAGTAAGTATTAGTTCTTAATAGTAATATTGTTAAGTTATTTATAATTAATATAAAGTTATAGTTTATTATTCTTTTTTAGTATAAATAAAATTAGATATTCTACTAGTAATATTAATTCTTTAATATAGCCTTTAACTAAGTATTTATTAATATATTTATTAAGTACTTATATTTTTTACTAGTTTAACTAGTAAACCCTATTAAATAATAGTATCTATCCTTTTTTAATAAAGATTTTATAATTAAAGGTACTATATTTTAGTAAGTCTATCTCTAGTATCGGAATAAACAGCTTCTTATATACTTTATATTCTTCTAGAATAAATAAAAGTTAATCTTTATTAGGAATTAGTTCCTTTTATATTACTATAAAGTCTTTTATACATAACAACCTAGTAACTACTTCCTTAACCTTTAAAAAAGTAATAAATCGTAATATATATATCGTCGGTATATTATATTAAGGTTTATTTAAAGCTAGTAGTTAACTGTATCCTTTAATAACTAAATCCTTTTTATAGTCCTAATAAAAGTAGCTAGCCTTTTAATTTATCTATAGGTTTTCTCTTTATAGCTATAGTATTCTTAAGATAATATCTTATTGTTCTATATTTATAATATTAAAGTAGTAGTATATCTTTTAGTTATAGTAGCTTAAAGTAAGGGGCATAGTCTTACTATTAACAATACCTCTACCGTACTATACTCCTTTTCCTTTTATATTATTAAATAAATAAGAATCCTCTTTTTTATTCTATAGTATCTATAAGTTATTTACTACTTATAGTAATATAAAGTTACTTTAAGTACTACTATTAATTAAAGCTTAAACCTATATTCCATTTACTATTAAGTTAAGGTAAAGGTATTTATCGTTTTTACTTACCTTTATAGCTAAATTAATAAATCTTATTATAATTACTTATTATAATTCTACTATAGTAAGTAAGTCTAGTTTTTTAACTACTTAAGCCTTTATTCTTTATATATTCTATCTCTATTAGAGTATTTAACTACCCTTCCTTTCTTAAGAGTATCCTTAATATTAATAACTAATAGAGCAAATTTAAGTCCCTTTTCCTCTTAGAGTTACTTTCTATAAAGCGTCCTTACTTTATTAATATAGTATACTTAGTATTAGTTAATATAGCAGTCTTACTAAGTTATATTTTTATTATATAGGTATTGTATAAAAAAGTTAAGGTTTAGTCTAAATACAGCTTCCTTTAGTTCTTTATATTTACAGATAATTTATATATTAAATTCTTAGTTAAAGTAGATATTTTTATATAAAGCGTCCTTCTTTTTTCTAAAAAAGAATCACAAATCAAGCTTTTCTATAAAGTATTCTTAATATTAGTTATTAAAATACTATACCTAAAAAACGTCACTATATTTAAAGTACACTAAGTTTAGCTATTTATAGTTATTTAGTATACTTATAAGTAGCTATCGTTCGTTTTTCCTAATAGAATTAGTTCTATAAAAGATAATACGTTATTTATTATTATTTAGAGAAATATATAATAGATACTTTTATCCCTTTTTACTTATTAGTTCTTCTTTAGAATCTAAGTCTTAGTTATTAAACAGAGCCTTTTAAGTAACTTTATTTTAAGTACGTTATTAAATAACATTATAAAGTTCATTTAAGTTATAAAGTATATTTATCTTATATAGATTTTCTTAAATTATAAAGTTAAATAGGTTTTTTTTTACTTTTTTTTAGTTATTATAGTAGAGCTATTTTAGTTTCTAAAAGTTATTTTAGGCTTTTATTCGTTTTACCCTTCTAGTTACTAATATCTAAGTGTGTTCACTATAGTCTTTATTTAGTTCTATATTAGCTATATATTAAAGTCTATTAATTACAAAGTTAAGTTTTTTAATTATTTATTCGTTATTGTGTTTGACTTCTTTATCATTAGCTTATTCTACAAAGTTAGTTTTTATTTATTAGGGGTTTATATTATTTAGTTGTTTTACTACCTTTTAGGCTAGCTTTTTATAAGGTACTTTATATAAAATAGTAAGTATTTTAGGGACATTAGTAGTATTATAACTAGAACGTCTAGTGTCCTTAGAGTAATACCCCGTGTTTTTTTTACTATTTTAGTAGATAGTGTATTTATTACTATAGTATATAGTTTATAATAGTTTATTATAGTCCTCTTTAAAAACGGCGTTAAGTTATTTACCTTTTAGTATGGGTTACTATTACTACTTTTTAGGCTAGTAGTAGTCCTTAACTATATATCCTAGCTTGTTACAGTTATAGTACTTAAAGGTTTATACTTTATTAGGTTTTTATTATTTAGTAGTGCTAAGGTCTATAGGGCCTATATAGTATTTATAAGTAGTACTTTACTAGTTATTATTTTATCCTTACTAGTTATTCTATAGGGGCTACTATCCCTAGTTATAGTACTAGAATTATTAGAGTTATTATTAGTACTTCTTACTAAAGTTAGTATTTAGTTATTATTTTCCTTTTTTATAGCGTCTTTTCTATAAATAGTTATTAATTTTAATTATAAGTTTAGTATACTAAAAGAAGTTTTTAAAATAATTAACCTTAATAAATTTATTCTTAACTTTATCCTTTAAGCCTTAGTAAAATATAAAAATTCTAGATTTTTTAGTGAGATTTAGTTACGCACCAATACGTCAGAATTTAGTAGTATAGTAGGTAGCTAACTTAGTCTATCTAAGCGTTACAAAGTTACACTCAGCTTATTATTTTTAGTTAAGGTCTTAGAAGAGGGTTTAAAGTGTATTTTTAAATCCATTAAAAGTTAAAAAAATATCTCTAACTTTACTAGTATAGTAGTTAATAGTCTTAATATTTAGGAATTAGTCTTAAAAGGGTTTAATCTACTAAAGGGCTTGCCTATAAAGGAACATAGCGGCGTAAATAACCTTTTTAGTTTTATTTTTAAAACTAGTATAATAAAAGTTTTAGTAATTCTTAACTTAAATTAAAAACCCTTTAAGTTACCTAGGGGTTCTATTATAAGTAACAAGTAAGTTAAGCTTAAGTTTCTTACGTCTATTTTAAATAGAGGTACTAATAATATTAGCAGCAGTATAAAGGGTTTTATTCTACTATTCTACCTTAGTAGTACACTAATTAGTACTTTAAACAGCCTTTTAGAGTTCTTCTATAGCCTTTATATTACTATTAAATAAACTCTAAAGCTATTTAATATTATAATTAGTACGTTTAATTTATTCGTTAGTCTTATTATCACTAGATTCTTTTCTATCGTCTTTTATACGTTATTTTCTAAGTTCCTAAGTAAAATTATAGACTTACTTACTAAAGGACTTAAATAAAGTAAGAGTAACTTTAAGTATTCTAAAAAAAGATATTATAAAATACTATTTATTAGTATTAAAGGTTAATTTACTAAATAGAAGCTATTAAAATATTACAACTAGCTTTTTAATAATAAAGTTTATATTAATAAAAGCTAAGGTTTAATACTAATAACAGTACTATAGTTACTAAAGGGATTTTAAGAGTTTAAAGTACTAAAGTAATTAATTTAAGTATTTAATAAAAGGATTATAGTAGTTACTACTAAAGGACTAAAAGTATTTAAAAATTAATATAAAGTTAATAGTTAAAGAATTATAAAAAGTAAAACTTAAAAGTACTTAAGTTTTATTTATATATAAGTCCCGTTTCTTTATTTATACTATACTAATAAGTATAATACTGGTTAAATAAGTACTTATTAATTTACTAATAAGTACTTATTAAATAAGTACTTATACTTACTTTATTAGTACTTACTTCTTTATTATTACGTAACCTATACTATAGTTCTTCCGTTCCTAAGGAGCTACCCGTCTATCACGCATTAGTTACCTTCCTGTTATCCTTTTAACTACTGATCCCCTGTGAGCGGGGTCCGCAGCTGTTTATAACCAACGGGTCGTAACAGGAGCCCTGAGGTGCTCCTCCACAGAAGCAGTTAAGTAGATCTGGACCCCTAACACGACAGCTATGACGGATGACACGACGGATTGCGGATCGTAAGACCGAATGGGACTTGTCTGATGATTCATCGTCGCGACAGGCCACGAGAGCATCTCGTCATGTCGTTACTCGGACTTGTCAAACGGTAGACCCAGATCGCGAGGAGGTACCAGCACATGATGATGCGCCAACTGCTTCAGGGATACTCCGTGCCATCGCATTCCACGGTGAGAAGAACGCGGATGAAGGAATCAAGAAAGGGATGTCGGGGAGACAAAAAGTTCTAAATGAACCCCACCAACTTTCTTGTCTACTTCTTAAAATCTTAATTAATGGTTAAGTCAAAGAAAGGACAGGAGGAAAAAGGCTGGGAAATTTTATTCATCTTCCCTCCTCTGATATCCGACACCCCTATGTGGCTTGGCTCTCCAATCGTCGGCCTCCCTACCCCTCTACTAGCTTGAGGTATACAACGAACGACGGACGACGATGACGGACAACAACGACGACACACAACGACGACACACAACGATGGCAGACAACGACAACGACGACAGACAACGACGACGACGAGAGACGATAGTAAGCCTAAATAGCCCTTAACTTAGGGACGCCTAGCCACGTAGTTGTGGCTGGAGAGGGTGATGAATAAGATCTCCAACCAGGCGACTGTAAGGCCCCAGGGTAAGGGGCTCGGCCATTAAGGTTTGACTTAGGAAGGGTTAGGGCTTGACGCAAGAGGCGGAAGTTTCGCAGAAAATGTTTTCATCACCAGAGCATAAAAATATCCAAGGGGTTATATGAAGCAGAGTTTTTCGGTTGTTCTTTTACAAAGTTGATCCACAAGCAACACCCTGAAATATGTCAGGATATACCAATGATAAACTTGACGTGCTGCAAGGCTCGGGCCGTCAAGATAGACTTGCCTCTGGCGCATCTTTGGCTCCGAGCGCAACGCAACTTGTTGTTGGGAGATCTTATTCAACACTACCCACTTTGGTATTCAACATCCCTAAGTGGCTCCGAGCGTAACGCAACTTGTTGTTGGGAGATCTTATTCAATACTCCCCACTTTGGTACTCAACATCCCTAAGTGGCTTGCCTCTCCCATAAGGACGACGACGGACGATAATGACGGGCGATAGTGACGATAACGATAGACATTGACGACGAAGACGATATTAATAGCGATGACCGTAACCCTCCAGAGCCTTTAATGCCTAGTATTAGTCCAAAGGAAAGTACTTAGAGGCCCTAGCCACGCAGTTCACAAGTGGAAAATCCGCATCACGGTATCACCATGCTGTGACGTCGGGAGGAGGCTCCGAAGCACGGTCTGGAGCGGTTGTTGGGCCTCTTCGAAAGACGTCGGGGACATCGGCCGCACCGAGATTGACGTGTTTCCAGACTTCATGCTGGCGAGCAAAAGTGCGAGCTGTATGGAGCACGCGGGCCAGTCCCGCGGAGATGCCGAAGCGCTCGAGATCTATATGCGCCTACCAGGGCCCCTGGTAGAGACGTCCCAGCCATAAGAGGCCCAACAGTGCCTCGCCACACGTTCTCATGCTGCAAGTGATGTTGATAAAAATTGCAGATACGCGGTGAACACCTTCGAGAAAGGAAACGCTGGACTGGACTGCTGTCACACCCTCTAGCCACAACACTTGCAAGAGCTTGAAAATAATCATGAGTTTTACTATTGGGGCCTTGTAACTTGGCTATTGGGGCCTTCCCCCACTTTTCGGACCAATTAAGTCAGCTAGCTTAAACACACCGGAAAACGGTATATTACGTAATTACTTAACATTTAATTTAATTGCGTTTTTATTATAGCTTTTACTATATCTTAGTATAACGAGCTCGTGCTTTTTAGCTAATTACAGCCCCTTTTACCTTTAAATTAATTAATTCTAGTATAGTATAGTTAGTACTATAGATACTAGTAGCTCTAATATACCCCCAGCCTTTTAGCTACTATACTAGGGCTTTTTTACTACTAGAGCTCCTTTACTACTACTTCTACCTACTATAATATACTCTTAAGTTAATTAAAGCTACTATAAGAGCTTATTATTAAAGCTATACTTAAAATACAAGTAGTTATAATAAATACTTACCTTAACGGGCCGTAGTACTAGATTTTTAACCTTCTTTAGCTACTTTAACTTTAAGTTACTTAAAGGTATTATAGCACTACTTAAAGGTACTATAGCTAACTTATAAGAGTAGTTATAAAAAAACTTAATAAGTTAAGGGTTATAAATCTTTAGTAGCGCATCGTCTATATCTAGTAGCTAAATTAGTTACTAGTATAGGTAGTATTTATACTACGTAACTATAAGGCCTTTTATATATATAATTTTAAGAATACAGTAAGTATAGGGGAGCTTAAACTAGTATATAAAGTAGCTATTATAGGGACTAAGGTCTTTTAGTTTTTTATTAGTTTTTAAGGGTATTATAGTAAGTATAATATAGTACTAATAGGCTATAAAATTTAGTACTAAGTATCCTACCCACTTAGGGGTATTTTTAAGTTAATCCTTTTACTAGAGGTAATTCTAATAAATCCTTACTTTTATTATAGTATAGTAAATAATATAGTTCTTTTTTTTATTCTTAAGTATCTCTTTAACTATATTAATTATACTAAGGATATTAATAGTACTATAGATAATATATAACTTAAGGTTTTTATAAAATATTTCTATAGGGGAGTTAGTATAAATACTATAGTTTTAATATTTAGTAATAAAGTACTATACTTATTGCTTTTTAATAGAGAGGTAGGTATAGTTAATATACACTAAGACCTCTTTTTTAGCTTTAAACTCTTTTTATAAGTATTTAAGGGTAATATTAAAGTTATTTATAGTATTTATATAAATAATATAAGCTTATAGTTATATAAAGTCCTTAGGGCTATACTTAACCTTTAGGTTATTAAAGCGGTTTAATAAAAAGGTTTTATTAGTCTAAGTAAGTTTATTAAAGTAGGTAATAGTAGGATTATAGAGTTTTATAAGTATCTAGGCCCGGGCCTACTACTTTACTTTTGTATTAGCCTCTATAGTAGCTTTATCCCAGCCTACTTTAAACTTATTAAAAACTAAACTACTAAGGCTTTACTACTTATACTTAGCGTTACTTTTAATATTAGTATTAATATAAAAAATATAGAGTTATAGTTATATATTAGGGATTATAGTAACAAAGGCATTTTATAAAGCCACTTTAAAGTCTATAATAGCTATATAAGGCACTACTATACTACTAATTTTTTTATATATAGAATTAAGGTTTTTAATTAGTTAGTTATAGTTATATTAGGTTTTAGTATTAATAAAGCTAAAGGTATAGTTAAATAATAAGCTGATATTTATTATACTAGTAATTTAGAAAAAGGGTATTTTATACTTATTAGTTTAATACATATTATTTATACTAATAACTTTTAAAAACTACTTTTATATCTTTTTATACTATAAGTACATTTATAGTAGTTTCTTAGGTATATTAAAGTTATTAGTAAACTATTTAATACAATATTTAAGGCTTTAAAACTAGAGATAGGTAAATAATACTTATATAGGTATTCTACTACCTAGGTTATTAATATGCGCTTTTTATTTTACATTATTAATATCCTTTTAAGTAAAAAATACATTACTAGTAGTTATATAGCTATAAACTACAGAACTAACCTTATAAAGCTTAATAGCCTTATAATAAAAAAGGAATTTAATAAAGTTACATTATATATTAATAAGTTTATAGTAAGTAGAATAGATAAAGGGATTAAGAGATAAACTATAGTTATACTCTTTATACTTAATTACTTAGTTTTAGTACTAATTATTATTAGTATAAGTAGTAGCAATTCTATATTAAAAGCAGCCTTACTTAGTAGTAGTAGTTTAGTATAGACTAATACTTTTAGTAGGTCTAAGGGTATTATAGTTATACTTAAACTTATATTAAATATATTTACTATTACAGTAGTTAGTACTATTTTAGTAGATAATTATAAAGCTATAGGGCCTAGTATAGGTTATATTAAAGTGATTTTAAAGTACTTAAACAGTCTCTATAAGCTAACTATTAATACTACTTTTTAAAGGGTTCAGAATAGCCTTATATTAAGGGGCGGCCTTATTATAGGTAAAATCTATTATAATATAGTTGCGGTGGTTAAAATAAGGAAGATTTTTTTTACTATATAGTACGCAGCAAAAAAATTACAGGGGCGCAGCACAGAGAGATCCTATTGACCTAATTGGTCCAAAAAGTGGGGGAAGGCCCCAATAGCCAAGTCACAAGGCCCCAATAGCAAAACTCATAATCATTGTCTATCACACCCTAACCGAACTTGTCTACTACACCCTAACCCGACTGATCTATACCTTTGCAATTTGGACCCCTTGATCCATGGTGTTGGCCGCTAGCATGTATATCTTCATATGGTCAGGCCCCCAGTTTGTTCCCATTGACGTCAAGGCAGCGCACATGTCATCTTCGGAAGGCACCTTCCCAGCCTCTACTCTCTCCCGGATCTTTGCTTGCATCTCCCTGACTTGCGCGATTTTCTCCCCCTCCTCGTCGGTTGCTGGGCGTGGGTTATGCACAAGCGTGTTGTCGTCTAGCCACAAACTCTCTGCGTAGCTGGGAGAGCCAGGAGGAGGGTTCAGAAGCATTTCAAGGCGGGTCTTTTCGAGTTCTGTTGCCAGACCATCACGCCAGTTCGGACCAAAGAGAATATTCATGTTTTCCGGGGTGTCGTTCCCTGACACGACCAGGCGACGCAAGGGCTTGCTGCACGATGGATCTCGTCAGCTTGTGTGCTCTGTTCAGTTTGCGGCTGGGGAGATTACTTCAAGCTCTACTTCAAGCCGTCTAGTCCAGTACGTGAAGGAAGGCACTTGAGACCGAGACTCAGCATCAAAGCCTGACCCTCGAGGGTCGGGTGTGCAGCATTGTTGTCGTACTTTAATACATCGGTGCGAGCCCCGGCGGGCGCCACAGGCGGCCCAATGTCGCTCTGAGTCGGGGAAGAGGCTGAGGCCGGGCGGTTGGCGAGGCATGTCGGCTTGTGCTCCTCCCGGTGCTTCTGTTGGCAATCCTGCGAATGATACCATGCCTTTTGGCAGTCGGAACACTTAGTCAGAGGTGCTGAAAAAGTCGCGCGGCTCTGTCCGCATCCGTGGCACTTGGAGGTGTCGCCGGGCGCAACCTTGCCCATCGAGACTAAAAAGCTCTTCAGGTACCTGGTGTACGATTTCTCCACGATTTGCTTTTCTTCGACGGAACAGGTGGCCACCTGGCAAAGTTCCTTCCTCACGCCATGCTGAATGAGTCCATGTTGGACGGCCGCGGCAAGCTCAGGGTCCTCGGCAGCCCAGGTCCAGGGCGAAAATGCCATGCCGTCGGGGTGCTGAATCACAAATGTGGGGTCTTCATGGACGCCATTGAGGAATATTTTAAGGAGATGTCGAATCACACCCTCAGCCTTCTCGGAAATAGTCGAATGGGGAGGGATGTCGCCTCGTAGGCCATTGAGCAGGTATTCGGGCCGCCGTGAAGAAACGGCAAACACCTGAAGGCCCCGGGGCCCGAACGAACAGAGAGGTTTTTGGCGGACATAGAAGATCCAGTGGTTGGGGAACCCACCGAAGAGGCTCTTGGGCCTGGGAATGCCGTTGAATGCTTCCACTAGGTCCTTCATTGCAGATGATATAGACAGAGCGTTTCTTTTGTGTGTCGTCCGCACGATTGAAAGCTGTTGGATAGATTTGTGAATCGGATGATGAAGGGGATGTGTGCGATGTTTGTTTTGTTTGAGGTGAAAACCAAAATTGCTCAGAGCGGCGTTGGGATTAATGCTCAACATGGAGCACAAATGGCAAGTATGGAATTGAACCTACCTGCCTACCTGCCTACCTGCCTACCTGCCTACCTGCCTACCTGCCTACCTGCCTACCTGCCTACCTGCCTACCTGCCTACCTGCCTACCTGCCTACCTGCCTACCTGCCTACCTGCCTACCTGCCTACCTGCCTACCTGCCTACCTGCCTACCTGCCTACCTGCCTACCTGCCTACCTGCCTACCTGCCTACCTGCCTACCTGCCTACCTGCCTACCTGCCTACCTGCCTACCTGCCTACCTACCTACCCGCTTTGGTAGGTGGGCAGGTACATAGTAGGTAGGTATGGACGCATCGATGGGTACCTAGGTAACTACGTAGATTCGGTACGCGAGATACGGCGCGCTGTCACGTGGCTGCCACCGTTCACCACAACGGACATCGGACGATAAGTTAATGTCCGACTCCGTATCAGCAGGCCAATCACAATCGACAACCCACAGGCTTACGGGGTTTAAGAAAGCCCCCGTCCCCGGCCCCCGGCTTCCTTCATTGAGCTTGGCCCATCCCACTAACCACTTTGCAAACGCGTCTATCCGTAGCCCGGGAGGCATGACAGCTTGGTTTTCAATCATCTTGAATTATTCATCAAATTCTTCTCCTTCGTTAAGAACTGAATTAAGAAAGACAGGGTCGCGAAATGGCTCCGGAATACAGGGGCAGCAGCCCAGAGGCCAACGGCAACTCAAAGAAGCCCCGAGCTTGCGCCAACTGCGCCCGACTCAAGATCCGATGCCGGTGGCAGCCGGGGTCGGGGCACGGCGAAGCGGCCGACTGTACGAGGTATGGGAGTTCATCGTCGCAACGCCCAAGGCCGGATGCGGTTAACTGACAGGCCGTAGGTGCTCCCGCATGGGCATTCGCTGCCGTGTCCCGGATCCCGTACCCAGGAAGAAGCGTGGGAAGTCTAGGTAAGTTCTTGGCGGACATGGCTATGTCCAATCGTGTTTAGTCTTGGTCCCCGTCCATGACACGCACGTCATTATTCGTGCGATTCACCTTCATAGGGCTAACGGCCACCTCGTCCAGCCGAGTCACAGAACTGGAGAAGAAAATAGATGGCCTGGTCAGCCTCTTCCAGTCTCAGCAGCAGCCGCAACAACACGAGTCACAAGGTCCAACACCGCCCGCGAATGACGAATCCACCACCGAGCAGGGGCAGTTGCAGCAGATGCTGCCATCCCTGGGAGCTCCCGTCCCACCGGCCGGCACCGCACCATTCTCGAAGGTCGCCGGACCGGGTGTCAAAGACGGCGCCGGCTTCCCCACCCCTGACACCCTGCCGTCGCCTGACTCGCTGCAACTGGTACCCGGCCTCTCCGTCACCCTCGAGCAGGCCGGCGAGTACCTCGAGATCTACCGGACCCGGATGGTTCCCAACTTCCCCTTTGTGCCGATCGACCCCAAGGTCACTGCCAGGGAGCTCTACAGCCAGAAGCCGTTCCTCTTCTGGTGTATCATGCAGGCCCTCGTACCACAGAACGCGGCCACCCAGCTGGCGGTTGACGATTGGGTCCGCCAGTATGCTGCGGCGCACATCGTCGTTCGGAAGGAGAGGAAATTGGAGTATCTTCAAGGTCTGATATTGTACATTGCCTTCTACGCCTGGTAGGTGTCTATCCTGCCTCTCAGCTCACGGAAAATCTCCATATCATTGGCCTTTGCTCTCTTACCCGTACCCTACTAACTATCTTGCAGGGGCGACATACAGATCCACCTCGGACTTCACGCCAACGGCCTCCTGCAACTCATCAACGGTCTGGTACTGGACATCAGCGTCTTTGCTCGCGCCGGGGCGCTGTGGTGGATGCCGAAGAGCATGCTCGCGGACGCGTGGTCGGTCCTTGCCCGCGGAAAGCCCCTGGAGATCCCAAAGCAGACGCTCGAGGAGCAGAGAGCGATCCTGGGCGGCTACTTCATCGCCTCCTGGTAAGTCCCTTACTTAGAATCATTGATATTCCTGGATGCCGTCAGCTGCTAAACCGAGGCCAGCGTGGCGACCTCGATGAAGAGGTGCCCGCAGATTCAGTACACCTCGGACATCGCCAAGTGCTTCAAGGGCGTCCGCGCGGCGAGGGAGCTGCCTTCTGACGACGCGCTCCTGGCCTTTGTGCGCCTGCAGCAGGCCAGCGACAGGCACCGGGCGCTCTTTCCCCTACACGACGCCGAAGACGGCGAGGTCTTTCCTCCGTTTAGAGAACACTACGGCGCTATCATGGCGTCGTTCCGGAAGGAAGTGGAAACCATCGCGAAAGAGGAGCCTGCTATTGCCCAGAATCACCGTAAGTCCGACGCCCAGGCAGAACCACATGACCATACAGAAAAGCTGACGCAGCTTTAGATCTGCTGTGGTCACAATATCTCACGATGATCGTGCGCATCTACGAACCCGCAATAGGCATGCGGGCAACAACGCTCTCAGAGTCCGCCTCCCCTACCGAAGCATACAGCAGGACCGAGGCCCTCTGGTCCTGCCTTCAGGCCGTCCAGGCCGCGATGGCCGGGGTCCTCGCCGCGCCCCCGGAGACTTACGCGTACATGCCCTTCCTCCTAGTGCTAAACACGGCCTTCGTCATGATGGCGTCCAACCGGCTGCTGCTCGAGGACGAGGACGACGACTGGGACGCGGTCGCAGCGCGGCGTAAGCTGGACCACCCGGAGAACGCGCGGATGATCGCGGACCGTTTCGAGGAGGCGGACGGCGTGGCCATCGCCGTGGGCCAGAAGAGGCGGCTGTTCGAGGATAACACCTCCCGGTGGGCAAACTACGCGTACCGCGCGAGGTGGATGAGGCAGTGGTACCTGAGCAAGGTGTCGCCGCCGCCGCCGCCGAGGGAGCCCGTGGCGGAGCAGCAGCAGAGCGTCGGCGGGATGGTCGACGTTCTTGCCGACGCGAACATGTCGTGGGCGGCGGACTTTGCCATGGACCACCAGTTCTGGGAGCAGTTGATGATGGACGGGCTGGGGCAGATGCCCCTTGATTTCGGTACCCAGACTCTGCCTGCGATGTTGCGGACGACGGACGATGCGATGAACATGTCGAGTATGATACCCCAGTAGTGTTTGAAGCTCAGAGGAAGTCCGTCAATAGATAGACAGACGTTCGGATACAATTACAGACATTCAAAGACTTCATTCGACTTTACTTGCCTCTTCTCTTCGCACGCGGGCGATTGATGGATAGCGATGGAAACAACAACAAGCCTCTTTCCATCCATCATCCTCCCTCGCTGCTAAATTCCGATCGTAAAAGAAGACAAATGAAGAGTAAAAGAACCAAATAGAACTGAGCCCAGCACGGATCAAATGGCTGTCCATGGTGCCTGCTAACTCGATGGGACGGGGGTCGACCACGAGTGCAAGAATGTCTTACGTCCGCGACTGTTCGACCCTGTGGGCTCAGTGACAGACGACAACAAAACGAAACATATAAGGGTTTGGGGAAGGAGGGTGGATGGTCTGCCTGGGAAGGCACCAGATGTGGAAGGAAGGTGTGGTCGTGGAAGGCGCGAGCTGAGGAAGGTGCCAGCCATGGAAGATGCGGTGGCTCTTGTGGCCCTGCTTGAAGACCGCCCGGGTAGGTACGTAGTTGCTCAATCTTTTTCGGGCATCATAGTCGAAAGAATCTTCACATGCAGGTACCCCGCGTCGAGGACATCAGATCTCGGAACTATTATTATGTGAATTAAATCTCTATCCCACCGCAACTCCCTGGAGCCCTACAGCCTACGTCTATGCTCGCTTCTTGAAAACCAAAGGGCATTCGTCCTAACGAGAAAGTCAGTCAAGTCCTCGAAACACCTAAAGACATCTTCGGCACCGGGTTTGAACTTACCATCGGGAACAGGGTGGCAAAAACACGAATCTCCTCCGACCTCGGCGTCGCATGGTGCTCCCAGTCGAGCTCCAACACCGCCTTGCCGAGCATACCTGCCATGGACAACGGCACGTACCGCCTTGCGAGACAGTCATGCGCACCAGCGCCGAAAACGAGCCAGTTCTTCGTCTTGGACTCGGCGTCGCCCGAGATCCACCGCTCCGGGTCGAAGACGTCCGGGTTCGGGTAGACCTCGGGGTCGTGGAGGGCTGGGTAGCAAGACGGGATGATCATGGAGCCCTTGGGCACGGTGTAGTCCGGCGTAACGGGGAAGCTCTTGGTCGCGAGGTAGGGCACGAAGATGACGGGCGGCCGGTGGCGGAGGAGCTCCTTGATCACGGCGTTGGTGTAGGTCAGCGACTCGAGCATGGGGAGGTCAAACGGCTTGTTTCTGTCGCCGCCACGGGCCGCGAGGTTCTCCTCCCTCAACTTGGCGAGCACATCGGGCCGCTGGGCAATGATCTGGAACAGCCACGTGGTGGCACTGCTCGAGGCGTCTTGCGAGGCGAACAGGAAGGTGAAGAGCGTCTCGCCAATCTCCATGTCGGTGAACTGGCGGATCAGGTTCGGCGGCTTCACCGCATCGACATCCCCAGCGGCGACCTTTTGGCGGTACCTCTCCGACTCCATCATGTGCAGGACCCAATGGTCGACGATGCAGGTGGGCTCGGCGCCGCGGGCCATGTTCTCCTTACACGCGGCGGCGCACCGGGCGAACTCGAGGTGGACGGCGTCGGCGATCCTCTTGCCCCACCAGACCTTGGTGAAGGGGACGTACATGGAGAGCGGGACGTTGACAAGCTCGAGGGCCGCGGTGACGAGGTAGAAATCGTCGGCGATCTTCTTGACGGCGTCCTGGGAGATGTAGTCGCCAAAGAAGGTGCGGCAGGAGAGGGCGCAGTTGATCTCGCGGAACAAGGCCATGAAGGCGGTCGGTCGGCCGCCGTTCTCTTCGCTGGCGGCGACGAACCGGCCGTAGTAGTCGGCCAGCACTCGCTCCTGGATCGGGAGGTAGGTCGCCATGGCTTGGTTGGTGAAGAGCGGGGCCAGGCCGCGGCGGTACTCGGCGTGGTCACGGCCCTGGAGGAAGACCCAGGCGCGGTGGCCGATGATGTCCTTTGCGACGGGGACGAGGCACGGCTCGGCATACTTTGGGGACTTGAAGACCTTGTGGGCAATGTCTCTGTCGGAGGCGAGGACGACGAACCTGAAGGGCGGGGGATGTAAGCGTCTACCCAGGAAGGTGGCATCTGGGCTTGAGGAACACGAACTTGTGGAAGACAGAGACGCAGCTGAGAGGGCCGCTTGCCCACTGGGCGAGATATGCGTCGAACTTGGGATGGATCGCCTGGATGAAGGGGCCGATGATGGGGATCTTGAACGTCGGTCCGGCGATGGAGCCCTTCCTCTTCAGGTACATGACTAGAAGCCGTTAGATGAAGCTTCCCAACCGGTAGTAGGGGAATTCCTGCCTTGATCATAAACTACGACGCCGATGAGGAACGTCACGACGTATTGCCAGGTCGCCCAACCGGCGAAGAAGGCGGGCAGAGTGCCCTGGAAAGGTGATGCGCCTGACCATGTCTGGTTCAGCTGGGGCTGCGAGCCAAAGTCACTGGCAATCTCTGCGGCCATTTTGGAGGTTGGATGTAGAGTTGTCGATTCAGAACTCTAGGAAAGACATGGTGGGAGAGGAGGTGCCCGTTATATCTTGTGTGAACCATAGGGCCGGATAGTGGCTAGTTCGGACGATGCAATATCCGGTCAAGCCACATGAGGTGACTGCTTCAGGGGCTAAGAAATTGCCTAGATCAACTATAGATCTAGACGTCACGCTTGATAAGTCGAAAAGTCCCGGTTCTAAGTGAACAATACGCAATGATACGAATACGGAGCCCATCCAGTGCCGTTCCAGAGTTCCAGAGCAGCAATTCGTGGATCTCGCGCTCTGCCGAATCGGGATTAGTCTCCGAAAGTGGTGCGGAATCGTCGGAGACCCACCTCGGCAGCGGAGACTAGTCCCCTTTCGGGACAGGGCGCGCCATGCCCCACCTCTCGGTCGTCGGATCATCTCCACCAAAGAAACGGCTCACTCGGTTCGAGTCTCACTCAACTTTCACCTTCAAATCTTACCATTCGAAGATCACCAGAGGAAAGACTGGAAAAGAAGAAGAAAGATAACCAAAAAGCGAAAACGATGCGCCAAACCCTTCGAAGATCTTGTGATTTCTGTGCCAAGTCAAAACACAGCTGCGACCTCCGCACCCCGCGCTGCTCCCGCTGCGTCAAGCGCAAGAGCCTGTGCGTCTACGCCAACGAACCCCTGACCGCGCAGCCGCCTCCTCCTCCCCCCCGGGGTCCTACGGCCGCCCCGGGCCCGGGCCCGGATGGCCATCACCGTCATCACCATGGACAACCCGGCGCTCTGGCGCCCTACAAGCTCGGCTCCCTCGATCCCTTCGACTCGTACCCGCAGACTAGGCTGCCGAGGGAACACGTCCAACGACTCATCCATAGCTGTACGTAGAAGCTCTCTTTTTTTCTTTCTAAAATCTGATATCCCTGTTCCTGTCCCGGTCGTCTGGTTTACCACCACCGCACATGGCTTAAGCTTATCAAACTACTCCCACCCCCTCTCTCCAGTTCTCCACAAGATCGCCTTCCAGTACTACCCCCTGGACCTCAACGCCACGTCGAACCCCTTCCTGGTGTCGTGGTGGCCGCTAGCGCTCGGCGACCCGGCCCTCTTCCACGTGTCGCTGCAGACGGCATGCCTCGACGAGGAGCTGCTGGCGCAGAAGGGCTTCCAGGCCTCCGAGATCCTGATGGCCGACTCCGTCGCGCTGCTCCGCCGCAAGGTGCACGATAACTCGCTGGCGCTGCAGGACGGGACGATGAACTCCGTCATCACGCTGGCGGCCATCGAGGTGAGAGGCTAGACGGCCTGGCTCTTGTGGGTGGTTGCTGACGTATACCCCCTTCTCAGTTTGGCAAGGGGAATTTGAAGATCAGCGAGATGCATGTTGACGGCGCCACGAGGCTCGTCAACATGCGCGGCGGCATCAACGCGGTTAGACAGACGAGTCCACTCACCGCTCGCATGGTCGGCTGGTATGTCTCATCCGTGACCCCTTTTGGAAGAGAACACCCCCATTGACATTCCTAAGGGTGTCGATGATTGTTAAGGGCCATCCGCAATTCGTCACGCAGGACGACGACGGCATCGGCCACGGCACTCCGCCCATCCCCGAGTGGCAGATGGACCTCCACGCCGTCCACGAGGAGCTCTTCGACATCGATGATCTCGTCATGGACGACGGCGTTAGAAACGTCTTCACGCGCCTGCGGAACGTCTTCCAGCGTGCGAGGCGGGTGCCCTTGCCGACGACCCGGCTGCACGACCTCACGTGCTTCGTTATCCACCGGCTTCTGCTCTCGGCGCCGAGTCCAACGGACGAGCAGATATCTCCATTAGGGGAGTGCGTAAGGTACGCTGTGGTGCTGTACATGTTCACCGTGCACGGGCCGACGTATTACTCGCATGCGGTGATACTCAGCGCGATGGTCGCCCGGCTCACGGCACAGCTGCGACGACTGGATGAGGTACCACGCGTCTACAGCTCGCTGGATGTCTGGTTACATGCGGTGGGCATGGTGGCGGCGGCCGGGACGCCGAGTTACCAGTGGTTCGCGGAGCGGGCGTGGGCGGTGGCTTCTGCGATGCAGCCGAGCTGTTGGGATGATGTGGCGCCGCATGTGAAGAGTGTGTTGTGGCTGGACATGCCGCAGGGCGAGGACGTCTTCAGGCCACACTGGACGGCTATTCTGGAACCAGAGTCCCAGCTCGAGACGGCTCCATATTTAAGTCCTGTTTCGAAAAGCGTTACTCCGGTAGGGTTCATGTAGACAGACCGTTGGGACGCTTGCTATACGGGTGTCGGGGATTGTGGCAGATGGTGAGGCCGATTTGTATGTAGAGCTGTATTGAGAAGGATGACGATTAGAGGACACGATTTGTAAGATAATGTGAATATGATACTCCTAAAGTCTCGGGAGTTACGAACCTTCTCAAGAAGTACCAGGGACGAGTCAACAGTGCCAATGGCGCTGTTCGCAACCTCGGGCGGGGAAGGCTTCTGTGAAGCCATGTCTCAGAAAGGTTTGTGTTGGCAGGCATCCGAGTTGAGTAAGGTGTTGCATAGGTTTCTTTTGAATGAAAGTTGAACGAGCCGGGAATAGAGAGGGACTCGATGGGTTGCGGTATAGATTTCGGGTTCACTAGAGCGGCTCAATGCGAGCAGGTCGTGCTTTGGCGTCTGTAACCGAAGAGACTAGCTAGTCTCGCCGGGGAGCCACGTTCTCAACTTCTCACAATCTTTGCTACGGCACGTCACATATTCACCACAGACCCGCCAATCGATGGCACATACGTGGAAAACTCCCCCGGCCCCGCCACTCCTTCGACCGACAGGTGGCCGAGTTCCCGTGGGGCCGGTGACTGGCTCACTTGACACAGTTGCTCAGTTTTTACCATTAAGAAGACGGACTTTGCAAACCAAACCTTTCCAGCCTTGACGACTCTACTACCAGGGCGTTGTCGGCCAGGTGGGGGAGAAAGAAGACCCCATTGTTACTACTTGAGATTGCCGGCGTCACTGGAGCTCTCCCCGCTAAATCGCTGGGTCCTAATACCTGCCGCTATAGTTCGTTCATATCTGCGCCTCCTCTCCGCATCTCCGAAACGATCCGGGATAGGTTCAACGGTGAAAACTCTGATGAATGCCCTCCGTGGAAGATTACTGAACTCCATCACGTAGTCGACATCAGGCCTCCAGAGCGACATCGAGTCGCCAATACATACCCGAAATTCAAACATCAACAAGGTACCACGAAGACATGCCGCAGGCTGTGACTTGCGCATCCCGCGCGGCAGAAGCAACTGCCACTCAACAAAGCATACCTACGGATGGGAGTCGCACTCATGGTTTCCCGAGTGAAACGAGTCCAATTTCGAAACGCGGGTGATCTGTCAGAGGGTAAATATCTGACCCATCAGTGAGAAGGGCGTTTGGAGGGAGACCCGGTCGATCTCGGCACTCCACCTGGGTCGTTGAACCAGCGGGGCCGGCACTAGCTAGGCATCCTGTCACTAGCTCTCGTTCACCGGACTTTCCATGTTGATGATTGGCTATTTAAGGCTATGGCAGCTGCACGTCCGTCAATAGTTTTCCGGGGTGCCTGACTGCCACGTTTGTCAGCACCTGTAGTCTGGCCTGAGAGTGGTCGGTCATCACCAGCCATGGAGGAGAATACGAGTACGACGCGCTGGGACGCACCAGTCAACTTGACTTCAGAGAGGACAACTCTGGAGAAATTGAAGGTGCAAAATCGACTTTGAAAAATCCGAAACAGAAAATTCTGTGTCGTTCAATGCGTTGCCAGTACATCAAGCGTCTTCCCGTCATGATGTGCCGGTGCCAGGGTCCCCCACCTCCGGAAACCCCTCGTCCCCCACTCCGGCAACATCTGGATTAAGGTTGCATGGAAGCGACGACGGTGGATATCCTGGGGAGGAATCCGGGGTAGCTTCCAGTACGATACCGCTTGGTCCACCCCGGCGAGATGTTCGTTCGTCTGGAGCGGCTAGATGACAAGGGGAAGGCGAGAGTTTAAAAGCATCCATGGACGGCAACCTGGCTTCATCGACTGATGTCTGCATAGTATCGTGTTTTCCCATCATCATTCTCGATCGATACTCGCAATTTCATCGAGCGGGTGATCGGAAGACAGAAGGCACAATGTCAGGGTGGAAATATGCGTTTTCATTGAGCAAGCAGGAGGTTGCCGAAGCCACACCAACTGGCACTGCAAAGCTGATATGTGAGTTATTCATCATCCGCCGCGCCAGACTCTTTGAATGCTATTTGCACTTCCATCGCCAAAGTTGACCTTGTGCTCTTATTACTGGCTTTTCAACCTTACAAGCCTTGTGCAAAGGGAGGCTGACCAGGTGACCTCCCTCGCCAGATGAGGATGAATCCCTCGGCGCGTCCCGAAGATCCTCCACATCGCTCATCCGCTACCCCCAGCCCTCCGAAGATCCAGCCGACCCCCTCAACTGGCCGGCATGGCGCAAGATCGGCCTCCTGCTGACCGTTGGTCTGTACTCATTCACCGGAAACTTCCTCAGCGCGAGCATCGCGCCGGCCCTGCAGCTCTGGTTCAAGACGTTCCCGACGGAGATCCGGCCATTTAGCGATCTGACCTACTTCATCGCTGTACGCTTACAGAACCCCACCAGCAGTGTTCCACGATTGATATCTAACTTGAGCTGACATCACAGATCAGCACGTTATTCCTCGGAGCGTCAAACATCTGGTGGGTTCCGCTGTCCAACATCTTCGGCCGGCGACCCGTGTTGCTCGTGGCTACTCTGCTCACCACGGTGTGCACCGTTTGGTGCGCCGTCGCAACGACGTATAACTCGGTCTTCGTCGCGAGAATCTTCCAGGCAATTGGGGCCGGAGCGTCCGAAACCGTTGCGCCTGCGCTCATCGGGGAGGTGTTCTTCGTAGATGAGCGAGGCCGAGCCATGGTAAGTCTTGAAGATGATCACAGCTCAAAAGTAGTAACAAGCTAACCCAGTTCACCTCAAAGGCAGTTTACACCGTCTTCCTCGCTGGAGGCCCCCTCATCGGCGGCATCGCGGGCGGGTACATTGGATACCAACTCGGCTGGGCCTACATCTTCTGGGTCGGTGTCGCCATCTCCGCGGCCTGCTTCCTCGGCGTCCTCATCTTCGTACCTGAGACACTTTACGATCGTGTCCTGCCACCCTCCTCAGATCCGGCCGTCTTCGAAGAGAAGGGGATGGAAAGCCACGTGGAGGACGCCGGAAGCCACGCGGCGACCCTCAGGCCGTTCACGTTTGGCAGGTCCCTCGGGTTCGGGCCTTACCGTGGCGGCGTGGTGCGCAACTTCGTCGCACCCTGGCGCACCCTCGGGCTCCCCGGGACGTGGGTCGTCATGTTCCACTACGCCGGCCTCGTTGGCGGCATCGTCACCATCTCCACCGTCGGGCCTCAGATTGTCGGCGCCCCGCCGTACCTGTGGGGCGCGAACGCCGGACTGATCAACTTGGGCGGCGTCGTTGGCACTGCTCTGGGAGGGCTTTACACGTACCTGGTCTCGGACTCGAGGTTCAAAAAGACGGTCAAGACGCAGGCCGGCGGGCTCGCTGAGCCCGAGAGCAGGCTGCCGACCATGTTCCCGGCGCTGGCTGTTGCCACCGGCGGCTTCTTTGCTTTTGGCTTCTCGGCGGAGTATCCCTCGCAGAACGGCTGGGTTGGTTTGTGCTTCGGGTTTGCGATGGTTGCCTTTGGGTTGATGCAAGTGCCTTCGATAGGCTTCAACTATGTGAGTTGGCCCCCTGTCAATGTGAGCTTCTTGAATTGCGGAATGCTGATACAGATGTGCCGCAGTTGATCGATGCCTATGGACGCATCGCAGGCGACTGCTTCGTCATCGTGACCATCATGCGGGCCATCATCGCCTTTGCGTGGACCTTCTTCGTCGCTCACTGGGTCGAGGAGAAGGGCGCGGCGGAGCCATTCGGCGTGTTCGGGATGCTGATGGGAGTGTTTTCGCTGTTCACCGTTCCCCTTTGGATGTACGGGAAGCGAACTAGGATCGCTACCAAGAAGTTGGTGGAGAGTACCTGAGACTGGAGTCCCATATGTGATAAAGAAGATTTTTCCGTGGAGCCTCTAGAGCGTTTAGCCAAATTATCGAGTTCGAACAGGTGATGTTGTGCTCTTGACGCCACCATTGGGCGCTGCAGGTAATTGCACGTGAAGTGCTCATGTCTTTGAGGTCTGTGTAGAGATGTATGAGACTTGCAACTACTCTATATCCTGAAAACACAGGCATGAAAAGGTATTACATGGGACTATATGTGTATTATCAACATGAGCGGATACAGTATACCTCGGCCGGCGTCCCTCTAACAACAATGGTGGGTATTGCATGATTCGTTCATTTGGATGTGGTCCGAAATCTAACCGACGACTCAATTTGTTATGACGGTCCTCTGAACTTGATCATTTTCCCTCAATCTCTGCGGTATGCATAGCCAGATTCGCAACTTGATTGTCCGATAGGCTAATTTCTGACAGGATCCCAAGGTTTCCGGGACTTGTGGTCGAAGTTGGGGCAGGACGAGAGAAGCATATGCCGTTTCTGTCCATCGCGCCAAAACCTGTACCCACTGCTGTCACATCAACTCCACCGAGACTATCGTCAGACGGGCGCATACAGGGGTAAACCATACCAGCGCTTTGGGTGTGAGCCCACTTGCTTCCAGAACACCCAGGCCTCTGTCCGGCTTTTTCTTACGGGGGTTGACGGGAAAGGGATGGCTCCCCGGCCGGTTGATAGCAAGATCCAATGACAATTGTAGATCAGGAAGCCGGACGGCTCGTCGCATTGGGACTTTGGTGTTCTCGGAACCCAACATAAGCAAGACGAGGATCGTAGACAAGGGTCGTTCTAGCGCGAGCTGGCCCGGTGGATTCCTAAAAGGGGATCAGGACCGGCATCTGTCCACCCTTCAATCGCTTCTCTCCGTCACACGGCTCCCCATTCCCAACTCTCCGCTTCCAACCAACAACTTGTCATTTTCCCAACCAACTGTCATGTTGCTGCAACCAACCCGACCTGTGTTGGCCATCATCGGCGCCGGTAGCATGGGACTTGCCATCGCCCACCGGCTCGGGCCGGGACACCACATCGTTCTCGGCGACGTCTCCGCCGACAACCTCTCCAAGGCGGAGGCTTCGCTGAAGGCGCTGGGGCACTTTTTTACCACCCAAAAGATGGACGTTTCCTCCAAGGAGGACGTGGAGGCTTTCGCAAAGACTGCGGCGGACACCGGCCCGATCAAGACGGTCGTTCTTAACGCCGGGCTCTCCCGGATGGCCAACGACGCCAGACGGATTTACGAAACGAACCTCATTGGCACCGCCCTCGTGATCGAGGCCTTCTTCCCACTCATCGCCCAGGGCGGGTCGCTGATCGCCGTCTCCTCTCTCGCCGGGCACATGCGGACCTTTGACCAACAGATTCTGACTCACCTCGCAACGGCTCCGCTTTCCAAGCTGCTCGACCACCCTGAGATAGACCTCGAAGGCGACCCGGGCGCAGCCTACTGTATCTCGAAGAGAGGCGTCATCGTGCGGGCGCAGTACGCCGCGATGGCGTGGGGCCGCCGCGGCCTGCGAATAAACACCATCAGCCCCGGCGGCGTCATGACTCCCATGGTCTTAGAGGTCCTCGAGTCGCCCGACGGGGCGTGGGTGCAGGGCATGATCGACGCCACTCCAGTCGGGCGTATTGGCACCTCGAACGATATCGCTGGCGCGGTTGCGTTCCTGGCGGGGCCGGATGCGAGCTTTGTCAACGGGTCAGATCTGGTGGTCGATGGCGGCACACTGCCAACGCATCTTTACAATACGGAGGTGGCTCCGGAGTGGACTAAGAAGTAGGACGGGTCTGGGGAGGGCGACATCTTAGTATCCGTCACGTTGTATTAGGCGTCGAGGGCTTGAGGCTTAACTGGAACATAATTTCGGGGAACAACGCCCTACCTCCAAATACGTAACCGCGGTGATACGTGTAAGAATGCCTCGAAAGTCTTTTACCGGAATTATCTGCGAGTTTTCGGGGGCCTCATAAGAGTTTGAATCATTGGAACAGTGACGGGGTCAAAGATGCGTGTGAGATGTGATTGAATGGGCTGCATTTGAGGGCCTCAATGTCTACGACGCCACCTAACTGGTTTTGTTGCCACCTGACAAGGCCTTGCTTGATACACAAAATTGATGTATTATACTGTGATAAGATCCAGTGGATGGAGTTGGCGTTCGCCCCAAGGTCCTGATGGCCAAGCTGCGCCACTCAAAGCACCGCCGCCACGATAAATCCAGGTGAGCATGATCATATAGATCCCTCGGTCTATATAAGAGAATCAAGATCCTAAAATCTCGTTTGATCTCTAAGCTAGTAATTTCATGAACCCCCGCTTGCAGCCATCATGGAACCCCGGGCTGTTTTCGTCTTCCCATGGATCTATTCCAGCGGATCTTCTTCGACCTCGCCCGAAGGCAGTCTGGCTTATTATCTATGTGGTCTTCTTTTTATGATCATCATAGAACTGTTATAAAGCTTGACGACTGAAGTCCATCTTGAAACTGCCCATTTACAGCTTTTCCCACTTCCTGAGCAAAAGGTTTGTCTTCTCCGCTCCCAGAGACATCTGCTCTAGTTCCCTTCCCTCATCTTTCGAGCGCATTCATGGTGCTAAGGTCATCCAGACTATTGGGTCATTGCCATGGAATATCGTCCTCGCCGAGACCAAAGCAGCCATCGACAAGCTCTCTGCTGAAGGGGCCGTCCACAAGAGAACTTATAGCCGATGAAACCACGCTCGCACCGCTCTGGCACTCACCACTTTGCCCACTCAGACCTCATACTCCAACCACTACAAGGAGGCTATCAATGAATTTGACGACTTTCGGAGACGACACAGCGCAACGACATCCCAAGGCTATGAGACCAGAAAGGGTCTTGTACAGGGCTATCTGGCCCTGCTCCAAGACATGTTACGGCGCCTCGAAGCGATGGGTCAAAGGGGTGTATTAGCGTACATCACAGAAAATGGGTCAGTGATATGCCGAACGGCTAATTAGTGGGCATATACAGCCATTTCTGGGCGATTTGCGAAGCTTCTACACCCAAGGGATGATAGAGACACGGGCCAGTCTCCCTCTGAATCGAATTATGACCTGGACTGAAAACTTCATAGACGTGTCCAGGTCGCTTACGAGGTTGTTGCAAGGTCACTTGCCTTCTTTCAATCGAAGTTTATTTACCTGTTTCACATATCTCTGTAAAGGAAACTTTCTCAATCTTCGATATGTACATTCACTTGCCTCAACTCAGTTCCGAAGTCGGGCACACTAAGTCTAACCAACCCCCTTACTCCACTTGCCGATAATCTCCTTACTTCTTACGCATTTCACCGCTTTGTCTTTGTTTGATGTTATCTCCTCTCCTATTCCCATAAGTCTAGCTTCCATGGCCGAGGCTTCGTGGTCCCAAGGGCGCGACGTCTCTGTTCGAGTACTTGTGTACATAATCGGCCTCTCCTCCTCCACATTACCACCCTCACCACGATCCGTCACCTCTTTTACCAATTCATCTCCAAGATATACGCCTAGGCGTGACCTTTACCATCCTTTGAGATTAATCTAGCCGGTTTAGAAGGCATAGCTCGTTCTCCCAACTCTCTTCGCCGTGTATGATTATCAATCAGTCGCCGTCACCGTCGCCTCTCTGTATCAGTGCCTCATTTATCGCCGAGTATTCTTCATTTTAGTAGCGACGGGATCTAGAAACACCATCTTTCTTAAAGGTAAACAAACAAAGATTCAAGACTCAGCCAAAGTCACACACAACATTTGCCCGCAGCCCGCTTAACAACTTTTCAACTTAGAGACTTCGATTCCCTCGCCCCTTTCATAGTTCCCTTGGTAGCTGATGTCTTGTAAAGCATTGGTGCAGGGAACCTCAATTCACGTGGAAGGAAATAGGGCGAGGAGGTAAGTATGCCTTACACATACACGCAGGCTTCGAAGGGACGGAGTACCAGTACGGTCTGTCAAACGTAAGACTTCAATTTTGTCAGCACGTCCAAATACATCCTATCACGTAGTCAAGAAAATAACATTCAAAATCGGGAAACATCACCGTCTTCTTACTGGGTTTCAGCCGACGGTAGGATTACAGGTTACACGCGGCCAGATGAGCCCATACTGTTCGGAAGTCGCCGCCAATGAGCATCGGTAGCTATACATAGTACTACCGGTCTTAGTCAATCATTGTCGTAGTCTAATACATTACATCACGACCGCGTGCTGATGCCAAGTCGGCCAATACCATTGAGAAACGTACTGCGTGGCTAAGTGACACCGATGTCACAAGACAGGCTTTCGGTCAAATCAGACGTTCATGGAGCAGGCGAATGAGCTGATGTGACGGATCTGGGGAACACGGCACAGATAAGAGACATTTTAAGAAAGGGTTTCTCCCCGCCGTGATCAAAAGTCTTCAAATGCATAATCACATATTTTAGCTGGGGCGAAAGATCCGAAATGTCCATCATCACCTTTGTGCTGGTAGTGTCCAGTCTGGCATGCTCATGCTCGGCAATCTACACCGACGCCGGAAGTTCAGAGTCCGATCGGGTCGGAGGAGAGCTGCCAGCTCTGTCTCTGGGAATTGTGAGTTCCCAGTAATCTTTCGGGAAGATCAATCCGGACTAACGAGCCCTTAGGTCGTGTTCCCTGGGTATCAACCTCTTGACGTTTGGGGCCCGCTCGACATGTTCCACGGCGTAGTCTCATCCTGCAACCGCGTCAAACTCTCCCAAGCTAACCAAGAATCAAACAAAACAGATGTCACAACGCCGCAACCTGACTCTGTCCATAATCGCGCACAAAGTCGGGCCAGTATCATCCCGTACCCCGCCGTCTGCGGCTGACCCGGACACCCTGCCGAAAGCTCTTGAAGCACATGTTATGGCTACCCATAACTTCAGCAATGCCCCTCCTCTGGACATCCTTCTCGTCCCCGGAGGCAGCGGTAACGGGGTGCTTGAACGAAACAACGACACCGCGATTGCGGATTTCATCGCCACTCGCTACGATGTGCTAAACTTCCTACTCAGTGTCTGTACGGGCGCCAAGCACCTGGCCATATCTGGCGTGCTCGAGGGACGTCGCGCAACCACAAACAAGGCGTCCTGGGATATTGTCGTCAAGCACGGACGCAACGTTTCCTGGGTCCCCACCGCACGCTGGACTCAGGACGGGAAAATATGGACCAGCTCGGGCGTGGCCGCCGGTTCGTCGACCGGCAATCCCGAGAGTGGTCGTGCTCGTGATCAGGCAGGTGACTGACTCTCGGCAGGCATGGACATGACCTACGCGTTTCTCAAACATCTCTTCGGCGAGGAGCAAGCGGGCTCCGTCATGAACGGCATGGAGTATGCCCCTCACACGGATCCGGACTGGGATCCCTTCTCCATCGTGTGGAAGGTAAGTCCCGAGGAAACATCAGCAGCAAGAGGGGTGTGCTCTCACGAGTGGCTCGCGCACATGAGCTAAACCGTAAATACAAAAGGTTCCCGGTGCCGATCAAGGCAGTTCGCTCATTGATTGCGTCAGGCCTGTTGGTTATTAGCGGACATACAGAGCGAAAGGTCTTCGATCCTATCACGATCCGGTTTGCTAGTTCCCTCGTCGTCGGGTAAAGATGCGCCGCCCGCCGCCTGTTGCCCGCCAACAGGATCGACCAACTCTATAGTTTGACTTTTGATTCTCTTGGCGTCCTGAAACGCCGCCGGGGCTGTCCTTGGCATCCCATACTTGTGACAGACTTTCTTGTCCGGTTGGTGGGGACGGAGAACGAGCTCGGTTTCTCTTTCCTGTATCGTTAGAGGGCGATGTGATGGCCTTGGATTGTTAGTCGGTCTCTTTCGACCACCCGCAACACGTGGAGGTCGGACGGGTCACAGTAAGCCGTCCGCATCGGCCAAAGTAACTCCTTTTCTATCAATTTTGAACCCAGCATCTGGTACCTTATCATGCTTTTCGCTATTTCGGAGGAGACCGAGCCGCGAAGTTGTCTTCGTTAGCTTTGAGCTGCTCGGGGCTAGGCGCTGCAGCCGATAGGTTTGAGTGGAAGACTATACCGATATGCCGACCGTTGTCCGTAATGTGGGGTTTGAACCATATAGATAGGGTTAACCGATCACGAACCCGCGAGGCTTGGTACATACATGCTGGTTGCGGAGCATGACTAGAAGCAAAAGGGTCCAAATGGCCCATTCTTCATCTGTTCGGCATCTAATTGACAAGTTGTACGAGACATCCGGTCTCCAACCAAGGGTCTCTCATGCTACTGAAGATGACAGGTCTCACAGACATTACCACAGCGACAGTGGAAAACGAGCGTTGGGAACAAGCCTTTCGTCCCCCGAGCCGAGTACACAGAAGGGTTCTCCGAGAGGGCCTAACCGCGATTCGGAACATCTTCAATGCATCCAGGATGATGGAGACAGAGCTCCGGTTTCTCAGAAAGCTTGAAGAGCTCTCGAGCCTTAGGGCGATCCAATCAAGTGGCGGGGCACACATGTTCCTGAAACTCTGAGCTCGAAAGTCTGTGGTACCCCGCGCACGTCCGGCCCAGTTCCAGCCCATCTTTTCTGCTGCAAAAGTCAATAACCTCGCCATTTATGTCTCTTCGTGGAATCATGACTTGGAGGGGTTTGGGCTCATCTGGCGCTATTTCAAGGTTGCGGATATCGGGCCACACACTTGATGATTTGGCCCTTGATGCACTGATACTGGGGTATCTCTTGTTGGGAAAGATGACTTGCTCAAGAGATAAAGATCATCTAGCGCCTTAGTGCCAACCTTGGCGAGCGTGTTTACTTGTGCCTGCAATCCACCTACGATTCCCGTCTTCTTATTCAGGTGCTGGACGCCAGCCTCTCTCCACCAGCTGCGGGCAACGCTGTGCATAGACGACAAGCTGTTCTGGATAATTACTGTGTCATCATGAAGTTCTTCGCCAACATTCTGGCGCTGCTGGCGCCGCTGGCACTCGCCCACGACATGCCGCCGCGGAGCATGTCCACCACGGAGTTCCACCAAGCCTTCATGGAAGCCGGCATCGTCCCGGAGATCATGGGCTCTTTCGATCCCATGGTGTCCTTCTACGCTGGGTACAAAGCCAGCGACGGCGACAATTCACTGTTGATGCCCGGTGCCAAGCTCAAGATGAAGGAGGTCATGATGCCTTTCGAGTTCAGCGTTGAGAATATTACCATGGCTCGAAACATCACGCGGAATTCGAGGTTCATCATTCACATGGTACGCTAGTGGTTCAGGTGATCGCGTCGACTGAGGTCGCGAGCTAACCGGACTGGAAGATTGGACCCGACTCCCCGACGAGAGAGAACCCGACCGAGAGAAACATGCGACACTACCTCGCAGGCAACTTTACCGTCGAGCAGACCAAGTCAGCGGTGCTGTCCTCGGCCATGATCATGAAGAACTCGACCCCGGCTTTCAACGAGTACATTCCGCCTGAGCCCAAGTCGGGGAGCGGCACTCACCGATACATCTACCTTCTCTATGTCCAGCCGGAGAAGATGAACAAGATGGGGTTCGACATGGTGGGCGTGGACAAGATGAATCGGAAGAACTTCAACGTAAGTGTCGACTGCCTGGTTTTGGCGCATGAAGCGACGCTGACTCGATGAAGATTTCCGCGTTCCGTAAAGAAGCTGGCCTCAAGCGTCCGATTGGAGGCACATACTTCACGGTGAACTTGGCCCAGAAGGATAATGGTGGTAGCGGCGGCAACGGCGGTAACAACAACAACGGGAACAACGGCGGCAACGGTAATGGAAACAACGGAGGAAATGGCCGGAGCGCTGCTTCCCTGATCACCGCTGGTTCTTGCCTTGTCTTCATCACGCTGTTTACGTCGATGTTCATCTGGATGTGAGCACGCCCGAAGGTCTGTCGAGCAAAACGAAAGCGCGTGATATTTCCAGAGGTCTTTTGGATCGCGGGCGCAATTTTGGTTTACTGAAAAGGCTTGCAATGTCGAAAAAGCAATTTTGATGTCAACGGATTCGACGTCTTGACCTCCGTCTTTACGGGACTCGAGTAACGAGATGCCATGGAATAAAGTCGTTTTGCGCTGCGTGGGATTTAGCTCAGTTATTCGAACCGACTTCATGAAGAGCTCCTACGTAATGATACGCACTGTCCATTCTGTGTCCTCCTTCGTTCCTCATTGAAGTCAAAACTGACAATAGGGCAAACCTTGTGATCGTCGCCTCCCTCAATACCTCTTTCCCCCGCCATCAGGCGGATTGGCAAGCGTTAGATTAGTGACTATGCTTCCGTGCCTCAGAGGCTCTTTCGATGACATAGGGGACCCCTATATTATTACAAGAATTACCCGTGAATGTATCTTGGATCCATGTTATCGGTACGAAGGTTGATGATCTCGATCACTCAGTGGGAAAATCCAACTATTTTAGCGAGTCGGGGTTTCCACTTTTTTGGTTCTAAACCCATTACTCTTAAGACATGTTGGAAGCTGTCTGTGATACTGACCCGAAGAGGATCTTCTTGAGCTGTCTCGAAATGCACAGCCCTGTTGATCTTCATAGGTGGCTGGTTCCTGTTACAGGTTCATTCCTTTGGGGGCGGAGCTAGCGGGGGTGGAGAACCAAGCCAATTGATGTGTTGCCGAAAGAACCTCGCCGAGCAACTAAAAGCACCTTGCATAGGGCAGTGCATCGTCGGTTCAGATCATCTCGGTAGGCAGCAACATAATCCTGTCTCCACGCATTTAAACGACAATCGCTCTCTCCTAGACTTCAATTGGGAGCGGTTTTGTTCATGAACAATAACTTCTATCAAATGCAATTATTGGCTAGCCGAGGAACAGACCCTTCTTGAAGCTCTTACTTTATCTCCTGACTACGACTCCACCTACTTCGGTCGACTCAGATCTCTCAGCCACTCCATAATGGAGAAGCCCAGCGCCGCTTCACCACTCTCCGTGCGGCGGTCTTTTGGTACCCCAGAATTGGTCTTCAAGAAGGGAGAGCGTTGTACACCAACAACCGCCAGTCAATGGGAAGATCGAAAGCAAGCACTACGCGATCTCTACATGATTCAAAATCTGAATCTCAAGGATACTGCGATAGTTATGTCAACTGAGCACTCTTTCTGGGCAACGTAAGAGCCCTACCTCGGAGCAGCTAGCAGGGTCCAGATAGGAGAGCTGGAACACCAACAACAGGTGACTAGTTGCTAACAGAAGATGTCGCAGTGAGAGAATGTACAAGCGGCAGTTCATGAAATGGAATTGGTTCAAATACGACACGAAGCGTCTGAGAGCGGAGCGGTCACAGGCTGGAAATTACGTCCATGTTTGCAACGGAAAGACGAAGCGTCGAAGCCGACCAAGGTGCCAAGTTCACTCCTCAAAAGATACAAGTTCTTTAGAGAAGGAGTCCGTTGAATACGGAGATGCTTCTACCTACTGGAATACCAATCTACTTCATCTCGGCACTCAGAGTCGGCACCAGGAGCACCTCATTACCACCCTGAGGACCTTCCTTGCCGGGTCCTCGGAACAGGATCAGATCTGGCGCTCCACCTCGAGGTACCAAACCATGTGCTTCGTAGGGTCAGAGATTTACGACGAATTGGAAACCGCCAAGCTGCTGTTCGCTCTCGACAACCCACGAGCAGCAGGTGTCGTCCTGCGAGGAACCTTTCGGAACCTGGAGAACTATGCGAAGCAGTGTGACGACATCGCTCTCTACTGGCACCTGTGCTTCACGATACCGGCATATCTCTTTGACACGGCGCAGAACCAGCTTCTCAAGGTTTACCTCGACTTTTTGAATGGTCTGACCTCCATCGCAAGCGGACGGCCTCTTGCTCGGCTGTTTGCGCTGTTGCAGCGGGTGAACTCACAGCATCCTGAGAATTTTGGAAACGTGATCAGCACTTTGCTTTCGGCAAATGCTCATTACATATCGCAAGCCCGCGGACCCAAAGACTTCAGTACGACTCTCGCTGAGTTCCGCCTCGGATGTGCCGGGGACCAGGACTTCTTGCCAGGGCTCCTTGCCAAGTTCGACGATCTGCATCGGGATGCGGTTCTGGAACATGGAGAAAGCTCTTTTGAAGCCTCTTCGCTCAAGGAGCAGATTGACTATCTGACGCTGTTCGGCGACTACGGCTCAGAGAGCAACTTCCAACGCTGCCTCGGTTGGTGCGAAGGGCTTATTGCAGCTAATGGACCCGCCGTTGAGATTTGGTCTTTGCGAGACAGAGAGATGTTTTCTCATTGCCAGTATCTGCTCTTCCGGCATTACTCCGATTCGGAAATGAAGCAGGCGGCACTTGATTCACTGGCCAGTGCCCTCCGGGGCTGGGAGGCTCACAACTGCTTGAAGTCAATGAGGACTCGGGTTGAGATGGAGTACTATTTAACCCAGATGGGAATGACTAAAGAAGCACGATGGATGAGCGATTCTGTGCAGAAGTATGTAGCTTCTTACAAGGCAGTTGTCTAATAAGCAAACGCCCGTTGAGAACAAGATACCACATATTTCCAAATTCAGTTGGCTGGAAATTTCAAAACGTTACACGGACTGAGTCATGGGGACAGTGCCGACGACGGCTGCTCACATAACCAGGTGTGTACGATAGGCCTTGAAATCTTCTTTGATTCGTCCACTGAGTCTCAGAATTTTGCGCCAGCCTCATTAAATGCATTTTAGGTCACTGTGTTACATGGTACATGCACGATGCACGTCAGCAACTGTCTCGGCTCCTGAGACAGTGAATCGAACCACACTCTGGTCGACATTCTGGACGAAGACGCGCCTCATTGCTTTTGGTTGCCTGTAAGACTGTATTTTGTTTCAGCACCCGGAATGAATGTTTTGCCTAGCAAATCCTCTCATCTCTGCTGGCCAGGTGCTGGTAGGCATAGCCACTTCCTGGGCAGTATTTCTGCGTTACTAAATGCCGAATCAATCTCGTTCTGGGTCTTTCGTCTTTCTCCCAAGACTTTTCGCGAGGCATACAAAATCATCATCTCGTTTTTATTGCCTGTCATGGCCGAGGAGGTTATTGCAGAGGCATGTCCGCGAGTCGATTGCAGCAATTTGACACAAGCTCAGCTTGAGCCGTATCCTGATATTTCGGGCGACGGAGTACTCGCACCCCAACTGACGCTATAGTCCCATAGCTAACAGCCGTTATAGGTTCTGATTGGATTTATAGGAACTGCGTATCTAGTTCTGCTCCTCGTCCTTGTCAATTTTATCGTCGCATACGACCCAGAGAAAGACCCGTTTCGCTCGAGGAGGGCTCAAGCCGCCGAGATCGACGACGACAACTGGTGGCAGCCGAATCCGATCGATCTTAGGTTGCTTAGATTTATTCGGAGATGGAAGCTGTTGTCCTCCACTCACGAGACGGCTGCGAGACTTTGGGTAGCTTTTGATGAGGTGATTTCTTCGCTTTCCGAAGCTTCCTCGACATATATGGGTTTGGCTAACAACACCAGGCCATAATATCTTTGGGCGACATCCAGCTCGTGACCGGTCTCGGTATTCTCATCAGTTGCTACATGCTGTTACAATGCGCACTCGACGCGTATCACTGGCAAATTGCCATGTATTTGGCATGGTTCTCGACTGTCACTCACTTATCTGGGTTAACCGTCTTGCGGAGCTACCTCAACACCTATGCGTGGACCAAATACATTCGCTACTCTCTCATGCTCTCACTTCTGGTCCTCCTACTGGTTGGCCTGGTGCCCACTGGCTACTTTACGCCCAACTCGACGTACAGTGCTCCACCGGCATTGTGTTTTTTTCGACTAGGTTACGATTACTGGAAGATGCGAGTGGAAAGCCCCCCGGATCCCGCTTTGGAAATGACCGGACAGTGGCAAGCCATGGTCTTTTCCATCGTTCAGCTCGTTTTCGGTTTTGTCACCCGCTCCGTCAAACTCTTCCAGCCTATGTCGAGAGCAATCCGAAACGGGATCAGGCGCCCGCTGAGTGACCAATCGAAGAAGCTACTGCTGGTGATTAGTCGATCGAGGGCATCAAAAAAACACCTCGATATCCTGAAGGTCAAGCTCGTCTTGAAACCGGCGTTGGCGGTCTTCTTCGCCTGTCGAATCACAGCCGACATGTTTAGCTCCACGTTTTTCGAGGTTTGTTTCATTCCTACTTGGCCGACGTCTAGCCCTATTTGCTTACGACCGGATAGGTTTATTGGCTCTTTTCAATCTTGCTGTGGGGGACTGTCAAGGTGCTCGGCGCTCGAAACGAAGTTGGAGCAGACAAAAACAGTACTGGCATCATAGAAAGTCAACGACAGTGGACCTTCGGACAGATCTTGCCCGTATTACTTCTCATTGGGCCCATTTTTACAACTGCTGGCATCTTTGGCTACCACCTGACCAAAGAGGAGCCACCGACATGGTGCTCTCAACCAGGTAGTAGGGACATGGAGGAGAGTTTGACCGCGACAAGAAGTCAAATGATGCGTTCCTCCAATGACGAGACTGACATACCTTTAATGTCTATTGGCGGAACCGATATCAGTTGTGCGGCAACGGATCCTACAAGCCCAATGTCCAACAAGTCGGAGATTCCATACCTCGATAACTATACTGACGCCCCCTGGCTTGCTACATGCGTAGCTGTTCCGTTCTTAGGCCTGCTGGCGGGCACGATGCTAGCCTTCGCTATGGTCTTCAACTTTGTCCTTGACTTCACGATGCAATGGACACTGCGCGAAGTGTGGATCGACGAGTACAACTTCGCCTTCGTGCTGTTCGTCAGCTATCCGTGCGCTTGCGTGAGTTCAATACGTCTTGGGCTGGGCCTCGAAGATGGGACCAAGAAAACGCCCGCGCTACGATTTCACATCTTTTGGTATTTTTGCCTCTGTTCGGTGATTTACACGATCTACTTTCTATTTCCAGTGTACCCATTCTTGTTCGACGTACCGAATGGTAATAATCCGGCAGTCGTTATCGGGCTTGGGGGGCTTTATCTGACAGTTATTCTCTACGTCTGCCACGCAGGGATCCTCTGCATCTACGTTGGAAGGAAATAAACTTGCGGGGGTACTAGGTCTGATTGGAAAGTGGAAACGAGGGAACAAGGCGTAGCGCGAAGATGAGGAGAGGTTTGGTTGTGGGTTCTAGAAATTAGGATTATTATCTTGATGTTGGAACTTCCGGATGCTGGAAACAGTCCGGATCCGACAACCTTAAAGAAAAGCTTCTTCCATCGTCTAGCTGCATGTTATAGCCCATAGCCCGCCCCTTCCTCTTGCTGTGTGCCAAGAGAAGATGCATCTCCGCCGATTGAATAGGTACCCTTAGGCCTTGTAAATTTCTACCCGCGCAGCTCCCATGCTTCCCTATTCCCGTTGTTCGGCCCGGTGTCTGGAGCCTCATGAATCGGCGGGCTTTTTGGCGCACTGGGAGATGCATACTCTTCGGTCTCACCACCGGGGGAGAATGCGTTGTAGTATGCTTGGTGAGTGGTCTCCCTCTTGCGCCTGCGACGATAGAGGAGGAACGCAACGAGAGCGATCAGGGCAACGAGCGCGCCGGTCCCAACCGCTATTCCTGCCACGGCGGCGGTGGACAAGGGCGGTGGTGAGTTGTCCGTTTGGATGGCTGAAGTCGGCAAAAATGAGTCTGAAGAAAGTGCTGTAGTCGCTCCCGGAACTCCCGCGGGCGTGGTGATGGTGTCGCCGGCGGTCATCCCCGCTGTGGTAGTCGGTTCCGTCTGAGTGGATGGCAAGTCTTGTTAGCCAGCTGCCTTGGTTCTCCTTCGCGTGCTCGTTCGGTCGTGGAATGCGACTTACCCAGACAAGTCTAATCCCCCACGCCGCCATGCTCTCCCCCGAGGTGGCCGAATATGTGATTGGCACCTCGGTAGGGGTTGCAAGCCAGATAGCTGTTTCCACACCCGTCCACCAGCCGCCGCCCGTCAGGACGCATCCGTACACGTCCTCCTTGCACTGGAAGTTGAAGTATGGGTACTCGAATCTGGACGCACTTCACGTCAGCTGCTCGCCCATCACAAGCCGTCTCCGTCATCGCCCCGTCGTTTGGAAAGGGACATCATACTGCGGGCAGCACGTCACGTAGCTCGTTTGTGGCTCTCCTCTCTCTTTCATGATGCCTCTCGCGCAGGCGCGCTTGTAACCCGAAGGACAGTCGCCGTCCGTTCGATAAGGGACGTCGACGGTGAAAGATGGCGGAAAGCAGTCGCCGGACGGGGTGTTTCCGGTAGTGTACGGCGTGGGCGTCCCCCACATGTTCGCAGTGGAGTCGCTGGAGACGATTACTCGGTAGTATCTTCTCATGTTAGCACAGCTTGATGGGAGCTTCCATGTTGACGGGAATGCCGGGTGATCCTCAATGGGCTTTGTTGTTCTTGTTGCTCTTGTCGTTCTTGTTATTGTTGTTGTTTCTGTGAAGCTCACATAGACTCCCCCTGGCAGGGTCACGGTGCTAAGGATATCGGTCATCTCGAAAGGCTAGTTCGGGTTTGAAGTTCTCCAGACGATCTAAGTCTCGGTGGCTTGGCGAGTTGACGTGTGAAGTACGAAGGTCAACACGTCAGGATGCATGCGTATAAAAGAATGGGCGCGGACCGCGAGGAAGAAAAGGGGCAAAGGTATTGCCCCGGCTCCAGAACCACTTCGAATCTGACTAAAAATACATCAAGTTACCCATGTCAGGTTCGAACTGGTCTTGACTTTTGAAATGTTGCCATCCAGAGCACATGGGAATGATGGGACTTGGACAACCCCTGACGATATGCCCCTGAAGGCATGGTAGGCAGTGCAGTGCAGGTGCTTGCCACGTTTAGGTAAGGGTAGATGAGGCAGGAGTTGCGGTGTTGGAACTTGCATGGGTGTCAGGGGAGCGACATTGAACCCTGCCGAAGGACGAGATGTGATCATACGACATGCGTTGTCGAGAGTTCGCATAAGTCTGTCGCGAGGCTTTTTGCTACTCGGGACGAGATGACTAGGTGAACATCGATTGCGACGGTGTACGTAACTAGGTAACTTGGTTCTCAGAGTCTTACTATAACAACCGCACAACCGCAACACGAGTTTCCCACGCCGTACCTCAAAGGTCGGACTCCGGAGATGTACGGGTTTATTCGTCACGCCAGTGACCTGGTCTGTGTGGTTGAGCTCCAGCTGACTGGCGAAACTGGCCGGACAAGTAGTTGGAGGGCTCACAACCAATGTTGTTGTGTCGTTGGTTGTTCAGTTGCATGTTTGCATTTTCAGCTTGCTTCCTTGGCCGTCCCGACGGTTTGGGTCGCTCATATAGTGCAATCTCATTGGCCTTGGCTAACTTGGATGACGACAAGCCGTTGGCAAACCAGTATTGACCCCGGCCATTGTCAGGAACTATTCTTGTTGCACAAGGGAAAAAGAAGCGAGTCGAAAGCCAGAAATTGCCAGGGTTTATTCCTGCAGGACCATGTAGAAAAGAACCATGGTCACAGAGCGTGGATTATCCCTCATCCTCCCGTCAAAAGGTGGCAATGTAAGCAGTTAATCGGCTGCAAGGTTGTCACGTTGTGTTGGTGCTGATGCTGATGAATGCTAGACCAGGAAGATCATTCTTAGGGAGGTAAGTGGGTGGTCCAGGTAGCTTAGGTAAGTGTGGTTGTGTGCTGTTGATGAGGTAATCGAGTCTACCCCCACACGCATTTGAGTGCAATCCACGTGATCGTGGATAAGAGTGGGTAACTATCCCTTATCGGGCGGGCGCGCGTCGGCCGAGAATCTGAGCGTCCCCAAAGTGCCCCAGCGACAGTGACAGCTGTCACCTTGTCATCTTTTTTTGTTTTGATTAAATGATCTCCAGTCCGCTCCGGGGAAAACTGGTTCCCGGATCGCCCTCCGCCGCCCGTCCCCTCCCGAGTCAGGCAATGCCCCGGTCCCACTGCTAGGACACCTCAAATCCCCGCCGGCTGCCCGACAACTGCCTCCACGACACTCCGCGATGCCCTCACAGTCGCATCTCCTGTTGCTGTTGGGCTTCGCCCTCTACCTCGTCCACCTGGTCGCCGCCACCCACGAGGACGGCCTCCCTTCGTACCACTATGGCGCGCCCATCCACGTCGAGTGCATGAACCGCAGCTCGTGAGCCTTTCCTCCCTGTCTTCCCCTTCTTGCTGCCTCTCTGCTCCAATTTTCAAAAGCTTCAACTAACCACATGCCTCCCTCCAGTGAAACGGGCGAGCACATCGAAAACTCCAACCACGAGATCGAATGGATTCCCTTCCCCGTCTGCGAAGAGACCAACAAGCCCCTCGAATTCCGCTACGGCCACGAGGGCGAGCTCAACTGCACGATTCCCATGATCTCCGACCCCTTCTTCCACCTCCTCGAGTTCTACATCCACAACGACGCGCCCCTCGCATGCCGCCTGCCGGCCCGTCCACCTCGCCACGTCGAGACCGTCGGCGAGAAGCCCTACGTCCAGGAGTACATCCCTCTCGTCTTCGCCCTCGCTGGCACCCTCCAGCTCAGCCACCTGCACGTCAGCACCCATATGAACGTGCTGCTGCACAGCATGCCGAAGCACCACACCACACCCCACGACTCGGGCGTCCTCGACTCCGGAACCGCATATTCGACGAGTCCCCTGAGCCACATGGACGGCATCTTCACCAAGAGGCTCGTCATCGGCGACCCGCTTCCCCTGCGGCTATCCGTCCGCTGGTTCCCGACGCCGAACCTGCCCAAGACCGAGGGCCACGTCGAGTGGCAAGGCATGGGTGGACACGTATACGCTAGCACCGTGTTCTACATCATCACGTCCTTCATGGCCGGCGTGCTCGTCGCCGGCACATACTTCTTCGGGGTGGTTCTGCCCAAGAGGCTGCGGGGGAGGGGCCTCGGCGGCGCGACGCCCTTGGGGTACGGGCTGAACGGTGTTGGGAACGGATGGGGGTACTCCAAGGCCACCAACAAGCGGATGGACTAAACGTTTCACGACGAGAGGATTGTATGATTGTTCCAATTCATGTATATTTTTGACGGCCGCTCTTTGGAGGCTCTTTTTTCCCCGCCCACCCCGAGGAGGCATGATTGGGGTGATACTTTTCGGCAGGGAGGGAGGAATTTACTTGGCCCCTTAATCCCGGACCCTCTTGTACACAATGGACGGGAAAAAAGAATCGGAGTTTGGATCGATCGTCTCAGCAATGTACGATATCCTAATGGGATCAAGAAGTGCTCGGACAACCCTCCCTCGTGTTTCTTTTACTGCAGTTTCTTGGTCTTTTCCGCAGCATTGACCCGCTTGAGAATGCGCAGCGTCATGTCGAGTCCCATCAGAACCGCTGCTACGGAGTCAGTCACACTTCGTCCACATATCGAGAGTCTTGCAACACTTACGGATGACTACCCAAGGCCCGTACAGGTTGAACACGAAGACATTCTTCTGCGCCTGGCTGTAGACGGCCGGGTCCCAATGGAACACGTCGTAGATGCAGGTCAGCGTGGTGAGGGCGCACTCCACGCAGAAGACGAGCACGGCGAGCTCGAAGCCGGGCGTGGTGCCGGCGGGGCGGGAGAAGCGGTACACCATCCACGCGGCCATGGGCAGCTGGAAGGTTATCTCGAGGTAGGTGAAGAGCTTGAACCAGGAGGGCAGAGCGTCGTGCGAGGCGGTGAAGAAGGGGTCGTTGTAGGTCGCGATGTAGAAGTCGCGCAGGAGCTTGAGGAAGTGCAGCGGCGAGGAGGGTGTTGCCCAGAGGGATGCCGGGTAGAAGGGGACCAGGTCGACGACTTGAAGTGGTTAGTTGAGATCACGGAGGGTCTGTTGGCGGATGGCGATTCAATGCTTCAATGACGCGTCGCTCTCGTCTCCGAGCACAATGAGAGTCTTGTCCACTTCCATTGAACCACATGAGGGCCGGCTGAGGTATGAGAACTCACGGAGTATAGCGGACAGCTGGATCGCCGAGATGGCGAGATACGCGCGATCGCGCCAGTTCTTGGATGAGGCCGACATCTTGCAACGAGTGAACGGAGTAAGCGATGAGCGTCAATTGACTATTCTGGGCAATTTGGAGGGGCTAGCTGCCGACGAAGTTGTCAAATGATCGTGGGCTTGTCCTTCGTAGAGTGACTTGAAAAAACGCGGATCGTCGGATGAGATTGGCGATCAGGTACCATCGCCAATTCTGTTAGGGTGACATTTGCTGACATAAGCCACCCGAGGCCATTTCAGGATCAACAGTGAACCCAGGACTGCCCGCAACTTCAGGGTTGAATCCGGCATGAGAAACCTTTAAAACGAAGCCCGCAGATTCATTGGCGACTTCCAGAGCTTGTCATGACAACCGGTGGTCTCATCAGGTCTCGCCTGCCGCCACAGTGGACGAGGTCAACGCAGGCCCCTTGCCTTGATCCCCACCTCAGTCATGATGAGTAGGATTAACTAGTTAATACTTCAATTTACTAGAAACCTGTGGCGACGCAGCAAGGCTCTGAAAGATGTTGTGAAGCGGTCGTTTTCTAAAAGGGGACCCTCTAGGAGAGTCCTAGACGCTCGAGATATATATATGCGTGTCAGGGGCCCTGGTCGAGCCGTCCCAGCCACAAGAGGCGTATATGCCTCGCCACAAAACCTCTACAAGTGATTGAACTCCAGATATGAGTCTATTCAGACCCGATGAGACTGTGAGCCTATGGGTCTTTCCCCTTCGCCGGTTCTCGTCTCATCGCTCAGTGACCGGCGTCAAGTGAACCATCAACGGGCCCTTGTCCCACAGTATGAAGATCTTCTGCTTCGTGACCCAGTCCCGGCTTTCTTCCTCAAGCTCGAGATCGAAGTTCCAAATGAGACGGGCCAGGATGAGTCTCATTTCCACGTACGCCAGGCTGTTGCAATGTCAACTTCGACGCACATTGATGAGAGAAGGGCAAAGGCTCGGGAGGTGAGTTTCTTACTTTCGACCTAGGCAGTTTCGAGGACCAACGTGGAAGGGCTGCAAAGCCTCGCGGTTGTCCGACGCGTACTCCGGATCACCGAGAAATCTCTCCGGGTGGAAGCCGAACGGATCTTTAAAGTAGGTTTCGTTGTGGTTTATTGCCCACTGGTGAATTGCGACGGTGGTCTTCGGTGGCCGTGTCAGTCTCATGTCAATTGGGGACCACCCCCCGTCGAAGAGTGTGAAGAAGGAGAAACTTACGTTTCCTGGGACGAAGCGACCACAGACAGTTGTGCCCTCTCTCGGGGACACGCGCGGAAGTCCCATGGCCACGGGTGGATACATCCGCAGCGTCTCGTCCAAGCATGCCAGCATATAGCTCAGCTTGTTGACTGATATGATGTCGATGTCTTTTTCGCTGCTGAAAGTCGATCTGACTTCCTTTTTCAGCTTGTCCAACACATCTTTGTGGGTCAGCAGATAGTAGGTGACTCCCGATAGCAACGTAGCTGTGGTTTCGGAGCCGCCAATTACCAGCGTGTTGCTATTTGCTGCTATCTGGACGAATGATAGATCCTAGATAGTCTCAGTAAGAACTCACGGCGTCGAACCATTGGCGTCTCGAGGCACAGGCTCAATCTCCAAGTGTAACCTACCAGTTCGTCCTTCTTGTTGAGTAAGCCCTCGATGAGATCAGGTCTTCCTCCCTCCTTCGCCCCAACTTCGATGCGCCGTCCCAGCTTCTCCTTCGCCCTCGCGAGGTTGCGTCCCTTAGCCTCCTTCGCAGACTTGGTCGCCAAAAGGTTGAACAGAACTGTCTTCAGGAACGGATAGTGGTTCACCGACTGCACCACCGTCCCGAGCCGGGCCGACACGAAGATGCCGCGGATCCAGGGGTGGTACTCGGACTTCTCTAGGCACCCGAACGGCTCGCCGAAGGCCAGGTCCCCGATGATGTCGAACGTCGTGAAGTTGTACCACGCCATCATGTCCACCGGCCCACCCTCACAAATCTCGCGCAGCCGCTTGATAAGCAGGTCGACGTACCGCGTGATCAGTGGCTGCTGCTCCCTTAAGCTGCGCTCGCTGAACCCGTGGGATAGCTGCCGCCTCAGGATGGAATGCTCCCTGCCATTAGAACTGACAATCGTGGGGGGAATGGTCCCAGTGGGCCGGTAGAAGAGCTGGTCCTTCTCGAACTCGGACGCCCCGTGGGAGCGATGGCCCATTATGTCCTTCCATGCCTTGGCGTTGTTGTAGGAAAGCTCGTTTGGGGCGACGCGGACGACGTCTCCGTATTTGGCGTGGAGCGCGAGGATGTCGAATGGTAGTGTGCCTTTGATGAACTTGTAGCAGAAGCCGAGCCGCGTCGCCCGGAGGAGTAGAGGGCCCGGGTAGTGCCGCAGCGGGTGGAAAAAGAGGTTGTAAATGACTATCGCGACGGGATAACACACCAGCTGCCAAGGTTGTCAGAGAGTTGCGCAAAACCACGATTGGGCCAGGACGCCCGTCGTTTCGTGGACTCACCAAGCCGATACATGCTAAAAGGCCAACGAAAAAGTCAATTGACAGCACCATGTTGAAACCTTACAAAAGAGTGAAAATGAGCGGACGAAGAAGTTGGACACAAAGACGGCGATGGCTCGTTGAGACTTTGTACCCAAGCTTATGACCCGACACGTAGCATCAAATGAGGCAATATTGGCGCAGCGATATTTCCCTTTTTATGGGATTTCCTTTCCCGTATGTCGCCGGAGCTGTTTCGACCATGTGCCCGGGTTCTGCGCCAAGCGACGTCGCAGCTTGAGAACGCGAGAAATGCCAGGAGAGTAGTGCCGAAAAACACGAAGCACGGAGCTTGGAAATGCGAGTTGCACGGTGGTACGGACCAAGCGTCGACGGACTGCCGACCAAGGCCGAGAAAACGGCACGGTGCTTGTCCGGAGACTTTCCAACCAAAGTACTCCGGGGGCATCCTTGGTCTTGGGCGTGGGAGAGCGAATCATCTGATATTGCGAAAACGCCGGGTCGTTCTGAAAGCGGGTAAACGATCTGAAGTTAAGCATGTCGGCAGTAGGCTTTAGGAATTATCGAACAGTCAGCCACTGGGGTGCCAATTTCTTCTTCTGACTGCGAAGGGAAGGTTGAAGGTTGTGTTAAGGCGCTCTGAGACTCCAACCCCTGACATGTAATTGGCTTAATCTTCCGGACGTTGCAGGTTGTTCTAAGTCTTTCTAACAGGTTGCCAAAGTCTTTGCATGTTTTCATCTCACTCAACATTACCCATCAAGTCGATGCTTATTAACGCAGTTGAGGGGTCGGCATGTCTGAGGCTCTACAGCGAATACTAACTATTCTACGGACTCTGTCGCTCGGCTCCGTCATCGTCGTCGTCCGGCTCTGTCGTCGTCCCTCGGCTCTGTCGTCGTCCCTCGGCTCTGTCGTCGTCCCTCGGCTCTGTCGTCGTCCCTCGGCTCTGTCTCCGTCTATAGGCTCTATTGCGATTACCCTTATTGTTCTCCACTCTAGTGTTACGCCAAAAGCTCCATTTAACTTGCCAGCCCAAAGAGCCTTTGAGACATTACTTAAGTGCAGTACGGAGGTTGATACAAACAAGATCCGACTATAGCAGCCTTGTAGTTACCTACAGGCCGAGTGTGCGGGACGCTCTTACTCTCTTTCCCGTTACCGGACTTCGTCATTCCCGCCGCCTCAGCGATCTATGATAGACATGTTGTTCTACACTCTAAAGAATCCTGCGAGGGCGAAGACAAGCGAGGCGATGGAGAATATCAATTTGGCTTTTCTCTCTGCCGCACCTCTTTGAGACCCATCAGAGCACGATTTCGTCAATCACTGGACGGAGTACTAACGAGCTGTGCTGACTGCAGTAGAATGAGTCTATGTCAAGTCTCCAAGCGCGTAATATCAATCAGCTACTAATAAGGGTTACCCCGAGGCTTGGGGCTGGGCCAGACCGGTGCGACGAAGGGGCGATGCTGTGTTACCACCACGCTTACGCAGCCGGCAGGCTACAGCCTGGCCTTGATGACGACGTAGATACCAGCACGATTCGTATTGGTGGGTACTTTCAAATCACAATCCGGGCTGTTCAAGCAACACGACGTCCTGCAGTAGATCTGAAGTACTGGCGTTGGCGATCTAAATTTGAAAAAACAGGCGACCATCCGCCTTATCTCGCAGCCCGGCCACACTTGGCCTTTTAAATCACATTATCTGCCTCTTACATCCCAGACCGTAAGACGAAGATTTCTCTCCCACACATTCTCTTCTTCGCAACGATTCTCTTGGCCTCTTTCAACCCGTTTTACAGCTCAATCTGTTTCGTCATGGATTCTATCGAACTGAGACAGCGTCGTGGAAGCCTGAGGGTGCAACACAACGCGACATTTCCCAGCAATACGGCATCGAGCCGATTTGTTGCCTCGGATTCTTCGACCGATCATCATCGACATTTGCCCCGGCCTGTCACGTATGCTCGAGTTCCCAACGATGACGAGACTGCCCCAGACTCGCCTCTACTTTCGAACCCAATGTACGGATACGGTCAGATTTCCAACAGAGATCCAGTACCATCGGTTGAAAATCACTCATCCCCCAAATCCGAGGACAATTGTCATCAAGAGGATCAGGCCACCAGATCACAGTCTGGGGAGGCGGGAACAGTCACCGGCCGATTGCTCGTGCGAAAACACATCGCTCGAGGCGGCTGGCCCCGCTATCTCAACGGGTTGATCGTCCACATGCCTGCCCTGCTTATGACAGCTGTCATCCTGTCTGTTGGCTCTGTGCACTTCTATTGGTATCCGGAACAAGGCCCTCTCATCAAGAACAGGAACGGGGATTATCGAGTCGATGCCGATGTTATAAGCAACGTTCTTCAACTGGTTGCCAAGCTCCACGAGCTCTTCATCGTCGCGTCTCTTTCGTCTATCGCTCTTGCCATGTTCCGTCGATCTTTGGTCACCGGCGGCATTCACCTGGGATTCCTGACCGGTGGCTACAGAGTCGGTGACCTCGCTTACCTCAAGACGGCCGCATTTTGGCGTCAGGGTCTCAACATGTCGAATCCCTGGAGCATGATGCTTCCTGGCTTCCTTGTCTTCGCCACTCTCATGTCGACCGTTGTCGGACCAGCATCAGCTATTCTGCTGGTACCAACACTAGGTTGGTACAAAATCGACTCCTCAATCGCCTTCAGTAAGATAAAGCTTCCACTGATGTACACTTGGGACCGGACCGATATCTGGCAGCCACTTCGGGATTCCGTGCCAGGAATATGTCTTGGAGCTCGGGGACTGTACCGAGGTTCCTGTCCCGCGGGAGGATTCGAAGAAATATATAACTGGCTATACGATTACCGCGCTACGGATCTGAGCAACAATCTTACGTTTCATTCCACTTCGGCCGACCTGCGGAGGCATCTCGTGTTCACCATGGGTAACAGGACTAACGGCTCAAGCTCTACAACGCTTTGTACAACGCCGCCCCATTTTCTAACAAACAGCATCGGCCTGTTCCAAAGGTACATCGATGGTAGAGACGTCGGCGCGCTGTCACAAGAACCTCGATACCGACTTCGCACTGGAAACGAAATGTCGAGCGAACTTGCGTCTGAGAGCGATTCAACACTGTACCAACCATTTGTACAGTCTAAGTGCGATCTGTATGACAAAGAGGAGGAGGCCAAGAATATGTCATCGACTCTTCATTTCCCAGTGGAACATCTCAATTGTTTCAACGACCCGGATTGTCAACGATTCCAAAACGAAGGCATCGAGCTCGACAAGAGCAACATGTCGCCCGACATCGTTAACAAACTATCAACGTCAACATTTTACATGCATCCAAACTCGTCTATTGTCAAGATACGAGGTCAGATTCCAGATACTTCCACCGGCACATCGCGTCACTTTTACTATATCTGCAATTTACTCGCAAGTTTGGTCCCATCCGATTTCACGGTAGACCCTAGGGTTAGCGACGCCCTGCAGTCCTCGGCCAGCAGGGCTGATAAGATGCAACACCTATTCCTCGGGAACGATTCGGAGGGCATCCGAAACGTCAAGTTCACGAATGCATGGTTTGAAGCGCTCAACCCGAGATGGGAAGAAGAGGGGTTCGGAAACAAGAGCGCAATCGGCCAGTTAATCGACAACTTCGTTTCGAGGGAAGATGGCAACAGATCGCGCCGGGTGTCTATTGTCGAGAAAAAAGGCAATTACAACAACTACGAATCAGCCGAGGTTTTCCTAGCCAAGGTGTTCGGGGCTTTTGTCACCGACGGACTGGCGCGAATGTCGCAGGAACATGAGCCCACACGACTAGTTCTGGACAAGGATGAGAATCGCAGCCTCAGATACATCGACCTAAACGACCAGTACGGGAAAACGGGGGGCATCCACAAACTGACATTCTTCAACACGACTGCCTATAACGATACTTGGAGAGGTCAGACAACACTGCGCAACGGAACTATAGCAGAGTTTGTGGAAAAGATGGAGACGTACCTCCCGATAGAAATCGTTGCCGATCGGTACGGCTACGGGTCCGGGCAGCAACGCGCCACATTGCACTGGGCGCAGGCCGTCATGGGAGTCTACCTCGCCACCGTGTTGGTCTACGCTTCGTGGGTCGGGATCATGAGCATCCTCGACGCATTCGGATTCGAGTCGGGTCAGGGTCGAGCGCGCGTTCTGAGCATCATACCGTGGTCGGACCTCCAAGACTTGATCATCCTAGCACTCAGAACGCCGCCCCCCAGCGATGAGAATCTGGCAGATGCTGGAGCTGGGGTGAGCTCGAGCAAGGTGTGGGAGAAGATGGTCTGGGCTGGAGCGGATGGGGCCTCCAACGCGCAGTTGGTGCTTGGCGAGGGGCAGTCGGCGAGCAGGCTTCAGGTTGATCCTTCAGCGCAGTATTATTGATTCTTCGGGGGGGGCGGTACCTATTTCTTTCTTTTGACTTTTTTCTTCTTTTTTGTATTCGACTCGATAGGAGCCGGCAGCAAGGAGGTCGCCGGGCAACTGTGAAGATGTTGGAAGCGAACGAAGCAATGTCAATGCCAAACAGGTCATTAGGTTGAGAGATCTCGGACATGATTGAATGGACATAGCCAGTTTGGGACCTTTTTGTAGTTAATCTGCGGAAATTCTTCTTTTGATACGGAGAAGTGAAGTTGTTCGTGCTTTCAGTGTCAACTCCGGACTACAACATGACCTGTTGCCAAGCAGTTCCACCTCTTTCTCTTCATTTCACATGAGATTATGAGTTAAGACGCATATTTACTTTCAGATCTAGCTTATCCCCTCCATCATTGATATTTCCGGGAACCCGGTGACTAGGTTGGCAGCCAAATGGATATATCACGCTGCTTTCCAACTCTCAGAACTTCAACTCTAAAGTAGAGCAGGCCTTCATGTGCTACTGCCGCTTCCTCAAACCGCCCGGCCGGTATACGGCTCATACACCAAGTTCATATCCTGAGTTCCCCTGTGGTCAAGCGGAACCATGGCAATACTGCTAGACTCATGCACGCTCTTCGACTCAAGCTCGGGAGACTCAGCCCGCCAGATGAGCGCCCTGTCGTCATCAAACTCTCTGCTACCACCCCGGCCGCGCTTGGCCGCAGCAGGCGCCCCGATCTGGACGTACTTATGCTGTCCCCAAGTCTGCACTCTCTTCAGAAGCGTAAGCGGCCTCGGCCCGACGTTCACGTTGACGTTGACAGTCGGGTTGCCGGTGATCATCCCGCTCGTGGGGCCCTTGGCAAACCCGCCTCCGCTGCGTCTGGCCTTGGGCGTCTTGAAGTTCATCAGGACGGACGCGAGGAGAGAAAAGCCGAAGGCGATCCAGCTGGGCACCACCAATAGCCCGATCTCGGACGAGACGCCGATCCTGCCGAGATCGTCGTTGAACGCGGCGTCGACTTTCTTAAAGACCACGACCGCCGCGATCGATGCCGCGAGGAGGCACAGCGTGGCCGTGCATGACATCACGGCTCCCGCGATGCCGGGCCGTCCGAAGCGCGAGCTCGCGCAGGAGGCGATGGGCGCGAGGATCGTCAGGCTGAAGGCGAAGATGTACGCGACGCCGAGGAACGAAGACGTCTTGGCGTACGCGGCGATCGTGTCGTCCAGGCTCTGGGAGAACGTCCCCGCGGCCGTGGTCGCGTCGAGCTTCAGATCGGTCCGCGGGTCGAAGAAGTACCCCACGCGCCGCGGGGTGCAGACGGTGTCGCCGTTGCCGTGGCCGCAGGCGCCGAGGAGGGTGATGTAGTACGTGAAGGGGATCCTGAGGGTGAGGGGCGTCGCGTCCTGGCCGACGAGGTCGGAGCCGGAGACCTTGGAGATGTCTTGGAGTAGCTGGGAGCCGCCGAGTTTTGCTGCGATGTTGAGATTTTTTGCGTCAACCTGTTGAGTTGTCAGTCCCTATGGAGAGGTGATGGATTGCGAGGTGATGGCTTACTTTGATGAAGGCTAGTTCATCTCCAATGCCCGGCCGCGAGCCAGCTGCGAGAAGGATGATTACAAGCAAGGCTGTGATCGTGGAAGACAGGATGGGCAGGAAAGTAAAGGTAGGCACTTTGCCTGTCTGAAAACCGGTCGCCATGTTGTCGTGCTCTTCACAACACAAGTCCTGTAAGTTTGATTGAAGTTTGCGAACCCAAGTGACTTTGAGGGTGTCGGTTCGACTGTCCAGTGCCGAGGAGGGTGCGCCTACATGTATGAGTATGATCTGGACTCGGCCGATACCAAGACCGCTACCCGCCAGGCAGCGATGAAACTCCCTGAACTAGACGTTTGATGGAAAAAGGAGCCAAGGAGCAGGTTAGGCGCGGCGCGGACGACTGACCTACAAGCGACGCCCTCAAAAGAAGGCAAACCGAGGCTTGATCTAGGGTTAAAGTAGCTCGAAGAGCGCGCCCGTCGCGTTAGCGGCTGGTGGTCTATGTCTTACGTGATGTCCCATCCGAGTCTGGTTTCTCGCGGTCTGTGCGGCCCTGGCCCTTCTTGCATTCATCAGCTTATCGTTCCTTTTGAAAATTGTCAGCCTTAGGTAGGCTACCTATGGGTCGGATGATGATCAGTCCGGACGAGGGAGCGGCTGAGCGCGGCTATCTGCTGCGCTTGGCGATGTCTTGCGGATTGCGTGCCAAGAGCAGCCGCAGCAGGCTCCAGGAACTCGGTCCCCTCCCGCGCGGCAAGGAGGCCTTCTGGATGGCGGGATAGACGACATCCGCGTGGCACAGCATCCGACGAGGCCAGCGTCCGAGAGACAGGGAGGCCAGCTGACCAATGAGGACGCTACCCGATTCTTTCGTAGGGCTCTGGTGGACAACTTGGAGGACCAAGAGACTACCACTTGCTTGGACGTTTGTGAGGTAAAGCTGTTTACACCTCTTTGAACGGGCGTGATACCCGGATGCTTGGTCAGCCTGGGCCTAGCGTGGGATTTCCCCCGGTTGTTGTCCCCCCTTTGCTGATGCCGAGAACGTGGCGCCGGCTAACAATGACCCGGTCGAACCCTGGAATGGCGTTGGTGCCTGGGATGGTGTTCGTCCGGTTGATCGGATGGCTGACCAAGGATGGAGCTCTGGAGAGGAGACGATAGCTTGAGGCGGGTCTGGAAACTGAAATATCACAGGTTCGCCCATTGGTGGTTCCCTCAACTCGGCACCAGCGAATCCCCAGTCAAGAGCTTGAGACCCTTTAGGACTCTGATCATCGTTGGCATCATGAGGTCTTTCATCTCACTTACAACGGCAGCCGCCGCTCTCTTTTCCACCATTCAGGCCGCGCACTTTGAAGTCACCGTCGGCAAGAACAACCAACTCAAATTCGGCCCCGAGACCCTCGTCGCAAACAGGGGCGACACTATCACTTACAACTTCTTCTCCAAGGTAACTCTCCCATCCCATCATCGAAGCACATCAAGAGCTAACAACCGCAGAACCACTCAGTAACCCAGTCCTCCTTCGACAGCCCCTGCGCCCCTCTCGCCGGCGGCTTCTTCTCCGCCTTCACCTCCTCCGCCTCCGAAACGACCCCCTCCTCAACAACATTCACAATCACAATCAACGACACGAAGCCCGTATGGATCTTCTGCGGCCAGGGCAACCACTGCCAGCAGGGCATGCTGCACAGCATCAACGCCCCCGCCACGGGGAACACCTTCGCCGCGTTCCGCGACAAGGCAAAGTCCGCGGGGCCGAGCACGTCACCGCCGAACGGCCTGCCCGTCGGCGGCAGGCGCGTCGCGCGCGTGGAGGTCGGCGCCGCGGGGGCTCTGACGTTCTCACCGAACGATCTTAGAGAGCCGGTCGGTACGGTGGTCGAGTTTGCGTTCAACCCGCGCAACCACTCCGTGACGCAGTCGTCGTTCGATAAACCGTGCCAGCCGTCGGAGGGCGGGTTTAGCAGCGGTCTGATACCGACTGCGCTCAGCCCTTCGGGTATGACGTTTAGCATCCTTGTGACTGACACGAAGCCGTAAGTCTATACTCCCAGTCTCTTGCTCAAGACATCCGCTGATTGTGATTCCTCGGTAGGATCTGGTTCTACTGCGCCCAAGCAACAGGAACCCACTGCCAAAAAGGCATGCTCGGCGCAATCAACGCCCCTCCCACGGGAAACACCCTCGCCGCCTTCACGGACCTCGCCTCCAAGGCCCCGCCCAGCACCCTCGCGCCCTCAGCGCCGCTAGGCGGCATCCTCCGCGCCAACGGCACCGTCCTACGCACCGCCTCCTCCCCCGTCGTGGACATATCTGCCCTCGACGCCCGCTACGCGACCTCCAAGGCAGGCGGCGGACCCATCGCGAACTGGAACTTCGGCGCCAACATCTCCGACGCGGCCGTCGAGCGGTTACAGCTCGCGCACGTCCTCGACGGCGTGCTGCTCCGCGTCCTCTCCACGGGGTACGACAACCTCCGCCCCGGCGGACCCTGGGCGGGCACGTACCCGGAGAGCATCGTCGAGGTGATCGGCACGATGGCGGCGCAGGCGTGGGTGCACCGCGGCTCGGCGGCCGACCCGCTGGCGCACTTCAAGCACGAGGTGCCGTCCGACTGCGCGTACGCCGCGGCGCTGCCGTCTGCGGACGCGTTCCTGGCCGCGGCGCTGGCGGTGCTATTGCTCGACATCGGGCTGGTTGCAGACTCTGCAGCTGCGCTGGCGGCCTCGGATCCGTGGTTGGTGCCGGCGCTGGTGACCTCCCTCGGCACGAGGGCACGGATGGCGGGGCTGGTCGACATGATGCAGAACCACGTCGCCGCGTCGGCGCCGCGCGAGGTGGCGATCCCGGCGGAGCTGGTGTACTCGTACGTCATGCACCACTACGTCTCGTCGTGTCCGGATAAGCTAGCCTGGGACAAGCCGTTTGCGAAGCTGAGCGTCAAGGGGAGGGATGTGGACCTGGCGGAGAGGCTGGTCGGCGTGGAGCTGGAGTGGGAGGGGAAACAGGACGGGGACCTGTTTGCGGCGTGGCTTGGGCCGTGGGGGGAGGTCAAGTTCTCGCCTGTGGTGGATAAGAAAACGTCCGTGCCTGATGGTCTCTACGGGCATGTCTGGGTTGTGGTGACTAGCAAGAAGGATATCAAGGCTTCAGAGGTTCCTGGGGCGACTGTTGCGGGACCTGAGATGGTGTGGGTGACGCAGCCATAGATGGCATCAGCTTGTTGGGGGTTTGATATATTTCGTGCATAAATGGCGTAATATATTCAGTTGAACTAAATCGCTACGATCATCGCGGGTCTCGTCAAAACTTTACCGCTTTACCTATGCGGTACGGGTTCCGTTGCCGGACGACTCGTACCTGAGGACAAAAGGCACAGTCTCGAAGACATCCCAGTCCTCCTCTTTCGCCCTGTCGCCAAAGATGCGCAGCGCGCTGACCTTCATCTTGTACACGCCGGGCTCGACCACGGTCCCGTCGGCAAGCAGGCCGTTGAAGAAGGCGCGTTGGCCGAGGCGCGTAACCCACTCCAAAGGCCAGCCCGCCAGGCTGCCGAGGATGTCCTCCTTGCCGCCGCTCAGGGACAGGACGTCGACCTGCAGTGAGGCGGTGCCGACGGTCGGCTGGATAAACACGTTTGGCGTGGCGGACTGGTCGCCGCGGTCGGTGGGCGGTGGGTTGGCCGGGTCGGGGCGCGGGATGGTGTAGGTGCGGTTCGGCTGCACGACGCCGTTGTACTCGGCCAGGTAGACCTGCGATGCCGACAGGACGGGCGTGTCGCGCATGCTACCGACGACGCCGAGGTAGGGCACGTTCAGCGAGGGCGCGTCGGTCGTGCTGGTGAGGATCACGTAGCCGCTGTAGATGGGCAGCCGGGTGGCGTTGACGTTGGAGGGGGGTTTGCAGGTGATAACAAGGTCGGCGGAGCCACCGGCGGGGACGGTGATCTTGCTGTTAGGGATGTTAGTTAATCGATGTTGATATGCAGGTATGGTAGCAAGCTTACTCGGAGCTGAATGAAAGTTCGGCCCATTCCTCGACAATCGGGTTGGGGAAGGCGCCCGCCCTCAGACGATCGCTGCCCTCGATAAAGGTGTACATGGTCACGGCCTTGCGGTGGCTGACCTCGAAGACGAGATCGGCCGAGCCGGTGTTCTTGATGTTGACGGTGTGGTTACCGACGAAGTGGTCTGTGTCGTTGAAGGAAATCGAAGGGACGCTCAACTCGGCGGTCGTGCGAGCCGCGTCAAAGGCCTGTACAATGCCAGCGCCCTGCTGGGGCACCGGGGCGAGCATTTCCGGATGAGCGGTCTTGTCGTCGTACCAGGCGAGCTGCTTGGCCGTGGAGGAGACGAAGGACATGAGACGCTTGGGGTCCTTGGTGCCGTGGGCCTCGGCGAGGAGGGCGTAGATGCCGGCGGTCAGGGGGGCGGACATGCTTGTTCCGGTCGTAACGCGGTAGGCACCCAGGGCGACGGGGTACGTCGAGAGGATGTTGGCTCCGGGGGCCGAGACTTGGGGGCTCGCGTCCAGCTCCCAGGTGGGACCCCAGCTGGAGAAGGAGCCCATGTAGGAGCCGCTGCTGTTGTTCTCGAGGTTCTCCAGGCGGGTCTTGGTGTTGTTCGCGTCAGGGATCTTGATGGTGACGCTCCGGCCCTCGGCCAGGAGGGAGAGCCATTGCTCAGACTGGTAGGGCGGGACGGAGGCGACGCCCTGGATACCGTCCGAGTAGACGAAGCGGTCATCACGCATCGTCCTAGAGGATATGTCAGTTAAGTCACGATGCACTCTACCACCCCAAGGAGACGAATGACCTACGTGTTGTCGTTGGTGTAGTACAGGATGTAATGGCCCCCCTTGGCAGCCACGTTGTCGCCCTGATCGTTCGGGTAGCAGCCGGTGGCTCTCGAGTCGGGGAACTCTAGAAGAGCAATCCTGTTGCTGAGATCCGGAGTGTCCTCGGGCAACGCGCTGCAGGCATCGCCGGCCCAAAGCTGGAGAGACACGTCGCCCGTCAGCTCGGGGAATCCGGCCAGGTAGCCAAACTCGGTCTCGGGGCTACTGGTGGAGTTGGACTTGGCGTCGACGGCGAAGGTGCCGACACGCAGGAAGGCAGGGAAAACGGAGTTGGTCACGGCACCGCTGCCAGTAATACCACGGCCGGTGGCGGGAGTGGACGCGTAGAAGAGCCCGTTGCCACCGTCGTTGCCCTCGGAGACGACGACGGGAACGCCGGCCTCGACGATGCGAGAGACGAGGACGGCCGTGACGTCCCACGCCCAACCCGCAGCACTAGCGAAGGCGCACGTTAGCATCTTGTACTAAAAGAGCCCGGCGCTAGGGGTTTTACTTACTCTCCGTTCGAATAGGAGATAATGTCAGCTCCGTCCTCGTATGCGCGGCTGAGCGCGGCAAGCAGGATCTCGTCAGTCGAGGTTGTAGAGCACCCCCAAGCTCGGTACGCCGCCAGCTTGACGCCGGGGGCAGCGCCGGTGAAGCCATATTCATTGCCCTCGAGCTGCGCGGCGATCGTGCCGGCCACGTGGGTTCCGTGACCGACACAGTCGTCCATCGGGTCCGCGTCGGGCTGGATGGGCCTGACTCCGGGCAGGAAGTCATCGCCAGTAAAGTCCCAACCGGCCTCGACGAGGCATCCGGGGCCGAAGCAGCCGCCGAGGGCAGGGTGTGTCCAGTCGACTCCGCTGTCGACGATACCGACGCGGATTCCCTTGCCGGTGAGACCCTGCTCGCGAAGCTTGTCGACCTGGGTCATGACGTGGGGAGAGAAAGTGTTCTTGGTCGAGTTTCCGGGCGCGACAGCCTGACGCTTCGTACGAGAAAGTGGGGCCTGGGTCGGTGCCCCGTTGTCCTTTGGCAGGTCGAGTTTGACGGTTCTCACGGGCCAAATATTCTTGACACGCGACGAGCCTCCGATCTGTCTACGCAAGAGGGCGCCATCGTGGCGCGCAATGCTCGAGTCCTTGACCTGGAAGGAGACGCCCTTGAAGAAGCGATAGCTCAGCTCCATGCGGGTATCCGCATCCACGCCGTCGGCCTTGAGGGACTCGATGAAGCTCGCGGGGGTGTCGGCATCGTCGGCGAACTCGACAATGTACGCGCCCGGGAGCGCCTCGCTGCGAGCGGCGTCCGCCGGCTGGCTGTCGTCCGATTCGGCTCTCGGGAGAGGGGCCGCGGTGTGCGCGTCGGCGAAGATACGCGGGTGCAGCGGCTTCGCGGTGGCGGCGTTGGCACCCAGCAGGGCGGAGATGATTGCGTGGGAGACCCTCATGTTGGCTCACTTTTGGCTGATCGCTTGCTCTGGACGAAGGCTAGCAGATGAGGAAACGAAAAGAGAACGGCGAGGAGAGGCACCGCGGGCCATCCCGTCCAATATACCGATGCCATCCATGCCGGCCGTGTCTCCTTTCGTGGAGTCGTCTCTCGGCCCTGGGGCAAGCGACACGAGTCTGGAGATGAAGCAGGGCAAATACGAGCTTCTTTTCGTGATCTAAAGCGCTGATCCCCGGTCGTGCATGGGGCGACTCCACTGCGGTGAGCGCATCGTGCGGGCGGCCGAGATCCCCGGACACAGCCGTCGACGGCGTGGAATTGTCGGTAGATGATTCTGGGGGTTGGTTCGGAAAGGCGCAGAGAGACTCGAGATTCGTCGTTTTCTTCAAGAAGCTAGGAAGTTTCCGCAACTTCCCTAGGATCGTGCTCTCGTCGATTGACGCTGTTCTCGCGGTTAGCATTCAACGGGTCCACAAAGTAAATTGCGATGGGCCACGCACCGATGGCAGGACCACGCCGAGATCCAAGACTCTCGCTTCGTGCGCTAAGCCCAGCGGTATTTCGTACCGCCTGAGAGTCTCCGTCATGAGGTAAGGAGAGTCGCATTGGCTAGGCGACTTGTGCTGTCACCTTACCGTCTAGGTTAGGCCGCTTCCCCGCTGAAGGCTGCTCATGGCTCACGGTTCAGCATCAGGCGATGTCAATAAACGCGATTGACATGGGCTCTTAAAGTCTTTGTAGAAAGCCAACCATCGGCGCTTCATTTTGTCTCGTGGGTGCATTCGAAAAATGATTGACGATATGGAATCGTCAGCGCGGTGGCACCAAACGTTGGCGTTCAGTTGTATATCGTATGGCTTCGACGCATCGCGAACGATTTTGCCCACGCAGAGCAAAATTCGTGATCGGTCATGGATGGTGCTTCTCGGTCGAGGATATTGGCTGCTTTTTGTGTGTGTAGAAAAAAACAGAGGAAATACTCTACATTGACGACTCCTTGTATATGTGTTTCTTTTGGCTCGGAAAAATGAGACATCTTGCATAAAGACTGCAGACTCTCAATTTTCAGAGCCAAAAAAACCAACATACAAGGCGTCCTCAAAGTAGAGTATTTCCTCTCTCTTTTCTATACACACAAAAAGGAATCAAGGTGTTGGCTGCTTTGTGATTTTCGATGGTCAGTCGGCAGAATGTGAATGGAAGGACAAAAAAGGGAAGGACGAAATAATGGGGCCGGCGGGATGGGGGAACTCGCCAATGGAACGTACCCCGCTTTATGGGCTGCATATGCTTCTATGCGTCTATGAAGTGTGCATAGCAGTAGCGAGGTCACGGCCTTCGCTCCGGCAATATGACTGCGCCGCATATCGTGGCTGCCCACGAAGTGGCTGGAACCTATCCTCTGCCGAACAGCCCGTGGACTTCTTGGCACTCAACCAACCTATGCTCTGAAGATTCCGTCTGGCCGTTGAAAACTCATCTTGCTGATATTATCTTTCTCTCCAACTTTCTTAACACCTCAAATGCGAGCGATTCGTCTTCAATCCACGTAGGAAGCTTCATGGCACATTACTGTAGTCACCATCTAGACAGCAAAGGCCAAGCCCCCGAGGCACTTACACAGCCAATTGCTACTCAGATAGAATCTGGAATCAGGCCGCTCTTGAACCAAGATACAGAGCCTTCCGACATGGCGAGCGATCATACACACCGTACACTCTGGGTGCCCTCGGCTGTGGTGTTTTTCAACGAAGATACTAAGTCCAGGCCCGGCTGAAAGATCCATCGTCTTGCCAGGGGAAAGTACTTATCCCGGTAACCTTGTCTAGAGGCTGTACTATGTACCGGAGGCAACAACAACCAAGAGGCCGGAGACCGAGCCATCCGGACCACAGCCGGGGAAAAGAAAGGAGGAACCTAGAGCGTCCCATCACATGAACCGTAAAACCTCGTTCCTTGAGGCTTTGAGCCCCCAAACCGGCACGCCCACCGGCCGGTTGTTCGTCCTACCGGCGCAATTCTCCACGCCGACTCTCTTGGCAAAGGGTCAAAGTATGAGGCATTTAGCAAGGAAGCTGCAACCGAGCCACCGTTATGACTCCATAACCGAGGGAGCTCGTATATGAGCCATTTACAAGGGAAGCTGGAACCGAAATAGAGCAAGAAAAACCGGCCGTGAAGAGCCCCCAAGCAGTCCAATGACGCTCCCAGGAGCAGGTTTGAGCGACGAAATTTTCCACGATCTTCCGAGTCGATTGCCTAATCCATTGGCCTCGACCTCCACTCGGGAGTATGCTTATATTGCAGGGTCCACCGAATAGCTTCCCATCGCTACCGGAACAAGTTAGCACTGCCCGGTAATGCGGAGTTACGTCGTGTCGGTGGCACCCAGTGCCGACATACGTCTGCCCGTCCGTGTAAGCTAAAGTTATCAATCGCATCTTATCAATCAGGTAGATAATACAGCCGGAACTCCCGCCCATCATGAGTTCTCGTCCGCGCTCTCTCCAGGCTCTTCGTTGAGTGTCCAGTTCTTCCTCCGTCTCTGCCCCTAATTCTTCTCACTCGTTGAAAACCCCCCGGCACAATGAAGTTCATCGCCCTGTCCTCGGCCATCCTGGCCCTGGGCGAGACGGCCGCCGCCCGCCTCTACCCCCGCGCCAACGCCACGACCACCCGCAACGCGACCTACGACTACATCGTCGCCGGCGCCGGCACGGCTGGCATCGTCACCGCCGAGCGCCTCGCCGCTTCTGGCGCCAGCGTCCTGCTTCTCGAGCGTGGCGGCACTTCATTCTACATGACAGGCAACCGCAAGACCATGCCCTGGAACGACACCGTCACCATGTACGATGTCCCCGGCATGTCCGACTACACGGGCGCCTCGCCGGACCTGCAGTACTGCCGCGACCTGGCCATTGCCGCCGGTTGTCTCCTTGGAGGTTCGACCATGCTCAACGCCCTGATGTTCGTCAAGCCCCGCAGCGGCGACTTCGCGGCCTGGCCTGAGGAGTGGCACTGGGAGAACGGTCTGTCCGAGGCGGCTGAGGAGTTTTACCAGCGCCTGCCTGGTACGACCCTTGCCTCCCTGGATGGCAAGAGATACGATGATGATGCGTACGGCATCGTTTCCCGCTTCTTGGAGGCCAACGGCTGGACTGAGAAGGACGCTCTGAACGATGTTGAGTCCAAGGAGCTCATGTACTCCCACCCTCCCTGGTCGGTAAGTTATACATTCACCTCCACGTCTGCACCAAACAACCGCTGACCCTGAACCTCTACAGATTGCCAACGGCCTCCGTGACAGCCCCGTCCGCGCCATTCTGCCCGACGCCGAGGCCCTTCCCAACTTCACCCTGGAGCTCAACACCAAGGTCCTCCGCGCCGTCCGCGAGGGCGGCCTTGTGACCGGCATCGAGGTCGAGCACGACTCCGGCGCCCGCGAGATCATCAACCTGGCCAAGGGCGGCTCCCTCGTCCTCGCCGCCGGCTCCCACTCCACGCCCCGCGTGCTCTTCAACTCGGGCATCGGCCCCGCCACCTGGATCAACGTCGTCGCCAACGGCACCACCAACATCCAGCTCCCTCCCCGCGACCAGTGGATCGACCTCCCCGTCGGCGAGAACCTCAAGGACCACGCCATCGCGACCATCACCCTCAAGTCCAAGGAGCCCCTCGTCAAGCTGCCCTCCACCGCCTGGACGGACCCCACCGAGGAGTCCATCGAGCTCTTCGCCCGCGGCAGCGGCCTGATGGCGCAGTCCGGCCAGCGCCTCAACTTCTGGACCAGCGTGAACACCACCGTCGACGGCCTCACCCGCTACATCCAGGGCACCGTCCGCGCCGACGCCAACGACACCATCGGCATCAAGCTCTACCTCACCTACGGCACCACCTCCACCGGCGTCCTGGGCATCAACGCCGAGGGCGTGACCGGCATGCTCCGCGGCCCGCTTCTGCACACCGAGGGCGACGTCGAGGCCCTGACCACGGGCGTCGACATGATCCTCAACTACGCCCGCCAGCCCGGCAGCATCCTCACCGTCGCGGAGAACGTCACCGCCTCGGACCTCGTCGCCGCCGCCGGCAGCGGGAGCCACTACATCGGCACCACCTCGATGGGCTCTGTGAATGACGGCAAGAGCGTCGTCGACCCGGACACAAAGGTCTGGGGCACCGAGAACCTGTTCGTCGTCGACGCCAGCATGCACCCCGAGGTCCCCACGGGCAACACGCAGGCCCCCATCATGGTGGCTGCTGCGTACGCCGCTAAGCGCATCCTCGCTCTCCGCGCCTAGATCAGGGGTAGAGGGCGGAAATCGAAGGGCTGCCGTGTCCTCGTTAAATTTGTCTGAACAATGGTCAGCCTGTATCAATAGCATAGAATAATAATTCAGCGAGTGTCCTGCTTGCACTCGCCACTTTTCGCCACGTCGACTTTTTCTAATCGTCACCCCCTTCTCCAGCGTCCAACACCCCCAAATAGGTAGCTTAGCTTGCTCATATCAATCGCGACAACAACGGACAACAACAGTAGACAACGACAACGGACAACAACAATAGACAACGATAGCGGACGACGACGACGGACGACGACGACGGACGACGACGACGGACGACGACGACGGACGACGACGACGGACGACGACGACGGACGACGACAACTATCACAAGGAAGCTCGACCACTAGCCACGAGAGCCACCGTCAGCCACCGGCTCCTTGTGTAATACAGCACCTCCCATACCTATATCTAGTAGCTATTTTCAAGTATTCTCTTTTGTAACCTTTAAGACACTTTACCTTATAATCCCTATTGCTTACTGTGTGCTTTGGCTGGTGATAACAACGAACGACGACGATGGACAACGACGACGGACAACGATGACGGACGACGGGGGGTGATGAAGAAGATACTCTGTTTGTACCTAGTCGCCTAAACTTCAACCTCTTCTGGCGGTCATGGCTACTGGTCTACTTTCTGATAAGTCTCTATCTCAGTAATTAGAGAATGCGGGATGAAGTCCATCGCAAACCACTCCGACAGCTTGTCATGTATAATGACACCCAGGTGCTCCCGAACGTGTATCGACGAGATGAAGTAGGCGGGATCGCGATCATCACCGCTGTAATTCTCAACCAATATGGGCAATAGCCCAGATTCGACGAGCTCAATCTCGAGATTGGCCGTCGTCGGCTCCGAAAGGACGATCTTCGCAACGAACACGCCCGTGTGGTACAGCCTGATGAGCATGCGTGCATGGGCCGCGGCATCGTCTGTGAATCATGTAAGCGCAGGGATTTCAAGAGGCACGTGGGCGAGGGCCAGGGCCCAGCACTGCCACTCACAATGATTGGCGAAGACGGAAATGAAAGGTGTGGATTCATTCAAGGGCGGACAGTCGCTCCATCTCAGGTGGCTTTGGAACATGCGCTGGGAAATCGAGGATCTCGCACGCTCCCCTTGGTAGTTGGCTTCGAAACCCTTCCCTGGGATGTATCTCGTGAAGGATTCATCACTCTGGACACGCCAGAACTCGAAAGTATTCGCCATTGCTTTTGTGATTTTGGCGGGGAGGATGTTGAACAAGGCAAAGTTGAAAACGTTTCTGCTTGCGGGAGGGAGGTAATCTGTATACGTCAAGCGAAGGAGCACCTGCTGGCTTTGGAGGCGTTCACGTGGTGTGTAGATGATGGATGGAAGGAATCACTGATACCTGATAGATATCATATCCCGTCATTTCCAGAAGCTTTCGCCATGGAGGTAGGTATCAGCAGGCAGTCGCAATTACCCGTACAAGCACACTGCATCAGCTTATCCGCCCTTGAAGTTGCCGAATTTCATCTAGATAGCTGATCTTCATGACCTACACCTTCCAATACGAACCATTGAAACATATACATGGCAGTCGCGATAGAGTCGAGCATCTCTCAACCGCCCAGCGTCCAACACCGCGCCTGGTCCAGCAGGGTTTCCACCTCGTGCGAGCGATCATTCGCCTTCTCGATCCACTCCCACTCGTCCATGGCCTTCTTCCAGTCCTCGATCTCGCGCACCAGCCCCTTCGGATCGCGCTTGGCCTTGTCCTTGACGTCGGCGAAGAAGCCGTCCAGCCGCTCGCGCTTGCGCCGCATTGCGTTCTCCAGGATCCGCAGCTCCGTATGCTGGCCCCGCAGCTCGGAGGCAAGCCGCTCGATCAGGGCGCCGGCACGCTGCAGCTCGGGGCACGAGGCGACCGAGTGGCCGCCCATGCAGACCAGCTTGTCGTCGTGGACCAGGATGTCCGAGTTCGCGAGCAGCTTGTCCATCTGCTTCACGAGCACGCCCTCCGTGGACGTCGTGGAGCCTGCGGCCGTCCGGCTCAGGTGGCAATGCGACCAGCTGGCGGTCATGGAGGCGGAGGACAGTGAGAGTTTGGAGATGCTGCCGGTGCTGCCGATGCCGTACGGCCGGAGCGGGCCGCGCATCTCTCGGACGATCTGCGACATGAGGACGGACGACTCGGGGGGGCATCCCTGCATGGTCTGTGGGATTTCGTGTGGCGGTGCGTCCGTGATATCTCCGCTCCATTCGTCGACGTTGGAGGTAGGGGCGCTCATTGTCTGTGAGCTGTCCAGGCTGTTCGGCTGAGAGCTAGTACCGCAATTATCGTCGCTGACGCTCGGAGCCGCGGACCTGTTTGCTTCGGGGAAGACCCACAGCTCTTTGGGAGTTCCCAAGGGGCAAGGGAAATGGAACTCTGACATTTTGCTTACTAGGTTGGGCGGTGGATGTGGTGCTGTTTACTTATTTGGAATGGTCAGAATGGTTGGACTGAGATACCCTCCATTGGGAGATCACTACAGACTTATAGACTCACGATGACGATGTGTCTTTGTTGCTATCACTTGAGAACAACCACATTATTTCCTCAACTCAATCGGGGAATTTATGCTTTGTTTCTACACAATTCCTCCATTCCAGCTTAAAGGATTGATTGAAGTTACATTTATCAACGTCTTTAGTCTTGAAAAGGGACTCGGCCGAACAATAACGGCTGTTTATAGCCACATTCTTAAACATAAGCGTCTTTGAGCGGGAGCGAAGCCTCGACAACTACGTCTATGCATTGTTTGAAATGCGTACACCAGTGTCTCATCTCTGTCCTACTATATTTCAAGCCCGCAGGTAGTTAATTGCCAGAGAAGACACGAGGTCGGGGCTCCCTAGGCTAGCTGTCGTCCATTGTTGTTATTGTTGTTGTTGTCCTTTTTGTCCGTTATTGTCGTTCGTCATCGTCGTCCGTCATTCTTGTCCGCTATCGTCGTCCGTCATTGGCGTCTATGATTATCGTTTCCCGTCGTCGTCGTCGTTTTTGTTGTTGTCGTCGTCCGTCATCGCCGTTATCGTCCGTCATCGTTATTGTCGTCGTTATTACTATGGGAGAGACAAGCCACTTAGGGATGTTGGATACTAGAGGAGGGTTTGAAGAGACGGGAAGGAGACCGCCTAGGTACGCAATCCAAAAGATACGGACGACGAGACATCTTTGTTTTACTTACACATATCACTCAACCTTCGTCGCTTAACATCTGAAAGTAAGAAGTCTCGAGATGGGTCTGGTGACAGCCCAGATGGGCAAGAACTGGACAACGGATATTGATAATATTCGCCGGCTGATGCAACAATTACACGTCCTTCAACAAATAACAGCGATTAACTCTACTTCCACGCCACGGTAACGCCCTTGTTGTGAGACTCCCTCGCGAGCTCGATGATCCTGATGGCGTCGCGCGACTGCGTGGCCTTGACCTCCAGCTTAGCCTTGCCGTTGATGGCGTCGGCCAGGTTCTCGTACACGCCCAGCCAGCGGCCGGTGATGGACGGGTACTTGCCGACGTACTTCTTGGTCGCCTCGTCGAACTTCTGGACCGTGCCGTCGAACTCCTTGTACGTCGCCAGGGTTCCGCGGAGCTCGGCGGGCTCCTCGCCGAAGCCCGGCTCCAGGGGCTTGCGGCCCTCAGCGATCTGCTCCTCCTGGGGGCATGTGCTTCTTTGTTGGAACTGGAGGATGTTCTGTTAGGTCTGTTCTTCTCAAGTAGAGTCTCGGGGTTAATTACCTTGATCCATGAACCCTTGGATCCGCGAACCAGGTGCTTCAGTTGCTGCGACAGGGGCGTTGTGACCGAAGTCTTTACCGTGACGAGGAGGTCCTTCTGGTCGTACTGCAGGATGATGGTGAACGAGTCTTCGACCTCGCTCTCGATTCCGCGCTGGGCACGGAAAAAGCCAGTTACCGACTTGGGACGGCCGAACAAGGTGACTGCTTGGTCGATGCTGTGGGTTCCTGACGGCCGTTTAGTTGAAGACCGCAAAGAGCATGTTGAGTTCCGACTTACCCAGGCCAAACGCCATGCCGGCGCCAGGAGTGTACTTCTTCTCGTTCATCTTGTCAAGCCACGGCGGCGACTCAAAGTCGTAATGGATCTCTGCCTCCTTGATCTCGCCGAGCGCATCCTCCTTGATAAGTTTCCGGAGGGTTTGAAAGTCGCCGTCCTACTCGATGGTTAGACAATCTGCAGAGATGGAAACTTGTAGCGATTATCACTCACCCATCTGCGGTTCTGAAAGCAAGTCAAGATCAGGCCCTTGCTGTTCGCAAGCTCGATGACCTTGTCGGCTTCCTCAGCCGACCTCGCGAATGGCTTGTCGACAATAGCTGGAAGCACGTTAGCAACGTCACCAAGATTCCTTCAGTCTTGAGGGCTCGTACCATGCTTTCCAGCCAGCAGCGCCTTCTCCGCAAACGACGCGTGTGTGTCGGTATGCGTAGCCACAACGACGAGCTGGATGTCGGCGTCCGCGAAGAACTCCTCGGCGGTGCGGTAGTGCCTGATGTTGGGGAAGTCGACCTTGCAGTGGGATCCGGGCGCCGCCGAGGACGGGTCGGCCGGCGCCTCGGCCCTCTGCAGGATCGCGATCACCTCGTAGTCCTTGTTCGCCGTGATGAAGGGCAGGTGGAAGCTCTTGGCGGCGAAGCCGTAGCCCACAACACCGACTTTGATGGTGGCCATGATGCTGGGATTCAAGTGTTGTGAATATTATCTAGACTGGACTTCCAAACGGGTTGCTGATGATGACGAAAGCGAAGGAGACGTTCATCGGTCGCGTCACAGAGACCATCTTCGTCCTTATAACCCACGCATCCCGCGCTGCGGGGCGCGTCATGACGCTGGGTCGTCGTTCGCCGGCGCGGGGTGGAGATGCAGGCAGCGGGGTATCGGCCGACACTCCCCGGCCGATCTACAGCTCGCTCTCGGTTTCACCTATCCGGCTTTCTACCGGCTTTTGTAAGAATGTTAGTTAATTATTCACTTAAGACCTTCTATAAAATACGAAGTATTTTAACTAGGTGTTTTGAATATATCTATTATCGCGTCTTTAATTTTCAACTTTACTTCTCTTAGTAATAGGAGGTATTAAAAGTAAATACTAAAGTTAAGACTATTGTTATAGACTTATAGAGCGTTCTCTAAGGTTAGTATTTAGCTAAGGAAGTGGATATGCCTGGGTTATACAAGGTCTTGTCCCCGCTTAGTATCCAAACTGTTAGACTTACCGGATTAAGGAGTAGTTTTAACTCTTAAAAGGCTCGCATTCGATTTTATCTAATAATCCTCCAAATCTACACAACTAGGGTTATACGCAAAAATTATTAGTAATATTAGTAAATATAGGGATTCTTAATATAAAGTCACGCGTGCTTTAAAGAATATAACAACAAAGGGTCTTAATACTAATTTAATAAAGCGTAAGTATAATAGATTAACTATATATAATTAAACCTATAAGTGCCCTTATAAGGAGTCTAACCCCCTATTTAAATAAAAAAAAATCTCTTTAAGTATAAAACCCTAGTAATTTATATATTCCGTTTTTAGTATTTAAAACTACTTTTAATAAACTACTTTTTATATTCCTATATATTAAATTACGCGTTAATTAGTACGTATATTAAAGTATGTATCTATATACCACTATATATAATTTTCGCCCCTATTACGCCCCGCGCCAGCCGTTAAGAGCTTAGCCGCCGGACCTTTTATTAATCCAGGCCGGCCCTTAGCTATTAACTCGTACAGGTAGCTAAAATCCACTCCCACACTATTTAAAGTAGTAGACTTAAATCTATATAATTTAATACACCTCTTTAATAAGGGTCTCTATAAGGCTCTTACTACTATATTAATAGCTAAAAGGCCTTTTAAATATATTATTTTATTTACTCCTTTTAGTATATAATTTATAGCCTAATTACTCCCTTAATTACTCTATAATTACTTAGTAATTAGTGTCTTTTAAATACCTTCCTAAAGTAGTGTCTCTTTACTCTATTTAGCTCTTAAGTAGTCCCGTTACTTTTATTAAACCTTTATCTTTATAGTAAAAAGAGTAGTACTGTTTTTAAAGTGCTTAAGGCTTACGATCCTTTGTTTTATTCCTTATTAGTAAAGTTAAGCCCCTTAAGCTACTTGTTTTTAAGTTTAGCTTTATAAAGTATTTTAAGTTATTTAGTTTAATTAATAAAATTTAGCTACTTAAAGAATATTTTAAAGTAGGTACTAATAAGTAGCTTTATAAATTTATTAATTATTAACTGTATTATAAAAGTATATTTAATAATAATATAGCCTTTTTAAGCTTTTTAATATAGCTAATAGTTATAAATATTAATATAGTATAACTTTATTTATAGTTAAACTATTTCTTTATTAATAAAGTAAATTATTTATTAATTATTATATTAAATCCGTATACTTAGTAATAAAACTACTAAAGTAACTTTAAAAGTCTTTTTTTTAAAGTTTATATAGAGGGCCATTATTAATTAACTTATAAAAATTACTTTTTTTACTACTTAAAAGAGTATAAGTAGTTTAGCCTTTATAGTTAATATAGTAACTATATTTTATTTATTAACTTATTATTTAATTAATTTATTAAAAAGCTTAATTATAAAGACTTAAGAACTTTTATAGTTTACTATATTATTAATAAAGCTTATATTTATAGTAACTATAAAGCTATTATTAGGTCCTTTTTTTTTATAATTATATTTAAGGTATAAAGTGCGCTAGTAAATAAAGTAAACTATAGCCCTTTTAGCCTCTTTAGTATACTTTAGGCCGGGGTTATAGTTAAAGTAAGTAAGATAGTTAGCTAAAAGGGCGATATTAGGCTGGGCTATTGTTACTAAGTATATTACAGAGCTAATATTACTTTAGTACTAATTAGTCTTAGTATACATAGCCGTCCCCTTATACAAAAGGAGTTTACTTAGTTAGAGTAGTAAAGTATATACTTTTCTTAATTTTGTTATATATTACTAAAGTTATTTAGTAAGTTTATTAATATATATAGATTATAAAAGCTATAGTTACTTTATAGTATAGTTATAAATAACTTTAATTCTTAAGAACTACTATAAGTTTTAACTACTTTTAAAATAATACTACTTTTAAAAAGCTTTAATAAGCTTTATAGCTTTATTATAGTACTTTAAAGGGAAGTAGAGTATATAGTTATTTATATAAAAAAAAAAGATTATATAACTATATATTTAATAATAGTTTTTACTAACAACTTACTCTAACTTAAGCTTTTATAAACCCACCTTAAAATAGTACTACTAAAGGAGTAGTAAGTAATATAATTTATAGAGTACTTTAATAAACTTAAGGATAGTACTCTTTTTTTAGTAACTAGGGGGTATTTATATATAAATATCCTTATTAAACTCTACGTATATAAACGTATTTATAGTATTATATTATAAAAGCTTAAAATTAAAGTAATTAGTAATAACTATTAGTATTTAAAAGGATATACTAGTAAGTATTAAAGTATATATTTTTTAATTATTTTAATACTACTAGTTACTATATATAATAAGCTAAGTTTTAATTTTTAAAAGTCTATTGTATTTATTTAACTTATATATATAAACTTAGTAGTAACTAAGGATCTAAGTGCTTTTTATAGTACCTATAAGCACTTCTTTTTAAGAGTTTGTTTTTAAGTAGCTTTTAAAATAGGTTACTTTAGTTACTCGTATAGCTATAGTATATAGGTAAGTTAATACTTCTGTATAAAATATAGGTAGAAGTTAGAGATCTTTTTAAAGGGTACTTAGTACTAGTAAATTACTACGTACTTTATACAGCTTCTTATGCCCGCTTAGTAAAGAGGTTTTGTTTTTCTAGGTACCTATATCCTCTCTCTATAGCTAAAAATTACTATTAAAGTATTTAATATTTACTATTTAAGATGCCCCTAGAGTATATTAAATACTAGAGATTCCCTTTATTAGTTTATAAGTAGCTAGGGGGCTAGTTTAGAAGTAGTAATACTATAGAGTATTTTAATATAATAATAAAGTCCCTACTAGGAAGGCGGCTTTATAAGAACTTTACTTTTAATAGAGCCTAGTAGGTACGTTACAATAGGTTTATTTAGGGTCTTTTAGATCATTATAACTTAGTACTACTCCTATATACTTCTTTAGATACTTTTTTTTATAAATAAGTATTTAAAAAAAGGTAGTAAGTAAGTTAAGTAGTATTAATATTAGTTTAAAATAGGCTATTAAATAAGAATATTTACTAGGGGGAGTTTACTTTATAGTAGGGTCTTTAGAATTAAGATTTTTAAAAATTTTATTAAGGGTTTTTATAAAAAGTATAACTTTATTATTTTTTTTATTTAATAAAAGGGGTTTGTATAGTACTTAATAGTTACTCTTTTTATTATTAGTAAGGTAGTTATAAACCTACACGGCAATAGTATTAAAGTTAAGGTTTAAAGTATTTCTAGTAAAGGCCTTTAAGTTATTATTAAATTATTAAGTTTTATTAAATATTATATTTTTTATAGTAATAACCTTTTTAGTTAAGGGGATTTATATATAGTACTAATTTATTAAAGTGTATTTTATAAAGAACCCTAGGAGGGCGTAGTTAGTAAAGTGGTTAAGGCGCTTCTTCTTAAGCTAAGTAGCAGTTATAAGGGTATACGCTTTATAACTATATACTTATAAGTATATAAGACTCAGCTTTATAGTATTATTATTTTTAAGCTACTAATAGAGTACTTTATACAGGGTTTTTTAACTAAGGGCTACTTATAGTATATAGTTATAGAGATATACTATAGACTTATATATATTAAACTATATTTTATAGAGGAGCTTACTACCTTTTTTTATAGTCTTTACTTTAGTTTTAACTATAGTACTAATACACTTAGCACTACTATTTTAATTTTAAGTATTTAAAGTAAATAGCTTAATAAGACAGCCTTATACTTAAAGAGTAGCTATTAGTCTTTTATATTTAATAAGTTTTTTATTATATTCAAATACTAGTATATTTATATTATATTAAAGTTTTATTATAAAAATAAACTTATTAAAAGTTTTAGTAAAGGTATTAGTAAAGTAGTTAAAGAAGTAATAGTTCTACAAGTACTAGGTAATATAGTTAGTAAATACTAGTATAGACGTAAACTTACTATATCCTTTTATATATAAGTGGAAGTTAAACGCAATACGCTTGTTAGGGTGGGTATATATGTTACTCTTTTATAGCTTATAATAAATTATTCTTTTTACTTTACTAATACTATACGTATTATAGTAAGGGTAAGGGGCCTTATTGTTGTTAAATTTAAAAGTACTAACTATAATACAGACTCCTTTTATAAAGCTTATTAAGTAGTAAAGCGGCTTAGAGCCGGGGTAGCTAAGCCGCTAGTACTATATCTCTTTACTACTTTTAAAAGGCTATTACTTTATAGAGTTATACTTATTTTACTACTATAGAGTATAAGTATACTAAACGGCCTATACGGAGCTATAGTTACTACGCGCCGTCTTAAGGGCAAGCTTATTATACTTAAGTACGTATTAACTGTATTTAACTTTAACAATACTAAGTGGGCTGTAATTAGATCTGTATAGCATTAACTAATACTTAGGGCACTTATTTTATTAGTATCTTTATTTATATAGCTACTAATAGGAAACGAGATTTATTATTATAAATGTATAGAGTACTATATTATAAAAGCGTATCGTAAATCTTCTTTTATTAACTTAAGTAACTTTAATACTTATATTTTTATATACTTTAATTATAAGTAACTTAAAGCTTACTTATAAATAGTTACTTACACTAGCTATTTAGAGTTTTATAAATAGCTATTTATTATAGAATACGTGGATTAATACGCTAGAGTTAAAGAAGTAAGAGTCTTTAAGAGGGTAAGTTTATAGACTTTTACAAAGAGTAGTTTAAAATACTATTAATAGCTGCTTAAGACTTTTAATATATTAACTATAGAGTTATTTACTATAGAGATTTTTAATAAGTTTAATTAGTTAATTATTAGTTTTTAAGTATTTATTAGTATACTTTTAATAAGTTATATTATAATATTATTTTTTAAATACTTTTTTAAAAAAGATATAATAATATAAATTAAGTAGGTAAGTAAGGTTATAAGTAGGGTAGATATTATGTTGTAAAGAGCTTTAGTAATTACTTTACTTTAAGTAAGTACTTTATAAGTAATTTCTATGTTATTTATTTAACTCTAGGTTATTTAATTAATTAATACTAAATACTTTAGGGGTATACTAAGATTTTTTAGTTAACTTTAGTAAGTTATTAATTACTTTAGTAATTAACAAGATTATTTTCTTAAGTATAGTTATATATTATACTTTAAAGTACTTTAATTTAGAGTTTTAAATAAAGCTTTAGATTAGTAAGTACTTAAAAGCTTAGTATATATTAAGTAGCTAAGATTTGTTTTTTAAAGAGGCTTTAAGTAAAATAGTTTATCTTTTATATATTTTAGCAATTTATAAGTTAAACTACTTAGTAGTAGTTATTTTTAATATAAAGTAATAGTTATAAGGGATTGCAAAGTAGTTTTAAAGTACCTACTTTATATAGTTATAGTAAAGAGACGTAGTTATATTAAAATAGCTTTTAAGATATAATAGTTAGTTAACTAGTCCCTTATTTGTATTATAGTACTAGTACTAAAGCTTAAGAGATATAGTTTTTTGTATTTATATAACTAAGTTATTTTTGTTTTTTTTATAGTTTTTATAGTAGTAGCTAATAGCTTTTTATATAGTTTAAGTATTATTATAGAGTTTAAGGTACTTAGCTAAGAGGTTTATGATACTTATAGTATAGTAGAAGTTATTAATACTGTATAGGAGGGGAACGTCCTTAGGGATAGTTATTAAAGGGCTAGATTCTGTAGGTATTAAGGAGTAAAGGCTTAGTAGCTTAGGTCTGTAGTAAGTAAAGCTCTTTAGGTAGTTACTTAGAAGTAGCTTTAGAGGTAGTGCTACGGTGCTAATTAGTAGCTAGTAGTCTATATCTAGGTTAATAGCGTTCTAGAGGTTAAGGGAGACCCCCTAAGCCTAAATAGTGTTTTACTAGGGGATTTAATTCTTAGGGCCTATAAAGAAGATTTTATTAGTAGTTAAATTAATTATTATAGTAATATATTTATTTAAATAAATTTATAGTAATTAATTAATTATATGTGGTAGAGGGGTTATAGTATAAGACTCTTAATTGTTAAATTACGCGTTAATTAGTATGTATATTAAAGTATGTATTTATGTGCTACTATACGCGATTTTTGCCCTTATTACGCCCCGCGCTAGCCGTTAGGGGCTCGGCTACTAGACCTTTTATTAATCTAGGCCGGCCCTTAGCTATTAGCTTATACGGGTAGCTAAAATCCGCTCCTACACTATTTAGAGCGGTGGGCTTAAATCTACGTAATCTAACACTATACTACTTACACACACACCCAGCTACTTACTAAATACATTATTATACTTCCCTTTAACTTAAAACTATTTAAATTTATATTACTTACTAGTACTTCTAAAGCCTAGTTTAGCCCTTAAGTACTTAAAAACGAGTCTTTTAAGTAACTTAATAAATAAATCTATAATATTCTTTTTAGTATAAATATACTTAAACTTAACCTCTTTATAATTTATAGCCTCCCTAGTAAAGTAATTATAAACTTAAATATAATAAGTTTAATTATTCTTACTTTTATCCTTTATTAAAGTAATAGTACTAGTATTATTAGCCTTTACTTAAATTAGCCCTAAAAAGTTTTTTTTAAACTCTAAAAAGAAGTTTTATATTTATACTACTTCTAAAGCTATAACTAATACTACGTAGTACTTAGCTTTTATTAATAACTTAACTATAGTTATTTAATAAAAAAATCTCTATAATACTAAACTACTAGTTATAAAAAATATCTATTCTATAGTAAATTTTAATATTAATTTATACTTAGTATAGTTATTATTATAATAGCCCTTAAAACTAAAGTTATTATTTTTATTATTCTATTTAATAGTTAAATAAATAATAAATAAATTAAGCTAGTACTTAGTATATTATACTATATAAGTAGTTACTTTTTAATATTAATAATAAAGCGCGTAAAAGAACCTCCCCTATAGGCTATAGTTATAAAAAAAATCTAGTTAAGTTATTATAGTACCAAACCCTTCTTTACTAATTAGTTACTAGTACTAGAATTAAAGCTTTAAATTAATAACCCTATTAACTAGTATAGTAATATTAAAAGCCCTAGTCTCTACTAAGGTATCTACTAGCTTTATTTCTTTAGTAAACTCTTTACTAATTTTTTTAAAGTAAGAGTTTTAATTAATTATTATTTTAGTAACTATAAATACTAACTTAATACTAAAAAAGGATTTAGGGACCCCTAAGTTTACTACTTTAATATACTTATTAATATTATTAAATACTTTAAAAACTACCTTTTTAAAGTTTATAATAATTATATTATTAATATAAGTTACTATAAAGACCTTTTTATTAGAGTTATAGTATATAGCTATATCTAAAAAAAGCTTTTTAAAACTATATATCTCTAAGACCTTTTATAACTTAACCTACTACTACTTTCTACCCTAATAAAGCTTATATAAAGCTTTATATAAAAGGATTACTTAATCCTAAAAAGCGTTATAACTTATAACTACTATATAGTATTTAAATTAAGTATTAGTAAAAAAGTTTTTAAGGAGTTTAAATAGTAATATATAAATATTTTTATTAAAGTTATTATTAAAATAGGCCCTAATAAAATCCTATTAATATATAGTATAACCCTTCTACTAAGTATAAATAAAAAGGATTCTTTATAATACTATTCTTAATATAAATATATATATATTATAAAAGTCTTACTTATATACTTATAAAAAGCTTTTTATAATAATCCTAACTTTATATTTAATTATAATTCCTTAAGCCTTTTTATACTTAAGTACTTACTTTACTATTAAACGGACTTCTTAAAGAGCCTTAGTATAGAGTATAAAAAAAAGGACTCCCTTTTTAATTAAAAAAAGGATTTTAGTATATATAGCTTCTTTTTATAAAAGCTAGTTACTAGTAGGACCGTTTTGTACTTTAAAAATAGTAGCTGGATCCGGGTAGGGCTATAGAGCCGTTTCTCTTTAAGTAAAAGGCCCTTTAGCTAGTAGTTATTATATATTTAAAACCTTTATAAGTTAAGTTTACTTAAATAGCTTTATTATTAACTATATTAATTATAGTTAGTTATATACTATTTATTAATACTTTTTTAAACCTAGTCCTTATTCTAGGGGTAGGGATTAATAGAAATTAGTTTTTTTAAAGCCTACTAGTTTATAAAAAACTATAATTAATATTATTTTAATTATTTAGTACTTTAGTAACTATACGTAGTATACTTTTAAACCTTAAAAGTTAATAAAAATACCTTTCTTAGCCTTTAGTACTATCTTTTTACTTTTAACTCTTATTTCTAACTTAATATTAGTAAAGTACTTACTACTAATAATACATAAGTAGCTAATATCTAGGATTAAAGGCCTTATAAGCTTAACCTCTTTAAAAAGTACTTAAGCTAGGGTTTTATTTTTAACTACTAAAGTAAAGCTTTTATTAGTAATATATATAGCTACTTTAAAGATCTATAGCTATAGCTTAAGTAGGATATTTATATTAATATATATTAACCTAGCTTTTTTAAAAATAAAGTAAATAGCTTTTTCTATAATACTATTTTACTTATATATATAAAGTAATAAGGATTTAATAATAGTATTATATTTTTATAATAAAGTATTTAAAAAGGTTACTATAAACTCTCTAGCGTTATTAGTATAGATAATTCTAATATTAATTTTATACTAAGTTTTTTAAGTAATTATATAGTTAAGTAGTTAATAAGTAAGGTCTTTTTTTAAGTTAAATAAAAGGAGTATTTAATACTTTAACTTATTATTAGTAATAAAGTAGAAGTAAGTAAACTATATAGCTGGCTTAATTTTACTAATATTTATATAGATTAGATCCCTATAGTACTATACCCTTTTATAAGGCGTTTGTAGTAAATATTTTAAGCTTTTTAATATATTATAGGTAGTATAAGGTTAAGGAACTATATTTTTAAGTATTAGGGGATACTCTTTTATTAGTTTAATAGATTTAAGTAGTTTATAATGCCCTAAATAGTTAAATTATTAATACTATAGTTGTGTTTTTTACTATTGTTAAACGGTTTATATAATTTAGCTTTTTTTAGTAGTTTTGCTTTTTATAATAGATAAATAAAAGCCTTACTTAGGGATATTAAGAGTATTAAAAACCCTACTACTAGGACCTATAAGATTATTACTACTTAAAGAGCCTTTTATAAGATATAGTTATTTTCTACTAAATACATTTATAGAGAAGTTTTATATATATATAACGTTTTATAGTTATATAACTTTATTATATTTAAACTTTAAAAAAACAGTACCTATAAACTTTAGGTAAATATTTTTAGTACTAGTTTTAATAAATTAGGGATTTATTACTTTTTTATAGTTTAAAAACTATAAAGGATTATTAATTATATAAATATTAGCCCTAGTATTCTATAACTACTAACTAGAAACTATAAGAGTAGTTTTTATTATATGTCTTAAGGGCTTTTTAACGTTTTAGTTTTTAAACGAATTATTAATAATAGCTTTAAAGTTTTTTTAATAAATCCTTATAGAATATAACTATAAGGGTTTTTTTTTTCCCTTTTTTAAGGCGCTTTTAAAAGTATTTTTTAAGTTTGTTATAGTAAAAGGCTAACTAGTAACTACTTCTTCTTTACTTTTAGCTTTATTCTTCTTTTTTTTAGCTTTATAGTTAGTTTAAATATAGCTCTTTTTATTATAACTTTAATATTTATAATTTATTTTTAACTTTTTACTACCCTTAGTGTATAGGGTACTATTTACTAACTATATAACTATCGCCTTTACTTTACTACTAGTATAATATTTATTAATTAAGTTAAATATTATTCCTTAAAAGTTTAGGGGGAAGCCTTAATAATAAAAGGATTTAAAGTAAGTAGTTTAGTTATACTATTAATTATAGGTTCCCCTAAAAAACGCGTAGATTTTATTTTTAAGTTAAAAAGAGCTTTTTATAGTATAGTATTAATAAATAAGTTTATTAAACTTTATAATATATATTATAGAATTATTTAACTTAAAAGTTAATTAGTATAGTTTATTTTAGAACTAGCTTTATAAAACTAATCTACTATTAGTATAGTATTAAGTAAATATATTTTATATATCTATAGCTTGTATAAAGTATACTACTAAAGTTATAGGGCCTTTAAAGATTATCTTTTTTAACTTAAATATAATTTTTAAGTTATTTCTATATTTTATATATTATATAGGTTTAGTATAGTAGTACTTTATTAATAATATAATTTATATAGACTATATAAGCTAATTAAAGCTACCTTTTAATAAATACTTTTTAAGTATTTTTAGTATATAGTTATTAAATAGACTGTTTTATATAACCTTTTTTTTACCTTCTTTAGACTTAGTATATTTAAATAAACTAAGAAAAGGTATTAGTGTATTTATTATTATAATATTTAACTTTATTATTAGTATAATAGTAGGGCTTTATAATAAAGCGGACTAATAGCTATAGTTGTTTTATATTAGGACTAGTAAATACTAGGGGATTAACTAAAAAGGCGTTGCGTAGTGTATCTCTAGATCCCTAGGCGCTTTAGAGTTAATCCCTAAAGTACTTTTTATAACTATAATTATAAGCGAGACTTTTATAGGCCTTATACTCTTAAACTACTTTTTTTTAAATACTATAATTTTCTTTTTTTATAGTCTTAATAAAATTACTAACTCTTTAATTTACTATTAAAGTACTACTACTATATTTTTATTAGTTTTTTTTTTATTATTTCTAATATACTCTTTTTAAGTACTTAATAATATTATAAATAAACTACTAGTTAAGTAGTAAAGGTCCGTAGCTTTACTAGGTAATAAGTAGTTAATTAATTAATTATAAATAGCCTTATATAAAAAGTTATACTACTATATAATAATAAGGGGTTTTAATACTAATCTAATAAAGTGTAAGTATAATAAATTAACTATATATAATTAGACCTATAAGTACCCTTATAAGGGGTCTAACCCCCTATTTAAATAAAAAAAAATCTCCCTAAGTATAAAACCCTAGTAATCTATATATTCCGTTTCTAGCGTTTAGAGCCGCTCTTAGTAAGCCACTTCTTGTATTCCTACGCCACTTACGCGCACACCCAGCTGCTTACTGGATGCGTCGTCACAAAGAAGCTCAGACTGTTAGACAGAATACGAGTAGTATTAACTTTTTTGGTCGTGCTTTCCGTTTGCTGATTAGGTGCGAGCGAAAGGTTTACCTATGTTAATTACCAACGGAAATAGTCAAGCTTCCATTGCCAAATCTCCGTACCAATTATGAGCCGTAGTTCTCGTGTGAAGTGTGTGAAGTGAACCTTGGCGTTCGACTCTATCGGAAGATTCCAAGTTTAGTTGAGAACACGGGATAGACTCACAACTTACAACAACCTCGTCTTCCACACCTCGTGATATCAACGGGGGCAGAATATCAATGAACGTCCAGTCTCCGGGGAACCACATTTATAGGGCCAAATGCACACGGACAATAGCAACGGCAGCACCAAAGACAGAACCGTGTCCGGTTTCAGCGGAAAGTCCCACCGCAACTTAAGATGAGCCGGTGGGATGGTGCTTTGTCGTCGGGTAACGAAGCGTAAAGCCAATCCATTGGGCCGCTCTTTGGCCCTAACTTTGGCACTTCTGGGATGCTCGGCTGCGAAGCCGCAAATGGTCTAGTGATCCCTCGCGGACCGACAACTCGAACCTCAGCACAATCCCCCCACGAAGACAGAATCCTTTCGACTCTCGCCATCCAGTCCGCCTCCCACCAGACTCTGATACTCGAGTGCAAGACTGGCACATCATTTGATAGCCGCGGCATCAAGTTCCGAACAACCATGAACAAGACGGGTCGATCTCATGGGGGCTGCCTGGCTTGTAAGGCGAGGAAGGTCAAGGTAATGCGTTCCAAACACGGCCATGCAGCCGCGGCTGCGGGTTGCCGGCCCCCACGCCCCGGGATCGACCACTCGGCAAGCTAACCGGACTTTCAGTGCGACGAGGAGAAGCCAAGCTGCAGGAGGTGTATCCGGCTCAAGCGAGAGTGCCCCGGCTACCAGGATTCCTGGGACACGATGCACCGGCGGGAGAACGAGCACGTTGCTCAGCTCGTCCAGGTTCGCGTTACAAGGAAGCTGCGGGAGCGTCGAGAACAAGAGGCGACGGCCGGGCCCAGCAACAGCAGCGGCAGCAGCGGCAGGCTCGTCTTGCCGCGGCCGGTTCTCCCTGACGCCGCCGACTGCACGCTGAACCACTTTTACCGTGACTACTCACTCAATTCCGGGGTTGCGTTCTTCGGCATCCTCCCGTCCGTGTCCTCCTCCCAACCGGTTCCCTGCTACATCGATGCCATCCACGCCGTCGCGTTTGCGAGCTCATCCCGGCAGCTCGGGCAGTCGGAGCTCATGGTGCGAGCGAGGAGTCACTATGGCAGGGCTGTGATGGGATTGAACCAGGCCATCCAGGCCCCTGACAGCGTGAAGAGCGACTCGGTTCTCGTGGCTCTGTACCTCATGGGCTTGTTTGAGGTATGGTTTTCCGGACATCATTCCGTACTTGCTGTCTTTTGCTAGAGAGAACCGCGATTCGGCTCCTCGAGCTCTAGTCATCCCTCAAACGATGCTGACCCAACTGCCACAGGCAATCATTGCACAGCCGACTCTCTCGCGCCCGGTCGACACAGAATCCAGCTGCCATCCCCATTCTCGTGGAGGCATCATGCTGCTCGAGTACCGGTCCCGCCTTGGTATCAGCAGTGACCTAGATAGGATGGTGATGACTTCATTCTGTTACATTGCAGTAAGCTCCCAGAGGCTGTCGTGATGTCGTGTTCTGAAGGGGTTGCTTACCTCTGTGCTGCGTCTGACAGGTCATGGAGTACTTCTTGAGTCCTCCGGGGTTCGCTCCGCTCTGGACGCAGGTCAGTAATTTCAAGTCATCGTGGGCCGAGGGCCCATGTCTCGAACCCCTCGTCGCCCGGGCAGTCCAGCTCAAAGCCGACGTCGAGGATGCCATCCAGCGACTTGGGCCCCACCACAGGGGCTCAAACGCAGAGCCCGTCTCCGCCACGACTCTCATGGAGAGAGGCCTCGCGCTCGTGGACGAGCTCAAGTCCGCGGCCGACCTCTACTCGTCCCCGATGCCTGCGACGGCTTTCAACGGCCTGATCGACACTTCGACCACGACGACGGCCACGGTTGCAAGGTGCCTGTATCTGGCGGTCAGGCAGCACGTCGTCGAGCTCCTGCTGAGCCTCGTCATCACGCTTGGGGAACCCGCCATCGCTGGCGACGAGCTCGCGCTGCTGACGCGACAGGGCGCGGCGAACATTGAGGTCATCTGCGAGCACATCCGCACCATATTCGGGTTCGATGGCCGGCCAGCCTTGGACCCTGAGGGAGGGCCCGGGAACCCTCACAGGATCTGGTGTATGATGTGGCCAATGTCCGCCATTTTGGGTTCATGTCTGGCGGAAGCGCCGACCAAGGGCTGGGCCCTCGATAAGTTCTGTCGGGTCGGGAAGGCGACTGGGTTCGGGATCGCCATGATAAGTGCGTGAGATCCGTAGCCGGTTAGCGATGCTCTTCAAGAGTTTCTGGCAACAAGTGCTTTTTATGGATTATTCTCATGGACGTTGGTGTACGTTGTATTGCGTACGAGTCAACTACACCCTTCTCCAGGCATCTGTATTTGTAGTCAAAGACCGGATATACGGATTTTCGCTCAAGCGGCAGCTCCTTCCGGATTCGGGCTCGATGTGTTCCAGGTGGGAAAAAGCTTGTGACTAGTAGCCTCGCCGGATATGTCACCCACAATGAACCGTTCGGGAGTAAATCAACTACCTACATAGAATGACTGATATCATCACACAATGAGACTCGGACAACAAACATGAATATTCTTAGACACTGAAGCTGCAACGCCGATAGGTCCTCTCATCTACAGACCGGTCGGAATTCAAATCCGATTGCAGGAGAGCAGTCGTGCCTTGTGATTGACCCCTGGCCACACCATCAATTTGGCGGTGGAGCTGATGGCACTGAATGGGATTTCTTAGTTCAACCGAGGACTCATTCATGCCTTAGAACCCAAACTTTACCTAGCTTTCTGTCTATCTACTCAAATTTAATCTCTTAGCGATGATTGAGTCAATCTTCAACAGGCAGTCACAGCAACCAGAATGCCCTTCACTGGCCGGTGCCTCACAAGGCATGGCCCCCCTTGACCATGATGTTATAGTCATGCCAGACATAGTCATTCCCAGCATCCCTTTCCCAGACAAAAGTGTCACGATTGGTCATCTCAAGGTCGAAACAGAACGCAACCTTGGCCACCGTGAGACGGATCGACTGCAGCGCCATCTCGCGCCCAATGCACACCCGCGGCCCCACGAGGAAAGGCCGGTAGCTGGTCCTGACGTCGTGCTCAAAGACGGTGCCAGGGCCATTGTCGATCCACCGGTCTGGGCGGAACTTGTCTGCGAGCGCCCAGTACTCCGGCCGCCGCTGAATCGTCCAGATGTCGGCGGAGACGTTGACGCCTTTAGGCACGTAGAGCCCGTCGATCGTGGCGCCTGGGGAAATGCGGTGCGATCCCCGGCCGTTGATTGGAGGAAGCAAGCGGAGGGTTTCTTGAATGCACGCGTTCATGTACGGCAGTCGAAGCACACTCTGCGCCGTGATGTGAGCGAGGGACGGGTAGTGTGCGCGGACCTCTTCCTGTATCTTGCGGTAGTGGTTTGGCTCGCGGAGCACGTGGTAGAAGACGGCCGACAGTGTCGTAGCCGATGTGTCATAACCGACCATCCTTGAATGTGTCAGCAGGTCACTTAGAGTTTCCTGGGCAGCAAGTGGGGTGACAGTCGGAAACGTACGCAAATAGAGCAGAGTTGCTGAGAATCTCTGCCTGAGTCAATCCTGCGGACTCTTTGGCCGCTAGAATGGCCGTGAGAAAGTCTTTACGACCGCCTTGTCGTTCGATACAACTATTTGCCGTCAGGCCAAAGCTCACAAACTTCCGCCTCGTATCCGCCGGCAGGGATGGACGTACTCTCTCAGTTGATTCATCAACAGGAAGTTCTTTGGAACTCTGAAGATGTGCGGAACAACCATGACAGGAAGCTTTGCAAGTCCGCCGAACAGCGGAGTTTCCGTCAGAAACTGGAACAGCTCCAGTAATGGTGCGCCCTTGCCATAGGTGTACTTGAGTTTCTCGTACGCGCCTAGACAGTCAGTCAATACTCTCTTCAAGTGACTTGATGACTGAGACCGCGCAAGTAGAGACTTACTCATCTGATCATCCAGCAGGGGTTCCCCAAAGGACAAGTCGCCGACGATGCCCCATATCATCTTGGCAAAGTTGTCGCTGACGTTGACGATTCTCCCCTCCTCCAATGCGGCGCCGAGGCTCTCAATTGCCCTGTTCACGTGGTGTTGCACAATATCTTCTTGTTCCATCAGTGCTTTGGCCGTGAAGGCCGGTTGAAGTGCCGTTCTCAGCCGTTTGTGCGCTGTCTTGTCCGTGGTTGTGAGAAGGTTCGGTGCCGCCCAGATGAGCTTGGCCAGAAGTGACTCGATTGTTCCCTGCTTTGTGAAGTGACCACCGTCGGGGCCCGGGTTGTGGATTGTCTTGAGCGCCTCTTCGGTTGCGAACGACAACTCGTTAGGTCCGATTCGGACAACCGGCCCTGACAAATCAGTATCAACGGGGGCACTGCAGGTTCCAAGATGACTACTTACCATATTGGGCGTGTACTCTTTCAATGTCATTATTCAGCCGGTGTCCGGAGACTGACCTCATGAGCCAAATCTAGAGTCAAATTGTTAGCGCCGATGTGTATCGAACAGGATGTTGACTTGCTGACATACTGGCGATATTGAAGCGATGAAAGGACCCTTGATGTGAGATATAGGATGCAGGAAGTAGTTGTAAAGTGCAAGTAGTATGGGGCATCCAAGGGTCTAGATGTGTTAGCCACAAGCGCCTAGTTTCTGAATGGCATCAGGCCTCCGCACCAAGAAAGACAAAATTGCCACTGCATTCGTCCCAGAGAACCATTCAGAGGACGGGTGCAAAATGACAGGCAACGCAAACAGATCGGTTTTGCTGTCTTGGAAAGAACTGAACGATGCATCCATCTTCGTGTGGTTGATTCTTAGGTAACGAGACGAAGCCTACTTCAACTTGAGACAACAGGCGAATTTCAGTATGTAGTCGTTTCCAGTCGAATGAATCAAGACTCTGGTCACGACTTTTGCAGGTCTTGAGAATAGATCTTGTAAGCAATGGGGTTCCGGACAGTTCCGCTGCAGTTGGGATTTGCCGAACTTGACTGTTGGCATCTATGGGTTCTTGCCAACAACAGTATCTTGTTGCTAGAAGCCGCGGTGTTCAACTAGCGCGCCCAACCTTCCTGATTGTTGTAATCAGCGACTCGGGCTTCCATTCTGGGTGACCCCGAAAGCTTAACTGACTTTCGTCCAATGTTATCGTGACCATCGGACCTGATCATTTTCGGATGTTAGCCTCGGTCTCGCTCCCAGTTGGCCCATGCGGACTTGCCCAGGTACTCAGTCTGTCCCTTGAAACAACATTCTAGAACGTGGTTCCTTGTCAACTCCTTGGCGGTGAGATTGCGTGCAGAATGCTTCTTAGGCGATTAGGTAGTCCCCTCTTCCACCGAGGCTCCCCCATCGATGTTCCATCGACATATCACGTGATGCAGTGGGCATGTTGATCAGATTCGCAAGCCAAGTCCGCGATAAGCTTCTTTTCTGACAAACTGCTTGCCGTCGGGACGTGGGGTCGGTTTCGACTGCAAAACCAAAGGTTCCGAAATTTGCAGAGCGGCGGTATCCCACGCGGGATCCCGATGCGGGAGATTGTGTTTGTCCGCCTGACACATCGCCGAGCTGCCCTTCTGCTCGCTTCCTTCCTTTTTTCCGCACGGGAAAATGAATTTGACGGGCAGAAGTAAGCTTATTCCACGCTGTTGAGATATCGTTTGAAAGTAGCTTCGCGGAGCTGGGACGAGTCCGAGAAGTGCGATCCCAAGAACCTGATTGCAGGTGATGCCACAAGTCAAGCACGATTCTGCACGTCAATCAGCCATCAGCAATTTCTGATTATTGAACTTTACCAGTAACATCGTCAGGTATGATGCCTTTACCAAACTGATTCGTGACACTGTTTATCATGACTCGCCCGGCGCCCCAAGCCCGGCATTGGTACGGAAGTATCAGCGGCTACGCCGGCACTTAGGCGACGCCAAAGCTTGAAATGGCTGCTCGCACGAGGCCCTGTAATGGTCTCTAACGGATATGGGTGATGGAGATAGGCACGATAGAGACTGAATTATCCGGGACCGGATCTATGGACATCCCCGCATACAGAACGGGGACTTATAGTACCCCTCCCGCCGGGGCACACCTACGTCTCGTGCCTGAATGCAGGCGTATCGCGGCCAAGTTTCCGGGACCTGCGAAGTGCTCGCGGTCGGGTGCGATAGCAAAGTATACACCAGGTTATCCCATTCTTGATTGCGTCTTTTCGCACCCTAGAAGCATCGTTTCAGCTGCGACGTGTGGGTTGTGCGGTAAGGCTGGTAGTAATAACATCAGACTTTCTTCTCAACCCTGCCCATCTGCTTCGAAAGCAACCTTGTATGCGCCGTCTAGAATCCTTCCACTGCACCCAACTCGGATAAACAGACCATGCTTTGCTAGGCGCCAAAGTCTCTTTTACAACACCTTCCCGACGTCCCCGTTGCCGTTCCTGCAGGACGGCACTCTCTTTGGAAACTACCTCACAATGTCATGCTACGTTGTGTTGCTATACAGCGGCAAATCTGCGTCGCTTTGTCCTATCAAGGTTTTCTCAGACGTCCCATCATCTACTGCCCCTTTCAAGGTTCATGTTACCACCTGGTTTCTGCGAACTGCCCAGGGTTGTTGATGCTCGCCGATCTGCCCGACATGCGTCTTAATAGCCTTAATTCCCAAACAGAACCTTCACCCCCCTCGCGAGATGGCGAAGCAACATTCTAGTTGACCCAACCGAAACTTCAACAGTCCTCGGCTCAGACATCGCCTTTGCTTCGGTTATTGTTAGACTCATAACTGGCAAATCAACTCCTCTCCCCTCTCGTCGTTCCAGCAGTTCAATTCCCCCCCAAAAAATGTTCGGCACTCTGATGTATGATTTGCACCACAACGAACCCACGTTCGTCGAGAACAACCCCGAGGCAGTGATCAACAGAAATCGAAGAGGCAAGCCGCACATCGCTTGCGAGTTTTGCAGAGCTCGAAAGGTAAGGTCTACTTTAATCAAAGAAATGCTATTTGCTGGCTAATATCGATTTCCGTCCCATGCAGCTCCGGTGTAACGGTAACCCGACTGGCTGTGACAGATGCAAGTCAGCGTCCCAGGCGTGCAAATACCCACCCACGCGAGGCGTTATCCGAAAACGAAAACAGTCGAGCGCTTCGGCCAAAGACTCGTCCCAGCCCCGTCAACAAGGACTCGGAGGCTCGACGGCACCGCAGTCGCCAGCACTCTCCGAACACTTCAGCGTTGATCCAAGTTTACTCTTCGATACCCAAGGAGAAGACAAGATCGCCTCCATCAACCAGCACAACCCACTGCCCAGTCCTGCAATGGATATGCCACCCTGCTCGTCAGATATGCTGGGAGATATTACCGTCGGCCAAAGCGAGAGCCACGACCAGGACCAGATAGACCAGTGGCTTGCTTCCTGCAGTTTGCTTTCGCCGAATGGGACGATCGACATATCAAGTCTGAGACCCGCGGATTTCGGCAACACCTGGCAAGAGAACGGGAAGGAAATGTCGTACTTCGACGACACCTGCGACAGCGACGACGACGGAGAGAGTTCCCAGGAGACACAACTGGAAGACATAGACATGAACGGTATGGCTTTGAACGACTTTGCAGATGACAAGTGTAAGCAAAGAACTGACGGCCTCAAAGATAACAACGAAACCATCGACGGCTCTTCATCCACGCCCTGCCTTTCATCATCAAGTCTGGACATGCTGCTCGACGAGAACTTTCCCGCAACGTCTGTCACGCCCCCTACCGACCCGCCCACCTCGAGCAGACCGCAGCCAAGTCGCAAAGCGACGCCGGTCTCGTACAAGATGTCCGCGCCAGTCACCAGCCCCCTGAGTGCCCTTCTTGAAAGCGCCGAGAACACATACAGCAAGAAGAAGAGCGAGTGCCGCTGCCTGCGCCTCGCTGCGCACCTGTTGGAGCAGCTTGGCAACGAGGGCGCCAACACGGAGCAGCCCACGATGGACGGGCTCCTCAACTGCTGCCGCGAGGCCATCAAGGGCTGCGACTCGATCCTGGGCTGTACCCTGTGCAAGTCGCGGTCCGAGAGCATGATGCTGCTCGCCATGGCGGGCCAGTACCTCAGCAACATCTGCGAGAAGACGGTGCGGTGCTACGTCGATGTTGTGCAGCAGTCACAGGCGTCGCCCGCTACTACCCTGGCAGGCGGCGCGGCTATGTGGTTTCGGTCGTACAAGATTGAGAGCACGTCAGAGCGCAACCAGGTCCTGCGATGTCTCGTTACTGGACAACTGACAGAGTTCTGCCAGCTCATAGGCAAAATTAAGGCGAGAGTTGGAACGAGGAGGGCACACCTGGCGCCCCTGATCGGCGCGGAGAGGAAAATTCAGTGCATGAGGACCATGCTGATGCAGTGTGAAAGTTATAGAGGCGAGCTAGCATAGTCCTTTCCAACGATGCTCATGGGCTTTCTGGTCATGGCGATGAGTCGTGATCCCCAGAAGTCACCCTGCTTCTGGTGCAATGACGCCTGAACGGTGATTCCAGCTTCGTCTGCACGTGCACAAAGTTACCTAGCAGTGGATCGAAAGTTTCTCTGTATTATATCCGGGCTTCATCGGTGAACTCGTGGTAGCTTCTTTTACATCAATATGGTGAATCGAGGGTGTCTATTAACACCGAGCTTCATCGGCACATTCGGAAGAGGTTCTCAGGCAACCCTTGCAATTGACGTGCTGTGTCTACAAAGCGAGCTTGAAATTCCGTGGGGATGGCTGCTAACTGATAGAGCACGGAGACTTTTGCAAGTTTAGATGAAAGTTATTTCCCTGCGGCTACATTTCACCCACTACCAGATCAGGAACCGAGTCCCGAGGCTCTAATCTTCAACTACCGCGGCCAACCTCAGGACCCTGGCCTCCTGGCTGTCAAGCAAAATTTACCAACAGCCAGGAGCTAGGAACAAAAAAGACTACTTGGTTCCCGTTTTTCTTGGCCAGCTAGCAAAAGTCTATACGGCAGTACTTAGTAGACTAATTAAAGTACACTATAATAGTACCTATTTTATACTATACTAATATAAACTTTAATATTTAAAGTTAACTTTAATATTAAAGTTTTAAAGCTTAAAAAATTAACTAATAAACTATAATAACTTTAAAAATAGCTTTAAAACTTAGGGCTTATTATGAAGTACTTAAAACAGTAATATAGTAACTCTAAACTAATAAAAAAATTAATTAAATATTATTACTAAAACTAAGTAAAAAAAAACACTTTTAATTATAAATAATAATAATAGTAGTATAGTAGAATAGATTTAAATACTAGTAAATAATTATAATAATAGTTATAACCTTTTAACTATATTCTAAGTTCGTCTTAATTACTAAGTACTATAGATCGAATTTTATAACTTTAAATACTTATAAAGTACTTTTTATATAGTAATATAATACTTAAATAACTTTAAACTTATTAGTTTTACTATACTAACTATAAAACTTTAAATTATAAATTATATACTTTAATAAAACTAAGTCTAGTTAATAAAAATAAATACATTTTTAGTAATAGTTTATTAAAACTACTATTAAAGAAGGAATATAGATTAAGTTATATAGAATATAATTTAGTAGCTTAAGTAACCTTAATACTTTAAAATACTATAGGAAATATATTATATTATTACCTTAATTGTTTAAATAAAGAAGGATATAAAGGGGTCTTAAAAGTATAAATACTGTGGGAAAAGGGGGGTAGAAATTCTAAGAAAAGTAACTAGGAGTACTTGATTAATACACGGTTATGTAATACATAATGACAAAAAAGACTACATTCAATCGTTGCTGCGCCATACGGCATGTTTTCTCTTCCCTCTCCCCTGGCGAAACTGCCAGTAACTTTTCACTAGTTGCTTGTGACACATGCATGTTAAAGCTGAATTCAAGTCGTCCGTGGAACATCTCGATCCTGTTGGCCGAGGATTGGCCGTAGTAGCATACCATGAATCGCACAGCATTTCCATATCCGGGCAGAAAAGCCGCAAGACTGGGTGAGACCCCGCGGGCAATCGTTATCCTATATCCAAAGCAAAGGAAATATGGGGTGACTGACTGCATGCCTACTTGTGCCTGAAAGGTAAAACAAACCTCTACTATGTACATGCTTTTCCATCTTTCCAACTGTATAGATGCCTGTGCCTGTTCCGAACACCCACCTTTCTACGTACTCTCGGAATATTTCACTTTTTCTCGGCAAAAGGTACGCGTGAGGGACCAGATGAAAAAGATACTCTCTCATGTTTTCCACTCTCTTCTAAGCAGTTTTTAACAAAGTTGAGACGTAGCGGCTCTTCTCTCCAATCTTCTCGGCCAGAACACTTAGACTGGGGCTATGTAGCACGTCAAAGATGCTTGTCGTCTCTGCCCCTGCGCTTGAGACAAGCCAGTTCCTCAACTCTACCGCAATAAGCGAGTCAACGCCATACTTGGACACGGGGTACCTCTTGTCAATCTCCGCGGCGTCGAGACCGAACATCTCGGAGAGCTTGGACACGATGGCCTCGAGAATCAACGTCACCGCAGACGAACCATTGGTGGCGGATTGTAGGGAGTCTGACAGGCGTGCCGTCGTTGAGCCCTGACCGTCGGCCCTTCCACGTGAGCCCGACTGGTTGTTGCGGTTGGCCTGCACAGATGTGAAACGCTTGTCCTGGACCCAAGCGACCGTTGACGCCTCATCAAACTCGAGTATGCCCGTGATGAGCTGGCTGAGATCCACAGGTCGGTGAGGCTTCTGAATGGCCGTCTCTACGATCTTGAGCATCTGAGCTTCATCAATGTCGGCGAGACCCGTCTTGGTAAGTCGTTCAGCAACTCCCTCTGTGTTGGCGACAAAACCAACCTCCTGGATACTGGCCAAGTCGATGGAAACCGCAGGCAGGGAAAGAGAAGCCCGGTATTTTGCAAAGGCATCCTGGAAGGTACCCCCGGCCGAGTAGTTGGCCTGGCTGGTGTTACCTCCGAGGCCCGTCAGCGAGGAGAGCATGACGAAGAAGTCGAGCTCCGGGAGGTTGTTGTGCAGGTTCCACGTGGCAGTGATCTTAGGACCTGTCGCAGCGAGCCACTGGCCATATGTCATGTTGGGGAAAATAGAGTCCTGCAAAGCATTGAGTTTTCGGCTGATCACTAAACACATGGGCCAGGGTGTGGGAAACTCACGTTGAGAGTCATTGCGGCCTGGACTACTCCGCGAACGGGGGGAAAGCTTTCGTCCCTTCTGACTTGGTCCAATACTCGGCGAAAGTCTGCCTCGTTAGACACATCGCAACTTTGGACGCTGACTCTGCAGCCGGCCGCCTCAACGTCGGCGACGAGTTCCGCGCGGTCGGGATGTGTCCGTGCAGTTCGCGAGAGAACAACGAGGTTCTTGCAGTCGAGGCTTCGGGCCATCCACCGCGCGATGGACTGGCCGATGCCTCCCATGCCACCCGCGATGATGTACGAGGCATTCGGCTGCAGGCGCGTTGGTTGGAGGGCAGGGATGACCTGGCAATCGCGTTAGCAAAGTCTATTCAAGTGAGAATCGTTGAGTCTTTGGGAGCATCGTACCTTGACAAGGTCGGTCTTCCGGGGCACCACGACGATCTTGCCGAGGTGCTTACCACTCTGCATCAACCTGAACGCCTTGTCGACCTCCGAAACAGGGTAGGTTGTCATCGGGGACACGACTCTAGCAGTGCCTGACTCGAACATTGTCATCACTCCACGCAGCACGTCCTGAACCACTTGGCCCCTGTACTTCCCCAACTGGAACAGGTCGACAGCTGCAAATGAAGCAGCGCGGCGTAGGGGGCTCATGTCGAGGTTCTTGGTGGCCTCCATGTCTCTCTTGCCAATCTCGACGAAGCGGCCGAATCTGGCCATGCAGTCCCAGGTCTCACGGAGCAACGGGCCAGCGAGTGAGTTCAGCACGACGTCAACCCCCTTCCCGTCTGTAGCCGCCATTATGGCAGGCCCGAAGGAAGTGTCTCTGCTGGAGAAGATGTGATCTCTGGGGATGCCGAACTCTTTCATAACAAAGTCACGCTTAGCTTCCGTTCCAACGGTGACGAATACCTCGGCGCCTCGGTGCTGCGCCAACATCACAGCGGCCTGGCCGACTCCACCAGTAGCAGCGTGGATGAGGACGGTTTCGCCCTTGGAGAGCCTGCCAATGTCGTAGAGTCCATAGTATGCCGTCGCAAACACCATCGGAATGGTTGCCGCCTGCTCGAACGACATGCTGTCGGGGATGCGGACGGCGCAGGGCCAATTGATGAGGACTCTCGTTGCCCAGTGGCCGCGGAGAATGGCGCAGACGCGATCACCGACTTTCAGGCCGCTCTCTTCCTGAGCCTCTTTTCCGAGTCGCGTGACGAAACCGCTGCATTCGTAGCCCATGATTGTCTCGTCTAGCTGACCAAGAGCAACCAAAACGTCCCTGAAGTTGAGACCGAATGCGCAGGGCTCGATCTCGATCTGGTCCGAGGCAATCAAAGCCTCGTGTCTCTCAACCTCGCGAAATCTCAAGGTATCCAGAAGGCCAGCAGTTCCAACCTCCATTTGGAGGTTCAGAGTCGGACTGGATCCTTGGAATTCTCGGAGCTCAGGCTCGGGATCCATGTCCACTGGGGCCAAGGACTTGTTCTCAACTTCGTCGTTGTAGATGCGGGAGAAGTGAAGTAGGGAGTCTCGAACAGCGTACTCGCAGTCGATATCGCGTGAGCTTAGCGTGAAATCGAACGACGCTTTGAAAACATCGGCGATGAAGTCCGCATTCCTGTCAGCCCACGCCGGGGCAGCTGTGTCGAGGTCGAGAGAGACATAGCGTCTGCCCGCGTCTTCCATCCTCAGTGTCCGCAGCAGTCCAGAGTGCAGTGCCATGTTCGGCTCGGTGCCGGCGATGAGACCGGCGCGAGAGACCCAAAGCACGCCTCGTGCGGTAGTAAGCAGCCGCTGGATGCTCTTGAACTCATCTTCGGTCAGGCGGCTGAGGAGCGGCGCGACCATCTCGAGGAGCATGATGCACACCTTGCCGGTCGCATCGATGGTCTTCCAATCCTCTATGACCGCCTTGGCCCCTGTGCGAGATTGAATTGTGTCTCGCAAGCTGAGCACCCAGTTGCTTGGCACTTCTTCTGCCGGGCAAAGGATGGAGACTTCAGTGGGGTAGGAAACTGGCGCAATGGCTGTCGAAGTCATGACGCTGAAAGAGTAGTTGGTGTCATCTTCCACGTCACGGACATCCATATCGATCCCCGAGAAGCCGCTGCTGCTCAGTACCCGACCCCAGTGGTCAAGGCTGAGATTCGGACCGCCCTTCCTCTCGGGCTCCTCGGCGAGCCACCAGCCCGGCAGCATGCCGAAGATGAGCTGGACATCGAGGGTGTCTTTCGTGGTCTCGACGAGGATGAGCTTGCCGCCCGGCTTCAGAAGCTTGCGAACGTTCTGCATCGTCTTCTCCATGTTCTTCGTCGCGTGGAGCACCTGGCAGGCGATGATAAGGTCGTATGACCCGGCCTCGAAGGACTGCGCGACAGGGTCGCTCTCGATGTCAAGCTTCTTGTAGCTCATCATGTCGCCGTAGTCGCTGAACTTTTTGGCGGCAGCTTCGAAGAAACCGGAAGAGACGTCCGTGAACGTGTAGGAAGAGAAGCGATGTCGTCCGTCGGGGGTGTCCTCGGTCAACCCCTCCAAAACGGAACCGGTGCATCCTCCCGTGCCGCCACCAATCTCGAGCACCTTGGCCCGGGGGTGTTTCATGGAGTACAGGCGTGCCAGCTTCTGGACCTGGTCGTACGATCGGTTGCAACGCAAGGCTTTCTCGTAGAACTCGTACAGCAGGTTGCTCTCCATCATGACTTCTAGGGGAGCCGTCTGCTTCCGAAGGATGCTGGAAAGGTTCCTGCCGATGCGGCACAGGAGGCGGCCGTTGACACTCTGAGATGCGACTTCGTCGAACAGCATGTGCTTCATGCCTTTACTTGCCTTGGCCCACGACGCGCTACCGCGGGCCAGTGTGCCCTTGAGACCGGCTTCGTAGTTAGACTGCATCCACTCGTAGAGCAGCTTGTGGTACCACTCCATGTCGGCAAGAGCCTTCTCGTCAGTGCTAAGGTCCTGGATAGCATCTTGGATGAAGTGCCACGCGGCGCGGACCAGCTTCTTATTCACTGAGAGCTCTTGCGCGTCAACTTCGCATTTGAGAGGTTCCTTCAGCGCGTCGACAGGCATGAGGTTCATGTCGGGATGCCAGAGCATCTTGAACAGAAGTTTTGGCGTGTCTTGGGAGCCGCGGTCCTGGTTCAGGCCACCCACTGCTTGGCAGAAAAGTCCCTTGACTTCCAGCAGTGTCGTGTCCGGGTGGTTCGGGTCATGGGCAGCAATTGTTGAGCGGAAGCCAGATCGATCTTGCTTCTCGACCGTCGCAAGAGCAGTAAACTGGCTTCCGGGAGAGGTGGCGATCGACTGCGACACAAAAATCTGCTCAATGGCGCGAGGCATAACCATGGAGCTTTGGTACGCGTCGGATGGCAGCGCGGCGTAGGCTCCTTGAAAGATCGAGTCCAGAGTCGTCGGATGCAGGACGTGGTTGCCAGCGGAGTTAACGTCGGCAACCTTGAACCTGAACTTAGAACCAGATTCCCGAGCTTCGATCCCGACCATATTCTGGAAGGTTGCGCCGTGCTGGAGTCCCATCTTCTTGAGGCGATTGAAAAGATCATCAACTGAGACAGCTTGAGGATATAGCTCGTTGTCTGTGGACGCCTTGATAGGAACTGTTGAAGCCAGGGCCGCGTTGGTCTTCTTCCTCTCGGAAATGATGCCCCGGATGTGCTCAGTCCAAGATTCGCCGTCGTTGGTCGGCGACTTGAGCGAGAACTCGTACCATCCCGACTCCAGATTCTTACTGTCGCAAGGATGAAGTGACATCTGCACCTCGATGCCCAATTCGGTGTCCGGGATGACAAGCGCATTGCTAATCTGAACATCTCGCAAGCAGTAGCCCTCGAAGGAATCTACCGGAGACTGGGAGAACTGGCGTAAGGCCTCAATAGCCATTGCAACGCCACCAGCACCGGGATACACAATGTCTGACTGCACCAGGTGATCTCGCAGCCATGGCAGGTCAGACGCCTTGAGGAAGTGTCTCCAGATGGGGCTCGGCGACGCAGGACCAGGAAGCAGAGAACCCAGCAGCTCGTGACGAACATACTTCCTCTTGCGGTGAACCACGTTGATTCTCGACTCTTGCCAAAAACTGTGGGTATGATTCCACGGATAGGAAGGCAGGTCGGCAATGACGCGGCGGTCTGCGTGGTCTTGCTGGCAGTTGACAGCAGTCAGGTCCACGGCATATCCCTTGCACCAGAGAGCACCGGCTGCAGTCTGCATAGAGCTAGCAGCGTTTTGACCTCTGATCAGACAAGAAGCATACGGCAAGCTGAGGTCTTTCAGAGCCGGCGCCTTCGAGATCTGCCGTATGGGACCAGCGAGTGCCGAGTGCGGGCCCACTTCAAGAATGAAGTCGACGTTGGGTTGACTGGTATCGCCACCAGAGACGCACATCTTCTCGAATGACTGAGAGAAAAGCACCGGCCAGAGAAGATTGTTGACCCAATGTTGGGCCCCAAGACGTTCAGGCGACTCGATGATCTCTCCGGTGACGGGAGACGAATAGACAATCTTGTTCCACTTGAGCTTCGGCTGGATGATGTTCTTCAGCGCCTGAAGGTACTCCTCAGCCATCGGAAGCATGTGGCGAGAGTGGTACGCAGACCTGACCTTTAGCTTGCGGGCAAAGATCTGGTCTTGAGAGAACTGCTTCTCAAGCTTCACGATCGCGTCGAGGTCGCCAGAGAGCGTGACACTCGACGGGCTGTTGACGCAAGCCACCGTTACAGCGCCCTTCTCGACGCCGTGAGTGGCCAGGTAAGACCAGGCCTCGTCGGCGCCGAGGCCGACTGCCATCATTCCGCCTGGAGTCGTGGACGATGCGTGGTACTTTTCCGTCAGGGCGCCTCGGTAGTAGGCGACGCCGATGGCTTCCTCGAATGTCAGTGCGCCTGCTGCGTACGCAGCTGCGATCTCGCCGCTAGAGTGGCTCGTCACTGCGCTCGGTCGGACTCCCCAGGAACTGAGAAGGTCGACGAGGCATACCTGGAGGGCGACGCAGACGGGCTGGCTGAGCCTGGGCTCGCTGACCCTCGTAGACTTCTCGTCCCGCTGCAGCTCTTCCAATAAGGACCAGTCGGCGCCGTAGTCGGACAAGACCACATCGGCATGCAGGATGGCTTTCCTGAAGACCGGATAGACGGCAATCAGTTCCCGGCCCATGGCGTGCCACTGCGCTCCTTGGCCGTTGAATACGAAGCCGATGCGAGGTGGATCTTTGGCGAGAGTGACGGCCTTCTTAATCGGGTCCTCGAGAGCTTCAATCAGATCTTGCTCACAGTTGAAAGCGGATACTGCGACTCTCCAGGGGAAGTTGGACCGTCTTGCCGAGAGCGTGTACGTGAGATCGTCGAAATTGACCTTCCTGCCTGACGCCCTGCGTGTCTCCAGATAGGCTTTCAGATTTGCCACCATCTGAGAGGTCACGTTGCCGTCCTTGCTGCTCAGAGTGACCAGTCGCGGCTCATCAGCCTCGACGGGCAGGCCTGGTAAGTCTTGGAGATGCTCAGTCGGCCCATCGATAATAACGTGACAGTTTGTCCCGCCATAGCCGTAGTTGTTTACTGAAATGCGGTGAGCAGCGCCCTTGGGCCACTCCTGGGACGCCAGCGGGACCCTGACCCGAAGAGCCTCCATGTCGATCTTCGGGTTTGCCTCTTTGTAGTTCAGGCTCGGGGGGATCACGCCGTGTTTCAACATCATGATGGCCTTGATGACCCCGGCCAGCCCGCTTGAGGCCTCCAGGTGGCCCAGATTGGTCTTGATGGACCCAACGAGAACTGGGTTGTCGGCGGCACGACCTCTGCCGAAGACGCGGCTAATGGCGCTAGCTTCTATCGGGTCTCCGGTGGGTGTTCCAGTCATATGCGCCTCAACGTAGGGTGTCTTGGAAGGATCTAGGCCGGCTCGTTGGTAGCAGGCGCGGATCAGCTCCTCCTGTGCTTCTGAAGAGGGCGATGTGATTGTGGGCGTCTTGCCGTCCTGATTTACCGCGGTTTCCCGAATGACAGCATGGACAGGATCGCCATCCGCTACTGCGCATTGAAGCGGCTTCAGAAGAAGAGTGGCGATGCCTTCGCCACGGCCATAGCCGTTTGCTCGGCTATCCCATGCAAAACAACGGCCATCGGCACCAAGGACACTAAAATCGGTCAGCCATTGACATGTCCATTAAATGCTTTAAGACGTGGAAGAAACTCACCCTAGACCTGACATGACAATGAATGGGTCGGGATTGAGAAGAAGGTTCGAGGCTCCAACGATGGACATCCTCGACTCCCCGTTGCGAATGCTCTGCACTGCAAGATGAAGCGCCGCCAGGCTTGCAGAACATCCTGTATCAGTCGTCAAGCTGGGTCCCCGTAGGTCAAAAAAGTGCGAGATTCGGTTCGACATCATAGCAACCCCGTTCCCTGTCAAAGCCGTTCTAGGGAGCGTATCCGGGTCTCGCATGAGGCTGTCGTGATAGTCTCTGGAGAAAGAGCCCATGAAAACTGACGTGTCTGTTCCTGCCAACTTCTGGAGTGGCACTCCAGCTGTTCAGAGCGTTAGTCGATGTATGTCTCTGAGTCTGACGACAACATGTTCGTTCATACCGTTTTCCGATGCCTCAAATACGGACTCGAGGAGCATTCTGATTTGCGGATCCATTGCCTGATACCAAAGTTAGTGTTTGTGAACCCCTGACAGGTTCCGAGTTTGCAACTCACGTTCGCAATTTCCGCCGTAAAGTTGAAGAAGGACGCGTCGAACTTAGACACATCATCCTGAATGAAGTGGCCGCCAACCACATTAGACTATTCCCAACCGAATTCTTCGTCAGCCATTGCGCGCTATCTAGCAGTTGCTGTCTCTGACATACCATTCCAATCTTGGCATGGTCTTTGTCATAAAAAGAGTCCGAGTTGAACCTGGACTTTGGAATTGACGACCAACCGTCTCTGCCGTCGGCGACAAGTTGCCATAGCTTCTCTGGGCTTGTGGCGTCCCCAGAAAACTTGCAGCTCATTCCAATGACGGCGATGGGCTCAGGCGGCACGCCTCTGGGCGACTGCATGCTGTCGACAGGCGAGCTCAGCTCGGAGGAGGTCGCATGACTCATGTAAGGCGCCATTGTTCAATTGGTGGGGTTGGTTCAGTTGCTGCACACGGGCCACGATTTGCTGATCTCAGAGTCGGTTGTAGTCTGTCGAAACTTGGCGGGGCAGGGTATTGGATGGTATGAATGAAGGGACAGTCACTAAGGGTAGCTACAAGTGGTGCCTTTGAGACACTCGCTGGAGTAGGCTCTTTGGGTACAAGATCTAGTTTGCGGTCTTCTCTTCTTCCGCATCGTCAATGAGGCTCGTGATAGACGGCCGGGCTCCTCAGCAACCGGAACGCCCAGAAAGGTAAGCCCGTCCGAGGCCGTAAGGATGAGAACAAAGTTGGCCGCATATGAGAGTAAAACCGGCACATCAGAACTCAAATTTCGAAATCATCAACGATAAAAAGAGGTAGGCAATGCGGCATGAAAGCATGCGGGTAACAACATGTTTCCCTTTACGGACGCGCCCGCTAGACTTCCCCTCACAGAACAGGGTCGACCTAGCCAACTTAGCCGCGCCGAAAGTTAGCTATTAAGCTTAGCGAGTTCTTACCCCAATTAGGTACACTCGACGGAGACATAACAAGGACCAGGGGGTCTCGGGAGCATTAGTTTTCACAGCTACACCACGTTCATCGCGACTCATACACTAGCCGCCGAGATCGTTGAGTTTGGATGATGGACTGAGAGTGACACCATGTTGTAACCAATGCTCCAGTTGCATGCTGATAGAAACCTTAGACAGAGATGCTGATTTGTAATGTGGGTAAACTGCTTGGACACTCTTTGGCCAGGGAATGACTACCCAGGTCTGGTCGAAGTCCGTTGAAAGCTGCAGCTTCTCTACTCACTACCGCAGGTATCTAGCAGCAACTTAGTGGCGCACCCATTACGAAGTAAATTATATTGCACAGTTGCATCGAAGAAAACCTACCACGACACGAAGAAGAGAGATCATGTCTTCCACGGGAAATATGTCCAACAAGTGGTCGAAGATGGGAGGCCGGATTCCAAGCTTCAAGTCCACAGAAGTTGGTGAAGATTCGGCTCCCGCAAGTCCCCCTCCGGACCCAAGTATCGACGGGCCAACAGGACTCAAACTGGTCGCCATCACCCTTGGACTATGCTTGACTCTATTCCTAGTTGGTCTAGTACGAATTCTCTCTTAGCCATCCCCATCTTTCGTGAATGGTTGCTGACAATTTGTTTCGCAGGACAACATCATCATATCAACGGCCATACCTCGCATCACGGACGAGTTCCGTTCCATCAACGACATCGGGTGGTACGGAAGTGCGTACCTGCTCACGACCTGCACTTTCCAGCTCACCTTTGGCAAACTCTACACGCTCTTCTCAGTCAAGCTTATCTATCTGATATCTATTGCCATCTTCGAGATAGGATCGGCCATATGCGGGGCAGCACCTCAGTCGGCTGTGTTGATTGTAGGCCGAGCCATTGCAGGCGTTGGCTGCGCCGGTATTCTTGCCGGAACATTCACAATCATCGCTGTGATCATACCCTTGCCAAAGCGGCCGGCGTATACCGGCCTCGTCGGTGCCGTGTATGCCATCGCGTCAGTTGTCGGGCCTCTATTGGGGGGTGTATTTACAGACAAAGTCACATGGCGCTGGTGTGTGAGTAAAAGGCCTGTTGTTCCTCCTCGCAAGACCGTGCTGACATCTTTTGCCGCAGTTTTACATCAATCTCCCAATTGGCGCTGTCGCCCTCGCGATCATGATTGTGCTGTTCAATCCACCTTCGCAGCCGGCTAAAGACAACAACACAACTGTCATGGAGAAGTTCCTCCAGGTTGATCCCTTCGGTACGGTGGCTCTGATGCCGGCCGTCATCTGCCTCTTGCTCGCCCTCCAGTGGGGCGGAACCATCTATCCGTGGAGCAATCCCAGAGTGATCGTTCTTTTCGTCCTCTTTGGGATTCTATCCACCGCCTTCATTGTCATTCAGATGCGCAACGGCAAGAATGCCACGCTACCAATCACTGTCATCTCCCAGCGGAGCGTGGCGGCGGCTTGCTGGTTCTCAGTGTGTACTGCGGGCGCGGACTTCACACTTCGGCAGTACATTCCGATCTGGTTCCAGGCTGTTAAGGGCGTCTCCGCTGTCGACTCGGGGCTCATGAACCTGGCGTTGATCCTAGCCACCGCCCTCGCGTCGATTCTGAGCGGCGTCGGCATCACGAAACTCGGGTACTACAACCCCTTCATGATCGCGGCGACGCTGTTCATGTCTGTCGGCGCGGGCCTGCTCACAACCTGGAAGCCAGACGTGGCCTCCCGCGGTTGGATTGGCTATCAGGTGCTCTACGGGCTCGGCTCGGGACAGAGTATGCAGACGCCACTGATGGTGGTCCAGACCGTCCTCCCGATGGCCGAGATCCCATTAGGCACTGCGCTCGTCATGTTTCTTCAGACGTTCGGCGGCGCCATTTTCATCTCGGTGGCGCAGAACGTCTTCACAAACGAGCTTCGTGCTGGGTTGGCCCGGGATCTGCCCAACATCAATGCCACAGCCATCGTAGACGGTGGCGCGAACAGCATCCGCATGCCTGGTGTTCTCCCTCCTGATGCCCTGGGCCCTGTTCTAGAGATTTACAGTAAATCTTTGACGAACTCGTGGTATGTGGCTTTGGCTTTGGCATGTGCCAGCATCTTTGGCAGTGCGCTGGTGCAGTGGAAATCTGTGAAGAACGCAGCGCCGCCTGCGACCGGAGAAGAGGGGGGCAGCGGGGTAGAGATGAAGCAACAGGAGCCCAGCCCCAGAACATCCAACACTCGGGATGTTTTCAACGAGCGGAACGATTCAATCTGAGACTGGGAAAAGGTTCTTGTTTGGGCTCAAAATGGTGGTCCGGCTTATAGAGGCTTTTCTCATTGAAAACGGCATAGACAGTAGGAGTTTCAATCACTGATATTGGCTGCGTGTTTGTTACTATATGCATCGATGCTCCCTCACAAAGTAAATAAAATACGAATGTTACTCAGTTCTAACAAACAGAAACTTCATCACCAGTATCTCGGTGTCTGCCGACTTTCAATCTAGCACTAAGATCTGTTACTGCTTTCCTTTTCGAGGGGAATTCCAACGCCCGGAATGATGTGTGGGCAGGACTTCCATACTTCAGATCACACACGGTAACGTTGTGCCAATTCTTGAAGATCAACAAAACAAATGTCGAAATTTCTTATGCAAGTTTATGATGCTTGTTCTATCATAACAGTGATGGAGGTTGTCTATAATACTGGTCCACCGCCCACTCCATCGCCCTCACCACAGCCTTGATTTCCGAATCCTTTTTGGGAGGGTGATGTCCGCCGGAGTGATGCAACTTCTTCGAAAGCCTCACATCACACATCTGATATCCCACCTCGTGCATGTCGTGCATGAACGGAAAGTCTCGCCTCCCGGACACATGGACGGTAGGGATGCGGATGCGCTCAGAGAGCAGCATCGGATGCAGCACACGGGGCACGTCTGCACCCGCATCCCGGAAGAAGTCCTGGTTGAAGTCCGGGAGCACGGCCCCGATCTTCAGAGCCGACTGAAAAGTCCTCACGAGGGTGTCATTAAAAACCTGTTGTTTCGGCGCGAGATCCCTGAATGTCGTGCAGGTGCGGCGATATGTGCAGAGTTCGTCAACCTCGGCTTCGCAGTAAGACTGATTCGCCGAGAAGGGAACGACAGAAGAGAAGAGAACAGCAAATTTGAAGTCTGGTTCTTCGCCGTTCATTTGCTGGTGATAGATGTACGACAGCGCCACTGACGCTCCTTGGCTGAAGCCGAGGACGCCGTCAAAAGGGCCGAGCTCGTCAACAGTTGCGGCGATGTGCTGATGAGCGGCTTCAATCTCGGAAGGCGAGTATCCGGTTGTGTGTGCGTAGAAAGGCCCTGTCAGGGCAGGGCTCATGCCTAGGGACGAGCGTCAGTAGGAAGGTCCCTTTTGACAGCTGTCTCTGTCTGAGGTGGTGTGTTGTCAGGCTTACCGGGCCCCCTGTGTGATGGGACGGGACCGTCGACAAGGACGAACTCGTAGCTCGCGTCAACCGATCTTATGAGACCTACGAGCTGGCTCTCCAAGATCTTGGCCGAGCTGCCGACGCCATGCAATGCAAGAATTCTCATTTTCGACGAACTGCTGTGGACGCAAAGTATGGCCGGAAAGTAAGTGCAACCACACTCTATGCAGAGGCAAGATGTAATGTGAAAGGAAAGATTAAAGATTTGTGATAGAAGAAGCTATTTCTTCTGCATCCCCGGCGGGCTAGCTTTCTGGGCATCCCATTTTGACATCGGCTCGCTGATTCAGGAAGTTTGTGTACAGATTGCCTATTTGGGTGGTAGCGGATGGTCCAACTTGGGCACGAAAGTGGTGTTACGCTCCAACTCTAACAAGGATGTGGGTGATGCGCGAAAGCTTCAACGGGAGAATACTAGTATGGTTATCGGCAGAGGCAGTTGTCAGTGGTTGATGCTCGTAGATGCCAATGCTACCCGGTCGTCCTCAACATTATTGCCCCTAGCTTTACAGTACGTTCTCATTCAATCATCGCCATTTGCACTTCTGTGAGACCAAAGTGAGAGAAGAGACAATCAACATGAGTCCGTGTCAAGAGCAAGAGCCAATCGCCATCATTGGAGCGGCATGCCGCCTGCCAGGCGAGGCCACCTCGTTGAGTAAGTTATGGGACATGATAAGCCATGGCAAAAGTGGCCACGGAAAGGTACCCCCTTCGCGTTGGGATGCGGATGCTTGGTATCATCCTGACCCGGACCGCAAAGGATCTGTAAGTACATACCCAGCGGTAAACTGAAGCAAATCACTTACACGACGAATGTGCAGATTAGCGTGAAGCATGGATATTTCCTCGATGAAGATGTCTCCTTATTCGACGCCCCCTTCTTCTCCATGACGGCCAAAGAAGCCGCGGGGATGGATCCCATGAAGAGGCTTCTGCTGGAAGTCAGTTATGAGGGTTTCGAAAACGGTAAGCACAAATGTCTAGCAAAAAGGAAAACTGGGCAAAGTTCTGACCATTATGAAGCCGGAGTTCCGGTGGACGCAATCGCAAACTCACAGACCGGCGTCTATGTGGGATGTATGACAAACGACTACGAGCACTTATCAACTCACGACATCTATGACGTTGGCGACGTTGCGGCCTCTGGTATGAGCGAGGCTATGACCGCCAATCGGGTCTCTTGGTTTTTCGGCCTAAAGGGACCCAGTCTTACACTCGATACCGCCTGTTCGTCGAGCTTATACGCCCTACATCTAGCATGCCAGTCGCTGAAGTTTGGCGAGACCAATATGGTATGTGAGCTAGAAGAATTTGATATTGGAAAGTTATGTTGACCAGTTGAGCAGGGACTTGTTGCTGGTGTGAATCTGATTCTCCACCCGAACTTCATGCATCAGCTCTCTTCCATGCACATGCTCAGCCCTGAAGGAATATCTCATTCCTTCGATCATCGGGCTAATGGTTATGGTCGCGGAGAAGGTATTGGATGCCTCGTGGTCAAGAGATTGAAAGACGCCTTGAGAGATGGCGATACCATTCGGGCCGTCATCAGAGCCACGGGAACCAACGCAGATGGCAAGACCCCAGGGATAACGCAGCCGAGCGCCGAGGCACAGGCGGAACTCATAAAAAAGACTTATGAGTCTGCGGGACTGTCTGTCTCAGACACGCAATATTTTGAGGCTCACGGCACAGGTACTCCTCTTGGCGTAAGTCGTTCCCAAAGGTCTAGATCATGGCTTCCACTGACCTCCCCAGGATCCCATTGAGCTTTCGGCAATCGGAGCAACCCTTGGCACCGGGCGCTCACCAAAGTCGGGTCCACTGTATGTGGGCAGCATCAAAGCCAATGTCGGACACACAGAAGGTTGCTCGGGCTTGGCTGGTGTTCTGAAGTCCATTTTGCTCCTTGAAAAGGGAGTACTCGTGCCGACGGCGGGCATAGAGAAGGTGAACCCCAATTTGAAACTCTCAGAATGGAACCTCGCTTTGCCGTCGGAAAACATGATCTGGCCTTCTCCAGGCCAGCGTCGGATCAGTGTCAACTCTTTCGGATTCGGTGGTGCCAATGCGCATGTTATTCTGGATGACGCCTATCATTTTCTGCGACAACAAGGTCTTAAGGGCAATCACAACACCAATACCTTTGAAGACGACTCTTCAGAGTCCGGGATCAGCATGGGGTCCGACTCGCCAAGACAGGACGATAAGAAGCGTCTCTTCGCGTTCAGTGCCAGGGACCAGGGCGGAATCGAAAGGCTTGGTCCGGTGTACGCCGACTTCCTTTCGAATAAGCTGGCAACTTCGAGCCCCCGGTTCCCAGCTGACCTCGCGCACACCCTCTCGTCCCGAAGAGCCCACCTCGACTTCCGCAGCTTCGCAGTTTCGGGCTCAGTGGCGGATCTGCAGAGCCAGGTCTCCAAAGGCCTGACGAAACTAAAGAGAGCTTCCAAACATGACAATCCGATCTTTGTATTTACTGGCCAAGGAGCCCAGTGGCCAGCCATGGGCAGGGAGCTTCTTGACAACTGCATCTTTCGCACAAGCGTCAACAGGTCCCAGGCCCTGCTGGAGCACTATGGCTGTCCGTGGGATCTGGTCGACGAGCTCTGCAAGACATCGGACTCGAGCGTTGATCTCCCGCAATACAGCCAGGTTTTGTGCACTGTTCTGCAAATTGCTCTGGTTGATCTATTGAGGGCCTGGGGAATTAAACCCAGGGCTGTCGTCGGGCACTCAAGCGGTGAGATTGGTAAGTCATGAAGCCCCGTTAATGCATGCATGTGCCTGTATCATTCACGTTTCTAACATCTTGTTCACAGGTGCCGCTTACGCTGCCGGGCTCCTGTCGCGCTGTAACGCCATTAAGGTCGCGTACCTTCGAGGAGTGTGCTCCGCCAAGGTCGCAGACATGGTGAGACCTCGGCTGGGAGGCATGCTCGCCGCTGGTCTTTCCGAGAGTGACGCGCTGGAATACATCGAACGAGTACCTCCAGGAGCGGTCGTGGTGGCTTGCGTCAACAGTCCTTCGAGCGTCACGTTATCCGGGGATCGAGACTCTATCTCCAAGTTGGCCGAGCTCATCTCGGCCGACGGCAAGTTCGCAAGAATGCTGCGTGTCAAGACGGCATATCACTCGCCTCACATGGAAACGGTAGCCCAGGAGTATTTCGAGAAGATGGGCACCATTCTACCCCTTACCGACGAGGAGCAGGTCGCGCCAATGTTTTCGTCTCTGACCGGGAAGACCGTCACCTCGCGAGACCTTGACGCGAGGTACTGGATGCAGAACATGTGCGAGCAAGTGCGTTTCTATCAAGCCACGAGCAACTTGCTGGAACATGCACCCACTTCCGCCCAAGGACGAGGCCGTGCCAAGACACAATGGAGCGCCTTCGTCGAACTTGGTCCTCATGCAGCATTGCAGAGTCCGGTTGGGGAGATTGTCAAGTCCAGCCAGAGCAAGGCGGCGAAGGAAGCGCCGTATTTCTCTGCAATCACCCGCGGCAAGGACGCGGAAGTCACTGCGCTTCAGCTTGCTGGCCATCTCTGGGCGTCGGGCCACAGCGTCAACCTCTCGAGAGTCAACGGCATCTTTCCCGAGTCGTTGCCGATGGCCTTGCCGGACTTGCCTTCCTACCCTTGGAACCACGCCAAAGGTTACTGGCACGAATCTGCATCGACCCGGTCCAACCGGTTTCCCCAGGGTCCTAGAACTGATCTCCTGGGTGTGCCGGTTGACTTGCAGAACCCCATGGAGCCCAAATGGCGGAACTACCTTCGCATTTCGGAGAATCCCTGGATAGAGGACCACAAGATCACTTCAACTACGTTGTATCCGGCGGCCGGGATGATCGTGATGGCGCTGGAAGCCGCCCAACACCTAGGAGACGGGACGCGGACACTGAGCGGCGTCACCTTTCACAATCTCAAGTTCGAACGCGGCCTCGTCGTTCCTTCGAGAGACCAGGCCGTGCAGACGGAAGTCAGCTTCCGCCCCGACGACACGGATCCCAACACTTGGGCATTTTCAGTCTTCTCCAGCGTCTCAGGGGGATCATGGACGAAGCACTGCCACGGAACTCTGAGTCTCGTTTACGACGGTGATGGGTGCAAGCAACCAGCCATTTCCGAATCGGAGTGGGCCAGTTTCACGGCCGACTGGAATGAAATCCAGGCAACAATATCGGAAAAAATCGACATGGACTCGTTCTACGACGATCTCGAGGCCGTCGGCGTCGAGTATGGTCCGACGTTCAGAAACGTCTTGCAGGCTGCCGCAGTACCCGGCGAACACTGCTCTTCTGGGTCGATCAATATCCCGGACACGAAGTCTGTCATGCCCTTCAACTTCGAGTTCCCCCACCTCATACATCCAGCCACGATGGACGCTATCTTCCATCTCCTCTTCATCGCGTTCTCGGACGGCAAGCCCCTCGACGAGGCTGCAGTGCCGTACACGCTGAAGGAAATGTACATCTCCACGGACCTTCCCCAGGGCGAAGGCAGCGTGTTCAAGGCCTACGCCAGGCGCCTGAGAACCGATGGTCGAGAGACAGCTGGAGATTTGATTGTTTCTGATGAGGCTTGGAGCGGCCCTAAGTTGGTTGTGCGTGATTTTGCCCTGAGGCAGGTTACATCTTCCCAGGGTTCTTCAGCCAGCGGCCAAATTGCGCGAAAGGTGTCCGCAAAGATACGATGGAAGGAAGATCCTGACTTCATGCGCTTTCTGGACTGCTCGTCGCCTCCGACAGTAGCAACTCAGGCTGGAAAGGTTCCGGCTGCTCTATCTAGACTTATCGAGAGTCTAGCTCACAAGAAGCCGAACTACACTGCCCTTGTCGTTTGCGCAGATACGACGAACAGTTCACAGAAGACTCTGGAGCATCTGTTCCTCAGTTTTGGACTGTCCAAGAACACCAACGCCCTTTCTCCTGTCATGGTTTCCGTCGCCGCCACGTCTGACGAAGCTCGAATGATGGCCGAAGCAATGCAAGAGACCGACTTTCGTCCCGCAGAATTGAAGGATTGGAAGCCCGAGGTCGAGAACTCGTTCCCATTTGCAGGTCAGCACTTTGATCTGATTTTGGCGCTGGATCATGCATCAAGTGCCGCTCGCAGTTCCATTGCCATGGCCCAGCTTCTCGAAGCAGTGGTTCCGAGGGGTCACCTCGGCATCATCGAGACAGCTTCAAGCTTCTCTGCGCACAAAGAGACTAAGAACGGGCTCTTGGACCTCGTCCATATTCAAGACGACGATTTTGACCAGATTATCTCGATTGGGTCAGCGCCGGCATCTGCTCAAGCAACTATGCCAGCTGAGATATACATTCTCGAACCTTCTGAATCTTCCCCAACTGCGAAACTACTGCAGAGCTCCGTGCGTTCTCGCCTCAATTCCGTCGGTTGCCAGCCTCACACCATTACTCTGGAGGATGTCGAAGCCATTCGAGAAAAGCACGTCATCTCGCTCCTCGAAGTCGAGTCGCCTCTTGTGTACCGCTGGAACGAGCATGAGTTTTCGCAGTTCAAGCGTCTAGTGTCTTCAGCGAGCCACATGCTCTGGGTCACTCGCGGCGGACTCATGCAGAATTGGGACAGCGGTCTGGAGTTTGCGCCGTCGCAGGGCTTGCTCCGCGTGATGCGAACGGAATACCCGCACATTTGCTTGCCGCACCTCGACTTGAGCAGAGACCAGAGTCTGGGAGCGGAACAGACTGCCGATCGCATTCTAGATGCCTGGCAAGCCTCGGTTCGCCGAAAGGACTCCTCTGACCAGGAAATGGAGTTTGCCGAGCTGGACGGTTCCATCTTCATCCCCAGGTTTGTGGAAGACGACGGCATCGATACCGACCTCGGCGTGAATTGGGGCGCTTTCAAGCCGATAGAGAGGACTTTGGGAAACAATGAGTCATGGTTACTTTCCCGCGAGGATGGCCAGTCTGTCTGGGTCGAGGATCAAATGTCGAGAACAACTCTGGGTCCCGAAGAAGTTGAGGTCAGCGTGACGCACACTACTATGCGGGTCAACCATTCGGATGCCAATGTCGACATTTTTACCATGTTTCCAGTCGGAACGGTAACTGCGACTGGGTCTGAGGTTGCCGGTCTCGACGTCGGACAGCCCGTGGTCGCCATGTACTCTGGCCCCTGCCGAACCAAAGTTCGTCTGCCCGGGTCTCTTATCCACTCAATTCCCGGACATGTTACAACGGAGACAGCATCTGCGTCAGTTCTTGCGACTATCGCGGCCAAGTATGCTCTCTTAGAAGCGGCGAGACTCGAGAAGTGTCACTCTGTGCTCATTTACGGAGCAGAGACACCCCTTGGTCAAGCCGCCATTCAGCTAGCCCAATTGGTCGGCGCAAAGGTCTTCGCCGTCAACGAGAATAAGTCCGCTAGAGGGAACGCAAGTGATGGAGTCTGCGTCGAAGAGAATTGCTTCTTTGAAAGCATGTCGAAGAAGTCCCAGGAGACGGTTCTGACGCGCACCAACGGGCTTGGTGCCGATGTGGTGCTCAGCTGCGGGCAGTCGCCTCCTCCTTCAGGTTGCCTTGAGTGTCTCGCAGAGTTTGGAACCTTTGTCGATTTCACTCAGGAGTCCAACTCCCGCTCCTCAACTTCCATGTCTTTGCAAAACGCCACCATCGTCAAGGCAGACGTTCCCCGGCTCTTCCAAGCGAAGCGCACGATGGCAGAGCGCTTGTTCCATGAGTCCGTCGGTTTACTTGAAAGCGGAAAGATCATGCCAGTTCACCCTTCGCCGGTCGTATCCGTTTCCGACGTCAACAGTCATCTTGACGAAGCCGGTGTCAATAGGGACTTCGTGCTCCAGATCCGCGACGATGCCAGGGTTCTCGTTCGCCCATCTCGATTGCCGGAACTCAGCCTGGATCCGGAGGCAACCTACGTTCTCGCCGGTGGCCTTGGAGCACTAGGGCTGCAGATTGCCGAGATGATGTTCCAGCATGGTGCGGGCCACGTCGTCTTCCTGTCTCGATCGGGAGGAGACAAGACTCAGACAGAGCTGGCAAGCTTCCGAGAGCGCGGGTTGAAGGTTGAAGCGCTGAGATGCGACGTTTCCAATGCGTCAAACGTCGAAAGCGCGGTGCAGCAGCTGGAAGTTCAGGGTTGCCGCATCAAGGGCGTGATCCAGTGCGCTATGGTCCTTGAAGACGCCATCTTTGACAACATGACCTACGACCAGTGGCAGAGGTCCACTCGCCCCAAGATCCAGGGCACCATGAACCTGCATAACTTCATGCCCAAGGATGTCGACTTCTTCATCCTCCTCTCGTCGATCACATGCGTGATCGGCAACGCTGCGCAGTCCAACTACGCCGCCGGGAACACCTTTGAAGACGCCTTCGCGCACTACCGCCAGAGCCAGGGGCTAGCGGCTACGGCGATTGACGTCGGACTTGTTACTGACTCGGCACACTTCACGGGAGACTTTGACATGACCGCGTACCTGCAGATGTACGAGCACCGGTGGGAGGGTCTGCAGACAACGCAGAGTGAGCTGGATACCGTGCTGAAGGCTGCTATGCGAGGCCGCACGGCAGATGGGCAGCCTATCGAACCACAAATCGTTCTCGGACTGGGTAGTTCCATGCCCGGCGGATCTTTGGGGGTGTCCTGGACGAAAGATCCAAAGTTCGTTCACAGAGTCAGCCAAGACTCTTCGACCGGGTCGGGAGCATCTACGGCTCAGCAGTCTGCGGGGGAAAGAATAGCAAAGGCGGAGACGCTGCAAGACGCGGTCACGGTCGTCGAGGAAGTGCTCAAGGGCTACGCGGCGCAGGCGATGGATGTTTCGCCTGAGGAGGTGGACGCAGAGAAGGCGTTTTACGACTTTGGTGGTGAGTTTCTACACTTCATTAATCCCGTCTTACAGTTGCTGATGCATGATGCTACAGTCGACTCGCTCAAGGCGGTGGAGCTTAGGAACAGGATATTTCGGGACTTGCAGAGCGACATGTCGGTGTTTGAGCTGCTGAGCCCGTCGCCATTGTCGAAGCTGGCTCTGGAGGTAGCTGGGAGGAGCAAGCTTGTGGCACAGACTGCAGGGAAGACAGATAGTTCGTGATACGATTGAATTGAGATGATGTTTATCACAAAGCTTTCAACCCAGTTTGCCCAAGTCGACCCATCCCGCATCTTTTCTCGGTCAGCCAAAATACGTCTTCACTGCCAGTGAGAAGGCCAATACCGCTCCTGGCGATATGGCGCCGCTCACGAGAGTCAGGGCTCCCATCCGAAATATGAATGAGTCCGAGAGGAGAGAGGCCCATTTGCCTCGCTTGCGCAACTGCCGAAAAGCTCCAGATGATCTCAGAACGAGATCTGCAAAAGGCACCAGCGCCGGCGCGATGACAAAAATGTCCCACTGCAGGAAGTCGCGCGCACCATCCGCGATGATTGTCGGAGATGCTTTGTCGATGTGGTCGGCGGGCCAGAATACGCGCTGCAAGCCGCCTTCCTTTGGACCAAGCAGAGCCCATACGTGACCAGCCGTCGCGGCAAGTCCGGACAGAACGAGGGATGCAGTGACATAGATTTTCGTGTTTGCTGACTGGAATATTCCGCTCCTAAGGTTCCTGGCCCTTCGTAAAAGCTTTGTAAAGGCTGCAGGTGCGAGTGACAGCACAAGTGGTGTGAATCTGTAAAATGCGATGAGCCCTTGTCGCTGGCTGGTGGTGCAAGTCGTGCTGAAAGCTGGATAGATGAGCATTGCTGGCATTGTCACCCCTAGTATCGCCGTTGGGATGAGAGCAGCAGCTTCCTCGGTCTCTGATGGACCGAGGTTATCGTCTTCCTTCGTATCTTGGGCGAGGAATCGCTGCACATGAGTGAAACAGTAGAGTGGATAGACCGCTGCGGCACCCCAAGCTTGATTGAACACTCCCCAGAAGAGATGCTCGCTAAATTCATTCTTATTAGCTGTGTCAGATGAGAGATCTCCAGGCCTCCACTCACCACATGGCCCACCACGGCCTCCGACCTTTACTCCATCCAAGCACGAGCATGCAATGTGACACTGTCTGCATTGTCGTGAAGAGACTAATGAGAAGCATGCGATCGGCCGATGACTTATTACTCAGAATGTTGTTGTAAAAGATGACGGCGGGTACGAGAAACTGGTCGAAGCTAGCGAGGCCAGTGAAGCTGGTTCGGAGGTGGTCGCCGTTCGGGAACGTGTTGGTCCGCTTGATCGTCCCGACCGCACCAGCCACGCCACTACGGATCATCCGCCCCCAGAGAGAGTCGTACCCGACGAGACTGAGTCCGAGGAAGTAGGTATGCATTGCGATGCGGTTTTCTGCTTGGTAGAAATCTCAAACATCAAGGTCCCTTTGCGAGAGGGGAAAGAGGGTGAGCTTTAAGTTCAACATCTAAGCTTGTGCTCGAGCATCATCCGCTGGGCCCACGAGTCATTCATACAATTCCTTCATCCGCGTTTTCTTCTCTTCGATGAACGTGACAGTGACCGAAACGGTCAAATATCTGCTCTATTGACCTTGCAGCTAAAATACGACGGATACTCCCAGACCTCCTTATAATATTCCAGCGTCTTTGTGAACTTGGAGTACATGTACAGGTAGCCGCACATCGAGATGATCGAAGCAGCAAACGCACCCACCCAGAAAGACGTCATTGAGCCCAAGGACGAAGCCGGTGATATCAACACGAATCCCGTCTCTTCAGCTACGGCGCTTGCACTAGAGCGCCACCTGGTAGCGACTCCCACCGCCAACATCAAAGTCGCTGCGATAGACCAGCGCACGTCCGCTTTCTCGGATGTCTTGCTCCTGGCTTGGGAACGGTATGCTTCCCAGCCAGGGTCTAACTTCTCCAAGCCCTGGTCATGGGCCTGGATCGGATGTCAGCGCGTTGAGGCGGTAGAAGGCCATGATGATCTCGACTTACATCGCCTTCGAGAACACCGATCTGGAACGTCTCGAGAACATTGTAGGCATCTTTGGAATGTCCTACGTACTCGAAGCTCTCGGTGCCGTCAGAGCCCGCCACATCCTTCAAGACTTCTATACCACCCGGATGATCGTCGACGTAGCTGGTGACGTTGTATACTGATTTCGATTAGTGCGAGATCACTGGCGAAATGGCTTCGGTCGTACCCTTTCCGCGAATGGTGACCCAGAGGTCACCGGCCTCGTGGTGCTTCGCTACCTCTGCTGCGGTGTAGACTTGCATAGTTGTGCGGGTTGGTGTTCGTGACGCGAATGCTTACAAAACAGTCCAAACGCCCACCTAAATCAGCTCCCGCAAACCAAAGTCGCGCACAACTTGCGATGCACGTCAAAGTGCCTGCTCCAATCCACAACGCAACTGTCATCCCAACAGCCCAATTGAGAAACCGGCCTCGGAAGAAACCAAAACGTCGTTCACATACCCGTGGAGGCGGGCGGCACCTCCAAAATTGCCGATCGGGTCGACCACTTTTGGCTTGCCCGAGAGGTTCGACAGGGATACCCCCATGCACCCAAGCATTGCCTAAACGGGAAACACGGGATAGCGATCGGGGGATGGCAAGCGGGCGTTGCGAGCGTGATAAACTCGATGTCTGGGGTAGTTGGTTCGTCTTATCATGGAAATCGAAGCTGAAACTGAAGCCTCTCTGGAGAGCAGTGACGATCTCAAGCAACCAGAGAGTCTCGACAACCCACGGAGCGCTGCATCATCGCAATGTTCCAGCAGCAGTTTGCCATCGGGCATGGCTCTCAGGAGAGATGCCAGACCCTGAATCTCCCCACCATCAAGAGCATGCAAGAGCTCAGGGCTGGCATAGCTAAGGTCTTTTCGGTTTCCGACTCTGATTGTGAGCACACCCACTCTGCCCATTCTACCAGCGCTCGCAACTAACCGCAACTCAGCCATCTGCTTCTACAACCGCAAAGACGTTCTAAATTCCCTAGACGACATCGAAAAGAGCGATGCACCCGTGCAGGTCAGAGTCAACGGCGAGATCGTGCGGGAGCCCGCCGGACCCGAGCCTCTTCCCTATGTCGGAAACCGCTACGAGCTCTACCCCGACCCGCTCGGTAACTACGACCGCCTGTTTGAGAGATATGGTGCCGTCATCAAGACGGTCAACATGGGCACAACAATCTACCTCACCAATGACCCAGACGTCTCGCGCGAGGTCCTCCGCGAGGGCGCCTTCTTCACCAAGACCACCTCGGACCCGGGCCACCCGCTGTATTACATGCGCAACGAAGAGGCCCTCTTCACTTGCGACAGCGATGCCCCCGCCTTTGCGCTTGCACACAAGTTCATACCCCCGAGCCTGACGCCAAAAGCTGTGCGGCACTACACGCCCATCGTGCAGGCCTGCATAGAGCGGTCGTTTGGGGTCTTTGACGAGCTTGATGACAAGGAGATGGCGTTTAATGTGTACCACTACACTTTTAAGATGGCGGGAGAGATCATCTGGAAGGTCATACTGGGGATGGACCTTGGCCATTTCAAGTCTATTGACTCCAAGCCCCACGAGACCATCCGGCTGCTCGGAGAGTATTTGTCGTTGATGAAGAAGACATCTCTACGGGGTAGCTGGTACGGCTATCTCCCGTTCGGCACGCCAAAGAGACTGCGGGTTGTCCGGCAACTACTCTGGGATGGCGTGGCAAAGGGCATCGAAGAGTCGGTCAAGACCTCGGGCGACCTTCCCATGAAAGATGCAGCGCTCCACGCGACGTGCGTAGCAGACTACCTCCGCCGCGCGACTGATGAGAACGGAGAGAAGCTACCAGAGAACCTGATGCTGAGCAACTGCGTAATCATGATCGGCGCGGGCTTCGTGACCACGTCGTCCCTGCTGGCGTGGCTCATCTACGCGCTGACCAAGTACCCAGGCAACCAGCAGCGTCTGCTCCAAGAGCTCGTCGACCACGGCGCAAGTCCTGATAAGGAGTGGTCTTACGACGAGTTGATGGGCATGCCGTTCCTTGATAAATTCGTCAAGGAGACGCAGCGCATGCACAACCCGTCGTTCCAGACGGCGCGGAACGCCCGGGAGGACGTCGTCCTCCCGGGGGGATACTTCCTCCCCAAGGGATCCGTCATCATCCCGACGTTCCCGTCACTGCATAAGAGCCCGCGGCACTGGGAGAATCCCACCCGGTTTGACCCCGACCGGTGGGATACGGAGGCCGTCCGGGGCAGGCACAAGATGGCGTACACGCCTTTCGCCGCGGGCACGCGCGGTTGCGTGGGATACAATCTTGCGTTGCTGGAGGTCAAGAGCGTGATGGCGAAGCTGGTTTACAGATACCACTTTCAGGACGCGTCTACGGAGGCGGTGGTTTACGATCCCGAGTTCATCGTAGTGCGGCCCTTGAATTTCTACGCGCGGGCGGTTAAGCGGACGAGGTGGCCCGAGAAGCAATGTTGACTGTGGGATGCCGGTTTTATGATCTACTTAGTCGCAAATTAGTCAGTCGAAAGAGAAGCCATTCCAGCGATTATATCAGCATCTCTTGCTTGCGTAGGCACGCTCTCTACATCAAGACTCTCATTACTACTCTGCGGGTGACTCGGCGATTACCATGTCCGACGAGACCCACTATTTCCCTATTTTAGACACTCCGAACCCAAGCTGGCCAATCCCGGCTTTGGATTTAGACTCTTGAAGGATAAAGGCAAACCACCAACATGACCGACGGGATTGACGAGACTGAGAGATACAAGAGTGGCTCAAAGGCTGGCGAAATGACCTCAATCAATTGAGTAGTTCTTTCAATTGAGTCTCTAGTACGGTTTGATCACGAAGCCTATCCACCATGGCCACCACAGCAACCGCAACCAACGCCGGCATTAGACCGGCAGCACGATCTGACGGAACAACGACGACTCAGCTTAGTGTTTTCGATTTAATCCCCCCAAGAGTCTACATCAAATTCATCGTATACCTTCCCCTTCAACCTAATGTCACCTTTCAACAAGCCTTCACGCACCTGCAGGCCGGAGTTCGTGGGATGCTCCGGCAATTCCCTTTCCTCGACGGCCGCATCTTCCCTCGAGACGAGGGTGCACCCGGCTGGAGACCAGGTCATATCGTTGTCTCGTACGACTCGCCCGAAGCTGAGAGCAGCAAGATCAATGCAGACCCCCCGCGGCAGCTAGCCTTCAAAGACCTGTCGCAGGTGCTCCCGCCGTTCGAGGACCTCCGCGACGCCGGGTTCGAATTCTCCGCCTTCGACGACGAGCTCGTGCTCGCGGCGCCCTTCGTACCGGACCTCTCCGGCGGCGCCGACGTGTTTCTGGCTCAGGCCAACTTCGTTGAAGGCGGCTGCATTCTCGCCACGGGCTTCCACCACTCCGCCAGCGACGCCACCGGCATGGTCACCGCCATGAGGGCCTGGGCCGAACACTGTCGGAACCTGGACCGGCCCGGCACCGCCGACGTCTGCAGCTGGCTGGCACCTGAGAGCTTCGACCGCACGCTGCTAGAACGATTATGGAGCCAGAGACCCGCGAAGCCCGTGTCCCAGATTCCGCGGGATACGTGGGGCTACCTCGGTTTCGAGCCACCGGATGTCGGGACCCACTCGGAGCAAACGGCCCCACCAGCTGCGCCGGAGGCTCCCGCCCGGACAATGGAGTCGAGCATCTTCTACATGTCCCCCGAGAACTTCACCAAGTTGAAGCACGAGGTCTTAGGCGAGGGCAACGACGGGAGCGGTCTATCCGCCAACGATGCACTGCTGGCACTGTTCTGGCGCGCACTCATGAAAGCCCGCCACCGCGCTGCCATCGCCGCCGGGACCCCGACTCCGGAGGACGAGATCGCCCATCTCGAATCCCCAGTCGATGGACGCCCGGACTTTGACCTCGCACTTCCCGGATCCTACGCAGGGAACTTGGTGATTGTCAACAAGGTCCCGATGCCGGTCTCGCAACTAGCGGCGCCGACGACGAGCCTACGCGACATCGCCCTGCGCATCCGCGCGCAGGCGGCCAAGGTTAATCCAGATCTCGTCCACAACGCTTTCACGCTGATGCGAGAGGTTCCCGACTACACTCAACTGAAGCATGCGTTCACGAAGCTGGACGGGTTTGACGTCATGATCACATCGGTGCTACTACTCCCGCTGGACCAGATCGCCTTCGGCGCGGACGTGTTTGGCAACGGGGGCCGGCCTGAGTCGCTGCGCCCTCTGATGGATGCGTTCAATGCTAACTTCCGGCTCTGCATGGTGCTTCCGATGAAGAGCCATGGCGGGATTGAGTTGCTCGTCAGCCTATTCGACGACGAGATGGCGCAGCTGCTGGAGGACGACGAGTTTGCACGGTTTGCGGCATTTTGCTGTCACTGAAGGCCTGACGAGGGCTACGTATCGCATCGAAGTTTGGGTTAATACATGAGATAAACGTTGACTGCATCATGTCCCGACTCATCCACATCTTGACACAAGTTCATTGACCCTCAGATATCCGTTTTCATGCAAAAGACCTGGTGAAAGGCCCTACTGATAAACTGATGAAAGGCCAAGTTGTAACCGAACTGGAATTAGCAAAAGTCGTTGGGCCGTCAGGCGTGTCATCGTTTGGAAATCCTTGTCTCGTTCCGTACGTGGTAAACAGGCAAAGAGAAAACTGCTGTGTTTATGGGAGTTTCACTCGAAAAATCGAAATTTTGTACCACTAGACCTCAGCCCGTTAAGTAGCTCAGGTTGATAGATCTCGTATCCTCAAGCGGCGCCCAAACCCAAGTCCCTATTACAGCCCGCAAAGGGCGGTGACAGCCAGCCAAAATGCAGTGTAACTGACAGCAGGCGGTTGAATTGAAAAACAAGTCGCGTGTTCCGGTCCCAAGACCTGGGAAATACCACGCGACTTCTAGCTTCGTCCGCCCTGCTGTCGCAGCCGTCATAGCCGTCCGGGCGTCTCACTTTCGTCTGATGGGAAGTGGGCCGAGGCGGCACAGGCCGGATGCTTGAATTTCAACCAAAAGGATCGCCCAATGATTCAACGAAGCTGCAGGTCTGGACTCTCATGAGGGTAGAACGGCATTGCTGCTCCAGCACCCGCTGGAAGATACAAAGAAGAAAAACAAGTTATTTGATGGCGTTTTTGGGAGATACAAGACACGGGGGCCGAAAGATGCGGCAAGCCGCCCATGACTCGATTGGGTAACTGGTTGGACCACGATGACTTTGACGTTGCATGTGACAACGACCAGGGCCAAGCCGCATTCAGTTAAGCCTTGTCGGCACTGCGGCAAAGCGGGCAACGAGAAAGGATCTGTAGGCTTAGATTTGCGCCAGGATTCGGGCTGCAGAGCACGAAATTCCCTCAATCTTCTCCGGGCTTTTTGCGTGCCAACTTGTGGAACAACAGGGAGAGCGGCTTGATTTGAGTTGAGATCACTCATTTTTGCACCCCACAGTTGATGCTATTGTTGGAGAACCAACAAGAATATTGGTAAAGCGAGTCACCGGTGAGCAGTGAGGGAATTTCGACCGGGATTTCATCCCGCCTGGAAACCTTATCCCGACTCCGCCTCCCCCCGCCAAGGCTGTGCTAGAAAAGCCCTAGATCGCGTCCTCACGATACTCTTCTTTCGATTGCGACGAACCTGATCCTTTCCATCCTTCGAACATCACCATCCGCGAGGATTTCTTGGAGTACTTCTTGCCATCATCACTGTCGAATGGAGATAATTCACCGCTACTTGTTCCGCTGGAGTGTTGACAGCGAGAGGCCAAGCCTCCGATCATATCAGACGACGAGACGACCACATCTCAGCCAGCAGCTGATCCCGACGGCTCTCCACGCGAGAGATTGAACCCTTCGACCGCTATAGGCCTTCAGGCTATGGCACAGACATTTCGCCCACCTTAACGGACGGCAGTCGCACACAGGCTGCCCTCACATCGGCTCGAGTATCCCTATACGAGTACCTAGAATGACACGACCGCGAACCGTGGCAGCCCACAGCGTCGACCGAGTCTACATAATCAGACGATTTCCCTAATCAGCCCATCATGCCCGAGAACTACGACAACAAGCCCGCCGCCCAGGCCGCCGGCTCGATGTCGCCTCCCAGCGATGCCCGCCCACGCGGTGGAAGCGTCGCGTCTCCGGCTCCGGCGGGAGACAACCTCCTCGATCCGTTCTCTCTCTCGCCGAACATGCGGCCCATGAGCCGTCGGCCGACCTTCAACTCGACCCGACGCACGGTCTCCCCGCCGAACTCGGTCAAGGCCTTTGCCCAGGCGCGACGCCGCGAGCAGCGGCAGGACGGCGACAGCGACAGCGAGGACGAGGATAATGGGGCGCCGGCGAACGAGAAGCCCGCCGCCAGCGCCCGGAGCTACCGCAGCCGATCCAATAACAGAGGTGGACGTCGCGGCAGTGTCTCGGGCGTTTCCGCGGCGGAGGCGGAAGCCCAGCAGCACGACTCGGCACAGGGACGCCGGAAGGAGAGACTGCATATTGACTTTGACTACATCGAGACGCTGGTCGACGAGGAGGGCGACGAGGGACCGCCCGGCCTTGATCTGGCGAACCTGCCGGACAGCGCTATCCCGCACAATGTGCCCGTGTTCACCAGCGACGGCGCCTTCGTCAACGTGACCAACCGGGCTTCCATTGAGCGTGCGTCCGTCTCGGAGAAGGCCTCCATCAGGGGATTCAACGGTGGACGCCTCCGAGACGGCCTGCAGCAGACCGAGCAGAGCCGGTTCAACTTCTTCTCCTCGGCGCTCGAGTCCACCATCCACGCCGCCTCGTTCGGCGACCTAGTCCTGCCGGGCGAGCATGTTAGCTCGCTCTTCGACTTCCCGCCCGGCGAGTCTGACGGCGTCTGGTGGCTCAACATGAACGGCGCCACGGCGAACGAGGTCTGGACCGTCTGCAAGGCGTTCGGCATCCACCCGCTGACCATCGAGGACATCATCCACCAGGAGAGCCGCGAGAAGATCGAGCTGTTCCCGTCGTACTACTTTGCGTGCTTCCGGTCCTTCGCGGTGGTGAAGGAGGAAGGTACTGCCGGGGAGGTGGACTACCACCCGTTCAACGTCTATGCCGTGGTGTTCCGCGAGGGTATAATCAGCTTCAGCTTCACGCCCAACGCGCACGCCTCTCGCGTCCGGTTTCGGATCTCGCAGTTGAAGGAGCAGGTGTCGCTCAGCAGCGACTGGATCTGCTACGCGTTGATGTAAGTTGCTGCTCTGGATCAGTCCATCCATGGCATCTTGGTTAGGAGTATGTTAGCTAACACTGGTCATTAGCGACGACATCGTGGACTCTTTCGGTCCGGGCATCAACCAGATCGAGCGCGACGCAGACGCGATCGAGGACCAGGTCTTCATCACCCGCCCCGAGGACAACTCGGCCTTCCTGCGCAAGCTCGGCCTGACGCGGAAGAACGCGACCTCCCTCGCGCGCCTGCTCGGCGGCAAGGCGGACGTGCTGCGCGCCTTCACGAAGCGCTGCACCGAGGACTACAACGTGACGCCCGCCGGGGAGATTGCGCTGTACCTGGGAGACATCCAGGACCATGCCATCACGATGTCGACCAACCTCGCGCACGTCGACGCAATCCTCTCGCGCTCGCACAGCAACTACCTCGCGCAGCTGTCGGTCGACAATATCAACATGGGCAACCAGACGAACCTGTTCCTCAGCCGAGTCACCATAATTGCGACGGTTATCCTCCCTATGCACGTCGTCACTGGACTGTTTGGGATGAACGTGAAGGTGCCGTGGAAGGATGATGACAACCTAGCCCCTTTTTTTGGCATCATGGGCACGATCATCTCCATTGCTGTCCTTTGTCTCGTGGTTGCACGACGGATGAGATACATCTGAGTTGCTTACTCGAAGTAATGTTTGCGTTTGCTTGAAGAAACGGTTTTATTTCTCTGTGTCTGTCTTTATCTGGAGCAACGTAGAACAAGAATCTTGAGCCGATATCGAGCTTTTAACATAACGTCCCCTCCGTGTCTCTGCCCGCACCCTCTGGTGAATATCGATACGATTCCAGTCGAGGCTGGCGTCAAATCCATCAGGACACGGAGCGCGAGATTAAGGCACTGGGAAAACGGCTTCTGCTTGGTCTAGCACAACATCTTTGTATGATGGCTCTCGTCGGGCAATTGCAGGCTTGTTACAAGCGAACTAGGCGGGCCGAAGAACACAAATTGGGAAGCTTCCACGGAACGTGCCGCTGAGGCTATTCACCCATGGGGAAGCTCGATGCCATGACCAATCAACTACAGAGCCACGATCTAGACCTTGGATCAACAAGAGTTATCTCAATGCACGGTTGCAATGACCTACCTAATCGTAGTGCCACTGCCGAGACAGGGGAGCACAAGTCGTAGCACAGCTGCCTCTTTCGGTCAAGCCTTCCGCCAAGATTACAGAGATCCGTCTTGGCCGCGGTTGGAGTTGCACTGAGCCAGCCGCGGTTGCCCCAGTCGCGATATCACCTACCCCTTTTGAGTACCCTTCCCGCTGTTCAGAGGAGCACCTTCTAGTTGTACAATGTGCTCATGATGGGCAGGCCGTGAGACGCTGCTTCCCGTTTGTATGGTTATAAAATGGCACGTCGCGGCGGCACATCATATGCCAAGGTTTCCGTCGTGCTTGGTGTCAAGCTTGAGGAAGTCACAGCTCTTGATCTTGATTTTTAGGAGCTAGTTCCTGCTCTGAAGTTGACATCATCCTCAACCCCTGTGTCTATGTCTCGCGGCTTCGCCATGAAGGCTTCAGTTCTCTCCGCGGTGACGTTGCTGCCGTTGGCACTGGCCACGGTTGTACCGAAGTCCGACAAGTTCGACTACGGCGGCTTCAAGGGCCTTCGCATCACCCTGCCTGAGGGTGACGAGGGTCTCAAGGAGCAGATCAACGAGCTCGCGGCCACCATTCTGAACCCGGGTTCCAAAGAGGAGCTGGATGTCGTTGTTTCGCCAGACAACGTCGACGCAATCTCCCAGCTCGCTGTGAACACAACAATTCTCGTCGAAGATGTCGGTGCCGCCTTTGCCGAGGAGGACACTGCTACCGTCTATGCTGGTGAGTTCCTGGTCATGACAGTATCCTACCCAACAACCTGCTGACCATACTCGACACTCAGTTCCTAGTGAGACGTGGTTCACTGCCTACCACAGCTACGCCGACCACCTCCAGTCTCTGAGGGACCTCCAGTCCAGCTTCCCCAGCCAATCTGAGATCGTCACCGCCGGAAGCTCTTTCCAGGGTCGTGCTCTGACCGGCATCCACATCTGGGGAAGCGGTGGCAAGGGCTCGAAGCCTGCTGTCATCTTCCACGGCACTGTCCATGCTCGTGAGTGGATCAGCACGATGGTAGGCACTTTCAAAATAATCAGACGATCTTCTGCTAAGGTATTTGTAGACCACCGAGTATATGGCCTACCAGCTCCTGACGCAGTACGCATCCAGCTCCGCCGTCAAGGCCCTGGTTGACCGGTTTGACTTGTGCGTTATCATCTACCTTGTTTCTTTCGATTCCAGCTGACACGGATATGTAGCTATATCACGCCCGTCGCAAACCCCGACGGCTTCGTTTACACCCAGACCACCAACCGTCTCTGGCGCAAGACCCGCCAGACGCAGTCCGGCAGCACCTGCGTTGGTCGCGACCCCAACCGCAACTGGCCTTACAAGTGGGAGGTCACCGGCGGCGCCTCGACCAACCCGTGCTCCGAGACGTACAAGGGCACCGCACCGGGTGACACGCCCGAAATCAGGGGTCTCAAGGCCCAGGTCGATGCGCTGAGTGCTAGCCGAGGCATCAGGTTCTACATCGACTTTCACTCCTACGGGCAGTACATCCTGTGGCGTAAGTTATGACTTGTTCTATATGTGGACAATTCCAGATTTGCTGACCTGCTTATTCCTTCCTAGCCTACGGCTACGACTGCAACTACGTCGCCCCCGATGATGCCGCCCTGAGGACCATGGCCCAGCGTGGTGCCACCGGGATCCGCGGCGTTTCCGGGACGAGCTACACAATCGGTAACGCCTGCCGCGCCTTGTATGCCACTACCGGCGACAGCACCGACTACATCCATGGCGTGGCCAAGTCCACCTACACCTACACCCTGGAGCTCCGGGATCGGGGTACCTACGGCTTCTCCCTCCCGGCCAGCCAGATCCAGGCTACAGTCCGCGAGACGTGGGCTGGCGTGCTTGCTATGCTGCAGGCTGCTTAAGGTGATGAACTCTCGGGTGCCTGGTTGTGCACAGCTACTGTACATGGTGCTGGCAATATGCAGTGCATGATTCATTTGTATCCAGTCAGAACCGGAAAGTCTGTCCAGGCCACTCCGCCTGCAATGCAAGCACGATAGCCATCTTACTCTGGTACTTAATTTCAACGTCAGACAGCGACTCGAGTTGTGCCAATCCGCGTAGTAAAATTCGTGATTTTCTTTTAGACTCTGACGATACCCACCAACTCAAGTGCCGCTCCCCGCGATTTCCCCATTTGGCCCCGGCCCGTCCCGGATCTAGCCCCTCCGCACCGTCGACGGCCCCACATCCCGGGAAGTCTCGGTCCCAAAGCCCGCGATCGGATTTGGTGATCCGTCTTTGATATAGAATGTCCCCAGCTACGGTAACAGTGAAGCCCATCGTGACTTGGGACTGCGCACGGAGCACGGCATTGACTCAGTCCCTCAATCAACTTGCATCACTATGTGCGGCATTTCGGCTTGCATCACCCTTCAACCGGGGCAGCACTTCCACACCGAGGCTCTCAACGGGTATGCCAACGGCGTCAACGGGGCAGCTGACGCTCAGACCAACGGACATACCAAAGTCGCCAAGGGTCTGAAGGAAGAGTTGGAAAAGAGCCTCGAGGCAATCAGCCACCGGGGCCCAGACGCACAGGGCGTGTGGGTAAGCCCAGATGGTTTCGTCGGTAAGCTATCCCAGGGAGATCCACTTGTGATCCGTCCAAGTTGACACATGCCAGGTCTGGGTCACTGCCGTCTCGCTATCAACGACCTAACCCCCGACGGGAACCAGCCGATCCATAGCGTGAACGACACGATCCACGCTGCCGTCAACGGCGAGATCTACGACCACGACAGGATCCGCGAGGAGTGCCGGCAAGGCGGGTACGAATTCAAAGGCCACAGCGACAGTGAGGTGATTCTCGCGCTGTATAGAGCTCATGGCGCGCCTGGCTTCCTCGAGCACCTGCGGGGCGAGTTCGCCTTCGTGTTGTACGATGAGGCTGAGGGCAAGGTCATTCTGGCCCGCGACCGGTTCGGGATCAAGCCGCTGCTGTGGACGATTGTGCGGCGGGAGGACGGAAGGGAGAGGCTGGTCGTGGCTCCTGAGGCCAAGGCGTTTCTACCGCTGGGGTGGAAGCCGCGGTGGGATGTTGGGGCCATTGTGGATGGTGGCTGGATACAAGACGGGAGGTCTCTATTCAAGGGTGTCAAGAAAGTACCGCCGGGTCACTGGATGGAAATATCCAGGGACGGCGTGATGCAGATACACCAGTACTGGGATGCTGATTACAAAGACAAGGTAAGTTGGCTTCATCAGAGATCATGTCTTCTCACTGACGGAACAACAGACCGAAGTAGAGACGCGGAGCATAGATGAGATGGTCCTGGGTCTTCGTGAGAAGCTGACTGAGGCCATACGTCTGCGGCTCCGAGCTGATGTGCCGGTTGGCATCTACCTTTCGGGAGGCATCGACTCGTCCGTAATAGCTGGAATCGTGACCCATCTGGTGAGAGATGAGGGTATAAAGATCGGTAACAAGGACGCCACAAGCCGTATAAGCTGCTTCACAATCGAGTTTCCCAAAGAGTCGGGGTTCGATGAGTCAGGTAAACTTCGCTAGACTATCCTCGCCGTTACTCTGGGTGTTGACTATTTCCTCTAGATATCGCCGAGCGTACTGCAGAACACCTGGGAGTCCAGATACTCAAGAAGCAAATCAACGAGACAGAAGTCGCAAACAACTTCGCCGACTGTGCCTACCACTGCGAGCACCACCACTTTGACCTCAACTGCGTGGGAAAATTCGCACTCTCAACGCTCCCCACTGAGAACGGCGTGAAGGTCGTCTTGACCGGGGAGGGCGCCGACGAGCACTTCGCGGGCTATCCCTTCTTCCCGCCAGACCTGCTCCGCGAGCCTGACCTCTCAATGCCCGACTCTCCACTCGTAGCCGATCCCAAGCTCCGCGAGAACCTGCAGCGGTCAACGGAGCGGGACCTCAAGATGCTCATCCCGCGCGCCGGCGTCTTCGAGCACGGCTGGGACTCCACGCCCGCCATGAAGAAGGTCAACGACTCCATCCTACCGCCCTGCATCCTGGTCTGGCAGCCGACCATGTACGTCTTCGCGCCGTGGGTGCGCTCGCACGACCGCTGGGCGGACCTTGACTGCAGGGACGTCGTAGTCAAGTCCCTCAAGCCAGCGGCGCTGGACAAGATCCAGAACAAGTGGCACCCGCTGCACGCGGCGCAGTACATGTACACCAAGGGCCCGCTCCCGAACATTCTCCTAAGCTGTCTCGGCGACCTGACGGAGATGTCGCACAGCGTCGAGGCGCGCACGCCGTTCCTCGACCACGAGCTCACGGCGTACATCAACGGGCTGCCGCCGAGCACGAAGCTGGCTTACACACCGGACCGGATCCCGCCGGAGCGGCACCAGGGGCCTTGGTGGGAGGGCATCGGGGCCGCGCAGCAGGCGCTCACGGAGAAGTGGATTCTCAGGGAGGCGGCGAGGCCGTTTATACTGAAGGAGCTGTATGAGCGGAAGAAGCATGCGTTCACGGCGCCCATGGTCTGGCCTAAAAACGGGCCGCTTCACACGATGCTACGGCAGACGCTGACGAGGGATAAAGTTGAGGGGCTGGGGTTCGTGGACTACAGCCAGGTTGAGGACGCGCTAGATAGGGGTTTTGGGCAGAAGGCAGATGTCAAAGCCTTTAGGGTGTTGTTGTTTGTGGCTGCCTGGGTGGTCATGAGCGAGAGGTTTGGAATTCCGAGGGCGACGGCTGAAGATTGGGACTAGAACAAGACAACAACAGCCTTTTTGATACAGACTAAACTTGAAGATCCAAGTTCCAGTCAACTACACATCCAACACCGTCTCCACTCTTTACACCACCAAGACCCCAGACATATTGGTTGCACAAGTTTCCGCTAGAGCCGATTTCTTTTTGGATGTCTTCGTCTACTCCATCTCCTTCTTCTGGAAAGCTCCCGCAAGCTCAGCAACCCAATCCAGCCTTCGGCACGTGAACAACTCGGCGGCAGGCTTGTTCGAGATCTGCTCATTCCTGTCATCCAGCGCACCTGCCTTGAGATACAATAGACCGGGGGACGCGACGCCCTCCCTCCACAAGGTCACGCCGCATTTGCTGCAAAAGTGGCTGGTGGCGCCGTTACCGCTGTTGGCGGTGACCGTGTAAGTCTTGGGCTCGCCCGCGAAGCTGAAGATCTTGGTCGGGACAACCCAGTTGTAGCCGAAGGCGCTGCCGGAGATCCTGCGGCAGTCGTTGCAGTGGCAGAGCGCCTGTGAAGTCTGGTCAGCGCTGGTGCTTCCTATCATGACCTTTCCCTTGATGGAAAGACGTTGGGTTGGGAGACTCACCGCGGCCAGGGGTTTGCCCGCGATGGTGTACTTGATATTGCCGCAGAGGCACTGTCCGGTGATGTTTGACATGGCGATGGTTGCTTTCCTTGTAGAGATATACTGAGACAATAGATTGCAATGGTGTAAAGAGGCTGTGTGTCTATCAAGGTTCTCAGCTCCAGACTGAGAGAACATCACTCCTTTATACATACTCGAGGCTCATTTCAATATCACGGTCTTCGGCCTTCAAAGAACTCGGCCTCCTCGGCCAACTTTGACGCTAAACCATCATGGGCTGGGCAGCCGACGATAAAATCTGATTGGTCGCAGCGAGTCCATGCGCAAGTGGGAGGCCGAGTGGGAGCCGGTGAAAATAGTTCGAAGCGAGAAAGTGTAAGGCTACGTGCACGCTTGCAGCTAATTCTGAAGACTATTTTCACGGAAAGGAATTGGCAGATGGGGTCAGGGCGCGGCAAGTTCGGCAAAGAGGCGGAGAGGACGGAAATTCAACTGTTTCTGGGTTGCGTGTTCGTGCACAGCTCGCTGAGCTGCACGGTCAACTACACCCGGATTGCGGACAACGTCATTGGCAACCGAAGACGAGTTTGGATGAAGGTTTGCAGAACCTGTTCCCCGGGACATAACTTAAACCAGTTGTATGTTGTCATCTAGCCAACCAGAACCCAGTACACCCGAGCAAACCTCCTCGGAAAAGAAACTTGGCACTTGTCCCCGACGGGATAAAAGTGTAGTTGAAGCTAAGTCTACGAGCCTCCTTTGGACGTTTAAGTAGAGTTTTTCGTTCGTTCTTTTACAAAGTACGAGCCTCCTTCTTGTAGGTACATCATTGACACCCGAGTGAGGCGTAGTCAGTAAGCTTGGGTGATTAATTGCATGTGTCATAGGCAGGTAAGCACACGTCCAGGTATTGAGTGAGGTCTGGCTTCAGGGCCGATGGAGACGAAGTGAAAGTCTGCCTCTCTAAGCAAATGAGTATGTCTCGGCACATTCTTATATCGCTACGCAAACGGTTTTCAGCCGTCTCAGTAATCGTAAAAGGTGGAGGCCGTTCATTCGGAATGCGATCTCGGCAAACTGAGGAGTTGTTGACAGGCTTTGGTTCCTCCAAGAAGTACAGTTTTGCAATTAGATGGCTGCGACTTGCGTTCGTTGAGGGACTTGTCTGGGCAATCCAATCGTTGATAGGACTTTTTACGTAGTTACCCAAGGGTATCTTCGCTGAGACATGAGAGACTTTGAAACAGTTGCTGTTTTTCGAGGAAATATTACGAATATGTAACGGATGTATTCATCGGACTGTTTCGCAAACTGATCTGTACTGTGACTTTCGTTTTGACTCGAAGCTGACAAGGCAGCTATCACCAGTGCTTAAATCCCCCCAGGTGGAGTCACTATCTCGTCATGTGATAATGGTGTTTCTTTCAGCCAAGTCCCGATTAACTGGCTAATCTGATATCTAATCGCAGACTCACTACCAACAAAGCCAGTCGCAACGCAAATCTTTGTCCCCTGGTCGGTCCATACTCGGTCCGTCTACCACTAGCTGCAGCGGAGGAGGAGATGGCGCAGAGTCAATAACCTGCAGATGGTAGAGGTTTGATACCTACTGTTTCATCCATCGCTGATCACTTCGCTGTTTCTCGTCGGTTACATGGACGCACCAAGACAGAGGACGCCTATTTGGAAGTGATGAATTTTGTGGAGAGAGCACACTGGGATGAGGGGTTCGAGAATCAAATGCCCACTTTCCGCACCCCAGAAGAGATATTCGAATGTCGATCGCCTCATTGACGCCCCTGAAGAGAACCCCACAGAAATTCTTCAACGTCCTGCTTGCGCGAGTCAAGGATCGTGACAACGGTCCATCGCGGCCCCGGCCTTGGGCTGCAACAACCATCTCCACCTACTGGCCCCGGCACGGCACTTGTTGCATTGGCCCAATGATGGGCTCCCAGTTCTCATCCTCGACTCCAAAGTGCATGTATTAGATACCCTCGAGGCTCGAGCGGTCACGCCAGGATATCGACGTGGATGCTGAATACGCCGTCCCCTGTGGACTGTCTGGAACATATGCAGGATTATCCACCTGGATACCACATCGTGAATGCTGACATCCACTGGTTCCTGATACGTGAATGCACATGCAGAAAGGGTTTACCCCAGGTCCCAACAGATTTTCTTAGACACCTGCCACTGCGGTTACGGGCGTATTTGTCCCCCTTGAGACCAAGGCTGCCACCATTCCACTTGTTAGACGGGGCGGGCAAGTTGAATGAGACGATTAAAATGTAACGATGTGTGTATAAAGAGTCGAAACGCCCGGACGTAAAGCCACATGGCCATTCCAAATCCCCATCATCACCAGCAGCAAATCACATCACTCGTCCAACATGCTTCGCTCACGCTTCCCTACCGCCCATCACTTCACGGTGTCCCTGTTCGGGTGCCAGTACCATGCTGAGACGCCCTCAGAGGACAAGCTCGCCCGCATCCACAAGTTCGACGGGCTCATCAGGGGCGCCGCCATCCACGTCGAGGAGCTAGAGCAGAACGACCTCCCATCCAAGGTCTGGATGAGCTACTGGAAGTCCCCCCAGGCCTTCAAGTCGTGGTGGGAGAGCCCCGAGACGGCCGCTTTCTGGGCTTCTCTACCGGAGGACGCCGGCTTCTGGCGTGAGACCGTCAACTTGCCCGCGACGCGGTCCATGTACGAGTCCACCAAGGAGGCGCCCTCCGGCTTCGGCCACTGCGGCGAGCTGATCCCCCTGACCGAGAAGACGGGTTACTGGGGCGCCTACCGTTCGCGCATGACTCCCGACCACCCGGACGACAAGTTCGCGTCGCCTCTGGACGCCGTTCCCGAGCCCCGCCCGCTCACCGAGAAGATTCGCTCGGGGAGGGTAAGGGTGTCCAAGTTCCCGGATAACATCTGCTTCGTCGTCGAGGGGCAGGACTACAGCGCCATGCCGCAGCACGAGCGCGACCACTGGAACGAGAACTTTGACGGTCTCACCAAGCAATGGGTCACCAACGTGGTGACGGGTGGCCCGGCGAAGGGTATGCTCTCCGCAAGGGCGTGCCACGCTTTTGCCGGCGAGAAGCAGCCTGGTGCTACGAACGGTGCATCCGTCAACGGCACGAACGGACACACCAACGGTGTGAACGGCACAAACGGTGTCGACGGAGACGCCAACGGCACCAATGGAACCCACCATGCAGACGACGCCTCCAACACTGTCACAAACGGCCGCGGCATTTTCCCCGGCCTCGACTACATCCGTCAGGCTCAGCTGCTCTTCTGGTTGGACCTCTCCAAGATGGAGCACATGGGTCGGTGGGACAAGGTCCACGTCAAGCTCAGGAGGGACTTCTTCGGCGCTTACGGGCCCGGCGGGGTCATGGAGGGCGGCGACCTGCTGCTCTGGGTTGATGTTGCGGTCCTCAAGGGCGAGGAGATGGATGCTGAGTACGTCGGCTGCTACGATGCGACCGGCTTCTTGGCTTATGATGAGAACCCGGCCTTTAAGACCGAGAAGGTCAAGGAGGCTGCGCTGCCTGCGTTCTTCGACGCGCCTATCCCGTCGAAGCCCATCGAGTGGTAACTGTAGTTGATGTAGTGTTAGTTGTCAAGATCCCTCTTGGCGTACTCTGTACCCGGCATCTGCCGTAAAAAAAGAATGAAATCTAGCTTCCCGGAACAGCTTGAACGTCTACAACTCGCACTTCCTGCATAGCCGACTAAAACAGACAAATGTCATAGTTGTAAGGTAAATATCCGCCCCGCATGTTCGTAGTTCGTAAACGTAACTTGTCATCCCAGGCCAAAGAGATATCTAGGGTCGAGCCAATGAGATTGAACGCATTAGCCAGGACTGAGTCAGTTCTGGTTGAAATAGAGTTCAGCGGCTACACCTCCACCAGCATTTCAAAGGTTAGCGTACTACACGGTGGGGCCAGGCGATTAGGTAAGCCCCACCAGGTAACACGCTAACCTTTGAAATGCTGGAGGAGGTGTAGGCGGTGTATACGACGAAACCAACCGAGGCAAGGGTTTTTGGGAAGGATTCTTTGCCCGGACGATGGGTCCCGGGGTCCCGACGGAGCCACCCGGGTCTGTCTAGTCATTGAGGTGAATCTGCCACATCCCAGGAGGGCGCGGCGGCAGACGCGTTAACTGTTAAGCGAAGGGAGCTCCCTCCGAGACAAAAAGAAAAGAAAAACGCAAACAGAGTTGCCGAAAGTATGATTGATGGATCGCTGGTACTAGGAGAATTTCTACCCTGCATGTGTGGTAACATTCAACGGGAGAGTGTCTAACATAGGCTAGTACAGACACTGTTCATAGAACGTACCTGATTTTATCTTCATTGGCGTGAGGGAAGTGCTGATCTCGCGGGGATCATGCATCACGTACGAAACAAAGAAATGGCACTTCCTCCTCGTTCCGATGGATCACCGTCACTAGCGATCACACGCGGCTGGCTTCACAATGCCCTGCCCAGAGTCGCAACTGCGGTCGGCGTCCCAACCAGAACCAAGTTTTTCTGATCAAACTGGTAGTCTGTGCGACGCACCTTGCCTACCCCTGAAAGCCTTTGGGTTGATGTCAAAACCGCGGGGACAAGTCCGGCGCCGATCTCGTCAACGTCTGGGCCCAATGAGAGCCCTCCTCTGAGAGAAAAAGCAACATGGAGGGAGCTCTCACAGTCCCGTATCTGCGGGAAAGGAACACTGAAAACTAGAAAATACGGAATTCCTCGCCGATGAATGCCTGCAAGCTCAAGTGGAGACAACTGCGTCCTGGGCTGTCCCTACTAGGCCCCCGGAGCTGGCTCCGCGGCTCTCGAGATTACAACCTCAGCCCACATTCATTTCGCGGGCTCTCGTTTACCTGATCTCTTTTCCTTTCACTGTTACGCGAACATGGATCCATAGGCGTACCGCGACTCAGGCACAGAGGTGTCGTCGATCACAACTGCCGGTTGGCAAGACATGAAAGGGGGGAGGCTGAACACGGGTTCGCATTTGTGCTTCGAGAAATGGAGAGATTTTGTTGTGTTCTAAATCGGAATGAATGCGCTGTTTTCTCCTTACTTGCTGATTATTTACTTTCTTCGTCAAGTTGCTTTGGACGCTTAGTCGTCCATTTTTTGGTTTCATCTGGCGTTTGTCTGGATTCGGTTTTTGAATATCTCCCTTTTCACCTGTCGAACATTGAGGCCAAGCATAGGACTCGGCTGAAGCCAACAGCAGCGAAAATGGTGCCCGACGCGCTATGGCCTACGGTCATAGAGATGTGGGTTGAGTATGCCATTGGCATACTCGTCCTGTTCCTGCGCGTCTTTAGCAGATTCAAGATGGTCGGGCGGCGATGGCAGGGTGACGATTACTTGGCCATTGCAGCCATCATATTCTTCACTGTGAGTCTATTTTTATAGTTGTGTCATTCCCCGAGGTTGGCTGACCCAATCGAAGTTCGAAGTGATGATGTGCCAGATCATAGGTAACTCTGACTCACCCCAGATTCAACCAATTACCATCTGACAGCCTCTGCCTCCACAGTCGAGAAAGGCAGCATCACCGGAATGACGGACGAGGTTGCCCTCAGTCTGACGCCTGAGGAGTACAAGAGCCACGAGACCGGTGCGAAGTGGCTTTTCGCCGCGTGGTACGTCTACGTCAGCCTCATTTGGAGCCTGAAAGGCATCATGCTGTTCTTTTTCTCACGAGTCACGTACGTTGTTTCCCTGCTCCTCACCGAAACTCCTGGATCTGCCTTAACGATGTCAATTTGGCCTCACAGGAAAACACTCCCCGAAGAGCGCCTTGTGAAAGTGGTCTCTGTCATAACTGTAGCTGCCTACTTGGCAACATTAGCCGTCATTACCGGGCACTGCCGGCCCATAAGCAGGCTCTGGCAAGTTTATCCGTACGCGGGAGGTATGCAATTCTTCGTCAGCTCTGCCGATTGCAGCGATTCTGATTCCTCGTTGTAGACGACTGCACGCAGAACCGGTCAAAGTACTACGCATTAGTTACCACTAACGTCTTGTAAGATTGCTATCCTGACTCTCAAGTCTGTGAACCATACTGACCCGACCTCCAAAGGACGGACATGATGATCATGTACATTCCCATCCCCCTCCTATGGAGGCTTCAGACGACTCTCAAGAGGTAACGTCTACCGTGCACATTCCGAATCGTTCATGCTTTCAAAGCTGACTTGTAAGACAGGAAGCTGTCGTTCGGCTTGATGTTCTGCGCGGGTTTCTTCATCGTCATTTGCACATTGCTCCGCTGCATCATCTGCCTTCAGACGCCGGAAAGACTTGACCTCGGACTGAACTGGTCCATCCGTGAAACCGTGAGTTCTTCACACAAGTTATAAATCAGTCGGATGTTGACGAAAATTGTTTCAGGTCATCGGAATCATCTGCACGAACGCGCCCTCGATCAAGCCCCTTTTCCCCAGCCGACACACAGGCTCGACGAACACAAGCAACCCAACCGGACTAGTGACGTTTGGCGGCACCGGGTCGAACAATAAGAGATCTCGCCTCAGGGAGGACCACGAGCAGATTCCGGACGACGGGTCGGTCGGCAGCCAGGAACACATTGTGGGAGGCTCTACTGGAGCTGGCAACCAGACCTCGGCGTTCGCGGATGACAGGACCGACCGCACCGACGACCAGAGTTTGGAGGAGTCTGGTCGGTTCAAGGGAGCAATCCGGGTCAAAAGTGAGTACAAGGTCGAGGTACGATAAAGTCTGGCTGCAGCTGGGGAGAGATCCCATGGGCAAGGTGTTGTTGGATTAGCCTGGACGCATCATCAACAGACCTTGTGAAATCAGTACGAGCGAAAGTGACGAGAGCAATGCAGTCAGATCAATTTGAACTGTCTATCTACATTTATTCTTCCAGATAGATCCACATTTAATACAAATTAACTCGTTAGTAACGTCACAACAATAGTGGTTTCAGAGGTCGAGAAACGATTTCTGCATGCTTTAGTTATCCCAGAATATCCCAGAATGGCGCTGATTTTATTGCGTTGCCGATAACATCGCTAAACAGCGAATTGATCAGCGCGTCTATTACCCTGTCAAAGGGGTTGGCTTCGAGAGAACTCGTTGTGGGCGAACTGGCCCGAATACATAGAAGAATATAGGAGTTTTGCGTCCTTTGAGCAAACTTCCAGATCCATCTTCCTAGCGAAAAAAGCAAATCCCAAACACCCGCTGTTGAAACACAAAATAAGGAGAACCCCGCAATCCTATACCAAAACCAAAGAACGATTCCCCGTATGGTCCCTCCAAGTAGAGTACTTGGTTACTAGTGACTTTGATGATTCGACTCAGAGCCAGGATCAATGTTGGTATGATGCCCCGGCTATCTGTTCGGGTCATGCCATTGCTGATACAGAGCGTGAAGTGTTTCGTAGGCTGGGTCGTAATACGTCTTCGGGTAGAGCGTCCGGAGTTCGTATCTTGAAGACGTTCTGGCGCATCTGTGTTGATGTTAGAAAGATTGCATGTTGATGTGCAATGTTGCATCGCTGTACTCACAAGAACTTCGAAGTTCCCAGCGCCGAAATGGTCCCGCAGGTTCTTGGACAGGATCAATGGATCCCTGATGTATCTCGCGTGGATTTTCACCTCTGTTGCCGTCATGTTTGGAAGGTAGATGGTTTGCACGAACAATCACCGCGTTATGGCTGGAGGAGCGCTTCAACAAGCGAATTCTTCAATGGCAGAGTGGCAGTAGCTCTGAAAAAGAGTGGAACTGAGATCTCTGGGAAAGAGAAAATATGATTGGGTGTGAGAAGGACTGTGTCTATGGATATATTTTAAAGCCCGAACGAGGGAGGGACATCGTGCACTGACGGCCGCGATTCTTATGGGCGTCAGTATTGCTGACCGGGCCGGTTAGGAACGCACAACAGGGCAGGCTTTTCTGGGAATTCGAAGCCTGACACATGGCAGACCGCCCAATAGACCGCCTTCAGACGCCCCCGAGACTGTCATACTCAAGGATGGGGCTTTGGCCGATCAAGGGCACTTGCACTCCGAGGCTTGCTTGGCTGCCTTATTGAAGTGGATTAATTCCAACGCCAGTGGATTGAGGGGTCGGTCGGAGGGATCGAGTCACAACAAATTAGTAGGCAAGCAGGAATGGGATGGCATAGCCCCAATGATGTTGGACTAGAACTCAGGCGGCGGAGGGCTGGGCCGACCTGCATTCCTTTTGGCGACGTGGCGTAACTGACACAGATTAACCGCTGGTACGAGGGATTCATCCTTCATTTCAAACGAGGCAACCACTTGTCCCTCAAAAAGGCAACCATCTATGCAGCTGAACGCGGCCAGACATCGGGTACTGAAGTCGCACCAATAACGGGCGAGTCCGGGTACCGTACCTACCAGCCACCCTGACTTGGTGTGTTGGATCAATGGTCTGAACCGTCGAGGACAAGAGGCGAAGCCGTCACACATGACACGAATGTTACCACACTCGCATACACAAATCACGTCACGTACGTATGCGCTGCCATCAGGCTCGGCATTTTGGGAGCGACGCCGACTCCGCGACCCTCCACATTGACCACAGATGTGTCTCCTGCCTCATACATGTAGATATCGAACGTATCGAACGCAAGTGCTGATTTTCCTACGTTTTGCATTCTGTAGGGGGCTATTGGGGTCCAGTATATAAGCTCGATTTAGACCCCAACCCATTCCGAAACTTACATTTCAATTAGCACGCCTACCGCAACAGACTGGAATGGGCGGACACCGAATGGCGAAGGCGGCCATTCCCAGAAGGGGGGCAGTGAGGGCGCAACACCAAATGTAACACCGCCTTTTCGGCCCCCAGCATCATGGCGCATAATTATTGGATGTGGTGTAACGCACCCGAGCAATCGCCCATGCCGGCCTCAGCACGCACTTCACCAGTTTGATGGCACGACAGCTTCTTGCAACTTGAACGCAGTTCACATCACTCGAGGCTATCAACCTTGTTGCCTCTTCTAAGCCCGAAATAGAGACAACTGCGGGATATTTCCAGGTTATTCTTGATGTCGACACCGAAGACAAAAAGACACTGCCTCCCTCTCGCTCGGGTACAGTACCCATGTGCCCGGACAGCGTATACAATGGGAACGCTTGGGGGTTCCGTCTTTCCAGCTTGAGAAGCTGGTACATCCACGGCGGAAATTGTCAGATCAGTCGGAATATCGACTCTGAGAGACTTCCGCCTATCTCATGCATGTCATGCAGAATCACTCTGTATCTATCAGCGGGCGACCATCATACTGGCGCTGATAGCAATGGGGTCCCACACCATCTCATCCGCTGCTCCAGGTGATCGTCCTGACCGTTCAGACATTGAGCCTGACGCCACCGTCGGTGCTGCGCCAAGTGACTTATTGCAGCACACTTGATTCTCAGCCTTCTTCAACATTATTGAATGCTCCTGCAGCCTTCCAACTTCTCCAAGTCGATAACTGCAGCCTTTCCAACATACCCTTTCCAACACTTTCTTTCCTACATATTATGCGCCACCTAGGGTCTCACAATCCCTAGAGCTCCGTCAAACCTTGTCATGCATCCGTATCTACCACGGCCCCTCAATTTCTGTTATTGCGTGCGAGAAAGTCATGGCCCAAGACAGCCAGTTGCCAACAGGCGTTCCGACTCGGGAATTCGCCCAAGCTCAGTTGCCCAGCTCAGAGCCGTCTACGCGTCAGAATGGTTCGACGGATGGCCATCATCGTGAGATCAAAGACGGTCCAGATTATGTGGGTTTGCCCATCAACAGCTTGCATTCCTCCCGGTCGATATGAACGATCTGACAATTCATGTAGCTTCAGGAACTCGACGAAGAGGGCTTCGGCACGGTGCAAAAGAGACGCCCTGCTGATTCAGCATCCTTTGCGGCTATCCGGGGGACGAACGTCAATCAACTTCCCAAGATTGAACTGCAGCTAGTTCCAGAAGCAGACCCCGAAGCGTCTCTCACCCCATCGGAGGGCACCGGTTCGGAGAGGAGACACGAAGAAGTCACAAGGAAGATTGGCTCAGGACCGTTTACAGATGGGAGCAGCACCACGGTTCACGACAACGGCCTTAACGAGCAGCTGAAGGAGACTACAGTTCAGAGGCTGGCTCAGAAGACTCAAGATCATCTCGTGGGTCAGACTGGGCAGGCTTTCCCAGAAGAGTCGACCGAACCGCCCACATCCGATCTCGACTGCCAATCGGAAGACCTTTCCGAAGACCTACGGAAAGCGAGGGCCAAACACCGAGACCCAGACAGGGGGTATTTCATTCCGATCGACTCTCTCAACGGGCTTATCACGCATGGGTCCGTCACGGAAGAACTCAAACGTTCAGACGAGAACGCAAAGCACACCATGAGCGAGAAACAATGCCGAAGTATTGCAGAGTTTGTGTGCAAGACTCATCCGGTTAAGACCAAGTCCGGGGAGAAGTACACATCAGGCCGACGACTGTTTGCGATTCTCGTACTTCTCGACAAGTCTCGGGCAATCGAACGGTTCATCGAAGAAGGCTTAAGCGACAGGGATCTCCCATTCACGATAGAGAGTACCAATGGAACTCCAAAGCCCCGACGGAGGAATGGCGCCAAAAGCAGCATCAAATCCTTTAAGCTTTAGAAAGCTATCGAGATTGAAAGTTTTGAGCGCTGCCAGTGGGAGGTGCTTTCGCCATTCTTTTCAATCACCCATCATTACTATTTTGACCCTAAGATTCTACTTCTTTTTATTAAGTCCAAAGAAGAGGATCAGCCAGTTGAGCACGTTGGTGGTTACGGTGCTGTTTTTAGTTTGTTTGTTTATTTGTTTATTGTTATTTACGCTATCAGAGGGCCTATCTAACTATAAATAGCTATAAAAGCTCGCCTTAAAACACTCCTAGGAGTATATAGTATATAAAGGATCTTTTTAATAAAGGGGACTATAGTATTTAATAAGTTATTTTATACTATTCTTAGCTTTAAGTTAAGCTATATTTAGTGCTACTCCGGTATTTAAACTTATAAAGCTATAAGAGTCTACTTTAGGGCCTATATATTACAGCTAGCCTTTTAATAGTAAGGTTTGTATTAATAGAAGCTAAGGTTTGACGCTAGGAGTAGTACTATAGTTATTAAAGGGATCCTAGTCTTAAGGTACTTAGGTAATTAGTCTAAGTATTTAATAAAAGGGTTATAGTAGTTACTACTAAAGAACTAAAAGTATCTAAAAATTAATATAAGGTTAATAGTTAAAAAACTATAAAAAATAAAAACCTAAAAGTACTTAAGTTTTATTTATATATAAGTCCCGTTTTCTATAAATATATCTCTTTATTTTTAGAACTAATATTAAGTATATTAGTTTATTACTATAAACCGCCCTTAGTGTTATTAGTCCTACTCTAAAACTACTTATTATGTATTAGTCCTTTTTATTATTACGTAACTTATATCTTAGTTCTTTTACTTTATAGGGTTATTATACTAATATAAGCTAATATACCTATTTAACTACTAAGCCCCCTATAGAGTCGTTATTAAAAGTCTATTAACTAATAAGTTATAATATTAGTTCCTTTTTTAAAAAGTTTTATTTTTAAAACTTTATTATAAGTAAGTTATTAGTTCTAGGTTAGGGATCTATAATTATACTTCTTTATTTTTTATAATACTAATACTATATTAAGTTATATTTAAAAATTAAAATTATATTTAACTATAATTAAAAATTATAAAAGGACTATACTTATTAAATATATAGAGTCTTAATTAATTAATAGCAATATACTTTATACTTATTATTTTTATATAAAGGTTTTATATTATTTTAGTAAAAAGTCTATTTATTATTAAACTTATATTACTACAAAAAAGCCCTATAATAAAGTCTTAGTAGTATCTACTTATAAGTATTTTTTTTTATATTTATATTTCTTAGTACTAATTCTTTATATAGTATAAAAGTTAAATTTTTAATAAAAGGAGTAAGATAAAAAGGAGAAAAAGGCTAGTAAAGAGCTTTTAGTACTTTATTATAAATTCGCGCGCTTATAATTCTAAATAGTAAAAGTAGTAAGTTATTTAAGTTATATTTATATAATTTAAAAAAAAGTTTATAAAAGGTAAACTAAGGCCTTTAAGTAGGATATATAAAAGGTTAATTAGGAAAATAGGGTTCTTTTTAATAGTAATTTATTATTAGTGTTAAATACTTATAAGGAGTTTATAGTAAGTAATTTTTAAGTAGTAAGTTTAGAAAACGAGCTACTTTAGTTAGTATTTAGGTTTAGTAATAACTTTGCTAATTTAGGTTTATTAGTTAATAGTGTATTAATAAAGGGTTTTTAGTTTTGTTCTAGACTAGGCGTTTTTAAGTAAAGAAACGTTTATTTTATTTTAAGTCCCTTAATTAGTTAAATTTTAAGTTAAAACTTAATAATATGTGATTTATTTACTAGTATTTTTGTAATTAGTATACGTTATTGTTCTTACTACTAGGTCTAGTATTTTTATAGTTTACCTTGTGTATTAGTAAAGTTTAATACGGGTTTTTATATATTATTTTTATATTTATAGTTTTTTTATTTAACTAAGTACTTAATTTTAGTATTATTCTACTAATTAATATAGTTAATAATCCTTTTAACTTTATAATCTTATTCTAGATTAACTTTAATATAATCTATAGTATATAATCCTTTTAGTACTAGTTTAAGAAGTAAGATATAAAAGACTAAATAATACTTTATAGTATCTAGTAGTATAAGTTTAAAGTTAACTTTTAAGATTTTTTTAATAATTTTAAAGGGTCTAAGTTTTTTAAAGTTTAACTTATTACTTAGTTATTTTATTTTAATATTATATTAAATAAAGTACGTACTATCTCTTTTTTTAAAGGATAGTTCTTTTATTTTTAAAGTATTAGCGTATTTATATATACATTATCTAATGAACTTAAGGTTAAGTTAGAGTTATTTATAAATTTCTTTAATTTTATTAATATAAACTTTAGCTTTAATAGTTAAAAGTCTAGTTTTTAGTTCTTTATAGGTAGTAGGTACGAATTTATAGTTAAAGTAAAAAGGTAAGTTTTATATACTTTTTTTTACTATACTATTATATATAAATTAAATAGTTAGTAATAATAATACTTAATTATTCTATTAGTAGTTAATATAGCTTTTTAAGTATATTTTAAGAATCTAGTTAATATATTCTATTTATTTATTAGTTTAAAAGTAAAATATAGTAAATCGTTATAGTTTAAATTTAAGTTATAAAATTAAGGATTTTTAAAACTTTAAAGTAAACTACGTTTTTTTATTTAATACTATTTTTAATAGTAAACTATATTAATTAAGAATATACTTATTAAAGATATAGATAAGCTTTTTAACTATATTAACTTTAATTTATAAAATAAAATAAGTATATTTAGTAAGTTTATTTATAATTACTAAAATACTATTAAACTATTTTCTAGTAAGTAGTTCTTTTAATTATAGTAATTTAATAATAAAATTAAGGGAAATTAATTACTATACTTTTTTAAGTATAGAGAGTAGTTATAGTTTTTTATATAGTTTATAACGTACTAATTTACTTTTATTATAGATATTATAGTACTTAATAGCTTTTATAACTTATTCCTTAGTAACTTTATTACTATAATATTATTTAATTCTTTTTTAGGTTTTAGTAACTCTTTAGTATCTATATACTTTTATACTATAAATTATTTTAATTATTTTATTAGTTATTTATTTAGGTGTGCTAGTACTAATCTATTTAGTAATTATAAAGAAGTAAATAGTTAGTATAAAGTTACTATTTAAATCTTTTTTAAAAATTACTTAAGTTTTATTTAAAACCGTTACTTTTAAGTCTAGTTATTTACTAAAAGCGTCTACTTTTTTATTTTTTAATTCTTTTTTATATATAATATAAAAGTTAAATTTTAAAAAGAATTTTAACTACTTAATTTATTATTTATTAAAATCTTTAAACGTAGTAAAGTATGCGAAGTTCTTATAATTTATATATACTATAACTTTATAGTTAGTTTTTAAAAAGTATAGTTTTTATTCTTTAAATACTTTAATAATTATTATAAGTTTTTTATTATAGATTTAGTAGTTAAATTCTAGTTTACTAAGTTTCTTTAAGTAAAAGGCGTATAGATATAGTTGTTTTTTTTTATTATATTAATTAAGTTATTTACTAATAGTATAATTTAAAGTATTAGTTTTTACTTTAAATAGTAAATTAGAGTTAGGTATTATAAGTACGGGTTTACTAAAAACCTAGTTTTTAATTTTTTAGAATACGTTTTTTTATTTATTTATTTAAACCTATTTAGTATTTTTTTTAATAAAGTTAGTTAAAGTTTTAATATTTTTTAAATATCCTTTAAAGAATTATTAATAAAAGTTAATAAATTTAAAAAAAGACTAAATATCTTTAACGTTCTAGAGTATTAGCTAGTCCTTAACTATAGTGATTTTTTTATTTAATATTTTAATAATTCTAAGTATAATAGTAAATCTAAGGTAGTTTACTTTTTATATATAGAATTTACTTTTTTTTAGTTTAATAAAGAGTTTAGCTTTTTAAAGTTTTTATAGTACTTAGTATATATATTACTTATATTTTTTAAGGGTTTTTAAAAAGATAAGGATATTATTAAAGTATATAATTATAAAGATATTAAGTTTTTTTTATAAAATATAATTAATTATATTTTAGAATATTATAAGGGCATTAGTAAGTTTAAAGGGTATTATAAAGTACTTAAAATGTCCTTTATAAGAGTAGAATATAGTTTTTTACTCCTTTTTTTTTTAATTTTAATTAAGTTATAGACTCTTTTAAGGTCTAGAGTTATAAATTAATTAGCTTTATAGAATAAGTTTTATAGTTTTAAAATAAGTAGTAATAGGTATTAGTTTTTAATAGTAATATTATTAAGTTATTAGTAATTAATATAGAGTTATAATTTACTATTCTTTTTTAGTATAAATAGAATTAAGTATTTTACTAGTAATATTAATTTTTTAATATAGCCTTTAGTTAAATATTTATTAATATATTTATTAAGTACTTTTATTTTTTATTAGTTTAATTAATAAACTTTATTAAATACTAGTATTTATTCCTCTTTAATAGGGATTTTGTAGTTAAAGGTACTATACTTTAGTAGGTTTGTTTTTAGTATTAGGGTAAATAGCTTTTTATATACTCTATATTTTTTTAGGATAAATAAAAGTTGATTTTTATTTATAATTAGTTTTTTTTATATTATAGTAAGGTTTTTTATATATAATAACTAAGTAATTACTTTTTTGATTTTTAAGTAAGTAATATATTATAATATATATATTATTAGTATTTTATAGTAAAGTTTATTTAAAGCTAATAATTAACTGTATCCTTTAGTAACTAAACTCTTTTTATAGTTCTAATAAAAGTAGCGATTTTTTTATTTTATTTATAGGTTTTTATTATATAGTTATAGTAGTTTTAAAATAATATTTTAATATTCTATATTTATAATATTAAAGTAGTAGTATATTTTTTAGTTATAGTAGTTTAAAGTAAGGGGCGTAGTTTTTTTATTAATAATACCTTTACTATACTATACTCCTTTTTTTTTTACGTTATAAAGTATATAGAGGTTCTTTTTTTTATTCTATAGTAGTTATAAGTTATTTATAACTTATAGTAATATAAAGTTACTTTAGGCGCTACTATTAATTAAAGCTCTAACTCGTATTTTATTTACTATTAAGTTAAGGTAAAGGTATTTATTATTTTTACTTACTTTTATAGCTAAACTAATAGATTTTATTATAATTACTTATTATAATTTTACTATAGTAAGTAAGTTTAGTTTTTTAACTACTTAAGCCTTTATTTTATATATATTTTATTATTATTAGGGTACTTAACTACTCTTCTTTTTTTAAGAGTATTTTTAATATTAAAAATTAGTAGTATAAAGCTAGTTCTTCTTTTTTTTTAAAGCTACTTCTTTTTAAGAGTCTTTACTTTTATAATATAGTAAACCTAGTACTAGTTAATATAGTAGTTTTATTAATTTATATTATTATTATATAAGTATTTTATTAAAAAGTTAAAGTTAAGTTTAAAAACTACTTTTTTAGTTTCTTTAAATTCTTAAATAATCTATATATAAAGTTCTTTTATAAAATAAACGTTTTTATATAGTACTTTTTTTTTTATTAAAAAAAGAACTATAAATTAAGTTTTTTTATAAAGTATATTTAATATTTATCCTTAAGGTATTATAACTAAAAAACGTTATAGTACTTTTTATATAGTATATTTAACTACTTATAGTTTCTTAGTATATACTTAAGTAGCTATTTTTTTGTCTTTTTAATAGGGTTAGTTTTATAAAAAATAATATATTATTAATTATTATTTAAGGGGATATATAGTAAGTATTTTTGTACTTTTTTTTATATTAAAGATTCTTTTTTAGAATTTAAGTTCTAAGTATTAAGTTAAGCTTTTTAAGTAATTTTATTTTAAGTACGTTATTAAGTAATATTATAAAGTTTATTTAAGTTATAGAGTATATTAGACTTTTATTTAGTATTTTAGACTATAGGATAGGCTATAATTCTTTTTACTCTTTTAGCGTTCTTTATATTAAGTTATTTAAGTTTAAGTAAGTTAGTACGTACTAATATTTTTTTGTTTTATTAAGTAAGTAATATTTAAATATATTTTATATAATCTTTATTAAGTTCTATATTAATAGTATATTATAGTTTTTTAATTAGTTTATTAAGTTTTTAAATAATTTACTTATTTTTATACTTAACTTCCTTATTACTAAGTATTATTAAGTTATAGTATACTTATTATAGACTTATACTATTAAGTTATTTTTAAGCTTTTTAGTTTAGCTTTTAGTAAAGTACTTTATAAGTAACTATAAGTGTTTTTTTAGGGAGGTTAGTAATATTATAGCTAAAGCAGCTAGTATCCTTAGGGTACTATTTAGCGTTTTCCTTACTACTTCTATAAATAGTATATTTATTACTATAATATACTATTTATAAGAGTTTAGTATAGTTTTTTTTAAAAATAGTATTAAGTTATTTACTTCCTAGTACTAGTTACTATTATTACTTTTTAAGTTAATAATAGTTTTTAACTATATATCTTAACTTATTATAATTATAGTACTTAAAAGTATATCCTCTACTAGGATTTTATTATTTAGTAGTATTAAAGTTTATAGGACCTATATAGTATCTATAGGTAGTACTTTACTAATTATTATTTTATCCTTATTAGTTATTCTACTAGGGTTATTATTTTTAGTTATAATACTAAAATTATTAGAATTACTATTAGTACTTTTTACTAGAATTAGTATTTAGTTATTATTTTCTTTTTTTATAGTATTTCTTTTAAAAATAGTTATTAATTTTAATTATAAGTTTAATATACTAAAGAAAGTCTTTTAAGTAATTAATTTTAATAAGTTTATTTTTAACTTTATCTTTTAAGTTTTAGTAGAATATAAAGATTCTAGATTCTTTAATAAAGTTTAGTTAAGTACTAATATATTAGAATTTAGTAGTATAGTAAGTTATAGATTTAGTTTATTTAAGTATAGTAAGGTTATACTTAGTTTATTATTTTTAGTTAGGGTTTTAGAATAAAGTCCTAAGGGTATACTTAAACCTATTAAAGGTTAAAAAGATGTTTTTAACTTTAAAGGTATAGTTATTTAGAGTTTTAGCTTTAAAGAACTATTTTTAAAAGGGTTTAATCTACTAAAGAGTACACTTATAAAGGAACGTAGTAGTATAAATAACTTATTTAGTATTATTTTTAAAGTTATTATAATAAAAGTTTTAGTAATTCTTAATTTAAATTAAGAATTTTTTAAGTTGTTCTAGGGTTTTATTATAAGTAACAGAGGAGTTAAGTTTAAGTTTTTTATATTTATTTTAAATAGGGGTAGTAATAATATTAGTAGTAGTATAAAGGGTTTTATTTTAAGTTTTAACCTTCTATATGCGTTAGTTAGTTTATTAAATAGTATTCTAAAGCTCCTTTATTTAACTAAAGTATTTATTAAATATTTTTTAAAGTTATTTAATATTATAGTACACCTATTTTAGTTACTTATTAGTATTGTTATTACTAAATTCATCTTTATTGTTTTTTATGTGTTATTTTCCTAGTTCCTAGGTAAGGTTACGGGCTTATTTACTAAAAGACTTAGATAAAGTAAGAGTAACTTTAGGTATTTTAGTAAAAGATATTATAGAATACTATTTATTAGTATTAAAGGTTAATTTATTAAATAAAAGTTATTAAAATATTATAACTAGCTTTTTAATAGTAAAGTTTATATTAATAAAAGTTAAAGTTTAATACTAAAAGTAGTACTATAGTTATTAAAGGGATTTTAGTTTTAAAGTACTTAAGTAATTAGTTTAAGTATTTAATAAAAGGGTTATAGTAGTTACTACTAAAGGGCTAAAAGTATTTAAAAATTAATATAAAGTTAATAACTAAAAAACTATAAAAAGTAAGAACTTAAGGGTACTTAAGTTTTATTTATATATAAGTCCTATTTTTTATAAATATATCCCTTTATCCCTAAAACTAATATTAAATATATTAATTTATTACTATAAACTACCCTTAGTATTATTAGTCTTACTCTAGAACTACTTATTATACATTAGTCCTTTTTATTATTACATAACTTATATCTTAGTTCTTCTGCTCTATAGGGTTATTATACTAATATAGGCTAATATACCTATTTAACTACTAAGCCCTCTATAGGGTCGTTATTAAAGGTCTATTAACTAACGGGTTATAATACTATAGGGGACCCGTAGCTACCTAGGGGCTATTATTTTTTAGAAATTCTAGCCCCTAAAATATACTAACTTATAAGTTAATTATTTTATTTTTTTTAGTAAATTAATTTTTTAAAAAATAAAATATTTAAAAAAAACTTAAATTTATATATTTAAAAATAAAATAGAGTTAAAAGCTTTATAACTAAAGTACTTAATAAACTAAGTAAGTATAAGCCCTTTTATAGTAATTAGTACTTAAATAAAACTACTTAAAAATAATAAAATCCTTTAATAAGGTTCTTTAATAAACTAATAGTTTAGTAAGCCCTAATAAGCCTAGTTTACTATTAATTATTAGAATAAGCTATTACTATTATATTCTATAATTTAATACGTAGTATACTAAATAATCTAGGGACTTTTTGTGCCTATACAAGTAGAAATAGGTACTTAAATAATAAAACCTACTATAATAACTATAAAAATCCCTATATTCTAACTTAGTTATTAATAAGTAGTATAGGGTTAAGTATAGTAAAAGAAGTTCTTTAGGGTATTAGTTTAAGATACTAAGTTAGTTTAAGAAATAGAAGCGCCTATTTAAGTTACGTATTTATTACTAATAAAGATAGTTCTAACTGCGTTTCTAGGTAAGTTTTTTTAAACTTAAAATTATTAATAGGGGGTTTAGTACGGGTAGAGGTAATTTAGAACCTTTTTTAGTGAGTTTATTTACTAATTTATTTTTAAGAATATTGTAATAGCTTAGGACCTAGTATATAAGGATATATTAAGTAAGTTAGGTATCTTAGGCCTTTAGTATCACTACTTATAAACTAAAGGGTATTTAACTAAAGCCTTAAAGGAATTAAATAATAGAGGTATTATTAAGGTAAAGATATATAGTCTTTACTAGGGGATAAAGGGAAAGGGCAGTACAAAAGGCACTAATAGCGCCTTTAACTTCTATATTAAAAACTTTAATAAAACTAAACTAGCCTTAGCCTTACTTAATAGTTTATTTATTATATACTAGAGTAAAGTTATACTTAACGAATCTAGCTTTAAATATTAAGTTATTAAAGTAAGTAATAATTTTAATAGGGAAACGTTCTTTTAACCACCTTATAAAGGCCTTTATAGCCTCTTTTTTACTAAAGAGGAGAGGGCTAGAGGGGGTAGGGGGGACTAGTACTAAATAAGGGTACTAGGGGAAAAGGTAGTAGGTTCTTTAAAGTTAAGTTTAATAGGCCCTTAGGATTAATAGTGGTTTATATAGTTAGTAGACTAGGGAGTAATTAGTATTAATATAGTAAAGGTGTGTAAAAAAGTAAAGGTGGGTAGCGTTTAAGAGGATAAAAGCTAGGGGAATTCCTGCTTCTTAGTAGAGTAGGTTATTTAGTATAGTACACTAAGTAAGGAGTACTACTCTTATAGCTACCCGTAATACTTAATTAATAGCTTTAATATACTAGGTTTATTTAGTATAGACTATTAGAACTTTAAGAGTAGTATTAGGTCTTAACTACTCTAGTAGTACTACTAGCTTTATAGAGCTAGTGTATTAGGTTTTAATACTAGTTAAAATAAATAAGATAATATATATAATAATAGCTTTATAGGCTAGGTATAGGGGGAGGCTGTAGTAAATACTACTAAGTCCCTAGAGGAAGTTAGCTGCTCTTTAGGCCTTTTAAACCCTTATACTAATATATTAATAAAAGGTTAAATAGTAATTAAATAAGATACTAAGCTATTATATAGTATTTTTTAGTAGAATAGGGGTAATAATAAAACTTAAAATAATAATCTAGAGCTACTTTTTTAAACTAGGTTTATTTTTAGTGTGTTTTTAAGTAAAGTAAATAGTTTTATATTTAGTTAAATTAAATTAAATATAGTTATTTATACTCTACTAAAGAATAGTTTATACTTTTTTACTAAGGATTTATGCGTTTTCTTTAAGTATTAGTAAAGTAGTAAGGATACTTATATTATTTATATAATTAAATTAGGTATTAGGGTTATTATAAAGGAGTTTAGTAAAGTATAGGAAGTAGAGTACTAGGGAAGCTAGGGAACCCTAGAGAAGGCTGTATTATAGTAGAAAGGTCTTAGTAAAGTAGCCTTTAAAATATACTTTAGTATATTAGCTACTTATAAAGGATAGTATAAACTTTACTATTAATTTAAGCTAGCTTTACTATTTTAGTTTAATATATAGTTAGTTTTAAAGTATAGTATTAAAAGCCCCTTTAGTATTAAAAGTAACTAGAGTTACTATAAGCCTAGCTTTTAGTACTACTTTTATATTATATATAGTATAAATAATAAAGTTAAAAGTACTCTGCCCTAAAAGGGTACTATATTATTATAGGTTAAGGACCTAGTTAAGAACTACGCTATATACTGTTTAGTAGGTAAAAAGCCTCTTTAGGCCTTTCCCTAGATAAAAGAAGAGGGAGATAGAGTAGTATAACCTAGCCTCTTTTAGGTTTTACTTCTCTTTAACTTTTTTAAAAAAAATAACTTTAGCTTTTTTAAAAAGAGTAAAGTAATACTTATAAATAAAGTATCCCTTATAAAGGGACCTAACTACTTCTATAATAGTAGGTTATATAGTAGTAAGTAGTTAGATAGTAAGGTTATTTACTTTAAGGGTTATACTTTTAATAAATATAGCTGTTCTTACTTATTCTAGAGAGATAGTAGTATTTTAGGGAATAGGGGGGCTAGGAATAATTAAAATAGTATTTAAGTTAAAAAGGTTATTATTTACTAAAAACTGCTTTAGTAGTACTTTTTAAAGAATGCGGGCTTTTCTTAGTATATCCTTTATTAGTATTTTATTTACTTTAAATAGTAGTATATAAATAAAGAGTATTTTATTTTACTAGTGGGTAATTTTATATAGTTTAGTAGGTATAGTAGTACTATTAATATAGAGGTTTTAGTAGGCCTTTTTAGTTTACTTAATAGTATTATAAAGGTCTTTTTTAACTTTTTTAAAAGTAATATAGTAGTTATAGTTTTTATAAAAGGGTACTAAGTAGTAAAGGGATTACTATTAATAAGTACTATAATACTTAACTTTTATAATAGTATAGTTTTTTATTTACTATAAAGTACTTTTATACTATCCCTCTTTATATAGGGGAAATTAAATTACTTTAATAGTACCTATAAAGTAAGAATAAAGAGTAGTAGTAGCTGACTTAAGCTAAGTAATAGTAGCCCCCTAGGGAGTAGTAGGGGGAAGTATATTTATAACTAGTAAAGTAAAGTACTTAAAAGTATAGTTTAGTACTTATACTTAAGTAGTTAAGGACTTAATTAGTACTTTACTATAAAGGATAGTAATAAAGATAGAGTTGTAATTAAACTTAAAGTATAAATTATAGTATATAAGTACTATTACTAATAAGATATTAAAAAAGGTAAGGTTTAGAATGTGTTTTAGTTTATATATAAAGATTCTAACTTTTTTAAAGTACTATATATTATAGTTGTTAGTTTATTTAATAATAGTTCCCCTACTGTTACTAAAACTTATTCTAAGTTTTTAAAGGGGGTACTATATATTAAAGTTACTAGTTACTATATAGTAAAGAAGAGGTGTATAATTTATAAGGGCTATTATAGTATTTAAAATTACTTTATTATATTTATAAATATTAATAAATATAGTATTTAGTATTTATAACTAAAGGATATTATAAATAAGAGTTAAGTATAATTACTAAACTATAAGTCTAGTTTATATATATATAAAGACCTATAGCTTTATTTCCTAGTTATATTAAGTATTTACTAATATAAAAACTTTATATTAGGGGTAGTTATATACTATTAAGTTATTTATTTAAAAAGACTAGGGTTTTTAAATAAGTATAACTTCTATACTTACTTTTAAGTATATTTATAATATATTAGTGATTTTAGTATTTAACTTATTAAAGTTATATTATAGTACTATTATAAGTTAGTTCTTAGTAGTATTATTCCGTTAGTAGGGGCGTTTATTTTATAGTATTAAGTGTGTTAATATACTTAAAAGTATTTTTTAAGTTATAATTAGGTTTTTATATGCCCTAACGGGTACTGTATTTCTAACTTAGTGTTTTATAGTTTAAAAGCTTCTGCTTTTTAAGTAACTATAAAGCTATTCAGTACTAAGCGGCTAGTACTACTGCCCTTTCTTTATGGTTAATAGGGGAGGGGGATAGAAGAGGACTTAGCCCCTTTAAGTTATCCTTATCTTCTAAAACACTACTTATTTTGTTATTTTATTAGTTATTAGTACTATAGGAGTTACTATAGTACTTGTCTCTTTTTATAGCTAGGTTTAATATAGTTATAGTAACTATAATAGATTTGCTAATAGGTAGTTTAAGTATTTAGGAGTAGGGGGGATTAAGCTTTTTAAACTCTTTATAGAGGCGTTATAATTAGTAGTAAATAAAAATAATAAGTTTTTTATTCTTTTTAATAGGGCGGGTAGAGTAGTTATTATTGTTAGTAGAGTAAGGCCTATAGTAGTTAGTGTACTTAGTGTCTTTAGTACAGCTAGTATTATTTTTATAATTAGTTAAGCTGTAGTTAATATAGTAGTCTTTATAAAGGTAGTTAAAGTTAGTGTAGTGTTTTTAATAGCTGGGGTTATAGTAAAAGGGCTCCTAAGACTTAGGTTTAAGGATTTAAGTAGCACTAAAGCTACTAAATAAATAAAAACTAGTAAGTATAGTATAGGTAAAGTAGATAATATAGATAACTATAAAGCTACTAGACTTTTTTTTTTTAATAGTATAGTAGTAGGTTAGTATATAATTAGTTTAGGAAAAGATTTTATCTTCTATAAATTCTATACTATTATATACTTTACTATTTATAGTAGTAACTTTAGTAGGGTAGTTAAAAATAATTATTTACTACTAAATAAAGGGTTTATTAATTCTTTTACTACTTAAAAAGTATAAAAACTCCTTAAACTTTTAAAAAAGGATTAAGTATGTTTTGGTGTTGTATAGAGTAACAAAAAAGCCTATAGTAGTATTTTTAAAACTAGTAATATCCCTAAGTGGAATACTAACCTTTTTAATTAGTACTTAGTATAAAAAAAAGGTATTTAGTTAGTAAAAGGGGCTAAGCTATTTAAAAAGTAACTATATTAGTAGGTAGTAGTCTGCCTATAGCCTAGGGGCCTTTAGGGCTTATAAAGCGCTTGTAGCTTTTTAGTATAAAGTTAAAGTGTTATAACCCGTTAGTTACGAATAGTAGTGGACTCTGCTTGTAGGGGATTAGTAGTTAAAAGGATAATAAGAGATGTAACTAATATAGACTATAGAATAACTCCTTAGGGAAGAAAGAATTATAATATAAGTTACGTATAAATAAAATAAAGTACTAAGCGGCTATAGCTAAAACTAAGTACTTAGTAGTAATTACTAAGTACTTACTAGTAATTACTAAGTACTTACTTAACTAATATTACACTTACTACTATAGTATAAATAAAGGGATAGAACTTATATATAAATAGAACTTAAGTACCCTTAAGTCCTTTTTTTTATAGTTCTTTAGCTATTAACTTTATATTAATTTTTAAATACTTTTAACCCTTTAAGTAGTAACTACTATAACCCTTTTATTAAATATTTAAACTAATTACTTAAGTACCTTAACTTTTAGGATCCCTTTAATACCTATAAGTACTATTATTAGTATTAAACCTTAGTTTCTATTAATATAAACTTTACTATTAAAAGGCTAGTTATAATATTTTAATAGCTTTTATTTAATAAATTAACTTTTAATACTAACTAAATAGTATTTTATAATATTTTTAAGTAGAATACTTAAAGTAACTTTTATTTTATTTAAATCCTTTAGTAAATAGGTTTATAACTTTACTTAAAAACTAAAAGAATAATATATAAAAGATAATAGAAATAAGTTTAGTAATAATAATACTAATAAGTAGTTTAAATAGGCTTACTGCAATATTAAGTAGCTTTAGAAGTTATTTAATAAAAATTCTAGTACTATAGAAGAACTCTAGTAAGCTATTTAATAAGTTAATAAACGTATTTAAGAAGTTAAAAATTAAAATAAAACTCTTTATATTACTACTAATATTATTAAAATACTTATTTATAATAGTTATAAAAAACTTAAGCTAAACTTATTTATTATTTATAATAGAACCCTTAAATAACTTAAAGGATTTTTAATTTAAGTTAAGAACTATTAAAGCTTTTACTATAATAGCTTTAAAAATAATACTAAATAAGTTATTTATACTACTATATTCCTTTATAAACGCACCTTTTAGTAGATTAAACTTTTTTAGGAATAATTTTTTAAAGTTAAAACTTTAGATAACTATACTTTTAAAGTTAGGGATATTTTTTTTACTTTTAAAGGATTTAAATACGCTTTTTAAATTCTATTTTAAGACTCTAACTAGAAATAATAAACTAAGTATAATTTTACTATACTTTAGTAGATTACGTTTATAACTTACTATACTACTAAATTCTAATATATTAGTACTTAACTAGACTTTATTAAAGAATTTAGAATTTTTATATTTTATTAAAACTTAAAGAATAAAGTTAAGGATAAATTTATTAAAATTAACTACTTTAAGGACTTTTTTTAGTATACTAAACTTATAATTAAGATTAATAACTAGCTTTAGGAAAAATACTATAAAAAAAGAGAATAATAACTTAATACTAACTTTAGTAAAAAGTACTAATAGTAACTCTAATAATTTTAGTACTATAACTAAGGATAGTAGCTTTAGTAAAATAACTAGTAAGGATAAAATAATAACTAGTAGAGTACTACTTATAGATACTATATAGGCTCTATAAATTTTAGTACTACTAAATAATAAAAAACTAATAAAGAACGTACTTTTAAGTACTATAATTACAATAAACTAAGATATATAGCTAAAAACTACTACTAACTTAAAAAGTAATAATAGTAATTAGTATTAAAAAGTAAATAACTTAACGCTATTTTTAAAGAAGACTATACTAAACTCTTATAAATAGTATATTATAGTAATAAATATACTATTTATAGAAGTAGTAAAGAAAATACTAAATAGTACCCTAAGGATACTAGTTACTTTAATTATAATATTACTAACTTTTTTAAAAAAATACTTATAATTATTTATAAAGTACTTTACTAAAAGTTAAAATAAAAGGTTTAAAAATAACTTAATAGTATAAATTTATAATAAGTATATTATAACTTAATAATATTTAGTAATAAAGAAGTTAAGTATAAAAATAAATAAATTATTTAAAAGTTTAATAAGTTAATTAAAAGACTATAATATACTACTAATATAAAACTTAAAGAGGATTATATAGAATATATTTAAATATTATTTATTTAATAGAATAAAAGAATATTAATTTATACTAATTTACTTAAACTTAAATAACTAAATATAAAAAATACTAAAAGAGTAAAAAGGATTATAGTTTATTTTAGGGCCTAAGAAATTAAATAAAAGTCTAATATACTTTATAACTTAAATAAACTTTATAACGTTACTTAATAACGTACTTAAAACAAAATTACTTAAAGGGCCTAACTTAACGCCTAGAACTTAGATTTTAAAAAGGAACCTTTAATATAAAAGAAAGTATAAAAATACCTACTATATATTCTCCTAAATAATAATTAATAATATATTATTTTTTATAGAACTAACTTTATTAAAAAGATAAAAAAATAGCTACTTAAGTATATACTAGGAAACTATAAATAGCTAAATATACTATATAAAAAATACTATAACGTTTTTTAGTTATAATACCTTAAAGATAAATACTAAATATACTTTATAAAAAAGCTTAATTTATAATTCTTTTTCTACTAAAAAAAAGAAGTACTATATAAAAATATTTACTTTATAAAAAAACTCTATATATAAATTATTTAAGAATTTAAAAGAACTAAGGAAGTAGTTTTTAAACTTAACTTTAACTTTTTAATAGAATACTTATATAATAATAATATAAATTAGTAAAACTACTATATTAACTAGTACTAGGTTTACTATATTGTAAAAGTAAGGACCTTTAAAAAGAAGTAGTTTTAAAAAGAAAAAGAAACTAGCTTTATACTATTAGTTTTTAATATTAAGAATACTTTTAAAAAAAAAAAGTAGTTAAGTACTTTAATAATAACGGAATATATATAGAATAGAGACTTAAGTAGTTAAAAAACTAGACTTACTTATTATAGTAGGATTATAATAAGTAATTATAATAAGATTTATTAGTTTAGTTATAAAGGTAAGTAAGAATAATAAATACTTTTACTTTAACTTAATAGTAAATAGAATATAGGTTAAAGCCCTAATTAATAGTAGTACTTAAAGTAACTTTATATTACTATAAGTTATAAATAACTTATAACTACTATAGAATAAAAAAAAGAACCCCTATGTACTTTATAATATAAAAGGAAAAGGAGTATAGTATAGTAAAGGTATTATTAATAAAAAAACTATATTTTTTATTTTAAGCTACTATAACTAGAAGATATACTATTACTTTAATATTATAAATATAGAATACTAAAACGTTATTTTAAAACTATTATAGTTATATAATAAGAACTTATAGATAAAATAAAAGAATTACTACTTTTATTAGGACTATAAAAAGAGTTTAGTTACTAAAGGATACAGTTAATTACTAGCTTTAAATAAACTTTATTATAAAATACTAATAATATATATATTATAATATATTACTTACTTAAAGGTTAAAGAAGTAGTTACTAGGCTATTATGTATAAAGGACCTTATTATAATATAAAAAGAACTAATTATAAATAAAAATTAACTTTTATTTATTTTAAAAGAATATAGAGTATATAAAAAGTTATTTGCTCTGATACTAGAAATAGGCCTATTAGAGTATAGTGCTTTTAACTATAAAATCTTTATTAAAGAGGGATAAATACTAGTATTTAATAGAGTTTACTAATTAAATTAATAAATAATAAAAGTACTTAATAAATATATTAATAAATATTTAGTTAAAGGCTATATTAGAGAATTAATATTACTAGTAGGATACTTAATTCTATTTATACTAAAGAAGAATAGTAAACTATGACTTTATATTAATTACTAATAATTTAATAATATTACTATTAAAAACTAATACTTATTACTACTTATTTTAGAACTATAAAACTTATTTTATAAAGTTAATTAGTTTATAGTTTTAAATTTTAAAAGAGTTTATAACTTAATTAGGATTAAAAAAGGGGAAGAGTAGAAGATTATATTTTACTTTTATAAAAAATATTTTAAGTACTTTATAATACCCTTTAGTTTTACTAATACCCCTATAATATTTTAAAATATAATTAATTATATTTTATAAAAAAAACTTAATATTTTTATAATTATATACTTTAATAATATTTTTATTTTTTTAAAAACCTTTAAAAAATATAAGTAATATATATATTAAGTACTTTAAAAGCTTTAAAAAGTTAAATTCTTTATTAAATTAAAAAAAAGTAAATTCTATATATAAAAAGTAAACTACTTTAGATTTATTATTATACTTAGAATTATTAAAATATTAAATAAAAAAATTACTATAGTTAAAAACTAACTAATACTTTAAAATATTAAAGATATTTAATTTTTTTTTAAATTTATTAACTTTTACTAATAATTTTTTAAAAAATATTTAAAAAATATTAGAGTTTTAATTAACTTTACTAAAAAAAATACTAAATAAGTTTAAATAAATAAATAAAAAACTATATTTTAAAAAATTAAGGACTAAGTCTTTAATAAACCTATATTTATAATACTTAACTTTAATTTATTATTTAAAGTAAAAACTAATACTTTAAACTATACTATTAGTAAATAACTTAGTTAATATAATAAAGAAGAATAACTATATTTATATACTTTTTACTTAAAAAAACTTAGTAAATTAGAATTTAACTACTAAATTTATAATAAAGAACTTATAGTAATTATTAAAGTATTTAAAGAATAAAAACTATACTTTTTAAAAACTAACTATAAAGTTATAGTATATATAAATTATAAGAATTTTATATACTTTACTATATTTAAAAACTTTAATAAATAATAAATTAAATAATTAAAATTCTTTTTAGAATTTAACTTTTATATTATTTATAAAAAAGGATTAGAAAATAGAAAAGTAGATACTTTTAGTAAATAATTAAACTTAAAAGTAATAGTTCTAAATAAAACTTAAGTAATTCTTAAGAAGGATTTAAATAGAAACTTTATACTAACTATTTACTTTTTAATAATTACTAAATAAATTAATACTAGTATACCTAGATAAATAACTAATAAAATAATTAAAATAATTTATAGTATAAAGGTATATAAATACTAAAGAGTTACTAAGATTTAAAAAAGAATTAAGTAATACTATAGTAATAAAGTTACTAAAGAATAAGTTATAAAAGCTATTAAGTATTATAATATTTATAATAAAAGTAAATTAGTATACTATAAGCTATATAAAAAACTATAACTACTTTTTATACTTAATAAAGTATAGTAATTTATTTTCCTTAATTTTATTATTAAATTACTATAATTAAAAGAATTACTTATTAAAAAAAAGTTTAATAGTATTTTAGTTATTATAAATAAACTTACTAAGTATACTTACTTTATTTTATAAATTAAAACTAGTATCACTAAAAAGTTTATTTATGTTTTTAATAAGTATATTTTTAATTAATATAGTTTATTATTAAAAATAGTATTAAATAGAGAAATATAGTTTATTTTAAAGTTTTAAAAATTTTTAATTTTATAGTTTAAATTTAAACTATAACTATTTACTATATTCTATCCTTAGACTGATAGATAAATAAAAAGAATTAACTAAATTCTAAAAATATACTTAAGATATTATATTAATTATTAATAAAATAATTAGGTTATACTATTATTAATAGCTTAATTTACCTATAATAGTATAATAGAAAAAAGTATATAAAATTTACTTTTTTACTTTAACTATAAATTTATACTAACTACTTATAAAGAATTAAGAACGGGACCTTTAGTAGTAAAGGCTAAAGTTTAAATTAATAAAATTAAAAAAATCTATATAAAACTCTAATAAAATTTAGAATTTATTAAGTAATATATATATAAATATACTAATACTTTAAAGATAAAGGGACTATTTTTTAAAAAGGGAGATAGTACGTACTTTGTTTAATATAATATTAAAATAAAATAACTAAGTAATAAGTTAGACTTTAAAAAACTTAAACCTTTTAAGATTATTAAAAAAGTTTTAAAAGTTAACTTTAAACTTATACTACTAAATACTATAAAATGTTACTTAGTTTTTTATATATCCCTATTTAAATTAGTACTATAAGGGTTACGTACTATAGACTATATTAAAGTTAATTTAGAATAAAACTATAAAATTAAATAAATTATTAACTATATTAATTAATAAAATAATATAAAAATTAAGTACTTAATTAAATAAAAAAACTATAGATATAAAAATAATATATAAAAACCTATATTAAACTTTATTAATACATAAGATAAACTATAGAAATACTAAACTTAATAGTAAAAAAAATAATATACTTAAATTATAAAAATACTAGTAAATAAATTACGCGTAATATAACTATAACTTAAACTTAAACTAAATAAAAAACCTAAAACTAATAAAATATTTCTATATTTAAAGATACTTAATTTAGAATAAAACTAAAACCCCCTATAGCTTTAATAGTACTTTTCTTTAATAAAAAACTAAGAGTACTTAAATCCTAGTCTACTAACATTATATTAAAATCTACTATACTAAAAGTACTAACTAATTAGGCCTTTTAAGTAGCTTTAAAAGAACTTATAGGCTCTTTAGTTACTATATCTATTAAATTCTAACCCTTTTAAAATACTATTCATTTCTACTACTATACACAATCTAAGTAAGTTAAAACTTTATTTATATTATTTTAAGCTTTTTTTAAAGCCTTTATTTACTTTTTAAATAACTCTTTAGATTTTTCTTTTTTATTATTAAAATAACGTAACTCTATTATAAAATACTTAACTAAGAACTATTAAAAACCTAAATAATAAAAAAAAGGAATACTAAACCTATAAGTATAAATTATATCCTTAAATATATTATAAAACTTTTATATACTACTAATAGTAATATACTTATTATAAATTAAAGAACCTAGTAATATTTTATAATAAAACCCCTTAGTATAATAACGGGAATAAAGTATAATTTTAAAACCTTTTTTAGTAATTTTTAAAAAACAACAATAACAGTATAAAGAAAAAAACGCCTTTTACTTTTACGCGTAACTTAATATAATATTAGTATTAAAATAATTAAGATATAAGTTTATAGGTCCCCTAACCTAGGGACCGCGACCTACTTATATTAAGTCTTAAAAATAAGACCTTTAAGGGGAGACTTAATATTATAACTTATTAGTTATAAATAGTAGTAGACTCTGTTTATAGGGGATTAGTAGTTAAAAGGATAATAAGAAATATAACTAATATAGACTATAGAATAACTTTTTAAAGAAAAAAAAACTATAATATAAGTTATATATAAATAAAATAAGGTACTAAGTAGCTATAGCTAAAACTAAGTACTTAGTAGTAATTACTAAGTACTTACTAGTAATTACTAAGTACTTACTTAACTAGTATTATACTTACTACTATAGTATAAATAAAGGGATAGGACTTGTATATAGATAGGACTTAAGTACCCTTAAGTCCTCCCTTTTATAGTTCTTTAGCTATTAACCTTATATTAATTTTTAAATACTTTTAGCTCTTTAAATAGTAACTACTATAATCCTTTTATTAAATACTTAAACTAATTACTTAAGTACCTTAACCCTTAAGATCCCTTTAGTACTTATAAGTACTATTATTAGTATTAAACTTTAACTTTTATTAATATAAACTTTACTATTAAAAGGCTAGTTATAATATAAAGTAAGTACTAATAGAGCGTACTTAAGTAAGTTAGTATAGGTTTTTATAGTTTTAAGTTTACTTTAAATAAAGAATTTTTTAAAATAAGTAAAAAAGTTAGTAATAAGGGTTTTAATAAAGTTTTAAAACTTAGAGTAGTAGTTAGTAATAATAGAGTTAATAGTAGTTATAAAGAAGAAAAGAACTTTATTTTTATTATTTATAGTAGCTTTTATAGTCTATAGGGCTTTAGTAGTAGTAGCTATAGTAGTAAAGGGTGTACTTTTTAGTAAGTATAGTAGGAGTAAAGGGTAAGGGTAGAGGGAACTAGTACTATTTAGTAGTGTTAAGGGCGCTAGAAAAGGTACTAAGGACGAGTATAGTAATGCTATAAGGCCCTAGGGAGCTTAGGTAGGTGTTATTATTTTAGTATTAGCACTGTCCGTAGTAAACTATAAGGCTATTGCGGGCGTTATATAGCTCTAGGAGCTAGTTAAATAGGGTATTAAGGATGCTGTGCGTGCCCGGGCGCTGTACTAATAGTAGGTACGGTCTGGAAATATATAGGAGGGAAGTTTTTAGTACTGTTTTTAGGGTTCGGATTTACTAAGCCTACTATAATTTTATCCATAATAAGGTAAGGATTATTAAACTCTATTGTTACTATCCTTTTTATGTCTTTATAACTAATAATTTCATTTACTACAGAAGGAAAACCTATATTTCGCCGTTAAGAGGCTCATTTCTGATGATGAACTTGCATACACGCGCGAGGTCGACACCCTGAAGAAGATCAGTCGACTAAAGCACAAAAATCTCATCACGTTACTTGCAACATACAAGCACGCCAATAGTTGTTGCCTGGTTTTCCCCTGGGCCGATGGCAATCTTCGTCAACTTTGGGAGCTGAACCCGCAGCCCAAGTTGGATTGGCATATGGGATGCTGGGTGGCCAAGCAACTGCATGGGCTTGGCGTCGGTTTGGAGAGAATTCACAGACTTCCGTCGAGCTTGGACGAAGCCAATGGCAGTTCTTCCACAGGGAAATCCCTGAAACCATTCAAGAGAAAGTCGAAACGATACGGAAGACACAGCGATATCAAGCCAGAGAACGTCCTGTGGTTCAAGGACAGACAGAGCCCCGAAACTATCAGCGGCATACTGCAGATAGCCGACTTTGGCTTCACGCAGTTCAACAGCAGTCAGTCGCGGTCCGTAATTCTCAATAGGTCGATGCCGTGTACGCCCACCTACAGAGCACCGGAGTGCAGCATGCCGGGAAGCAGGATTTCCCAGTTAACGGATATCTGGACGTTGGGCTGCCTGTATCTCGAATTCATCGTCTGGGTTCTGAAAGGGTTCGATGCCGTCAACGATACCTTCCCAGACGAAAGGCTTCTGGAAATGACAGACACCCAATATCCAGAGCTGATGGAAGACACTTTCTTCATCATCGACAACGGCACTGCCCATCTCAAACCATCAGTTGTCAAGGTAAGTTCACGCTTATTTCTGGCGCACATACTCAACTGCTGACTCGAATCTATTCTAGTGGATCAATGATCTACACGCTGATAAAAAGTGCACTACCTATCTTCACGATCTTTTGGATCTGGTTCTGCAGTCACTTCTCAACCCCAACCTTGAAAACCGGGCAACATGCGCTCAGGTAGTTGAGAGGCTTCTTGCCATGGAAAAGAGATGCCAGGAAGACAGAGCGTACTGCGTGGACGGGTTTTCAAGAATAACGGTTTCTGAGCCACCCGTACCCTATAATGGAGAACGCCAATCGGAAGAGACCGATTTTGAGATCTGCCCTCCACAGTTGATAGAGGGGATGGGAATCTCGTCAAGCCCTCGCGAAAGCGTACACAGCATGGAATCCAATCGTGCCAATGGTTCACGAGCAGATGGAAACAATTCACGGCCACCTTCACATGTCACTCAGCCTGGCTCTCTGCTTTCGCAACTTGCAGTCGATGCGACAGAGAAAGACTATCCTGCTTCAACTTTGGCCAATGGTGAGGCTGCGGGTGCGAAATTCACGACGGCCGTCGAGAAAGCCGACGCCTCCAGTGTTCCCATGATATCGACAAATCCAGTGAGAAATCAGAGGAGGTCTGAGGCCCCGGGCACTGCAAGATCACCCCTGGGAGACTGCGTCGAAGTTTCTTCAATCACATTGCGTGAAGAGCCATCAAGGGATAAGGAAAATCCGCCAGTCCATCTAGGAGCCGGGGTACGGCACAAGCCCGCATCAAAAGACGAAGATGTTTTGTTGAGGGAAAACGGTTCCGCAGAAAAGGACGAGAAACTGAAGGAGTCTTGGCTGCGAAGGCTCGCTCGCAAACTACGATGCGACAAACCGAGCGATTAGTAGAAGCTGACGCACGGGCTTGATGATCAAAAAGAACCTACATGGGCTTTTTGTCGGGAGTGCTTTTCTGTTTGGTTTCGTATACTAGCCCTTTCCATAATCAGGCGTTGTTGCATCTTGCGTAATGATCTCATGCTACTACTTCAGTGTTCAATTCCAGGACTATATAATATAGCTAGACAACTACATGCCAGAGATTCACCACAGTACTTGAATTTCCAAAAGAGCTAATCCCACAAGCTGTTTCCGAAGATCATAGAATGCTCTAATACTGCTGACGGTAATGCGCTCGAATAGTAGCGTTGATCTCGTCTATCTCGTGCTGTATCCGTCGTCATTAGAACCAAGCTGTGTCTAGCCTCGTCAAAACTTCGTCAGGATTAGCCACGAACCTTTTTGAGCAGTCTGGGGACTTTCAGATGAAAGTAGCCTGCCTTGATCTAGTGGTTCAATTGTTGTTAGGCGAGGCGCCCAGCGGATGTGAAGTCGTAAACACCTTGTACGAGTATCTCTGTCTCGGGAAACGCCTCTCCAGCTCGATTTCCAGCAACTCACGATCTCCGTATGCAATTGTAACTTGTTGCTCGAAAAGCTTGGGCCCGCCAGGGTTTCGAGTCGATGACATCGCGGCTGATTTTTGGCCGAAGACCAACAGCGTGCTGAGGAGACGATCTGGAAATAATGTTGGGGTGAGTTTGGTACTCCAAGAGGCGGAGGCGATGGACGCTTCGGTGTCTTAAATCCACGAAAAAAGTCCCATGCAGGCCCCTCCGTCCAATCCCAAGATGAGAACCCCTCGGAGGTAGAAGTGCCCTGCAGCAGGCTGTGGTTCGCCTAGGCAGACTCGACGGCTCACCGGGAAACAGCTGCCCAGTTGAGTAGCGATGAACCCCTGTCGTACCCCCGAATCGTGCAGGTGCAACACCAACACACGCCACCGAAATGGCCCAGACATATGCCGCTTTTATCAATGTGACATCCGGTGGGAGAGCGGATGCCTCAGGCTCCCGTACATAGCCCGGCTTTCAAATTGGTTATGTTTCGCATGCTTGAACCTGCGCGCTGCAGCAAGATCTACCACACTTCAACCTCCTGCGTATGCCTTTTCACCATGGACTGGATCCGAACCGAATCTGATATCAACGCACATGATCGAAAGACGCTTCGTCCTGGGCTAGGATCGAGTAGCGCGGTCTTTATCAGAGAACCACGGGTATCACGACGTCCCGAAATCCATTCTCATACTGCTGCAATCTAACACCCTGAGCAGAAACTAGAATCCACCTCTCTACAAACCGACAATGACTGGGATTCTTGGCTGAAAGATGTACGTTCGATTTGTCGTTCTCAGGATGTTGAGTTGAGTCGGGGTCTGTAAACTGACAAAACGCTTTGACCTAGGGTCCGACGAAAAGTCTCCATGACGACACAAACAGCAGTTATCTTGCCGTCATGTACTGATCTTCAAGTAATGACCTGTGATATGTACCATATCTGACTTATGTTAGCCTAGCAACCCGTCACATTGACACGTACACCCTGAAAAGCGAAGGATCCCACAATCCCGCACTTCTCTCCTACTTGCCCTTCTCACATCGAACCCTCGACAAGATTGTTACGGAGTTATCACTCCATGGGTCCATGACCAAATTCATCAATCGAGGCCACGGCGCTGTACTTTCCAGAACGTATCTCAACATCGGAAACCCATCAAGACCCGCTATAGGCATGTAAACGCCGCAAGATACTCTTTTTGTTATCTGCCTAACCATGAGCTAGTCTACAACTGCAGGTCATCAAGCGATTGGGCCGGAGATATCGCCTTGTCGATGACTCACTTCACCGATACTGGCGCGACTCACGCCATCCTTTTCGGATGCAGCCCACAAATGAAGCAAGAGGTGAGCGGTAGGCTGGGAAACGCTGAAGACACCTTCTGTCATCCCCTTCTTCTTGTCGGTATCTTTGCCGAGATCGAACGCAAGCGGCATATCGAGATGGTCAGAGTCGGGTTGGAAAAGTTACTCAGAACCGTTTCCATTCTCAGCAATTACGATCCTAGACAGGGGGGATCCCAGCAAGACGGGGAGGAAGAGGACCCGCCCATCGATCAGTGGATGGAGATTCATCACATAAAGAATGGTCTGGAGAACTGGAAATCCCAATTGCTCAAAATGACAGCGCATGCGGATGAGTTGCCGGCTAGATGTTGGCTGGGCCACGATCCAGGCTTCCAGAAGAGGGCAGAAGGGGCGGGAGAGCGAATCAAGGAGCGACTCGAACAAATAATCCTCGACTACGATGAGAATATCAGAAAATGCGAAATGATCATGGAGGGGACAGCTCTGGCAACATCCTTGGTAATGGCTCCTCAAGACTTATCGAGGACAACCAAGCCGCAATAGCTGACACTCAACCGCAGGCCCACACAAAGGTGAACATCGACATTGCACTCTCCACCAAGAAGGACGGAAGCCAGATGAAGTCTATAGCCCTGTTGACCATGGTCTTTCTTCCGGCAACATTCGTCACGGTAAGCATGGCACTCGCCTCGTTATGAGACTACCTATGAGGAGCTCACATGTCCCGCCTCAGTCCATGTTCTCCATGACATTCTTTCAGTGGATTCCGGAGAACTCTAGTCAGACGGTGTCTCCGTACATCTGGATCTACTTCGTCGTAACTTTGGGGCTGACGTTCATGACGGTCGGCTTGTGGTACCTGTTCGCGAACACCAAAAGGGCGCCAACGGACGACGAGGCAGAACTTGAGGAAGGACGCGGGACTGGCCTGAGAAAGAGACTTTCCGATTTATCAACTTTCACGACGAAAACTTTCTCGTGGCAAACTACCAAGTCTAACATGTGATATTCTCCGCATATAGAATAGCCGGGAACCAAGAGGAGTTTTCATTGGACGATTAAGCAACATGTTACTGGTCAGTCACGTCGTTGGGGGTTAGCAAGATCCCATCACTTTGGCAATTCAACATCTGTCTGGCGTAATTCTTCACTTTTGTTCCATTCGGTGAAAGACTTTGCTCATCGTGAATGTGTCCTCTCACAGAGAAAAGTCCTTCAACCCCTTGGTCGTGCCATCGATCCCGAGAGCCTCCTTCTCGTCATCGCCCAAGACCCCGAGAGCTTGCCTCCGCGTCGGCGCGTCGGCGTCATAGTAAGGCTCCTCCGCCAGCGACGTCACGCGAGTTCCATGGCGGGGGTAGTTGCCCTCATAATCCCAGCTGGCGTTGTGGATGGTGATTCTACTCGAGTGTTAGACCATGATACCTCAGTTGAGTGAGTGAAACCACGTACCTGTTATCCCACAGCGCGCTCGTGTTCGGCGTCCACCGAAACCTCACCTGAATATCCACATTCTTCTCAAACACATCAAACAGATACCCAAGGATAACATCACTCTCCGCCTTATCCAACCCGACAATGCGGTCAGTGAACAACCTATTGACCCACAGCGCCTTCCACCCGGTCGCGGGGTGCACGCGGACGAGCGGGTGCGCGCGCTCGATGTGCTTCGGCCCGGCCTCCGGGTCGTCGCGGTCGAGGTACGCGTGCGCGGACTTGTACACGGCGTACTTGCCGTCGATGATGCGCCGGAAGTCCGGCGACAGCTTCTCGTAGGCGGCGTAGCCGCTCGCCCAGAGGGTGTCGCCGCCGACGGGCGGGACGGTGTCGTTGTGAAGGTGGGTTATGCCCGCGGGCTGGCGCTCGTGGACGAGGTCCGTGTGCCACCGGGAGGCGCCGCCCGGGTTGCGGAAGTTGGCAGGGCGCTCGGTGGCCCACAGGGCCGGCCAGATTACGGTGGCGCCGAGGACGCCGGGGACCTGCGGGACTTGGGGCTGCGCGGGAACCGTCCATTAGTTCATATGCCGGCGTGTTCATGATAAGTACTACTTACGTGAACTTCGACCTCTCCGAACCAGTCACCAAGTTCCTTCTGCTGCTGCGGCGAGAGGTCCTGGTCTCTGAAGAAGACAACGCTGCGCTCAGCGATCAAGAGCGCGAGTTCGTCCTTCTGCTCGGGAGTGAGGTCCTTGAGCTGCAGGCCCTCGATCTCTGTGCCGATATGCGCTGTCAAGTCGGTGACCTTGGTCGCGGCACCAAACAGGTTTTTCTTGGTCTTATCCGCCCTGGATCCGGCGTCGACGTAGTCCCGCTTCTTATTGCGGATGTTGATGGCGTTCTGTAGGTAAAGGGGCCTTGAGGGGCGGTACGGGTAACCGTTGGACAGGTCCACGCCGGCCTTCGTAAGCCTCGCCCTTGCGGTGTCGGGGAGGCCGAGGGTGTCCTTCCGGGGCTCCGCCACGTCGGTGATGGTCGGGTCGATGGGGGCGGGGGCCATTGTTGTGAGATCTGGGCCGAGGGTTGCTGGTAATCGAGGGTGTCTGGGGACGTTGAGGGAGTCTGGAGATATCGCGGTTTGAATGTCAGACGAAGCCACTTGTGCAAATGAAACACCAAGTTTGAGTGACGAGAAGCCTTGTTAGGACTGGAATCTAGCCTCTTTTATGTCCATCTCAATGCCAATAACCCAAGACGTCCCTTCAATAACGCGATCATCTCCCAAGAGCACTCCCTCGCGTCCAACCAATGCCATCCCGCGACACCTCTGATTACCAATGAACGCGGGGTCAAACGACCGTCCGAGGGACCTCTATCTATGGCTTCATCTGCACCGAGAGTGACGAATCCAGAGACCAACGCGCCAGCATCGAACCACCCTCAATCGACACACAAGAGCGAATGAGTCGCGATGTCAAACCTCCCAGACAGCACGCCATGCGACGCGCCTAGCCGTTTTCTCTCTTCGCTGCCATCCTCCAAGAGCCATCCTTGGCGACTGGTCTGCTGAGAGCTCTTGTGAGAGCTTGAGCCAAACACGAATGAGGGGTTTCTCAGCCGGCTGGTCAGACGTTAGGTCGCCGCTGGTTGGTTGGTTGGACTCCCTCCTCGTCTCTCCGTGTTCCGCGGCTGCGGATCCGGGGTTCGTCAGTTTCCAAGTGGGGGTTGCGCGATACCAGGGGCCGATTGTGTGCTCGACGACCAACGGCCGTCCGGCACCTTTTCCTCTGAAAGGGATCGCCGACGCAGGCTTTTCGGGTTTCGTTTTCCTGCAGACGAAGAATCGTCGGAGGCAATTGTAATCAAACTTGGCACTTCGTCTTATCTCCGTCCGACTTCCCCGAATCCTCTATCCTCCGGTGGTCTCCCGGTGATGTCGCCATCGACGAGATCCGACGAGATCCTTAACTTGGACAACTCTGGGACAACAACGGCTCTTCTCCGGCTAGATACTTGGCATTGGGACGAAGACTAGCGATACAAGCTATTGCCCAGAGACCATCATTCCTTGGCCAGGCCTTAGTCTCGGACCGTGCCGGTGAGCCGTGCTCGACCACTCGAGGTCCCTCACTCGTCTATTATACATCTCTTGCCTCGCCCGACCTTCTTATCGGATGTTGTCCGTCAGCCAGGCAAGCAGCACGCAATCGTATCCAGAATCATCGTCAGCGCAGACGACCCCATATTTTTCCTGTTTCTTTTCGACGCTTCAATGGTTCTGTCCGATGAAGCTCCGAGGCCGGCCTGGAAAACTCGGAAATATGGATTAACTTGGAGCGTATAAAGGTTTGCTGAGTGCTGTTGATGAGCTGAGATGGCTACGGTTCTCGTCGATCCGCCGCCTTTCACCGTCACTGCTTCCAGGCTCGATATCCCCTAGCCACTCCGCAATGGCAGCCCCCGACATCACCGAGAAGACGGGTGCCGTCGACTCGCCCCGGAGTAAGTCCCCGACCTCGGTCGACGCCGCCGCCGTCGTCGAGGCGAAGCCCAAGTCTACGTGGAAGTCGTACCTCTGGGACACGCTGGACAAGTCGCCCGAGGAGCGGCGGTTCATGTTCAAGCTCGACACGGTGATCCTTACCTTCGCCTCGCTCGGGTACTTCATCAAGTACCTAGACCAGATCAACATCAACAACGCCTTCGTGTCGGGCATGAAGGAGGACATGAACCTGTTCGGCAACGAGCTCAACTACATGCAGACCTGCTGGACCGTTGGATACGTCATTGGCGAGATTCCAAGGTGAGTCCGGTCATCTCTCTACATAATCTCCCTCTAACGGCACTCAGCAACCTCCTCCTCACCCGCATCCGCCCCTCGCTCTGGATCCCCGGCTGCGAGGTCACATGGGCCGTCCTCACGATCCTCATGACCAAGTGCACCAACACGACCCAGCTCTACGTGCTCCGCTTCTTCATCGGCCTCGCCGAGAGCACCTTCTACCCGGGCATGCAGTACATCATCGGCTGCTGGTACCGCAAGGACGAGCTCGCCAAGCGGTCCTGCATCTTCCACGCCAGCGGCGCCATCGGTAGTATGTTCAGCGGGTACCTCATGGCCGCCGTGTACGACCTCAACGGCGTGCAGGGGTTTAAAGGGTGGCAGTGGCTGTTCATCATCGACACCGTCATTTCTCTTCCGATCGCCATCGCCGGGTTCTTTTTCCTTCCCGACGTGCCTGAGATCACCAAGGCGTGGTACTTTACCAAGGACGACATCGCGCTGGCGCAGGAGCGCATGCGGCTCGAGGGCCGCGCGGGCAGGGAGCCGTTTACGGTGCAGAAGATCAAGAAGATCTTTACCAGTTGGCATTTGTACAGCCTGACGCTGCTGTACATCTTCTTCAACAACGGGTGCGGGCTGCTGGCCCAGCCGGGCTTCCAGCTGTGGCTCAAGGGCGAGGGGTACGGCGTGAAAGCCGTGAACACGTTTCCGACCATCACGTCGGCCATCACCGTCATCACGACGCTGATGTACGCGTGGTCTTCCGACACGGTGTTTCGGGGCTCGCGGTGGCCGCCAATCGTCTTTGCTGGTGTTGTGAACATTGTCGTCTACGCGAGTCTGGCGGCGTGGGATATCCCCGTCGGGTGGAAGTGGGCGTGCTTCCTGCTTGCTGGGTTTGGAGGTGGGATCAGTGGGTTGACGTTCGCGTGGGCACATGAGATCTGCAAGGACGATAATGAGGAACGCGCGCTTGTTACCGGGTCGATGAATCAGATGGCCTACGTCGTGCAGGCGTGGCTGCCGCTGCTCGTGTGGCAGCAGGTCGAGGCGCCGCGTTACCCCAAGGGATACATCACGATGATTGCTTTGAGCGTGGGACTCATCGCGACGTCGTTCGTGATTCGGTTCCTCCATCGCCGGGAGATTGGGAAGAAGGTGTTGGATGCTGCGTAGAATTTGTCGAGCAGATGTGATACCGGGGCAACTGGAAAGTCTCAAAGGCTGATGTCATGGTATGTTGGTTGCAATTAGGAATCTACCTTGTATGTGTCCGAGTCCCGTGGGCTATTCATCTCTTCTCTATAGCTTCCACTTACACGGGGCACACTGCACGCTAATTTCATGATCTAAACTCAAGGGTCCTGACTGTTTAGCTACCTAAACGTTGATATTTCTAAACGGTAGGTTTCGGTGAACGTCCACATTATCTCAACGTTTGAAACGCCTGGCGTTAAGATTGACTCCACGTTAAATTGACGTCAAAATTTAGAACTGCTAAACGTTTAGACCAGCTCAACGCTTAAATTGGCTAAACGTTGACACTTTTTTCGAAGCCGTCCTTCGCCGAGTCTTAATCACAAATGACCTCAACGCGTCCACCTACTCGGCCGTATCGACAGCGTCCAGCTCCCGGTACAGCTCCGCCTTGACATCCTCATCCGCCCAGCACATATCAACCCCATTCCTCACCAGCCGCACCATGTCCTTCTTGCTCATCCCGCAGTACGTATACACCTTCTGCAAATTCCCATCGACCCACACATCGTGCATATACACCGGATCATCGCTCCCGACGCAGAACGTCACCCCTTGATCCCACAACCCCCGGATCTTCCCAAACAGCACCTCCGTCGGCGTCCGGCGGTGGTACGCGTGCGGACACAGCGTCAGCCCGATGCCCCGCTCCCTCAGCCCCGCGACCAGCTCCTCCCGGTCCGCCGCGTCCAGCCCGTGGTCGATCCGCTCCGCCCCGCGCCCCCCGCGCACCTCGAAGATAGCTTCGTGCATGTGATCGTAGGTGTCCACCTGGCCAAAGTCGCAGTGCATCGTGGCGCGCAGCCCATCGGCCGCCGCCCTCTGAAACCCTTGCTCGAAGAGCATCGGCGGCTTCTTGAAGGCGTTGCTCGCGAGACCAACGGCGTGGAAGAGACCCTTGCCACCCTCGACGGAGCCTGCAGCCCAGGGGCGCGCCGTCTCGTACGCCGCGAGCCCGTCCTCCAAGCTCTGGTCGCGGATGAAGCAGAAGATCCAGTTCGACCGCACGCCGAGCTTCTCCGCGCCGTCGCGCTGCGCGCGCAGGTAGCCGTTCATGACGTCCTCGGCGGCCACGCCGCGGGAGGTGTGGCCCTGGAGATCGAAGAACGGCTCGACGTAGCGGACGTTCATCTCGGCGCACCGCTGGAAGTAGTCCATGGCCATGTCGTAAAAGTCTTCCTCCGTGCGGAGCACCTCGCAGCCGGCGGCGAAGGCCTCGAGGAAGGTCGGCACGCCGGGCACGCGGCCGTTGATCTCCGGGCGGTGGTTGAAGAGCACGTGGTAGGAGGCGAGGAGGTCGTCGTAGGTCGCGTACGGGAGAAGGATGTTGTTACGGCGGGCGAGCTTCCACCGCAGCGCGGGGCGGAGGGTGCCCTCGATGTGGATGTGCAGCTCGACCTTGGGGAGGGCGGCGATGAAGGGGGATATCTCGAGGCCGTTCATTTTGGCGATGGAGGTTGGTGATGCAGAGTCTTGGGAAGTTGGGTATGCAGCCAATCAACTTGGAGTTGAGATGTCAAGAAGGGATGTGTTTGACCCTTCACGATGGACAGGGTATGGGCAGTTGGAATGGGGACATGGAGTAGTCCGCCGCAACTCCGCCGCGTCGGAAACTGGCCGACGACGTTTAATCATTACATCGGCGGTATTTCCCTTTTCCCGTCTCTCTACTGGCCGAGTTCAGGGCCGAACACCAACCCGGGCCTCACAAACCGTAGAATCAACTTGAGTTGAGCCGGGGCACCGTCCGATGTTCGCAGCAACTGTGGAGAAGAAAAGAAAAGGATTCGATAACACTAAATTTTTCTTAGCAGTGTTTCCGTAGTGTAGTGTTTCTTCCCTGGCCTGCTGACTAGGATGAGCTTGACTCATCAACCAACCATAACCGCCAAGCCGGTAATCTCTGTCTTGTCTTTTTTCCCTTCCTTATTGCCAAGTTCACTAATCCTCCTCCTTCCGTACCCGCGCTACCGTCCGTACATCCCTGGACCTCCACACCCGGACGAGCAAAAGCCGCCCACAAGACGACCGTGACTGGCCGCCGGCGGCATACAGCAGCGTGGTAACGTCGCAGTCAACCTCGGACCCTCGCCGACGAGTGGGACGACTGCTGCGTTTTTACGTGCGTGAACGCCGTCTATTCAGCGGAGTCTAGCGGGCTACAGGCTACGCTACGGGTCTGTCTTATCTCTTACTTCCTATTGCCTCCGGTTCGCGGTGGTTGGTTGGCCGGGGAGGTAACGACGACACGCGGTACTCCGGGCCATGATCGGCAGATAAGCTCATTTTTTTTTTCTTCAGTTGAGGGGTTCTTTGCCGCGGGAAGTAGGACGAACCCTTGTCGCACACCGGTCGCGTCGATGGTCCCCTCTTCAAAAGGGCGGCCGCATCCGCTCGCGATGCGACGGGACTTGGTGAGGCATCCAGTTCCTCATACGACGAAAGACAGAGCTTGCTAGCCACGACGACCACCACTATGGGCTCGACACCGGAACCCGCGCAGACCAGCTCTACTCCTCCCGCCGAAGACGTGGAGCGGCACCAGCACGCCGACGCCGCCATGGCGAAGCGCGTGCTCTGGAAGATCGACCGGACCATCATCCCGCTGCTCTTCATCACGTACATGTTCAACTTCATGGACAAGACAATCCTCTCCAGCGCGTCCGTGTTCGGTCTCCGCAAGGACACCGTAAGTTGCGACCGTTGTCGTTTCTCTCTGCAAAGCGTGCTAACACGTCCTCTTAGAACCTCCAAGGCCAAAACTACAGCTGGGTCTCGAGCGTCTTCTACTTTGGTTACTTCGCCTGGACGTACCCGACGACGCTGCTCATCGCCCGCCTCCCCGTCGCAAAGTACATGACGGCCAACACGCTCTTCTGGGGCGCCGTCGTCGCCGCCACCGCCGCCTGCAAGAACTACGGCGGCCTGCTCGCAGTGCGCTTCCTCCTGGGCTCCGCCGAGGCCACCATCACCCCGGCCTTCATGTTTCTGACCTCTACCTGGTACACCCGCGACGAGATCCCCACCCGCACGGGCATCTGGTTCGCCGGCAACTCCGTCGGCGGGCTCGTCGCGTCGCTGCTGGCCTTCGGCGCGGGCCACATCGAGGGCGGCATCGGGCCCTGGCGCTGGATGTACATCATCCTCGGCGTCCTGACCTTCCTGTGGGCGTTCGTGCTGTGGAGGTGGCTGCCCGACGCCATTTCTTCCGCGCGCTTCCTCACCCCCGAGGAGAGGCAGTACGCCGGCGACCGCGTCGTCATCGCCGGCACCGGGCGGACGGAGAAGACGCACTGGAAGTGGGACCAGATGCGCGAGTGCCTGGTCGACCCCAAGACGTGGTTCATCTTCGCCCTCGAGGTCATCTCGCAGATCCCCAACGGCGGCACCCAGAACTTCGCCAACCTCGTCATCAAGTCCTTCGGCTTCACCAGCCTGCAGTCGACGCTCATCAACATCCCCTACTCGCTGCTGTCCGCCGGCATCATCGCGGGTACGGGGTGGACGGCGGGCCGCTTCCGCAAGATGAACTGCATCCTCGTCGCCATCGTCGTGCTTCCCTGCATCACGGGCGCGGCCATCATCTACTCCCGCGAGCACGTCAGCAGCGGCGTGCAGCTGTTCGCCTACTTCCTGCTCTCTCCCGGGCCCGCCGCCATGCCGCTCGTCATGTCGCTCGTGCAGGCCAACTACCGCGGCGTGACCAAGAAGATGACCGTCTCGGCGCTGCTGTTCCTGAGTTACTGCGCCGGCAACATCGCGGGCCCGCAGTTCTTCAAGGCCGCCGAGGAGCCGCACTACAACACCGCCTTCAAGACCATCATGATCTGCTACTCGCTCGTCGTCGTGCTCGCCCTCGGCCTGAGGACGTACCTCCAGTGTATGAACGCCAAGCGCACCCGGGAGGAGGGATACGAGGGCAGTGCGGGAGGTGCCGGTGCCGTTGGTGGCGGAAAGGTGATGCGTGCGGACGGGAACGCGAACGATGTGGCGGACATGGTCGACCAGGTCGAGCTCCGACCCGAGGATTACGAGGACGTGACTGACTGGAAGACCGCCGGTTTCAGGTACAGGCTGTAGTCGTTGTACGGAAATTCGGAAGATCGTAGGTAGAATATGACCGCTTAATCGAAATGTGCTGCAACGTGATGCTCAACCGCAGCCGCATCGCCTTCAAAGTCGCCGCAGACGGGGCACGTGACGACCTCCGATGTCGAAGTCAGAGTCGGCTCAGCGACACTCCCGCCAGCCGCCCTGCCTCGCCGACCATTCTTCTGCTGCTTAGCTGGCCGGATGTAGGCCTCCAGCTCGACCTGCGACGGGGGTAGGTCGGCCTCCTGCTCCGGTCGTCGTCCCTGTCGGCGGGGTGGTCGTCGGTCTCCGTAACCGATAGGTGCGCCCGTGAATTCCTGCACCTGCTCGGTAGGTGCTCCGCCAGACGGCTGGGCTCCGGCGTGAGACTGCACGCGCCCGACGCGGCCGTCGGTCAGACGCACCTTGATCCCCCGAGGGTGGTTGCCGCGGGTCAGGACATCCTGGACGGTGCCGGAGACGGTACGTCCGGTGGGCTGGTCGGCTTTGAGCACGATGTTGACGCTGGCGCCGCGTACGACCGTCGATATCGTGGGAACTCTGCTCATGATTTGAGAGGCAAATCGCGTAAGTAGCCGTGACATGCGAGGATCGATAGAGATTGCAGGTAAATATGCAGAGATATCGTCTCAGGTCCGGTTGGGGCTGTTCGGAGGAGGCATCCAAATTGAGGAAAGAGAAAAAACAGGACGGAGTGCCTATTCACACTCGCTTAGGTAATACGATTACCGCGTCATAATCCACCACCTACTGGCATGATTACATAATGCTTTGAGTACCTACCTAGGTATACGTGCCAACATCTTCTCGATCATCTTTTAAAAGCAAATTCACGTAGAGGTAATCATGATAGAAGAGTTTTTCGTCTTTGATTGTCAAAGGAAGAAAAGGCACTACAGATTTTCCTTTGATTTTAGCCTAAATGTTTTGCGAATACGCACCCTCTCCTCGCGTCGGCTTTGGAGAGACGTCTTCCGGCTGCCTGAACCTCTTAGATAGAATCGAAAGGCCTCGCGTTAGACCCGAAATAGGTATCTAACTCGCAATCATGGGCCTTTGCAAGCAGCATGGTGGATCCATAGATACGTCGGGAATCCTACGCGTTAGCCACCACATCCGCCTCGGAAAACCATAGCCACTAGTCTACCTGCCAACACGAGCAGACTTGAAGGCTGAGGCCATTCCCAGTGTGTTTCCGAGTTGATAGATGGAAACAAAACGGAAAAGGACAGACATGGGGCTGAAAACTTGCATTTACCCTGCCGAATGACCTACATTTACCCGGCCTACAAAACTCCCGCTCATTAGCCTGAGGAGGATTGCGTATGTCATGCATCTCATGCAGTTAGCTGGTCGATCGATTTGCATCTATGGTGTTGGAGATTGCGGGGAACCCCAGAAAGCTACCCCGACTGCCGACTACATTTCACCGGATATCTTACAACATCTCACATCCGAGTATTAGTACAAGATGGCCTTAAGAGACTGTCCATCAGGATGTTTAAGAAGTTCAGGATGAGTTGTAAAGCAGTCACGCAAGGAAACCACTCTTCGACTGAGACCTTGTGAATATCATTTTTGTCAGAAAAGATGAAACCTCTCTCCGTGTTGAGCTTCAGCGCCGCCGCCATCGGCGGTGTCGTCTCAGCCCAGAAAGCCCCGAACTCGACATTCATCAACCCGGTCCTGCCCGGCTGGCACTCGGACCCGTCCTGCATCCGCCTCGATGACACCTTCTACTGCACCACCTCCACCTTCATCGCCTTCCCCGGCCTCCCCGTGTACGCGTCGAAGGACCTCGTCCACTGGCGCCTGCTCTCGCACGCGTGGAACCGCGACGGCCAGATCCCGGGGACCTCGTGGAACACGACCATCCAGCAGGACGGCATGTGGGCGCCCACGCTGCGCTTCCACGAGGGGGAATTCTGGCTTATCTGCACGTACATTCTCAACGGCGCGACGCTCGAAGATACTGGGGATGGCACGCAGGGTGTTTTGTTTCGCACCGCTGATGTTCATAGCGATGCTGCGTGGAGCGATCCGATCATCTTCTACCCCAACAAGATCGACCCAGACATCTTCTTTGAGGATGGGAGGGCTTGGGTCGCGCAGCAGGGTATCATCGTCCAGCAGCTCGACCTTGAAACTGGCGAGCTGAGCCAGCCGCCCATCCATCTCTGGAACGGGACGGGCGGGAATTGGCCCGAGGGACCGCACATCTACAAGAAGGACGGCTACTACTACCTCATGATCGCGGAGGGCGGCACCGGCGGTCGCCATGCCGTGACCATTGCCCGGTCCAAGAACCTCCTGGGCCCGTACGAGTCAAACGACGCCAATCCTATTCTCACTAACCGCCAGACGGATGCGTACTTCCAGCGCGTCGGCCACGGCGACATCTTCGACGACGTAGACGGCAACTGGTGGATCATCGTCCACGCCTCCCGATCCGGGCCCGAGGTCCGCATCCACCCCATGGGTCGCGAGTCGGTCCTGGCCCCGGTTACCTGGAAGGAGGGCGAGTGGCCCGTCGTCACTAACGTCAGCGGACGCATGGACGTCTGGCCGCTCCCCCAGGAGACCCGCGATGTGCCCGGCGACGGGCCTTTCAATGGCCACCCGGACGACTTCGTCTTTGGCGCGTCGTCCGTCATGCCGAAGCACTTTCTGCACCACCGGATTCCCGCAGATGGGGCCTTCAGCTTCTCGGATGGTGGGCTTCATGTCGTCCCCAGTCGAGCGAACCTCACCAGCGTGACGCACACCGACGACCTAGCTCTCAAGGGCCAGCGCGGGATATCCTTCGTCGGCAGGCGGCAGACGCAGACCGTCTTCCACTTCACCGTCGACGTGGACGCCAGCTCAGCCACCCGGGTCAACGAGGAGGCTGGCATCTCCATCTTCCTCGCTCAGGAGAACCACGCCGATATCAGCATTGTTCATCTCAAACCATGCGGCAAAGAAGTCCCCCCAGGCCTCCACCTTCGCTTCCGCGCTCATGGTAAGGACGCACCTCCGTCCGTCACCATGGCCCTGCCGAAGGACTGGGTCGAGGCCGGCACCATCTCGTTGCATATCTGGACCGAGGACCCTGAGAAATTCCATCTTGGTGCATCTCTCGGCGACGGCGACGTCATCGAGCTCGGTTCCGTGTCTAGTTTCCTCGTGTCCAGGCTCGACAGCGCGCAGAGCGGGACCTTCATCGGCGCTCTCCTCGGCGCCTTCGCCACGTGCAACGGAGCCGGACAGGGGGACGACTGTCCCGAGGGGTTTGTTGCCCGGTTTCCACGGTGGAGATACGAGCCCATTGCGCAGTATATCGAGGCGGATGAGTTTGTGGGGGTTTGAGTGCTGTCCACGCCTGACCACCTATGGAAATTAGCAGTGACGGTATCCAGGTAACGCGGCAATACGCGGGCGGCGGAGTCTGGACGTCATAGTACGATGGGGTCGAATTCGATCAACTTGATAGGGTCAATGCAACTGTTTATATGACCTCGGGTTGTTGGGCTTGTAGATATGATGAACATGTGAGAGTATGTGATGTTCTAGGTCGTCACCAGGCGGTTGTTGGGACTGCAGTGCATCTCTCTGGCACCTCCCCAGAAGTTCAGTAGGTGATTACATAAGTTGCTCAGCTACTGGACCCCTCCATTTTCAATCACCCGACCCTCATTGGATGCATCATGGACGGCCGCCTAATCTTGTCACGTGCCCTGGCGTTACAGCGCGCAACCGTCCAGGTCGCCACCTTCTTTGCGGCGCGCTGTTCACATTTAGCGGCGATTCCGCCGCTGAGTCGTGACGCCCTCGACGAGGGATCTTCCACCCAACTGCGCACCGACATGACTGGTACAGCGCTCCAAAATGGCTGCCTCGCTCGCTCATGATCTTGACGACGAATATGGCTACGACCTCTCACTCGAAGACGAGACACTGCTGACCCAGCTCATCAACGACGCTCCCAACCCCACCCCCGCACCTGCCGCCGTCGCTGCAGACCTAGGCATCGACACCGTCGCCGAGGAGGAGTCTCGTCTGTTCGATACCGACGATGCGCCCGCAGATTATACCTCTCGCGGCCCGTCTGCTGCGGCCAAGACGCCCCGGCGTGGCCGTCGCGGGCCTACTTTCCGTTCCGAGAGGACGAAGCCCCGCCGCCATGCGCCAGATGGCGACACCGTCGTCTACCCGGATCGTGAGTGTGCCGCCAAGTCCGTGACGATGGCTGAAAACTGACTGACGTGAAGCGACTAGTGAGCAAGGCGCTTTCGAACAGCACCCCATCCTCGCCGTCCCATGAGTCGAAGGACAAACCCCCGACCGAGCCAGAGACCGATACGCGATCGCCGCTTGTGCGATTCCGCTCCTTCCCTCGAAAGCCTTTCACCGTCACCGACCTGACCGCCGGTGCGTGGTGCGAGCTGCAATACTTCTACACCCTCACGAGGCTGCCCTTCGGCAAGAGGACGCGGACCGCCGCGATGAAGCAGGGGAGCAAGGTGCACCAGGACCTCGAGGATGAGGTACATACGACAGTGCGTGTCGAGATCGCGAGCAAGGAGGATGGATTCGGACTGCGCATGTGGAACCTGATTCAGGGCCTGCGCACCCTTCGCGACACGGGTATGACCCGCGAGCTCGAGGTATGGGGATTCGCGGACGGGAACCTCGTCAACGGCGTCATCGACGGGCTGAGCTACGAGAACCCCGACGCGGAGTTTGAGGAGCAGCTTAGCCAGGAGTCTGGAAACCAGACGCAGGCGACCATCACGGACTACTTCCCAAGCAGCGCAGGGAACGGCAAGGTGCCCAAGATCTACCTGACGGACGTCAAGACGCGGGGCTCTATGAAGGCTCCCAACAGCCCGGCACTGCTGCGGCCTGCAAAGGTGCAGCTCTTCCTCTACCAGCGGTTTCTGTCGGAGATGGCAGCGGATAACCTGGATTACCTCCGTATCTTCAGGCGGTATAACCTCGACCCGGACGTGCCGTTCTCGGACTCGTTCATCGCCCAGATCGGCAGTCTCCACGACGAGCTCTTCTTCGACGTGGACTCGTCGCCTGATGCAGACTACGTTCCACCGTCGTCTCGTACCACGCATGGCGACGCCGACCCAGACGCACCAAACCAGATGCAGTCATCGGCGCCGGACTTTGTCAGGTACGGGACGCTGCGGGAGCTCCTGCCTCTTCTAAGATCCGAGCTCAAAGAGACCTTCCCTCACGGCGCAGACTCCGTTGGGCGGCTGCTCGCCGTCGAATACCGCTACCGCGGCGACGGCTCGCTCATCGACAGCCAGGTGTTCCCCATGGACGACCGCGCGCTGGACCTCTACCTGGGCAGCACCATGGAGTGGTGGCGCGCTGACCGTGAGCCCCGCGGCGTGCAGATCGAGGAGGCGTACAAGTGCCGGTGGTGCGAGTTCGCGGACGACTGCACGTGGCGGTCGGCCATGGACGAAGAGCGTCTGCAGAGCGCGAAGCAGCGGATTGCAGGGCGCAGGAAGCAGGCCACCGGTGGGTGAGGTCAAGCATAACCAATTTTTAGACACAGTGGTGGTGATGGCGGCGGTGGTCTTAATTAACGCCATCAGAGGGTCTATATAGTAATAAGAGAAGCGTGCCTCAAAACGTTTCCACGGGCATATGGCTGTAGAAGCTGCTCTTCAGAGGAGCTCCGCACGTCATATGCTCCTAGGAGTGTTCTGAGGCGCGCCTCTCTTATACCTATATAGGCCTTCTGATGACGTTAATTAAAGACTACTATCGCCATGTCTAGACATAGACACGAGCCCATCTGCATTTGAAATTCGAGGGCTGGCGAGGCGCAAGGTTTTAGCGAAAGTTTTCCAGATAAAGAACTAGCAGTGGCTAGTTCGTTAATATGAAGACACGAGTAATGGACTCATTGGTTCCGCTGGGATTACACCTCATAATGCACAAAGCCAGATCATCCAAGGTGCCGAAACCCGTCTCACGAGTGACGATGCTTGGACTTGTTGTTTGAGGCGGTGACCCCAGACGGGATATGTATTCCGCTGGGCTATCCCCAATCAGGAACATGTCCCAGCTCGATAGTGCTTCCAGTGCCACGACCGGGCCGCAGTACCGGTGTAGCTAGCTCCGAGGTTTACCCAGCTCAGCCAATGACATCTCGGTATAGCACCATTCGGGATTAGTGGGGTGGTGGGGGCGGAGACTCCGCTCCAGCTCCCCTCCATGCCGGTGCTGCTTCCTCGCGGCGCTCAAACGGCAGCTTGAACTAAGTCTAGAAGCTTGAGGACAGCTATTTCACATTCTTGTGACGTTGATTCTTAAGTTCTCTTCACCCCGTTGTGCCTTCGTCTTTATTGCTCAAGAATTGTCTTCCATCCCTCAACCACCCCACCAAAACCTCGCCCACACAAACACCAAACCGTTACCCTCCCCATCAGCATCACCACCACACACACGATGGCCAAGGCTCAGAAGGACCCCGAGATCATCGAGATCGCCCGCACCCTCGAGAACACCCCCTGGTGCGAGGAGTACGAGAAGATGGTCTCCGGCATGATGTAAGAGCATTCTCTACCTTGATCCCCGCCGGCGAGGCTGGATCGCTGACGCGGCGTTGGGCAGGTACAACCCCGTCGACCCGGCGCTCATCGAAGGCCGCCACCGCGGCAGGTGTCTCGCCCGCGAGTTCAACGATCTCGACCACCGCAAGCACACGGCGGAGGAGGTGGCCGAGAAGAAGTCGGAGATCCTGGGCAGGATGCTGGGCAAAGTCGGCGCGGGGACGTTCATCGAGGCGCCGCTGCTGGTGGACTACGGGTGCAATGTCGTTTTTGGAAAGAACTGCTTCGCCAACTTCAAGTACGTTACCCTCTCTCCTCTATCCTTTTATTTACCCTGGCGGCTGGACATGGAAGGACGAGACTAACACCCGCCAGCCTGACAATCCTCGACGTCTCCCTCGTGACCATCGGCGACCGCGTCCAGATCGGCCCCAACGTCGGCATCTACTGCGCCGGCCACGACACGAGCGTTCTCTCGCGCATCAAGTTCGTCGAGTACGGCCTTCCCGTCCGCATCGAGGACGACTGCTGGATCGGCGGTGGCGTCACCATCATGCCCGGCGTCACCATCGGCCGCGGCACCACCATCGGCTCCGGCGCCGTCGTCACGAAGGATATCCCGCCCTACTCGGTTGCTGTCGGCACCCCTGCGAGGGTGATCAAGAAGCTGCAGACTGTCGAGGAGGAGATGGCCGACCCGAACAACCCGTACCGCGATTTGCCTGGGAACCTGCCCGACAGGGATTGAGGGGAGGGAGTGACGAATGCGTCTCTGAGTAGGGGGTGGAAGCTTTGTGGGGGGCACGGTGCAAGAATGCCGTTGACATGAGGTTGAAGGGCCGCAGGGCGAGTATCTCCCGGAACCGTCATGCGTCAAAGAAATGTTGCTTCACGAAGTCAAAGAAAAAGGGGAAGAAGCCCCAAAAATACAACGATCAGCAAATATTCATCATCTATCAATGTTTCAATCGGTCCAAAATAGCATACGCCTTGCAGTTACACTCTCGAGCCTCGGGCTCGGAAACGAGAACCGGGGAAGGATCCTGCTCCAGTATAAAGTTCTCCCCCATCTGATCCTCAACTTGCTACTCTCACTCTCATTCGCATCTTAGCATCGGCACTCTAAGTAACGCACCAACCTGTCATCCACACTTCAGTACTCAAATAGAGCAGATCGAAAAGAAGATAATTCAAAAGAACAAAGTCTACGACACTCCGCCAAACCCGGCCACACACAAGAACCAGAAAGTCCGAAAAGCAGGACAGATGTCGCCCCCCAGCACCTCGGAAATCGTGGGCCTCGTCGAGGCCCTCGAGCGCCTCGCCAAACCCACCAAACGCGAGCCCGACGCGGATCTCTGCGACAACTGGAGCGAGACGGCCAAGGCCGGGGGCAAGGCCGGGACCGAGGCGGACCTCTTCGACGAAGCCTGGGGAGAGGCGATTCACGCCGGGTGCGAGGCCGTCTTCCCGGCCCTCAAAGCCGGCACGCTCACGGCCAAGGACCTGAAGGCGCACTGGAGGCAGCTCGACCAGATCTACATCGAACTGTCCTACCGCCACGCCGTCCTGCACCTGGCGCTCACGAACGCCGCCTTCAGCCTCGCGACGCACCTGCGCTGCAGCCTCGACCTGTCGACGAAGGAGGGGGAGATGGCGCTGCTGATGAGCGAGGAGGATCGGCGGGCCTGGAGGGAGGAGACGTGCAGGTTCGTGGTCGACGAGCTCGAGGCGTTGCTGCGCCGCCAGGATCCCGGCGTCGGGGAAGAAGAGGTGCGTCGATACCGAGAGAAGAAGAAGGAGATGTTCGCGGCGTGGATGAGGCTGGACGCGTGGCAGGCGCGGATCGGCGAGGAGCAGCGACGGCTCGACGAGGAGCGGGCCGTTTGGGAGAAGACGGTTGTGGAGTCGATCGAGGAGGAGCAGCGGGCCTTGGGCATGGAGGTGGCAGCAAAGCCTGTGGTGATGTCGCCGGCGGAGATGATCTACCAGCTCGGCAAGGCGCTGGTGGAAGAGGTGCCGCCCGTGCCGATCTTTGACGGGGAGCCGATGGAGTTGGACGAGGAGGAGAAGAATGACAAGAAGGAGGAGGAGCAGAAGAAGGGCACAAAGGAGGAAAAGAAGGACGAACAGAAAAAGCAAGAAAAGGAGGGAAAGAAGAAGGAAGAAGAAGAAAAGAAAGAAGAGGAGAAGAAGGAAGAAAAGAAGGAGGAGGGAAAGAAGGAAGAAGAGAAGAAGGAGGAAAAAAAGAAGGAGGAAGAGAAAAAGGAGGAGGAAGAGCAAGAGAAAACAGAGGAGGACAACAAGAGTGAAGACAAGGAAAAGAAGGATGAGAACGAGGAAAACACAGAGGTGGAGGAGGAAGAGAAAAGGAAGGACGAGGAGGAGAGAGATGGCGAGCAGAAGGATGAGCCTATGAGGACTACGAGAGGCTGGATAATGTTGAGCTTGCGGTGCAGAGGGCCGGGGACTTCTCGGCCGTGGGACGAACGGCGCTGTTCGCCTTGAAGGTGGCTCTGCTCTGCCAGGTGTTCAGTCCGTCGAAGAGCCCCGGCGGGCCCGGCCACTCTCAGTTTTGAGTTTTCGTCGAGGATGACGAGTGGGCTTCTTGAGGTCAAAACTGTGTTTCTTACGGGTACGTTGTAGGCAACGATTCAACTATCATGTTTCCCACAGTTGAACCTGGTTGACACGATATCAACACTGGCCCAGAAGTCACGGATCTATACTGTTGGTACACATGCTTGATCGCAACGATAATCATGAGAGGAAGCCTTGAACAACGGTTTCTCCTTCCCCTCTGCCAAACCGAGCATCCCCATAGGTTCCCTGGTGCTGCAGCCGAGAGGCCCGGAGTTACCGCCGAGGTAGCACAGAGAGCTTGTCGCCAACATGGGATCGCCAAAGTCATCATTTATCAACAACTAGTTGCTGCGGTAGGATAGGGGATGCTATTATTGTCTCTGATTTCGCGACAGGGCTCCTGGGTACAAGTAGTTTTGGTAGCGACCTAGCCACGATCTATCTATCCTGATCCCTCCAGCTTCAGTGCCCGTCATTGCGATCAGTGAGGGAATCTGGAAGGTCCATCAGGGTTTGCCCCACTCAAGAAAAGATCTGAACTGAGGGGTCTTCAGAATCTCGCAAGCCTCTTTATGTCCCTTTTCGAGCCAGCCAACTTTATGGCAGTCCTGCCGGGAAGCTTCGTCAGTATCGTGTGCAAGGGGGGAGGGCGTTTCCTCGACAGGGAGGAAAGATTCATACCATGTCGCAGTAGTGGTAAAAACGGCATTCCCCGCACATAAAAACCATTTCCCTCTGCTTGCCGCAGGCATGGCAATTTTTGAAAGTGCTCAGGGACGAGGTGCGCGCTCGAAAGTCGTTGAGGACAGAGAGGAAGTCGACCAGGCTGGCTGGGAAGACCTGAACACAAGAAAGCAATTACCATCGGGGTCGCCAGGTCGAATGTTTCGACCGCCCCGCTACGGGGAGTATGCAACAGGTGAAAAGGACGACAGCAGATGTTGACTCACCTTGTAATTGGCGTTTTCCGAAACATAAATCCCGTCGTCCCTGTCACTGTTGGTCAAGGAGTTCATGTCCTCGTAATTGAGCAACGCGATGGTCCGGCCGGCCTTGAACTGGGACGGGTCATTGCGGATCCCGGGAGTCATGATGGACATGTGGAAACTGGTGCCACCTAGGTCATGGACCTTGAGACGCACGAAGTCTTGGTAGGTGTAACTGTCAATCTCCGCGATCAGACAGTACGGCTTCGGCGACGGAGGAGCACCTGGTGCCGCGAACCCGTTCAAATTGGGAAAGTTGCGCAGGAAGTCGGCGTATTGAGACATTGTGACGGTGGTGTTGTTGCGAGGGGTGTAGAAGGCAGGCAGAGACTGTTGAGAGAGTGGTCTTAAATACACCATGAACATTCCAACAGAGCGTGTGGTTGGGAGCAGAGGTATGGAAAGGAAGACACTACGTAAGTGTTCGGGAAGAGATATCATTGCCGCGTCCAAAACACAGCAACACAGTTTGGTTAGACAAACTCACATCTGCGTTCGCCGACTGAGTCTGCAATCCCTGGCCCTCCCAAGAGTTTGCATGGGATGACTATCATGAAGGAACGGACAGGAAATGGCTGGAACCTTCTGGCTTGAAAAGATTATGTAGGTAGCATACCATTCATGAAGTTGGTATGACTGCAGCAAACATAGGGAAGCTAAGTGGTTGTGGTAGCCACAGGCGAGAAACACGCTGAGGTAACTAAACAACATGATACTGACAAATGTATTTGTACAGGTTAGAAGACAGTATGTACATGAATCCTCCACTTCCACCAGGCAAGCTTCACTTGCTCTTGCATGACAAACCCAATCTCGCATGGACAGAATCGGTGTCTAGTAAACAGGCACCTTGAATGCATCAAACGCGTACTTCCACGAGTCGATGGACGGCTGGTCATGCACGCACTCAAGCTTCGCCCCCTCGTCAGACCACAGCGGACGCAGCGGCCACCGGCAGAGGCTATCGATCTCCCCCGTGTTGTTGAGCACGTCTGGCGCGGCGCCCTTCTCAACCCAGTCGATGACTGTCTGCAGCGTCGTCTGCGGCCATCCGCCGCCGGGCTGGTGCGAGTTGACGCCGCAGTGCGCGCCTCCAGGTACGAGGAACAGGCGGTAGAACTCGTCCATCGAGGATGAGCTCTCGTCGGCGGCCGCTCCGGGGAACATGACGTCCCGGACGGACTCGTAGTATCGCACCGACGACGCGGCGGGGATGGAATCGTCCTGCTCGCCGTGGACGTGCAGCACCTTCCCACCAGCGGCCTGGAAAGCGCTCAGATCCGGGTAGGTAGTTTGAAGCGAGTCGGCGTACCGGTTCATTCCCTCCAGCATCCAGTCGCGCAGGGTGTCGTAGGTGACGCCCTCCAGGGACTCGAGCGTGCTGGTTTCGCGGAGCTCAAGGTAGCGAGCAACCCATTCGCCGCCGAGGCCGGAGATGCTCAGTCCCCAGGTGCCTGCGGTCTCGTCGAACTTTGTGCTGGCATCAGTGAAGGCGGAGCCTGGCTGGTAGTTGAGGTAGACGCGTTTGCCGCCGGAGTCGTGAAGGCCGTCATAGTACGCGGCAACGAGAGCGGCGCCTTCAGCGGTGACGGTGCCGTTTTGCGCCGGGGTTGCGCTCCTCGGGGGACCTTGGCGGCGGGCGAGGCCTTCGAAGCCGCCTTGTCCGCTGCTACCAGTAGTGGCTTCACATGAGTAGGGCTGGCCGATGGTGGTGTTGAGGTCGAAGTTGAGCTTGCACAGATCAGAACGGGCAATGACACCGTCGGTCCTACCGTCAAGGGGGTCGCATGCGGCAATAGTCAAGTTGAGGATCTTGTCCAGCTCGCAGGAAGGCGGGAAGTAGCCGCGGGTCTGCTCCATGACATTCGGGACCAGATGGTTCACTTGCTGTTGGCCGTAACGGAAGGCAGGGGCACCGGTGACGGCGCCGTCAAACTGGTCGCCGAAGCGTTGGACCTGGCTCCAGCCCTCACGGCCGCCCTCGGAACAACCCTGGTAGTACGAGTAGATCTTCTGGTCAGCGGCAACGCGATAGAAGTTGCGCGTGAACTGCTTCCCCAGAATGGCCAGCTCGTTGTGCGCCTGGTAGCCAAACATGTAAACGGACTGCCAGTTGACGGTGCCGTTCGCCGCGAGGAAGACGGCGTCCCACTGGGTGTCGAAGGAGCCGAAGCCGCCGTCGGTGATGCCGGAGACAGCGCCGACGATGATGCCCGTGGGGATGTACTGGCTCTGGGAGTTGATGGCAAGGCCGCCGCCGCCAGTCGAGACGTAGCGGTTCTGGAAGGCATCCGGGGCTGGGACCCAATATGTCACGTGGACCACGTCGTTGGGGAGACCATCGTGAGAGTAGGCGAAGGTGACGTTGCAGTAGTCGATCGTGCTGGTTGGGTACCACTCTGAGGTGAAGGAGGTGTTCGTGACGACTGTCGTTTGTACGGAGGAAGAGTCGATGGTGATCCCGGGAATGGTACCGGCTCCGGGAAGGGCTTCTTGGGCATGGGTAGTTGTGCAGACGTCTTCAAGTGTTGCAGCATGGACAAGAATAGGGGCTGCGGCCGCCAAGAGGGCCCACAAAGAGGAAGGCATGTCGATGATGTCTTGTGTAGGCAGTTGACGGGCTACCTGAAGAGTGCCTGGAAAGATGAAACCGGAGTGAAGATCAGCTCTCAAGGGTTCGTAGAAGGGGGACGTCGAGATATAAACAAGTTCTTCTCTGGTCACAACCTCCGGGGTGTCGGAAAGACCGTCATCGTCGTCGTGTCTCTTCATTTCGTTTGCCCCTGACATCTTGTCAGTTTGATAATCGAATGAGGTGCATTACGACGTTGCCTCAGCTCAGTCGGCCTCGGGAGGCGAAGTCGGCAGGTGCGATGCGGGCCGGAAGCGTGGCGCGGCGATGGACCGGGCTTAGTACTCCTCGGACTAGCCCCACTGCGGGGCTGAGATCCCGGCGACGCGGTAGTTAATTTAGCGCAGTCGGACTAGCCCCGCCGCCGCCGGAATCGGCCGGGCTTGTGCGATCAGAGAAGTGAACTGAGGTGTCATTCGGCCCAGCTTAAGAGGCTCTGCATTTGCAAATCGTCATTTTTACTCGGTTTAGAGTAAGTTATTTTCGAGTCAGGCTTCGGCCGAGCACTCGGAGTTGTCATCGGCAGCCCTGGTCTAGAGTGATGGCACGGGTGAGATTGCGTTCTGGTTCTCTCAAGTTTCTTGCTTCGGAGCGTTTGGTCTTCCTTCCGCGTTGAATTAGAATTAAATCAATATGGAGCTCTTGGCGGGGTCGTTAATATAGGGCTTCACACACCCGAACATGCAAGTCATGCAAGTCATGCAAGTCATGCAAGTCATGCAAGCCAAGCTTTTGAATCGTCAACAGCGATGCTTCTAGAAGCGCGAAAGAAATGGGAATCTCTGATTTGCGGATACACTATTTACCTATGAAGCTTTTGAACATCGCATGCACGGGACGGTGGGTGATAGTACCTGCCCCGGTTTCCGGTCCAGGAGATACTCCGTTTGGGACTTAATGTTCCCGTTCTCATCTTTCTTCAGAAAGTGTGCCGTCCGCCGGTACGTCGTCGTACCGTCCTCGTTCTTGATGACATCTAGCTCGTGCTCTATCGGCGCTCCCACGAGCCTCTTCTCCTCCGGCGGGAAGGACACCTTGGCCATCGCGACGGGGTCTTTCTCCAATGTCCCATCGTCCAACGAGACGCCGTGCTCGATCTCAGCCCCCCTTCGGCCGACTCGGTAAAGCGTTCCGACGTCCAGGAGACCCTCCTTGGGCGCCGGAAGCGTTGCCATCAACTCCAACGCCTCCAACCTGGTCTGCAGATCTCGGCACTTTATCGATACGAAGCCCATCATCGACAGGAACCCCTGCTCGAACTGAAAGCTTGCCCGCGGCCGGCCGTCTTCCTCTGGTATTTTCGCTTTCAGCTCCGCCGCACGCTTCGCCAGCCGCACGATGTTGCGGTAGTTCTCCGTCCACTCATCGAAGCGCATCTCCCCTTCCCCGTCGATCGTCGCCACCTGTATCCGCGCCATCTCCGTCTTGATCCGCATCCCGCAGATGGCGATCTTCTTCGCCGGCTCCCCCGGCGGTATCCTCGCGTCCAGCTCGCACACCTTGGCCGTGAACTCCTGCAGCCGCGTCTCGAGCGGCTCCCGCCCCGTCTGGTCACCCCCGGCCACGAGCTCGATTGCTTGCAGCGTCAGACCGTCGATCGCGAGCTGTGCCTCCTGGACGCTGCTGAACTGCGGCGGCATCGCGGCCTCGTAGCCAACCAGCCCCGGGACCAGCGCGTCGTCAGCCGGCTTCATTCCTAGGAAGAAGGAGATGAAGCTCAGCCGCCGGAAGATCGGCAGCAGGTGCTCGCGGGCCCAGGACGAGCATCCGACCCTGTTCAGGATGAGGATACCGTGGCGGCAGTGCCGCAGGGCGGCCTCGACGTCGCCCTGGAGGTACTCGATGCAGACGAAGAGCACGCAGGCGAGCAGGACGAGCTGCTCGTCGCGCGCCTCCTTGACGCGCTCGATGGCGGCGCCGTAGTGGCCGATGGCGAAGGCGTTGCCGCGTTTCTGTCGGGTGACGCGGGCGCCGCCGTCAAAGTCCTCGTAGAGAGCGCTGATGGCGAGCACGGCGTGGCGGACGGCGGGCTCGAAGTGGCTGAACTGGACGACGAGGTGCGTCCAGAAGAAGGGGTCGGTCGTCGGGCCGGAGAGGGCGGGGCCGGCGACGCGGGCGAAGAACTGGAACGTCCGGCCCTCGCGCTGGTCGTGCGCCGTGAGCTGCTGCGGGCGGTACCAGGCGAGGGCGTTTTCGGGGGCTGGCTCGTAGCCGCCGCACTGTCGGCCGGAGGATGTGCAGCGGATGCACTTTGGCTTGGCCTCGTCGCACTTCACTTTACGGGTTCTGTGTGGAGAGGAGGAACTGCGTTAGTTTCCGAGTGCATGTTGGCCGGGAGGACGGAGGAGTTCAAGATGTGAGATGTGAGCTGGCTAGACTCTTGGAAACCCACTTGCAAGTCCGACAGCCAGTCTTGACCTTCGGACTGCCCTTTCGGGGCGGCATGTCTGTAGAAGATGGGATGAGATTGAAGCCTGTCTGGTCGTTGTCAAGACTCTTCAATGTGGGGCGAAACCGAGGTGTTCGATGAGAGAGCTATTGTATGGCGTAGTGACAATATTGATTGGGTCACTTTTACCCCTTTCGCCTGCTAATCCAGACTTAAGGAAACAAGGATGAAGGTCGATTAGAGCACTTGACGAACAATCGTAGGATCTGCCAAGACTGAATAACGAATGTGTCAGATGAGGGGCTGAGGCGAGCGAGCGAGGGTGATGAGCGAGTCCAAAGAGCGGTGGGAAAGAAAGAAACCTTCGAAAGTCCTGCCGCGTGGAAAGGGATGGCAGTCTCTTTCTTATGGGGCAATTGCGAGCCTCTCAGCCAGTGAGACGCGTAAGGCCTGTTGAAAGGGGTGGCCGTAAGCCGGGACCAGGTAAACGATCTTGCAGGGACCAAATGTTGATCCTTGTCGTAACACCGAAGGACCGAAACCGAGTTGGGAGAGTTGAGTGGCGGAGGCGGCGATGGTATACCATTAGAGGGGAGACCCGGTTTAAGGTTTGCCCTACAGAGATGGGCCCGAGCTCCCGGGTTGCCGGGATGTGGGTGGCGGGGATCCCGAGCCCTAGGAACCCGTCCGGATCGTCCTAGTGAACTCTTGTTTCCCCAGATCAGAACAAGGCATGGGTTAAAGTAAAAATCGGTTACAGTTTACACTTTGTTTTGTCATTTCGCTTATCGCCCTTGGCATTTCGGGTCTCCATGAGTTGTACAATATGATTGAGCAAAGAGTTGTCTACAAGCTACCTCTGACCAACTCCTCGAGAAGCTTAACTCTCCATCCTTCAGTCTATTCTACCAGAACACACGCGAGAAGTTACAACAACAAATCAGAATACAAGCTTCAACTCCAAAGTAAAGGTGGAGACCTCCGCACCAGACTCTTTCAAAGTCTTCAACTGGTCTTTGACATCCGCATTCTCCAGCGCATCTTGAAGAGTCTATTCAAACACTTCGGTCAGCCACGCAACCATGCCATGCCTCGCGGTCTGCTTAAGCAAACTGTTTCAACGTACCTCGAGAGACTTCCACCCGCTAATACCAGCAAACTGGCCCTCAACGTTCTGTCGCCCATCACCACTATGAAACGTGACGTCGGCACCGGCAACGCCGGCAAACGCGGCAGTGACACCGCCCCACGCTTCTCTCGCCGCCTCTACTTGGGCCCTGTCACCCACTGCCTTGACGACAAAGAGGTGCGAGGCACCCTTGACGGTATTCTGCGGGATCACGTTGGGAGCCACCTCGAAGAACTGGAGAACGGTGGGGCCGCTTGACGTCTCGGCCATGGTGGTCTTGAACTGGGCGAAGCCGGGAGTTTTGATAAAGGCTTCGATCTTATCCAAGCTTTCCCAGGCTATAATCGAGAAATATGTCAGCTACCTGCTGCCGCAAGTTGTCGTCACACACTAAGAACGTACTGATGACGGCCATGTAGCCGGAGTGACTTTCGGCATCACTGGGACTGCTTTCGAGGACACGGGCCAATGATGTAGTGATTGGCCCGCCTGGGACGTGAAAGGTAGGTCGCATCGCATCGGGCAGCTCGTCAAAGAATCCCGTCTCGGCCTCCTTGGTGGGCTTCAGGGCAGGAAAAACGAGTTCGGTGATGGCCATTGCGGTGAGGTTCCGAAGATTTGGAAGTTTCTAGTTGGTAAAAAGATGCGAATCGAGGAGTTACTCAGTCAAAGAATTGGTAGTGAAATGGGTGTCTGTCGAAGTTCTGACATGTTGTTATCTAGGGGGAGAGTGATCCGGTCTTTATAGCTGGTAACTGGACCATCATCAACCGAATCATTGTGTATGACGATTTTTGACTCTGTTCCGACATGGATTTGTCAGTTTTCGTCAACGGAGCAGACCGGGACTGTCGTAAGCCTTTGCGGAGGAGGGTAAGACGAACAGCAGGCCCGCGTGCGGAGGTGCGGACTGAAGTGGGGCCGTGTAACCTGTCGCCGCCAACTGCTGCGGTACCGAAGTACATCTACCTACCGAAGTACCTATTTACCTACTTCCAGGGCTTAACGTTCCGAGTCTTGCACCATGGGAACAGTTTTTCGATTATTCATAAAACATCTTCGATTATTTGTGCGTGATTCTGTTCTGTGGTTCAAACTGAGCGGCTTCGCACGGCGTCCACGCCTTTGCACGCAGCTACAATCAAGTCCCGAAACCTCCCGTCGTCGCCTGTCACTTCCGGAGCCAACCCTCTATCCCACTCAGCCACGTAGTCCGGGTACATCAGCTTCTTTGAACCGGATAGACTGGGCGGCACGACGATGGCGAAAAGGTCCTCCCAGACAGGGCAGTTCCTATAGGCGAGAACCGAGTGAACGGCGCGGATTTCGTATGAGATGAGGATGGTGCGGTATGCGGACTCCAAAACTTCGTGGTCAACCGCCGGTGGTGTTGGGCCGATGGAGGGGTTGTTGGAATGTGCCGGCAATGTCTGCTGCAGAAGCTGGACCTGGAGCTGTAGTTCCCTCGTCCATGATGCGAGAAGCGCTTCTTGGGCTTTCGCTTTGGCTACGTCCCGGGTCTTGTTGCTGAAAAGCCGGATGATTTGATACAGTATGAGGGCCTGTAGTCTCGCGACGCTCCTTCCCACGGTTATCTCCAGACTCGTATGCTGGTTCATGATGCTATACTCGGCCGCCGTCGACGACTCGACGAGCTCCTGAAGTCCGCGGTCAAGCATTTGGTCAAACAGCGCCCTCTGCGTTCCTCCCAGGGTTTCGTGGGCGGCGCAGATGCCGAGAGCTTTGGCGAGCACCGGGGCAAGATCGGCAGTGGCGGAAGTTCTTCGCATCATGGGCGAAGAGCCGGTTCTTGCGTAGAGGGAGACGTATGATAGCATCTCGTTGGCACAGAACCTCCACGTGTCGACCTCTTCGGCCCTGCTCCAGGGCCCGAGGTATGATATGGCGAGCGCATTAACAGGGCTTGAAGCTGTGTTCGTGTCGCACGCCGACTGCCGCATCCGGACTCGCTGTTTCTTCGCTCTCCTGCGGACTAGTGCAAGGGGCTGTTCGGCAACATGGTCTACGGGAACTCCGAACGATCGGCCGCGGGGTTCAGGTTGTGAGAAGCTGCAAAGATCCGCAAGCCAGTCGACGCCGATGTCGAGCCCAACTCCCAAAGCAAGGTCGGCACCCGCTCTTTCTTCCAGGCCGCCAACACTCATGAAGTCGGCGTAAGCAACGGTGCCTCCCGGGGCCACATCATCCGGACCTGTCGATAATGTCCGAGGCGGTTGCTCTACGGGCTTTGGTGCCCCTGTCGGCGGGTATGGGTACCGACAGTCGAGGGACTGCTTCGAGCATCGTTGGCATGCGGGCAGTGCTCGGTCACAGCGTCTCTTGGCCGCGACGCAGGACAAGCAGGATGTTTTGCGGAGCGACATGCGGGCAAAGGTGGGTTTGGTTTTCGGGAAAATGAGGATGACGATTTGCCGTACTAACGGTAATGGACAAGGGGATGATGGATGTTCTTGCTGACATGCTGACAAACCCATGGTCCTCCTTATCCTAGTCGGTGCGACGGAGATTGAATCCACATTTGTCCGCAACTAGGTACATGTGATCCCGGTCTATTGACGGTCTCTCTTGACTTAGAAGCGAGTTTCTGGCAGCGGGTAGTCATGCCGAACTTTGCGCTCATTCCGAGTCACTTTCGCCTTATTTCGAGGATTTTGAGTTATCTGTATTTCTTCTAGATGCGCTGAGGAATGATAAATGTGTTGTCGAGTACAGACCCTCTACGCCAATCTGTTCCACTATTCCGTTACTCGGAGTCCTCTTTGGCAGACTCCTTGGTAGACTCTGGCTTTTGAGCATACATAATGCGACTACAAGAATTAGCATCGGTTACAATCCGTAAAGATAATCAGTCAGCGCGACCAGGGATACTCACATGCTCCAGTAGGCGTGCATCTTCTTGTTCCTCAGGTCCTTGCGCACGTTGGCGCACAGGACCTCGACCTCGGGCTTGCTCCAGTCCAGCGCGCGGGTGAGGAGCCCCAGGGACAGCGCCTCGAGGCCGATGTCGAGGTTGACGCACATCCAGCGCCCGATCTCGCTCAGCTTCTCGTCCTTGGACCACGAATTGAGCGGGATGACGAAGTCCTTGTACTCCACGTTGACGAACCCGGCCTCCTCCAGCTCCGACGCCTCCGCGACGAGCCCCTTGAGGGGGCGGCCCATCGTCTCGGCGGCCTCGGCGAGGAGCTCGTGCCAGCGGACCAGGGACGAGTCCTTGGGGAGGGTGTCGTCGTCGCAGCGCACCGGCAGAACGAGCATGGCGGTCTCGAACCAGCCGCCGGGCGCGAGGCCCCTGTGGCGAAAGGTCAGTGGTGCGCGTGGACGGAACGCGTGGCAAGAGAGAGGCTTACTCGTAGATCTTCTTGACCATCTTCGCGGGATTGGCGAAGCAACCTTCCATGGCTCGCGCGTAGATGAAGTCGAACGGCTTATCCCAAGTCCAGTCCTTCTCGAGATCGTCGATCTCGAAGACGCAGTTGGGGGGAACCCTGTATGGTACACGTGGTGTTAAATTGACGAGGTCCTCGATCCTGATTTGGCTTTGCTTCTTACCACGTGGGCTGAATGGGACTCAGGTCGACGCCAATGACCTGGAAAAACTAAGTTGAGCATGCCCATCGCTATAAAGACAGATAGTTGACGAACCTCTGCCGATGGGAAAGCATCCGCTAGTGTTCTGATGAGTTTATGCTACGCGTACGGAGGACACATAGAAGGGAGAACATACCGAAGTTGATCGCCCAGATGCCGGTTCCAGTTCCCATATCAAGGACACGCTTGGCCTTCTCATACTCAGGACACAAGGCGAGCTCGCCATCCAAAGCAATGGACCAGATGTGGTGTTGGAAGTCTGTCGCGGTCAGCAATCCTGGTGCAAAAGGTAGGCGGATGTGCTTGGCCAGCCACCCTCGTACCTAGACGATCGCTCTCTCGCTGCGGCCAGAAAAGTCAGCCTCTGTCGTGTACCCCAACTTCGGGAGAAGGATCTGCAAAGCACCTACCTCGTCATTCGGGTAGCTATACTCTGTACACTTATCAGCGCGTTAATCCAGCATTGAGAAGGGACCTGCATACTCCCGGAGCTCATGGAATGGTACGTGCGTCCGTTTTCGGACTCGTGCTCCAAGAGACTGGATCGCAGCGATGCCACCGAGGATTCCTCCGTCAGCTATTGCCCCGGCGGAGGTCTTGTTAGCGACTCGTTGGGCAATGGTGGTGGTTGAGCGGTGGAGGGAGACGCACGCTGCCGGTCTCAGACGCGCTGTCGTCCGCTTCCGCGACCTTTTTCGAGGCTCGTCAGTTGTTTTTTTCCCCAGTCGAATTCTATCAAGCGGATGCTTCTTACGGTCTGTCCGGGTTGTGTTTGCTGCATCTTGAATATCGAAGCGGGCTTGCTGTGAAGGGGAGCGACCTAGATTCTGGGCGTCGCCACACGTCAGCGTCCGAGGTCTCCCTGGCGAAGGATGATCGCGAGCATCCTTCACGAGCTGTGACCGAACGGAGTCGCAGCGCAAAGAGAGCACTCACCAGATAGAGTTGCAGTGGAATGTGACGTCCAAAACCGATATGCGCAGGAGAGAAACGCTGGGAACCCCTCGCTGTCGAGAGAGGGAGGGGGGGTCATGCGCTTTTCATGATTTGGGTCCAGCCGGCGGGGTCGCCAACGGTCCGCGATCCGCCTGTGGAGCACAACCTCCTCCGGGTGCGTTTACCGAGACAAACTGAAGATTATCGGGGGTTATATCCCAAAGAGAGCATCGGCCCCAGAGTCCAACGGACGCTAAGTCGCCCCCTAGTTGGCGGTGTTGGAGCATGGAGCTCCCGACGGGCGGAGATGATAGGGCAGAGGGTTCTCGTACGAGATAATGCCCGCGTCCGGGTCGAGCTGTCCTGCAGCCGGATTCGACAAAGCCCACCTCGGCGCATGAAACCCCCTGTTGAATCGCCGGGGGGAGTGGGTTGTCCGGGAGAGATGGCTCCTCGCCTCGGTGCTCCAAAAGGTCCGACAGCACGTGCTGGCGGCTGTTCCTTCTTTGTGAACAGGAGCGCGCTGGATTCGGCATTCGAAATTTGATCGAGGAATACGGATACGGTGTGAGGAAATACATTTACCGGTTTGACACACTGAACTTGTGAGCTGGAGTTGATTGATGCGTCCTATGACCTGGTGCATCAGGGAGGTTACATGTGGCTTTGCTGTAGGGCGACTATGACTTTGAACGGAATATAGCACTCAGTACTGTTATCACTTCTGACTTGCTATAGGTGAACAAGGCCTTGTAGAACGGCTGATTTTCTGCTTGCTTTTGACGGTTGAGATCTGGCACCGAGATTCGCAACTCTCCAGTCGTTGGTGGACGATCTGTGGGGTGCTAAACAACAACCAACAGGGCTCGCATCAACCCCTGACACAACAGGTTTACTGCGCCAACAAACGAGGCGGAGCACCAAAACAAGCCCTCTTTGATTTTCTGCGTTGAACACCATCCGTCTCAGTTCCACGCACAACCACACAGGCAGCCTTCGTCACTTCTACCAACCCCCAAACATCGTCAACCCGTTGAAGATGTCCGATCCTCCAGCCCGGCGAAAATCAACAGGCGGCCTGCCACCAGTGCGAATCCTGACGCGGCTCGTGGTCGAAGACGCGCCGAGCCACGACGGCACGCCCTGCGTGACCGCCTGGGAGCACACGGAGATGGCCGCCGTGCCCGCGGGTTGGTCGCGGTCCGACTTTCCCGAGAAGGGCAAGCGGCCGCAGTGGGCTCTCCAGTTCTACGACACGACCCCTGGAGCCGACGACCCAGACCGCCTCCGGGCGCTGGCCGCTAAGCTGTTCAACGACACGCGCGAGGACCGCGAGGCCGGGGGCCGCGCGGAGCCTGACCGGATCGACGTCTGGGGTCTGCCGCTTGCCGATGGCACGCTAGCCGCGGAGCGGGTGGCTAGGTGTAGGGCGCATGCCGAGGAGGCGATGGAGTTTCGGAACGGTGGGCGAGTGAAGGGGTTTCGGATTCCCGAGTTCGGGACGTACATCGACTGGCGGCGGGCTATTGTCATCGTCGACCGGGCCGAGGCGCTCTGGGACGACGGCGAGGGCGGGTTTCTGGAAGTGTACTGGGACGTTCATCCTGGGTATCTCAGGCATATGAGGCTGGTATACGGAGAGAGCTATGTAGCGCCGGAGCACAGGGCGCTCCGGGAAACGTGGGAGCGGCTTGGAGGCGTTCTGTGCGACTGGAGGTGTGCGCTGAGCTTATCTGACAACGAAGAGCCGTCTGAGGAGGAGACTGGGTCAGAGGCTGGGGATGGTCTTGTGGAAGAGAGCATGAGCTTCTCTCTTAAGTAAAGGTATATGATGCGAGGGCCTGGGCCTAGGAATTTGGTATTACAATCTAGTCTTGCCGCTTCTGCTTTCAGCCGAGTACTCAACTCAGTGTTGACCACACTATGTTCAGCTCACATGTCGTTATGGACTTTAACAATCCGCAGAATGGTGCGAGACCCTCCCATCTCACAAAACACAGCCGCTTTGATTATACATTAATATGCTGACGTGGTATATGTACCGCATAGTTGCCGGAAGACAACGTCGTGGGAAACCCGATGAACTCCAAGCCCGAAAACATCATCACCGCATCATGGACTCTGTGGTTACTGAGCGCGCAACGGGGGAGCTCGACGCCCAGGTCACGAACTCGGCCATCCACAACCAGCAGCACACGATGGGCACCAGGGCGATCAGCACCCACCACAGCTCGACGGTCAGCCGGCGCCGCAGCCAGCGCTGGCACCTCGCCCCGAGCTTCCTCCGGTGAGAGCAGACCGTCGTCCCGTACACCAGGCAGCCCAGGCCCGGCCGCGACTCGCACTCCATGTGCTCTCTCCGTCTCTGCATGAGTAATCTGCGGGATGTTAGCTTCGCCGCCCTGTAGCATGATCCTGGGATTTGACTTACGGAACGCTTCCCCTGCAGAAGCGCAGATCGCTGCCGAGGTCACAGCGCTTGTCGTTGGGGCACTCTAGGTGCAGCATTCGGCGCTCCATGAGCCATTCGACCTTGAGCCGCACGCCCGTGTCGACGAGGTAGTAGAAGTAGCTGCTGGCGTGCTTCAGGGATAGGGCGTCGGGGTAGATGAGCTGGCGCGAGATGAGGAGGTGGATCTCGGGCGGGAGGTCGGTGAACGTTGCGTACCCCGCGGCGGAGGCGGATGAGGAGGCCTCTTGCCGGGAAACGACGGCATCTGCGGGTCCCGGAGTGGGTCGTCGGAGGGCGGCGACGTTCTCCATTGTCGGGGATGACGGCGGAGGTGTCAGCGGGGGCGGTAGCGGCACGGCACTGCAACGGGCGGTTTACGGAGTGAGGTGGGTGCCGGTCGGATGTTTTGCGCGAATGAGAAGGGAGAAGATGGAAAGAGAACAAAGTAGAAGGCCACTCCTGATCGCCCAGCCAGCGAAGACGTTGCGGGTAGATATGTGACCCCCGAAATGCTGCTGCCTCGAACGGATGTTTTTGGGACAAGTCACAACTTTGGCGGTGGCGGCGCGCGTGGGCAGCTGGAAGGGGGGGGGGGGGGGGGGGGGGGGCGCAGGGACCTCCGCCTTATGCGCCTAGCGCGTCAGGATACGAAGTTTCGTTTCCACTGACTTAACCGGCTTGTAGACACCATGGACGAGGTACCTAGATCCTCCTGCTATTCAGTAGAGCGTCGAAAGGTACCGCTTGTGGAGGCGATGTGTCACCGCGTGTCAGCCCAGGCAGACGCCTAATGTGGCTGGTTTCAGGAACCGCTGTGCCGCGTGCGAGGAAGTGGAGGGGCCAGCGGCGTTTAACGTCCAGTCCGGTGGCCCGGCCAACAGGCAACATTCTCGCTTGTGGTGGTGGAGGCCAGGCTGCGTTGAAAACGTTGAGCCGATTGACTGGGCTCGGTGGCTTTGAGGACAACACGTGGCAGCTTTGATGGTTGCGTGTCGTTCAGGCACGAAGTGTAACGGATTGGATGGATTGGATCTTGTCGACGATTGAGTTGCACTGCGGACAGAGTGTACGGATAAGCCGCTGGCAACGGCCTCTGGGTTGTTCCGGCTGGCGACAGCTGGCATAGTGAAAGACCCCCCGAAGCAGTTGTCGAATTCAATGCCTCTGGCGAGCTGCTAAGTACTCCTCATGATTCCGTGGAGAGAAATTGAAACAAGATGGAAAGTTTGACTTCGGTCAAAAGAGACACTTTGAACTCGAAGAACAGCACAGGAGCCTAAAGACTTGCCGCGGAACAAGAGCGCGGGGAAGTCCCTACCCAGGCGGTCAGGTTGGAACCGCTCTTGCCTACTTAGCTCAATCGAGGCTTGTCGTATATTGTGAGGACGACGTATTGCACTCAACTGAGTTGTTCCTGCTCAATTTGTCTGCTACTCCGGACTCGAATATGATGCCGCATTTTTGATCTACTGAGGCTGGTGGTCCCTGACTCCTTCCCCTTCCGCTTGTCTCCCATTTCAGCGCCAGCAACTGCCGTTGTTAGGTATCAAGGTCCACCTACTTAACCTCACGTCAACTCGAAAAGCAACCAAGACACCAACTCCACCATCAACACAACGAGTTCCAAACTCGATCCTCCCATTCAAACTTATATTCCATGTCGACTTTCTTCACGCAACAACAAAGTCTCACTCTCAGTAACTACTTATCTCTGACATTCCACGCCACCTGGGAGCTACTTCCATTTGCTAGAGCCCTGCAGTATCTCTCTTTCCTACTTGGTTTATCGCACATTGCTCCTACCTACCTCTAGACTCCCGACTGAAGCGGACATCCACTCTCTGTGCAGAATACTCTTCCGCGCATTCCGCTTTTTCAACTCTTCTATACTCCTTCCATCACGAGGAACTGCGTTCGAAACTCTTCAAGCACCCCCGGGTCCAACGGATATTGAACTTTGCGCCTTCATCCAAAGGATCTTGCGTCTTAAACTAGCCGACAAGTCATAACAACAAGAAGCCACCATGGCACCTGCAACTACCGGCTGCGGCCTCAAGACGAACAAGATGAAGCCCAAGACACAGGTCATACGTGAGATTAAAGCCCTCCCCATGTTCCCAGGAAGGTGCTTTCATCCGGCTGCCGGAGCCAGGAAGGGTATTGGCAAGGCCATGGCGCCTTCCGCAAGTAAGACCGCAGCGAAGCCGAAGGGAGCTCAAGGCTCCGGCGGCACTGTCAAGAGAACCCACTCGGAGATGAAGCAAGGAGACAAGGGCGACCTTCCGTCCGGATACACGGGCACAGAGAAGAAGATGAAGATTCAAGACAAAAACGGCATCGTCCGTCAGAAGTCCGTCCCCACATCCGGTGACAGCAAGACCACTTTTGCCGACTCCGCCATCGACGATACGGATGACGACGACAAGCCCTTTAAGTTCCACGGCTTCTGCTTCCACACGCTGGCCGAGTTCGCCGAGTGGAACTTCCGCGCCGACACCAAGAACGCCGTCCTCCCGCCCGCCAAGAAGGCGCGCATCGTCGGCAACCTGAAGCTGCAGGGCGTAGAGCACGCCAACTACTTCGACTGTCTGGCTCCGTCGTCTGGTTTCCTGTCGATCGTCAAGGACTCAGCAAGTGCCTGCAGAGGCGACAAGGCCGTCAAGGAGACGGCGCTGCTCACCTTCATCTTGGTCGATCAGACTAAGATTACCAACGACGACGAACCAAGGAGATGCGGCGCGAAGGCTTGGGTCGAGGCGCAGCGCGACGCAGGGCTTGAGGTTGATGGGCTTATCGAGTGGAAGAACAGCCCTATCTACGCTGGATACCGCCGACTTCTGAAGTACTTTCAGTGCTGCAACATGGGAAAGCGAGCTTTCAAAGCCGAGGAGGCTGTCTCCATCCTGGAGGCCGCTCGACTGGAGGTTCGCAAGAAACAGGGGAAGGGACCAAAGAACGCCAAATAAGCCAAAAATGCAGCCGGAAGCCAAAACGGAGTTTCGGGAGTGGACGAAGAGAAAGCCGCCGAAAGATAGGAGCATGAAGACACGAGTGGCGCTGAGGGAGAGAAGCAGTTCTTCTCTTGTCGAGGAGAGTTCTGGGCTTTTAGATGGTGTTATCGGTTGATTTTTCCGGGCGATAGCCGGATATCTGAGGCGTTGAGTCTCATACAGGACTGGTGACATGGGTTAAACTTCGTCACGAAGAAGCGCCATTTGCTTCAAGATATTCGCATTTTGGTTTCAAGACTTGGGATACGAGGATTTGCACACCATCTGGGATGCAAGATTTTGATATTGCTTCAGCCCAGAGAGGCACAAGACGAATACTTTACATTTTCTACTCGCCCGTCAACTCGCGTGACTATTGTTTATTGACATAAAATGGCGTTTGATACCACTGCAATCTTTGAAGACGTTCCCGGCACCATTCATGACGCATTATCCTGTATCATGGGCTGCAGTGGCCCTAACCTCCCACCCTGGCTTTCAGCTTCACGCATGCTCTCCTCGGCGCGGACGAGGTCTTTCGGGCTCAGCAACTTAAGCCAACCCGAAAAGTACGACCCCAGCCCCGTGACCCTCCCGTGCCCCGGCGGACTGGCCAACCCCATGTCCGCGAGCCTCTGCCTGTCCCAGATCGCGAAGCCCAGCGCCCGATACGGCTCGAAACCGGCGTATTTGATGGGCGAGTGCGCGCCGCGGCTCATGCTGTCCACGATCCAGAGGCCGTCCGTCGGTAGGACTAGCGACGACCGCCGGAGCGCGTCGGAGTACGGCATCCGTAGCGTCGAGGGGGGGTTATCCTCGGGCGGCCAAGTCGCGCGCGGTAATTGATCGGAGTAGCACTTGGTTGGCAGGACTGGGGAGTCCCGGAGGAACTCGATTGCTGTCATAACTTCGTGGTACGCCGCTTTCAAGTTGCTTGTGCTGCTGTCGTAGAAGCTCTCAGCTTCGAGGCTGGTATCCTCGTCTGCGTCCGCAGCGGATCTGAGGATGCGGCCTTCCCGCGCTGCGAGCTTCAGCTCGTGGATGAGCTGGATCCGCCAGAAGGCCCGCATGACGCGCTGCTCCTCCACCCAGGACGGCGTGGTGCCCATCGTAGAAGACTCCCCCGCCTTCCCATCAAGTCTCGCGGCGGTCACGCGTTCGAGGTAGTGCTCGATGCAAGCCCTCCCCAAGCATCGAATCCTCCCCGCGACGACGAGCATCGCCCGCAGGACCTCGATTGACGGCCTCTTTGAGGGATCCATCGTGGGGAAGTCGTAGCCGAGAACGCCGCCCTTGCCCAGTACGATACCCGCCTCGCGGTCCTTGATCTTGCGCGTCACGTCGCCCAGCCTGGTCTTCCGGAAGGCACCCGCGCGCAGGAGCAGGAGGAAGCGGATGATCTCCTGCGTCTGCGAGGGCACGACGCCGTCCGAGACGGCGGGCCAGAAGATCTCCTCGCTGTACCGGGCGAAGACGCGGTATGATGCCGGCGAGGAGATGAGCAGGCCCCAGAGGCAGTGGACGTCGAGGATGCTGGCGAGGATCTGGAGGAGGACCTCCGTTGGGAGGTTCTCGAACTGCGATGTTGCCTCCATGCTGCGCTTTGAGTGCCCTTTCGTCGATCTGCTTGCTCGGATTTGATGGGGTGAGACGCGGCAATGATGTTGTTCCTGGATAGTTAGGTAGTTTCTATGATGTAGTTCAATAAGACGGTGTTGGCGGAGAGGGCCGCACATCGACCCCGCACTCGTCTCCGTACGGCGGTACACAGAGTTCGAGTCGGTTGCCGGCAAAGGCAAGGTTCCCCGTGCCGGTAGAGCGTCGATCCATGTCGAATCTTGACGTCAAACATTCTTAAAGCCTATCCCATCGACCATGACCGGAAAATGACTCCCCCGAAGCCGTCTTCGCTGCGTGAGTCGTTTCGTTGTCAAATCGACATGGAAGACAAGTTGCGGCAACAGACCAACTCCATAGTCCACAGCGAAGATACTTTTGGGAAATATTGCCAGCTTCAATAACAGCTTTTCCCTAAATGTAGTTACTCCAGCTAATTGGAGACTGCGCAATTATTGCGAACCTGCTTGCCTAGTCTATTGCAAAGACGTTTGCCATTGGGGCCTTGTTGACTATCAGGCCCTTCCTTTGAGTTTTGCTATTGGGGCGACCCCCTTTGGCTTTCTAGGCGACCCTTCATTATCAGAATAATTAGTTCTCTATAACACTCTAAGTACTACTCTATATAGTGCTATATATAGTACTTTAGGAAAGGTAACCACTTTAGCTTTAGTAACGGCCTTAGTAATATTAATAGCTTCAATTAATCGTATTAGCTTTAATTAATAGTAATAGCGATAGTAATAGCGACAGCGACGGCGAGGGACGGCGACGGCGAGGGACAGAGACGGCGAGGGACAGAGACGGCGAGGGACAGCGACGGCGACGATGATAGCGACGGCTCGGGGGTCGCCCGGATAGCAAAACTCCTTCCTTTTGAATACTCAATGGCATAACGCATGAGATGAATGCCGACCAAAATAGTGTCTCGGCCGGCACATTTAGTTCAACCAAATATATGTAATATACCATTCATGAATATCTATGTACTCTCAAAAATGACTGTGTTAGAAGAAGAGTTTGATACTTTTCCACGGCGTTCCGTGTTCGTGCTGGATCAGGCCTGATCTGCCTAGCTCAATCCTGCCTGAATACCTAGTAGGTAGAGCCGACGGGGCCGAACTTGATGTTGGAGAAGGTAACCTGAGTCTCGTCAGTCCCGAATGCTCTTCGCGAATCATCCAATAATCCCGAAGTTACCTTGGCGTTCTTGGCCGTCTGGCGAACGTCATCGGGCTTGCCGGAGTCGCGCGGGCACGAGCCGCGGGCGACGCCGGGCTCCGACTCGTCACGGTCGAGCGGGTAGGCCGAGTCGAGCCAGAGCATGTTGGCGAAGGCGTCGTCCCACAGGGACATGACGAGGACCATGGGCTTGGACAGGGCGTCGGCCATCCGCGGCAGGCCGCCGACCTCCTGGAACTTGCCGCTGTCGCCGAAGACGTCCTTGACGGCGTCGCAGAACTCGCCCGAGACGGAGTTGAAGCCGGGCACGTGGACGGACTCGGGCATCTCGATCTTGCGGCCGCCCTGGATGAAGTACATGCTGATCTCGTCGAGGTTCGTGCCGGAGCCGTGGAACTGCGTGACGACGGTGAACTTCTTGGACGTGTCGACCGTCATGCCCTTGCCGTAGAAGTCGACGTGGCCGTGGCGGTAGGGGTTGTAGTCGCATCCGTCGGGGTCGCAGTCGCCGTTGTAGCGCTCCTCGGAGTAGGTGCCGCCGCAGTTGATGCCCTCGCAGGAGTGGTACTCGTTCCTCTGGCACGGGTGGGGGGTGAACGCAGTGGAGATGGAGTTGGCCTCTGGAGACGCACAATTAGCATGAGCAAACAAGAGCCGAAAGAAAGGGTGGTGTCTTACCCCAAATGTCCATCTCGGCACAGCACGCGCCGAGCTTGCCAATACCGGTGTTCTCGTCGGAGCCGGTGTTCCAGCCATCAACGTTAGCAATGCCGTTGATGAATTTAAGGTCACGGGCGCACTGCGAGTCGCAGTATCCAGTGCCGTATTTGGCGCCGGCCTTGTTAGTCGGGAACTTCTTCATGCCGCCGTCGGAGTCCATGGAGACGAAGTATAGGGCGCCGTTGAGGCCACAGGCCAGAGACGAGAGTTCGACGTCGAAGGCAAACTCGTTGCCGAGGAGGTTGAACATCTGGTACTTGGACGATGACTCCATCAGGTACATGCGGGAGCCGATGTTGGTGCCGAACTCGTGGGTGGTCGAGAACTTGAGGGTCATTGAGTTGCCGCTGGTGGTGACGCCGTACGTCTTGGAGTAGTCGGCGCCGTCGAGGGCGCAGTTCTCAGCGCACTTCTTGCCGTCGGAGCAGATGGTCTCGTTCCACGAGTTGCCGGTGTAGCAGTTGGTGTATCCGTTCTTGTCGTCTGGGTTTCGTTAGCATAGTCGTCCTCCTCGGATCCTGGGCTCAGCCTCAGCACAACAACGTACGGAGCCAACGCCAGTTGGAGTCGAGGACGACCTCGCCGTTGACGGTGCTGCAACGGCCAGGAGCAGTGCACTTCTGCCAGCTCATCTTTGGGTGGGTCTCGGTCTGCTCCTTGCCGACTTGCTGGGCGTTGGCCATGGCCAGGCCTTGCGCAAGGGCAAGGAGAACGGTGGTGAGCTTGGTGTACATAGTTGTTGGCTTGGAACTTGGATGTTGAGGGAAACCTGGTGGCTCGATGTGGTACAGGATAAAAGACTCGTTTTAGTCGTGCGAGAAAGCTGGACTTTATATCCGTGCGGGAAAGGTATGTTACGCCTTACTGATCTGCTGACCTGCCATGGGCGGCCGCCGATCCGAGGTTGTGGCCTTCAGAGGCTTGCTTTGATCCAATGCAGCTATCATCCGAAGGTTGACAAAACTAGTTAGATCACGGAGGTTGAGAAGATGAGGAAAGAAGAAGAAGAAGTGGCTGATCTTGAGACTTGGCGAGTAGTCGAATGCCATCATCTCAAAGGTATGTTTTTGGTATAGCTTCGGAGAATGGTCAGAACATGAAAGATCCCCAATCTTCCGCCTCAAGAGGCTGTGGCAAATCGGATACCACAGGAACTGAGAGCGCAAGCCGCTGAATTACCCAAACGGAAACATCGGGCCTTTCTCCCCTTGCCGCCGACCCTTCATCCTGCAGATCATATTGCAGGTTCAACTTCTGGGCTTGCGGGGTCGCTTTTCGTGGCGATAGACTCTGGGGCGACGCCGCTAATTGTGCGCAGTTCCGGGAGCAATCCGAGGAGGTCTGTTATATGAATCATCCTTGCTGGTTACTTTTCACGACGGAAATCTTTACCTCACCAGTCTTAAAACGAGTGAAGTCGGGCGTTGACCGACACAGAGAAGGCGGAAGTGATCACCGCGAGCCGATTGTTACGACTTTGAGCGACAGATCCATGGTTCCATGCCGAGGTGTTTAAATCAATCTTCATTTACAATAATATGTTGTCACTAGTTGATTGCTTTGTCCGCGCATCGCTTACCCCAAGGTCGACTGCGAAATAAGCCCGGAGGCGGCTAAAGTTGGCTATATCAGCAACACGATGGGCTTAACACAGCAACTTGAAAAGGCATGGTTACATCCGGTAAGCGACTGTCACCGACGGGATTTAGCCTCATCATCTCTAAACTGCAACCCTCGCTGTGGCACCTGAGTGTACGTTTTGATCGACAGACACAAAACATTGTCCGTTTCCTGACCCGGAGGCCAGCTTCGGGGGATTTTCGAGTGGAGCCTGGAGACTTAGAGATCTCTTGTAAAATGCTTGAACAATGCTTGGCGTGCTTAGTTACCTTAGGTTGACCTCACTGTTCTGGGGTCGTAGTCCCATGGCGCGAGAGAGGAGAGGAACCGGAAGCTGAGGAGACGCCTGTGGCCAAATAGTGACCATCGATATTGCAGCTGTACGCGCTCCATGCCCCCCGAATGATTCTAGTTTATAGCCAGGGGGGATCACACTGTGTAGGAATGTCCGCGGCATCCCACAATTTGTTGCCGATGCAAGCCAGCAAGACATAGATTCACGGCTCGCCACCGGGTTGCCAAGCTAGTCGACCTATCTAGGCCCGGGAATATATGAGTGTTGATGTTGCCACACAAAACCTTGCCGTAAGGTATACGACTTATCCATCCATGACTCTGACTCCCGTGCTTCGGGAGGAGGAATGCCGGTTAATTGATGTCGGGCCATTCGAAGTGCGGAGATCCTCATGAACCCGAACAGTGGGACCGGGCCAGCAAGTATCATGTCCCTCTTGTCTGGTCTGTCTTTCTGCCAGACTCTCTGTTAACTGCCTGCGTAAGGAGAGAGGTACTTGTGCGCTGCGGGGCAAGAATGCGGCATTGCCTGCTTCCGTGACAATGATATTCGTCCCACTCGTTATCAGCATTCCGAAGCAAATCAGCGGAAGGGATGAGTTGAGCGCGAGACAGAAATAGAAGTCGTCAGTCATCACATACGTATGGTTTTTGTATGCTGGTGGACATAGCACACACACCACCACACAGCCAAAAACACAAAAAGAAGATTGCGGCCAGTGTGGATTGAACACACGACCTTCAGATAATATGATTGAAGTTTGACAGGATCGGAATCCACTTCAGTCTGACGCTCTCCCAACTGAGCTATGTCCGCCACGATCTTCGGACAGGCAAGGCAGTCCTGGGTTCTTGACACAGTCTCGTGGGCCGGCCGCAATCTGCCAACCCCACCGGTAGGGCTACGGGCCTGACTCTCCCACGATGGCGTCCACCTACCAACCCTAGCGGGTCCGGGACGCGACCAAATTCGCCGAGCCAAACACAGTCGCTGTGATGTAGCCGATGAATCAACAATTGGTCTGGTGGTGTAGTTGGTTATCACGTCAGTCTAACATCGTGAGAGGATCAGCAATCACATCTCTCAGTTAGTTCCACTGAAGGTCTCCGGTTCAAGTCCGGGCTAGATCAAGCGTTTCATTTTTGCTCCTCGTCGTCCCTGACATGAATCTCCGCACTGATTCATGTCAATTTGCCAATGCAAGTTTAGTTCGAGCTAACGGGGCCGCTTAGCCGGACGGCATAACTTCTCGGCGTCTGGCAGGGTTAAAGTGGGGCTCCGTCGGGCAGTCTCCGACTCAAACTGCCCGGACTCACACGGACTCAGCCGGACTAAGCCGGATTATATACCGGAATCTCGGTGGCACTCGCGGCATTTTATGTTTCCTTACCACCCCGTCGGCGCATTTTGACACAAAGTTCAACATCAAAGTGAAAGTGAGGCGATCGTTGACTACTCTTGCCATCCATGACTCGGCTTATATGTTTCGGTGTTGTGAGAGAGAATCCAATCGAAGATGCCGCGCTCCCCAGATGTAATGCTCGTGACTGTAGAGCTGCAAAGTCTATTCTCATCACTCAATCGCGATTCACGAGACATCGGATCTCGAATAATATTACAACTCGACATGTCCTACCGCTTGTTCAGAGTTTCACCCGAGGGGCTTGGCATACCTCATGTCGTCAACCGAGGACGAGTTCGTGGTCTCCCCTCCAATCTCTGTCTCATGAGTGGTGGGCTGGTATTGCAACTGACATAATATGTGGGCAAAATTCCATAGCTCACCATTTCGGTTCACGGAAGAAAAACGGCTATCAGTGGGCTCCGTACCTACCCGGTCGTGCTGAAGACGTGCGCGCGCACCCTGGGGCGGTCGCTGACTGGATGTGTGACAACTCGAGCTGAGCTGAAGTCGCATCAAGCAACCAAAATAAGCCAAGGGTCTTTTTTTTTCCGCCCGAAGGGCTTGGCTACGGAGAGAGAAGACTCAATAAACATGGGCCTCGCGTAAGGGCAACCATGACTCGTGAGTTCGGCCGAACCCCCCAGACGATTCTGTAGCGACCTATCAAGTCCCGCGCTTTGCCTCATCTAAAGCATGCCTAGGCGTAACGTTTCGACTTCCCGCAAGGTGGGCGGGCACGGGTCACTAGAGTTGATGCTGGTTGGGCAAATCAGACGGCTAGCCCGGGATGATCACTCAACTCCCCGTCTCTTCAAGGTCGACGCGTCGCACGGAGGCATCGCCTACAGAGTTGCGGCGGAGTAGGGGGCGTGGGAAGTTGCCGAGGCACGCAGTACGTGTCGTCTCGTCTCTTTACAGCATGTATGACGAGCCTCCCGGGAACAGGCAAGGATTAAAGCATTCGAGAACCCAGATCTCAGGATAGACTCGTGTTCGTTGAGGGGCGTGCGGGCTCTGTTTACACACAGGTAGTATAGGTGCCCAAAGATGGTGTGATCGGATAGGCGAGCCGTGTCAAGCCGCTCAGACCCTGCTCCAGGCAGGCCAACGACCACCAACGCCATGGTCCGGGAGGACGGCGATAGCGCTTAAGTTTCCAAGTTCGACCTGTCAGACGATTCATGCTCCCGTGGCGGCCTGCCGCGGGTGCATCGATGATGGCATCTTCCCTACAACCGACCCGCGGGAACGTACAACAGCACCTGTGACCCGGCCGCTCCCAGTAGCCGACCAACACCAAACGTGCGCAACCCGAGCTTAGAGGGGGAAAATCTCCTTGTTCTTGACCACCTATGACTCAGCGGGACGTGAGCTAAGAAGAGCGGGTGGTCTAAGACAAACACATGCACCGACGTGGCGCCGGGAGCGGCCCAATTGAATTAGGCCGGTCTCCAGCCCCTTTTTGCGAGAACCCGGGGAAGTGCGAGTACGAGCAGAGTACGAAGGGCTCCGCGGACTCGGTGTGGATTAAGCGATCCCCTCTATTAATCGCCTGCTTGGAAGTCTGGATTCACCTTTCGCATTGCCGACCGGAACCCGATCTTCGCAACCCCCCTTGAGCTGTCTGGGTTCAGAAAGGGCCCTAACGAAGCTCTTGCAGTTGAGTTGCAGAGATGCTGACCAAGAACCTTTTGTCTCCTGTCTACCGTCCCGAGACTCCGCGCGCCGCATCCGCCCAGTCGACGAAGTTGGATCGCGGCTGCTCCCGAATACGAGGAAGAGTCCGAAGATGCAGTCAAATCTATCTAGACGATCCCATCCCAAGACACGAACCGGCTGCAAGACTTGCAAAACAAGGAAGATCAAGGTAATCGAGCGGATGGAGATGCCCATTTCCTGATCACTATTCGGTTACGGAGTTGCAATTGGCGGGTGTGATGTGGGCGGCCGAGTTCCCTGGAGCTCTGCGAGCTAGCCAGGGGAGAGCCCTTTACCTGCCCGTGCCCCCTAGACTCGAAGTTGGCTGTTTATCTAGTTAGAGGCAACGCCAAAGCAAAGAGAACAAGCCATCAGACGCGTCGAGTTTCGTGTAACGACAGCAGCTAACTCGAGAGCCATAGTGCGACGAACAGAAACCGGCATGCAAAAACTGCATCAGACACGGGGTGGCCTGCGGCTTCCTGTCGTCACCCTCGCGAGACGTGTCGTTGTGTAGCTCGGAGCACGTCGGGGACTTGAACTTCCTCGACCTCGAGCTGCTGCATCACTACTGCAACTTCACCGCCCACACGTTGTCGGATAACCCCATCATGCGGGAGTTTTGGCGCCTGAATGTTGTCAAGCTAGGGATCCAATGCGACTACGTTATGCGGAGCATTCTGTCCCTGTCGGCGCTCCACCTGGCACATCTCTGTCCAGAGAGGAGGGACAGTCTTCAGGAGAAGTCAATGGTCCACCACGAAATGTCGTCCAGGTCCGCGGTTGGCTTGATGCAGGGGGTTCAGAACGAAAACAAGGCCCAGTTGTTCATCTTCTCAGTGTTGACCATCTACATCGGTGAGATCAAAACGTCTCTTCCCAGGCTTCTGTGAAAGATCGTTTAGACTGACTCGTGCCTCACAATTACACAGTACTAGCAAACACTGAACACCAGAGCGACGCGCCGCTGGCCGGTGCAGACCAGTCGCCGGACTGGATCGTACTCTTCTGCGGCACCAGATACCTTGTCAGCGAGCCGAACGAGAACCCCTTGATCGCGCCCATAATGACGCGGGCGCTGGCGCACTTCGAGGTCCGCGAGCGGCCCTTCTACCACACGCACCTCGGAGACCTCGAGGCGAACATCAACGCCACGGAACGGGACAATGCTTTGCTCGCGATCTACAACCGCGCCATCAACGAACTCTACAAGTCGTACGGGTCCTTCTACGAGAGCACGGAGCCGCAGGACATCATCGACGTGTTCGTATGGATCGCCATGGTGGCCGACGACTTCCTTCCGCTGCTGCGGCAGTCGAGGCAGAAGGCGCTCGTCATCTTCCTCTCGTTCTGTCAGCTGCTCAGGCAGCTGCCTAGCCACTGGTGGCTGGACGAGTGGTCCAGCAACTTGTACGCGAAGACGTACGCCCTGCTGGACGACGAGCATAGGCCGTGGATCCGAGATGAGATGGTGTTGCACCCGGTTGACGAGCTCCTGATGTGATTTTCTGTTTTGGGGCTCTGGTGCATTCTATACCCGGGGGAAAGGCGTGGTCTAGGACAGGAACTTTGTATTCTACCTTGGGGAGCCACCCTTCTTCGTCACTTTGGCTACTCAACATTCCTTGGGTGCGACGGAAAAGTCGGCATGCGGCTTCATGACTGAAATAGACACCTATCAAAACATCTATGTTGCAGTCGTAACCTCAAATATTCATGTAGGATCTATCGTCGCTGGACTCTAAAGTGTCTGTCCTCGGCCGAAATCTTCTCGTTCACGTCGTTGACATACGACACCGGGACCAGGATTATGGTAGTAACCACGATCATAAGCATCATGCCCAGGATGAAGAGAAATACGCGATCTGATGTAATATATCCATAGTTTTCCCGCGCGTCTCTACTACGTTGTTGTAGACGCGGCGGACAAGTATAATGATGCCCGTTGTGTAGGGATCATAGGAGACGTAGAGACGTTTTCTCCGATATATGCTTTCTTCGATGCCATAACTGTCGTTCTGTGAATGATCTGTCGATGGAAAGGAACGGTGATAGTATTGGGGGCTCAGATAAGGATCTGGACGAAGAGCCCGATGAGAAATATCTCCCTGTCGATGCCGTAGAGCTTTAAGGCGCCCTTCGCCTCAGTTTCGCCACCGCTTGCTTGTTTCGTACGGGATACGATGTTTCCAGCGAAGAAGATCTCGTTGACTCAAGTCACCGGCAAGAGAGGGGTGGTCGACTCGGAGGCTTCGAACTAGTAGGCAAATAGTCACGTAGATGAATGCCGCGCATCGTGTTCGTGTCGGAGTCGGGCCATATTCGTCCGCAGCAGTCTATCGTCTGGACTATTCAAGAATCGTCAACCTTTGCGGAACTGTAGAGACGCTGGGTTCGGGTCTCCGTAGTCTCCAGGCCGGCTCCTTGACGAAAGGGCTGATGACAGGGTAGCGGGAGGAGCTCAACGGGAAACTTACAGACACCACCAACGGCAAAATCGGCAAAATAGAACGGCCGTGCCCTAAATTGCCATCCCAAATAAGGCAGAATCAAGAAGAAAAGCACGGCGATGCTAACGATAGAGGCGACAAGGGAGAGAGAGCGTGGACCAAAAGCTCAAAGGCATCTCCAGTCGACGCGTCGGAACCTCCCGCGCCAATTACTGCGTTCCTTTTATCCATGACGGCCGTCTCCGCTGGTCTGCGTCTGTTTATAGGGCGTTTTCCAGTAAGAGCAGGGCTAGCTGAGCAACATGTACCTCTAACCCCTGTCGGGCTGCTAGTCGTCGGTCGATAGCCGAAGTGTTCACACCAAAACAACATTGACGAAGAGATGCACGTGAACATATTCAACTCGGGATATTGCAGAAGATTTCAATCATTCTGAAGACGGAGATCATTCAAAATCTCGTTCTTGCTGTAAGTTTCCCATCCTCTCGATTCGTCCCCGTAGTCAATCTTTGCCAGACCTGGGACTTCGGGTTGTTCGTACCTCTCGTACTCCTTCCGAGTCCGAGTTTGTCGGAGTACTAGTTCCCGTGCGCCCCTGTGGCTTTGCTAGGACAAGAGTCGCGAAGTCCGAGTGCCTCGGATATTTGTCAGCGTCTATGTCCAATTCAACAAGATGCAAAAGCCAAGTATACCGCAGATGGTGTTGGTTGTTCGAGGCTTGGGGCATTTAGCAGTAACGCCGCAGTATCAAGTTTTCGACTACCTCGACTCCTACACAAGCCAGAAAAGACTGTGACATATGCTACTGAAAAGGATTTCTAAAACGTGAGATTGGCCGATGGCAGAAGGCTTAGAATTAGGTAAACTGCAACGTTCATTGCAATTGTACACTGGCACCTGAAAGTGCGAATAATATCTAGTCATCCGGGAGTCTGTCTGTGAAGAGACTGAGCTCTTTTTCGTCAGGCTATGGACGTTGAAATAACACGATAATGGTTAAAGTCTCTTGTTGGGGGTACCTAAAATAGTTGTTGGTCTAGGTAACCTCTTGGAAAACGCTGGGGCGAAGACTGACCTAGTGCAGTAGTAGATTTCAAAAATAAAGGAGATTGGATGATTCAGATGCCACATGATAACACTGATCGTGACTTAAACGACGTAGGACCGCCTTTATTACGTTGAACTAAGATTTCACTTTGCATTCGACAGCGCTACGCATGCCGGTATTCCGGGGCAGACTTTACACAGCGCCGAGGTAACTCCTGGCGTTGAACCTTAAGTGGCCTCTCTGGTCTATGAAAGCCAGATTCATGTGGCTCGCATACTGCGACAATCGTCTGATGGTTGGCCAGTTGAGTTTATGCTAAGAAGCCATTGAGTTCGAGGCCCAGTACTACGGGACGCTAGACTAGTTTATTGGCACCGAGAAAGGATGATGGAGCACACCATAGTTTACTCTTTAAAACCGTGTAGCTTTTATATTTCTATTGAACGTATTCAAGAAACGATCTGAAAAATTGAGTTGCTGGTTCACTTGCGCTCAGCTCCCCCGTGGCGATCGAGATTTAGAGGTTACGAATACGACTGTTGACACAACCAGGGATAAAAATAATTGAAAAGTTTCTCACTCGTTGAAGGCCTTCTGGGTAAAGGATTCCCACCAGGCAACATCTAATTAAGAGAGTCCTTGTGCTAGTACGAGAAACTTGTTGCTAAACAAAAGCCACGTGTAATTTAGTTTCAGTCTCCTTTTCCATCAAATCTACCATGGAAACTGGAAGCCATTTCTGACTTTCTGGCAAGCACAATATGTCAAAAGGGCTCTGCGAGTATATGGCTCTCTCTTTAGTCCTTTGAACAGACAGAAAGAAGACTTGTGGCTTATTCCTTCCCTCTTTTGTGACACCTTCGGAACCCTTTCCCCTTCGGATACAGTATCAAGCAGTAAAGCATGCTATTCATCCACATGCGAGGGAATTGTTTATTCAAGGCAGACGGGAATAGTATCATTACACGCTTGATTTCAAATCCTTGACTTCTTTGCTTCCACGCATCCATACGGCTTCGTTGCCGTCTAACCACCACTGTGGGTGAGTGGGTTTCTGATATCTGCTGGTGAACACGTGCACCTCCAGTGGTTATCGCCTTGAAAGCCAACATCGAAAATTCAACTTTTACCCTAGAATTGTAATCAGTGAGACACCATCTTGGGCGACATGATCAGAATGAGTCAGCAAGAAGCGTTGGGTCAATCATCAACAACCATCCCGGACGTCGTGTTGCAGATTGAGTAACCTTCAGACGTTCCACAACTCCTGATCTGCGTCACCATAGGCGATCACGTCTCTTTTCAACCGACGCAGGAAACTTCCGCCGGGGTTTCCAAATTCATCCCACCTAGGCTTGAACGATTGAAATGCAGTGTATATTTACCCAGCAAAAGGCCCTGCCAACTTCATGTCTCCATTGCCAAGTCTTGTCGCCGCGAAGAATTGTCCGCACACGATCTCTACGCTGTTGAGCGAAAAGACGGAAGGCGTCGTCATCCAGCGTCAAAACGACGGAGGCGAATACTATAGCCAGGAATCTACATTTGTCTGCGAAAACGCCCACTTTGAGAGCATGGCCGCTGATCAGCGAATGCTATGCACTTCTTCTCCCAGCCTGCGCCGTAAACCGAAAGGGATTTGCGTCTATTGCAGCCAAGACCATACGCGATTCACGGTGTAAAGATCGTCATATTCTGAGGCGACCCAGCTTATAGCAGCCTGTCGATCGCCAACGGGTCCTTAATTCCAGTAGCCTATGCGCTGAAGCGTCTATCAATGGAAGGCTTTGAGTGCAGTTTCAATCTAAGTACATGTAGACCACTTCTCCACGTCCACGTTCAGTAATATCCCGAAACGCCCGCCATATAGGCTATCAAGTCTCTGGGTGCAGCACCATTCGGGCCGGTCTCTTGACCAAATGTCCGCCCGGCCGGTAAGTGGGTGGTCAATTGAGCCCACGAACTCGGCTCCACCACTTCCCTGAGAAGTAGCCCCCACGTGCAGCATTGCAATCCATCAGGGGCAGGCAATACTTTCCAGATTGATAGACACCAAGCTCATAATCCAGTTATAGGGGACAGGCTCAGCCGACTCAAGCAATGTGTAACAAGGAGACCCATATGCATTGATTGGATGCCAAGAATAACATAGGCGCTGTCCTCGACATGTTCTACTGCTCAGCAAGACCTACTGGCAAATGGTGGCTCAAGTATGGCACATCCACGAAGAAGCGAATCGGACGAGATGAAGGACCCCGAGGCCATAGCCCCGTTTTGCTTCGCCACAACACGAGAACATAATAACAGTTCGCTATGATACGTGATCGAGGGGATACGATAACACACGCTGTCCGATGACGAGCGGGAAAGTTACAGATCAAAAGCAACAGGCATTATCAGAGGTCTGGAAGCAAGTATCTACACGTATCTGCGACCAAATGCAAGTTGCCCAACGCGCACAGCGCCCAACAGACTTGAGCTGTGTTTGCCGTATCTGAGTTTCGACGGCATGCCCCTTTCTAACCGTTTCCGTACTTTACTGAAGCCTTCTTTTTGACACTGGTAACATCCTGTGGAGTCATGGGGAGTGCCAACCCCTGACAGGACATCAGGGATCCATGTCTTCGCAGTCTCATCAGCCTTACGAGGCCTAGGCGCCCCAAGCCCTCGACCACATGGGGTTTTCTTCCAGAGATTCTCTCTATGTTCTGAATCGTGGATATCCAGAAGATACACATCGAGCAGAGAGCGGGATTCCGTACTGATGCGATTGAGCACTCAACGGTCTTCCCGAACGCTAGCAAGTCGCGCTTCCTCGAAATGGTGATGATCAACTATCTGAAGCAAGAAAACCCCCTTCTCAGCGTTACACTCGTCGAAAACAAAGTTCTAGCTGGCAGGGCAGCATGGGGCAAAAAGCGGCCCGTCAGTCCATAAATAAACTCATCCTTGTCCATGCCGCCTACAGTGGACGTTCGTCTGTTATTTTCCTTGCACCCTCGTGCTCCACGGCTCCCTCCAATGCCTGGCAAGGCTCTTTCTCTTTTTGCCTGGGCAGCATGGACTGACTGGCATCGATCCACAGCATCAAATACCGTTTACGAGAGCTCCCTTCTACCTGAGACGAATCCGGTGGACTATTGATCTAACTGGGATCTGTACTATAACCGTACCTTGACTTAGTACTGCCATCTTCCACGATGTCGCGGTCAGGTATAAGAATATTGGGCTGTAAACATCTCTTGCAAACCTTTACCAAGAGTCTCGCTCTCATCACCTCCTTCGTTTTCAGCAGCCACGTTCGTTCTGCAAGAACTTGTCAGTCCTTCATTTTTGTTTTTCTTTTCATTCGGTAAAATGCCTTCCACTCTCTCTTTCAAGCATCTTCTGGCAGGTGCCGCTCTCTTGCCGGGTCTGGTGTTCTCTTCCCCGGTTGCCAACCCAGGCAGGGTCACCGTCCCGGCTTCCTTGGAGAGTATTGTTCCCAAGATCATCAATCACGGGCCACTCGACGACACAGCCCTCGAGCGCCTGCGAGAGTCTCTTACCAGATCCACGCGCCCAACTCCGTCGCCGGAACCAAACAGGGTAAAGAGACAAGATGGACCGACGAGCACTTACCAGGGATCGCTCACCATCGCGACTAAGGACGCTTTCCTCGCCGTCGACGTCGGCGACATCAACCTTATTGACAGCAACCCGGCAAACTGCCACTCCCAGACGCTCAATGGCCCTCTCCAGGGTCTGCAGGTCTTCATGGGAGCTGCTAACATTCGTGCCATGAACGTCACCGCTAGCGCCGGGAACACGACTTCGATCACCAGTGTTAGTATCAGGTCCCGGCGTTGACATGAATGAGAAGCTAACAAGAACCCTTTCCAGAGACTCGACAACTCCGCAGACGCCGGTGTTTTCACTTTTGACGGCAACGAGCGCATCAAGGAATTTTGGATTCTCGAGAACCAAGGCACGCTCCTTGGCTTCAACTTCACGACGGAGAGCGGCAAGACCTACTCGGCCATGGCACAGACGCTCAAGGACCCACCCCCGATGGTCAAGGTGCCCGTCGGCTCCGGCATCCTAGGCCGCCTGCGGGTGCAGTACTGCGATATCGGGCTCATCGGCCACGTCGGCTTTGACTTCCTCGACGAGCTGCAGTCCGTCAGTATCAGCAACCTGGCCTACTCCGGGTTCACGGACAACATCATGCCATCCGGCCCCGGGCAGACCGTCACGGTCGGCTCCCAGGTCCTCGACAACCGCAACTCCACCACTGAGCAGATGATCTCCATCCAGACCAGCGACTCTGTCACAAAGTCGCACTCCATCAGCGTGCAGAACACGTGGTCCGTCGGTGGGAGGGTCTCGGTCGAGACGGAGGCTGGGATCCCCTTCATCGGGAAGTCCAAGGTGTCCACCGAGTTCAACTGGCAGGTTGGCAAGACCACGGTATGACACACACCCACAAACAGCCTTGTCGAAAAGGCCAAGAATGGCGCGCTGACCACCACCATCGATGCAGACCGAGGAAGACACCGAGTCGGAGACGCTGACCAAGTCGTCCACCGTTAACCTCAGGTGCGCCCCCAAGAAGTACTGCGTCGGCACCTCCTTCTACACCAACTTCAAGATGGATGTCGAGGTCGAGGCGACCTTCCGCGCAAAGACCAAGGCCGGCAAGGAGTACTTCTGGACGCAGAAGGGCAAGTACAACGGCGCTGACTCGCTGGCGCTGCAGCTGCAGGTCGACGAGGCGGACGGTGTCATCGGCCGCCGGGTTACAACTTCCAAGAAGTTTTGAGATACCCTGACCTTTTTCCCTTTTTTGCATGACTTTTGTTTGTGGCAGTACATGATGTTAGTACGCTCATTGGAGGAACAAAACTCGTTGGGTCTGATTGAAGCCTTGCAGAGGATACGGAAGTCGTTTTGGCACATGATCGGCATGACAGACACTCTTTTGATGATTGGAATATGAAGTTAAAAGTCCTCAACTGTTGCCTGAGCCCTCCTCTCCCATGGTCACCCGTTACACATTGGCAACTTATGATTCCTGTTCGGTTCCCAGCCAATAAGCATATCTGGGAAAGAAGACATCGCCGATTGAAGGGCTCCGAGCTGCACGAGGTTTAACGTCATTGTCTCACTCGCTGAATGGCCTCTCCCAGGCACCAACTCATTGAGATCTTCCCTGCAAAGTCATCCGCGGATACATGATTGCTACGTCACTTGTAGAACGGCTGGCCGTTAGTGGTTGTTATCAAGTTCGCCAATCAATGTCTAGCTCCTAGTAGGTGTGGCCGGGTTCTACCGTTGGAGTCAGTCAGAGATCGACCGTCAGCTCAGGGAGGATGCGGCCCGCGCCTTTCTCATTTGCTAGCCTTCGCCTTAGACCAGAATGCCGGTAAGGATAAGCGAATGTGACCAACAGCCGAAGGATCGTGGCGCCCTCCACGAGAATGCGGATTGTCGTCACAGGGCTTGCAGCCTTCCCGGAGCTGAAGTTGGGTCAGTCCGGGCTGCGTACCCGGCCATTTTGAAGTTGAGTTGAAGGGGGATAAAATAGCCAAATGAAGGCTGTTTGTTTGTCGCGTTTAGGCGCTCTCTTTTTCCTCTTCGCTAATGGTTTCGCATTCCTGAAGCAGACGGTGAAGTTCGAAATCTCGACCCGCGTTACAACCCATGTCTGCCCTTCCTGAATCCTATCTGGCGCTGCTTTCCCGGGACGATGGCCCGATACAATGTCAGACCGCCCGGGCCCCGGACTACTACGGTCTCGGCGTCCGGCTCGGCATTTACTTTGCATGGGCTAACGCCTACATCGCCAACACTTTGCTCCCCTCCGAGATCGCCGGAGCAGCCGATACGAACAACATCTTCCTCCTCGTGATCCTTATCGCCATGATCAAGTGCAGCAACGTGAGGATGCTGGTCGACATCGACGGCCTCATCCTCATGCACTTGAGCGGCGGATTTCTCTTTGGAACCCTTAGTCTCTGGGGCTACCGCACCAGGCAGTACCTCGACAACGGCCCGACCGGGATCCGATTCTTTGGTGGCTTCGGTACACACTCACGGCTCATCGTGTGTCTAGCCGTCAGTGTATACGGCATGTGGTACTGGATGTACGGCGTCACCGGGGGGCTCGTCCAAATGGGTAGCGATGAGGAGACGGGCGAGTTGGAAGTCACCCCATCAAACCCTCCGGAGTGTTCAACGCTTTACACCTTCATGTTTGCAAAGGTCCGTGCCGACGGCGGCATACGCATCTTTTACATCATTGTCTGCATCGGATGCATCATCTACTACGGTCTGATGCTCCTCGCGTCGAGCATCGCCGGCTGGGCGAGGGCGAGGAGGATGATCCAGCTCTACAAAGAGAAGCGATGGGCCGAGTCTTCCAGACTCAGGTTCGTGACCGGATTTAAGTACCGAGAGTAAGTTACAACCATACCTCCTTGATGTCACTATTATTCATACTGAGCGTGTCACTCCACACAGGCTCGAAGTCGTCTTCAAGTGGCTGCGCTGGCTAAACCTTGCCTTCCTCATCTACTCGATGCTCCTCGTTGAGTTCTCTCTCAATTTCAACCACGTCTCCGCCGTTCTCGGAGGCCCGAACGATAACGAGCTGCACCTCCCCGCCCAGCTACTACCTCTCCTGATCGGGGCGTTTGGGTTCGTGCGGACGTGCTACCTCCTCTTCGAGTCGTGGCGCTCTCCCGAAGACATCGACCCCTCCCTCTCCGCTCCGCCGACGCCGCTGCCAGCCCGGACGATGCATCCGCGCGACATGCTGCTCCTGTTTTCGCCGGCCATGGCGAGGAGGTCGACCTTCTCCCACGACCCTGAGGAGATTGACGAGACGGCGAAGAGGAGGGGGCGGTCGGTGCGGTACCTCGTCGCGTGGCTTCCGTGGCTCAGTCTGCTTGAGTTCTTCCAGGAGCGGCCCGGGCTGGATAAGGAAAAGAGGGTGAGTGTGCGGAGCGACAGGAGCCAGTCACCTCAATGGGAGGAAAGGTCCGACAGAAGGCGGGTGTCTCGTGAGAATGGCGATCGAGAGGATATGAGGCAGCTGGGGCCGGGACGGCAAGGGTCTCCGGACCGGGAGCTTGGAGGTTACAGAAGAGAGACCGTGTAAGCACGGAAGATGGTTTCCGAATAGTCGTAGAATGTCGACGAATGAAAGCAGCCCACACGTGGCCCGACAACTCTGTGCCGACCAATTCTCCAAAGGGACGAGTCTTGAGTCAATTTTCTATATTACGTATCTTGGCACAGGGCAAACTCGCAGCGCGGGTTTTTTTTTCTGATTAATGATTCTAATTCTAGTCTATGCACCGTCATTCTCTATGCTGGAGTCGTCCTAGAACACCACGTGAGACTTATGCCTGAGCCTGGATGCTGTGACTTGTCGCACATTAACAAGCATTCCTATACATAAGTCCTGGTGTCTGGGTCTGAGATTGTGGTAGTTTGGACGGACGGTTCATCCAACCGGCAGGAGATCGCTCGCTGCTCTGCACTTCCATACCGGCCTGGCTGGGATATCCTTTGGTGCGCACGAGTAAGGACGACTCTCTTGGGAAGACGTCTCCCACCGGAGGCTTCGAAGGATCACTTAAATTGACTTTCGGTTGAGTGACGTAAAACGCATCCCACCGGTGACAATCTCGGGCAGACGGTGGATGTTCGAAATTCGGCAAGGATTTCTCTTCTCGGCTTGCCCGCTGCTTCCGGTTGATCTCTCATTCATTCTTGATATAAATTAAACAAAATCTCTCTCTGGGACTTCCAATGCATTTATTACAACCGAAACATTCCTCTCTGTCTCGACCCTTCGTCTTTCCAACCTTGTTTCGTTGCCACCTGTGTTGATCACCGCCATGAAGCCTATTCTCCTCCTCCTGGCCTCCGTGGGTTTTGCCGCGGCTTACGTCGATTGCCGCATACCTTCAAACGAAGAGGTATGTGTTGTCCCGGACTCTTGATAAGTACAAGAGCGCCACACTAACCTCGGGATATTAGATGTCCAACACTTGCACTACGGACAGTCAGTTCGCAGGATGCAGGGGCCAATGTAAAAAGCATGTGAGTGCTCACCAAAGTGGGAACCAAAACTGCCTCACACTAACGTCGGCCGGTAAATTCGTAGTGTTCGCACACCGGAGCAAACACGGCCATCTGCGTCAAGTAAGCTCGCCTCCCATCACCATGGTATCGTAGGATAGTACTGATAAGCCTAACAGCAAGGCAAACAACGACTTTGATTGCGTCTGCGCTCAGCAGGCAGGCAGGCCCCCTGGTTTCCCCTAAGGGCCAGTTATCGAGTCTGTTGATGATGTCTCCGTGCGCTATGAAGTCCCTGGGTGGAACTTTATTGAGTACCAGCAGGGATGAAGAAGAACGTTCACACCATTTGACAGAGAAAGGATACCACTGCGATGGATCGAAACTCAATAAATATGTTCCTCTAGAATACGACAGGCGATAACCGATAAAAGGACGAAGCTTCGAGCTAAGGCAGTTGACCAGTTAAGCTTGATAGATACTTCCGGGCTCAGAGGATATGACGTGTGTGACGAGACATTTGATTTCTGCAATAGATTGAGATAAGTCTGGTTTTTCGCCCGAGACGTCCCGAATGGATTGCTTGAAACTCGCATGCGAATCAGAGAAGTGAGGAGTAAGCACGGAAAAGAAGCCATCGAACACGCACATGAGCATCAGACGGAACTGTCATACCACTGTCATAGACACACAGCAAAGACAACAAAACCAGTCAAGGACTATTGAGTCCTATTTGCCTATATGAGAGGTCTGAAGGTGGCAGACGCCTGGAAGGGAAAGGGTGAGGACAAGACGGCAGATCTTGGGAAGTGAGGGTTGTGTTGCACGCGCTATCTCTCATCGAGGCAGGTGGTCTGCCGGCGCTTTCAACATATGACCAGCACGGGCCGGATGTACGTGGTCCAAGCGTGCGGCCCGCGTGGGTCCCCCGAAGCGCCGAGGTGTCCGAACGCCACAGACGGCTCTGTCAACGACGTACACCGGCCCCGGCTCGGATTGCATCTGTTTAGTCGGTTCTCCACTCTTGCTCGGAAGCTGAGACCTAAGCCGCCCCCATGTAGAGCGATTGATCGCATAAATTTGGACAATATTAAGCGCTGCAGGACTCAGCCACCAAACAGCACATTCATTTCTGCGGGACGTGAACATGGGGGCGGGCGACTGCTGCTGCTGCGCCTCTGCGAGCCAGGGTTACACTGCACCTGCAGATGCACCTGCACCAACACTCTTTATCGTCACATTAACAGCAATTTCCACCACCAACAGCTAAAAATAAAGCCAAGGCCCTCCAACCACCCTATTCAGAGACGTCGATTTTGCACATAAAGCACCTGTGCCGCCCCCATTCCAGACCGGTTCCATCTCACTCAAGCGATATCCTCCATTTCCACAATAACCAACACACCCCAGAACCACGACTGAGGCATCAAGCCAACCCTACGACCCACAACACAGTCATTTCAGTATGGGCAACGCCGCCGAAGCCAGAGCCGAGGTCGAGGCCGCAAACCTGAGCAATACCTCCGCGCCGCCGCCCGCCTACGCCAAATATGACAACGGCTTCTCGTCTCAACCCTCAACTTCCCCGGCGCCGCGCGGCCCTGACCCCGAAGAGCCCCTGCATGTCATCCCTATGTGCTCCACGCTGGTCCCATACCGACAAGTTCCCCCAGTTCTAAAGTGCTATTTCTCGTTCGGACACGTCCGCAAATTCCACATGGGCGACGACTCCTGCAACAAGATCTATGCCGTGGCGAACTACAACGGCGTCAGTCGCATGGGCCCGGGCATTCCCTGTTTGATCCTCTACAACGGGCCCAGCGAGAACGACCCGGCGATGGCCATGGTCAGGGAGGAGAAGGGCTGGAACCTGAAGTCGCGAACCAGCATCATCACTCTGGCGCCGGACCCCGCAGGCCCGCGCCGGGAAGAGGGCGGTGGGAGCACGGAGTACATGGGCACGACCACGGAGTACATGATCGGAGAGGCCCCGAGAGGCGAGCTCAACCTCGTGTTTCGCTTCTCCGTCGAGGTCAACGCCCCTAGAGGCGGCGGTGGGCGAATTCGCGAAGGGTTTGAGTGGCGCAGGATGAGCAAGGAGGACGTGGGCGACTACAAGTACGGGTACAGACTCTTCCGCCTAAGGCCGGGGGTAGCTTCTTCTCAGCCTGGCGGAGGAAGCGGTCAGGACGAGGAGATCGTCGCCACGGTCCTGCTCAAGGGCGCCACCTCCTTCAAGCCCCTCTGCTTGAGTTTTCTCGGGAGCGGTCTGGCCGGGGAATTGGGGGATCGATGGACGGTCCTAGTCGCCATCACAGCCGTGAAGTTGCTCTTTCTATCAATACAGGGCAGGATAGCTTTGAAGACGTAAGGGTTGACTGAGTTTCGGAGGTGCATTTAATATACTATTATTATCCCTTGGTTTTAGACTAGTTTACATCTGTCTTAATGGGATACCTCAAGTCTAGGTATATAAGCGTAATTTCTGGTCTTGCTGCCGGCCGTGTCGCTTTTGGTGCGATAGTTATGAGCCCTTCACCTCGGTGAGTTGGTGTGTTGGTTGTAAAGGTTTAGTAATTATTTATCTCCAGAGGTCGTTAGTTTGAGTAATGATTGATTATTATATCTTCTAAGTTTCTATTCTCTGTCGTAGCTTATGATAACTTACGTACAGCTACTAACATATTAATTATAAAACGTGCAACACTAGTACTTTTATCCTTTAGTCAACTGCTAGAAATAGTTATGTGACATTTACCTAGTAAACCGCTCCTAGTAAAGTAGAAACTAGATAGATATCACAACTCATATTAACCACAAGAGATGTATAGGTATTGGTGAATTTCGAGGAGTCTTCTTGCCTTGATCACAACACTGCCATGACCGAGAACATTAATTGAGGACACTAAGATTGAACAGCTTACCCTTTTACAACTCTCCAGCATGCTGAGGAATACCTTTGTCACAGATTTGGAGAAGATCATATGTTTAATTCAAACCCAGTTTATCTTTGGAAAACAAAATGAAACGCAAATGCACCCGCTAATTCAGTCGCTCAAGCTGCCGATCCTCCATGTCGTTTTCCAGTCCCACAAAGCCCATGTCCCCGTTTCTCCCCGTTCCTATCGTCCGTCATTGCAAGCAAAGGTCTGTCATGCCGTGGGATTAGGCTCGTGTTCAAAAAGCACCAGATAGTGACGGGGCAGCACTCACCAACAGTCTCGAGGTTCTCCAAGACATCAGCGCCTCAACGCCAGGGTGACGCCGACGGCGGTACCCACGCCACTAGCCACGCCGCAGGCGATGCCGATGATGTACAGCTTGATCCGTCGCTTCCTGGCCTGCTCGGAGGTGTGCACGTCCTCCACCATCGGCTTGTCGGAAGGGAGGTGAGAGTTGGGGCCAGACATTGTGCCGGTGGTTCAGGCAACTAGAAGGAAAGGCGTGTGATATGTGAAAAGAGACAACACAAACGAGCCGAAATGGAAAGACAACGGTCGCGCAAAGTAGGCAGTTTTGGTGTTGAGTGGTGTCTTTGGGTTGAGATTCTTGACGAGATACCATGCTTTGGGACAGACCAGGCAGCTGAATATATGTTGCAGCAATTTCCCCCAAGGCAATTGGAGCGGCCCAAAGCCCACGAGACTGGGATATTATTAGAGGCTGCGCAGGCACGTTGTTTGTTGTTTGCTTGTTTCAGCCTTCAATACAACCCATTTTCTTGTCTTGCAGCTGCACAGCCTCCCAACGGGAAGTGACATCGGCCCCCAATGGGCTGGCTGGGGACTGGGGGCCATATTTCGGTTGGCCGTGCCACATGCCGAGAAACTGTGCCTCATGAGCCATCCACCCCCAGCAATCCACCCGTCATCCCATTTGGGGGAGGGAGGGTGGGGCGTATCTGAAGAGGCTCCCCAGCGATGCAGGAACGCGCTCGACACATCGCGGCTAGCCCCCATGCTGGCATCATCGTTCATGATTCCTAACATCGCGATGTGTTTCCGACGATTGAGTCGGTCGCCAGTTGGTGATACGGCCCCCAGGCAGGGACCTCGAGAGGGAGACTCTCTCCTAAGTCCCCAACATCTCGTGGAGGCAGGAATGCGCGCGACACATCGCGGCTAGCCCCCATACTGATACCAACGTTCCTGATTCCTGGCATCGCAATGTGTTTCCACATTACAGTAATGAACTAAGTCGCAACTTGGTAATACGGCCCCCAGTCAGGGAGCTTGCTGCTTGAGAGAGAGGCTCTCTCTCACGTCCCCGTCATCCCATGGAAGCAGGAATACACTTGACACATTGCGGCTAGCCCCCATACTGGCACCAGAGATCCTGAATCCTAGCATCGTCATGTATTCCCACAATGCAACAGTTGAGTAGGTCGCCACTTTGTGAGACGGCCCCCAGGCAGGGAGCTCAAGAGAGAGACTCTAAAGCCCCCATTATCCTATGGATACAGGAACGGGCTTGATACATTGCAGTTAGCTCGTATACAAATGCTGTTCTTCCTAACTTCCAGCATCGCGATGTATTCCCGAAGTACGACAGTTGAGTTGGTCAATATTCAGTGATACAGCCCCCAGGCAGGAAGGCGGAGAGAAGGAGGACAACCCCTCATCTCGTGGACGTAGGAATACACTCAACATATCGCGTAGCCCCCATACTGATACCAACAATCCTGATACCAAAGATCTTACGCCAAAGATCCTGATTCCTAACGATCCTGATTCCTAGCACCGCGATGTTTCCGCAGTACGACGATTGAGTAAGTCGTCGGTTGGTGATACGGCCCCCAGGCAGGGAGCTCGAGAGAGACTCTCAAGTCAGTCGAAAACCAGCTCTATCATAACCTCAGAGGAGGGAAAGGGGATGTTGGTATCACAGCGGACATCAATATTTAAGCCCAAGTTTCCTGGCCCTCTTAGAATACAGATGTGGTAGTATCATCATTATCTACTGTTTCATACTTACATTCACATACCAAAACTCGCCCAAAGATGAACGAAACAACCATTTCAAGCCCAATGCCGTCTGGTGCGTTGGCTTTGCTTAGCACCTTCAAACCCGGCCTTCTCTTTGTATCTTCTGCCGCCCTAACCGTCGTGGCCCTCCACTTTCCGCCCAAGTTTCATCGATTCTTTCTTCCGCCTACGTTGGCGTTGGCCGCTTGGTCGATCGCCGCCGTCACCGACGACCCGACGCCAAAGTCAGGCGAGCTCGCGGCCCTCGAGACGTACACCGTCATCACGTCTTTTATCTACTTCCTCATCCTGCCTACCATTCTCTTCGTGGAGAGCCACTCTCTGGCCCCGGAGCATGATAAGAGCGCTAGCAAAGGTTGCCAGAGTGGCGGCTTCGTCTGGCCGAGTGCACGCTCAATCTCTGCGGCCTGCCGGGTCTGGAACAACCCCCGAAACCTGAGCTTCCGCCGCCCTCCCAGCCCCGGCTCAGTGCCGTTGCCGACTCTCGTGCGCTTTGTCATCTTTCGGGGCCTCAAAGTCGTGGCCATCCAACTCGTCGAGAAGTGGGTCGTCCAGGGGGTGCAGCAACACCTCTTCGCCAGCGGCGATCTCCTCGACTTCGCCCCCGACCAACACCAAATCATCAGGCCCGCGCTCGCCCAGTACGTCTTTGGCGATAGCGAGGAGCAGTACGAGCCCCTCACCGCACGCATCCTGCTACTGCGGGCCGCCATGAGCGTCTCGTGGGTATGGGCCAACTTCGCAGCCCTGGAGACGTACCACGCCGCACTATCCGTCCTCTTCGTCGCGGTCCTCCGCCTCGACGACCCGGAGGACTGGCCGCCGCTCTTCGGCAGCCTCGCCGAGGCCTGGACGGTCCGGCGCTTCTGGGGCCGCTTCTGGCACCGCATCGCCACGCCGACGCTGTCTAGGTGGGCGTCCTTCTGCGTCAGGCGGGGATGGGACAAGCCGAGAACGGCCTTCGAGAAGACGGCCGTCGCCGCCGGGATCTTCATCCTCTCCGGGGCCATGCACGCCACGGCGGCGTGGAGGACCGGGCAGAAGTCCGAGGGCCGCGACGTGTGGTTCTTCGCCGCCAATTTCCTCGTCGTCGCGGTCGAGATCATCGTCTCCGGGGCGTACAAGCGAGCGGTCAAGGGGACGAAGCTGCACGGTGTTATCGACAGGAGCCCGTTCCTCCGCGAGGCCGCCAGGGCGCTGGGCTTGGTGTGGGTTTTCGCATGGTTCTTTTGGGCGGCGCCGAGGTGGCTGTATCCCAAGACCATGCGCATGTTGATCAAGGAAATAGTCATTGAAGCCCGGCGCGCGGGTGCTCTCTAGTTGAATAGTTTAGAAAGTCGCAAATACCCTCCACAATCTATTTCTTACGTTCGGTTCACACCAGAAAATGAGCAAGTCACATTTTCATCAAAAAAGGATTTTACCATCAAGTCAAAGCATTAGTCCACGAGTGATTTGTTCACCGGGCTTTTCGGTCTTCATGTGAGAACTCCATTTGAAGAACTGTCAAGACAGTTGAAATTCACCTTAATGAAAATACCATCCAACATACATGGGCTGGCCCTCTGTGGTTGATATCGGTAATGATATCTCCATAGGGAGTTATGATTCTTCTTGGAACAATCTACTGGGCAAACTTCACTTTATCTAGTACTTAACCTCAGAAAACAAATATATGGGCCAAACTAAAGATTCTCAAGATTCATTTTGGTTTCAATATCTTCAAGTCTTTAATTCCGCGTGGTATCCTATGCATAGAGTGTAGCCTCTGACTATCGTTTTCGGTAGAAATCTAAACTAAAGCAAGAACACAAGCTAAACATATCAATGCTGACATCAATCGCCAATTTCATTGTCTTTACAGCCGGTTCAATTGAAACCAAGTTACATATTCACACTCAGAAAGTACATAATATTGAATGGAAGTCACATTGCCGTCCACAAAACTACAAGTATCTTCATGAAACCTTACTTTCGACGTAACCCCGGAGACACGGAAATGATGAGAAGTCCACCTATCAGAAGAGGTCTGAACCACGGTAGCTCCTGGGCAGCAAGCGTGATCCAGCCCAAGTACGGCACATAACCCCGGACAAGCCCGACGACCTGCTCCCGGTAGACGTAGGTTTGGCCCGGCGGATACAAGGCCACGTCCGTCAGGTTGTTGTTGTCCCCCTTCGTGAGGATCGATTGTCTTCCGTTGTCACTAGTAGACCGTCATTATCTCAACTCTTTGGCACTGTCCTCAAGTCTGACTCACTCGTACTGTACCACGATGGCTCGGTGCACCATGGGAAGGTCGTAGCCCTCGAACCACAGCACGGGGATATCGCCGACCTCGACTGTTTCCGCCCAATTGGACAGGAGGATGATGTCACCGCGTTCAAAGGCCGGAGACATGGACTCGGAGAGCACGACCATGGCCGGGTGGGCGCAGTTGGTGGCCAGGCCGAGCAGCTTCCATGCCATGAAGATGCCCCCAATGAGTTGGATCATGGGGAGGAGCGACGCAAGCTTGGCTCGCGTATTGGCAGAGGCAGATGCCATGGTGATCGGGTACGTTTTGCAAGAGTGATAGGATTCGGGCGTCTTGTTCTGTTTGGTTGCGGGATGTACGAGCATCAAGGTCAAGGAGAACGCCAGTTTGCATGAAACAGAGGGAACTTTGGGGCGGGGGAGGAGGGCTTTGACTCCATTCATGGACGAAAATGTTTCTGCCTCCAGAGAGTCCATTCTCGAGATAGAAGCTCCCGGAGCAAGGTCACGGCCGACGATGTTGATCATCGCTGGGGGCCGGGGCGGAGCGTCTGCCGAGACATGCGCTCCCCTGACGGGCGAGGCAGACGGGACACAGCAAAATACTACCTTGCCTAGGTAATAGGTAGTGTACCTGTGTGCGGATAAACTTAGGAAGCGGCCGCCACAATATCCCCGGCCGCCATCTCACAAGCGAACCTAATACCTAGTGAGATCCTACCGCCCCTTGCAGCAGCTGCAGGCCAACTATATTGCTGTTTCCCGCGGCTAAACAATTGGCTGTGTTGCATGGGGGTTCCATGGGGTTGAACAGGGGTTTCTGCGGCACAGAACGCGGCCAAGACAGCCAACAAGTTGCTCTGCCCCTGCTGTTCGTTCGTTCCATGCAGTCTGGAAATTACCCACAGCAGTGCAGTGAGCACAGCCAACGGCCCAACACTGGCGAGGTCGAAAATATGAACCTGCATGCACAGTCTGTAGCATCGGCGGTGGGTCATTTTCTCACCACACAGCTCAGTCGAACAGAAGTCGAGCAAGTCGGGTGACCGGGGCCCGGAGCGGCTCCTCTACTACCCCCAAGCACCGGGCGGAGCCGAGGGGGCGGGCCGTAGTCTGACGATGGAGGCTGAGCAGCGGGAAAAGCACCTTCGCGGACGAACCCACAGCACCATGCATCTCATGCTCAGAACTTGGAAGGCTGAGAGGTAGTATCGCGATGAACCATGGGCATGATATCCGCAGTCGCGGTGGGGCATCATCACCAACATCGCCAGAACAAGGTTTGGAGTTGGGGTCGCAGATTCCTTCTGCCCCCATCGATGGCAGTTCTATTCCGAGATTCTCGTCCCACGATGGGGCATTGTTTCGACATGTCGAAGGTTGAACGCCTTGTGGATGAGCCTTGAGATGCTTGTTCAGCCGAGAAGAAACAAGATAAAAGGCCCATGATGATCCGGTCCATTCAGGTCTTTCTTCTCATCACCATCAACAACAACAACTACAACAACAACAACACCAACACACTCTCACAACCACAACTCTCACACTCCAACACCTTCTCATCCAATCTTCAAGCTTCTTATAGCACAGTCTTCCCATCTTCAGCAATCAGCTTCTCAACCTCAACCACCACTACCACAACCAAACCTTTTAAACCAACCCCCCCAACACAACAATCAAAATGCAGACCTACACCATCGTCGGAGCCTTCGTCGCCGCCCTCACCTTCCTCCAGGGAACCCCCGCCCCCGTCGCCGGCATCGTCGCCCCCCTCATCGCCGCCGCTTCCAGCCCCATGGGTGTCGGCATCATCTCGGGTGTCGTCTCGAGCGCCGCCGGCGCCGGCATCAGCAAGGCCATCGGCAGGCGCCACGCCGCCTTCGCCCACGCCCAGAAGATGGCCCGCGAGGTCGCCGCCGACATGGAGAAGCGCGACGGCCCCCCGCCCGCCCCCGCCGGAGTCAACCAGTTCAACTGGGATGAGTGCTTCTACGCCGCCAAGGAGTCCCACATGACCGTCACCGGCCCCGTCGGCGACAACAACATCCGCGTCGAGGGCATCCCCCCCGCCTGCATGAACCTGGCCGCCTTCATTTCCGGCGGACAGGGCGACATGGGCCGCCCCGTCCCCTGCGGCTCCGCCTGCATCGAGTACATCAACATGACCCCCGAGTACTACGAGAACGTGCGCGCCATCATCAACACCCAGATGCTCCACCAGTGGTAAGCGCGCCCACGGGGTGGCAACGACGACAAAGACAGACGAGCTCGGAGCGGAGAGTTTTGGATTGGCGGTGCATCGGATTGGGAGTGTTCTGATAGAGGAGTTTGAGTTTTAGATTGTCTTTGGTGTTCTTTTCCCTTTGGATGTCTGCTTGGATACACATGGGAGAATGGGTGCTTGGTTGACAGGTGGGAGTTGCTGGGAATTGGCTTGTTTGCATAGACTTTGGTTATCTTGTTACTGCAATTGGATTTCTGTTTGATAACTCACCTTCCATGCTGCTCTCGTGATTCTCGTGTTTCGACTTCGGCAATTCCCATCGCAGCAAACTAGCTTATGAGCATGCCCAGCGATCACCACGGCAAGTGGCGAGGAACAAGAAAGACATCAATTTGCAACCCCCGAGCCGGCTCAAAGAGAACTCAAATGCTGTTATCCCCAAACGCCACAATGCACCCCATCCCCATTCATCACCCATGACCAGGACCACCGTCTTTACACACAATCTTGGGCCCAACCTGTCATGCCATCTCGCCCCCAAGCTGTTCATGCTGTATCCCTTCTCAGTCCTCCCCCAGGCTCTCCCTCACGCAAGCGCGGCACCTGCGGCGGAAGTCCTTGTTCTTGCCCTCCCTATCCTCGCGGAACATGCGCGCCGCCTCGACGTTAGCCGGCGACTCGTCGTTGGGGCCGTGGAAGAGGCTGATGGTGCTGAGCAGGATCGTCTCGGGGCTCTGGACGGGGCTCCACCGCTCCGAGGCCGCCTCGTAGCCGTACTGGTCCTCCTCGGGCGGGTGCAGGATCGAGATGCACAGCCGGCCGTCCGGGTAGATGTTGGGGTGGAAGGGGATCGGCGTCTGGAAGGTGAGGGAGGGCGGCATGAGGGGGTAGTTGAGCGGGAATTGCAGGCGAGCGCGGAAGTTGCCTCCTGTTTTGGGTGGTGGTCAGCGAACGAACGTGGTTGCGAGAGCCGAGAGACGACAAACGGGAAGAGGGGTTAGGACGTTGCGAAGGAACATCTGGTGGGAGGGAGATTTCCCTTGCTTCAGAGCAAGCTGGGCATAGGATGTGACGTACCTCCGTAGTACTTGCAGTCATCGCTGATCATGAGCATGACCTCCCACTCAAAGATGTTGGTGTCGTTGACCAGACCGCACGAGATCCCGGGGATGTCCTTGTTCCTCTGCATCTCTTTGAGCTGTCGGCCCAGCAGCGAGGCCGCCGCGGCAGCCGACGACGCCATCGCAGAGTGCGTTCTATCGCGGCCGGCTTTGTGTGTCGTCAAACGGGAGGGGGGTTCGGTGCAGCCCTGGTCGGTCGAGTCGGCGACGTCGGAAGGCAGTGCTCGTGTGCGTACAGGCGGAGCCTATCGAAAGATGCTGCGTATGGATACGAAGATGGCGTTGCACGGCGTCTGCGAATGCGTGCAAGGGGGATCGAGCTGGGTCGGGTAGGGAATCGCCGGCGGGTGAGATCGACGTGTTGCGCAGGGTGGTGATTTTGGTAAGGCGGAGGGGCAAACTGGAAGTGCGGTCGGCCTTTCTTCGAAATCGGAGCAAGCAGTTAGTGTACCTAGCACCATGCGGTGTGGGGTTACCCGCGAGCTAGCCGCGGAAGGCTCACCGACAGCCTTACCGAATTACACCGAGGAGCGAGGCTCGGTGAACCACGCCGAAGTCCCGAAAAACACCTGATTCGCCCTCTGCCAACACCACCGAGAATCTCTTCGTCGCCTGCTTCCATATTGGGTATCATTCTGTATCCTGAACACTGAAAAGATCACACGAGGCTTCCGCCTCCTCCTGCTCCTCCTTCGCGGCAAAACCTCACTTCTTCTTCGACGTTCCGAATCCCGCAATGCCCATCGCCGCCATCATATCATCCTCGTCGTGCTCCCCCTCGATCCTCACGTCGTCGCCGTACTCCTTCTTGACCCGCTCCTCCTCCTCGACCTTCGCCCTCCGCCGCTCGTCCGCCTCCTTGCGCTTCTTCCTCCTCTCCTCGGCCTCCTTCGCGCTCTCCTCCTCCCGCAGCGCGAGCCGCTCCTGCAGGCTCGTCGCCTTCTCCTTCTCGAGGTCCAGCTTCCGCTGCCACAGCAGGTCGATGCGCTCCAGCACCTGCTCGGCCGTCGCGCGCTCCACCCGGTTGATCTGGCCAGTGTTGGCCGCGTGCTGCGCCGAGGCCTCGTGCTCGATCATCTGCTTGTTGTCCTTGAACGTGAGGTCGCAGGCCTCGCAGTAGAAGCCCGCGCCGCGCCCGCGCTTGCCGACCGCACCGCCCGCGGGGACCAGCTGCGTCTTGCCGACCTGCGAGCTGAAGTCCCTCACGGTCGTCGAGGCCTTGGTGAGCGTCTCGTTGCCCGTCAGGGGCTTGTGCCACTTCTTGCCCGCCAGCTTGGCCTCGTACCGCGCCTTGGACTCTTCTTTCTCCTTGGCCTCGCGCTCTTTCGCCTTGGCCGCGTACTCGTCCAGGTCCCAATTCTTGCGGAAGTCGGTGTCGCCCGCGGGCGCGCCGTACGCGCCGCCCTTCTTGTCGGCCATCTTGTTTTGTTTATCGCCTTCGGTTCGTTCTGTGGGATGGAAGTTTCGCTTCCGTTGGTTCGCTATGTGTTCGAAGGTGTTTTGGGTGCGCTTCGAATCGATTGAATGGTCGTGTTCGAGGATGTAGAGTAGCAACGACAGAGCCGGGGTCCGACGCGTTCGATGATGAATTTTGGGTGTCCGGAGAAACAGCCAGGGTTGCGATTCCGCGGGTCGATGAGGCTGCAGGGATTCTGCCTCTGTAAACTCTGGCAGGGGGATGGCGCGGTGGGGCAGAACGTCCCGGTGGTGGGGTCACAACGCTAAAACTTAGGTACACAGGCAATTTACCCCTCCATCGCTCTCCCCCTCCAAAATCGCAAAATAAAAATATGCTCCGGACCTGAACTCTATAGGTACCCAACTCCCTGCCGCTTCAACGACGCAGAAGCTTCGCCGATCCAGCTCCTCGTTCGAATTTGCTTTTCCGCCGCCAAGATGCTCTACCTCGTCGGCCTGGGTCTCTCCGACGAGACCGACATCACCGTCAAGGGTCTCGAGGTCGTCAAGAAGGCCTCGAGGGTGTACCTGGAAGCCTACACCAGCATCCTCCTCGTCGACAAGACGGTCCTGGTGCGTCTCTCTCCAGCTCTTACATGGACCGTTAGGATAAGAATGATCGTTGCTAACGCACCACCGCCTGCAGGAGAGCTACTATGGCCGCGAAGTCATCATCGCCGACCGCGAGATGGTCGAGTCCGAGAGCGACGAGATCCTCCGCGACGCGCAGAACGTCGACGTAGCCTTCCTCGTCGTCGGCGACCCCTTCGGCGCGACCACGCACACCGACCTCGTTCTCCGCGCCCGCGAGCTCGGCATCCCCGTCGGCACCGTCCCCAACGCCTCCATCATGTCCGGCATCGGCGCCACGGGCCTGCAGCTCTACAACTTCGGCCAGACTGTGTCCATGGTCTTCTTCACCGACACGTGGAAGCCCGCGTCCTTCTACGACCGCATCAAGGAGAACCGCGACATCGGCCTGCACACGCTCGTGCTGCTCGACATCAAGGTCAAAGAGCAGAGCCTGGAGAACATGGCGCGCGGGCGCAAGATCTACGAGCCCCCGAGGTACATGACCGTCGGGCAGTGCGCGGCGCAGATGCTCGAGATCGAGGAGGAGAAGAAGGAGGGCGTCTACGGGCCCGACAGCCTCGCCATTGGCGCGGCGCGTGTCGGCGGAAAGACAGAGAAGTACGTCGCCGGCACGCTGAAGGAGCTTTGCGATACGGACGAGATTTTGGGCGGGCCGCTGCACAGCATGGTTCTCCTCGGCAGGAGGGCGCATGAGCTGGAGCGGGACTACATTCGCGAGTTCGCATTCAACAAGGAGACGTTTGACAAGAGCTGGGCTGCGGATTATGGGAAGCAATAGTCATCATTCATGTCCCGTAACTCGGGCCGGTGCTGGTTCCCCCTTCTTCCCTCCTCTCTGACGAGCTATTCGTACATGCCTTTCACCGACCATACATTATTGGATTTAGACAGACGCCGAAGAGCGATACTGCTCAACCTCCTGGGATGAAATCTCCCTCAGCTTGTTGACCTGCGCGGGGCTGCCGGTGACAACACCCTCGGCCACCTGGGCAACCCTGCTGATGATGTTGGCGTTACTGAGGGCGTAGGTGGCGCTGACCGTCTTAACACGGATGACTCCAATACGAGGGTCGTTCTCGGAGCCATCGTGGGTGCCGTCGCCCAGATCGCCGAGCCAGGCCTTCAATGAAGAGCTGTAGTGCTTCTTCACCAACGCGCGGTCGGTAATGACGCTGGAAACACCCGAGATGGAAGCCCAATCGCCAGAGGAGTTGTAAAAGGCAATGTTGATGTGGGGATCGCTGTCAATCTCGTCGGTCTTGTGAGACTCGGTGTTGGTGTGGAAGAGAAGGTCAATGCCACCGTTTTCCTGATGTCCATGTTAGGTTATTGTGAACAGGAGGGGAAGAATTATCTGGTGCCTACCGTGGCGGCGAGAGCCATGCATCGCGAGACGAGGGCACCCGACTTGGCGTCTCTCGTGGTCATCATGCCAAACTTGCTCTTGTTTGCAAAGTTGACGAGGTCCTCGACCTTGTCCTTGAGCGAGACATCTGTCTGCTTGTTGGCGGCCTTGTAGGGGTCGGCGGGCTTGTCGCCGGTGGAAGCGTTGGAGAAAGACATTATGGTAGCGTTGTAGTGTTCTTGATCGAGGGATTGAGGTCGTAGTTGTGGACAAAGGACTCAGTTAGGCGAAAACGGTGGTGATTTGTTTGTATCGTGAAGCGATGTTCTGGGAGAGAAGAGGTCACTTTGTAGCCCTCAGCCAGAGTCCGCCCTATTTGAAGCCTACAGCCGAGCTGACCTCATCAGTGTATCACTGTAGCTACCTGCAGCAGGAACGACCATTTCATCATCGAAGTGCACGCTAATTGCGTGACTGCTACTGCGGCGTTGGGGAGCTTGAGCTGCAATGAGCGAGACATAGTGACGTCAAGGGCAGCGGGGGGGGGGGGGGGGGGGGAGCTCCCGCCCCGCGGTTCCTGCGCAAGCTAAGGAAGAGGGGCGGACAGTAGGTGGCACGATGGAGACCGCGATGGACTCTTTTTATGGAGAGTATTCATCATTGATCGTCTGTTCTGCCGACAATGGGCAGAGTATGCACGGATGGAAATTTGTTTCTGCTGGTTGTGACATTTATGGGATAATTGTACACAGACACTACACTCGGCGGGGTGTGGAGCGAGGTACCTCGCCACGAGTGTCTCCCGCCACCTTGGAGAAGGTACCTTTATTTCCAACCTCATGTCCATGCAGTTAACCAATAGCTAGACGCGTCTCATGCAACATCGCGTGCCTCGTAGGACCGTCCGGACAAGTCCATCTGGGGCAGGCCAGAGTCAGTGCAGCTCCTTCATGCCAGACTCGCGCCATGGCAGGGATGGAAGACAGTGACAGGCACAGGAGAGAAATGACTTGGACCGGGCTGGACCGGGCTGCGCTTGGCTGTACGGGTTTCCCGTGGCCGGTTGGGATGGGAATCCCGCTGCGGCCCTTGTGCTGTGTGGTGACAGCTCCGCGATCCGATCTTGCAATCAAACAGCGATCGTAAGGCATTGCGGGAAGCTGCACCATGGCTACATGGCCTGGTAATCTGAGATGCTTCGCCGATATGCTTCCTATGCCTGCTTTGCCGTCAGAGTGGATAGTAGGAGTCCACTGTCCAACAGCATAGGAAGGGAGCGTCTTGACTTTAAGAGGATAGGAATTCGATATCTGCCTGCTATTGTCAATAGCACCTGTGTAGAGGCATTCGAAGTTCCGAAGCTGCCCTGCGCGATAAGACCTATCACCACCCCTTGCGCCTGCCTCCTGCCCGCCGCCCCCTCTTTCCCGCTCCGGTCTTCTACCGCATCACGGCGTCATTCACCTTCGGGTAAAGGGTACCTGGCGTACCGGCGTAACTTGCCGATCAAGCAGGTATATACCTACCCAACAGCGCAGACTTGGGCACCTTACCAAAAGGGAATCTTCAGTCTCCAATGCACCTGCGATGCGAGTAATCGGGCAGTCGCACATGCCCCACCTCCCGGTCAAGGGGCCAATTGCCGCCCTACATTGCGCCCTAGGCACCTAGGCCCAAGTGTAGCTGTCGCCGTCACTATCGCCATCGCCGTCGCCGTCGCGGGCAGGTGCAGCCCTCCGGTAGTGCCTGCCCCAGAAGGGAACCTACCTCGTCCTCCCTAATACCTTTCTCCCTGCAGCGAGGGGAAGGGAAAGAGCCCTCCTTAAGAAAGAAGCTCGGGTCGGGGTTTCGGCGGACATCGGCACCGTCAAAGCTGAGACGGCATCTCACTGGACTGTTGGCCGTTTCCATCCTTCCCCATCCTCTTTTGTATGCAGATCTGTCTGTCTGTCATCCGTCCATTCGTTGCGGTTGCTCCTGCTCCTGCTCCTGCTCCTGCTTGTCTGTCCCCTCCATTTCGTCACTCTCGCCCATTTTCTCACTTGTGATTACCATCTTCACGCAAACTTCACTTTCCCTTCCACATCGTTTGTCTGCTGCGTAGGTACTCGCAGAAACTGGCGCCGCCCACGATCGAATCGCTCAGCCGTCTCCAGGGATTTTTCCCGTCCCTTCCGTTCCTCCCCCTTCACCCAAATCTCCCTGCCACTCACGAAGACGGGGTCGGAGGGAGACGCACATTGGTGTGACTTTCTCAGGCATTCATTACGGATACCTAATAAGCCACATCCCGACACGAACACGACGACTCCGCGATAAAGACGAAGCAGCAGGAGCCACCGCGACTCAGGACGGTCCTTCCTGCCAGACTAGAAGGAGACAGTCATCCATATCCGCGACTGCCACTTCTTCCGACTGCCACCTGCCATTCACGAAATTCACTCCCTTCTCAATCACACCGCACATTCTTCTTTTTTTTCTCTCGGCTTTGCCCCCTCCTTTCTCCCTCCTCTTCATCCCTCAGTCGTGGTGTTCAATTCGCACCCGCAACCGCCTGACACTCCCTCCGTCCGTCCAAATCGGCGCCTTCGCAAACGTCAGGACGAACGACCCTACCCACATATCCCTTCCCAAACCTTCGTTTCATCTCTCCTCGCAGAGCCCGTGGTTTGTATCGCAAGCTCGACTCTCTTCGGCTGCTGTCCATACCCCGGTTCACCGACACCTGCCCCGAGCTTCGAGTATTGCCCAAATTTTCTTTTTCTTTTTTTAATTTCCCGGTGAATCCCTTCGCCGGATGAAACCATCGCCGCAGCTCGCCTGAAAACCTCATCGGCGCCCCTTCCGCCCTGACCTACAGGCACTGCTCACTTCTTTTCCACGTCCCATTCTTCAACGAAACACCATCAATTCCGGACAGGCAGTTGCGCCAGTCGCTCACGATGGCGCACCTTCACAATCTGGTACGTTTCTTCTGCCTCCGCCTCTTGCTCTTTCTTAGTCACTGACCGAGCGGCAGGAGATAATACCCTGGGAGTGTCGCGATAACGAAGAGCAAGCTGAAGCCCATTACAACGCTCCTCTCCGCGCCAAGAACAAGGCGCTCACTGACGAGAATGCCCGCTTGAAGAAGCTGCTTCGCGAGAACGGCATCTCGTGGTCACCAATCTCTGCCAGCTATCAGAATCTCACCCGCCCCAACGGCCGCCGCACCCGTTCTTCCATTGTCCCCGATTCACGCACTTACCTCCACCTCCCGACCGAGGTCCTGCTGCGCATTCTCAAGTACTCCTTGACCTCGAGCGACCCCATCGTCGATCCTCTCTCCAAGCTGAAGCCGGAGAGCATCACCCCTGCTGAACGAACCCGCAGCAATCAGATTGCCATCCATTTCCTCTCGACTTGCAAGGCCATGTACGAGGAGGGCACCCGCATCTTGTGGAACCGCAACACGTTCGTCTTCACCTCGCATGATGCCCTCCGTAACTTCGCCGACTTGGACTTGGCGTATCGGAAGAACATCAAGCACGTCAATTTTCGCATCATCGCCCAGTACTTCGACGACAAAAAGCGCAAGCACAAGCTCGAGCGATCGTACCATCCCGCCCTCAAAAGCGACATCATCCTCCGCACCCTTCCCCGCGTTAACGAGCATACGTATGCCCGTACCGGTTTTCGCTGCTATACGTGGGGCCAGGTTATTGACTTCCTCCGTGCCATGCGAGCACCCTACGATCCCAAGCACGACAAGAAGCTCGTCCGCCCTCGACTGTTCCCAAACCTAGAGTCGCTGCGCATCGACCTCGTCAATTTCATGGACGACTTCTTGCCCATGCCCAGCACCGAACTTCACGACGTGGCATCGCACGAGCTGGGCTGTTCTCTGAACGAGCTGCAGGTTACCGGCATCCCGAACGACGAGGCCGGTGGTAAGGCTACTGCAGAACTCACCGGGCTCCTCAAGGACGAGGGCCTGTTCCTCGGCGGACTGCCCTCCTATATCCAGTCCAAGAACTCTCTGAAGCCGCTCTCCGGAATGTCGAGCTGCGCACGCGTCATCAGAGCGTGGAAGACACTGAGGCCCCCGAAAGACGAGGACTCTGACTCGGACGCCGAGTCGGACACTGGCAACCCGTCCCACCATCATCCCATGGAGCCCATTATGCCCCCTGCGCCGCGCGAAACCGGCCACCCCGAGACGCCTCTCACCCGAAAGGACTTGACCATCTGGAAGCGGGTGCCCGTGACCCGCGACGGCCGCAACGAGCGCCAATGGACAGAGTTTTGTCGCAGCAGTGGCTTTCCCATGGAAGACGACATCGACGACGAGATGTTCGATGAGTATGTCTGCCCCTGTTGCGGCGAGGCCCATGCTGGCCTGCTTGAGCTTCTGGGCGATGAGCACGAGAACGAGCACATGTTTTCTTGAAGCTGCACCACAGCCAACTCTGGTTGTTTTCTTTCTCGACGGGCTCGGCGCAAGCACATTAGTGGCGTAAAAAGGGGACGCGCGGAGAGCATGCATTATTGGGAGGAGACCGGGCCCATCGTCTATCATGTTTAAGTGCGGTCGGATTTTTCTTGGAAGGTCAAAAGCTACGGAGTTACAGTGCCCAGGACTCGGGTTTGCTCAATCATGATGTTATGATACCACTTTTTTGCCACGGGGGCAGCACATAGATACCACTATTCTAATGCAGCACAAACCCAAATGCCCTCTAATCTGACCCTCCGTCTGTCTTCAGTAGGAGCGTAGTGATTCGCGAGACGAAGGAGAGAGTGCTGACGACGCTTCAAGCCGAGACTCCTCGCTTGTACCACGTCCTGGAAGCGTCAGCCCTTTGGTCTGAATCCGATCTGACGTACCTCATCTAAACATTCCATTTTCGCCTATAGCCATCGACTCTTTGTCGCTTCTCCTGCAGCTCTGTCCTCAAATTAGCAAGCCGGCCCATCAACCTACCGACATCCGCCTGGGCCGCGGAGAACACATCGCGCAGCTTGTACACGTCCCACGACATGTCGACCTTGTACTTCGCAACCAGCTCCGCCTGTCTCTCCTCCCCTTGGTGTCGCTGCGGGTAGAGCGGTTCGAGGTGATATGCGTTGGGATCGACCCTCGCCACCTTCCGCCGGACGTCCTTCAGCACGCGGTCTACGTCGTGCACATCCCGCTGCGCTTGCCCTACCGCTCCAGCTAACGCTGATAGATCATCCGCGCTGCCATCTATGAGCGCTGCGAGTTTGTAGGGGTCCCACTCTGCGGCGATCTCTGCGGCGGAGAGCATCAGCGGGTTCGCGATCGGGTCGCGGGGGATCGACGTTGAAGAGAAGTCCCAGTCCACGGCGAGCTGGGCGCAGCTTAGTGTCGGCATGCAGGACTCGTAGTCGGGGTAGGCGCGGAGGTAGTCTAGAGCGCGGAGGGTGCGGGCTACGACGGGCCCGTGGCGGGAGAGGTAGGCTACCACGCCGAGTGGGGGGAAGGTTATCGCTGGATCTGGGTGGGTGGTCATTTTTGTAAATTTCGGAGTAGATGTTAGCTATGAGCTTTTGGGCATAGTTTACCTGGTTAGATGGCTAAAGTTATTTAGTTGTTGTGAAGGTCATTGGGTCTTGGGCTGGGAGTTGGTAATCCGGCGGGAGTCTTGTCGCCTTTAATGTGTCCTGCTTCGTGAAAGACTATCAGGACACAATGCGCTGTTCGAGATAAGTGCCCTCTTTGAAAGAAAAGAAAGCCTGTGTTCCGAGGCTTTCTTGGGATTGTGATTGTGTCCAAATGATTGTTGTTCATAGTCCTCAGACAGCGGTAAACGAGTTGACTTGAATCGAGAGAGACCGAAAGCAGGCACCGTGAATGCGAATATGACTCAGAACAATGTTTAGGATTATTGAAAGAATTGTAATGTTCTACTGTCTTTCAAGCCGTTTGACCGAGACACTGTGCGGCTGAGAAAGGGATGTTTAAGGACACAAGAGAGCCTTTGTTGACGCCGGGGATGAGGGACGACGCCGGGGATGAGAGACGCCAGGTATGAGCGATGCCTCGAAGCGTCATGCTACGGCTTGGCCAGTTATTTGGATTGCCAGCGCTTTTCCCGACTAATATGAATGGGTTTGAGCTCAAGAGGAGACTCGATGAATCAGGAAGTGCAGCCAGTAGCATAACCACCGCTATCAAAAGAGACCGCCGAGTTAGTTCACGTAGAGTTAAGAGAGTTAGGTTAACATTAACTCTTTTCAGAGACTATGTCTATAAAGAATTCGAGGTGCATATATGTAAGTTTCATGCCAGATCCTCTCGAGCTTGTTTGCAAGAGGAAATGATCAGGCTCGGGTACGGTAACAGTCGGGCTTCAGCTGCACTCGACCCTGTCCGCCAAGATCTGTACTCAGATCCAGCTGTTTGGGAACTTCTGCGCGCCAACGAGTCGGCTTAAGGTAGACCAGGCTCGACTCCTCTTCTCTTCAGATACGCGAACCTTCCCTCTCTTCGAGTCTTGTTCCTACCTTCCCCCGACACAATCCCCAACGTCATGGCTTTACGCATCATCAGGGAACGTTATCAACACCTCTTCCGCTCCAGCGGACCCAGCATCCTGGTCCACCAGAGGAGGGACGAAGCCCCCAAAGTCGCCGTCGACAAGTCGCGGAAGCACGCTCTGCAGCGTTCTGCGGCCCACGTGCTCCCGGTGGCCGTTTCATTGGGGGTCATCACGCTCAACGTCACCGGGTACTTCATCGGCGACCAGTTGCAGGGCACGCGTGACCAGGACGACCTCAAGCTCGGCATCTTGCAGATTGCTTCAAAGGTCCAGGTTGATCACCTTCGCGTTACTGTCTCCCAAGCCGCCGTCCTGGTGTCTCAGTTCCGGGCTATACTTTGTTGGTCCCATGCTAGCAAGGCCTGTTGCTGATGAGCTTGACATGGTTTCGTAGGAGCTTCTCGCTATTAGCAGCCTCGCAATGGTCATCACGCACGTCCTGAAGAGGGAGCTCATATCTCATGATGGCCTCCCTCTAGGACTCTTGGTATCACAATGGTCTTTCACGTCCATCAGGTAAGCTTTCCTACGGAGTCACGCCACACTGTTTCTCCGAAGCACCTCGCCATGACACACAGCTAATTCGCACAAAGTTACCTCTGGTCCGCTGAGCTTTGGGGAGGCGTCATTTGTGGCAGAACCAAGGGAAAGCGACGTCGACAACGCCTGATGATATCGCGCTCATCGTCGCCTCCTGTGTGATCGCCAGTCTTACCGGACCGGCGACGGCCATGCTCATGACCCCCAGAATCATGGACTTTCCTGTCGGCGGTGCAATATTCTGGCTCAACGGTGAGGCGCCACGGGATAGAGGCTTCATGCCATGATCTCTTCCATTGCTAACATCTATAACTCTCCCATTCCAGGAAGCAGCGAGCACCTATGGCCGACGTCCCTAAACGCCTCGTACTACGCAGAGGCCAACTGCTCCACGAACGCGGAGCGCATCTGGGCGCCCGAGTGCCCCTCGGCCGGCTTCTCCTCGCTGCACAACCACCTCTCGGCCTGGTGGATCTCCACCGGCGCCCAGTTCTCCATCGACGTACAGGACCGCAAGATCAGGAATGAGATCGCCGTCTGGCCCAGGCAGACGGAGGAGGACGACACGTGGGCCGTGACGTCGCACGCCGTCTCGGCGAGGATGCAGGACGCCATGCGCGCCATCCACTTCGACGCCGTGAGCACCCTAGGCGGCATGAAGCCCGCGGCGCCGCCTTTCCCGGACAACCTGTACCTTGCCGAGAGCAAGAGGTACGATTTGAAGACGAAGCTGCCCGCTGCGCGTGTTGCGTGCTCGTTCCATAGCAAAGTTGACCCCGGGGCCGGGAAGCTCTTAGCTCGCTTTGCTGTAGACATGGGCATTGGGTCCCCATGGGGGCCCATAGGGACCCAAATGTTTAGGGCCACTCCATATAGGTACCTATTTAAATAGGTAATTTAGGTTAAGTCTAAATAGATATTAGGATTTAAGTAATAAGTAATTCTAAGTACTTAAATTAATAAGTAATTTAAGTATAGGTTTAAATAAATAAAAAGGTTTAAGTAATAAGTAGTTTTAGGTACTTAAATAAATAAGTAATATAAGTAAGGAAATTTAAAATAGTAAAATTAAATTTTAATAAATTAAAAATTAAATTATATAAAAGTTAATATATATATAAAATTAACTTAATTCTTAAAAAGCTATACTAATTAGCTATAATAATTAACTATAATAGTTTATATAAAGAGTCCTTTAGTATTTATTTTTCCTATCCTCTTTATAATGTCTTTTTATTTAGACTTTATTAAAAAAATAGACCTATTAAGTACCTATTAAAGTAAAAGTAAAGAGAATACTCTTAAAGTACTTAAAATCCTTAAACTAAATAGTAATTTACTTAGTATAAATAATAAAAAAGTTAATAACTAAATAAATATTAAATTTAAAATAATTCTTTAAAATAATAAGTAATATTACTTATATATAAATATTATAATAAAGTAAGTTTTTATAGTTTTTTAAAGGGTAAGTATAGTAGTAACTTAAAATTAAATATTACTAAAGTTAAGATTAGTATAAATCTCTTTATAGAGACGTTAAAAGGGGAACTTAAGGATAAAAAGTGCTTTAAAAGTTTAGAAGTAGTAGATCTCTTTAAAAGTAGTAGTTAAAAAAGGAATTAGTTATATAATAATTTACTATAATAACTTAAACTTACTACCAAATTTAAAGTAATACTTATAAATAAAAGTAATAAATACCTTTTAGCTTAAAAGAGTTTTACTAGTAAAACGCTTTTTTATAGTCTTAAAAGCTACTTTAAAATAGTAATAAGGGTTTTTTTAATACTTTATTTAAAAGTCTTAACCCTTTTATTTAATAAGCACTATTTTTTAAACTAAAAAATAAGTTATTATAATTAATTATTATAAAGGGATAAATAAAAAAACTTACTTTAGAATAAAAATAGTAAAAGTATTAAAGTTAAAAAGTTAATAAAAAAAAAAAAACTAAAAAGTTAAGTTATAATAGTACTAAATTTAATTTAAGTAGTAATAAAAAATTAAAATAATAAATATATAAAAATAGTAGGTATATAAAAATAGTAAGTATATAAAAACAGTAAATATATAAAAAAAGTAAGTATATAAAAAAAGTAAATATATAAAAAAAGTAAAAATAAAAATATATAAAGTATATAAAAATATAAATATAAAAAATAAAACTATTAAAATAATTTTAAAATATAATTTTAAAATAATTTTATAAATTAATTTTATAAAGTAATTATATAAAGTAACTCTAAAGAATAATTTTAAAATATAATTCTAAAATATATAATTTAAAAATAAAATTCTAGAGAATAATTTTAAAAACTCTAAAAAATAATTTTAAAAAATAATTTTTAAAATGAATTTTAGAGAATATTTTTAAGAATTTTAAAATATAATTTAAAATATAATTCTTTTAAAAAATAGTTTTTAGATTTTTAATAAATAATTTTAAAATATAGTATAATAATTTTATATTATAAATTAGTAGTAAAAATATATAATATAAAAAGTTAAAAATAGTTAAGTATAAATATATTATATAAGTCTTTTTTATTATAGTATATAATATTATTAAAAAGTAAAATTAAGTTAAATATATTTTAAATTAATTATTTATAATAGTTATATTTTTATGTTTTTAATAAATATTTAAAATATTTATATATATTATATATTAAGTTTATAAGTTTATATTTAAAAAAAAGTATACTATAATAAATATTTTTATTATTTAAAGACTTATTAAATATAACTATATATTTTAACTTTAAACTTTTAAACTTAATTATTTTAAATTATTTTTATTAGTTTAATACTTTATAATATAGTTATTAATATATATAAAAATATATAATTTAAAGTATATTTTAAAGTAAAAACTTACTTTACTAGTATAAATAAGTATTATAATTAAGGTTTAATATAATAAATAACTTAATATTTATTTTTATTTAATATTAAAATTAAATTATTTTAAATATTAAAAGTAAATTATACTATATTATATTTTAAATTTATAAAGTTAATATTAAAAAAATAAACTTATTATAATAAAGGTTTTTTTTTATAAAACTATTAATATTAAAGTATTAATTAAATTTATTTTTTAAAATAAAGGTTTTTAATTTATTAATATTAATAAAGTTAATATTTTTTATATTTAATATAATTTTAAACTTAATTAATACTTTATATTAAATATTTAATATAAACTTTATTTAAATATTTAAATTTTATAATTTAATATTAATAAGTAAAAACTAAAAATTAACTTTATATATATAATTTATAATTTTAATATTTAACTTTTAAATATAAATTTATAAAACAAATTAAGTTACTTTATTTAATATACTTTAAAATATTATATTTATTTATATATATAAATAAATTTATTAACTTTTTATAATAAATATAGAATATATATTAAAATATAATATATTAAGTAAATATAATATATTAAGTAAAATATAAAAAAATAAAATAAAGTTTAAATATTAAATTAGTTTTATATTTTTATATTTTTATATTTTTATATTTTTATATTTTTATATTTATATATTTTTATATTTTTATATTTTTATATTTTTATATTTTTATATTTTTATATTTTTATATTTTTATATTTTTATATTTTTATATTTTTATATTTTTATATTTTTATATTTCTTTATTTTTATATTTTTATATTTTTATATTTTTATATTTTTATATTTTTATATTTTTATATTTTTATATTTATATATTTTTATATTTTTATATTTTTATATTTTTATATCTTTATATTTTTATATTTTTATATTTTTATATTTTTATATTACTTTAAAAAGAATTTTTTAATTATACTTTTCTTAATTAAACTAGAATCTATATTTTTTATAATAAAAAGGAGTAGTTAAACTTACCTTTACTTTTTACCCACTATAACCTATAAAATTAATTCTTTAACCTAATATTTTATATACTCTTCTTCCTATAACCTATTAATACTACCTACTTACTACTATTAATATATATTTACTTACTATTTTTAATATATAATACTAATTTTATTTTTTACTAAAATAGTATTAGTAAAATATTAAAAAGTAACCCAAACTAAAGTAAGTTTTTATAACTTTAAATTCTATAATAATTATTTAATTTAACCCTCCCTAAACTACTCTTTTAACTTAAGTATTAAAATAAAGTATAAAGCTAATAATAAGTATTTTAATAACTAAAATATAAAAAAAGTATAAACTTATTTTAAGAATATAACTTAAAATAAGTAAAACTTTAATTAAGCTAAACTTTTATTTACCTAAGTTAAGTAAAAAGCTCTTTAAAAACTAAAAAAAAAAGACAACTTTAAAACAAATAGCCCTAAGTAATAAACTACCCTAAAGTAGCAAAAAATCAAAGTAGTTAATACTAAATTATAAGTATTTATATTTTTAAATAAAATATTATACTAATTATTTATAACCACCAAAAAACTACTACTTAAAGTAAGTTATAACTAATTTAAGTATTATATTCTTAGCCCCGCAGTCCTTATTTTTAGTCTAGTATAATAACTAAAATAACTTTATTATTAAGAATAATAGCTATTAAAATTAAAAAGATATTAAAAATAAAAGTCTCTTTAATAACTTAAAAGCTATTCTTATAAAAATAAAAAAAGTCTAGAGTAATAATCTAGTTTAGTATATCCCTAAGAATATTAATATAAAAAACAAAAGTAAAAAAATTACTTAAAGTATTATTTTTATACGTTTTTAGTTAATTTAAAGGATTATTTTAAAGGATTATTATAGTACTAACTACTTTAAACCCAAAAATACCACTAGTATAAATACTTTTACTTAAACTAACTATATATCCTCTAAAAAATATATACTAAAGTTAAATTCCTTTTTAGTAACTCTAATAAAGTTATAAGTATCTTTTATAAGTATAGATATTATAATAAACCTAAAGTTAAGTTTATTTTTACTAAAAAAGAAGTACTACTTAACTTTATTTTTATAAAGTATTATAAAAAGTCTAAGTTATCCTTTAAAAAACTCTAAAAGTTCTAAACTACTTATTAAAAAAAGTATTTATAAGTATCCTTTATAATAACCTAAGGGTTTTATTTAACTAATTATTAAAAAAGTAATCTACCACTACTACTAAGTCCTTAATCTATATAGCTATAAGTATTGTATTTTAAAAAAGCCTAAGTATCTTTTTACTTTCTATTAAATAGTTATACTTATAACTAACTTTATTATTTACTTACTTAAAACCCTTAACTTCCCCCCTTTAATATAGCTTTATAGTAAATTTATTTAACTTTTAAATAAATCCTTTTTAACTATTAAAAAGTTCCTTTTAATAACTTTACTACTTAAACTCTTTAACCCTACTTACCCTACTATATAAAATACAGTTTTACCTTTTTAGTTTATAATTTAGGAATTCTATTAAATTATATAGATTTAAGCCTACCACTCTAAATAGTATAGGAGTGGATTTTAGCTATTTATATAAACTAATAGCTAAGGGCCGGCCTGGATTAATAAAAGGTCTAGTGGCTAAGCCCCTAACAGTTAGTACGGGGCGTAATAAAGGGCAAAAATCGCGTATAGTAGTATATAAATACATATATTAATATACATACTAATTAACGTATAATTTAATAATTAAAAGTCTTATACTATAACCCCTTTATTATATATAATTAATTAATTACTATAAGTCTTTTTAAATAAATATATTACTATAATAACTAATTTAACTATTAGTAAGATCTTTTTTATAGGCCTTAAGAATTAAATTCCTTAGTAAAACACTATTTAGACTTAAAGAGTCTCCCTTAACCTCTAAAATACTATTAACTTAAATATAAACTACTAACTACTAATTAGTACTATAGTACTACCTCTAAAGCCACTCTTAAGTAACTACTTAAAGAACTTTATTTACTATAGACTTAAGCTACTAAGCCTTTACTCCTTAATACCTATAGAATCTACTTTATTAGTAACTATCCTTAAAAATATTCCCCTTTTATATAGTATTAATAACTCCTACTATACTATAAATATTATAAACCTTTTTACTAAGTACCTTAGACTCTATACTAATACTTAAAGTATATAAAGAACTATTAACTATTACTATAAAGACTATAAAAAAAATAAAAATAACTTAATTATATAAATATAAAAAACTATATTTTCTAAACTTTAATACTAGTATTATAATATAAATAAAGAACTAACTAACTAGCTATTACGTTTTAAAAGTCGTTTTAATATAACTATATTTCTTTACTATAACTATATAGAATAGGTGCTTTAAAACTACTTTATAATCCCTTATAACTATTACTTTATAATAAAAATAGTTACTACTAAGTAGTTTAACTTATAAATTACTAAAATTTATAAAAAATAAACTATTTTACTTAAGGCCTTTTTAAAAAATAAATTTTAACTACTTAATATATATTAAGTTTTTAAGTACTTATTAATTTAGAGCTTTATTTAAAACTCTAAATTAAAGTACTTTAAAGTATAGTATATAGCTATACTTAAAGAAGTAATTTTATTAATTACTAAAGCTATTAATAACTTATTAAAGTTAACTAAAAAACCTTAATATACCCCTAAAGTATTTAGTATTAATTAAATAAATAGCCTAGAGTTAAATAAGTAGTATAAAGACTACTTATAAAGTACTTATTTAAAATAAAGTAATTACTAAGGCTCTTTATAATATAATATCTACTCTACTTATAACTTTACTTACCTACTTAACTTATATTATTATATTTTTTTTAAAAAAGTATTTAAAGAATAATACTATAATATAATTTATTAAGAGTATATTAATAAGTACTTAGAAACTAATAATTAATTAATTAAACTTATTAAAAATCTTTATAGTAAATAACTTTATAGTTAATGTATTAGGAGTCTTAAGTAGCTATTAATAGTGTTTTAAGCTACTCTTTATAAAGACTTATAAACTTACCCTTTTAAAGACTCCTACTTACTTAACTATAGTGTATTAATTTATGTATTCTATAATAAATAGCTATTTATAAAACTTTAAATAGCTAGTATAAGTAACTATTTATAAGTAAACTTTAAGTTACTTATAATTAAAGTATATAAAAATATAAGTATTAGAGTTACTTAAGTTAATAAAAGAAGATTTATAATACGCCTTTATAATATAGTACTTTATACATTTATAGTAACGAATCTTGTTTTTTATTAGTAGCTATATAAATAAAAATACTAGTAAAATAAGTACCCTAAGTATTAGTTAATACTATATAAATTTAATTATAGTCTCTTTAGTATTATTAAAGTTAAATATAGTTAATATATACTTAAGTATAATAAACTTACTCTTAAAATAGTATATAATAACTATAGTTTTATATAGACTATTTAATATACTTATACTTTATAGTAGTAAAATAAATATAACTCTATAAAGTAACGGCCTTTTAAAGGTAGTAAAGAGACGTAGTACTAGTGGCTTAGCTACTCTAGTTCTAAACTACTTTGTTGTTTAATAAGCTTTATAAAAGGAGTTTAGATTATAGTTAATACCTTTAAATTTAATAATAATAAGGCCCCTTGCCCTTATTATAACGTATATAGTATTAGTAAAGTAAAAAAAATAATTTATTGCGAACTATAAAAGAGTAATATATATACCTGCTCTAGTAAGTATATTATATTTAACTTTTATTTATATATAAAAAGATATAGTAAGTTTATATTTATACTAGTATTTACTAACTATATTACTTAGTACTTATAGGATTATTACCTCTTTAACTACTCTACTAATACCCTTACTAAAACCTTTAATAAGTTTATTACTATAATAAAACTCTAATATAATATAAATATATTAGTATTTAAATATAATAGAGAGTTTGTTAAATACAAAAGACTAATAGCTACTCTTTAAGTATAAGGCCGTTTTGTTAAGTTATCCGCTTTAAATACTTAAAATTAAAATAGTAGTGCTAAGTGTGTTAGTACTATAGTTAAAGCTAAAGTAAGGACTATAAGAAAAGGTAGTAAGCTCTCCTATAAAATATAGCTTAATATATATAAGTCCACAGTATATCTTTATAATTATATACTATAAGTAGCTTTTAGTTAAAAGACTCTATATAAAGTGCTTTATTAGTAGTTTAAAGATAATAATACTATAAAGTTAAGTTTTGTGTACTTATAAGTGTATAGTTGTAAAGTATATACCCTTATAGCTACTACCTAGTTTAAAAAAAAGCGCCTTAACTACTTTATTAGCTGCGCTCTTTTAGGGTTCTTTATAGAATATACTTTAATAAATTAATACTGTATATAAATACCCTTAACTAAGAAGGTTATTACTATAAAAAACGTAATGTTTAATAAAACTTAATAATTTAATAGTAACCTAGAGGCCTTTATTAAAGATACTTTAAACTTTAACTTTAACGCTATTACTATATAGGTTTATAACTACTTTATTAATAATAGAGAAACTAACTATTAAGTACTATATAGACCCCTTTTATTAAGTAAAGAGGATAATAAAGTTATACTTTTTATAAAGGCCCTTAGTAAAATCTTTAAAAATCTTAATTTTAAAGACTCTACTATAAAGTAAGTTCCTTTTAGTAAATTTTCTTATTTAATAGCCTACTTTAAGTTAATATTAATACTACTTAACTTACTTACTACTTTTTTTTAGGTACTTATTTATAAAGAAAAGTATTTAAAGAGGTATATAGGAGTAGTGCTAAGTTATAATAACTTAAAAGACTCTAAATAAACTTATTATAATACACCTACTAAGTCCCATTAAAAGTAAAGCTTTTATAAAGCTGCTTTTTTAGTAGGGACTTTATTGTTATATTAAAATACTCTATAGTATTACTACTTTTAAGTTAGTCCCTTAGTTACTTATAAACTATTAAAGGGGATTTTTAGTATTTAATATACTCTAGGGGTATTTTAAATAGTAAATATTAAATACTTTAATAGTAATTTTTAGCTATAAAGAAAGGATATAGGCGCTTAAAAAAATAAAACCTCTTTACTAAGTAGGTATAAAAAGCTGTATAAAGCGCGTAGTAATTTACTAGTACTAGGTACTCTTTAAAAAGATCTTTAACCTTTATTTATATTTTATATAGAAGTATTAGTTTACTTATATACTATAGCTATATAAGTGGTTAAAGTGACTTATTTTAAAAGCTATTTAAAAATAAACTTTTAAAAAGAAGTACCTATAGGTATTATAAAAGGCGCTTAAATCCTTAGTTACTACTAAGTTTATATATATAAGCTAAATAAATATAGTAAGCTTTTAAAGATTAAAGCTTAGCTTATTATATATAGTAACTAATAGTATTAAGATAATTAAAAAACGTATACCTTAATACTTACTAGTATATCCTTTTAAATACTAATAACTATTATTAACTACTTTAATTTTAAGCTTTTATAGTATAATACTATAAATACTTTTATATATATAGAGTTTAATAAAGATATTTATATATAAATACCCCCTAGTTACTAAAAAAAGGGCACTATCCTTAAGTTTATTAAAGTACTCTATAGATTATATTACTTACTACTCCTTTAGTAGTACTATCTTAAAGTGGGTTTATAAAAGCTTAAATTAAAAAAAATTACTAGTAAAAACTACTATTAAATATATAGCTACGTAATCTTCTTCTTCTATATAAATAACTACGTACTTTACCTTTTTTTAAAGTACTATAATAAAGCTATAAAGCTTATTAAAGCTCTTTAAAAGCAGTATTATCTTAAGGGTAGTTAAGACTTATCATAGTTTTTAGAAATTAAAGTTATTTATAGCTATACTATAAAGTAGCTTTAGTTTTTATAATCTATATATATTAATAAATTTATTAAATAACTTTAGTAATATATAATAAAATTAAAAAAAGTATATACTTTACTACTTTAATTAAATAAGCTTTTTCTATATAAGGAAACAGCTACGTATACTAAAACTAACTAGTACTAAAGTAATATTAGCTTTATAATATACCTAGTAATAATAGCCCAGCCTAATATTACTCTTTTAGTTAGCCGTTTCGCTTACTTTAACTATAACCCTAGTCTAGAGTATACTAAAGAAGCTAAAAAAGCTATAGCTTACTTTATTTACTAGTACGCTTTATACCTTAAATATAGTTATAAAGAAGGAAGACTTAATAATAGCTTTATAGTTACTATAAATATAAACTTTATTAATAATATAATAAACTATAAAAACTTTTAGGCCTTTATAATTAAACTTTTTAATAAATTAATTAAATAGTAAATTAATAAATAGAATATAGTTACTATATTAACTATAAAGACTAAACTACTTATACTTTTTTAAATAGTAAAAAAAGTAATTTTTATAAAATAATTAATAATAACCCTTTATATAGACTTTAAAAAAAAGACTTTTAAAGCTACTTTAGTAGCTTTAGTACTAAGTATATAGATTTAATATAATAATTAATAAATAATTTACTTTATTAATAAAAAAATAGTTTAATTATAAATAAAACTATACTATATTAATATTTATAACTATTAATTATATTAAAAGGCTTAAAAAGGCTATATTATTATTAAGTATACTTTTATAATAAAATTAATAGTTAATAGGTTTATAAAGCTACTTACTAGTACTTACTTTAAAGTATTCTTTAAGTAATTAAATTTTATTAATTAAACTAAGTAACTTAAAGTACTTTATAAAACTAAGTTTAAAAGTAAAAGGCTTAAGGGCTTTAACTTTATTAATAAAAAATAAGAGAAAGGATTATAAGCCTTAAGTACTTTAAAAATAGTACTACTCTTTTTACTATAAGAGTAAAGGTTTAATAAGGGTAATAGAACTACTTAAGAGCTAAAAAAGAGTAATAAATACGCTATTTTAAGGAGGTATTTAGGAAGCGCTAATTACTAAGTAATTATAAAGTAATTAAAGAAGTAATTAAACTATAGAGTATATATTAAAAAAGAGTAAATAAAATAATATATTTAAAAGGCTTTTTAGCTATTAATATAGTAGTAAAAGCCTTATAAAGGCCTTTACTAGGGAGGTATATTAAATTATATAAATTTAAGCCTACTACTCTAAATAGTATAGAAGTAGATTTTAGCTACTTATATAAGTTAATAGCTAAGGGCTAGTCTAGATTAATAAAAGGTCTAGCAACTAAGCCCCTAATAGCTAGTATAGAGCGTAATAAAAAGCAAAAATCGCGTATAGTGGTATATAAATATATATATTAATATATATACTAATTAACGCGTAATTTAATAAATTCCTTAACTTTAAATAAATTAAGTAATAAATAAATAGTTAAGGACTATAGTATTATATAGTAATTAATTATATTAATACTTAATTTTTAATTAATTTATAATAATTTAGTATTTTTAAAGATATTTTAAAATATTATTAACTTACTATATATAAATAATAAATATAAATTTATTAAAAAAATTCTATTATACTTAGTATTTAAAAACTATTTTAATTTAACTACTTTATTTTATTTTATATTTTATACTTTAATTACCACTTAATAATAAAATTTAAAAAAATTATTTTTTAATTTATTATATAGTATATTTAATTATATACTTATATTTAAAATAAAGTTAAAAGTTTATTTTATATAATAGTTTTATATTTTTTAATATTTTTAATAAAGTATTTAAAGCTTTTAATACTTATATTTATATATAATTTATATTAATTATTAAAAGTACTTTTAAGTATATTTATATAATTAGTTAAATATAGTTTATATTTTAAAACACTTATATAAAATATTAATTATTAGTATTCTTTATAAAAACCTAAAATCCTATTAAAAAAGTATTTTATTATTAATATTATAAATTTAATAACTTAAATTATATATATATATATATTTTTATATATATATATTATAATTATATAATAAAGTAAAAAGAAATTTATTAAAAGAAATTAATTTAATAGAATTATATTTTTTATTATTTAAAGCCTTTTAATACTTATTTAACTATATAAATTACTTTAAAGTATATATTTAAAAATAATTACTATAGAATTATATAAACTCTAACTTTTTTAATATTATATAGTATAATACTTTAGTAATTTATAAGTATTAAGTATAGTAAAAAGTAAATTTATTAATTTAAAGTAAGAGTTAATTTTTTAACCTTTTTAAAAAGTTATATAATTAACTTTAAGTAATATATATTATATACTTTTTAAATACTTTTATTTATTAATTTAATATTACTTTTTAAATATTATTTATTTATTTCTCTTTTTTATTTTTAATATTATATTTAATATAATATTAAAAAAATTCTTATTTATAAATAGTATATTATAATATATACTTATATTTTAAATAAAGTAAGTCTATAATAAAATACTTTATTAAACTTATTATTATTTATAGTAAAAATAAATAAATATAAGTTTAACAAATATTATATTTATATTAAATATTTAATATATAATATACTTTACTTTAAGTAATATAAAGAAATATAATAAACTATATAATAAGTATAAAATATCTTATAATTATATATTAAATACTATTAACTTTATTATATTAATTCTATTTAATTCTTTATTTTAAGTATTTTACTTTATATATAAATAGTTATATAATAATACTACTTATAGTAAAGTAAAAAAAGAAATTAACTAAGTAGAAATTATTTTAAAAAAAGAATATAGTAAAGAATATATTTAAACTAATATATATATTTAGTAAGTTAATAAGTTAATATTATAAAAAAAGTAAATATATTACTAATAATATATAAATAGTTATAAATAATAACTTCTTACTTATTAGTAGTATTTTATAAGTTTTATTTAAAATATTTAGTAAAGTAATTACTTTACTTTAATATAAAAAGTATTAATTATTAACTATAATTCTTTTTTACTTACTTAAAAAATATATTAATATAAAAAGGCTCTAAAGATATATATATACTTACTTTATATTTATATTATATACTATATATTTACTATATAATCTATTTTTTCATTATACTAATTTATTTATACTATAAAAATATATATATTAATATAAAATAGTATTTTAAATACTTAAAATTAAGAACTATTTTAATATTTTAATAGTAGGTATAATAGTTTATAGTCTTTATTATAAGTTATTATTAATTAATTAGTTATTTACTTAAGTTATTTAATTTATAATACTTTCTTTTTTTTAAAAAAGTTTAGTTAATAGTTTAAACTTAAATATTACCTATTATAAATCTAATTACTTAATATATTTAATAGTAAACTTTTAATAGTATTAAGTAAAAGTATATAATATATTAATAAAATCTCTTTTAATTCTTTATATTTAAATTATAATAATCTACTATATTAATTTAACTTTATAGTATTATTAATATACTAATAAACTACTTTAAAAACTACTTTATAAAATTAACGTCCTTTTTTAATACTATAACCTACTTAGTATAAATTACTATAAAGTTTAAAATTATATAAATTAACTATTATTTATTACTCTTACTAATTTAATATAACTTACTTTTAAAAAATATTAGTAAAACTTTTTTTAATATACTCTATAAAGTCTTAAGTATAAATACTTATAGTTATAACTTATTTCTACTAAAAATCTTAAGTAAAAGTAAAATTTCCTAAACTAGTTGTTAGAATACTACTTTTAGTAGGAGTAGTTTAATAGACTTTTAAAGTTATTAAATCTTATAAAAAGTAGCTACTATTTATATTAGTATATCTATTAATAAACTTAGTCCTTAACTTACTACTAAGCTTTACTCTCTATACTCTTTTTCTTTAAAAATATTTAAAGGACTTTTAAAAAGTTTTTCTTTACTTAGCTAATTTAAATTTAAAACTATTTTTTATTTTTTTAGTATTCTTTATAATAAAACTACTAATTATTTTTAGTAATATAAGGAACTTTAAATTTAAATACTCTCCTACTATCCCTAAGCTAATATTTTTTTTTTTTAGTATACTAAGAATCTTTAAATTTAACTACTAAAATTGCCTGTAGTTACTTATAATTAGTAAAAATAGTTAAAGTGGTATTTTATTAACTTTAGTAGTAAAAAAAAAAAAATCTAAAAAAAGGTTTTGTGTAATTAAAGTAGTATAAATAAGGGGAAAGTAGATTAGTAATTTAATTTTTTACTTAATAACTAATAGAGTTATCCTTTTTTATATATATATTTTAATTTATAGTTAATTATAATAACTTTTATTCTACTTCTACTTTTTTTTCTTTTTTTTAACTCTTTTTATTTTACTATAAGTAACTTACTATTTAAAGCTAATTTAGCCTTAAATTACAAAAATATACTACTTTAATAAACTCTTTTTAAAAATCTACTTATAGATTTACTAACTTACTTTTCTATTTAATTATATATTATTTTATTTTTTTAAACTTTAAATTAGAGTTTTAATAATAGTAGTACTTAACTACTTAGTATTTATTTTAAATTATTTATACTACTTATAGTATTCTTACTTATAAAAAGCTATAAAAACGTACTAAATTTAAATATAGTATTTTTTAACTTTATTATATTATTTAATCCCTTAAATAAAAGCATTTTAACTAAAGTACCCTTTATACTACTAAGGAACTAAAGTTAATTTATAAGAATTATAACTAAATTCTAAATTACTTATAGATTTAAATATTAAGTACTAATATAATAAAAAAGTATTTAGTTTTTCTTATATACTAATAGAATTTAAAAAAAAGATATATAGTTAATACTATAAGCCTTAATTAATTTTTAGTATATTTCTACCCTTTATAATAATTTACTATAATAATACTATTTTTTAAACTACCCTTAGTAAATTAAAGTATAAAAAACTTATTATTAACTTTATTACTATAATAAATATTTCTTTTAGTATTATTAATAACCTATACTTCTAAAACCTTCTTTTATAAATAAATTTAACCCTTTAATTACTAAACTAGTAAATAGTTTAATAATAAATAGTAAATTATACTATTTCTATTAAGTAGTAAATAATTAAATATCTACTTAAAAATAGTAAAGTATCCCTTATAGTTAATATTTAAAATACTCCTAGGTTAATATATTCCCTCCTTAGTATTATCTACTACTTTATTAACAAAAACTAGAATCTTTATTATATTCTACTTAGAACTACTAATATAAAAGCTAGCTATACTATACAATAATAAATTAATAAAATTATAAAAGTACTTACTTAATTTAAATAAAATATAAACTATTTACTTAACTTTTAAATAGTATTAATAAATAATACCTCTTTTTTTAAACCTAAACTTTTTAAAGTAACTATTAAAGAGTTACTTAACCCCTTTAAATAAAAACGCATTATTTATATCTATTATTTAGTATATATTTATAACTTTATTACCTTTTTAATCTATAAAATACTTAAAGTTATTCTATAAAAAGCCCCTAATAACTATAATAAGCCTAGTATTTTTTAATATACTTAAATAAATCCTAACTTTAATTCTAAATTAAATCTATTTAAACTACCCCTCTAAAATTTAAATAGCTTTAAATATTTTATTTATAAAATAAGTATTTATTTTTACTCTTTATAATAACCTTTATAATAACCCTTACTAAACTCTTATTATTTTAATAAATTCGGGCCTTTATATAAGTACTTAAACTTTTACTAAAAAAAAGTTTAGAATTTAAAAATCTCTAAGTATCTACTTAACTAAAACAAAAACCCCTTATTTTAATTAAAAATATTAAAACTTACTAAAACTCTACTATATTTATATATCTCTAGGCTAATAAGCTTTAAAAAACTATTAATACGTAGTTTTAAAATTATCCTTTTAATAATCCTTAAAAAATAATTTTTCCTTTAAAATAAAATATACTTAATATTTTAATTAATATTATAAAACCCCTTTTACTCTTTACTAATTTAATTAATAAAGTATAAAACTTTAACCTTAGTAGCACCCTTTTACTTTTTTATTTTACTAAATAATACTTTAAACTTTATTATAAAGCTTTAAAAAAAAAGTACTTAGTTTAAAAGTAATTCTCTTTAGTTAAAATTACTTATTAAAGCTATTAATACTAAAAATTAAAAACTTAAACTCTATATTAAAAAAATTATTAATAACCTAGTATTTATATTTTATAAAGTTACTTCTCTTTTTACTCCTCTTCTTAGCTATATAATTTCCTACTCCTACTAATTAAAGTATATAAATTAATACTTTAATATTGTTTATAATATAAATACTTTTATAACTAAAGTTAAAAAGGACTTTATTTATATTTATATAGAATACTATTATTACTATACTTTAAATATCCTAGAATATTTTAAAACTAACTCTAAAGTACTAAAATTAATCTTTCTAAACTAAAAAAAAACTAATTCTAAAAAAAAGTAAATTTATTAACCTAAACTACTCCTATAAGTACTAATTATATATATAAATACTATAAATAACTACTAATATAACCTAGTTAGTTTATAATAACTTCTTTAAAATAAATAAGTTATTTATTTATAATATTTAGTATTTTATTAATTTAATCCTAAAAGTCCCTTTTAGTTAATCTACTACTTAATTCTAAAGAAATCTTAAAACTTAATTTATATTTTAAAGTATTTATTAAATAGTTAAAGACTTTTTTTATATTTAACTAATATTAGTCCTTTTTAAATATATCTTTAGTAAAACTTAATATATCTACTACTATTTATAATTTAACCTAGCTACTATATTAATTTTTAACTTAATAACTATTAAAGTTAATTAAAATAAAGTAGTATAGTTAAGTAAAACCTAACTAAATAATATAATACTAAATAATATAGTAAATAATAATATAAAAAAATAATAATATATCCTTTATTTAGCCTTTAAATACTTAACTCTTTTTTTAACTTTATAAACTTAAAAGTTACTTTTTATTTATTATAAATATTTATAGTAAAATATTACTATTAAGTTTAGTAATAATCCTAATAAATAAATAAAAATCACTTTTTAAAGTACTAAAGTTAATTTAACTACTCTAAATTAATTTTTTATAAAAAAGAGTACTCCTATACCCCTATTTAGCCCTACCTCCTAGGCTTTTATTTACTCCTAAATTACCTCTTTACTACCTAAAGAATCTAAAAACAAACGCTATAAACTTTAGTAAATTTTAATAAACTACTTTTTAAAATATAATATTTATAATAATTAGTTATAATAACTATTAAAACTTAAAGTAATACTATTTAGTACTATAGTATAGTAATTCTTTTTATATATAATAATAAATTTTATCCTTTTACTATTTTAATATTTTAACTTTTTATTAACCTTTTTTTTAAATGTACTTTATAGTCTTTAGTAGCGTTTTAATTTTAATATTTATATTTATATTTTTTAAAGTTTTAATACTTTTCTTATTACCTAAATAAACCTATAAGTATATTTAAGTACTTAAAAATACCTATAGGTAAACTTATTTTATATTACTTATACTTAAACCAGCTTATAGGTATTTTTAAGTACCTAAATATACCTATAAGTAGTCCTACTCTAATTATGCATACCTAAACCGGCCCATAAGTACCTTTAGGTACCTAAAAATACCCATAGGCCGGTTTAAGCCTACCCATATAGGTACCTATATAGGTATAGCTATACCTACAGTTTACTACTCTGCCTAAACTCGAAGTCTTCAGACAGATGCCCGGGTTCTTTCAACGGGATGGATAGTTGGTCGAAAATCCACTGGAGAGCCCTCCTAGCAGCAGAAAGGCTTTTCAAAAGTTCGAAGAGATGGATGTCCGGCAAATAATATGGCAGCACATGTCGCGGAGAGGTCTGGCCGGAGGTAACAACAGCAGCGTGGGCAGCAACGACACCCTCGACTTTGACAAGCTGTTTACCAAGACACGCCGCGTGCTAGCTGTACCGGTACCCCTCAGTCAGGATTCTGCCAGCTCGCTGGGGCTCGTTCTGCTCCACCACTTCACAGAAGAAGGCGGGCGAGGTCCCCGTGCGGAGGTCAGCCCCGGGACGTACACGACGGCGTGCGCCGTCGACGCCCGCTGGGTCAAGGGAAAGACGGTCATCTCAGCCACCGAGGGTTACAGGTTCCTGGCCCACGAGTACCACACCGGAATCGTGACCAACAGGGTCCGAACGGAAATTCCCAACGTAGGCCGCGGTCCGCTCGGGCCGATACCCGTGGAGAAGGAGGATGACGGGCCGCCTACTGGCATCAGGCTCTCTACGGATTGGTACGAGAGCTTCTCGCCGGTGCTGTCGACTGGACTCGGATACTCTCTCTTCGAAGCCGACATCGCCGACGAGGGCGGCGCCAGAAGACAGTCGCCTTTGGAGAGCGTCCTGCAGGTCGACTTCATGCAAGTCCCTGAGATCCGTCTCTGGGAGATCCAGAACATCATCAGCTCTGCCGTCGCCGACGGTCTATCTCGGAGCGGTCTCGTGTTCAACCAACAGCCGCTAACCTTACTAGGGATTTGGAATAATCTCAACGGGTTCGAGTGGAAGGAGGACGAGAAACTCATACGGACGATCATCCGCCGCGGCCCGCCGAAGGAATCGATGAAAGAGCCCGTGGAGCTCGTCGGAGGGCCTGTCGGCTCGACGCGCTTGGTGATGAGAGCGTGGTACAAGGGTTACGTCATGATGGTCGACAACTGGTTCGACTGGATGTGCGTGGTAGTGCTCCTGGTGCGCATGCTCATTGTTATTGCGCATGTCGCGTGGGTGCTCTGGGACGGTGAGACGAGCATCGCATGGGACAGTATCCTGGAGATGTTGGCGCTGGCGATCAAGTCCCCGGCGCCCCCGGAGGGAGTGCTCGACAACACTTGCGCCGGGGTGAATTCTTTCAAGACCATGGGCGCTGTGGCCTGGGTCGAGAAGACGTCGTATGGAAGCGCTTTCTCCGAGACAGAGAACGGTGACGCGGTCACGATAGGAGCCGCGAAGGGTGGCGAGGAGCTCTATCTACGGGTTCAGCAGCAACTACCCAGACAAGGGGGTGATACCGGGCGGAGTCCAGATTGGAAGCCGGATTCTGGATCGCGTTACGGGCTATTAAACCAAGGAGAGAGTCCTAAGCCACTGGATCCAAACCTAGCGGAATCATCGGGCGTGCCATTGTCAAAAGTTTCAACTAAACCCGAGGAGAGTGTAGATGTACGTGTAAGACGCACGATTTGAAGTCTCCCGGTCTGGCTAGAGTCTAAAGCATGGGAAGACATTTATCACTCACTAACACTTTGTTTGAAATTCCGTCAATGGGCCGTCTCCTGAATAGAGACATGAGCTCGAACGTTGGTGATAGGGAAAGGGGGGCTCTGACTTACAAGCTAACTCTGATGATGATGATGCGGAAGCAAGGTATCTCAGGCATGAGTGCTCAAGTCAGAACTGAAGACACTAAATGAATCCGCCAGCGTCTCCGTCGTAAGTCAAGCGACTCTCTCAACTGAAGCTTCGTAATCGTGATGGCTATGAAACCACGTTGAGCAGGCTGGCTCAGTGTCAGAATCGCCGTCAATCCCAGCCAATAATCGTGCTGCCAGGCCACATAACCCTGTATCTTGAAGCGCCCACTGTCACCGTAATAATGCTGGACCACCTTCCACGCAGCTGAAGATGCTGCGCCGCACTTCTACGCCCAAACAGGGTGTGATTACTTAACGGCGCTTACGAGCGGCAGGCAGCGAGGCAGAATCGCCTTTGTGCGGGGTGCGACTCAAACTTCCTCTCTTTCTCCCCGGGTTCGCGATCGTTTCCGATTCATACCCGCCCAGTCGGCGCCGTGACATCCATACACGACAACCGATCGCGAGCATCTGCGGTCTTGCGACGAGGCCGAAATGGCAGATGATGGCGGATTGCAGTCGCGCGACGTTTTCAGCAACTATCGAGGGGGTACACAGAACATCAACGCTGGCTCCGGCACGCAGAACAACAACACTGGCTCCGGCACACAGAACAATTTATGGACCGCAAACTATTGTAAGCTCTTGAAAAAGTCCCCGAAACGCTTTGGAGCGGTTTCTAATCCAGCTTTCAGACGGGAAGAACGCAGAGGACGATAGCTACCAGCGGTTCTGCACCGACCTCCGCGTCACCGACCCGCGTGACGACATGAACCGTATCATTTCTACCAAAGGCGGTCTCCTGGATAAATCCTACAATTGGATACTGCAGCACGAAGACTTCCACCGATGGAAGAACGCGACCGACGCGAACAAGCTGTTGTGGATCAAGGGCGACCCTGGAAAAGGCAAGACGATGCTGCTATGTGGCATCGTCAAAGAACTCGAAAAGACGGACATCACTCCCGTCTACTTCTTCTGCCAGGCGACAGACATCCAGCTGAATACAGCAAACAACGTTCTCCGGGGTCTTCTGTACATGCTTGTCCGCCAATATCCTTCACTCTTTGCTCTTTTCCGGAACAAGCACGAGGATGCAGGGAAGACCTTGTTCGAGGATAGAAATGCCTGGACTGTTCTTCGCGAGATGCTCCAGGCAGCACTACGCCAGGAGATCCTTCGGAACGTCATCTTAGTGATTGACGCACTTGATGAGTGCACGAAAGACCTGGACCAGTTGATTAACTTCATTATCGACATATCATCGACGGTAAAAGTTGTTACTTCAAGCCGCAACTGGCCTACCGTAGAGAGCAGCATGGCTAGAGTTCCAGACAAGGTTGCCATTTGTCTGGAATTGAGCCATCGAGCGGTTTCAGGCGCAGTAGCCGCCTTCATTGATGCCAGAATGGACCTGCTGGTCAAGTTTGATGATGAGACACGAAATATGATCCGTTCTTATCTCATCAAGAGCTCAGGCGATACTTTCCTATGGGTGGCATTGGTCTGTCGGCAGCTCGAGGACAGCAAAACACCAGCGAGACGTGCGCCTCAGATGATCAAAGACTTTCCTCCGGGCTTGGAAAAGCTGTACGCTCGTATGCTTGACGGAGCATTGAGTTCTTCTGACAAGGAAACATGCAGACAAATTTTGGCTGCTGTCTCCATTGTTTACCGGCCGGTCACCTTGTCTGAATTGATGACTCTGATATCCATCGAAAACAACACATCCAAGGGCGGGATACAGTGGTTCAAAGAGATTGTTGGAGAGTGCGGCTCACTGTTGGTCATAAAAGAGGGAACCGTCAACTTCGTTCATCAATCGACAAAGGACTTCTTGATGCGCGAAGAAGTCATCTGCAGAATAATGCCCGATGGCATCAGACACGAACACCATTTAATCTTGTCCAAATCATTCTGTATGATGGAAAAGACGTTTCGAAATAACATATACAACATTGGGTCGCCAGGAGCCTCAATTCAGGACATATTGCCACCCAATCCCGATCCACTTGCGCCGATACGATACCCCTGTCTTCACTGGGCAGACCACGTCGAGAAATGGAGCCCGGAGGAGCCCGGAGAAGCCTCGGAAATTGAGATCTTCTTGAAAAGAGACTTTCTTCGTTGGGTAGAGGCCGTGAGTCTGCTTCGGGGCTTCGGGGAAGGGATTATAAATATGCAGAAGCTCCTCCGTTTCAGCACTGCCTTGGGCTCCAAAACCATGGAGAAGTCAGGAGTGGTTAGTTCAAGCGACATGAACGTCTCGTCAACAGTTCAAGCTTCTCCATTGACAGCCTTTGTACAAGACGCACTTCAATTCATGTGGACCTTCCGGGAATCGATTGAGCAGAGCCCGCTTCAAGTCTACCCATCACTTGTGTTCAGTCCGACGAAAAGCCTCGTAAGGAGAATCTTTCAAAAAGACGAGCCGTTTTGGATTGTTGGAAAGCCCGAAGCCAACGAGCAATGGTCTGCACTTTTGCATAAATTTCGGGCTTCCGACCTTACCAATGCCAATCTCAAGCAATCGACGAGTTATGTATCATTGGCGTTCGCTTCAGACGGACTCACCCTTGCGTCGTCTTCTAAGTGTGGCGCCATTGATCTATGGAACACGGCTACTGGCCGGGGCACACGAATGGTAGACACAGCATCGTCTCACGCGAGGGCGCACGGTCATGCGCATATGGTCGACTTCTCACCTGATGACTCCCTGCTGCTCTCTGCTTGGACAGACGGGGCCATCCAACTTTGGGATATCGGCAATAAACATCTCATCAGAACCTTCCACGGACATGAAGGGAAAGCTCCGGCTGCAACATTCGCAACCGGTGGCTGTTATGTGGCATCTGGTGGTATCGACGGAACGGTCAAAATCTGGGAGATAGCAACAGGCCTTTGCCTGTATACCTTTGAGCACCATGCCGCTGTGTTGTCGGTTGCTTTCTCGCCCAAAGACGACAGTCTCGCGTCCATGTCTCCCAGTGGAAGTATCAAAGTCTGGAGCTTGCCGGCGGGCTCCTGTCTGGAAATAAAGTCTGGGGCCAAGGCGGCTGCTGCTGGGAGGTTCAGTTGTGTTACGTTTTCCAGTTATCCTGGAAAAGAGGTGATCGCCATATCAGCTTACGTCCAACGCTTCGACGCATCGACAGGCAAGTTGCTGGGCATCAAACACTTCGCTGATCGCGGGGTCGGCACAGCAGAAATCGGAAACCAGGTTATAGACCCAGCCTACAGCCATATTTGGGATACTTTTAGTTTCTATGGTCCGGTTGCTGTCTCTAGGGATGGCCTATGGATTGCGGCTCTCTGTTGGAAACGGTGCGTGCCCTTTTCCGAGGCCGAAATCGGACTTCTCGATGTTACGCTGGCAGCCGCGCAACGACAGCGATACAAAAGAATGCGCTGGGAAAAGCCGGCACGCACGGCATTGAATCGCATCGTGTCATCGAAGTGTGTAGGCATGAAAGGTAACATAATGAATCGCACGCAACCCCCCAAATCCGCATTACATCAATCCCACTGACACCGATGTAGGGGCCGCCGATATCTTAGGGAACAAGCCAATTCGGTCCCTCGCTTTCTCGCAGGATGGCAAGCAGTTGGCTGTAATGGCCTGTAAAAGGCTAAATCTTTTTGAAGTGTCCATCTGGGACTGGGAGTCCGGAAGACGAACATCGGACGTCACCTGGGAACCGTCCGCTAATTTCATTGCCGACCTATTTTGCATCGCAGTATCTGGAGACCGTCTCTACGCAGCAGAAGCGGCTCGTTGCAAGCCTGACCGCTACATTAGGTTGTGGGACATCAAGCACAGGAAACAACTCAGAGACTTTGAGCTGGATCCCAAGGTAGAGGGCCTCGTTTTCTCGAGTGGCGGAGGTCTCCTCGCTGTTGCCTATACAGGTTATATCCAGGTATGGGACACCTCTACGGGCCATCGCACGCTGAATATCCCCAATCGCGGCGTGTTGGCATACAACATGACATTCTCCGCTTCTGGGTCTCATCTATTTCTTCGTGAGTTGTATGGGGTCGATCTTGAGGCAGTCAACCCGAAGGTAGGTCAGTTTCGTTGCTTTGAAGGACATTACTCTGTAAGCGATGACTTTAAATGGATCAAGAAAGGCTCCCAGAATCTTCTCTGTTTACCAGCTGATTACTGGGTGCCATCTCGGATGTGGGTGGATCGTTCGCTGGGGCTTGCGATTCATGGGTCAATGATAGCATTGGTGTCTTCATCGACGGGTTTCACGACAGATCGTATTGCTCTACTGCGATTGTCCTAGATAAATCCAATTTCTTTAATTTCTTTTTGTTTGGACGTTGCATTTTTAAACAGTATCAGTATCGCTTCCCCCTTATCAGCTGTGCGTGAGGTGCTTCGTACGAGCTGGTGTTGATGAAGTTCTGGCATTCGAGTCAAGACGCCGTCCTGAGTAAACCGCTTTCGGCCGTGGCTGACAGGAATGTACTGGAGTAAAGAATAGCCACACCGCATGCGGCCGTTTCCCCGACAGCAGGTGCTCACTTAGACCGAAGGCTCAAAAAAGTGAGGCCGGAAGGGTCGCGCTACTTTCTTTCTCCTCATGTGGCCTTTTTGGCTGGGTGATTAAGAGAGCTAACAAACTTGGCGACTCATTCGCCTTGTACAACGCCTCCAAACGCCACGTCCTCACGCGACCCCTCCCTTTCAGATTCGACCTCTGTTGCCAAAACATCATCACCATCTCAATTCTGACTTCATCCCCTATTTCCAATCGAGCTCTCACGAGCTTTACAGCCATGGCCGCCCCATCACATCAGCCGTCACTGATCGAGGCAGAACAGAAGGAGTACGAGCCGCCTGCCGAGTTCAGCGACACCTACTACTTCCCGCCCTTCGTGCAACTCCAGTCAGAGTACCATCTTGGCCAACCCCTCTACGAGGACGGCGAGCACTGGTGCCTGTTGGCTGAGATCGAGGCCGCCTCCAACAAGGCGGGATATCCGTTCTGTCTCATAGGACGCGACCGCACGGGAGACAACTTCCTCATCGGCTTCGACCTGCGCGCCGGCGTGCGCTTCGTCCCAGGTCAGTTCAAGGTCGGGCAGACCATTGCCATCGTGTACGCGAAGCGGTTCAACTTCACGGACGGGACGAAGGGGATTCGCGTCGCGGATCTCTCGACTTGCCATGTGAGTAATCCATCATACGGCACGAAAGCCCATGCCCCCAGGTAATTGTGCCTTTGAGAACCGGCATTGATACTGATTACACGCACCACAACAGGGGTTCCCATTCAAGCTTGATCGGTTGCTGAGCGCGAACCGGGCTGTCTGTGAGTACTGGGAGACGCTGGACGATGAAGGCCGGACGAAAACCTGCCATGCTTGTGGTAGAGAGGCCGCGGATCTCAAGCAATGCTCCGAGTGCGGGCTTTACTTCTACTGCAACGAGGTTAGTAAACATGGCGACAGTATCCAGAGCCCCAGTAATATTAACCACGCGCGCGCTCTCAGGACTGCCGCAAAGTCGGCTGGGGCAAGAAAAAGCACAACTTGGACTGCGAGATCCTCAGAGATCCCAAAATTCAGGAGTTGCTCATGATCAGCTCCAGGGAAACCACAGAGGACAGACAATTCAAGTTCCCTGGTTGACTGTAGTCTGGGGAGTTGTCATTGAAGACCCCACTCCCTCCCTCTTGGCTCATCATGCCTGTTGGTCGCCCAGGGGACCGCCGGATCACGCGGCCGTCCTTGGATCCCGTGGTCTTCGAGGCAGGGGTGGACAGGGGTGAGCCGGTCGCTTTTGCGGGTGGGATTTCGTCAGGAAACGTCATCATTGTACTGAGGTGGGAGGAAACAGGGAAGCCGGGTGACTAGTGTAGAAGCGACGAGTGAATAGAGGCAACATTATTGAATTAACTCAGCGAACCCTGCCATTCGCAACGTACCTAGTCCCTGAGGCCCGCCTAGGTATTTCGCGGTGTTTGTTTCCTGCCCTGAGAGTGTGGAGAGCACGTTCTGGCAGCAATAGGCTTGATGATGACTATGTGTGAATAAGGGTATTATGCTTGAAACGCGCTCAAAGAAAACAATTTCCGCAAGGTACGCCGCCTCCGCAGCCCAACTTGCGCACACGACTTGTAAGACGACTGAGAAGACGTCAAGTTTTTCAGGGCCTAAGTAGCCGCAGCCAATCTACCATCGAAGCCTTGTAGAAATGGAATGTCAGCATGTTGAATACGTGGGACTGCGAGATGCTATTCACATAGTAGACCCTCAGTAAACAAGGGCCGGCAGAGTAGTACGTCGCCCACGCTGCCTGGCGGGACCATCTGGCTCATAATACTTCATAGGCGGTCGTCAATTCGTTTCCAGGAGAGGTACACCGTTTGTTTGGATCACGGCGGCGTTCCGTGCACCTGCGGCCCGGGGGGAGGAGAGAAGCTGTGCCGGCGACGTGCCGGGTAGACTGTTGCTGAGGATGGAAGAACTCGATGCCGCCATCATCTGGGTTCTGGTGTGCTCGTAAATGGAACTGGAGTAGGTCCGCAAGTTCGCTGTTGGGCGTACGGGATAGATGGGCGTTGACGAAGACATGGTTATGAAGACTGAAGGTATTTGGAAATTATTAGCACGTGTAGAAATATCTGGTTCGTCGGCGGCTCTCCCACGCCTTATATACCTGCTATCGGTTGACCTCCGCAATTAAAAACCCCTGTTGTGACTGCCGTTATGGAGGGCTAATATTGGATGTTAAAACCCTGAATCAAGGATGGGTTGTTACTGGGTAGGCCCGGCATCCAACGTGGCATGCGTGTTCCCTAACTAGGGTCGCACTGGGACCCATCAGGCCAGAATTCTGAGGGGTCTGGTCTTTCCCCCTCTCAGCATTAGTTCATTGTTCCCGCGTCCTCCTCTCTCTTTTCACCGTCCACCCGAGCATGTGAGTGGACAATGACGGCGATCGCCAACAATTTGGGCACTTCCACCCTGTCGTCCGTCGGAACCTACTCCGGCGGGGTACGTCATCTGACGGGTGTGGTTGAGCTGACCTGGTCGTCGGGGCTGAAACCTGCAAGATGACTGAAGGCCATTGGGGATAATTCGCGCCTCAGAAAGCTCTATTCATCACCTCGGCATGTTCATATCTGTCGGGAGAAAAAACAAATTATCTGCATGGCCATCTCTATCGAACAAGAATCCGTAACCTTCGCAAACCCATTCGGTATCAGCTGTTGGAACAAGCAACACCGCTTGTGTGCCTCGGTATTCCCCGACTCAGATTGGAGTCGTGACTTTGTCATGAACTGTGAAGGTTTCTGCGACAATCTTTCAACCCCCACAAGCGGTCGTGATTCCGTCGCGGTTCATTCTAAGAGGCCCGTTTCCTGGCGTTACTGGCGCTCGACGCCTAGGCTTTCCTTTCCCAGCTGCCCATTCTCTGGGCCAACGTCTGAACTCCTCTCCTGTGAGCTGTACTCATGTAGATGGCTTGCGTGCATGTTCTCGCCAGCTTTTTCTTCGTCGCGTGGTTGCTGCCGATTGGCGTCCCCGCCGACGTTGCTGGAGCCTGGCACGCGGGACAGGGGGTGAGATATTTCCCCCCTGAGAGGATGCTCGCTCCCGGTCTTGATGGCGCCAACGTCGGATGCTTTATGGGCCTGCGAAAGGGCGAAATCGCCCGAGTCAAAGTACTTTCTTCCCTACAATCGTTGACAGCATCAGCCGAGCGAGCTCACTTAGTTTTACATCCCAACTCTTGCCTACCTCTAGCTGCCGATGGAGGAGGTTTCCTTGCGTCGGCACTCTCCCATATAAGCGCTTGAGCTTCCTGTCTCTTTCGTCGGAGATTTTAGCCTGAGTTTGGGCATTCTCCGCTTCGTGCGATACCCTCGCTCTCGAATCCGGCTGCCTCTGGGGATCCATGTTTGCAGAAACTTGCTTGGAGTCTCGAGTTGACGGAATGGCAGGTGGTGGGTGTGTGGAAGCGATAGGGAGGCTCCCAAACTTGATATGCCTTTTACAAGTAACGCAATCGTCGAATGGGGTCCTCCAAAAGCTGACTGATAGTAATGGGGCTATGTAAACGAAGGAGTAATGCTCGATTGAAGGCAAGTTTTCGATTGTCGACTGGTATGATCGCTGTCGCTACCCGGGTTCTAGCTGAAGCCTACACTGGGCCAAAGCGGGGAAGCACTGAGGGACGTCACTGCTCGTTCGCACCCGGTATTGCCGTCGACCAAACAATGCAGGCAATCCCAAGACACGCCGACACCAGTTCTTAGTCACCGCATGCTATCAAGAACAAAATTTCGATAGCTATTGCTTCGTAGAGAATCTGACTTTGTAATGCTTCTTGGCGTCTGACTTGCCGACTTGATGCCTATCATCAGACGTCACACCACTTTCTACCAACCGAGGCGGTGCATGTCGGATCAATGGCTATACACACCTGCGACAGTCTTACCTTTAAATGAATTGATACAAGAGAAGCTGCAGAGGTTTAACTATGTGTGTGACCTCGGTTGACTTTTCCCTCGGAGAAGACCAACAGTACACCCAACGTGGAACCTGTATACATCCATGTTTTGGGGACAAACTGTGGGTTTTCCGTCAAGAGCCGCAGCTTTTTCATCCCAATGACGTTAAGTGGACATCTCGAAATCACAACAGTCTCTTCTACCGCCCATTATGAACTGCACTATCCCCCAGCTCCCTCGGCACTCCATCCCATTCACCTTCCACTGGCCTGCCCATCATCTCGTATGTTTGCCCGACAGCGGGGCTCGGGTTATTCGCGTTCTGGCTATAATGCTGGACCGTATTCTTTGCATACATCGAGTATGATTCGGGACGAGTGGCAGCATTACCTGGCCCATGTGCCGTGTTGTTGTTCTGCCTGTTTCGCCTCCTGAAGAAACACCAAGTCGCAGCAACGGCAACGACAGCAGCGAAGGGAATACCAACTCCGAGACCAACTTTGAGTGCGAGAGCTTCGCCGTTCTCTCGGCCCGAGCTGGAGCTGGAGTTGCCGGTCGTGGCAGCTTGGCTTGCCGTCACCGTGCTTGAGGCCCCTGTCGAAGAAGAGAGCAGTCTTCCCCCTCCATCCAGATATAACTTTTGCACACTGCTATCTGTGCAGCATGGGTCTTCACCACGGCGACAGCAGTAGCTGCCGTCGATGCAGGCTTCAACCCTTGGGAACTGGCCACTTCCTCTGCCCGTATTCTCCTTAATCTCCTCTAAGGTTGAAACTTGCGATCAGTACATAGGCTCGTAACTAGCCGAGAAGCAGTTTTAAAGGAACAAATGGGAACGGCTTGTACGTACTGAAAACACAGATTTGGGCGCAGCTATCATCGAACGGGTAGGCGAGACACGGCCCTCGAACGAGAATATTGGTCGGGCTTCCTGGTATTTTGCATAGCCGGTTTGGCATACAGTCGTCCTCCATTCCGCAGCAAGCATTTGATCCGGGACACACTTGCTGCTTCGTAAAGTTCGCCCCTCTGACATCCCGGCAAGTGATTTCTTCACAATCTGAGATGGCGAACAACGACCATGAGATCAAGGACAGAAGGAGCGTTCGGCACGAGTCAAACATGGCGCTCAAACTGGGGGATTCTTCTGATATGGCGTTGTCGAAAGGAATGATGCACACGTTTGACATCGATTGCAACACCACAGGATTGTGTCGAGGCCAACGGGGCGGGGAGAGGGTGTTATTTGGTAGAAATGCTTCAACAGAATGGAACAAAGACCACGGCTCTAGTCAAAATCCATCTACCCCCCACTATCTACTTCCATTCTTTCATTTCCTTTCAAACTCAGTTGACTCACGATATGGCAAAGTGGCTTGACCTGTGTTGCATGACCTCGCTACTATCCACTTGATTGCCCAGAAGTAAGTTAATTTGTCTTTGAATACAATCTACCCAAAAGCCTTCTCACATATGAGGTATCAGGTGTGTAGTACATGCATATGTGGTGAGACAATGACAGGCACGATATCCGAAGCCAAGAGCAGATCAATCAGCCCCTGATGTTGCCCCATCCTGTTTCCCCTGAGTCCTCCCGCCAGATATCCGGCTGGTGCAGGACCGGACCAGCTCGGGGCCGTCTGGAGAGGAGGGATCCCCGAACCATCTGCTCCCGCAGGTCTCTTTCCAGCTTTTCCAGATGCTGAGCCTCTCCATCGTACAGATCAGGCTTTCGGTCGTTCTCGCCAGGACACGCAATCAGCCCATTCCGCGTACAAAACCGAAGAAAAGCCCTCCAGCAGTTGTCCTGCTCCAGGACCTGCCGCTTGCCGATGACTACCAGACCGTATTTGGCCCGCGTGAGAGCGACAGCCACCTTTTCCGGCGTCAGGACGATGCCCCAGCCGTTCCTTCGGTCACTGTTTGTGGACCCTGCCTTCGACCTCGTCGTGCAGAGAATGACGGCGTCGAACTCGCGGCCTTGGAAATCCTCGACGATGCCAAGATTGACTTTTTCGAGTCCGCCATGTGCCTCGTCGCGTATCGTCTGCCGGATCCTGTTCACCTGCTTGCCGAACGCGGCCATGATGCAGATCTGGTCTTCGTTCACCAAACCCGAGTCAACAAGGCTGGCGGCGTACTGAACAGCAATCACGGCCTCTGAGGCGTTTTCGCATCCCTTTTTGCCGAGGCCGGTCTCGTCCCGATCACCATTTTCGTGGTATAGTACGGGCCATCTTCGGCCCCGCCACTCGCTCCAATTTCTGAGGCGATCCACGTTCTCTGCTCTTGCCGCGATATCGACACGGTAGATAGCAGCATCTGGGACTACCAAGATTGCAGGGTGAGATCGGTAGTTGTTTAGCAGCCGCGTGATTGGAGTCCACGATGCGAGGTCGGTGGCAGTTGGGATCGTGACTGGATACAGGCCGGCCTTTTTGGCTCTGTTGACGATTCTCTCCAAGTACGAGGTTCTAAGAGCCGACGATGGACTCAGAGTCGCCGGTCTCATCTGTTTCGGGTCCCCGGCCAGGATTACGAGTGGCCCCGGCGTATGTATGTTCGCGAACGCATGTGTAGAACGATTCTTGACTGTCGCAAGCAGCAAGCCCAACGGAATCATGCATTCAGGCTCTGTGACTTGATGGGCATTATCGATGATCAAGCCCGTCCATTCTAGACGAACACCATTGTTTGCCCCGGCCCCGCGTTGAAAGTCTGCGCCGTCCGCGTCGCCGTAGTAGAGCATCGAAGAGTCTCTGCAAGTTGTGACAACGACACTGACATCCTGCATCCATCCAGCACTGGGAACGGCAAAGTGCGGCTCCGGCCCGAACACAATGTGGCACCATGGCAACAGCTTCACAGAAACCTCGCTAATTCTCCGCGTTGGACGATTGAGTCGAAGCAACCTCGTGTGCCCAGGGGGCGAGAAATACGGAGCGAGTTGAGACGTGAGAGCGTCAGCGCCTTGATCCGACGGCGAGCAGACCAGAACACGACTTGCACCTGAACCTCTCGTCTCCTGAGTGCAAAGCTGCATTACTGCCTCGACGACTACCCGAGTCTTCCCGGTTCCTGGGGGTCCGACTATCACGCGCGGGACATTTCCAAGACCAATGGACACGACATTTCTGACCGCAATCTGCTGGAGCTCGTCGAGTTGTAAGTCGAAGAAGCCACGCTGGGTCGGGTTGATACTCGTGGTGCTGAGGCGAGGGCATAGATGCCTTGCGGCTGGGAATAGCATGGTCTCGATCCAGGATGGCTCTTGGCCTTCTTTCAGGTTCGAGAACTCGTCGTCGCTGGTGGTACCGTCGTCTGTTACTCCTGCATCATGTAGCTCGAGCTGTACCCGTGCAATGGCACTCTCGAGAGCCTTGTCTCCCTGGCGGACGTCGTACTCGAGAGGGAAATGGATGTTGAGCGCCAGATTGTAGGTCCCTGGCTTGTCGACTTCGGCCGCCGCGGCCGTCAGGCTGTCGTCGCGGACGGTGACGCAGCTAGTTGCTCTGTTGATTGCAACGACCCGCGAGTTGTACACCTTGCCGGTCCAGTCCAACCACACCTTCTCTTGGGCCCTGAAGCTGACAATCAACTCTCCGTTCTCGTTGACCCGAAGATGTTCGAGCAAGACGATATCGCCAAGCTCCAGTCTGGGCTTGTTCTCCGCCAAGCCGGGCACCACGAACGACACCAGTCCACAACTCTCCATGTCGTCGAACGAAATCGTTCCCACATGTCTTTCCAGGGCGTATGAAGCTTGCTTTTTGATTCTCTCCTCTCGCTCTCGGCTCACCTCATCTCGGAAGAATATGAAGTAGTCCTCAGGCTTCAAACGAATGGAGTTCTCGCTTCTGGATACAATTCTGTCCCATGTCTCAGACATCGTGAGTTGAACTCGACTCCTTGGTGTGTTGTTCTGTTTCGGTAGTTGGCAGCACGTTGGGTCGTAGTCGAGCTCAATCACCGTTTGCTCGATCGGAAGCTGAAGTAGCAGGGTTGTGGAAAGGTCCCTGGCTTTTTATCTCCAGATTGGTGGAAAGTGGGTAGAGGCCTTCTATATACCAACCTAAGTGAGGTGTCCTTTGATACGGTAGTTGAAAAAGATCGAATAACTAACTAGGTTGAATTCAAAGAAAACCAGAGGTCAACCTGGCAAGACGATTTACACATGCTGTCAATTATTACATCTTGTACCGATATCATGAAGTTGGTTGTTTGTTGATGTTTGAGGCTTATGATCTTTGATTCCATTGAGTACCAACAACTGGCCAAATCTGAAAATGTCTTTTTGCTTCTTTTGGTATAAAGACCCCTTCGAGGTTGAATTGGCATTTCGATTAGTTGCCAAAATTCAAGTCATTGAGGAATACCTTCGCTAAACATCGAGGCTTCTCTTCAGGAGGGTATCAAGCAACTTACCTTCCCTGAATTTCATTTAAATCAACTCCAATAAAGCGGCTTCCTGCCTACAATAAAACGATAGCTCGTGATGAGCCTATGGTCCTTACTCCTGAATTCTCTCTTGACACCATCCATAAGCAGCTCCGTCTGGCCTTGGGTAAAGCCTAAAACTCGAGTAAAGAGTGCTGGAGTATGCGAATCAACAGACATCTGCATATGGACCAACTCGCACCGGCCCAGCTCCTTCATGGCGGGGTTCTTTGCCCAAGACCCGATAGGTACCTGTGGATGTGTTGCAAAAGGGTCAGCATGAGTCTTCCAAGGACAGAAACAAAGATACCAAAGAAAGCGTACCCTAAACACCAATTCCTGCACATGCTCAAAGCCAGCATCAATCATCCACTGCTTGTGGAATCTCGCGACGTTGATTTGCTTGCCATACGCTTTGCTTGCATCATCCAGCTTTGTCACCCACTCCCTTGTCCAGGGCGCCCGGTCGAAGCTGTCGTCGTCGCTGAAGATCCATGCATCGTATTCCTGCATCTCCACCCACCCACCAGGCTTCAGGCCGCCCATCACTTGGCTGTAGAACCTCGCCCAGTCCGATGACGTGCCCCCAAGCGCACGTCCGTGGATGTAGTCGAATCGCTCATCCTCGCGGTACGTCCAGTCGTCCTCGTAGTCGTCGACGTGAAACCTGCAGTTGGCCGGCACCCACTCCGGCTGTATTGGCGACAGATCGACCCCGAATACCGTGGACGCGGGGAACTCGTCCGCCATTTCAATTGCCCATATTCCAGTGCCTGTCCCAAGGTCCAGGATCCTCAGCGGTTCAACATGTTCGTCCGGATCGGGAAGCGGTGCCGTGTACAAGCGGCCGCCGAGCAGGAGGCGCCAGATGTGGTGCTGCAAGTCTAGACGCTCCTGTTCCCGGTCGTCGTTGGGGAGGACATACTGTCCCTCGCGGTAGGCGTGATAGCGACGCCCGTTCTCGTACTGGTAGTGAAAGATGGAGGAAGTGATGGAGGCTGTGTGGGCGGATCCGCGATCGGAACCGTAGGCCGAATCGACGTCGTCGTGTTGTGCGTCATGCTGTGAGAGTCGGCGTCAGCTTGGGAAGCGCCATTTTGGGTGCGCGGGGAACGTGAAGCTTACGTCCACCTGTAGTGGCGCGGTCGTAACATCGCCGGTCGGGTTCACGAGATATTGAATGACCGGCGGAGCCGAAATCTGCGGAGAATAATGTGCTTGACTCTGTGTCGGCTCGGCGAAGAGCGGCTCAGGGGAGGCCGAACCCGAGTCCGCGGCACTGGGAACGCTGGCGAGTGACGGTCCCGACGTCATTGATCGAGAGGCTGCGAATCTGACACAGGATTGAAAGATCCCGTGCAGGTATTGAAAGCAGGTGCCTCGGTAAAATAGAGCTGAAATGGGGTCGGCGATGTTACATCATGCTTTCGAAAGTCGAAGTATAATTGCCTGTGGTCCGTGAAACGAGGGCGGGCGGCAGAGAAAGTGCGGATCGACCGGGTGCCCAGCTTGAAGAATATCCAAGGGAAAGCCCTGCTCACAAAACCCCCCGGCCTTTGATCATCCCTGAAATGTCTCCTCAGCAGCGTGGCAATGGGTCCAGAGGGCTCATCTAATCCGCTTCTAGTGCAACGTCCGTGCCGTTCCCGTTCTTAGCTGGAATAGTTCCGCACACACGGACAAAAACCCACCGGGACACCCTCCCTCACAAAGTAATAAAATATGGCAAGAGAGTCTAGTTTGAAGCCTGTGGTGGACACTGACACCCTCCCTCACAAAGTAATAAAATATGGCAAGAGAGTCTAGTTTGAAGCCTGTGGTGGACACTGGCCTACACAAGGCTATGTCCGGCCACCGGCCTCGACCAGTCAGAAAAGCTCTGGTTAACGAATACTTAACTATACTCCTCGGGAGAACCAAGCCGTCAGGAACATTGGCATCACAACCAAGAGTCTACCAGCATTCATGGTCTTCCTCGTCGGAGACACTAGGAAGACAAGGAGCTGCAATGAGTTAAGGAGCCCGGGATGTTTGCGGGGTCGCTTGAACTCAGAGCTAACTTAGCTCATGTTCAAGTCAACGCCATGCCGTTTCTGATTGACGAGAGGGTCATCAGAGTGCACCAAACTGAAGAACGATAAGATACAGTCCACTCCAGACTTTCCATCTGCTGTAATCTGACATCTACAGGCGCAACCTAATTGCTTGAAATTACTATGGGTGGTTTTCCTTCCCATTCAACGTGACTACTCAACCAAGGTTGTTATCGGGATTAACGAAGCAGACGTCTACCAAAGGTTGAGAGCAAAAAGCAACACATCTTTCCCATGAGCTTAGACTTCCCGATGTCGTAACAGCTCATCCAATACTGAAATGATCTGAAAACTGCAGGCATGGGAGGGCAAGTTTCTCTGCACCTACAATGAAATGAAACCCTAGGGCTACCTCGGTAAGCGCTCTCCTATCCCTGATCAAGAGCGACACCCGCGCTGGCGGCCGCCCATGTACATACACCCCGGCATGCTAGCACGACCTCCCAGAAAATAGCCTTGATGCGTCACCATACGTGGAAAGCCGAGAAATCGCAATAACAGTGGCTAGACTCTTGCCGAGGGGTCCACTCATCCTGCATTTCCATCTTGGCTTTTCTACCCGCGGCGCTAAACTACGTATCACCAGAGCATCAGGACTTACTACATATAGCCAAGCCCAGCAGATGAAGGGTTGCGGCCGTAATTATGTTGCACTGCGGAGGGCAGAGTCACGCGATGGAATTGAAGACACCGGGCGGGGCATGTATCTAAAGCATGCAGGAATTCCACCGTTCTCGACGCTTCGTAGAACTTCGTATCTGCAACAGGGCACTTGGAAGTGTATCGTTGATTGAACCTCCGAGTTGCGAGCATATCGAAGCCGAAGGACATCAAGCGCGTCTAGGCGTGGAATCCTTCCATAATTGAGATTGCAGCCAACCACGCGTCCAACACTTGACACTAAACACCACTGTCTCCTCCCACGAACGAGTTCAATGGCACCGCAGGAAGTATCCCAAAGGGTCATCGCCGTCGTCGGCGCGACAGGTAAACAAGGCGGCTCTGTTGCTCGACGCTTCCTCGCCGCGGGTTACCATGTCAAAGCCCTTACCCGCAACGTCTCCTCCCCTGCCGCTGCCGCGTTGGCATCCCTCGGTGCCGAGGTAGTCCGCGCCGACCTCAACGACATCACTTCGATCAAGGAGGCCTTCTACGGCGCCAATGTCATCTTCAGCGTCACGAACTACTGGGAGCCGTTCTTCCGCCTAGACTGCCGTGCGGGGGCCAAGGAACTGGGCATGTCGTGCCGCAAATACGCGTACGACGTGGAGTATCAACAAGGAAGAAACATCGCCGACGCCGCGGCCGCGACTGTGAACTCCCTTGACGAGAACGGCTTTCTGGTCTCAACCCTGAGCCACGCTGGAAATTCCAGCGGAGGACGGTTCAAGGAGTTGTATCACTTTGACGCGAAAGCGGATGTCTTTCCCGGGTACGTGGTGGAGAGGCACCCCGAGCTGGCGGCGAAGATGTCTTGCATCCATACGGGATACTTCTACACAAGCTACAACATTCTCCCGCGTTCCTACTTTAGAAAGGTGAGATCATTACATCAATACCTTTTCCAGCCAAGCATACGACTTAACGCTTGTACAGAACGCTGATGGCACTTTCACCATGTCATTCACCACGTCACCCGATAAGCCTGTACCTCACTTCGACCCTGTTGGAGACATGGGAACATTTGCATACGGAGTTTCTCAGATGTCCCCTGGCAAGGCTTACATGGCTGAAGGGACGACAAGTTCCTGGCCTGAGTTTCTCAGAACCTGGTCCGAGGTAACAGGAATCGAAGCTACTTACAAGCAAATCACCCCAGAGGAGATGATCGGGGTCACAGGGGACCGTGATACTGGCATCGAAGTCGCCTACATGTATTCATATTCATCGGATCCCGGCTACGATGGGGGTATGGAACTGTTGACGGCGGCTGATCTTAGAGAGGCAAGTTCCAATCGTACTGAGGTTTTGACAGAGCTAATCGACAACAGGCCGGTATTGACTGTCCCATGACCACGTGGGAAGATTGGGCCAGGAAGCACGACTGGACCTCGGTGTTGGATCAATAGGCAAGGAACAATCAGTGGATAAGCCTTCAAAGAATGCAGACTCCTAGAACGTCGTTATCGTGTTGTCAGGCAGTCTTATTTACGTTTAAAGGCTATCATTTGAGTCGAAAGAATTGAAATCTACCGTTACAATTACCAAGTTAGATCCCCAAAGCCAGAGCCGCAAACGTCGCAAAACCAAGAGCAAGAATCGACCGGTCGTTGGCGACTCCCAACGCGCTGCCACTGCTGTTCTTCGGCGTCTCATGATTGGAGAGCACGCCGCGACCAGGCTCCATGGACTGAGGGAACATGATGACCGTGCCGTTCCCGAGTTCGTTCGACGATGCCGTGACGTTCTGGTCGATAGTAAACGGCGTCATCGACTCGAACCCCTCCCTGCGGCCGACCAGCACCTCAACGCTGCGGAAGGCGACGGCCGGCGCGTCCGCGGCGACGAAGTGACCAGTCGTAGCCAGCGCCAGGTACGTCAACCCTCTCTCCGAGTGCACCGTGCCGACCACGCCCGCCCCGGCGAGGGTCTCGGGGTTGTCGTTGGTATGATACGGGATGTAAAGCGGCGCCGTCGGTTTCGACTGGAAACCTAACTGTCCGCCCCAGCTCAAGTTCTGGATCGTGAGCAGGGTGCCGTCGTCGATGAGGACGAAGTCCTTGGTGCCGTGCGCGAGGATGACGTTCCGCGTCTTGTCGATGACGTTCGGCAATACGGACTGGCTTCCCGGCCCCTCGGCGATGGAGCCGTCGGTCCCGTTGACGAAGACGGGTGTGTCGGTGCAGAACTTCCACTGGGTGTCGACGGGGGCGTTGATGGCTCGCTTGACGTCCTCGCGGTTGAAGTACGCGGGGCCGGAGCCCCGGGGCCGGTATTCCGTGCCGCCGCTGAAGCCGAGGGGGTCATACCTGAGAGGACACAGGTCCGTGATGGTGTAGACGCTGAAGCAGGGGTTCGTCTGCTCCGCGGCCTCGCCGACCATGGTCCAGATATCACATTCCGTCTTGACATCGCCGTTCTCGTCGACACCCGGCAAGTTGACCGGCTGCAGGCCGGCGGGTGGGAAGACAAGGTACTTGCGCATGTATTCTGCGTAGCCGCACTTCTCGTTGACATCCTGCAGGGTCTTTCTGAAGGTGTCGTTGAAGGCGAACACGTGCTCCCATCGGTCGACGAAGGCGAGCGTGGGGATCTCCTCGCCGATGCTGTCGGCTGAGTACGTCCCGTCGAAGATCTGCATACCGGCAACGTTGAAGTAGTCCTTGTCGTTGCTGTCGAGCATGCTACTGGCAATATACGGGCAGTACATGCCGCTATACGAGGAGCCGGTGACGTAGACCTTGTATCCCTTCATGTTGAACGTGTCGATGAAGTTGCGCCAGAAGCCTAGAAACTGACGGGCAACGTCAAACTCGTCCTTAGCAGTCGGCGTGCCCTGCGAGAAGCCCGAGCCAACGGGCTGATCGATCCAGACGACGTTCGTGATGCGGTGCCAGCTCCATTTGTTCCTGATGGGTTTGAATGTTCCGGGCTGCCAGAGCATCGGGCCGTTTTCGGATAGGAGTTCTCCTGTCGAGGAGCATCCGGGCTGCCAACGCAACATAGTCAGCATCAACCGGCGAGACCTTTGGGTGCGCTAGACTTACACCTCCGGTGAGCCACAGCAGGATTTCCTTGTCAGCCTGATCGCTCTCGGACGGGAAGAACCAGAAGTAGAGCTTGTCGCTGGTGTCGTTCTTGTACTGAACGGGAAGCAGCCCCGCGTACGACTCGCCGACGTCGAAGTCTACTTCGGGAATGCCGGTTCCATTGACGGCAAACTCTGGAGTTGTATGTCAGCAGCTGCAATTGTAGATATAGTTTGACAACTTACTTTTGGTCTTGTCCGTGAGGAACTTGGGCGGCTTCTGGGCTTTGGTGTGAACATTCTTGACCTCCTCCGCTCCCGGCTTGGGGAGAACTCGCTGAGCCGCGGGACGGTACTGTTTCAGGTTCAAAGTCGCCAGCACGACCGACGGCAGAATAACAGCCAACTGGAGCCACCGCATCTTGCTGAGTATTATGACTTTCGCTTTGGTGACCTTGTCGTCGCTCTACTACCGGCACTCAACTCGGCAGCCGCGCTTAACCAGCAGCACCACCTCTCCTGCATGCTGCTTCAAGAGGGAGGGGTCTTCACGGACTTTTAAAGAACGGGCCTGCCACATTAAACATTTTCGGAACGGAAGGATGCGCGTTTCAAAACAGCCGACGAAGGAATGAAAGCTCGGACCTGGGCAGAGACGCAGATCAGTATCACCCCATCTCCAACGCAGCCTGGCGAGCTTATCTCTCAGATGGCAACGGACATATGGAACGGGGTGCCTGCCAAGAGATCATGATGCGGGATTTGCTCTCCGTTCCTGAGCGATCGGGAAGGAATGTGGGAGGAAGATTCCTGAAGTGCTGAGTTTCTGGTCCGGAAAGCTCCAGCTTGACATGTGTCTCTGGTGTCCGAGCAGGATAAACCCGCGGTTCCTCCCTGCACGCTAGAGCTTTATTCCACATCAAACCCGTATTGTTTCGATAGACGGGAGACGCCGCTTTTTTTCAGGGCTTGTGTGGGAGATACCAGGTGGAGGCTTCCCTGTTGGGACGACGGCTTGCGGTGCCGTCTCGTCGTGTCAATTGCCGCTTACTTTCGCGTGCGATGCTTCAAACTTCCGATCTGGGTAATTGGTTCAACTCTTCAAATCACCAGGACCGCGAAAGTTCAGCACCGACGCCTAGTGATCCGAGAAATTTTACGGCAGCCAGTCTTGGGTTAGGTACGCGACGATCTGTCCAAAGTTCTCTCGTCTTAACTGCAGTTTTGCTATCCTTAACTCCCCGCCTCGTCTTCGCTACCGGGCTTAAGGTATGTCGTGCCGACCCAAACAGACGGCTCCAACTCAGCTGATGTCTGGCGGCAACCTCATCTTTGCCTGTTACCTGCGTTTTCCCTGTGATATGAGATCTCAACCTGGCGTAGGCGTGCGATAGACGCGTGATGCGGTGTAGTTGGGTTCAGGTTCGAGCAAACCTCAGACACCACAGGCTACATTCTCTCGGCAGCTATGATGTAAATCGCCGGAGCAGAGGGGCGCTTGTGTTGATGGAAAACTCTCATTGCCGGTGCATTTGGGGGCGTGAGATGAAGACGAGTTTGCGACGCCGCACATTTGGATATTGATTAGCCGCTTCGGGGACATAACCCAGCTTTAGCCTTCAATTCTACAAGTAGAATAGATATGCAGTCAGCCTTATGTTAACTTACCGAGAACCAAGTCAAAATTGGCCTCTTACCAAAACAGCAGAGCAGATAGCAAGTTATGCTCTGTCCGGTGATGCCATGCCCCGCGAACTAGCCACCGAATCTCGTTATTGAATCTCTCGACCTCGCTCCTATACTGGTCTCAAGTGCAACGGTAAACCTCTTACGCCACTTCTTAAGTCCCCGGTTGTAGTACTCGATCAACAGGTCGCCTCCGCTGTCATCCCAGAGCCTCTGGGGGCGTCTATCATGGCGACGAAACAGTCCCTCAGAAACTGTCAATTTCAATCGGGCTTCAAGAGGCAGTGATCAGTGTTATTGACACCCAGTCATTGTACGAGACGATCTCAGGGTCTATTTCAATGATCTCGCGACAATTTTCTCGTCGGACAGCTCGATCGTGAGGGGACCTATACGATCGGCCGGGTCTGCTGCGTTCCGCGTGCTGGCTATCCTGTCGTAAAACTCGTGGCCGAAGACCTGCTAGCTGTTCGAATTGCGTGCTCGTCTCGTAGAGGTAGGTGGTTTGGGTCAAGATTCAGAGTCGGACTCTGAGTCCGATTGATTAGTATATCATGAACTATGAACTCTTCGGGAATATGTATCCTCGTATGCTGGAGGAGGTGACATTGGCCGAAATATTTGACGCACCAGGTTCTTGCAAACAGCGATTGGTCCAAACTTTTGTTTACCGTCAATCATTTCCAAGCTTCACAGGTGGGTTTCCAGTCCAGATAGTCTCTTAAGCTCAAGGATGACCAAGGACCGGCAACTCGAAATGATGATGAGCCAGTCGGTCATTTAGTCCTTCCGCTATTTCCCACGTATTTAGCAGGTTCAGAGTCACGCATCATACGACCGTCATGTGGCTTCCTCCCAGCGTCATTAAATGGCCCACCATATGCCGGGCAGGGCTTCCCAACACTTTGAGATTATGCTCGAAACTGCGCAGGATCGTCAACACTCTAGGACATCGTCGACGACAACTTTCTCATGTTGTCTTTCGTCTTCACAACATACAGACATAGATCTTGAACTACAATGGCTTGTATTTGGAGCAGTTTCGGGTCTTCTTCTTGTATGCGTCCTCGCGTCGCCTACGAAGTGGGCGTGGCCATTCTCTGAATTGAGCAAGGCACCACAGACAAGCACTCCACAGAAGGAAAATTGCAAATGCCAGGGAGCTTGTACTGGTGTATCCAGTAGATTAGATACCCAAGGAGTTGCGCGAGAATGTCGGACCTGTCGTATTCATTCCGCGATACCTTCCACAAGCCAAGACGTGAAAAGCAACTTCCGTTGCCAACCTTGGCAAGACGATTTAAAGTTCTCAAGTCAGCAGACCATGGTCTCCTCCTGTGCGGAGGAGAGCAACCGGATTGGAGCACTCGAGCAGGGATTTGCTGTCCACGGCACAGAAGAGCTGGAAGAGGTGTTCACGACAACTGGGCTGATCGTTCGATTGCATCGTTAATCCCTCAAACCAAACTGCTGATGACAAACAAAAAGTAGTCTTTTGCTGGTCTCGTGATCCATATTGCTCACCGCCCAACAAGTAAAAGAAACAAATACTTTCCGTATCACTGAACTTCGGGGTAAAGGCCCGCCTCGAAATCCCCGTCATCCCTGCAAAGCCACTGCCGAAAGACGTCATGTTCCTGGCAAGAATCCAAGTCCCGCAATGCCCGGAACGGTTCCCCGGGTTTCCCCCCCCCCCGCGGCCCCCTCACTCGGTGCTCCGAACCATGTGGAGATGCTGCGGAGTAACTCCGCACTCTCCAATCATTTCGCGGGCAAACCAAAAAGAAAAGAAAAAAACAAGGCTTCTTAGCGTGTCAGCGGGTGCAACGCAGGACAACGCGAAAAGAAAAAAAATCGCCAGCTTTCTAGAAACTCTGGGTAAATCCTCACGGTCTTGGCCGGCAAGTGACTTTCGGCCGAGAGAGGGACCGAGTTGACCGGCACTGGCGGTGAGCCGGGTGCACCTCGGGGGGATTTATAAATCCGGGGGGAGTGCTACGTAGGTACACATGTAACCCTGCTACCATCAGCGGTGGGAAGGTACCCAGCAGAACATATAAGCCGTGCGATCATCACCACCAACGTCCGTGTCTCACCAGCCCCCTTCCCGATCGACTTTCGACATCAATCCTTTCTGGGAGAGCAAGACGAAAACATGTGGTCATCAACAGGCTTGAGTGCCGTCGCCCAGGTCCTGGCGCTGTCGACGGGCGTCGCCGCCCTCGCGCAGTCTCCCGAGGTCTTTCCATCGCGTGAGTTTCCCCGTTGCCCGACCAACGAACTCTGTTCAAGTCAACAAAGCAATCGACGTTCGAAAGAGACAAACTAACCCGCGATGCAGCGTCCGGCAAGGGAAATGGGATGTGGAAGGACGCGTACGCGAGCGCGCGCAAGCTCGTGGGCGAGATGACGCTCGAGGAGAAGGCCAACATCACACGCGGCTACCCGGGCGACAACACCTGCGCCGGCAACACGGGTTCGGTCCCGCGACTGGGGTGGCCCGGCATGTGTCTGCACGACGCCGGCAACGGCGTTAGAGCGACGGATCTCGTCAACTCATACCCGTCGGCGCTGCATATCGGCGCCACTTGGGACAAGAACCTGACCTACAATCGGGGGTACTGGATGGGCCTGGAGTTTAAGGCCAAGGGAGGTGGGTGCCCCTTTCGACGCGCGAGGTCGTGGCTGGACTAGCATAACTGACATATACGCAGTGAATGTTCTCCTGGGGCCCAATGCTGGGCCTCTCGGGAGGACTCCCCTCGGCGGCCGGAACTGGGAGGGCTTCTCAGTTGACCCCTATCTGTCGGGCCAGCTCTGCGCCGAGACCATCGTCGGCCACCAAGACGCCGGAGTGATCGCCAACCTGAAGGTGCGTTAAGCTTGTTGATCTCTGACGCCATATCTCATCTTGAAGAGAACAACCTCTGACGCAAACTCTAGCACTTCATCGGCAACGAGCAAGAGACCTACCGCCGCCCCTACTTCGGCGTCGAGGCCGCCTCGTCCAACATTGACGACAAGACGCTGCACGAGTTCTACCTCTGGCCCTTCGTCGACGGCGTCCGCGCGGGAGCCGCGTCCATCATGTGCTCCTACAACCGCATCAACAACACCTACGGCTGCGAGAACAGCAAGCTCATGAACGGCGTCCTCAAGGGCGAGCTCGCCTACGACGGCTTCGTCCTGCTCGACTGGAACGCCCAGCACAACATCCAGAGCGCCGAGGCCGGTCTCGACATGGTCATGCCCCTCGGCGGCAACTGGGGCCGCAACCTGACGGACGCCGTCGCGAACGGGACCGTCAGCGAGGAGCGCGTCGACGACATGGCCACCAGGATCCTCGCGGCCTGGTACCTCGTCGGCCAGGACGTCGACTTCCCCACCCCAGGCATCGGCATGAAAAACCTCACGCAGCCGCACGAGCAGGTCGACGCGCGCGACCCGCGGTCCCGGCCCAACATCCTCGAGGGCGCCATCGCCGGCCACGTGCTCGTCAAGAACGACAACGGCGCGCTCCCCTTCGCGAAGCCGCCCAACATGATCTCCGTCTTCGGCTACGACGCCACCGTGCCCGACACCAAGAACACCGACCGCCTGTTCGAGCTGGGCTACTACTCGTCCCCGGAGATGGGCCAGGCCGTGCTCGGCACGGAGCGGCACTTCGACCAGGCGGCCCGCGGCGGCACCATCGTCAGCGGAGGCCGCGCCGCGGCCAACGCGCCGTCGTACATCCTCGACCCCCTGAGCTCCATCCAGCACCGCGCCGCCAGGGACGGCGGCTGGGTCAACTGGGACCTCACCTCGGGAACCCCGGACGTCAACGCCGCCAGCGACGTGTGCCTCGTCTTCATCAACGCCATGGCGACCGAGGGCTGGGACCGCGACGGCCTGCACGACGACTTCTCCGACGGCCTCGTCCTGCACGTCGCCGCCCGCTGCGCCAACACCGTCGTCGTCATCCACGCCGCCGGCGTGCGCCTCGTCGACCAGTGGATCGAGCACCCCAACGTCACCGCCGCCGTCATCGCGCACATCCCCGGTCAGGACAGCGGCGACGCGCTGGTCAAGCTGCTCTACGGCGAGGCGAGCTTCTCGGGGCGGCTGCCGTACACGCTGGCGCGCAACGAGAGCGACTACGGCGTCTACGCGCCCTGCGGCCGCGGGGCGGACAACACGACGAGCCCGCAGTGCGACTTCGCCGAGGGCGTGTACGTCGACTACCGCGACTTCGACGCCAAGAACATCACGCCACGGTACGAGTTCGGCTACGGCCTGACGTACACGAGCTTCGAGTACTCCGCGGCCTCCGTCCAGACGCACCCGGTGGCTGCCGGCCCCGCTCCGGACGCCGACGCGCTGTGGTCGACCGTTGCCACGGTCCGCGCGTCGCTGAACAACACGGGCACCCGCGCCGGCGAGGAGGTTGCGCAGCTGTACGTGGCGATCCCGGACAGCCCGCCGAAGCAGCTCCGCGGGTTCGAGAAGGTGCCGCTCGAGAGCGGACAGGGCGCGGACCTGAGCTTCGAGCTGACGAGGCGGGACCTGAGCGTGTGGGACGTGGTCAGCCAGAAGTGGACGCTGCAGGAGGGCGAGTACACCGTCTTCGTCGGTGGCAGCAGCCGGAACCTGCCCCTGTCTGAGAAGTTCTCGATAAAGGCGTAGTCATGATGGAGATGGATAGTGGTTGATGTTGACTTCTTGTACATAATTAAGCATGGCATTTAAACTTTGAGCGTTTCTGTGGAGTTGGAAGAAGCAAAAATAAAAGAGATTTCAACTCCTTGAGTGGCGTAGCACTGCAAAAGGCAAAAGAAAGGTCCATCCAGGATTCGAACCTGGGCTTACGGAAGACTGGGTGTGAATCAGAATCCGACGTCCTAACCAACTAGACTAATAGACCAGCCGTTGAACCGCTTGAGGCGGTTGTGCTCGGAGTTGCGATGTCGTGGGCTATGTTTCGTCAGGGTTGCGCCCTCTCTCCACTTGTGGGGGCCACTGGTCCGCACTTCACCCTGGCATGACTAGGAAGGCGGTCGTTCGTTCCCCTTCGAGTTATTAGGCTTGATCTAGTCCTTACGAATTTCAATCAACTAAATCTGGTTCTTCTCCGAGAGGTGAGGGTGGTGTCTCTGTCAACATTTCAACAGTATCTAAGCTGGATGCACAGGCCGTTCCCCAGTGAAGCATCACGATGTTGCGCTCTGACAACTCTCTATTGCCTACCTTGGTGGGTGGGTAGTCGGGAAACCCAGCCATTGCTCCTGCAAATACGAAAGAGGCTTGCCTCTGAATACAAGTCTCGAGAACAGCTGGCCATGGCAGATTCAATACCCCAGCCCCTCCAGGCACTCAACCAACTCCCCCTCCTCCTTCCTCCTCATCTCCTTGATCTCCTCCTCCGTCTTCTTCTTCAACAGGACGGGGTGACACAATGGAAACGAGCACAACAAGCTCTCCAACCTCCTCAGCCGGTCCAGCGCCTCGATCCCCGCGACCTCGCTCGGCCTGATCGCGCCCCTCTCCGCCAGCGCGCCGTCCCACGCCTTCGCGACGGCAAGCTGCCCCGCCGCCGCCTCCGGCAGGTCCGGGATCGAGTCGAAGTCGCCCGTCATCATGGCCCGCCCGATCCGGCCCCCACTCAGGTCCGGGTCGCGACCGGTGCCGCCGCCCGTGTTACCACCGACGTCGCCGAGCGAGTAGAAGAACTCCTGGCACGGGTGCGAGACGTACGCCCAGTCGAAGTCGAGGACGCCCGTGACCTTTTTGGTGTCCGGGTCGTATTGGATGTTGTTCGTGGCTAGGAGAAACGAAGTCAGCCGTCGTGTCGGTGTGAGATGTTAAGACGCTCGAACTCACTAAAGTCCCCGTGGATGAGCACCCGCTGCGTATCATCCGCGCCGGAGCTGGCGATATACCCCTCCAGCCCGTCCGCGATGAACCTGTCGATGCGCTCCCTCACGCCGCGCGGCTTCCATCCATCCAGCACCTGGCTCCGGCCGGCCTCCCTCAGCTGCGCCCTGAACTTGGCCCGCCAGAAGTCCTCGTGCGACTCCCACGGCCCGCCGCTCATGATCGTCATCTGCCCGGCCGCGATCCGCCCGTCCTCGTCGATGGTCAGCCCCCCGTGCGACCGCACGCCCTCCGGGATCGGCGCCCTCTGGATCCCCGCGAACGCGTCCGCAACCTGCCCGATGACCTCCTTCTGGTCCTCTTGAGACATGTCGCGGAACTTTCTGTCCAGGGGCACGCCGTGCTTGTACTCCATCAGCGTCCAGCCGAGCCCCTTCTCCGCGCCGGTCTGGCTGCGCCACGCGTACAGCTCCGGGATGAGGAAGGCCGCCGCGGGCTTGTAGGACAGGACGCCCTGGCGCGCGAGGTGGATCGCCGCGACCTCGTTCTCGACGCGGTTGTCCTCAACGACGCCTGCGCGGGGGTTCGCCACGCGCATGATCAGGGTCGAGGTGCCCGCGTCCGGGAGGGGGACGGTGTAAGGGCCTGGATTGGCGAGGCAAGGGCCGGCTGCTGGCGAGGCGAGGGAGATTTTGTAGATGAAGTTGTTGTACTCGAAGGGAGAGTTCTCGTCGTACTCCAGGGGAGTGATATCCGTCGGCTTGTGAGGGGTTGGTCAGCTGAAGCACTATCCTCATGGCTGATCTCTCACCTGCAGGCCGAAGCCGACCATCACGTTCCGAACGAAGTCGAGGCGGTCTTGGAATTCTGCATGAGACAGCATCTTGGAGATCTGACAATTTCTTAGAGAAGATGGGATTATAATGTGTTTCCTGATGTCGAGATGGAGTTCAGATGGCCTGAAGAGAAGAAGAGGCCAGGAGGGGTCTTATAGCCCGCGGCTCTCGCCGGTGAAACAAACAAGAAGGCGCATTTCTCCTCTTCGACCTCTCATTCAATGTTTGTCTTTCTTGATGTGGTCCCCATGACATCTCAACAGCGTTTGGCTCACATCACCACATCTGGAAGGAGACAAGCAGTCGTGCCGTACATCCGCAGTCGCCCGGAGCTCAGTGAGCCCAACCATCATTAGACGCGGAGTTTATCACGACGAGACAGTGCACGGAAACACAGTGTAAGTCGTTCCCCGGAGCTGACGAATCGGATCCGAACCCGGACGGGACAAAAGGACCATCGTGTTGGTTCACGGCGACCTCATCCCTGCCAAGACCCCGTTGCTGCCTGGAGAGACCAAGGTCGAGGGCATGTTGTCTCGAGCTGTGCCGTAGAGATGCATGGGAGTTCTTTTCGTGCCGTTCGGCGTTTACTTGGGAGGTACACTCCGGTACGTGAATGCAACTCCTCTATCGCATGACGGCGAAACTTGCGAGTTGGGAAGATACCTAACCCTTCGGCTCCGTCATATGCCGGGCGGGAACCGGCCTCTACGGGTTCCGTAAACCGATTTTCGGTAGGGTCGATTGAAGGCACGCTCAAACGTTCATTCATCAGTTCATACATGCCATAGCCCAAAGTCTGGAAACAGTTTCCAGCGCGCATGTGTTTTCCTGGCCCGGTGCCGACCACCCAACAACCAACAAGCCCAGCTGCACCCGGAACGAGAGGCTCTGGGAGCTCCCAGCAGACGACTCTTCCAGAAGCCCCCCAAAGGTCTCGCCCGGCCCTCACAAGAACGCGGCACCGGAAACCCGAGCGAGGCGCCGAAAACCTGAAAGCGAGGAGCCGGAAACCCAAGGACGCACGAGGACCCGGCAGCGGGACACACCCTTCACACCCCGGCCCGCTCGGGCGCTCCATAGCCCATAGACGGCCCAACCACGACGCGCGAAAACGCAAGACCCCAGACGCTGCATGCCTCAAGAGCAGCTTCCTCGCTTGCCTCCCCAACAAGCACCACAGCTCCTGCAAGGCGCTTCACATGGTTTCGTGGTGTAGTTGGTTATCACGTCAGTCTAACACACTGAAGGTCTCCGGTTCAAGTCCGGGCGAAATCAATCTTTTGCCGTTTTGCCTGCCTCTCCCGGACAAGGTTATTCGCTGACGCTTTTTTGCACTGCGGGTTTGCACTGCGACAGTCAATTCCTGTAGTAACAAGCAAATTGCCCCGATTGAGTGAAAATTTGACTATGTAGATAGGTATTAACGCAGACCCGACACACAGTCAGACGGCCTGTACTTTTGGGTTGTTTACATCTGAATGACAAGTGCATTTTGTACAGGGTGCTTCGCAGGTTTAGCTGTCGATAACACCCACAACGCGGCCGACCACGCGGTCCCACTCCTCGTCCCATCTCAGGCTGCCCTCCTTCACGGCACCAGCCTTCAGCGTCTTCAGCTCGTCCTTGCCGCTCGCGCTCAGCAGGCGGATCAGGACCTCGGCCAGCTCGGTGGCGGTCTCGAAGCCGCACCCGTTCACGCCCTCCTTGACCAGCTCGCTGAAGCTCTCATAGGCCGAGTACGCCGCGACGGGCAGGCCGGAGCCGAACATGTCGACGACCTTCATCGGCAGGTCGACGCCGGAGCTGGACTTGTGCAGGCAGACGCCGAGGTCCGCGCAGGCGAGCAGTGTCGCGTACTCGCGAGTCGACAGCCAGGCAGTGAGAATCGTGACGCCCGGGAGCTTGCCTTCGATGCGGAGGGTCTTGATCTTCTCCTCGTACTCGGCCTTCTGCGGGCCCTTGCCGGTGATGATGGCCAGGATCTGCGGCCTGCCGACGCCTTTCGCGGCGACGGCCTCTTCGGGGTGCGCATACGCGACGAGCGCGTCCAGGAGGAGGCCAAAGTCTTCGTCGGGGGTCCACGAGGTGCTGCTGACGATCAGGCGTGTGGTGCCATCCATGATGCTGTCCGCGATGGCCTTGGTCTCCTTGAGACCCGACAGGAAAGCCTTGCGGGCGGCGACAGACTCAATGGGCTGGAACACCTGGGCGGGTCGGTCGTGCAGGGTGAAGATGGGCTTCTTGTTCTTGTAGGGCTTCTCGCGGAGCTGTCGGGCCATGGCATCGGTGACGGTGAGGTTTGCCGTGGGTACGATCCTGCCGAAGAAGGTCTCGTACTTCTTGTACATCCAAATGAGGGGGTTCCAGCGCCAGCTGGTGGTGGCCATGATGGACCAGCCGTAGTTGTGCCAGTCAATCAGCAAGTGGCTGCCTCTCAGCAGAGACACGAGCAGGGCTACGTGCAGCGTCGGGACGGACGGGGGATTCTATGGACAGTCAGCCTCGCAACTCGCGTTGAATGACAGATGACCCACCTGGATGATGATCCATCTCGCCGCTGGCGCGGTGTAGGCCAGGACGTAAAAGACAGACCAGGCTTGCCAGATAGCCTTGGACGGCTTGTTGATGAGGAAGGGCAGTGTGTTCCACTTGAAGACCTCGGGGAGCGGATCGAGGGGATACATGGCGACCCTCTCGTTGCCGACGAGATCGGGCAGACGGGCCGTCTCCTTGTAGCCGACGAGATCGACCCTCCCTCCGTGCTTCATGATGCTCAGGGCATGGTACTGCATGCGCGGGCTCCGGCCAATGTCGCCCAGGACCAAGATCTGGATGTGGTCATCCTTGGGGTCCTCGGCGGCGTGGTAGCGCGTGGGGAGCAGGCCGGTGATGAAGTTGATGCCGTAGGCTGCGACGAGGGTGGTGATAACGCCGGCCAGGAGCGACAGCGCGAGAGGCACCAGCGACATGATGGCGGCCGGGCGAAGCGACGCAAGACGGAAGGTGTGATGTGAGCTGGACCACGGCGCGGGGACTCGGGAGGCAACGTGGAGGTGAGCTGCGTGGCCGTGTGGAGTTTCAGATAGCCGGCGGCCCCCGTCGACGGTCTAAACCTCAGATGTGAGTACGGTGGTGGTATCGCTTATGCAAGCCGTCCCGTTCGCCGCGCTGTCATCCGAAGTCTAGTCTGCAAGATCGTCTCTCGCTCTAGCGCGCGAGCTGCGGACTGGACTGCGAGGGCAGCAGGTTTTGTAGTCGGGACGAAGAGGACAGGATGATCTCTTGTTGGTTCCCTGCGTGCGTGATAACTGGTGGCCTGTTCTGTTGGCGAAGGAGTCGTTCGGGCGGCGCAAAAGTGCTGGACTGGGCTGGACCCCTCCTTCCAAGAGCTCGCCCACGTTCGCGCCTTCCCACTTGGGACGGGCAATCCGTGTTGCAACTGTGGCGCCAATCAGGGGTGGGGCCGTCAGTGATAGCAGACGGGAAGGAGCGCCAAAAGATCACGTGCCTGGTATGTGGGAGATGGAAGAGACAGACCGGGACTATTATCTGCCTCCCACCTTACGTAATGTGACCGTACCTGCGTACCGTCGTCATCCGGGATAAGGATGCAACAATCGTGCATCAGTTCTCTGACGATGCGAATGTTCGTTCCTCAATTAGCATCAAGAAATCCTGCGCCTTCGTCAGTCAATCAACAGGAAACAGGCTGCTGCACATGCCAGACGCAACACAGACCTGCCGCTGTCGCGCGACCGCCGGCGGCGGCGAGGACACTCTCAGACAAGCATGGCATGCCCAGGCTCTCAGAGACATGCTGTCGCTTCAGCGCATGGCAGGCCGTTCGGATAGCAATTGTTAGCGACCTCACCGCCTTATCCGCGGGGGTCGCATCAGCGATTATCGGCCTGGGATCGGGGGGGTTGCGCTGCATGGCGGGCAGCCTTCTTATGCAGCCAGCTCCCTCCCAGCAGCGGCCCAGCGCCCCCCTTATTCGATGGGTCTCGCAGTACTCAGCTGACGAATCACAGCCACTGCGACCTCGAACGTGCCCGCCAGTCTCCTCCCCACACGGAGAAATCTGCAGGGGCTGACTGTCGGATTCCCTAATAGGAAAGGTCGCGAGGACGGGGAAGGCAGAGAGAGAAGGAGAGAGATTCATGGATTCATCTGAAAGGAGGCAGGCACCACCCGACGTCCCGCCGCCTTCCTGCTAGTGTACCTAGTGGTTCGGCCAAAAACAAGCAAGAGGAGACAGAGAGACAAGACAAGAGAGGAAAATAAAATACAACACTCGCCGTGCTTTGGTGTGGTGTTGCATCCCAATATCGGTTCGGCTTGGCTGAAGTGTTCCACGGCGTCTTGTCCTGTTGCACCGTATAATATACATACAGCGAGCGCCTGCAGTGCTTGTTCGCTCTGAGTCTGTTCGTCTTCGCGTTTCCCCCCCTCTCTTCCGTCCAATCCATCCCATCTCTCTGTTTTTTCGCGCCGTCCGACGAACACGATAATCGCTGCTTTGTCCAGCTTCCCCTCCCTCCCCGCCAGCTTCCGCCGCTTCCAGCATCGTCTGTGCGACACACCGGCACCGGCACGCCGTTCGTCGATCGAATCTCCCCCAGAGAGGCGCGGCACAGCTTCGGTTTGACGCGCAAACGTCATTAACGGGGCGACTCCATTCCGCCTTTTAGCCTGTACGAGTCCCCTGAATTGCCTGTCCCCCCGGGAATTAAAGCTCAGCAGCATCCGCGACAGACAGACTTCTGGGCGTCTGCCACCTTACCTAAGGCGTTACTCGAGTTGCCATCTCTTCCCGGCCCCACGGTTTCGGAGAGTCCCACGACGCCCTCGATTGCAACGCAACATTACTTTCGCAATTTCGTGCTTCCCGACGTCCTGGTTCCACGAGACATAGGAGAGAGGCGAAGGAGAATAAAAAGGCAAAAAAAAGTTCATGACTCGGGTATTTTCCGAGATAGGAGGGTTCTTTTAGAAGGCCCCGTCCTGGTGGAGTGTCGACGAAGAACGGCCCAAAGAAAACAAAAACAGAGGGGGAGACAGAGGGAAGAGCAGCGTCTTTTCTCGCCTACCGTATCCAGATCCCCGCCGATAGCGACGCCGTACCGTCGTCGTCACCGAAGCCAACACCGAGTCCCAGACCGACCCGACACTTCTCGTCGCGGTCGAACATGGCATCGTCCTACGCTCTGCCATCCTCCGCCCTCCCGCACGCCCATCACCACCACATGCACTCCCACTCCCACTCGCCGCCGTCACTCCATGCGCTGAAGTCGACAATGTCCACCGGCGGGCTGCATTCCCACAGCCAGAGCCAAGACTCGACCGGCCACGTACACAACCACGACCACCACCATGGCCACAATGGCCACGCCCACGGCCACTCGCACAAAAGGGGCAATTCGAGCCAGTCTTCTCAATTTCGAGAGAAGGCGCCGCCCCAATCGCTCGCCACGATGGACGGGTGGAAGACGGATGTCACACCGAGCGGCCGCCAGCTCCTGACGCCCACCAACGGGTCCTTTTCGCAGGCCTTCCAACCCCTCGACGCGACGACGAAAGCCCACAATCACGATCACCACGATCACGAACACGACCACGACCGCGACCACGATCATTCCCACGGCCATTGCAACGGCCACAGCCACGATCACAGCCATGGCCATGCGCATTCGCACTCCCACTCCCACGATCACGACGCGAAGCCGTCCCTGTTTACGAGACTCCTGCTCCGATACACACCCGCCGTGCCGTTTTTGCACACGATTGTAATAGAAAAGGATTCGAGAAGAATTTTCTACTTTATGACGTAAGTCAATTGTCGTCCGGAGAAGGGTTTCCTTGCATAGCTGACCCCCTTGCCCATGCAGTCTCAACTTTTGCTTCATGGCCGTCCAGGCCTTCTACGGCTACGTGACGGACTCGCTCGGCCTGCTCAGCGACACGATTCACATGTTTTTCGACTGCTTCGCCCTCTTCGTCGGTCTCTGCGCTGCGGTGACAAGCAAGTGGCCCCAGAGCCAGCGGTTTCCGTTTGGGCTGGGCAAGATCGAGACGTTGAGCGGCTTCGCCAACGGCATCCTGCTGATGTAGGTCACCGCAGATTGCGTTCTCTCGCATTCACCACTGACAACTCCCAGGCTTCTGAGCGTCGAGATCATTGTGGAGGCGTTCGAGCGGATATGGGAAGGCCAAGAACTCCATCGGCTCAAGGAGCTGCTGATCGTCAGCTTCCTGGGCGGTGTGATCAACCTGCTGGGACTATGGGGGTTTGGACACCACCACCACGGACACGACCACGGCCACAGCCACGGACATGATCATGGCGGACACGAGCACGATCACGGTCACGGCAAGAAGCACAGCCACGCGCACTCCCATCATAACGACAACATGGAGGGTATTTTTCTGCATGTTCTGGCCGATACGATGGGCAGCGCCTCGGTGGTGCTCTCGACGATCTTGACATACTACACGGGGTGGACGTTCTGGGACCCGCTCGCGTCGTGCGCCATCGCGATCCTCATCTTCCTGGCGGCCATCCCGCTCATCAAGTCGTCGGCGCGCAACCTGATGCTTAACGTGCCCGACGATGTCGAATACAACCTGCGCAACACACTGGCGGGCATCCTCCAGCAGAAGGGCGTCGTCAACTACTCGGTGCCCAAGTTCTGGATGGACGACCGCGCCGGCGGCGACGACTCGGGCGGCGACAGGCTGCAGGGCATCGTGCACATCGTGGCGGCGCGGGGTGCGAGCCTGGACGAGGTGCGCGACCGGGTGCGCGAGTACCTGCTGAAGCACTCGATGGACATCGTGGTCCAGGTGGAGAGGGAGGGCGACGCGAGCTGCTGGTGCGGGGTGGGGAGGTCGACGGGGCTGGCGACGACGCCGCTCAAGGCGAGGCATTTTTAGGAGGGCGCGCCGCCGATGACGCCGGTGCCAACCATCGTCGAGACGCTGCTGGAGCAGGAGGACCGGGCGAAGAGAGACTAGAAGGAGGATGCGTCAGGTGTCTGCGTTCACATCGTGACGATTTAGACGGCGACAGACGAGAGAGTAGTTGTTGGAGACGTTGGTCCTATTTCTGTTTTGGCGAAGCGTGGGTTTGGAACAAGAAACAACACGCCGTTTCGGTTTCCCTTTTGGCTTGCTTGTTCTCTTCTTCGTCCTCCTCTCTGTTGCGTTCCCACTTGTCGGAGTCACAGGGGATCCGTTTTTTCTACACATACACAGCACAACCAACAGGGAACTTCATATCACGGGAGGCATTGCGGCGGCATTCAGAGACTCGGCTTTTTTTGTATGAGTAGATATGCACATATTACCTCTTCTTCTGCACGGCAATGGAAAAAAAGAAAGATTAGATACCCCCTCAACCAGAGAAGGAGGGAAGGAAGAGATGAGCCCTGGGCCAAGCTGTGAGAGACCACAAAGTTCCGTCGAGCCGAGATCTTGGCCACGATGCCAACCACCATGGGTGGGTTTGCTGTCCCACGTCGTCCTCCGTCCGCCCGGGAACTGGCTTGGCCCATGTAAGTGCGAGATTGGATTGCGGCGTCACTTGACGTGCTGACAAGGCCTGTTGGGTGGGTATTGGCTGGTTGTTGTAGAAGTAGTAAGAGCTCTTGTGCCGGATCTGGCGGCTGGTTCTGGGGTGCAGCAGCATGGGCATGCTGAATCTTCATCAGAGTGCAGTGGCGGAGTTGCAGTCAGCAAGCAAGCAGCTGGATCTCCCGTTTCCCCGTGGGTTCCATGGAGAGATAGGTAGGTATGCATGATGGTGGCGGGGTAAAAGTACATGGTCTTTGTCGGGTCGGGTACCTCACGATAGGTGAGACGGGGGGTTTTGATGTAACGGCGTACTCGAAGCCTCGAGTTTCTCTGTGCGGTGATGGGGTTTCACATGACAGAGGTCGGAGGTCCCGGGAGGCACGAATTGAGTTCGTCTCATGAGATTCTTCCCGCTATCGGGATGTCATCCGTAGTTCTGAGTAAAAACGCAAGCACCAGCACACAGTAGACTGTTGGCTGGAAGGAAAGAAGACGAATGGAAAACAATGGTATTATCAATGCTGTTCTATACATTCAACATCAAGCTGCAGCGAGCTCTACTTGGATGGCTCAGTAGTTTCGGTTTCGGGCTACTGCCTGCAGTTAGGTACCTGAAGGATAGAGGTACTCAGGTACATCCCCACTAAAAGCAGGGCCCCGTTGCTCCAGGTCACTAGTACCTCCCTCCTCCCCGCCGCCCTCGCCCCCAGAGTCCCCCGGACGAGGCGACAATGAGCCGAACGACCGAGGCATCGCGGCCAAAAAAGGTACACCACAGGTACACCGCGAAAAAGGTACCTTGATGGCGTTTCATCCCGCGCTGCCGGGATGAGCTCCAAATTTTGTGCTAAAAGACGATGCTCTGTCCTTTCTGCACGTTTTTCTCATGAACCCCAAAATCAGTGTTTTTCCAACAAAAACGTTCCCGTCCAAGAGATCCCAAGACTTGTGCCCGCAACCAGCCAATTCACAAGCCAATTGACTACTGTCACCCACGGAGGGGATCTTTTAGTGGATACCACAGCTGCTCTTCCCCGGCTGACGAGTGGGGGACCAACGAGGAGTCGTTGCCGAGGCTCGCTGTGACGTAGACCCTCTTTCTTCCTCTGCGGTTGTGCGTGCGGTCGCATCTCGATTGCGCTTTCTCCAAAAACCCCAAGGACCGGACACTTGACCAGAAAGAAAAAACACCACGGAGTACCGGCCGAAGAGCTTCCCACGATAATTTCCTGTCGACGGCTTGCGCTAGGGGAAAGGAAAACCCACCGGACAAGCGCCAGGAACGGACCGCCCGAGCTACCGTAGCGCATTCGAGCTGTACCTACCTACTCCCCCCCGGGAATTCGAGACACGTGAAATCCGTCTTCCTTCCCACCCGTTCTTCTTCAACCCTTCCAAAACCTCGACAACCTCCTCCTCCCACCGAACCGACACACGACAAACACACACCTCCTCCTCGCAATGGCGCCCCCAACGCCCGAGGCAGCAGCCTCCACCCTCAACGCGAAGCTCCACGACACCCTCCCCGCCCCCGTCGCCGACAAGATCCCCCACATCCCCGAGTCCAAGGCCGAACTGAAGCAGGACGCGGGCAAGGCGGCCTCCTCGCTCGGCACGCAGCTGCGCTCCCTCGCGGCCGGCGGCTTCGGCGGCGTCTGCGCCGTCGTCGTCGGCCACCCCTTCGATCTCGTGAAAGTCCGCCTCCAGACCGCCGACGCGGGCGTGTACTCGTCCGCGGCCGACGTCGTGCGCAAGAGCATCGCCCGCGACGGCCTGAGGCGCGGGCTGTACGCTGGTGTTTCTGCGCCTCTGGTCGGTGTCACGCCGATGTGTACGTCTCTTTCTCTCTTTTCTTTCTTTGCCAGCAAGCTGACGATACACCACAAACAGTCGCCGTCTCCTTCTGGGGCTACGACGTCGGCAAGTCCCTCGTCCGCTCCGCCTCCTCCGCCCCCGACGCCCCGCTCTCCATCGCCCAGGTCTCCGCCGCCGGCTTCTTCTCCGCGATCCCCATGACCGCCATCACCGCCCCCTTCGAGCGCGTGAAAGTCATCCTGCAGGTCCAGTCGCAGCGCCTGCAGCCGGGCGAGAAGCCCAAGTACGCCGGCGGCACCGACGTCGTGCGCCAGCTGTACGCCGAGGGCGGCCTGCGCTCCGTCTTCCGCGGCTCCGCCGCCACGCTCGCGCGCGACGGGCCCGGTAGCGCGGCGTACTTTGCCGCGTACGAGTACATCAAGCGCAGCCTGACTCCGAAGGACGCTGTGACGGGCAAGCCGACGGGCGAGCTGAGCCTCCTCGCGATCACGGCCGCGGGCGCGGCCGCCGGCGTGGCGATGTGGATCCCCGTCTTCCCCGTCGACACGGTCAAGTCGCGCCTGCAGACGGCCGAGGGCAACGTCACGCTCGGCGGCGTCGTGAGGGAGGTCTACGGCAAGGGCGGGCTCAAGGCGTTCTTCCCCGGCTTCGGGCCCGCGCTGGCCCGCGCGGTTCCTGCGAACGCGGCCACGTTCCTCGGCGTGGAGCTGGCGCACCAGGCTATGAACAAGGCTTTCAACTAAAAACATGAGCATGGCAGGATATAGGGGGTTGTAGAGACGGGGATGGGGATGGTGTTGGTAGAAGACCGTGGCGTTTGTGCTGGGAAGGCGATTTGTGGTCTTTTCCTTTCTATATACAGCAAGACCTTCAGATCGCCCATTTCTACTGTCCGTCCCCTTTCCTACAGTCCTTCAAAGTTGATGAAGCGTGGCGTTGCGACTTTTCCTCACTAAAAGAGCTCTTGCCTTGTACACCATACAAAGTCGTACTAGAAGATCTTTTTTGGATTTATTTCTTCTGTCGCTATGTTCATCTGCGCTGTCTATGCTCCCTAGAAGAAAAAGAACAATACTCGTACAACCATGCCTCGGCTTTTTCTGGTGTGTTGAGAGTGGTATTAATAAAGAGTACTAATGTCTGAAAAACCGCCCTCCCTCCCTTGACTTTTTTTCCCCGTCCCGATTTGACGACGCCATGCAGTGAATGAGTTCAAGAAAGTTGAGATGTGGTGTGTGCCCTTCGCTTTCCCAATGCGTTCGTCGTCATAAAAACCTGTGTATACGGGCTTGGTGTCCCTGTTCCCCGTCGCCATGCTGTCTGTCTTCTGTACTGTTTGCGCGCTCTGCGTGATTTGTACATCCAGTCTCTCTGGTTCATTCTACCAGTGTGTCGCATCCAAATGCATCATCATGATCTTGGAGTAGGGAGCCTTCAGCGGCGCTCGTTGACGGTCCACCTGCGCTTAGAGGTCGTCATGTCACGCCTGATCTCCGTCTCGCCCAGGGGCCGCGGGGCTCCCCAGAGACCGCCGCCGCTGGCGCCAAAGCTCATCGGGGGCACCTTGTTCTCGTCCTCCGTGCCGTCGCTAGAGGTCGGGCGCGAGATTTCTTGGAAGCGCAGCGGGACCTTGGTAGGGCCGCCAAACTGCGGCTCCTTGCGCTCGGGCGTCGGGGGCTTGACAATCTCCGGGCCCTGCTTGGAGGAGAGCGCGGCTAGCTTCTTGCGGTGGTCAAAGTCCGGGAAGATGTCGTCCTCTTCATCTTCCTCCTCTGTCTCCTTCTTCGGCGTGATAGGCGACCAGAGGCCCTTGGAGAGCGTCGGCGAGGCGTTGGTGAAGCTCGTCACGCCGCTGCCGACGGTGATGCCCGTCGTGTTGAGAGCCGGGGTCCGCGGCAGCGAGTACGCGTTGTTATGTGATGTGCGGCGCATGCTGCCCAGGTTCGCGTTGGCAGAATTGCTACGGCTGCCGGGGAAAACGAACGAGTCCGGGTTGAAGGTGATAGGGGCCGGGGTGAATGCCGCGGCGCTCGCCACACGTCCGCGCGGGCCTCCGCTCTGCGAATAGTGGCTCGAGTTCGAGGCTGTGGACGGCGCCCTGGATAGGTTGTGGGTGGAGGAGGAGCTTGGCCTGAGGTGCTCGGTGTTGGCAAATAGCTTGAGGTCATAGTATCGGTGGACTGGGATGACGCCCGAGTCGGCCAACGGGTCTGCATCCTCCGACATGGGCGTATCCAGGCCAGAGGGCGCCGTCTCGCGGCCGGGCTTCCGGACGGCCATCGTCAGGGACGCCATTCCGACGTCCATAAGCACGGGCTGGTGCGTGATGGCGCCAATAAGGGCATTGCAGCCTGCACCGTGGGAGACGAGAATGACGATCGGCTCGACGTCGTCGTCGTCCTCGTCGTCGATGGCGCACTCGTTGTCGCCGTTCTGGGAGGTTCTAACCACCTTGGTCACCATCTCGGCGGGGCGCTCGGCCGTCGTGTACCAGTCCACGAGCTTCTGTACGCCTTTCCTAAAGCGCTGATGCATGGCCGTCCACTCCTCGCCGTATTTGCCGCCATCACCCCAGTCCAGGGGCTCCCTCATGGAGTCCCACTGGTAGTCGACCTGCACACAAGCATCCCTCGCGTGCGCAACGTATCCCTCGGGGATCTTCAGATTGGAAGAGATTGCGTAGTTGGGTGTCGGTGCGATGTAACCGTTATTCGGGTTGCCGGGCTCGGGCACCGTAAAGCGGACCCGCTGACTGCCGGAGCTGGCCGTGCTATCTGCTCGACTCCTGGGAAGGGCGCCGGCCAGAGTCGAAACACCATCCAGGCCGAAGATGGACGGAGAGTTGGAGTCGGTCGACCCGGAGCGCTCGGGAGCAGCCCTGAACTTGGGACTGTTCCACAGTTGGCTCTGGGCCTGCCCAACGGAGTTGGCGTGGTGATGGCTGTGCTCGACGATCTGGTCGTGAGCGCTGATGTTCTCTCGTCTGAGCAGATCTGCCTTGGCACCAGCCAGCATCATAGCAGAGCCGGGAGGAGGTGTGATCATTTCAAAGTATTCGGGAGACAGCCACTCGCCCAAAAAGGCGTCGAGGCGCAAGGTGGACTTCTTGATATTCTTCTTGGGCGGCTCGGACCTGGCGGGCTCGTTCGTATCGGGGGCCAGCGGGTCAACCTCCTCGGTGACGGAGGCCGGGAGGATGAAGGGCGAGGCGGAGGGATTTGTGCTCGGCGAGGGCATCGTGTAGGAGGGGGTGCCGAGGGGAGGAGCCTGGGCCAGGCCGGCGCTGATGGCGACGGAGGTCTGGACGCATCGCAGGAAGGGGGAGCTGTGCAGAACGACCTTGAACTTGCGTCGCTTCGGGGCCGAGTCCGCGGTGCCATTTGCGTTCGGAATCTTGGGGCTTGCGTTCAAGTCCGCCTCGGCGTGGCGCAGTATGTTTGCGATGCGGGCACCGAGGGCCTTAGACTGCTGCCAGCCGCCGTAGGTCAGAGGAGGGTCGTAGGGAGTCGGAGAGGTAAGATGCCACTTCTTGTCGGCTGCATCGAGGCGTGCGCCGTGCCTGCGTAAGGGTCAGCAAGGGAACCAGGAACGGGGCGTGGGGGAAGAAGAGAAGATTGCAGTCGACTGACCTCACGACGAAGATGTACGCTGGCGGGCGCCCCATGTTGCTGGCGGCACGGGTTGCGGGAGCTGAAGACCACTGGGAAAGGGTGTGGAGGCGAGCTTGGAGTTTAGGGGACAACCAGAGGCGTGGGTGACAGGTCTAGCGAAGAGAGAAAACGGACGGAGGGTCAAATAATGAGTGCGGCTAGAAATTTCTCGCACCACCAAAGTCCGCGAGAGGGATCGGATGGCTTGGACGGGCGCAATAAGCTTCGGGCGGCGGCGGAAGAGCGCGAAGAGCGAGAGCGGGACTAGTGTAAGGTGCGGTGCGGTGCGGTTCGTGCTCTAGGGCGAGAGGGCCGTTAGAGCTCGGATCTTGTTTCTTTTCCCCTTGGCTTCGGTCAGTCGGTCCTCGGGTACGAGGCAGGTGACTCGAGTGACGATGGTGTTTTGTTGTTGTTCGAGTACGAGGGCGAAGAGGCGTAGCAGAGGCAAAGTAAGAGGCGGAGGTGGCAGACGAAGGCAGGAAATAGATTTCATAATCCTCCACTGCCGTCTTTTGCTGCCCCTCTCTTTCTCTCTTTCTCACTCTCGGCTCCGGTGATCGATCAGCTGGCACCGACTTCGCAAGCGCTAGAAGCGACTGGGGTTCGTGGTGGACTGGATGGATACGGACCCGTCGGACCCAGATTCGAGACCCGGTCAGCGTCGGTGGGTGGTGGTGGTGTCGTGGAGAATATTTCGGTACTCAGGTGAAGTATTTCGGTGGTTCGCTGGGTGGTTGTTATTGCGATCGGATCCCCAATAGCGGTACGCCGTGCACGCTGTAGAATACACTGCAGAGTAGGTACCTAGTTTGTTAGTTTGCTAGGTAGGTCGCAGCAGCGGTAGCAGGGGTTCGCCGCAGGGTCTGCCTGCGTTAGCTGGTCCAGGCTCAGTTCAGGGCAGATGAGTCGTGGGCCGTACTCTAATAGTAGCAGCAGTAACCGTAGCAAACACTGAAGAGGAGAGGAGGTGGCCTGTATTATTAGGTAGGGAATGTTGGAAACGGGCGTTTGCTCCTTTGTGTGTTTGGGCCGTTGGTTCCTGAAAATGTTCCGTCTTTATTTTGGCTTCGTTTTATTCTGTTCCCAACTTGGAGTTGAATCAGGAGGTGGAACGCGGGGCGGGGGAAAGGGCTTCTTTTTCTTTGTTTCTTGCTCCTGCCACTCCCGCTGCCACTCCTGCCCTGCTGCCCTTACCTGCCTGCATTTGCTGCATCTGCTCCTTCCTGCTGCTGCTGCTGCTTCTGCTTCGCTGAAGTGCAGAAAGCAGAAGGCACGATGATGCAAGGACAGGGGGTATGCCAGAGGCTGGTGGTCACTGGTTCACTGGTTCACTGGTGTTTCCTCGAGTCGACCCACTTGCAGGCAACTCCCATCCCATGGTCCAATGGTGGTGTGTTATTGTTGGAGCAGCTCTCACGCTGCAGCGCCATTCGACGACTTGACAGGCGGGGGACACACTGCGAGGGAAGGAAGATCACTGCCATTGTGGTCCCCTTGTGGCTTCTAACCTTGCAGGTTGCAGTGAGTGCCCGCCTGCTGCTATTGCTGGAACCGGAGCTCCCTCTGCTGCTCCTGCTGCAGCTGCGGCACATGTGGCGAGACAGGATGTTGCTTGCTGAGACGACAGGCGCGTCAGCCGTTGGAGATCACTAAACTAATAACTCAGTACGTGTTGATTAGTGGACGCCGAGAACGCCGCAGTGCCAGCCGCCGCAGCGCCATATCGAGGTTTGCGTGTTTTGCCTCTGTGTCTCATGGCATCCATCGGCAAGCGGGCTGGTTATTATCGGGTTTATTCCAGCTTCATACCAGGTCCAGAGCCATTCTGCATCCCTGAGTATTTGTTTCTGTGGAGCGTTGTAGTACACTAAGGGCATTTCATTCATTTGACATTCATTTTCTCGTCTCGCGCATGTGATTGTCCCCTCTCGCTGACACTAGCGCCAAAAACGTCATTACCGCACGTGGGGTACCGAGAAAATTTTTGGATGAGACTGTGACCAAAAATTCCAGGTGGGAAGGTCTGGAATTAAGCTTAAGTAATCATACTTTTCTTCCCATGGAATTCCCGCCCACGGCCACACGGCCCGAGACTCTCAGAATTCATCGCGGGTGTCGGGACTTGTCACTCTTCCACCACGCAATTGAGGAGCTGGTCGCTCGTACGTGCCACTGAAATGTCTTCCGCGGACTTTGCTCATCTCGCCGGGCGTCTCGGCCGCGACATTGCGAGACGCAACTGCAAACGGCCCCTTCTGGCAGCAGAGAGCCCCCGCATCACACGATCCTGACGCAAGTCGCGGCCGGCGTGACCACGACGGTGACCAGCACAACCGGCGGCCGACGGTACCAGGGCGCGATATGCGACAGCGGCTCACGATCTCGGACTTGTATCCTCCGAGCCCGTACACTAGTCGAGACCCTCTTGCGGACCCCTCCCTTGCCATCTCCGAGGCCATTCCATGTCGTGGTCCCTTCCCCACCAGATCGGATCCTCACCTTCGTCCCACTGGCGGACCATCTCACCAGCCACACTTTTCACCGAGACTGGACTAAACCAGGATGGGCAGGTCGCCGGGAGCAAAGCCACATCTGCTCTACGGACCTATCCATGATCAGGAAGGTCGGCCCCGCGTCCTTGGGAGTCGGGACTCAGACGGCCGGGGCGGGAGCTGTGTCACTCCGTCATCCTGCATCGCTCTGTGTCATTCGCCTTAACCCATTGACTCCTCGCCGTCCAGCATAGTCATTCTTTTTGTCTCTTCCTTTTCCGCGTCGTCAAGTTGCGCAGAGAAACCTGACCTATTTAAGGAAAATAACTCGCGGGTGTAAACAGGTCAATCACATGAGGAGGGCACTCAGATAGCATAACCAAAACTCAAAAGTCAAACAATCAAACAAAAGCACATAATGTCGACCATTTCAGATGAGAGCCAGGCCATGGCCGTCCCCGACGACCTCAAGGCCCGCCAGAAGGAGTCCTACGACACCATCGCCTCGGCCTACAACGACTGGACTCTCCAGCACTCGACCCTTCGTCTCGAGTACCTCGAGAAGCTCCTGGAGCATCTGCTCGTCAAGAAGCCGCTGTCGGGCCAGAAGTCCACCGTCCTCGAGCTCGGCTGCGGCTGCGGCCTCCCCGTCACGGACCGGCTTCTCACGACCCCCGACGTCTTCGTCACCGCCAACGACCTGTCGAGCACCCAGATCCAGCTCGCCCGGGAGAACCTCGCCCGCCACGGCGCCGACCGCTTCTCCCTCGTCGAGGGCGACATGATGGCCCTCGAGTTCGCCGACGGCTCCTTCGACGCCGTCGTCGCCATGTACAGCGTCATCCACCTGCCCCGCGAGGAGCAGAGCGAGATGATCCGCCGCATGGCCCGCTGGCTGAAGCCCGGCGGCCTGCTGCTCGCCAACTTCTCGGCCGAGTCCATGGACGGTCTCGTCATGGACAAGTGGCTGCACGAGAAGGGCTGGATGTATTGGAGCGGATGGGGCGCCGAGGGCACCCTCCAGAAGATCAAGGAGGACGGCCTCGAGGTGCTCGTGAGAGACGAGATCAACGACGAGAGCGATGCCGCGTTCTTGTGGCTTATGGCCAGGAAGTAAATTATACGCATCTTCTGTGTGTACTCTTTCACTCAGGCGTTGCTTCAATCCTGCTTGCAACCAAAACAGGCGTTGGGGAGAGTACCTATTGATACCTTTTACACAGGGGATATTGTGCAACAGCTAGGGTATCTTGAGGTACCTCAGTTTTCTATGTCGCAGTACGAACGGAATTCAACATTTTTGAGCTCATAAAATACCATCAATCTCTCTTATTGTGTGCTACCTTCTTGCAGCATTTTGCGAAACAGCCTCGCCCAAATACCCCTTAATCGTAGCATGGCACAGATCTGAGATGTCCACGATGCTACATCGCGCTGGACCTGTGGAGCGAAGCAGGTGGGCCCGGATCTCCGCCATCGAGGGGCATTGAGGCCTGTGCGCACGCTGCAGCATCGCAGTGACCACAGGTACCTTACCTTCGGTACCTTTGCTGACTAAGTTTGTTCCCTCACTGTGTGTTTGTCAGGATGCAGCTCCGTGGCGGTGCCCCCTTACCAATCGTCCAAGCCGACTGCCAACGACAACATCTTCAATTCGTCGCCGTCCTTTCGTCCCTCCCTTGATACTACCCCTCGTACAATCTTTTAATCTTTTCTTTTTCTCTCAGCACTCCATCGAAATCCATCCATCGCGCAGCCATGAAGCTCTCCCGCCTCCTCCCACTGCCAGTCCTCCTGGCTGCGACGACGCTCGCACCGGCGGTGATCGCGGAGCACACGAGCAACTGGGCCGTCCTCGTCTGCACCTCGCGCTTCTGGTTCAACTACCGCCACCTCGCCAACGTGCTCTCCATCTATCGCACCGTCAAGCGCCTCGGCATCCCGGACTCCCAGATCATCCTCATGCTGCCCGACGACATGGCCTGCAACCCGCGCAACGCCTTCCCCGGCACCGTCTACAGCAACTCGGACCGCGCCGTCGATCTGTACGGCGACAACATCGAGGTCGACTACCGCGGCTACGAGGTCACCGTCGAGAACTTCATCCGCCTGCTGACCGACCGCGTCGGCGACGAGATGCCGCGCAGCAAGCGCCTGCTGACGGACGACCGCAGCAACATTCTGGTTTACATGACGGGCCACGGAGGGAACGAGTTTTTGAAGTTCCAGGACGCCGAGGAGATTGGCGCCTTTGACTTGGCCGATGCGTTCGAGCAGATGTGGGAGAAGAAGAGGTGAGGATAAGACCGTTGGAATTGTGCCATGGCTTGTGCTGACGAACCATCACAGATACCACGAGATCCTCTTTATGATCGACACCTGCCAGGCGAACACCATGTATAGCAAGCTTTACTCCCCGAACATCATCGCGACGGGCTCCTCCGAACTCGACCAGTCCTCGTACTCCCACCACGCCGACAACGACGTCGGCGTCGCCGTCATCGACAGATACACGTACTACAACCTCGAGTTCCTCGAGTCGCAGGTGCAGGACCTGAGCTCCAAGAAGACGGTCGGCGAGCTCTTTGACAGCTACACGTACGAGAAGATCCACTCCAACGCGGGCGTGCGCTACGACCTGTTCCGCGGCGGCGCCGATGCCGCGCGCAGCCGGCGCATCACCGACTTCTTCGGCAACGTGCAGAACGTCGAGGTTGACGGCGCGGAGAGCATGGTGCTCGACGAGGAGCTGCTGGAGCTGAGCCAGAAGATCGCGGCGCTCAAGCGCAGGGCCGACGAGGCGGACGCCGCGGCCAGGAACGCGACGCTCGCGGAGGCGGCAAGGGGCGAGGCGCCCAAGACGAAGGCGCAGACGAAGAGGGTCGCGAAGCCGTTGACGAACGACAACTGGTGGGAGAAGAAGCTCGTCGGCGCGACGGCGTTGATCGGATGTGCCCTGCTCTGGGCGCTGGGGTCCTACCTGGAGGCCCCGAAGAGGACGGATGAAGACACGAAGAAGCCGATTGAACAGAACGGGCATGCGACGGCCAAGGCATAGTCGCGCTCATCGCTCTTGCGCGTCGTGTCTTTGTATCTTGTACGAGCTTGCTTTGCGTGCATCCACAGCCAGGCGTTTGATGGACAGGGAGGGAACACAGTATGATTTGGGTCTCATTTGTATACATACGTGCCATAAGACGCAACCTTGAAGCATTTCATTGAGCAACTATTCTTTTCTGACAACTTGCGAAGCTGCGCTGTTGTCGAGTGCGAGCGTCCATTCAATTGACATTTATCCGGAGTATTTCCATCTGACACCACCACACCGAACGCGTCACCGAGGCCCTCACCGAGATTCCGCACTCTCAAAAACCTTGCACCCTGCGTTTGCGCCACTGCTCATCTCAGAACAACCCCTCGAGCACGACGGACCTTAACCTATGGAGGGCCGACACGGTCAAATCTCATACGAAAATGGATAAGGTAAAGGTTCGTGTGTTTATTTCCTCACAAAACTGAATTTTCTTCTCGTTGCCTTCGTTTTCCTGCTTGAAGTCGGTGCCGAGGCTCGTGTCACTGGTCTTGTTGAGTGAGAAGTGAGCTGTGAGCTAGTCGCTCTGCTGATCCAAGTCGACAAGGAGGTGCGACTGGATCGTTGCTCCTTCTGTCTGACAAGGTGTTTAGCATTATGTACTCCCCGCCTGCGCCTTCCGGCCTCATTTCCGGGCGCTTTCCTGCTTTTTCCTCCTTCCACACTCGCGGTGAGAGAGCTTCTATTCTCTCTCTTCAGCGCAGAGCTCCAGAGCTCATGCTCATGAAATGTCTACCACACCATCTCCTTCCAACATGAGCAACGAACAATATGAACGAAGTCCCCCTAGGTCTCGGCAAGCTGCTAATCTTGTACCATAACAACCAGATCCCCCCTCTCAAGACCTTGACACTCAAATCGCGGCCCCTGACGAGCCACTCCCTCGCCTTCTCCTGCGACGCCGAGCTGGCCGTCGCCGCCGACGACTCGGTCCACGTCTTTCTTCCAGAGTTCCCGAATCCAGAAGAGGCCACCTCGTCAGCATCAACGTCGAAACCCGCCCCAGACAGCGGTAATGCAGACACCCCCGCCGCGGCCCTCGCCGCCGCCGCCGAGGGCCAGGACGGCGACAAGGCCTCCCGCCAGCAGTACTACACCTACATCCTCCGCATCCCGACCTCGCGCAAGCCCGACCCGCGCATGAACGCAAACCTCTTCGCCGCGCAGGGGCTGGCCGTGCCCTCGGACGACGACGACCTCGCCGGCTTCGGGGATGAGGCGGCCTCCGCCTTCGAGGGCGTCGGCTCCGGCACCGTTACGGGCTACGGCGCCTCGCTCAACCAGGTCGTGGCCGTTGAGTGGTCCCCCGGCGGCGTCGGCCGCAACCTGCGCTCCGTGCTGGCCGTGATGCTGACCAGTGGTGCCCTCATCGTCGTCGGGGAGGGCGGCGGTAAGGGTGCCGTCGACCTCGGTGCGCGGATGAGGAGCTTCAGGGAGTGGAGGATTCTGTGGGGTGTCGGCGCTAACCTCCCGCTTCCCGATGCCGACTCCGAGGACGGGGCTCATCTGCCTAGGGACAAGGTGCGCTCGTTCGCGTGGGCGAAGGGGATCGAGACGGGGAGGTCGATGATGGCGTATGCCACGGACCAGGAGGAGATCGTCGTGTTGAGCGCGCAGTACTACCTCCCTAACGAGAAGGATGACGCCTCTGATGCGGCTTCATATGTGTGGGAGGTCGAAGAGGTTGCGCGGTTTGACGGACGAGGACCGCACCCGAGTATCAGCGTGAGCCCCTGTCCACCTCCATGTTGTTGACTTGCAGCAGCTGACACGCCTCGCAGTTCATGGACCCCGACTACGTCCCGTACACCTCCGCATTCTCTTTGAAATGGAGCCCGTGGCTGGTCACCGAGGAGACGCGCACCGCCGTCGTCGCGTACTGCGCTCGCAGCTACGTCGGCTTCCGCAGGATCACGATCTCGCGCGACTGGAAACGCGGCGCAAGCGTCGAGATCGCCGTCGAGGATGTTGATGTTATGGGCATCTGCACCAACCTCACCTCGGACGCCTTCGTGGAGTGGGAGGACGCAGTCTGGGACCACGATGGGGCCAAGGTTTGCCGCGGTGTCATCGCGAGCCCCTTCAAGCCGCTGCCGTTCCAAGTCGTCCTCAACGGGCCCGAAGGGACGGCGAAGGAGGAGCACGGCACGGATGTCTGTGGTACAACGTACCCGGCAGATACTACCTCGCTCGACGCGACGAATCCGATTTCAAGTATGTTGCCCTGACATGACGACGGACAAGCTGTGCTAACAAGCAATAGGTCTTGTGATTCACCCTCCCGACATGACAAAACGCACCAAGGCCCCGTCCTACTCTATCGTCCGCCTGTCCGCCACAGCGAACAACGACAATTGGTTTCAACAAAACGCCACTGATGCCGATGCCAAGTCCCTCCCCAAGTGGGCCGAGACCCTCTCCACGACTATCAAACTCTCCGTGCCAGTGTCCATGGTCGGCCGGGGCGGCGCAGGCACAACAGCCGACGCTGAGTCGGTGGCTTCGGGCGACGACTCGGACTCGGACGATGACGACTTCGACCTTCCCGAGGACGCGGGCGAGCAGATTAACCCTTACCGCGTGCGCATCTGGGGCCTGACGACATCGCCCGGCGGCGGTGTCAGCGCGGTGCTGGTCTCTCAGCACAGCACGCAGCAGCCGGAGAAAACGGTCAAGACCCGTGTAATGTTTGGCGGGCGGCCGTTCTCGCTTCCTGCAGCCCAGGGAGACGAGATGGACGTCGACGGAGACGAAGCAGAGCCTAGGAAGAGCGCGAAGTCGCTGACTTGGGATGGCCTGAGCACCGAGGCCAAGATGTGGGATTGGATGTATGGTGGGGGATTGGCTGTTCCTGGCACAATCGGATATCAGGGCGAGACGGCCACTGGAGATTTGTCCCTGAAGGAGAGGTTGTTGGAAGTGAGATCAAAGCAGACATGCGTGTTTTGCCAGACCTCGCTTCAGCATGGGGACAAGGAGTCTGTTTGCAAGGGGGGGCATGTGTTTGGTAAGTTCTTCCTCGACTGTTTGCTCGCGCTGGATGCTGACTTTGAGAAATAGCTACTTGTGCCGCCACGGGGCTTGCTATCCTTGCTCCTGGCATCTCGAGGGCTTGTGCAGTGTGTGGGCTGCGGTGCCTTGTTGCGAAGGAGGCTGTTAAGATTGCCCAGGAACACCTCGGCCCGGAAGCTACTATTGAAATGCCCAAGGAGGTATGTGGTGGTTGTGGAGGGAAGTTTGTGGTGTGACCGTCGCTGCAGGGATGAGCCGATACAGAAAGGCCCGGGTGGACACAATGGAGGTTGGTCTTGTTACATGAGGTTTACCTGAACTGCCACAGGCACCTCACATCACTTTGAACGAATAAAGGGTATGATCTTTGGTCACATATTATGTGCTTTATGTCTTTGATTCATTCCTCGATCTGAATGTTCGTAGTGGCTTCCAATGCAGCCAACCTTTAGTGTGTGATGTGCTTGCTAATCACAAAAGACTGTCCCTTTGTCGTGCGTGTCCTAGTGACATGTATCCTCGTGATTCTTCATCTTTATTCCCAGATACCCCTGATAGACGGTGTCACTACTCATTGCCATTGCTGCCTGTGTCCGCACTAAATGGCAACGCCCTCCTCATTCTAGAAGTAGTCGTAGTTCTCACTGGTGCTGGCGTGGACCTTGAGAGAGTCGCGGTTGATGGGAATCTTGTGGCCGTCGGCCTTGTAGCAGCCAATGACGCCGTCGAACTGCCAGATGCCCTCGGCTGATCGGGGAGGCAAAAAAAGTTAGCAACTATTTCCTTTTTTCCTGCTTGAGGTTTGGGGCGGTGTTGAGAGACTTGGAGACGGAACAGACAAAGGAACTAATGAGAGAGAGGAGGGGAGGAAGCTTACAGAGGTTGATCTCAGCGTTCTTGTTGATCTTCTTGCCCTTGCCGTGGCACACGCAGGTCATGACGACGGGGTCGTTGGCTCCGCGCTCCTTGATGCGGCAGGCCTGGCAGCGCATGCCTCCCCTATAATTTATCAGTTTGTGCGCTTCTTTTAATTGATAAACTACCTAGGTAGGGTGTAGACAAGTCGGAGGGAGCATAGAGGGGGGAAAGGAGGAAGACTCACTGGTAGGCCCAGGCGATGTTGCCGTCAAAGTTGCCGAGGCACTGGTTCAGGTCGAGCCAGGTGAAGACGCGGGCGCCGTGGCGGTCCTTGCAGGTGGCCTCGAGGACGGCCTTTCCGACGCCGTTCTCGCTGTAGCCGCCGGGGAGCTGGACCTGGCCGTTGATGGCGAAGTCGGTGCAGGCGGACTGCATGCAGTCCGACTCGACGGGGCAGTCCCTGGCCGAGGCGAGGGTGGCCATGGCGGCGAGGGCGAGGGTGGTGATCTTCATCTTTGCGGATTTCTGTGTGATGATGAAGATGATGCTGTTGATTTGAGAGACAGAAAGGGAGAGTGTGTGAGAGGGTGAGGTGGTGGAGGGGGAGGGGGAGAGGGATGAGAGGAGAGGTGGGAGGAGGAATTAAGTAGTTAATTTGTGTGAGTTGCTTGGCTGGGAGTTCACGTGCTGAGCGGTGAAAAGAGTGAATATAGTGAGCATATTGTTTGTTTTTAAGTGCCTGCCTAATGGAGCAGAGAAGCTGGTGTTTGAGGAAGGAGCAGAATATTCAGCCTAGGTAACTTGAATGCCTCTCAAATCAAACCATGTTGGCACCTTTGCATTGGTTGTTTCTTAAGTTCTCCTAGCCTGAGGCGCTTTAATAATATCAGCAACCCAAACAACCTCCTCCCTGCAGTAGTATCTCGTGGTATTAACCATAGACCCGTCCCTGAAGGTTTCTGCCCAGCCTGCGCCGACTTCCGAGCAGCAAGCAGAGCCCCACGCGGTGCAACTCGGTATTATTCAACGACATACACGTGGCTTACTGTTGAATCTAGATTCTATCCCTTTAAAGCTCGGCTCTGCTGTGCGACTTGATGGGCACAAACAAGCTTGTGGTATTCTGCAGGTGGGTTTGGCCGAGTGCAACCCCAGCCTCGACGTCGACCTTGACTTTTACCAACGTCTTGTCCGCGCTTACCACAACTTCTCCCACATCAGATGACACGATATGGGCAAACTGCAAAGACCAAGAGCTTGCCTGCTGTGTTTTCATTTGTTGTGACTTCCGTCCATAAATCGCGAGTTCCGTCTTGGCCGTTATTCTAAGACTTTTCCTCACAACATCCTTGCAGAAGAACAAATCCTCAAGCTTCCCCTGGCCTCCTATGGTGAATCAAGGCTATAACGAAAACCAGAAAACATGTAAAACCTACGACGCCACAATCTTCCAAGCGCTCTTCGAGAACCGGTTCTCCGGATCGTACCTCCTCTTCAGCTCCACCAGCCTCCCCGCGTTCTCCCCAAACCCCTCCCGGACCTCGACGTCCCCGCTGGCGTAGTTGTTGTATTGGCCCACGCCGCCACCTTTGTCGCCCGTGTGGTTCCGCGTCTTGATCTTCCGCGCCAGCTCGCGGTTCCACTCTCGAATGTCTCCGTCCCGGGCCGGGTCCGTCCAGGATGTCAGCACCATGCAATCAAAGTACGTCCCGCGGTTCGAGTACGCCGTCGCCTTGAGCGGGACACCGGCGACCTTGTCTTTCTTGTAGATCTCGACGGCTAGCACGCTCGTACGCATGTCGTTGCCGCCCGCCAGCTCCGCGTCAATGCGTGTAAAGAACTCTTTGCCCATGTCCTCCCACTCGGACAGCGAGAAGGGAGCTTGAAGGTTCGTTCCGCCTGTTAGACGCCGCGCCCCGGGGCCTTGTGTCTCGTCGACGAGCATGTTGGCCGCGGGATAGTCCATTTCGCTCGTCAGATCCATCAGCGGCCCAGCGTCGAATAACCCCTTGAACAACCCGTCCTTCGCCTCCCCCTCTGTACCGTCGTGGAATGGCTGGACGATGACGATCGGAATCAAGGCCGGCGGTGGGGCGTACGTGAAGCCCATGATGACGAACTGACCCTCGTCCATCCCTTCCACGAACCCGTTTGCCCAGGCTACCAGCTCCGGCAGCTTAGACGCTGGATACACCAGCGCCCCGGACCACACGCGCCCCTGCGGGAACACCCTCGACGTGAAGCTCGTTACCACGCCGAAGCTCGCACCAGCCCCCCGGAGCGCCCAGAAGAGATCCGCGTTCTCCGCCTCCGAGGCCGTGACGACGGACCCATCCGCTAGAACGACCTCGGCTTCGACGAGGCAGTCTACCGCAAGGCCGTGGAGACCGCTTAGCAAGCCCTGTCCGCCGCCGAGGACGAGCCCGCCAACACCCGTGTGTGACACCGTACCGCCGACGGTTGCTAACCCGGACGCCCAGGCCGCGGCGTCGACGTCCCGCCAGGTGCAGCCTCCGCCGAAGGTGACGAGTTGCTTATCGGCGTTGACGGCGACGGAGCGGAGGTGGCCGAGGTGGATCACCATGCCGTCTGAAGAGGAGGAGGAGCCTGAGGTGGAGTGCCCGCCTCCGCAAGTGGTGAACGGGATGGAGTGCTTGTTCGCGAAGAGGATCGCAGAGGAAACATCTTTGGCTGATCGCGGCTTGACGACCACGGCCTTAAGAAGGGTTAGCGTTTATGTTGCCGAAAGACAGTGTGTGGATATGTACCGCTGGCTTGATGCATACGACGGACCAGCGCACGAGGCTTTCCTCGTATCCCTCGTCGCCGGGGAGGAGGACGTCGCCGTCGATTTCTGCCCTGAGGGCCGGGATGTCTTGGCGCCACGCGGTCATCGTTTACTGTTGAAGATGCCGATTTAAGAAGTTCGAGCTTCCCTAGATGGGCACTCGCCAGCTCTTATAACCCTTGGTCGGAGACGTTGGCAGATCTGCATGCGGCCGATCCGAGGCTGACTGTGCCATGCATGTCAGCTTCATGTTCTCTTGGATAAAGCAAACAGTCAAAGGTTCCAGAGCCTCTATTGGGCGTGGGAAAGCATCTTTGTCCCTGGGGGAGTAAGCGCTAGGTAATAGTGCTGTCCTTGAGGTCCTATCGAGTTGTAGCCGTCGTATTTGGTCTTGACCAGAAACTACCGTTCTTGGCTTGACTACAAGGAGCCACTGCTCAGAATCAAGTATGTTTTGACCATTATTTGATGTAGATCATTCATTATGGTGTTCGGGTGACTTGACACGGTTGTTCCGCGTTCCGTTCTCCGTTCTACCTCGACTCGGTCCGATCTGGTATCTCGCCGCAGGCATCACGACATTCATGGTACTGCGCCTCTCCGATGACTTTTAGGTACATTTGAACGCTGTCTCATGGAGATTATCTGGTCTGAATAAATCTCTCATGGCCCTATCACTGTGCAAAGACTTATCTGTCTTTGGTCACATCAAGCTCAACTTCAATCAAAGCTTCGAACAACGTACAGGTGTCTTTAGAAGTCGACGAAGTTAGCAACGAGTCAGGTTCAACCGAACTTTAAAGGTTTTAGACAAAGTTCTTGTTACAAAATTATTAGCGCTCGCTGTAGTTAACTGCTTGGCTCTTATGAGTTGAGTACAGCGCCGGCCATCTGGCTAGGGCAACCATGTATGCGTTAGAGACTCGGCCATACTGATTACTGAACGACGAGAGCGACAAATCATCCTCAGACTCGCAGCGTAAAGCGCCCTCATCACCCCGTAGATCCAGGACTACGGAAAGGGTTGCCCCTCCCGCCCATAACGTGCAGTTCGTTCCGTGGCTTAGCTGCATCGCCAAGATGTCGGTTCTACCCCGCAGTAGCATCGCTCGAGACGAACCACCTCATTACCCGGGCACCAGAGGTCTGCCAAACTGGCCGAAGAGTCCGGTCAGTAAAATTGCCTCTGGCGAGCGGAGACCGCAGGAACATGCAAGTTTACGTCTGCGCTCGTTCTCTTAATTGGAGGGAAATTGCCCATCTAACTTAATTTGTACGGCGATGTATCCGCACCACCCGCATACCGTTCCTAGATCCGCTCGCATGCCCAGCCCGGAGTGGCCTCATTGTTATACCCGCTCGACGCTTCTGTCTAGGAGCAGAATGCGGGGTTGGATTGTTGTTGTCATCAATTGAGTGCCTATATAGAGCGCTGCCTTGGCCATTGGGAAGCATGAAGCCAGTGGTCACCGGCTGCGAGCAAAGATGAAGACTGAATTGAGTTGGCTGTTGTCGACCATTGCCTTGTGCGAGGCCAGGTCCTTCTGGTCTTCGAAACCTGCGACCTTTGGTGACAGAGACGGGGATGAGTATTTACTCAAGACTGGTTACCCGGTTGGAAATGGCAAGCTCGGAGGTGAGTCGAGGCATCTTTGTCTCTCAAGACCACTGGTTCAACGCTGACACTGTCTGTCAGCTATTCCGTTCGGCCCCCCTGGCTCAGAGAAGGTCAACCTGAACATCGACTCCCTCTGGGCTGGCGGTCCGTTCGAAGCATCGGTAAGTCTCCGATCAAGCCAAAAGGCGCAGAATGTACCCTGAACCAACGTCTTCAGAACTACACCGGCGGAAATCCGACGGAGGCAAAGTACGAAGCTCTTCCCGAAATTCGCTCCACAATCTTCGAGAACGGCACAGGAGGTAGGTTCACCACTATCCCTCCAACTGGGCCCTTGACTCATGCACATCTTCCCAGACGTCTCGCCCCTACTCGGCTCAGGGGCCTACTTCGGCGGGAACCGCGTCCTCGCAAACCTCACCGTCAGCATCGACGGCGTCGCCGAGTACACGGACTACCGGCGCAGCCTCGACCTCAAGACGGGCGTCCACTCGACCAAGTTCGCAGCGAACAGCACGGCTTTTGAGATCACCCACTTCTGCTCGTACCCGGACCAGGTCTGCGTGTACAACATCGCGTCGGACGCGGCCCTCCCGGAGCTGAAGATCGGTTTCGAGAACCAGCTGGTTGAGAAGGATACGTTCGATGTCAGCTGCGGCGAAGATCATGTTCGCTTCGCCGGTGTCACAGAGCTGGGGCCGCCCGAGGGTATGAAGTTCGACTCCATCGCGAGAATCGACAAGGGATCCGCGGCTACGGAGTGCACCTGCGGGGGCGCCTTGAAGATCGCACCCGGCAAGGACCAGAAGAGCTTGAACATTGTCATCGGCGCCGAGACAAACTACGACCAGAAGAAGGGCAACCCGGAGAACAACTACTCCTTCAAGGGCGAGGACCCCGGCCCATTCGTAGAGAAAGTCACGACCGCGGCGGCGGCGAAGGCCTTCGATAAGATCCTCGAGGAGCACGTCGCCGATTATCAGAAGCTTGAGGCGGCCTTTGAGCTGAACCTCCCGGACCCTCTCGGGTCAGCAGACAAGGAGACTGAGGAGCTGATCTCCGGGTACGTTTACACCAACGGCGGAGACCCGTTTGTTGAGGCCCTGCTCTTCGACTACTCGCGCCACCTGCTCATCACCTCTTCCCGGCCGAACTCGCTCCCCGCGAACCTGCAAGGCCGATGGACGGAGCAGCTGTGGCCTGCGTGGAGCGCAGACTACCATGCCAACATTAACCTGCAGATGAACTATTGGGTAGCAGACCAGACCGGTCTGGGAGAGACGCAAGTTGCCCTGTGGGACTACATGGAGGATACGTGGGTGCCCCGGGGGACCGAGACCGCGAAGCTGCTGTATAATGCGGACGGCTGGGTTGTGCACAACGAGATGAATGTCTTCGGCCACACGGCGATGAAGGAGGGTGCGAGCTGGGCAAACTGTGAGTTCTCACGACTAACTGTGCTGTCTGATCTCAGTAGCTAACAGAACTTAGACCCGGCAGCGCCTGCCTGGATGATGCAGCACGTCTGGGACAACTTCGAATACACCCAGGACCTCGAGTGGTTCGCCCGCCAGGGCTATCCCCTCATCAAGGGCGTCGCCGAGTTCTGGCTGTTGCAGCTCCAAGAGGACCTGTTCTTCAACGACGGCACCTTGGTCGTCAACCCCTGCAACAGCCCGGAGACGGGGCCAACGACCTTTGGCTGCACGCACTACCACCAGCAGATCCACCAGGTCTTCGAGGCTGTCCTCCACGGCGCGGCCCTCGTCTCCGAGTCAGATGGCAAGTTCCTCGAGGCCGTCGCCTCCAGCATGGAGCGCCTGGACAAGGGCGTTCACGTGTCAGAATGGGGAGGCATGAAGGAGTGGAAGCTCCCGGACTCGTTTGGCTACGATGGCGAATCCACGCACCGCCACCTCTCGCACCTCACTGGCTGGCACCCGGGGTACTCAGTCTCGTCGTTCCTGGGCGGATACACCAACGAGACGATTCAGTCCGCGGTCCGCGAGACACTCGTGTCGCGAGGCATGGGCAACGCCGAGGACGCGAACGCGGGCTGGGCCAAGGTCTGGCGCACGGCGTGCTGGGCCCGTCTCAACGAGACCGAAAAGGCGTACGAGCAGCTCCGGTACGCCATCGACGTCAACTTCGCGCCCAACGGGTTCAGCATGTACTGGGCCATGAGCCCACCGTTCCAGATCGATGCCAACTTCGGCCTCGGTGGCGCCGTTCTGAGTATGCTGGCCGTCGACTTGCCTCTGCCGTATGCTTCGAGAGACGATGTGAGGACTGTGGTCTTGGGGCCCGCGATCCCGAAGAAGTGGGCGGGTGGCAACGTCAAGGGACTCCGGACCCGCGGTGGTGGGGTTGTGGACTTTGACTGGGACGATGATGGTGTTGTCACGAAGGCTGTTGTAACAAAGACCGGGAGCGGCAAGGTGAAGATTGTGAATGTTAAGGGTACGGTCTTGGTCGAGGCTTGAGGTGAAGGTGGAGTAAATTTGTTGTCATGGCGTCTGGGCATTAGTGTTATGATTGGCGATACACTATTGGTTAATACGCACGTTGATATGGAAATTGTAGAATTTGAGAGTTTGTTATTACATGTACTTTGGCAACATCTGTTCTTCGCGGACGTTGCTCTCAGCTGACGAGAACAGAAGTTCTTTCTACACAATGATCTCCACCTTCTTGGAACGCGGCTCGGAGGACTTAAACTGGGTGGTTTCACTCAACAAATAGAAAAGACCAGAATCAAAGGCTCATCTCATAGAATCTACCTCTTCAAAATTGGGCAACTTTGGAGAGGTATAAAGATACCTGAGCGGAACTTGAGAGGCTTGGCAAAGTAAACCGGGCCATGCATCCTCTCGAGTCTAGACACGAAGCATCTCCTAGGCGATGATGATATCGAAACGACTTGTGTCCAGCTCTTCTAAACACTTAACGCACGGATTCGGCGGGAGGACCGCGACCCTCTTTCCCAACTGCAGGCTTGCTGTCACGGCCACAAAACGAGCTTGCCAGTTCCCGCTGGCTCGGAACACGCCAGTTACCTCCGGGGGGTCCCAAAACTCGGCCCACGTGTCGATGGAAATCAACGCCTGCACGGCGTACGGTGTTGTTTTTCCAACGTGATTGCACTCAGGAGCAATGAATAGGAGTTGTTCGCGGCTTGGAATATTAAGATCCAAGTCACCGATATGCTTGGGGCCGTCATTCGCCGAGACGACGGACTCGACGAGTGTGACAAGTGTATCTCGCAGTCCCCGAGCCCCGACATCCACAGGCAGCTCAAAACCTGTAAATGAGAGGTGCAGGGATGTACCCTGAAACTTGTCTTCGAATCGGCCGTCAAAAGGGAGGTGGTTTATGAGATGCCAGGAGTTGATGTCAAAACCGTCCAGTTGTGGTGACGGTGGCGGAACGAGAAACGCCATTTCAGACCTCCCCAGGTTTCCAAATACTCGACAGATGTCACCATGGGCGGCCTGGTCATGAGGATCGCGAATCATGTCGGATCTGACATGAATCGAATTTCCATGTGATAATGCCATGACGCCGTGCAGAAGCTTGGGGTCGATGTCAAAGCCGCCCGTTTCCATCATGGCGAGACAAGAAAATGATACTGCAAGCCTGTCGGCAAGATTGAAGGAGAATTCCTCCCTGGAAGGCGTCAACCCTTCACCTGTCGTAACATGCTGCGGCGAAGCAACTTCATTCATTCCAGAAATTTGTTGCGCCCACGCAGCCCCATAGAGCGGCTTAGTTGCCACCTCGATGTTAATAGTGGCCCCGTGCAGCGTATTGTAAAGCTCGGTTGCGAACACCAACGCCTCCAACGAGCATCGATACTGAGAAGTGCTTCCACCTTGGTGGCTGTCGTCCGCCCATGACTTGAGGTACGATTGCAACTTTTCAGTGTGAAGCAACGGAGATGTGATAAATCTCTCGATGTCGTCGAGGTTGACATTTGACCCGGATGCCGATTCAAGTTGTTCTTTCGTATCTGTCGCTGTGAATATGGCCATCTCCCGTGGATTACCGACAAGAGTCTTGTAAAGAATGTTGTCTCCATGTTGTAGGTCAAGTGAAACACACCAGTCGTACAGCTCGCTGAATTGTTCTGGTCCTAAAATGACACATTTCTCTCCGGCATCATATATCGGCTGTAACAGGTGCGAAAGGTGGCACCGGTTGCAGCGCGCATCTGTAGGGCAGGTATGACCAGGCTGTCCGAAGTTCTTCGACACTTTGTCCAGATATGTGCAGCTGCACCAGAGAAGTCCTTCTTTATACTTATGGCAGAGCATAGTACATTCTACGCCAACCATAGCACAAGGGCATTCTGGGCCTTCTGGAACAACACAGCTACACGAGTAGCCGTCACAACTAAAGCCGTCTTGAGGTTTCCAAGACAGGCAGTTCCTCGAGATTGAATCAGTTGGATGACACGATGAAGTGCATCCATGGCCCAAGATTGCACATGTGCACTCTCCCCACATATCGTCGTCGTCAACGCACGGGCAACGTTCGTCGCACTGATACACCTCGCTTGCAACCCATCGAATATGAGTTGCAGTTCTCTCTTGGCGCTGTCTCTTGTGCTTGGGCTCTGCGTCTTTGCTGGAATAGATTGGTTGTGGTAAAACTCGTGGCAGAACTGTGGCGAATGCGTAGTGTCTGGCCGACCTTGGAGAGTGCTGTGACTGTGATTGTTGTCCGTTGGATAACGGATAGCGGATAAGCAGATTCTCGCAGTCCGTATCCAAGGAAGATCCGATCTCCCTTAATATCGATAGCTTCTCTTCGATTCCGGGCATGAAGCCGAGAAGTCGGTCGTGCGAGTTTAGTCCGAAGAAGTGAGGCAGTGCATCTGCTTCGTCATTCAATATGGTGCGGCATCTGTCGGTCCCTAGCCGGAGTAGCTTCCTGGCCTGCAGACGTTCCAATTCAGTCCCGCTTGTAAGACTATGCGCTGCATCTGCTAGATATTTCAACCATTGGACAGTTACTTTTGGGCTGTTGACGCGTTGAGATAATTTACTTATGAAGCCACATCCCTTTTCGACACTGGGGCAAAATGGCTTCCAATGCGAGACCACTGCCCCTAGCGCGATGAGCCATAGTTCTGTGATGGTGATTCGAGATGTCGAAGATGCGATGTAACGTTCTGATACTACTGGGGCAGAGTAATACCGCATACGAGCAAGAGGGAGTGACCAAAACACTCCCTCTTTGTTGTGAGATACGACCTGGGATGAGATGGTGACCAGCGACTCGACCATGAGTTCATCATGTTGTTCTATGTGCTTGACCTCTTCGAGGAGAACCTCCATGTCTGGATAGAGATGCCAAGATGAGATCGCCAGGAGAATGGTGCCATCTTGGACTCTTTGGGGCACTCTCTGTACCAGGCGGTCCATTGCCATCATCCCGGAGATCCAGGCTTCGACGATGCTCTCGTAAGGGTCTTTCTTGACATTGACTGGGAGGCCAACGTTGCTGATGATTAACATAAATTGCGTCTGCTGTAAATTGCGGTCGACATCCGCTGTTTGAAGCCAGGAGCGGGCACTAGCATCCCAGGACGCAAGCTGCTGTCGGGAGAAATCTTGCTTCGAAGCCATGAGGGACGCTATTTCGACAACGTTCGTGCTCTCGTAGGTCTGCATGATCTCCTGCTTTCGGCGGTCAACGAGCTCGACCCACAGCGATATGGCCTCGTGGCTCTTCCACATCCGCGCCAGCATGCAAGCCAGGAGGTGAACGGCGATCGCGCCGCGGCCGGAGGTCGCAGCCGCCCAGATGCTGGTGCCGTCCGGGCCGGCCTGGGGTGTGAAAATCCCGGGATTGAAGCCGCCACTCGCAGCCTTGCTCTTGGAACGGCTCGAGATGGCGGACGCCCGCTTGCCGTACGCCTGATACAGGTGCGGGACCGGCGGGACCAGGGATTCGAACAGCGCGCCTAGCTTCCTGGCGGTGACATGGAACTGCCCGTCCTCTGCCTCGCCGCGCCTGTGAGCCGAGAGAGAGTCGCCAACGCCGAGGAACTCCTTGGGGGCTTCGACCTTCACCAGAGAGAAGTCAAAGTTGAGACTCGCGGCGGCGAATGTCAACTCCTGCGGGATCGAGACGAGCGCAGCGTTGAGTTTCGAGATTGAAGCCATCTTTCTCGGTTTGCAGAGTTTCAGATGAGGGCAGTGCTCAAGTTGAAGTTGAGGCCAGTAGAATACGTGGTTCGAGTGATGATGTTGCGGCTCGTCGAAAACTGCGGGGTCAGGCCTTGGGATAAGGAGGAAACCAGGCTCCGCGTTTATATCATTCAGGCAGCGACGCAGCCAAGACCTTTTGCTGCAGTCAGCCGCCTCACTTTTCTGATTTCTCACCACCACATTGCCCCCAACCAATGATATACCCGAACAGATATGCACATTTCATGGCCATAAACAGATTTCAACCTTGAAATCGGGCAGTGTAGCTCTCGGTGCTTGAGTAGACATATATTCATGCTTGACTGCATGTCTGTAAGGGAGTTCATTGTTCTGAAAAGAAGTATTTCTAGTTCACCGTGGCAATGAACGGACTCTACGTGGTGTGTTCCAGGGCATCCTTGCAGCGGCGATAGTATTGGAGTTCGGCGGGGGATGGTACGGCCTCAGTTACGGCGTCGGCGAGGCTCCGGAACTGGCTCCGGCGGCCGGTCACACACTAACGAACGCCCGGCATTGCAGCCGCGTAAATGGATCATGTCAATCTAAGGAAATTCGAACAGTAAGCCCCATGGCACTCTTTTCTTCCAGTTCGACACCAAAGTTCATGACTCTACTTAAATCACCAGCATTTTGGTAGACTTCCACGTGTTACCCTGTGCTGTGTGGCATCGTGTTGTTGTACTCTAAGGTCTCTGCTGAATATATCAAGTGCTTGCCTTGTGAAAGGTGTGGAACAACCGGCGTTGGTGATGGCGGCGGCCGGGCTAGGTGGGGCAGACGACACGGTCGAGTGGGGCCGATGACACCAACAAACCCGCCGGCGGCCTAGCAAACATGGCGCCGGCAACTTCGAGCTGGTCTCCGTGCCAGACATGGGAGCACCTGACGCGTTCGACCAAACCGCCAAGGGCGTCTCGGCCATCGTCCACACCGTGACCAACTTTACAATGAGCCCGGGCCCGTACGGCATCATGCCCGGTACCATCGCCGGCACCCTCAAACGCCATGACATCGGGCACGCGGGAGCCGGAAATCAAGCGCTTCGTCCTCGTATCCTCGTCTTCCTGCGTAGGCTCTACCTGAGAGGGAGATTCTTCGCCGACTTCTAGATCGAAGAGGACCCTGACGAGATTGTAACCTGGGCCTGAGCTGAGCAGTTGCTGCGGGACATGGGCAGGAACGGCTGGGCGAGCCTCGAGGAGGATATAGCTACCGAGCGTCTCGCTGGACTGCGTGAATTTCTCTAAATACATAATGCTCTCGCTCGAATTTCTTCTCGGCGAAAAGACTTACAACAATTGCGCCGCGAGCCTCGCAGAGACGTATAAAAAGCCCCTAGACCTCGAAGAAAGAGAGCAGCCACGCCACTTGAGAAGGTTCTCTGCGCGCTCCAAGAAATCGGGCGAGACGCTGGGCGAGTAACGAACCATCTGTCCCTTCTCTAACACACGATGGACTTCGTTTCCGGCCCCGGGGACACCTCTGCAGTGACATCAACGCGTCGAACCTCCCGTCGTCCATCAACGTCCCCGTCCCTCGTCTTCTGCTTATCCCATCTTCCGCAATTCCTTTCAGTAAGGGACAGAGAGAAAAGAAAAGGATGAATATCGACTAGACTAGCTTGAGGAGAGCTTCGACACGTCCGCCGTCACCACCACCCCCAGGTGTCTGGGCCCTGTGTTGTAAACCCGTCGAAACAACCCGCCAGGCGCTGATCAGGGGAACGCACTCACAGTTGACGCCGTTCAAAACCTTGGTTTTGTTATCCACGGGGGGGGATTAGGAAACCACAGCGGGCGGTGGTTCAGGGCAGGGCGGCGCAGCGTTCGTCGCATCGAAGAGGGAACAAGCTCAAACACAAGCCGAACCAAACACGAGAAATTTATCAGAATCTCCTTGCACCGCTCGCTCATCTCATCAAGCGGTCGGATCTAGTTGCGCGTACGGAAAGCTCGAGGCGGATATCTAGAGATAGCTCCCCGAGACGGTTTCCACTTCAAAAGTACTTTAGTTTGGCACACTTCATGTAGTATTAGTTGTGCTGGGTGCTTCCGTCGCTGATTGGGCTAGACCTATTATGCTTCTGCCTGCTTGGACGGGCAATGGCGAGGTGTTGGAGTTTTGTACCAGGCCAGTCAAACTGTACATCATACATAGTAGTTTCCTTTAGTCTTGTGTAGCTAGTTGTCAAAGAGAAAAAGAATTCAACTCCCATTGACATGGCGCGACTCTAGACACCAGTTCTTCTGGCGAAATGTTGGTTGGCAAACGTTGTGATTGGGACTCAAGGCGAAGTGTTTTAAAAGTTCACTCTCTTTTGGCTTCCGCGCATTTACTCGCGGCATCATCTGTGATAGAACCTAGCACCAAACCTCGACGTGCCCCAGTCTTAAGTCAGAGGACGACACGCAACCAAGGCGGGCTTAAATGTGCAGTTCCTCCAATCATTCCCGCTCAAAAGTCTCTGAATATATACAAGTAGAGGAACAGAAAATGTTGCTCTAGGAAAAAGACATTATGTCAATATGTGAAAGTAAAACACGCTCAAAATAGCAGAGTGGATCATTTTGTAGATCGAGTGCTTGAAAACAGAAATTGATGTAGACGGCGGACACTCAGCCGGCGGCGACACCATCAGCGGGGTACCCTAATCAAGTTTGTCAGCAAGGTACTTATGTGTGAGATGGAGAAAGACTTACACCACGAACATACGGCGATGATTGCATACAGACAAATGAGCTGAAGCCCCTCGAGCCAATGGCTCTTGCCGTCTGCAATCAGATAGTTCACCAGCAAGACCGCGACAAACAGCACAGCAACCTGGAACAGGTCGAAACTGAGAGTCATAGCGTCGTTGCCCATGCCCCATCCGATGATGATCAGCAGTGGGATCAGAAACAGCGCGACTTGCATGCTCGAACCGACGGCGACACCGATGGCGAGATCCATCTTGTCCTTGATGGCGACGGTGACGGCCGTGGCATGCTCTGCAGCGTTGCCGACGATGGGAAGAAGGATCAGACCGACAAACTCCTCACTGATACCCGACGTCTGCGTAACGTAGTCGATAGAGCTGACCATGGCCTCGGCGCAGAAGGCAATGAGAACGGTGGACCCGGCGAGAGTGCCGACGGCGACCATGAAGTGCAGCTGCGGCTCCTCCTCCTCGTCGTCCTCCTCGGCGTCCTTGTGCTGCAACATAATCCGGCTGAGCTCCTGGCGATCGTCTTCACCTCCCCTGACGCCTGTCTGAGCCATGCGCGCACCGGCGCCAGCCAAGCCGCGGGCGAGAGCGCCCTCCTTGAGGCCACCACGGCTCCAGGGCTTCGCGGCAACCTTTTGCGACTCCTCGTTGAAGATCTTCTGGTGAGTCTTGAGCTGGAAGAACAGGTAGGAGGCGTAGATGATGAGCAGGATGACGGCGGTTCCGCGCGAAAGGGCAGCGACGTGGGTGGGGTTGTTGGTGCCGTCATTTTTGTCAAAGACGGTGGGGACGATGACGGAAGCGACGGCGAGAGCGAGGAGGGAGGCAGCAGTCTGGGCGACGGTGGTGTTGAAGTACTGCTCAGAGCGGCGGAGACCACCGAAGAAGAAGCAAAAGCCCATGACGAGTAACAGGTTGGAGAGGATGGACCCGATGAGGGACGTCTGGACGATGAGTACCTTGCCTTCTGCGAGGGCGATGATGGCGACGATGAGTTCGACAGCGTTGCTGGAGTGGAGTTAGCGACTGGGAAGTTGGAAAGTGACAACCGGACAACAACATACCCAAAGGTGGCATTGAGCAGACCTCCTAATGATTCACCTGTCCTCAGTGCAATCTCCTCCGTGGCGAAACCGAGCATGGCGGCGAGCGGGATGATGGCGATGAAGTTGACAACGAAAACAGCAATCTTGTTGACGGAGCCGACGTAGGAGATGGCAATACCGACGGGGGCGGCGAAGATCAGGATGTTGATCCACGAGTTTAGCAGAGTCCTCTGCAGCTGGTTGGCGAAAGTGAAGGGGGTCTTCGGCTCGACATGGCGGATGAGACCCGACTTCTGCTTTTTCGGCTTCTCGTCCTCGGGTGGCGTGGGGCCATCGCCGGGTGCGGGTGCGTCTGTCCTCCGATTCCTCAATACGCCGGGGGCGTCCTGCTCCTTGTTGTCGTAAACCGTGTCGGCGCTCCCACTGCCGGTACCTGACCTCGTCTCCTTGCTCAGACTGCGTACGGTGTCGGAGTCCCTAGGTGCTGGCTCGCTCTGTACGTGGTGTATTGGCTCTTCTGTCTCGGCGTCTTCTACAGTTCCAGGCAGCTCGCGTTGTGCCTCGAGGTTCGCGCCGTCCCAGGTGGAGCGCTTTCTGGGGCGGTTATCCCATGAAACGTGGCGGAAGGGGTTCCATGTCTGCTCCTGGCTGCGGCGACTGACTCCGTGAGCTTTCCGCTTGATGTCGAAGTGGTTGACTGAACCCATGAAATCGGGCATCGTTAGTGAGAGTTGCGCAACAGAGGCGCTGGGGGATTGACGATGAGCGCGCGAAGAGAGTGAGTGAGTCGGGTGCGATGGAGGTGAGGTGGTTCGTTCAGTGAGATAAGGTAGGGAGATGACGTGAAACCTGTGGTGTGGAGTGCGGGTGGGAATAATATGGAGAGAAGGAAGTGCAGATTACCACCCAGTCAGGAGCTCCAGAACAGAGCAGAGAACAGGGTAGGGTGGCATTCGGGGGTGGGCGAGTAATAATAAGCAGTGAAAAAATCTTGGATTAAAAGTACTTACATCGATCCATGCTGGATGGGTGTTTCTGGTGGTGCTGCGCCTGTGCTTGTTGTGGCAAAGATCAGATCGCTTCAGATCAGCGGCCGTATTGATGAGACGAAACGCGAACCGAGCTGCAGTGTAAGCTTGCCCTCGGTGACGATGTCTTTTATCCAGCTATTCTCCCTTCCCCGTAGACAGCCGCGACGAGTCTGCTGTGGCGCGGTGCGGCAGGGCAGAGAGGCCTCCTCGCAGGTTCTGGCTTCGATTCAGCGTTCTCGTTGGGCCGTGGGGTTCGAGTGGTGCCGGAGATGAGGACCGGGTCCGCCCAAATGAGCGTGTTGGGTGTTGGTCGGGCTGTGCCGCGGATGGTGACAGGGCGGGAAGACGCGCAAGCCAAGACCGATTGCCGCCGCTAAGGGATGCGGTGAGGAGGAAGACTCCGTCCCTAGTGACAGCGCAGAGAAGTCGTCGTCGTGGTCTGGCGGGCTGTGTTGCGACGGGAGGGAGGCGAGTGGCTGCCGGTGCTCATGGATTCTGGGTTTCCGTGACGGCGAGTGTAGTAGCGTATGCACCCTCGGTGAGGCAGTGCTTCGGAAAAGTGGGAGCTGGAGCGGATGCGAGTCGTGACAGCTCACCTTGCCACGGGTAGTTGTAGTTGGCTGGGCAGTGAAAGCTTTTCGGGATCAAGCTTTTGGAGATGGAGGGTCGGAGAAGAGGAGAGGAAAAGAAAAAGAAGAGAAAATCAAGGAGACACGGGGGAGAAAAGAGAAGGAGGGAAATTGCGACTAGAGCAGTTTCCCTCGACGCATTGGCATAGGAAGGGCAGGAAGGAGCTTCATTGATTCTTTCCCGCTACCACGTCGACAACGACAACCTGACGCTAATTTCCCTGGAATCCACGACAATTGGGTCCTCCTGAGTCCTGAGCCCTTTGGCCCCTATGGCCCCTTCTCTTTTCGCCTATCCCGTTTCCGCGCAGCGCCTTCCTTCCCTTTTCCCTGAAAATGCGGCACGTCCAACCAGATGGATCGGCAAAGTGGGTCCAAGCGCCATCTCAACGCCCCTTTTCTTATGTTTATGTCGATTCTTTTTCATTGGCTCGTCGCTGCATAGGTACTTTGACAATGCAAAGAACGAGAAGGAAGAGAAGCTTCTTCCGATTCTTGACTGCGGAAAAAAAGTGTCGGATGTCAGTAAGCAAGCATCGGATTCGATAGTATCACAAGTGACACCTGAAGTGTCGTCAGCGACCCCGGTGACGTGCCAAGCCCGCCCAGCGCCACCAACCCGCCATTCAACACTCAGCGCGCTGTAATACCACCACCGCCACCACTGAGGAATCGCCAAAACAAGCTTCTGCCAAGGCCACGACCTCGGCCAAGACATGCCCTGCCAAGGCGGTAGAAGACGATCTCTCGCCTTGGCTCTCAATCGTCGTGAAAATGAGAGACAAGAGAGAAGAACGACGTGAACCGTTGAAAAATCAAGAAACAACCCTGAGATTGAGATTCCAAACGGCCTTCTCTCTTTTGGTGGTCCGTGGTGTGCAGCAGCCCGCAGCACACAATTCCCCATGCGACGATGACTCGGTGGCGTTCGCATAGGTAGTAGGTACTCCCGTACTTTGGTACTTACATCATCGCCGGCGGTGGATGCGGAATGACATCAGCCACACCCGTGCACGTCTCGCAAGCCAGCCACATCATGCTCGCCCACCAAAGACTCTATTCCCGCCTATCCCACAAGCCTAGACCACTCACGGGAATCCCCTCGCACGCATTGAAATCAATGGCAAACAGAGTTGCGCCGATGTCCAGCTTCCCGCCCCAATGTCCAGGCGGCTCCCAAGGGCTGTAGCAACTAGCAAGGCAGATTCCAGCTCCCCGACAGGGTTCATACTCTCGTCACCCTTAGCCAAAGTCAAAAGCTTGCCTCTTTGAGGTCCATGACGCCCGATCTTGAACGGGGTCTCCCCGCTAAACCTCATCCCCGCGATTGCAGTCCCATGGCCAAGGTTCTGTGAGTTCCCAAAGGCACGGCCTCGGAGTCCTGTATGCTGAACCGTTGGGTCCGCTATACGGGACCGGGGCGATGGAAAGTGGCTGAAGTATCACTCAGCGACTTCACATCCACGTACACAACGGGCGTCTATGGGTTTGACTGCCAACTAATCCATCGGCTTTTCCAAGTCTCCCGCATTCCGTTCAGATATCAAATCATGTGACGGCTGTACGATGCGCTGCCCCAAACGATGGACCATGTCCCGAAGCCCGCATCCGATCGTGGCGCAGCCCGTTCGGGCGTGTCCCGGTTGTGCACCGCCACACGTGGTGAGCGCCGTTCTTCGGTATGTAGACGACGAAGACCGGCACTTGACGGCTCGTCTGTTGTTGAGGGGCCTCCTACTGAAATGTTCGCGGCTCTGATACCACGAAGGACTTCCGGATGTTAGATTACGATTGTCAAGATATCACAGTAAATCTCACGTAGAGAAGATGAGAAAGGCGCTGAACACTTTAACGGAGCAAAGCTGATGCAGATGTAGTCCAAGATCGCCATACCGTGACATTCATATCTTCATGAAAAGCCCTTAAAAACAAGAAATACACACAATATTCACACACCAAATGTCACTCACTCCCGTTCCCTCTCCCTCTCCCTCTCCCGCCCCCTCGGCGCCCCTCCAAGCCCAACCCCGTCCTGCACGCTCGCCCTCCGAAAGAACCTCATATCCGTCGCGGGACTACTCATCATCCTCGGCCCAGGGCTCGGACTGCCCCCGATATTCCTCTCCACAACCGGCCCACCTCCGCTACCAGAGTACGACGACAGCAGACTCCCCGAGTCGCTCAGCACGCCCGCGGGGAGCCCCAGGCTCGGGATGCTCGCCTCCGGCACCGCCTCGAGCGTCGTCGGCCTCATCGCGCCCGGCGTGGTCATCGCCTGCGGCGGCCCGCGCTCCAGCGTCTCGCGGTAGAACGCCTCCAGCCCGGACGCGTCGGAGCAGAAGTCCTCCAGCTCCTTGAGGATCGGAATCGGGTCCGCCGCCTGCCCCGCGCCGGCCTCTCGCCACGCGGGGCCCGACGACGATGCTGCTTTGCCGTCTACCGCGGGGCGTGTGGCGGGCGAGCCGCCTGCGTAGTGCGCCGCCTTCACCAGCGGCGAGCTGATGGGCGTCGGCTCCGGGATGCCGAAGGGCGTGTACGACCCGACGGGTATGATCCGCCCTCCCCTCTCCACGACGTTGTTCCCTCCTGCTCCGGCGGCGCTCGCCTCCCTCATGTCCTTCATCTCCCGGTCCCTCGCCGCCGACGCGCGGTTGCTGAACAGCCGGTTCGCGAGGATCAGAAAGTGCCCGTCGTCGGTGATCTCCGCCAGCAGCACGCCGCTGCGGTGGATGTACTGCGAGTACTTGAAGTCCGGCCGGCCCCACGAGTAGCTCACCTCGACGTCCCTCGGAAAACTGCTGGCGGCCTCCATGTCCAAGACGAAATCGAACCGGCGCATGATGACCTTTTGGTAAAAGTGCCTGCCGGGGGCCGTCTGCGGCGCGAGCGAGTTGGGCTCGTAGTACGTCACGGGCCGCTGCGCCGGCGGCGCCGCCGCGAGCTTCACCACGTACGGCCGCCGGAACGGGTTCACCTCGGTGATGGAGCAGGCCTCCTTGATGGGCACCTCGACGAGCCGCAGCCCGTGCGTGGCGGCCTCGCGCGCCCAGCCCTCGACGACGTCCTCGATCAGCTTCGCCGTGACGTTCATCCAGTCGATGCGGATGTGGTAGCAGTTGTCCGGGTTGTGCAGCCGGTCGTAGTGCAGGTCGATGCGCTCCGGCCGGTACGACCGCTTGCGGTGGTCCACGTCGTACTTGATCACCTTGCTGAGCACCACCTTGGGCATCTTCTTGTTGTTGCTGCTGCCGAACATGATGGACGCCGTGGGGGTCGTGGACCCGGAGGTGGGCGAGTTGCCCTCGTCGATGGACGTCGCGCGCGACGACGACGCCATCCCGGGGCGGGGCGAGTCCCGCGGCATCGTCTCCGACATGGGCGTCGACGGCACGGAAAACTCGCGCCGGCGGGAGTTGAACCACCCGGGCTGCGGCTTGGCGTACTCGCCCGCGATCGAGTAAAAGTACTGCCCGTCCCTGAACGGGTGCCGGCGCTCCACGTGCTCGAACAGACCCCCCCGGTCCTTCTTCCCTTCCTCGGGCCGCTCGTACGTCTCGACCATGAGCATCTTGCCCAGCTGCTCCGCCTCCTCGCGGCTGTCGAGGTCCTCGAAGTTGTCCATCAGCCAGGTCGTCATGTCGGACCCGATGAAGCAGTTGTAGTGCAGCCGCAGGTGCCACCGGCGGTTCTGCAGCTTGACGCCGCCGCTCTCGACGGGCTGCTGGATCGCCTCGGCCAGCGCCCCGAGGTTCAGGTTGGCTTTGCGGAAGCGCTCGCGGCTGGAGATGAGCTGCCCGCGCCGGTTGCTGCCCTCCATCATGCCCTCGACGAGCGGCAGGTTGTCGAGCTCCGCCGCGATCACCACGGACGGGTCCTCCGTCTTGTAGACGATGTCGAGCGGGTTAGGGTCCCGGCTGGGGTTGACGGTCTGGTACCGCCGCTCCGAGGGCGGGAAGTAGCGGTGCTTCTGCCACGACAGCGACAGCCGCCGGATGCCCTCGAGCCGCACCTCCTCGGCGTTGTCGCCGGCCTGGTTCCGCGGCACGGCCGAGGACCGCGACACCATCGGGATGAGCACGAAGCGCGCCCGCCAGAAGCGCAGGTTCTCCGTCATCTCGTCGTGGTGGCCCGCGAGGTACGAGTCGATGTAGTTCCAGTTGCGCTCGGGTCGGGGGGTCGAGATGTCCACCTCCTGCGTCTGGTAGCCGGCGTCCATGAGCGTCCGGATGGCCGGCCGGTACAGCGGCCCGGAGTTGGTCCCGCCTACGGTCGACTCGGCCGGCTTGCGGATGTAGATGTTCACCTCGACCTCAGTGCCGTTGACGCACGAGAGCTGGTGGATCGTGTTCCCCACAGACAAGAAGATGCTCGTCCCGTCTTCCATCGCCTGGTCGCGCGAGAAGATGTCGGCGATGCGCAGCAGGCGCTGGCCAAAGGCCTTGGCCACCGACGGCCCGATGACGACCTGGAAGCCCTGCGAGAACCTCAGGCTGATCAGCTCCCTGAGAAACTCCTCCCTCGACTTGGGCTCTTCCGACAGCTCGTCGTCGGCGTTCGGCGCGATCACGTACGGCTGCCGCTGGTACTCGGTGTCGAACTGCGTCTTGGAGGGGAAGTACTCGGTCGTCAGGGGCACGGCGGCCGGGCAGCACAGGGCCTTCCACTTCATGACCTTCATCTCCGACGTCCGCGGGAACACGTGCTGCCAGCGGCTGTAGAGCACCGTGTCGTCCACCTTGTTCCGGTCCGGGTTGGACGGGTTGAGCACCGTCAGCCAGGGCGAGATGGCCGTCGTGGGCGACAGCGTCGACGGCAGCTCCGGCATCGCCCCGGCGCGCAGCTTGCTGTTGAACATCTTCTGGTTGTCGTCCTCGGCCCGGAAGACGTGCGAGTGCCGCTGGTCGCGGTCCTCGTGCGGGTGGTCCTTGCGCGCCAGCGACGGCGGCAGCACGGAGCCGTACCGGTGCTGCTGGCTCACGGAGCTCTCGCCCCGGCGCGACGACTTCATGTTGATCGGGATGCTCGGCGTCGAGGCCAGGTCCTTGAGCGTGTCGCGCGAGTCCGACCGGAACAGCTGCGGAGAAAGCGACGACCCGCCCGGCTTGATGACCTGCGGCGACGAGGGACGCGGCATGGTCGACATGGTGAGCGGTGTCAACGACGGGCTGGGCGTGTTCTGGTCGCTGGAGGCGCCGACCGTCTCGAAGCTGGCTTCCGCGGCCACCGCCTTGGGCGCCGCAATGCCGAAGCCGCGGATGCCGAGGCTGATGTGCCGCATGAATTTGGGCGGCTTCGCGGGCGAGTTCTTGGTTGACATCTTGGACGTTGTGCTATTAGAGTCAGGGGTTGATGAGTTTGTCGTCGATGACGCTGCCGTCGCCGAAGACACCACCGGTGCCGGATTCACCGCCTTGCGCGCCGCGGCGACGATGTCCGCCTTCTCGCTCTCGCCGATGGTCACTGACAACTTGCGCCCGGCCGCGACGGCCGCGAGGCTCTGGTTCGGCACGATCCTCTTCTCCGGCAGCGACGTTCCGAACAGCCCCGTGTCCTCCATCAGCTGCCGCCTCGTCGTCTCCTCCAAGTCGCGCGAGGCTCTCGACCGCGCCGGCCGCCGCGACTTGGGCAACTTAGCCTTCGTCTCGTCGTACTCCTGCAGCTGCTTCCACAACGACTTCTCCCCGGGCCTCGCCAGCCGGTCCGGCACGAACTTCTGCATGCCGTAGACCTGGTCCACCAGCGTATCCTGGTGACGCTTCAGCGCGATCATGGCGACCTCCTCCGTGCCGCCCACGCGCCCCCTCTGCGAGCTCTTGGTGTCCGTGGCCGTGACGGGGAACAGGGGGTCGGCTTGAAGCGGCGTGGTCTCGATCTCGTTGGTCTCGAGCACGCTGCGCATCTGCAGGTCGTACATCCTCGCGCGGATCGCAAAGTCCTCGCTCGCGCTGCGCTCCTCGTCCTCCTTCTCCTCCGACACGGAGAGCGCGATGCCCTGGTACGACAGCGCCTCCTCGGACGTGCCCGTCCAGTACGACACGTGCAGCCACTGCGGCAGCGCGTACGACCACTCGTCGGGCGGGTTCGCGAGGTTGCTGATGCGGTGCGCGAGCTCCAGCCCCTTCGTGGGAGACAGCGACTCGGACAGCGACTGGTAGCTCCCGATGATGGGCGTCGCCTGCTGCTTCGGCGTGCTCTCGCGGCTGCGGACGGATCGCGTCCTCGAAAGGCCGTGGGAGCCCCCGGACGTCTGCGGGTTGCGGTAGCGGAAGAGCGGCACCGAGTGCAGCGGCATCTTGGGCACGCAGATCAGGTCGATGCCGATGCCGTTGCCGACGAGCGCCTCCGTCGTCCGGCGCAGCGACTCGTACTCGACCTCGAAGACGCCGGGGCCGGGGCTGATGACGACGATGGAGATGCCCGTCCGCATGAGGTCGCGGTCGACGTAGTCGTGGGCGAACTGCGACGACGCGAGGTTGATGGCCTCGAGGAAGTTGCCGTGCATGGCCAGCGAGGACTCGGCCTTGACCCGGTTCGACGTGACCCCCTTGCCGCCCGTCTCCTCGGCCAGCGGCACGAAGGCGCTGCCGGCCCTCTGGTGGTGCTGGCTGATGTCCCTGCGGAAGAAGTTGAACTCGCGCTTGAGCTGGTAGAGGATCGTCGTCCACTCGCCGCTCGCCATCTCGCTGACGACGACGCGGTAAAAGTCCTTGTACGGCCTCCGCTCGCCCGATATCTGCGTGCCCGTGTAGTAGTCCCCGTGGAGCGTGTTGCCCGTCAGCTCCGTCGTCAGGCCCGCGTCGTACTCGACCCTCGCGAACAGGACGATGCTGACGAGGTGCTTCGCCTTCAGCTTGGCCCATTTCTTGAACAGCGCCGGCAGGAACCCGTTCACGACCTTGTTGAATAGAATCTCTCCGCTGCCTTCCGAGTCAAAGTCCCACATCTCGCGCGCCATCTGGATGAAGAGCACGTAGCGCGCCGACTCGCTCCGGAAGATGGGCCTCGTGTTGCGCGTGAAGAAGGCAGAATGTGTCTTGCGCCCGTCGACGAACACCGCCGTCACCTGCGCCTTTATCGTGCCCATGAACAGGATCGACTGCCCCTTGTACACCGTCCGCTCCGTCAGCTCCCCGATGGCCAACCGCCACATGTCGGAGCGCGAGAGGTACTGCTCCTTGAACGCCAGCTCGACGTGGGACGCAGCTGTGGCCGGGTTATCTGAGTCGACGGGCGTCAGCAGGACCTGCGAGCCCTTCTTCATGCCGAAGGCGTCGGCAATGTGCTTGACCACGTAGATGTCGACGTTCGGCAGCCTGCCCTTGAGCTCCTTGGACATCTCCTTGGCGACGAAGAAGTACTTCTTGCCCAGCGCGGGGCCGTCCGCGGGCGTCGCAGAGGAGGAGGTTGTCCCATCGGCTTGGTTCGCAGAGGATGTACCGGCGGCACCGTTTCCCCCGCCGGCGACGCGAGCGTGGTCCTTGGTCGCCGTCTTATCGCCCTCCGTCTTGATCACGGTAATGGCCACGAGGCTCCCCGGGCGCACGTCGCCCTTGACCAGCTCGGGGCTCAGGAGGACCTCGTCGCGCGAGTAGCCCTCGTTCACGCCGACGACGCATCTTCGCTCCAGCCGGCGCTGCTTCACGGAGCTCGACGAGTTGTCGCCGCGGATCGTGCTAGCGCTGGACACCGTATCGGGGGAGCGGGGAGATTCGACGGACGACGCGGCAGAGGGGGGCTCGAGGCTGCTGCGGCTGAACTGGCGCAAGTGGGATGGGAGATTGGAACCCCGGCGCATCGAGGGGGTCGCGCTGATGCTGTTGCGCATCGGAGGCATCGTGGGCTGCGCTCGAGGAGGAAACTCGGTGGGATCGTGAGGGGGGGGCTCTCTCGTCACGGGGGGCCTGTATGGTGGTTTCGCAGTGGCATTTCGCTGTCTCTTATGTCGCAAATTATTGCTCTGTGTATTCGTGCTTGGGATGCTGTTGGCGATCAATCAAGCTCTATCAGTTGCGCTGCGAAGCTCCCGCGGAGGTGGTTGCATCGTTGCAGCTACAGCTCCATCGCGACGGCAGAATTGTGGCGTCGAGCTTCCCACCGTGTTCACCGCCTGCGATTTTGGCATTTCCCCGGAATTTGACGTTTGCAGCCCCACAGTCTCACCTGAGGTACCTATGTACCTTCTCTCACCGAGACTCACCCTGATGATCACTCGGTGAGCATATCAGGCACTGACTTCATCAACCACAAGTCAAACAGTGCGAGACTTGTCTTCATTGAGCTGAGACCTCCGATTTCGGTAAATATCGCTCGGAAATAATGTTTCTGAGCAATGACTAAAAAGTTCAACTCGTGCTCTGCCAGCAAGACTTGACAACGTGTGACAACCTTACAAATATCTCCCGGCCACGTCGAGACATTGCCATCAGGGTCCTCCAAACAAACCTCAGACATGGACAAACAACCGATCAGTGCTACCGGAAGAGCGATCTTTCCGTCTGGCATCCGGTCTCTGGTCGCGTGCAAAACGCAGCCATCCGCGGTCATGCCCTTCAGCACCTGAAATCCCATCTCTTGTGCTGCCGGATGCGGGTCTTAATCACTAAGGGACTCGGATACGAAAAGATTTCTTTTCTTCATCTCGCGTCATTCTATAGCAGTATATATCATGATGAGTGCCCTAATGTTAGAAAGCTGGGATTGCTGTGATACCGGTCTGTCTTTTAAATTTTGTGGTCGACTTCAACTCAGTATGGTGTGCCTCAAGATCACCAAGAAACAGCGCCTTGTCGCGACCATCATCATCTCGGGCGCCTTCTTCATCGCCGAGCTCGTCGTCGGGTTCCGCACAAAGTCGCTCGCATTAATCGCAGATGCCTTCCACTATGTGCGTAACGAGCGACCCTTACCATAGGTATGGGTAATTGGTACTAAAACTCGAACCGGAACGCAGATGAATGATCTCGTCGGATTCTCCGTGGCATTGCTCGCAGTCGTTGTAAGTCGAAACATTCCATGATGCCACGATTCCGACCTGCAACTCACCCACGAAAATCGAAAGCTCTCCGACCGTAAAACCGCCCCGGAATCTCTCACTTTCGGATGGCAGCGCGCGCAGGTGCTCGGCGCCCTCTTCAACGGCGTCTTCCTTCTCGCGCTGGGGCTCAGCATCCTCCTCCAGGCCGTTGAGCGGTTCATCAACCTCAACCGTGAACCCCCTTTAATCCGACCGTTCTCTTCTGACTTCAAAGCTGAAACCAAGTAGATGTCGAAGACCCCGTTCTAGTTCTCGTCATGGGTTGCATTGGACTCGGGCTCAATGTTATTGTCATGAGCTTCCTACACGGTCAGTTCGAACCGAACCAGAGCATCGACGTCTTGAGCCTGATTCAAAGAGACAGAAAGCCATCACGGCCACCACCACGGTCAAACTCCCACCGATTCCAGCTTGGTCAGTCCACCTCCACTCTATCATCCCGACAAAATATCTAACCGCAAAAGAAACAACAGCCAAAGCAGCCCCTCCCAGATGTCGACGCAACGCCGCCCCCGCCGCCGCACGCCGGACGCGACCTCGGCATGCTCGGCGTCATGATCCACGTCCTCGGCGACGCAATCAACAACGCCGGCGTCATCGTCGCGGCAACCGTCATCTGGAAAGGCGCGGGCGAGGCCCGCTTCTACGCCGACCCGGGCGTCGGCCTCTTCATCGCGCTGACCATCATGCTCTCCGCCTGGCCGCTGTGCAGGCGGGCCGGCCACATACTCCTGGAGAGCGCGCCGCCCCGCGTCGACCTGGAGGAGATCCGCGCCGAGGCTGTTCGGGTGAGATTCGAGACCCCGACAACTTTGTGCATAGCTAACATGTCTTAGGTATCCGGAGTCCAGGCCATCCCGGAGCTCCGCGTGTGGCGTCTCGACCAGGGCACGGCCCTCGCCGCCGCCCGGGTCGTCGTCGCCGGTGACAGCGTCCGCGCGTTCCATGCCGCGGCCGAGGCCGTCGGGTCTTGTCTGCGGCTCCGCGGGATCCGCGCCGTCGCCCTGCAGCCCGTGCCGGCCTCATCCGACCGGGAGCCCGACTGGTCGAGTGACAGCGTCCAGGCGCCCTGACCGAGGCTTTGGTCAATGCCTAAAGAAGTCTCGGGGATAAGACTGGGTGACATGTTTCTCGAGTAGGACGTCTGGGATTGTGGGTAGGGCTACGTACAATGCCTCGAAAGGAAGGACTTGGTCCGAAGGGGAGGAGGGTGTATCTATCCGTCGGGTGAGAAAAGGGACAACTTTCACTCGCAATTGCCTATCTTAATCTACGAACTGACTGTTCCACGAACGCCGTCTGACCTGTTTTCCGTGTCTCTATACCTATCTTCGTCTCGATAGATACTCTCGGAGGTAACGGAAAGTAAGCAGCTGTCTTAAACGGCTCCATCAATCCTGTTTTTGACGTGTGACGATAGCTGCCACCTTCCCTTCTCAACGAGATGAGGTGAGCAATTAGATCAAGCAGAAACGTCGTGTCCCCGTCGCACATGTTGCCTGCCTGCCAAGCAACTCGGTCGGTGAAACCAACATCAGGACGAGATCCTTCACCCCGGGACGCTGCATGTAATCTGTGTCCCCCCACCAAACCTCCAACATGGCCAGGACAGACGAAAAATAGGGACGAGAATGACCCGTCGAATCGGCGAGCGTGGTGTCGAGGCGTCCAGGTACTCTCTCGCTCGCTTCTTCCGTGATTTGATTGGATATAAACCCGCCATGCAAAGGCCGTCGTAGATGCGACCACAAGAAAGCTCACCGGCCGTGGTGAATAGAAGTACGTAGTATTTCCCACAGCAGCCGAACCCCCGACCCGACCATCGCGTGGCAAAAAGCCTCGCATCGCTTGGCGAAGATTTCAAGGCCGCCACGCATCTACGATCCCTCCCCCCCGCGCGGCCGCCAGCCGGTTGGGCAGCCTTGCATTGACGTGGGGGGGGATCTGACACATGGGACTTACTCGGTCCATTGATTCATTACGTCGCCTCATCAATATCCGCTATCTTCAGAAAGACTCGAAGGAACCCGAGACTGTGGTAAAGCCCGCGGGATGACCGGACGCCCCCCCGTGTGGGGGGTTTGTTTTCCTGACCTGCACGACCCGGAAGTGGGCTTGCATGAGGCAAGAAGGGCGCGGCGTGTTGGAGACTGCATCTCCCAGTAGCGGACGGGGGATCTTCTTTGCATTTAGTAGCTAGGAGCAAGTAATCTAGCCTACTAACTATCATGGCGCAATGCCACTTGTGGTTATCTCACGAGTCTTGTTTAACAATAAACGGATGAGAGTTATCTGAAATTCTGATTTGGCATTTAGTAAGCACGTAAGCTTTCTTGTTCAAAGAACACTCAACTCAACCGTAGCAACTGGGTGCCGTTCGAAAATACTCAACTTATTTACAGTAAGCAAGCGCACTATATAACCCACTCAAACATTCAGCCAGAGTCCCAACTATTTGAAAAGCATAGCCGAGGTCAAGCACACACCAGGAAGAGTTACGGGAACATGGGCGAAATAAAATGTACGTTCGTGCAAGGTTTTTATTTATTGCGAGCTTCTGCAGCTCGTAGCCTCGTAATGAGACCAAAATGTGTCTATGGAGTCTCAGAGATCATGTAAACTTTTCCCGCGACCTAGGTACACACAAAGAAACCGGGACAGCTGCCCCGTCTTGGCGACGCAGAAGCTTTAGAACTTCTCGCCGGCCTCGGCCTTCTGGAGACCGTACTACACAGAAGTTAGCATCCCGCAATGAGCACAATGCGATCTGAGATTAATCTTACCTTCTTGAGGCGGATGGCATTGATGGTGATGAAACCAGACTACAAACATTGTCAGCAACTAGTCTCTCTTTGCGGCTCATTAGGGCATTTCTCACCGTCTCAGATGGGTCGAAGGTGGTGAGCGAGTCCATGGAGGCGTCCTCCTCGGAGTAGAGCTTCTCGGGGGAAGTCCTGCCGAGGCAGTAGGCGTTGCCCTTGTAGACGCGGAGGCGAACCTCACCGTGGACACGGCGCTGGGAGAAGTCCAGACTCGCTGTCGCCGGGATTAGCTGATGTTCTCGCGGTTGGGCGAGTGAAACTTACGCTGGAGGAACTCCCTCTCGGGGCTGAAGTACATGCCGTTGTAGAGGAGCTCAGACCACTGCTTGCTCAGGTTGTCCCTGAGAGCGCGGACGCGGCCGTCCAGGACACTGCGTATGTTAGCCTACGTTCAGATCCGGAAAACACATTACTTACAGTCCCTCGAGGGAGATGTGGGCCAGACGCAGAATGGTCATGGCAGGGGAGTCTGAAAGCCGTCAATTACTCGTTCATCAACACCGGGAAGGCAAACAAACCGTAGCAGCCACGGCTCTTGAGACCGATCATGCTAACACAAAGTCAGTTTCTCCATCCCAATGTGCTCGCAACATCGTATTTACCGGTTCTCGACGATGTCCTAGTTCATAAGTCAGATAGGTCGGGAAAACACAAGGCAGACAACTTACAATGCGGCCAACACCGTGCTCCTTGCCGATGGCGTTCAGGAGGCCGAAAAGCTCGACAGAGTCGGTGGCAGTCTGGGTGGGAGTGGTGACCTTGACGGGGAGACCGTTGGAGAACTCAATGGTGAGGTCAAGGGGCTGGTCGGGGGCGTTCATGGGGGAGACAGTCTTGGTCCACATGTCCTCAGGGGGAGTGACGTTGGGGTCCTCGAGCATGCCAGCCTCGTACGAGCAGTGGGCTGCGAAAGTTAGTACAGGACCGCGTTTCTCGGACTAGAAGAATTACCGAAGTTGTCGTCCTGCAGTCGTGTTAGTTTGATAGAGCACTTTGCCGCTGAGATGCTGACTCACCATAGAGTAAGGCTTAGCCTTGGTGCTGGTGACGGGAATGCCTGGAACTTTTTAGCGCCAGTTACACAGAAATTTGACGTCTCTGCTCACCCTTCTGAGCAGCGTAGTCGAGGAGGTCGTTGCGGCCCTGCCTTCATGTTAGCCACGCAATTGGACTTTTGGAGTGCCGGGTGAGCTCACCTTGAAGCGGTCGAAGAACTTGGGGTCGCGCCACGGGGCAATGACCTTGATCTCGGGGTTGATGGTGTAGAAGGCCAGCTGCGCACATCAGCATGTTTCTCGCTCAATTGGGTCGAAAACAGTCATACCTCGAACCTCACTTGGTCGTTGCTAACACGAATGTCAGTATGCTGGGATCAAATGTTGGTGTTCCATCAGGGCGGGTTGACATACCCCTTGCCGGTCTGTGATTCATGTTAGCTTCAGGATTATCATCAAAACAAGCGGGACTTTTTGGTTCACTTACGCAGCCGTGGGAAACGAACTGGCAGCTGTGAATTGACCGTCAGTTTAGATGCCGCAAGTTTGCATCACCTTTCCAAGCTTACCCAGTGGCGATGGCAGCGCGCATCTGGCCACGAGCGATGATGGGGCGGGCCAGAGAGGTACCTTGAAGCTGGTCAGTTTCTTTCCATGCTCGCAGGTGTCCAGAAAAACTCACCGAGAAGGTACTGGTCCTCGTAGATGGCGTTCTATAGCACGTAGTTTGTGAGTCAAGCGTTACACGGCGGTTCCGAGTGCCGGTGCTACTCACGCACTGAACGGCCTTCCAGCAGAGCCTACACGCTTGTTAGCAGGGATCTGGTGGGTGCAGCGCAGACTTGGGACTTACTCCTCGACGAACTCGCGCTTCAGGTCATCAATGATCATCTGGGGCCGTCTGTTAGCAACATGCTTGCGCCGACGAGATCAACAGTAGTCACATACCTTCTCAGCACCGATCTGGAGAGCTACGCGTTGTAACTCGTCAGCACGAAACTCCAACAATGGACGAAGTCGTTGGCAACCAACCCTTCTTCTCGACGGCAGCCCAGTCTACGGCACAGTTAGCACACGCCAGAAAAAGTTGAGGGCTTGGCTGTCATACCCTCCTCCTGGCCGACATTGGCAAGGTAGCAGCTTTTCCCAAGGTTAGCATGACGACGTCGTGCCATTGAGAGCCGACGCTTCGAAGATTGAAGCATCAGGTGGATCCAATTGCAAGGAGGGGTTGAGCCCCACGTCTCGCAATGGCCGTGGGCACGTACACGACAGAGTAGCTGGGTAGATAGGGTCAGCTTAGACGCGTCGATTAGCTGGAATTGGGGGGTTTGGTACTCACCCCTCCTCGAGGAGCCAGGCCAGGATGGTGGAGGTGTCGAGGCCACCGGAGTAGCTGCGATTGTATCAGTCAAGTGAAGGTTTCACCCAGAATCTCATGCCTCCCCCACGACGCAGCTGGTTGAGAAGCTCCAGCGCGGGGGGGGAAGGCCGTTGACGGTGGCTGAGTCCGCTGGACGGAACGGAGGTGGGGCAGACTCACGCGAGACAGACTTTGCCCTTGTTGCCAGCCATTGTTGCGGTTTTGAGTGACTGTTTGGAGTTTGGAGGAGAAAAAGATGTCGTTTCCCTTGACAGGCTTGAACAGAAGTAATCCAGAGTGGGATTGATCGGGGATGGAGGTTGGTGATGAGTCAAGGTTTTGGGACGGGCTGCGGCGCGTTGAGGGGTTGAACTTTTTTCTTATCTTATCTACGTACGGAGGGAGATCGGAAGCTCTTTGACCGCCTCGCCCACAGCTGATGCGCCGACAGTGGTCCGACCGGACCTGCAGCACCAGGTACTTGGGCAGGTACCTGACCTGAAGTGCCCGCCCCCGCCGGCAGGTGACGGAAAAAGGTACATCCGTCGATATCCAAGTACCTAGGTCCCGTCCTAGGTACCTGCGGGACAAGAGCTGGATGAAATTAGGATTGCGATGATATGGAAGCTGCTTTGGAAGCTGCTTCCTCCTTTCCAACCTCTAATATGGTTGCTCGAACCAACCAGTTCCTGGATATCTATGGAAGCCAGACTCCCTAACTCCAAGAAATCACCTTGGAAGATTCCCGTCAGGTGCTGCTTTTCACATCAAGCTGCCAGAACCCAAATCAGCACAAGCACAGCAAACGGGCCTCGCAGCGAGTGTCAGCTCAAAAACCTCAACTGTCTCAGGGAAACAGACACAACGCACAGCTCGGACTGTGGTTACGGATGATGGCACTGCGCCCCCGCAAGAGCTAACGTACAGAAGAAGATCAGACAGAAAATGGGGCTGCGAAGTAAAAGTCGCCCATTCCTTAACGACAAAGTCAAGACAGGTCTTCCGGCTGTGGTGGTTCATTCGTGTAAGCCAAGCAAAGCAAGTCTAAACACCCGCAGACAGAGCAGACAGATCTGCGACACCAACCGTCCGGGACGACACGGAGTCAGGAGGATGGCGACGTGAGTGTCGACGAGCGGTCAAGCCGGTCCAAGGAGATATGATGCAAACAGATTTTCCTCTCCCACCCATCGCCAAGACGGGACGCCACCATGGCAGAGGCAAGCTCGACGCCGCGTCCGAGGAGGATGCCACTTCGAGCAAGATCATCGCAAATTGCTGCCATAAGCCGGGCAGGCCCGGCCCGCGTTACTGGACTGACGGAGAAAAGGACCGGGACTCGGTTTATCAGAAGAGGTTGCATCGACACGGCACAAAGACGGTGTCTTAAAAGGCCGGAAAGCTGTCGGGATTACGAGGGATCAGCTCCAGCCCATGTTATTACGGCCTGCGCGCCCAAGGTACGGCAACACCTAGCGGCCGCACGAGTAACGATCCTTGCGTCGTTGTCCTTGCGCGTCCCAAACTGTATTTACCGCGGCGGTTGGAGAGAGTGAGGCTGTAGCGAAACGAGTGTATTCTGGCGGTGACGATGGGCGACGGGGGAGGGCAATTTGATAGAGTTTCGAGCAAGGGGGAGGATCTTTCCATGGCTGATGTCACTGGGATATTGACCACGGGGAACCGTTCCGCCGGGTGTGCACAGTCGCATGGTCATGTCTGAGAAAGCAGCATGGTGAATGGACCGATTGGGCCGTCGACCGACTCTACTGCTCCGGGGCAGGACACACCGCTACCGTTTGCCGGGTCAGGATGGCTCATACCTGACGAAATATTGCCCGGGGCATTGTGAGGAGTGAGACCACACATCGCGATGCGAGCCATGAAAGTTTGCCAGCTCGCTTGCTCGGGTGTGCATTCGACAATACACACCAAGTAGTTTGCGGCGGGCGCGCGCAGTTGCGCCCGTTTACGACGACAAGCCTCCCGGCTTCCGCTTGATACCTACACTACACGACTTTCAAGACAACGACGGACGGACGTACACACTATTTATGACCTACGTGCAAATTAGCGGACAAACTGACAGCACGAGCCAGGCGAGAGCCAAGCGAGGCTTTCGAGGCAAGATGCAGGGACGAACCAGTGAGCGCCGGAAGGCCACGACGAAGTCCCCGGAGAACCGTGCGTTGGGCGCCGGCGCGCCTTTTGCGACGGCGTCATGGCCGGGGCAGCGAGTGCGCCCAGGTGCCTGGAAGTCGGGCTCCTGCGCAGTTTGGCTGTGGGCTGTGGCCGTCGGTCGATGCACTTACTACGCAAGGTGTCTCGTCAGGGATAAACAAGTTGTCGCATCGCGATTCGTAGGCAATAGCCACGCGCTCCGGCAACAGATGATCGCAAGGGGGTCGCGCAGGGTGCCTACCTATCGTGGAAGGTGTATCCAGAACCACCAGCTTGATCGGCGGACCTTTGATGGACATGGGCGTCGCTGCCTTGGCACCATGGTCCATGAGCACCAACAGCTGAGGATCGCGTCGCCGGCTATCCGCAGACGAGATGATAGTACTCGGCAACTTCTCGGTGAAGCCCCTGATCCTGATATCTAAATGCTCCAAAATGGGCAGTAGAAACCAGGCAAAGAAGAAAGGGCCGGCTGGTCAGGCAAGCGCGTCGCCTCGGTGTGGAAGGGGTCGTACCACCGCACCGGAGATACCGAAATTCGCTCCCTGGCTATCAATGACAGCATGGGAAAGCTTGGGTCGGCTGTGAATCGGGCAGCGAACAGTTCGAGACGGGGAGGGATTGGCAGTGGGCAGGCTAGAAGGAGCGGATGGAAGGACGGGCTGTCGCAGCGATGTGCCTGTAGATCATGCCTGTCGGACAGGCGGTCGAGATTGGTGGTTTTCGGTGAGAGACCGAGCTTCGGTGTTGTGACTTGTTGACTTGGTTGCCTTTTCTCCTTGCCAGCTTTGTCGTGTGCTTCCTCGTTGTCATGGCCGGGGTGTGCCCGAATGTCAGTGTGGGACGTGGGACGTGGTACAGCGGACTGAGTGGTCACTCCAAGAGTCCAGCACATGGCCGCCCAGCCCAGCCACTGATGTTGGCATGGAGTCCATATCCAGACATTTGCCCTATCCTACTTGCCGCCCCGACCAAGGATGTCGATGACCAGCAGCAGCAGCAGGTCACTCGCAGGGCCGCGTGGGTGTCGAGGGGGCGACTCGCATGCAGCATGGCTCCCCTCATCGCATCCACATCGACATCCACAGACGAGACGACACACGCGTATCGCCTATCTCGCCTGCCGATTTGCGGTGTTTTGCAGTCCAGCGCTCTCCGCTCTTCAGGCCCGCCCAGTCTCGACTCTCTGGGGCAGTCGAGTGAGAACGAAAGGTCGCCATTAGTCGGCGGCCGGACCCTTCGTCAAGGACTGATGTAATGCTCTGCTTGGGGAAGCACCGATATGTGCGCCTCGCAAGGGTATGCTGGGTGAGGGCCATCAGAGACAGCGGATTGGCGTGGTGGCGTTGGGAGGTGTGGGCGCAAAGAAGGAGCTGCTCCGTCGGGTCGGCTCCGACGATGAGACGCTGACGAAGTGCGTAGGTTGCGACTTGCGTGCGACGCTGAGAGCCGTGGGCGTGGCAGGCGAAGGACCAATGATTCCAGGAATAGAAAGCCTCTTCCTCCTCACTCTACTGCAAACGCAACGAGTCCATCTCGTCTGCCAGCGGCCAAGGGGGGCAGCAGTAGCTGGCTGTGCGGGAGACATGGCTCGTGGAGGCACGACGTCGTTCAAACTTGAAAGCTCTGGAGATCGAGAGGTGAGAGAGGCCCGACGAGCTGGGCTGTCGTAGAGATTGATGCCCTACGGAAACCCCGCGGACAGTCCACAGACGACGACTGTCGGTTCTCAGACCCCAGACGGCCCCGGGACCAGAGAGTCCAGAGACCAGGGGCATCGGCAGAAGGCGGATGGAACTTTGGAGAAGCAAGTCTCCAAGACACATTCGGAGGTTGGAGGCACGGCGGAGGCGCAGGGGAGGCCGCTGGAGACGTATTTAGACGGCGCGGGATTGGTTGGCGATAGCGATGGGCAGCTGAAGCTGAAGCTGAAGCCTTCCATATTAATGATGGACGTTAAGGCCCATCGTCCATGGGATAGGAACGGGGTAGAGAGCCGTAAGCCCTGAACTTGCCTCGCCTCGCTGGTCGGATGGCAGGGACAAGGGCCACGACGACGTCCACCGCCTGTGCTTCTAGCTGTTGATGTCGTTGTTGTGAGCCGCGTGGTATCGTGGGTGCGTGGCTGAAGTTTGGCCGCTGCTGGCAGATAGCTGTGACTATTGAGTGTTCCGACGACTCCATGGATGTCTTGTTGAAGGCTTCACGTAGCGTGTAGGGAACGGGCGGTAATTGCAATCCACAGCCGTTGTGTTGGTGAGCTGAGCTCCAATTCGCCCAGACCAGCTAAAAAGTTCAGGGTCTTCAGGTCACAGACGCGGGCCGGAGGGGCCCCCCCGACCTTTTCCCCCTCTCTGTTGCCCAGTTAGCTGGAGACGATTGGGGACATTACCTAAGGGGTTTTGCGGCGTGCTAGGTGTACCCCAGCTGATATCATGTCTGTCACTTTTTCTTCCTTTCTCAAAGTTGTGTGTATTCCGTGTCTTTTCGAGAAAAATCAATAGGCGCCAAAGATAGTTAGAATGTCCCCACAGCGCATCTGTTTCTGGTGGGTTGAGGGGCAAGGACCTTGGGCGGCAGGCACGCGCAGCGCTAAGATGCACGCGCAGTAGCGGACGAGGCAAGACAGGCAGGATAGACCAGGGGTCGTCTTCACCGCAATTTGCTGTAGGTACCTCCCGCTGGGCCCTGGCGACGCCGTTGCCGTTGCCGTTGCCGTTGCCGTTACCGTTGCCGCTGTGGTTGTGGCTGCCGCTGCCGCCTCCGTCGTCGTCATTGCCGTCCCTCTCGCCTGAGGCACTGGTTACATAACTGAGTAAATAAGCGTGAACGTAGCTGAGTTGAGATGAATTGAGTCGAATAGTCGAGTCGATTCGAGGTAGAGGTGAGACGACCGCGGCTGCTGACCAAGCCTGTCCGAGTAAGAAAAGGAAGGAACCTGCCTACCTAAGTACACAACTTGCGGAGTAGTACTTAGCCCTCAACCTCTATAGTACCTAACGAGATACCTAAGTAGGTAGGTGCTTAAGTAACTGCTAGGTTGGTTCCTGGGACAGATGAACAAGCTGGAAGGAACGAGTCCCTTAGTGTTCCTTCCTACCTGTGCTTACAATTACCTAGGAAGGTACTCCGTACACTAATACTTCTTTCCACGGAAAGTGAGGCCGGAGGAGAGCGGGAAGGAGCCACTGAACCAGGTACATCGCCCTACCTAACTAGGTACCTACCATAAGGCACCTGCCTACTATACACTAGCAGGTAACCTTATGGAGATATGATACCTGGGCCATGTACTAAGGCGGGCCACCGACGATTGCGGTACTTCCGTCTACCTAGGTAGTGTCCTCTGCCTCCCGTGCTTGCCCTCTGCCTCCTCTTTCCCTCTTCCCCCCCCTCCCAAACACCACCCCAACGCTCGAGACACCACCACCACCACCACGACCGCACTCACACTCTCACACTCTCACACACACACAAACACCACCACGCTCGACGCCTCTACTTACCTGACTTCGCACCCCCCCTTCTTTCGGGCCTTGTCCATGTCAATCTCTCTCGTTCTCTGCCACGGTACTACCCTCAACCCTTCGCCCTGACGCTTGTCCCGACCACGCACTCCCTTCCGCCGTCCGCCTTCGTTTCTTCTGCCTGTTGACCAGGTCCTCCCGTCTTGATCGCCCCCGCCAAGCTCTCGGTACACCACGCGCAGTAATTCCTCCTCTAGAGGTTCCTCTGCCCAACGGACAACGGTGCTGCTCCGACGCTCCCAGACAACAACAACGCATCCATCCATCCATCACATCCCGTCCCGTCGCATTACTTCATACCGTTCCTTCCCCTCCGAACCCTCGCTACCGCTGCATCTCCCCGAGGCCACTACTGCTATTACTACTACTTGTTGCCTCCCACCACCGAGTTACGGATACCGCCACGACGAATATCAACGCTCTCCTTCCCGTTTCTCGACCACCACATCCGACTTCACCCACCACATAACCTTCTCACCCCGAATCTTTCCCGGATAAGGGAAAAGCAAGACGAGAAAGAGGCCGAGCGAGACAATAACACGCAACCGCCCTACCTTCATCACCTGCAGCCCGGTCGGCACGAATGCGAGCAAATACCGAGCACTCAACCCACCACCCCGGCCCCTCTTGATCCGCCGCTGCTATTCGCCGCGTTTGTCCCGACCATTTGGTTCTCCTTTGCCTGCGTCACATCCGCCGACTTCTTCCTCCCTTCTTCATATGATCTCAGCCCTTCCGACCTCCCGATTTCGATAACCCGATTGCGTCTTCGTCAAGGCCGCTCCCTCGCACCAAACATTCCTTTGCGTCCCTCGCCGCCCGCCTGACGCGTTCGCTCCCTCGATCGCGAGCCTCGGCCGCTGTCGTTCCTCGCGACTTTTTTACCGCACCCATCCCCGCACTCCGAATCGGAGCGTGCACCGCTCCAAAAGCTTGCTCGCGGCTCGCCTACTTCCGTTCCTCGCCTGCTCCGCAAGAGGGCAAAAGCAAGAGCTCGAGATTGCGCTTCTTACTCTACCGCACCGCACCGCACCTCGACGCGGCACAAGCCAGGCGCCTGATTTGCTCAACCTTGCGCCGCCTTCCGACGACCCATCGCGATTAACCTTCGGGTCTTGGGCCAGCACTCTCTCCAACAACTTGGTGCACCCCTCAACTCTGTTGGTCTCAGCCCGCATCTAGCCACCGCATGCCGTCCGTCGAATGAGCCTCATGCTGCACCTGCACCTGCACCTGCACCATCATCGTACCTCACGACGCACATCCTCAATCACATGGAATTTCCGCCGGAAGCGATGCTTTTCACACTGAATAACCACTGCGTGTCGTGCTGAGAAAAATGGCCCTTCCCCCCATTTTCTAAACGATTAGAGCCTCTCGAAGCCTCTCTCACATCGTCGCCTTCCACGGGCGTCTCATCCCAAGATGCTGGGAAAGCTCTTCAATCTGGGCACCGGGAGTGCAGCGAATGCTCCCGACCCGTCTCAGATCAACAACAATGCTTACAAAGAATCTCCCCAATCCCTCGAGTCCATGCAGGAGGATATCCACACGCGAAATCTCCTGTTTCCAGATACCGAGGCACTATATCAACATCGAAACGACCAAGTCTTTCCTCTGTCCATGGCCACGGCCCTCCCACTAGCATCCGTCGCGAACGCTTTCGACTACGACGGAGACATTGACCTCGACACCCGCCATGTCCGCCTTCTCATCATGCAAGACGCTGTGGCATCATTCCCAGCCCAGCTCCTCTTCGACAGCCATCCGGCTCCCCCGAAACCCCCTTCGTCTGGCGAACGACCAGCAACTGGCATAGGCACCGTACAGGATTCTCCAAGAGCTCCGACGTCCCCCCGAAAAAGCAGCTTAAACCAGTCATCGCGGCCTCTGGTGATTCAGCCAGATAGCCCACAACCCCGCCAAGGTGCCTTTGATCGCAGGGCCTCAATGCAAGGTCGAACTCAATCGCAGGCTGAGACAGATCTCCAGCGCGCACGACGGGAGTACAACGATGAAATTCACGCCTTCACAGGCTCCGTCTTTGGAAATTCGGAGCTGATGGCCTATAAAGGCACCTCAACAAAGGTTCATATTGTTCCTACTGACAACCGTCCCGAATATGGAGGGTCCTATCTGGGTGATGGGCGAGGCTCCATTGGTCGCTCAAGCATGCGCTCCAGCCGGCTGGCACAGTCCTACACATCGGAGAACGTCTCACCTGTGCAGCCCCCACAATCCTTCACCTCCTCGGCCCCGAATCCCCGGACTCACTCCGAAAGGAGGAAGATACTCATTACAAGATTGTTTCCAGTTTTGCTCCCGACCGACGATGTTGATACCCAGAGCGATACCCCATTGAGCCGATTCTCGGACCAGAATACGGGATTCCCGTTTCCCCAGTCGGCTGACGACAACAACCCCCCTAAGAAGAAGAAGCCCCAGCCCAAGCAGAAGCGTACCCCCATGTATGCAGTCGTTCTGGTGATCCAGCTCCCTCCCTCGTCCACCCAGACAGCACCTGCTTCTACCGTCCGGTCGAACTTCCGTGGTGCAAGCTCCTACACTGAGCATGAGTCCTTCCCGTCATCCATGAGCTCGGCTCGCCGCTCCGGATGGACCCTGTCGGGCTCCAACTTCCCAATCGAATCGCTCGACTCGTCCTGCTCGACGGACGTAGATGACAGGATGGACGCCATCACTCAGCACTGGGACATTATCATGCGCACGTTGACGCACCTTCAGGGAGTAGTCGCGACGACGCTCGGCACGCTGCTGAAGCAAGCAGACATTGCCTCTCCTGACCCGTACCCTCCCTCTTTCTCGTCGTATATGGGAAGGGCCCCATCGATGGGTGGGAGGCGGACCGAGGAAGCCCACTTCATCAAACCCCCGAAAACTAACGCCAAGGTCATTGCATTGCAGCCGAATTGCTTGCAGCATGAGGAAACCATTGTGCAAGAGGCAAACTTGGCGAGAGTCAGGGTCGTCACGGGTCTCCGGGCCCAGCGTGTCATCACGGCTCAGGGAAGATGGGGAATCTGGAGAGACGAAGCGAGATGGATGGCCAGAAAGGCCGGTGAGAAGGAACACGGCTTCTTCTTTTTCAACCTCTTGACCGGTTTTCTCGCGACCCACACCGATTGGCTCAACGCGATGAGCCCGGCGTGGTATCGCAAGAAGCATCACCAGCAACAGAAGGCAAGGGGCGAGGAGGATTTGTCGCTGCCGGCCCGCACTGTCATCATCGCTCACGACAAGATGCTCGCGAGGCGCTTGATCTTCCTCCTATCCGCGTTTCTACCCTCTCACCAACACATTTCGTCGGTGCGACCCCATCGGCCCAGCACCTCGACTTCCTTTGGAGCATTTTCCCAGTCACCACCTTCGTTCATTATTCCCATTCTCCGAGAAGAGTCTCTGCGCCGTAAGATCAACCGAAGGACGGGTCCAAGACGAGCCTCCCACTCCCGTACGGTCAGCCAGAGCACGCGGGCTTCTGGGGTCCCTCCCCAGCTGGCGCATCTGAGCATGGAAAACCACCACGAAAGGCGTGTTTCTGATGCTACCTCGATCCGGTCGAACCTGCCCATTCCGGGCAATGATCAAGTCAGCAGGAAGAGCAGCGCTGCGACGACAACGACCATCACCCCGGAGACCACCATTCCGCACTTCACCACCGCCCAAAGGTTCGAATCGCGCCGCAGCCTGCGACCGGGCAGTAGTAGCAGCGTTGCCGCAGACGACTTGAAGAGGACGCTGAAGCGGGGAGAAAGCTCCGGACACGTGAGCAGTGCCAGCACTGACTCCCGCATGTCGGCATCGCGATGGGGCAGTGTCATCAGCACCCTCTGGAACGGGAAGAGACGAGACTCGACTGGCCTTACGACCCCTAGCCATCCATACAGCAGCCACCCGACATCCCCGACCAAGTCCGTTCCAGGCCGTCGTGACAAGCTAGCAGAAATGGTCAGAGAGGTCAGAACGGAAGGCTATCGTCGCACGGAAGATCGAAACCAGAATACCGAGGGTAACGGGAACGGTCCCAACACCCCCCGCGGATTTGACGAGCAGGCCATCGAGGACGTACCAGAGAGAATCACTTTCCCGGAGCGGATTCCCGATCCAAGCGGCGACTTTCAGTCGCCCGTCAAAACATCGATCAATGCCGAAGACGGAGTCATAGACGTTGACATCCCGTTCCCCGACTACATCACGTCCTTTGAGACAGCTGTCAGCTCGCCATCCAGTAGCGGTTATCTTTCGACGCCAGGCATCGGAAGCGGGCTGGAAGGTTTCGAGCAGTTCTCGAGGATCACGATCGACGGCGACTCACCCATGAACGTGGCCGGGTTCCTCCAGCGGTACCATGAAGACTTCATTCTTCAGGCTGTCGCGCCACAAGACAATCTGCTTGAGGACATCAAGAAATCCATGAGGTCTGAGCCGACGCCCTTCATCACGCAGCCATTTTACTCGATGGAACAACCGGCAGATCGTTGGGTCGACGTCAGCAGCGCCCTCATCGCAGACACAACGACGCACACCATCAGGAGGATTCGCTACCGTAGACTCATCCGACCGAGGCCCCTTGCGGACCGGTCGGTTCCCATCGGCTCTGCGGGCTCCAGTGTCTACGGCGCGGCCCCCATGACTCCGTCTATCCTCCCCTACGAAACACAGCTAGATGATGAGTTCATCGAGGAGCCCATCGCAAGCCTCGACGAGGTCTTAATCGAAGCCGTGGAGAGGGTTATTGCTCAAAGTAGTGAAGTGAGCAAGCAAAGCTCCTCAAACTCTTCTCGATCGACAAGTAAGCGCCGAGACCGAAGCAATAGCGAGGCTTCGACCTCGGTTGACTCACACCACACCACTCGCATCCCGGTTCCGGCGCAAGAAGTACCCCGCGACCAATGCAAGACAGTGGTGCTGTCGGCCTTGGACGAGATCATCCGCGATGTCATCGAAGAACGAGACCACGAGAACGCAGACGCCAACAGCCACGGAGACCGAGACAGAGAAAGCGCTCTCCGCGAAGCCGTTCGAGTCTGGCTCGACGCCGTCGACTCCAGCGAGTAGATGGAAAGACTGCATCACGGGCGATGCGGCTCGCGGCCACCGCAACGGAGCTGCGAGTCGTGTCCCCACAAACTTACGACGTAATGATATTTCAGCAGGCCTCACAGTCATGCTGCCACGTGTACCACCACCAAAACCAATTTTCCTTGGTCCGAAGAAAGAGTTCGACACATAAACCGAATTGATACCCCGAAGCACGAGAAGGCCCATCCTTTTCTGTTTTTTTTCTGAGAGAGCGCTCGCGCCTTGTTGCCACGCAACATTGGCTGGTGGAAGGCATGGAATGGGTACATGCGGGCCCCGAGCCCCAGGTTGGCGTTTTAGGGAGTGGATTAGACCATAACGTACTTGGCTTTGCCGTTTTCTGGTTGCCATTTGCTTATTTGATTGTTGAGGGGGGTGGTCAATGGGAGGCGTCATCCGGGTTGTCAATTCAGAGACAGATAGTCGGGAGTGAAGACGAAATAATAAGAAACCGTTCTGACAACTTGCCGCCTTGTCGATGCTCACCATGATGCGAAGTCGCTGAAATCCTACTGACGCATTTCACTGGGCCGTGACAAGGAAGGGCCCGGCCACGGCGTTGGCCCTTGTTACGATCCAGCCGAGGCCATCGTTACTTCCCGCGTCTCGGGCAAAGTCTCAACCACAGAGCAGACACAGAACGGACGTCACTTCGGGCACAGCAGGTTGGTTTTGACTCAGATAACTTGCATTTCGCCTCGCGACCCAGCTTAGCGACGGGCGCGGGGGAGAGGAGGTATCATTCCAAAAAACAAAGAAGAGCAAGAAAACAAGTAAGGACGCGCGCCCCGTCTGCATAGGGGGGGATGTCAAGGTGCAAGATTTTGTATCCCATAATCTTCAAAGGCACTCCCAAAAACGCTGCCTCGATGACCCGTCTCGCAAGGAGAACAAAAATAACGCCCGGGTCCCCTTTTTGTGACCTCTGGTAAGAACCCCCATGGCTTCTTCTGCCTGTCAATAAACAAATCGCAAAACCCCGTCTTCGTGGGTCCGGTCAACCGAACCAAACGCAGCAACATGCCTCGATCCTAAGTCTCGTCTCTCTTTTTCTCCTTTCTCGATGCTGACTCCTTGTTTGATTATGCCCATGTATGTTTCGTGTGTGTGTGTGCAAAGATGACCGAGGTTTGTGTACAAATACATGGCGAGGGAGGTTGAGTGATGAGTCGATGGCCTTTCCTCTGCCGTTTTCTTCGTCTAGTCGCCGTTGCATGCGTAGCCTCAAACCAGAAGCTTCGGAGATGATAGCGCTGCCGCATTGCACTCATATGAATTCCATGTCGTCAAAATCCGCATCCGCGTCGTCATCGGCCTCAACTGGATTTTTCCTGGGGCGTCCACGTGGTCGGGGTCTCGATGTAGAACGTTGGCGCTTCTTCGGTCGTCCGACAGCACCACCACCGGCCTTTCTCTTGCGCCCTCTGCCGTCAGCAGCGGGCTCGCCGTCTTCTCCTTCGCTTCCACTGCCTTCGCCCTCACCGTCGAGCTCGTCTTCGTCTACGACCTTGAACTCCTTATCGACGTTCATCAACTCGACAAACGCTTTGCACTTTTCCAGGTGCGTTTCCTGAGAAGCAAGTCCGTTCATATGCGTATTGACCTCCTCCCAGAACTTATCGCCGGTGACGCCTTGGACCTTGGTAGGCGCCTTGCTCAGGTCCTTGGCGGCAGGTTTCGTCTTCATCTCACGGCGCAGCCCATAGAGGCGCCGCAAGTATGTTCTCGCCTCCCAAAGGCAGAGCATGATGATGGAACCGGATGTGAGCTGTCGCAGTCTCTTCGGGGGTATCGTCGGCTGGGGTTGCGCGGGCTGTCCGTCGACCGGCTGGTCCACATCCATGCGTACATTGAAAATCTCCGACTCAATAACGTGTGCCATGCTGGATCCTGTCGACGAAAAGATCTTTTCCATGGCATTGACCGTGACTAGAACCTCACCAACCGTGACGTAGTCGAAGAACGCAAGGTTCTCGATAAGGAATCGCGAGAACTCGACATGCGGTGGCATCGGTTGGGAGACGTCGAGCTTCGAAGCGTCGAAATCCACCTGTCCCACAAGCTTCTCCAGAAACTTCTGCCGGTTCTTCGACTTGCTCACCTTGAGCACTTCCATCAGGAGATGAAGCTTGGACTGGAAGGGGTTCTCCGTCGCGCCACGGGTGTCGCCAACAATATCACGCTGATACTCAAATGCGGCCTGGATTGCCCTGACGTATTCTCGTTCAATGACTGTTTCATGCTTTTCGTGGAGAGCTCGATGCTCCATGAACGCCACTTCGGATATTTTCGTTATTGAAGACGTCTCGAGTGTGATGAGGGTAACGCCCGTTTCCTTGGGATGAACCAGACCCTGGCGGTTGATGCTGCCGAGAACCTCGACGGCGAGGAAAGCGTGCTCATCTTGGGATGCCAGAGCGATTCGGGTAATCTCTTTGAGGAAGCGCTGGGTTGTTGCACTCGCCACGTCGTCGTAGTTCGTTCCGCCCATGACCGTTAGCTCACGCTTCTTGTCACCCTCGGGCCCGGCAGCTGCCGCCGCATTGGCACTAGCGGCCTCTGACCGCCTCTCCTCGGTGACCAGGAACTCCTTGAATGACCGAAGAATCGTGCTCTCGAGGGCGGGAAGTCTGGCCTCGAAGACTTGTTGGAACTTGGTGTACACGTTAGGCGAGACGTAGTTACGTGGGTTTGCCTGACAAATTAGACCGATCGCATCCAGGGCGTGCTTCCTCGCTTCCATGGGCTGTGACGAATCGGCCCACGGTGAAAGGTTGTCCACCATGAGCTTCGCAACAGATGTGCCTGAGTACTTGGGGAAGATCTTTTTGAAGATGGCGATTTCCGAGTCAAGGTCGCAGTGCTTGCCAACCATTCCCACAATAATGGAGTATCTGGCGAACTTCATGAGTTTGGTAGCATCCATGGGCGTGTTTCGCATGCTGGCAACTCCGCGGAGACTGGAAGCACCCAAGTGAGCCAGCTTGTCGCGGTTGTCAAGCAGCTCTGCAATGATCCACAAGCAAGCAACGACGTCGTCCAACAGGTTCTTGGGCAGCCTTCCGACTGAGGCTTGAAGCTGCTCGCGCAGATCTCGCAGAAAATCGGCGTACTTGATTGAGAGTTGCGGCAAGACTTGGCGATAAATGACCGCGACAGCCTTGAACACGGTGAGGTTATCCGTGCCACTGAAACTGGCGAGATGGGGCTTGAGAAGACGGATCTCTTCAAAGGTGAAGAGTTTCGCATCTGCCTTGGCGAAGATCTGAAGGACCTGCAGTGCGTCTCGTCCTGGCGGGATCGTGGGATCGTCTGAATCGAGATTGTCAATGAACTCGAACATCTTCTCGACTAGCTTCATGCTGACGCCGAACGGTCCGTTATTGGCCTTGTTCTGCACCCCCAAGATAGACTGAAGGACTTTGTCAAGCACAACGCCAACGTTTCCTGACTTGACCGTCTGGATCATAAGGGCGACGTGATCGGTAAGGGACGTCTTGTACGCTGCTGTGTCGTCGACCTGGTAGAAAGGAGCAAACCAGACTTCTTCTATCATCTGGCGAGCAAGCTCTCGTACTCCCTCGTCTGGATCTTGCACGCGGTGAAGGAGACCATTGGCAATGGCGCTTCGGATCTCCTTGCTGTGATTGCGGAGGTAGATGTCTCGGGCCAACTTCATAGCCCGCTTTCGCACACCAATGCCAGAATCGATGAATCGCTCGATGATCCGCTCAGCCATCTTGTCTTCCAATCGGGGGCGCAGGCCGATACACTTGCCCATAAGACCGATGGCAGAGTCGCGAACCTGAGGAGACGAGTCGCTGGAGCAGTTGATGATCAGGTGAACGACGACCGAGTCTCCGTCTAGAATGGCCGGGTCCGTTTCGAGAAGCTGATTGATGCTCTTCAGAGCCTTGCTTCGAACAGTAGCTTGATCACTCGCCATGGCCTTGAGAAGCACGTTGAGCATAGCCTGGAAGTGCTCGCAGAACGGAGATCGGAGCAAGATGATGGCGTACGACAGCTTCGCATGGTTGTTGCTGACCTCCTTGAAGGTGTACTCGTTAGAAAGCCACCGCCGGTCCTCGATCATCATGCGCAACCGGAATGCGAGGCGGCCGAATTCTTGGTCCAGGGAGTCGTACGTGTCTTGCATCCTGTCGTATCCAGAGCAAATCTTATGGGCCCAGTCCACGATCAGGAAAGAGATGGCACCCAGCAAGTGAGGATCATCGTTGCGGCGCTGCTGGAGATGCTCCAGTGTTGCTCGGTACGGCCCTGACCAGGAAACGTCGTGTTCAACACGCCCTTTCTGCTCCAAAGCAGCCATGGCCAACTCTGCGAGGAACCGGGACAACTCATCTCCGCCACCCATTGGGTTCTCCGTTCTGCGCACGTGAGATCGCAGCTTGGAGATAGCCGCACTCATGACACCGAGAAGTTCCAGAGCCATGTTTTTGGCTGGTGCTGCCGTTCTGTCACCCTCCCACAGCTTCATCATGAAGAACGTCAGCTGCCGCAGGATCAGTTCTGCCGAAGGCCAGTCGGGAGAATCGAGACATTCTGTGAAGTCCTCGACAAAGAGGTCCAGGAGGTTCCGGTAGGGCGTATCGCCTGACTTGGTCGACTTCAGAGCGCGGTTGACCATGAAGGTGACAACATAGTTGGCATGAACAGTTGCGCCTTCTGCCAGAGGGAGTGCCACGGCCTTGAGCTCTTCCAGTGCGAGTGTGTGTTGGGAGGATCCGGCTTCTTCTGACTTGATGGTAGCAGCGTGGGTTGATTTGCCGACAGGAGCCGCGAGCTCGTCTTCGTCCTCGTCACCGGCATTCATCATCGCCAGCCGGCTACGAGAGCCCTTTTCCTCGACTTTGCCGGAGCTAGCTTGTACAAGTCGCATGATGAGTGCAGAAACAGGTTGTATGCTTCCACCATTCGACAAGCGAAACTGCCGAGCGCTTTGCTTTCCGACGGGCAGCTTCTCCAGTGATGTGAGAATGTCGTCGAAAATACCGCGGCGCTGCTCCGGTTTCGCCAAGAAGATCTGACATAGCATATCCATTGCCACAAGACGGATGCCGTCGAACTTTTGCACGCCAACGACTGAGTCCTTCTCGAGATACGCGTTGTCGACGAACAGCAGACTGGAAGCCGCAAATTCCAGCATGCCGAGGGCTGTGTCAGAAAGCTCAATACTGGTGACAAGCTTCGCGAGTAGGGCGAAGAGTTTCTGGCAGTTTGTGAGAATAGAACCGATTGCCTTCTTGTGGGGTTGCAATAGCTTGAACACCGCGGATGTCGAGCCAGATCCACGTATCTCAACCACGGGGATCACGATGCCCTCAACAACGTTCTTGAAGACATCGGTAGATTTTTGGATGATTTCCTCCGAGTAGATCTGCTTCTCTTCCCTACCGCCGCACATGATGCGCAGACAGGTGCGGGCCGTTTTCAGTCCCATCTCGATCTCGGGCAACTGGTTGAGCCAGTGTGAAACTTCCGACTCGCCCCAGGAGTCGTCGACCTTGAAATCGAGGTTGAGCGTTTGTGTCAAGCCGGCATCGCCCAGTTTTTGGATTTGCTGGAGTTCCTCAATCGCCACTTGACCGTAACTGCCGAGGTCGATGACCTTTTGGATCGCAGTCTGCAGTTTTTGCTGGGTGGACGCCGTCAAGACGGCTTCATTTTCGCTGTTCAACGCCACGACCTGTTCATAACCTGGCTCGTTTCCGAACACGCTTCTAACGGCTCCGAGAACACTGTCAGTTAGTCTGTGTAAGTCGTGGAGTGCTGCTTGCGCCCGTTGCTGCTGGTTGAGATTTGTGTTGATCTCTTCCTGTCTGTTCTGATAGGCGCCATCTTGTCTGCGAGCTGACAATCCCGTGGGCTCGTCTGGCGAGTCCGGGGCTGCCATCTCCACATACTCGTCTTTATTAAAGCCGGGAGCGCGCTTCAGCTCAATCGTAAAGTGAGGGCCCTTCGGGGTGCTGGAGGCCCTCGGAGACGCGGATTGCTTGGGTGCTATTTGCGCGGCAGCATGCGCTGGAGGCGCAGTCTGGGCAGAGACAGCGGGGGAAGGTGCGCCCTGGACCGGGGCAGACGGGGCACGACTTGGCTGCGTGGACGTAGGTGTCGGCGTCGATTTAGACTCAGCAGGCGGCTGGGAAGAGGCAGAGCGCACAGGTTGTGGTTGAATTGGCGCGGGGACCTTTTTGGTGTAGGTAGGAATGACGGGAATGGGGACCTTGGTCTCCTTGCGAACGGGTGGTGGAGGTGGAGCTACTGGGTCGGGGACTTCGACGTAGGCGGAAGGATCGAAACTTTTGGATGGAATAGCCACCTCAAATCTGAAATTGGTCCTTTGATGCTGCGAATCGGCACCGCCTGATGCAGGTTTCGGTTGGGGTGCGACAGTCTTGGGTGTGGAAGGGGGTTGAGGCGGGTGCTGGACAGACGGCTGACCGTTCGGAGGGGCAGGGGGGACAGACGCTCCAGGCGGCGGCTTGATGAACGTCGGCGCTCTATCGAACATCATTTTTGCTACTGGAGAGAGACCGGCGCTGAGACTTTGGTGGCTGCCTGTAGGGGTCGCATTTGAGTTTACGTTCGGTTTAGGTACGGCCTTGAACTTGCTGTGCGAATCACGATAATCAGCCTGCGGGCAAGGGTATAGAGACGCCTGGGAACGAACTAGTAAGTGCGGTGATTCGGCTTCAGGTCGTGGAGGACGTGGTCCACGGCATATTTGAGGTGTTTCAACCCATGATTCTGATTCGGACCTGTCGCCTCTTTGTTAAGGCCATCGTATTCCTGGCTGTTAAACAGGTGGGAAACGCTGGCTGCAAGCGAGCCGGAGCCGAGAGTCGGGTCTGGGATCAGGTCTAACAAACAAGACGTGTCAGAAGAATCACGTATGCCCATTTAGAATACCATTGACATACCTGAGGTGAATGGGATGATTGAGGTCTGGGGCGAATACGGCAGAGCCTCCGGGAGCGTGAATGGCCGGGCCATCGGTCTTTGGTCCGCAGCTTGGGGCTGCATGTAACCACCGTTGGCCGGGCCATTCGGCATGACCCCCTGGCCGTTCACCATATTTTCTGCGTCCTAAGACCTAGGGTTGTCCTCCAAACATGTTCTCGTGAAGAGGTTGAGGGGGATCGAGTCTCGGGGAGGGGGGAAAGAAGGTCGGTCGGTTTGCGAATCGCGGGTTCCGGGGTGGTCGTGAGTAGTCGAGTCGTAGGTCGCGCATCCACGGGAGAAAAGGCCAGCCGCTTACGAAGTCAAGATTAGAAAACACTAGAAGAAATATTACGGCGAAAAGGGCAGTCGCATGGCCTGTTCATCGGAAAACCGCAGCCGCCATGGGACGAAAATCGAGTTGCGATTCGGCGGGCGATGGCGTCGTTCGTTGGCAGGATGGGAAAGTGGGAAGGTTGCGACAGCCTCGCGCGTAGCGACCCTGGTAAGTCAGGTGGTCCGTGCATAAGCTTTGCCCAGCCAGTGGCCAGTTGTTCCGTTGCTGCCCTTTTTTCCCCCAGCTGTCCGCGGCTGCTGCCTTGCCTTGTCTCCCGGGCGGTCCTTCCATTTTGTGTCGGTTAATCCGGCACCAGGGGGGTAGGTACCATTTTGGGGACATCCGATAAGATTGGCGATAAGAAAAGAGACAACACAGATAACGATAACGGGCTGTCGAAAAACTTCCCCAGCGACAGTTGGAAATATTTTGTCGGTCTTTGACGTAGCGAATCTCCGATTTCGAATACCCAGCAAACCACACTGCACCACAACGAAATTTACGCGCCACAAGAACCGCGACCATGTCTGCCATTGGAACCCTCGTCTTCTGCAACGGATGCGGCAACCTGCTGCCCGCGTCCATGGGCACGGAGAAGAACGTCCTAGTCTGCGACTGCTGCGGCGCTGAGAACAAGGGTACGGCGACCTGTCGGCGCAATTGCGAGACGACGACCACGACGACATGATGCTGACGGCTGAACTTTCAGATACCGGCGCCAAAACGATCATCACCCAGACGAAGCCCTCCGATTTCCCTTCCCAGCTGAGACAGAAGCTGCAGTCGAACGTCAAGGCCGTCGACGGGAACCTGAACACCGAGGCGACGATCAAGGAGACGTGCCCCAAGTGCGGCAGGGAGGAGGTCCGCTTCACCGCCGTGCAGCTTCGCAGTGCAGACGAAGGCAGCACGATTTTCTTCACGTGCGAGTGTGGTTACAAGTACGGCTCCCCCTTTTCCTCCCGGAGAACAACCCCCCGAACTGGGTGAGAGACGAAATGCTGACGATTTCTAGGTGGTCTCAAAACAACTGAAATACACTAAACTTTTTGACCGTCGCTTTTAAGTGCCTTTTACCGACTAAAAATCGTCTAATTCCTGCCCGGCCCAAAACCCTCTTCCAAGACAAAATACCAATACGCAAATACCATCATCATCAGCCTATGTACCTCTCTGCGTGCAACGCTTCCCAATCCCCGGTTGCTTTTAAGCAGCAGCCTTGGCCGCGTCGGGGATCAGCGCGTACTCGGTCTGACCGCTGGACTCGAACTCGGCCATGTCCAGCGCGACGATGACGCTCTCGCGGACGACCTTCTCCTTGTCGTGCAGGAACTTGAGCAGAGTGGCCTCGACGCCGTCCTCGTCGCCGAGGCTGCCGAGGGCCTCGGCGGCCTCGTGGCGCACCATGCTCGCCTCCTCGGTGTTGCTGAGCGCCTCGGTCAGCGCGGGGATGGAGGCCGGGTGCGACAGCTGGCCGAAGACGAAGGCAATCTCGTGGCGGAACAGGGCGGACGAGTCGGCGAAGCCCTTGGCCAGGGCGAGCACGGCGGGGACGGCAGTCGGCAGGTCGGGGGGCGACGCGAGGTCGCGCAGGGCGAACATGGCGCGGTAGCGGACGAAGAGGGGCAGGCTGGTGTCCATGAGCGTCTTCTCGAGCTCGGGGACGGTGCGCTGCGACTCCTCCATGGGCGGCGCGGGGTCGACGGACGTGAAGTCGCTGCGGATAGGCGTTAGCATGAACGAATTGAAGATACCCTTTCCTAACGAGCGATCCAGTGACGGTGTATGTATGTTTGTGTGTACCTCTTGCGAAGCTTCTCCTGCTTCCTCTGCTCAGAGTTTTCCCACTCAATACGGTCGATGGCGATCTCGCACGTCTCAACAATAGACACGTCCTCTCCCTCGCGGTCCCTGTACTCGCGTAGGATCTCGAGCTGGGCGGCGTCGCCCAGGGCGCCGAGGGCCTCGGCGGCCTCGTGGCGGCACATGGGGTCCTCCTTCAGGTCGCGCAGGACGGCGCGCAGCGGCTCGACGGCGTACAGGTTGCCGGTCTGGCCGAGGCAGTAGGCCAGCTCGTGCTTGAGCAGGGCCGAGGGGGAGGCGAAGCCGGCGGCGATGGCGTCGATGGCGGCCTCGGCGTCGGCGCCCTCGGAGTGGCAGGCGACGTGCTTGAGGGAGAAGAGGGCGCGGAAGCGCAGCGGGAGGGGGCGGTCCTCGGAGGTGAGGGTCCGGCGCAGCTCGGCGATGGTCTGGGACTGGGACGTCTCGGCGGCGATGGCCTCGAGGGTCTCGCGGGACTCGGGGAGGGACATTTTTGCTTTCGTTTGCGTGGGTGGAGGAGGAGGGGTATCTGTGAAAAACTAAAATCAAGAAAAGAAACTCTGGGTTAGAGTCTGAACGAACGAACGAAGATCTTGGAGGGGTAAGACGAAAGAAGAGACGAACCGAACAGAGAGGGAGGCGTGGGCCGATTTCTAGAGGGGTAAATGGTGTTGCAGAAAAACGTACGTACGAGTAAAGTGGTTACCTCCGAGGTGTGTGGTGCGGGTGCGAGTGCGGCGCGAGCGGGCTGTCAGTCCCGTCACTGGCTCCTCCCGTTCGGTTCGGATCTGATAAAGAAACCCGTAACAAAATTTGCGAGGGGCAACAGCGGGGTGGTCTGGCTGCGCCGATAAGATCTCCATTGCCCCTCACTGCTGCCCTCTGCAGTGTGCTGCGCGATGCGCGCACTTCCCTGCTGGATGGAGCCCTTTGACGGTGGGAACACCGATGCCAGGCGAGGGTTCAGGCGCGAACCATGCGCCCACACGCGCGAATCTAGGATAGGCAACCTCCTCGCCGAAATTTGCACCAAAAACAAGTCTTAACACGGTCTATTAGTCTAGTTGGTTAGGACGTCGGATTCTGATTCACACCCAGTTTTCCGTAAGCCCAGGTTCGAATCCTGGATGGACCTTTCCTTTTGCCTGTCACGGCAATTTTATTCCTCTTTTACCCCTCCTCACTTTTTGACATCTTTTGGCAGTTAAGAAACACCCAGTGACAAACAGATGACAGTAAACTCTGTCATATCTAGCTGCACACATGTTCAGTGTGTGTGACTCTGTTAAGTGGGGTTGCCGTCCTTCTCGCATGTGCTCCGCGGAAAGCATGAGCCAACCCTCCAATTACACAGCAATCGTTGGACGCTTATTATTTCGCCACCACTCAGAGCGGCCTCTTTTAGACTTAGCAAACCTTCAGTCACTCACTCGCAACCTTCAACTCTGACGTCGACAACACAACTCTGATTGATTTCCCCAAGTAAACGCAAACTTGCACATGAGATTTATTTGACAATAGTAAGAAGGGCACTCTTCTTACAAAGCGCATCCTAACACCTCGGCAGAACTGTCCCTGAATCCCGGCTTATCAATCAACCTTCAACTTCACCTCAAGAGGCCGGTTCCGGACCCTCAAAAGGCGTAGAAGCCTGGCCCGCCCCTTCATCTTTTTTCTCACACACATCCTCTCGCACATAACAAACCGCCCAAGATGGCCCCCTCCCTAGAAGCAGACCCGGACGTCCAGGACGTCCTCTCCAACCCCCTCAAGTCCGCGCCCACCCTCGTCGCCCCGGAGCCAGAGCACTGCCCCGGCCCGGACTCCGCCGCCGCCGGCACCGCCGACTCCTGCGCCGGCTGCCCGAACAAGGACATCTGCGCCTCCGCCGCCGTGCAGGGCCCGGACCCGGACATCCCCATCATCGCGTCGCGGCTCTCGGGCGTGAAGCACAAGGTCCTCGTGCTGTCCGGGAAGGGCGGCGTCGGCAAGTCCACCTTCACGACGCTCCTCGCGCACGCCTTCGCCACGAACCCGGACAGCGCCGTCGGCGTCATGGACACGGACGTCTGCGGCCCTTCCGTGCCCAAGATGCTCGGCGTCGAGTCGGAGACGGTGCACGTCTCGGGAGCCGGGTGGAGCCCCGTCTGGGTGATGGAGAATTTGGCGGTCATGTCGATCCAGTTCATGCTACCCGACCGCGACGCCGCCGTCATCTGGCGCGGCGCGCGCAAGAACGGCCTCATCAAGCAGTTCCTCAAGGACGTCGAGTGGGGACCCCTCGACTTCCTCCTCGTCGACACGCCCCCCGGCACCAGCGACGAGCACCTCAGCGTGAACACGTTCCTCCGCGGCAGCGGCATCGACGGCGCCGTCGTGGTGACCACGCCCCAAGAGGTGTCGCTGCTCGACGTGCGCAAGGAGATTGACTTCTGCCGCAAGGCGGGCATCCGCTTGCTGGGGCTGGCGGAGAACATGGCCGGCTTCGTGTGCCCCAAGTGCACGGGCGAGAGCCAGATCTTCCGCCCCACGACGGGAGGGGGCCGCGCGCTGGCGGCGGAGATGGGCGTGCCGTTCCTGGGGAGCGTGCCGCTGGACCCGCGCATCGGGATGGCGTGCGACTACGGCGAGAGCTTCTTCGACAGCTTCCCCGACAGCCCCGCGTGCCTGGCGTTCCGGGACGTGGTGAGGAATCTGAGCGAGCAGATGGGGCTGGACGCGAAGGACGTGTTGCCGGAGGAGGAGTAAGAAAGAATGGTCTTTGTTACTTGGTTCTCTTGATTTCGTTACGATGTTCACGTCAGGTTCATACTAAAAAAAGATATCCCCCTTTTTCTATGCAATATGTCTTTTCTTAGGATTATGTACGTTTCATGCTGGTTCGAAAAAGCACACCCGGGGCATCTGGAGCACCCTTGGAGGCCTGCCTCCCCTCGCTCAAAAACACGGCGCCTCCCTCACGCGGCGCCCAGCTTCGCCGGTATCTCCTCCAGGTCCTCGACGTCCTGGATGTCGATGACGCGGCCGACCTCGCTCGTATTCCGCATCAGCTCCTTGGCGCCGGCATAGAGCATGCGGATCTCGTTGTTGCAGGTGATGGGGAGGTAGTAGATGAGGACGTAGGGCACCGAGAGGCGGCCGGAGGGCTGTTGTTGCGCATCGTCGGTCAGTTATTGCACAACTGCGGCTTGGCTAGCTACAGGAGAGAGAGGTGCCAGAACGTACCAGCGTCAGTGGGTAGCTCAGCAGCACGAACCGCGGGCTGTGGTCGGGCAGGTCGTCGCCAATCTCCTCGAGGGACTTGTACACGACCTTGTCGTCGTCCTGCTTGATCTCGTGCGTGTTCTTATCGATGTAGTCTGCAAGGACTCCAGGTCAGACGGTCTTTCGCGCTTTGGGCAGCGGGTCTTCCGCAGCGTGTCGATACGATTCGGACGAAAAAGACGGCAGAGGAGACGCACATACATATGACGGCTTGGGCATCGTTGGACCGCGACGTCCCCAGGCGGAACTTGCGCAGGTGGTCTTTGGTCTCCTGCGAGAAGGTGTAGAGCCGCGATTCGGACGCCTGGCGGTCGAGGGGAACAGTCAGCGCAGGATCGGACGAGACAGGCTCGCAAAGAGCGGGAGCTTGAGCTTGCGCACCATGGTTTCTGAAGGTGAGCGGGGTAGGTCGAGGTCGAGGTCAACGCGGGCTGTTCGGTAGTGCTCGAGAGATGCGACGAGGCGGAGGGCAAGCAAGGCTGAAGCTCTTAACGATAGTGACTGCGAAATAAAACGGACGTCGAAACGGACAAACGTGGCGACCGCGACTGTTGACAAATGATGCTCAGGGTCTTGCTAGGTACAAGGTAGCTATGGCAAGGCGAGGCAAGGCAAGGCGAGGCAGGTAGGTATCCGTCTCGAGCCGCAACACCACTGACACCACCTGGGCGCAGTTGACCCCTCAGTGACAGCCCCGCTCCTCGGTGCTGGCACTGGAAGCTCCCTGGGTAGATACCTAAAGACACTGTAGTGTGGTCCAGCTCACCTCAGCGCATCCGCACCACCACCCGCACCGCACCGTTCCGAGGGAGGGCCCCACCAGTGACCTCACGGCCACCCACGTCAGTGACGCCGACATTCAGTCTCCCGTCCCGCAGCTCCGAATAACGGCGCCAGACCAATTCGCTGCCCTTTTTCCCTCCTCCTCTTCCCACGCGTATCCGCTCCCGTCCGGCGTCTTGATTCGTGCAATTGAACCACTCCCTTCTCACGCAATACCGACCTGCACGCAGATAGCCGCTGCACGTTTTCCCGCTCACCTGCAGTTCTAGTCGTGACGTCTCCTCCTCCCAACAACACGACGAACCCCGAGGCTACATGTTCTCCCGCATCTCCCAGCTGTCTCGGCATCTTCCCACGGCCCAAACCATCGCAAAAACCGCAAGGCCCATCGTTCCCGTCTCCGGTCTCGCCCGCAGAATCATGGTCTCGGCCGACGAGCGAAACACCCGCACCATCCACACGGCGGCGTGTCTGATTATCGGAGATGAGGTACTCGGTGGAAAGGTGAGTTGAGCAGAGCGACCCGCTAGTTCATTCGAGACTCAACGACTAACACCTCGACGCGCCCATAGACGGTTGATGTGAGTTGGCATACCTAAGTCAGCAGGGCAAGCTTCAACCGTGTTAACCAATTGGTCAGACCAACTCGGCCTACATGGCCAAGTGGTGCTTCAACCTGGGCCTTGTGAGTTGACACCCGCAACCAGGCGACCACCGTCTTCCGCTGACAACAGCACAGAACTTGAAGAGAGTCGAGGTCATCGAGGACGACGAGAGCGAGATCGTCGAGGCTGTACGACGCATGAGTGACCGCTACGACTTCGTAGTCACCAGGTGCGCCTCGCCATCCCATCATCTCAGAGCATGACACTGACCAGGCCTCCAGCGGTGGCATTGGCCCAACGTAAGCTTGAATCAACCGCTTCACCCACACATCTTGGCTCACCAGCAACAGGCACGACGACATCACCTACCAGTCGATAGCCAAGGCCTTTGACTTGCCTCTGGTTCTCAACCAGGACGCCTTCGAGCGCATGAAGAAGCTCTCCAAGCCGCACCCGAACCAGCCCAACTTTGACTGGAACGTCGACTCTCCCGCCTTGCAGGCGAAGCTGCGCATGGTTATCCTCCCCACCGACGAGAAACGCGATCCCGCCAAGCAGTTCCTCTTCCCCCACGAAGACCTCTGGGTTCCCGTGAACGTTGTCAACGGCAACATCCACATCCTGCCCGGTGTCCCTCGACTTTGTGAGTGGCCGCCGACGTGCGTTGTTCCGCGGTAGCCCAGGCTAACACCGTTGACAGTCGAGAAACTCCTGGATGGTCTGAAGCCCGTCATTGTGCCCCGGCTCACCGATCCGGATGGAAAGGGTCTCTGCCGTGTGCTCGTCTCCACTCCGCTCCCGGAGAGCGCCGTCGCCGGCTTCCTGACGCAGTTCGCCGCAAAGGTGGAACCGAAGGGCGTCAAGGTGGGCAGCTATCCCCGGTGGGAGCAGAACGGCACTGTGACGCTTGTCGGAAGGTGAGTTTATCGTTGTCCAAATCGCGTGGAGAAGGCTACTCCCAACCATGTCCGCGTCTGCTGCTGGCAGATGGACAAACGCTTACTTCGTTGCAGGGACCAAGCGTATATCGAGAGCATCGTCGACGAGGTTGTGGCAGGTGTTCAGGGCAAGCGCGTGTATGTCGAAGGAGAAGACGACTCAAGTGCCAAGACGGGAAAGAATCTCGAATAATCCCAGAAACTCAAATCAGTTCAAGTCAGATAGCAGGCCCCCACGATCCGAAGAGCGTGCTGTCGGTGCGGCAATTTCATGACCTTGTCAACGCATCTCCCGATTGCAACCTTGTCATCTCGAGTTCCAAGTGACAAGCCCGTCTCAACGATGGATGCGGCTGCAGTCCGCCAAGAAAACAGATTCGATAGCTTCGTTACCATGCCAGGGCCGGTGTTGGGTCGAGTTGCCGCGGCGGCTTCCTGCTCGGTGTGGCGGGCTCGGAATGGCACGCTGCATCTTGCACGCACGTTGCCGTGCGACTCCCGCCTGCGTCCGGGTCAACCATGAAGGGAAATCGCCGGCGCGAGTTGCGCAAAGACCGCACGTGGGGACGGGGTACGGGGGGGGGCGGCGGCGGCCCTGACCGGACGTGGAAGCCAATTTCGGTCCCACGTGGAGAGGGAGGTGGGAATCAATCGTAGATCTCTCGACGGCGCGGGAAGAGGGCAACTCTCGCACAGACTGACTCGGCGTCGCAGGCGATTGATCCCGTAATTCCAGTCCGCGACGTCAAAATGTCCACGGCACCCGCGGCTCTTGTCGAACTCGAACTGACAATGACGACCACCACGGAGCCCACGTTGAATGTGATGACGATCATTCGGCAGGTGGCCGCGAGATACCCCGGCCGAACGCGTCGACGCCGATGCCACCGCACGCAAGCTGCAAATTGCGTTGCTGCATCGCCAGGGGTGGTCGAACCAAATACTTCTTCTCGGCATGCTTCTAGAAGAGGTTCGCAGCTTGCTGCAGTCGCGTTGGCCTCCTCTTTTTGTCCTCTGTAAGATAACCAGACTATTGAGCGAGATACGCCCGCCTGTTACCTACCGATTGGAGACTGGCTCCGTTTCGTGGGAGATGAATGTGGGTAGGACTTCGGTGCTATCGTGGGCGATGCTTGTCAGTGTTTGGCGGACACCTCCGTCGCGTGACAACAGGATGGGTCCGCGTCTTGCGGATCCTTATCGACAATCATCCGTGTCTCTCTTTTCGCCATTATCCCGCAGGAAACATCTTGAGACCTGCGGAAACCGCTTCAGCCACGCTATGCCTGTTGCATCGAGTCAACCGGGTGGTTGAGACGCGATGGAAGGTCAGCTCATGCTCCACAAAAGAGTGTCTGCAGATACAACCCAGTCGTTGTATCGTCACCTCCACGACATGGATTGGTTGTCCGTTTCGACTCTCTCGAGGAGGCTATCGGGGATTCTGGCCCAAGTGACATCGCACTGTGCGTTCTAGTCTCCGCCTGCTTCGAAAGGTCGGGGTATCAAGCACCAAAGTTGAGGCACGGTTCAGTCTCGGGCTGATGCTTGTTCACGGTCTTGACGTGGGCGAAGGGACGTGTCGTCGTCTTCTGTTCATCGGCACAACGCAGCAAACAGTACGGATATCCGTACTCTTGACCATCCGTCTCAGTTTTGACCTTCCGGGGGTCTGTCCTCCGAGCCAAGCCTTCTAGAAGCCAACGCAATCCGTCGTCCGGATTGGTGACAGCTCCAAAATCCGGGGCACCGACGGCGTAGCTAGGTTCCAAGATTGCGAATGGGTTGGAGGGAAGGACGTGAAACAAGTTGGATGTGGATCTCCATTTGTAAAAGAGCTACCGTTTCATTAGACAGCCCTGGATTGAGCGCGCCTGGCGAATGACACGGCGAACGGCCCCCCGTTGAGCCGACTTGCATCCTACTTGGAGTGTCGTGCAGTTGGCTGCCGAGAAACGATGGCCTGAGAAAGCCCTTGTCACCTCCACCCAGAAGCAGAGAAACCCGCGCGAGAAGAGACCTGAGCGCAGCATCACGAGAGATCGACAAGAACGCAGACTGATTGATGGGTTCGGGGCGGGGAGCATTGATCGACGCTGTCTTCGCGGTCATGACAGCTTGGAACGGACAAGAAGCCGTGAGTAGACGTACGCTTTGGCCTCAGACAGGTTAGCTCTACACGAATCAAGGAGGCTCTCAGGAAAGATAGCCTATGACTAGTCTTTCTGGGCCGGGGCCGACAAGACGGCGTGCGCCGAACTGGGCGTCTTTCGGGCGGCGCATGGACGACGACGTGCGATCTGACGGCTCACGAGGCGTGGCGCTGGCGCTGGCGGATCTCTGGTCAATGTTGTAGCGTAGCCAAGGCGTTTCTGGTCTGGCAGTAGGAAGAATGCGCCGAGTTCGGATGTCACGGCGGAGGTGACCAAGCTTCCCGATGGCCTAGCCATTGCCCATGGACTTTGGACAACAACAGGGTTCCAGTTTGGAGTTTTGGGTTCTGTTGCGGCGAAAGCTTAGACAGGTTAGTAGAGCTGCCAATCCATGCTCATGTCGATACATCAGATCTGGCGAAAGGAGAGGCACGCTCGACCTCTCCGTCATAATGACAGAAAGCTCCGTCGCGCCGTTGAAACGAGACAAATTGACAGCCAGCTTGGCTCGCTGAATAGGTTCAAGCGTCAACGAACCCCGTCTCGGGAACGGGCACCCGCTCCGGAGACCACACGCGAAGTGGTGATCACGGCCCCGCCAGTACCGTGTTGGAGAGGGGCGGCTGCGTACAGTAGTATCCTGGCTCAGGCCAAATGCTGCTCTCTGATCAACCTTGGCTTCATCGCATGCGCTGCAACTGCTGGCGCATACCCTCTAGAGCTTCGAAGAAGGCCTAGGTACAGACGAGACGGGCAAGAGGTGAACGGTATCGCCGGCCATTCGCTTTCCCTCGTGACGCGTCTTGTTGCTGCCATCTCGAGCTGCGGGAGCTCCTATCATCTCGGCTGGCTTGTGCCGGCCGCATGCGGTCGTGTATGATGCTGTTTACCGTTGTAGGCGGTGGCTGAGCGAAGCCAAGCTTGCAAGTGTCGTGTGAACGGCCGCTTTCAGACCAAGAGCATGTGGCTCGAGCCAGTAGGTACCTGCATCAGTCTGGATTGCGACTGGAGAGTTGGTGGTGATGTGGCATGGTGTTATCAAGCTGTAGGAGTTCCGCATTGTAATCCGCATCATCATCTGCATCAGCGAATACTTCAGACGACGCCGTACGCCCATGAGAGAAGATCTGGGGAGGCATTCAGCGTTCCAACGCATCCCTTGCATCTTTGCAGCGGTGACACATGGCGGGAAATGTCTTTGTCGGGATGCCGGGTGCGGCGGCAGAGGGCTTCGACGCAGAATACGGCGAGGCAGAGAGGTCGCTTTGCGTGTTGCTGCCAGATTGACCATTCGAGAGCGTATCAGCTGCTGGAATGAGCATGGCCTGGGGCGAAGTTAAGCAAACACGACCGCCATGCGCTGATACAAACTCAGCCCCGGTCACTACAATCACCGTACCTCGGGGCGTATGGTAACTTGCAAGCAAGCAGCAGCTATCCGTAGTAGAGGATGTCGGTCTGAAGCTGCCAACAACCCGATGGTGACGATGGAGAACCTTGTATGCGCTGGTTCAGCCGCACAACAGGACTGCCCACGTGGACGTGGGGAATCCGAAGCGGCTCAAGACTCAAGTCGACGGAAGAGAGGTTCAAACAGATGGATCCGTGGTCGAGCGAGTGGCGATTTGAAGCAGTGAATGCAGTGGCAAAGCAGGTACCGGGGACGATGAGCAGGGAGCTCTCGAAGCTTGTTGGCCAAGCCCTCCCTCTTTTCGCTGCACGGCGGAGTGTACAGCAGGGTCGGAAAGGGGCGCCGATGGCGAGATGAAATTCTGTCGATTACCCTGGTGAAGGGGCGAAGAGGCGAATGCGAATTAGGACGATGATGGGGCGAGCCTGGAAAGGTTGAGCAGGGCCATTTGCCGTTGAAGGCTTCGAGAAAATGCGACAGTTGGAAATCCAATGGAGATACGGATATTACGAGGCACTGTACCTACGTCAAAGCACTGTATTTTCCGCCTTGGAAGCCCGGACATTGGCGTTTGTCGGAGCTCCCTCCAGTGCTCTCCAGTGCCCCTCCACACAGTGCAGGCCATTCTAGCGGGAAGAAGCTCTCTCGGTGAAGTGAAGTACCTCGACACTTTTCAGGTATCCGCACCGTTCGCCCCTTTAGCTACATATGACCTTGTCCGGGTCACAGCAACAGCTTGACCCCACCACGGCCCATCGCCAATCGACAGGGCAGGCACGGTGCAAGGGAAGGGAAGGGGGGTTTATGGAGCCAGGAGCCCTGTACGGGTGATTTGCATGCCCCATTTTGCAAATGAAAGATGAAAAAAAAAAAAAAAAAAGAGACAGGAAGGATCCCCAAAACGGCTCCGCGTGGGTGCAGGGTCGGGTCACTGCGCGTTGTCGAACAACGGCGCGTGGCCCTCGACGACGGGGGCTTTCTGCCTGTCTGAGGATTCGATACGCGCCGCGCTGTGGTCTTACGCATCACGGACAATCGACCGAGGCAGTGCCGTCACCTTGTCTTGTCGCTCGCGCTCTCTCATTGCTTCTTGCTTCTTATTAGTGTCGCGTCGTGTTGTGTTGTGTCGTGCTCTGTCGGTCGAGTCTTGTCGGTGCCACGGTTGAACAGGGCAAAAAGTAATAAGCAAAAGTAGTATCCGTCCACAGTATCCGTATCTTCCTGGTGCAAGGTTGGGAACCAGCAGGGTGCGGTCGAGCCGAATGTCGTCCAGTATCCGCCCAGGGAAAGAAAAGGCGGGAATGAGGGTCGACCTCTGACCTCTACGTTGGCGGTTGCTGGTCGGGCGAGATGATCCGCGCGCACGGAAACCGAGGCAGCTCACCTCGCCTCGCCTCCCGTGTTATTAAAGCAATCAGTGCGGTGGGGCTGGCTGTAGGACGACAGATGCGATACGTCTGTTTCTGTCTCTCATGCCGTATCTGGGTTCCTGTTCGGGATAGAGTCCGAGGAGAAGTGTAGGTCGCACCATGATGGCGCCAGCTGAGAGGATATCACTGCCGTTGTGATGATGATGATGATGGATGAAGGAAGAGCGATCGATGGTGTTGATGTCGACGTCAATATCCTATTCTGCAGGTATCGAGGTACTGAAATCATTTAAGTACATAAATGACTTCTCCCACGATGTTCTGCTTGATATGTGCATATAAGCGCCTCTTAAGCTGCAGGACCCCACCCACGATGGACTTCCATTCCTGCCAGCAGCTACGGATACGGCCATGGCGCCCCTGCCCCTCTGGAATTGCCGCTGGCGTCGCTGCACCTGGGCGGCCCCTCTATAGGTACAATGTGAATGTACCCTACGCCCTCCACTGCTTGCTGCCTTGGGCATTTCCGTGGGACGAAGCTACAATATGGATCTCTTGGGCCCTGATGAGTGAGTCTCCCATCTTGCACTCACATCTCAGTCGCACATTGCTGCGCGAACCACACGCAACGTTCGGATACCCAAACCCCCTTGCCCCCCTTCCACCCGCAGGTTTTCCCTCACCTCATTGATCGTGGACGTGGGCACCCCAGTCTCTTTCCCTCCCCCTGGACCTTGGACCCCCTCGCTCTTTCGCTTCTGGAGCCTGCAGGCGTCTGCACCGGGCCTCTTTTTATGGTTCCAGCCTTCCCCCTGCTGCAGCCGACGCTACTGCACGAGGAGGCTGCCGACAAACTCAACCCAGTGTCGTCCCCTTATTTTTATTTCTCTCTTTTTTCTCTGCCTCTATGAATGGAGGTGTTGTTTGTAGCAATTCCATCCCCGGTCAATCTCGAACTCCCGGCGTCTTTACTGGACGCTATCGTCCAATGTTTGATTTTCTCTAATCGTTTTAGGGGGGCGTAGCACTCGGTATTGACTGCCAATTCGAACCCAATTTCCATTTGCCAGGTACCGAGGCCTGGGAAGTGGCTGGTACCTACGGTGCGGTACTTGGAACTTGGGGCAGTGGAAGTACTTGGGTACCTTCCATGTTGCCGCGCCCAGGAGCAAGCACCACCTCTTTCAGTGAGTCGATTGGTGTGCTGCCGTGTTGGCGCCGCCCGTCGGAGCACCTAGCGCTGCCGCCAGCCAGATGTCTATCGATCTGGTATGTAGCTGGGCGGTTTGCATGTAAATCCTGTGTACTGTCCCTCGACATTAGTGTGTGTGTGGCAGTGTGCGCGTGTGCCTGTGGATGGGATGTGTGTGAGAGAGAGTGTGTGTGTGTGCCTGGGCCTTCTGCGACAGCAGCCGTCAAATCACGTCCCCAGCGCTAATGTCGAGTCCTCGCCGACCAACCGTCTTTGCCCAACCGTGTCTTGGACGATGGCAGCAACCAGTAGTTGGAAGTCAAAGTGCCTTGGTGCTGGGTTAGGTAGAGCGAACGAAAAAGCGCGGGGTGTAGCAGAAACCGCGGGCATTGGATCCCCCGTCTCGTCTCATGGAGGGCAAGATGAAGGATTACCTAGGGAACCTCGAAGCGCTGCAGCTTCCGTATTGCACAGCATCTCAGAGGGCGTCCCAAAGTATAGCGGTTGGCGATGAAAGAGTACCTAGGTATTTAAGGTAAGATAGGGCAGAGCGTCAGCAAGGCAAGGTACACCGTTTCTGGACAAGGTGAATGGGTAGTATTTGGAGGGGGGGAGGACACTAGGAGAGAGGGAGACGCATTGGACGGATGTTGAGGCCGGGAACACCATACTTGCTGCTGCTGTACCTGCCTGCGGGCCGATGGAAGTTGAGAACGTCTCTACGGATACGGATACATGCTAAACACGCACGGAAGCTGGGCAAAGGCAATGAGCTCGAGTGACACCGCTTGGAAGAGTGAATAGGAAACCTAGGGATGGAATAGAAGAAAAGAAAACGAAAAATTGCTCCAAAGCGCTGGTCACTGGCCCTGGTGCAATGGAGCAAGCTGCAAGCTGTTGCTGCAAGAGCAGGTACCTACTACCCCAGGGCGATACCTGGGTGCTGTCGGGTGGCTCTCTGAGCAGCAGCACTTAGTATCTACCTAGGTAGGCCGCGTCGGGTACGTCTAGTGTCGTTCGCGCTGGGTACCTGCCGTACTAGTGAGCATGCAAAGCAGGGTGCCTCTGGCTCTAGGGTATACAAGCAGTGGTGTATCCATACCTTGGGTAGGACTAGGTACCTACCTCCCTAGTGCAGGACTGCAGGTGCAGGTGCAATGTGGGAAAAAACCAAGGTACGTACACGTACCCATGGTGATATGGTGTGGGAAGCTCGGTGGAGCCGCCTTAGGTAAGGTGGTGTGCTCCCCCCCCCCTACAGGCTACGACTGGACCGACCCGGTTCCCCCATCTCCACATTTTGCCAAAAAGCCCCCCTAAGCAACGAAACACCACCCCATCCTCTCGTTCTCCTTCTCGAAAGACTGTCTGCTGTCAGTCCCGGATTCTTGCCTATCGACCTCGTCGTTTCACTTTTAAACTTCGCAATCCGGCCTGTGCCGTCCAAGAGATTCCCACCCGTCGCTTCGCTCGCTGCTGCGAATCCCTTCAATACCCATCGCACTCCCAGAGAGCCGCCACGCCGTCGATTTCCCTTGTCCGATCGCTCAATCCGTTCCAGCTCCCGCCCCAGCTCGCTGCCGTCCCCTTCGTGCTCGCGACTGCCTTCCGGATTCCACCTGCCTCGAGCCATCAACAAACACCGCGACCGAGACTCGTTGTCATCACCTCCATCCTCAAACACATCAACACATCACAATGGCTTCCAAGGTGAGTTGTCGTCGCCGTCGCGCGCTCCTTCCTCCTCTCGCTGCAGTCGCTCGCCGCCCTGTCGTGTTTTCGGCATCGCTATCGCCCTCGCTTTCGCCTTCGCCCCTGCCAAGATTCGTCCCTCGCTAACCCGTCGCCCAATCTCGCAGTTTTTGAGAGAGTACAAGCTGGTCGTCGTCGGCGGCGGTGGTGTCGGTAAATCCTGCTTGACCATTCAATTGATCCAGAGCCACTTCGTCGACGAATATGACCCGACAATCGAAGGTACGTCGCCGCCCCGAACGGACAACATTCCATCGGAACCCCCTCGCGACCGCGACAATTTCGCATGCTAACATGGTCACCTCCAATTGCAGACTCGTACCGCAAGCAGTGCGTCATCGACGAGGAGGTTGCTCTGCTCGACGTTCTCGACACCGCCGGTCAGGAGGAGTACTCTGCCATGCGGGAGCAGTACATGCGCACCGGAGAGGGTTTCCTGCTCGTCTACTCCATCACGTCGCGTCAGAGCTTCGAGGAGATCACCACATTCCAGCAGCAGATCCTGAGAGTAAAGGACAAGGACTACTTCCCCATGGTCGTCGTTGGCAACAAGTGCGATCTTGAGGGCGAGAGAGAAGTCACACGACAGGGTATGTTTTTTTTTCCTCGACTGCGCCGCTGCGCTGCATCATCCCAATCATTTTTCCCGACGTCTGTCGACTGACATTTTTTTCTTTCTACAGAGGGAGAGGCCCTAGCCAAGTCCTTCGGCTGCAAGTTCATCGAGACCTCGGCCAAGTCGCGCATCAACGTCGACAAGGCCTTCTACGACATTGTTCGCGAGATCCGACGATACAACCGCGAGATGCAGGGCTACTCGACCGGCAGCGGCGGCGCCTCTGGCATCAACGGCCCACCGAAGCCCATGGATGTCGAGAATGGCGAGCAAGAAGCAGGCTGCTGCTCCAAGTGCGTAATAATGTGAGCGGCTCATCTTTCCGACTTGGTGATGAGCGGGAGGGGTAGTGGCGAACCGAGCGGCAGCAGACACGGACGCGAAATACCCAGACCTTGACTGGTTGGTGGTGGCTGCTGGCTGCTGGCAGATGCTGAACGCACGGTTTCAACGTCTTGACTCTCGGGCGGTCCAAGCTGGGCCTGGCAAGAGTCAAGCTCAGAGACACACACACGACATGTTGACACGGGGATCAATGATCAAAAACTTGCTTGTGCTGCATCGGACGGGGAGTCGGGTTCTGACTTGCTGCACTTTTTTCCTTTTCTCTTTTCTTGTGGAACGCGTTCTTTCAGAGGCACCTCCATGGACACGGCTGTGTCGCCTTTGGGTTGTCTGGTGACGCAGGGAAGGCCTTTGACGAGGCCACAGGGCCACATTGTGGACTCCTAAAGGGAGAGGGCCATTGGGGGAAAACAGGGCGACGGACATGTTGGTTCGCTGGTCCCGAGATTGTGTTGGCCACAAGACCTCCCGAGGGGCAGCCTCGAGATTCTTTACGCACTGGGAGGACCGTTTGAGACCCAACACCGGCTTGTCTCTATCTCTTCTTATACCAGTACTCCCTTTTTTTTCTTTTCATATTGTAATTTTCTTCTTTCTTCCGAGACACCGCGAGGTTTTCGAGGTCAGAGTCAGTGGTCAGGTCATACAATTCCCTTTTCGTTAGCTGAACCAGAGGCATATGTCTGTTTTGAGTTGTTTCTGGTGATTGACATGAAGCCGGCATTGCTCTCTGCTGCTCTGCTCTGACCCGGGAGTTGGGACAGGTCTTGATCATGTGAGTAAGAGCTGCTGTGGGATTAGAATAGTACTGTCTTGTAATAGCAATGAGATGTCATGGTGTGAACAAGAGCGTGCCAGTGAGTGAGTGACCATTCCCAAGACTTGAGATGCCTCACACAGAGGTCTTTGGTGGACTGTCAAAGAGGATATAATCCACACCTGTCAAAGAGATCGCCAGATGTCAAGTTGAACCAGACAATGAGAGATGGCAGCAACAGAAATTTCAAGTTAGACATCTAAACGCGTATATCCAGCCTCAGCCTCAACAACTCACATGCCAATCATTCACCTACATTTTCTCTTCTTTTTTTTCCCCCCTTCCACTCCTTCCCCCCATGTGTTCCCCTCCCCCCCGGCCTCGCTCGCTAATGCAGCCAACCTGCCCTCTCCTGCATGGAATCTCAACGGTGGTGGTGTGGACTGGGTTGGGCTGTCCAAGAGAAACGCCAGCCAGCCATGCTTTCTTATTCTACTCCCTCCATCCGAAACACTGCAAGCCCGCCCGTCTCACCACTCACCGCCGTGGTGGTATCACCGACAATGTCTATCATTTTCTAACCAATGACCAAGGCATCTAAACTCCGCCAGGTATGAGCCTCCTCCCACCGTGTGTATAGTTGCTAACCGTCCGTACTCCATCCAGCCCCGAGCCCACCGGCACCGTGATCATCACCATAACCATCATGGCAAAACCGGAATCCCCTCAACCGCTCCAGTCCGGCCTCGCCAGCGTCGGCGGGTTCGCCGCCGAGCCGACGAGCCCCTCCCCGCCGGCCACCAGCTCCGGCACCGCGCCGTCCTCCGCCACGACGGCCTCGCAGTTGAGGCACAGGTACACCATCCCGCCCCCCGCCGTCAGCGCGCGCGCGCCCTCGCCCTTGCAGAACAGGCACGCCTCCGCCCCGAAGTTGGTCACCGCCCACTCCGCCACGAACATGGTGTGCACCATGAGCTGCAGCGCCAGCCGGTACCGGTGGTGCCTGCACAGCCTGCGCCCGAGCAGCTTGCCCGCGCACGAGCACCCCGTGACGGGCTGCGCCGGGTTGGACGTCGTGGCCGGGAAGCCGAAGCGTCTCGTCGCCGTGGGGTTGGTCTGCTGTCCCGGCTGGGCGAGGAGCTGCTGGACGTGGGCGTCTTGCTTCTCCCGGCCCGCGCAGTCAAGGCAGGCGTAGGACCGCATGCGGAGGAACTCGCCCCGCGTCAGCGGCTGCGCGCCCTCGAAGAGGCTGCGCTTGCCGCCGACCTCGCACGCGTCGCAGACGGCGTGGCCCTCGGGCCGGCCCATGTGCTCCAGGTTATCGCAGGGCGCCGGCGCCGGCTGGCCGCACTTGGTCCCGTCGACGAGCGGGACGGTCTTCCACTCCTCGCAGGGCCGCTGGCCCTGGGGACCGGGCAGCCAGGCGGAGCGGTCGAGGGGGTCGTCGGGGATGTCCCTCATGACGTTGAAGCGCGGGCGCTTCCACTTGCGCAGGAGGTTGCGCATGCGCGTCTCGTAGGGGATCTGGCTGTTGGAGACGGGGGGCGGGTCGGCGAAGGGCCGCGCGGGCGATGCCGCGCCCGTCTGGTTCGCGAGCTGGAGGAGGACGCGCTCCGGGGCGGGCACCTGGGCGACCTCCGGGACGGGGATGAGATCGGGGACGGCCACGTAGCGGAGGGCGACGGGGACGAAGCGGCTGTCGCGGCTGTAGGCCGTCATGGCCTCGCGGATGGCCCACGTGACGGCGGCCTGGTCCTCGCCGTCTATTTCGTCTGCTAGAGGTATAGGGATGTTTCCGATTGCACCGGCGATGGCAGGGGGCTCCTGGCCCGGCGAACCCAGGTCGACCCCGTCGATCTGGAAGTAGTCTTCCGGCAGGTCGTCGAGGTCCATCATCTGGGACTCCTGTCCCAGGATCTGCGCGATCTCTTCCAGGGCGGCCTCGCGGCTCTCAAAGGGAGGCAGGGCGTCGCCTGCCACGGTGCCAGGGTTTCCTACGCCGTTGAAGCTGTTCAGCCACGTCATGAAGTCGTCGCCGCCCTCCGCTTCTGCCGCCGTCGCGTTGTCGCCGAAGAACCCTGGCGGGCTGCCCCCGGCGGGCTGGTAACCCGCTGCTGTAGAGTCCGCAGCAGGTTGGGTATCCGCCGTTGCAAAGCCTGCGGCAGGTTGCGGGTCAAACGAGTTGAAGAAGGCGTCGTACCCGGCGCCGATTTTGTCGGTCGATGCGGGCTTCGGCATTAACACCCGGAAACGTTTCGGTGTGGACCCCGTCGGCGGCCCCGCAGTGGGTACCGGGGAGCCAAACTCCCGCGGCGGCGCGTTTAAGCTCTCCCCTCTCATGCTTCTGCCCCTCCTCTGCGGCGGTATCGGGGGCGCGGAGGTCAACACCCACCGGGGCCTGTTGGGCCCGACCATGTCCTCGTCCGGCATGTTCAGCCGGTCGCTGTCGACGCCGTCCGGCCCGTAGCCGATGGCCATGTAGTACTCCGGCGTGTCCGCGCCGAGCGTCCTCGCCCGGTCGGCCAGGGCGCCGCCGGTGCCGGTGTAGGGGTCGCAGGGGAAGCCGGAGTCCTCGCAGCTGTCGCAGGGCCGCTTGCGGTCGCAGTTGCGCTTGTTGAGGCGGCACGACGCGCACGCGATGAAGGTCATGCCCGTGTCACCGTTGTTGCGCGCGAAGCCGATCCACTTGCGGTCGGCGACGCGCAGCGTGCGCGCGGGGGCGCCGGCCACGCCGGGGACCTCGCACCGCAGGCCCCACGAGACGCACTTGACGCACGCGAAGCCCGGGTAGTTGGCGATGCCGCGGCAGGCGATGTGGTTGACGCGGCAGTTGGTGCACTTGTTCGCCGCCTGCCGCAACACGGACCTGCCCTGGACGGCGAGGTTGTCGCCCTCGCCCGACCAGAGGTAGTCGTCCTTGTACTCCTGCTCCGTGTAGGGGTCGACGCAGGGGGTCTTGTTGGCCTTGCAAGACGAGCAGCGGTACTCGCCGAGGCGGACGTCCATCGTCCAGGTGCACTGCTCGTGGCCCTTTTCCTCGGAGCGCGAGATGCAGGCCCGGCATGTGTGTCTCCACCACGGCCTCCGCTCCGGCTTCAGCGAGTCGTCGCCCGGCGCGGGGCGGTGCCACATTCTCTCCCACGGCTCGATGGCGGTCTCGACGTTGCCCAGGGCGCGCTCCTCGTTGAAGGCCAGGCAGCGCGCGCCCTGCTCGTGGCAGGGGGTGCAGCCGATCTTGACGGTAGGGTCGACGTCGCAGAAGACGACCTTGCCGGACGCGCGCTTCTGCCTGCAGAACGCGCAGCAGCTCGTCTCGCCCTCGTGGACGGGGTACATGGGCCGCGAGTTGGCGAAGCGCTTCTGCCAGTAGTCGTACCCGCGCACCGTGCAGACGTGGTTCGGGTCCGCGAGGTTGCGGTGCCGCGTGCACTGCGAGCACTCGATCTGCTCCTCGTGGTTGGCGTCGCAGAACTTGTTGCCGGCGCCGCCCTGGCGGCAGTGGTCGCACATGGTGCCGTTGGACGGCTTGCGGAGCTGGCCGAGCCGGCGGAGGTTGGGCGGGAAGACGACGTCCTCCAGGGCGGTCCGGAAGCGGACCCTCTTCCGGGGCGCCAGCGCGTCTTCCTCGCCGTCTTCGGCGGCGGCATGCTTGCGCTTGCGGCGCTTGAGGGCGTAGATGCACTCCATGTTGGTCGTCACGCAGTAGGCGCAGGGACGCTTTCCGCTGCAATGGCGTCCGATCGAGCGGCAGTTTTCGCAGGACTTGTAGTAGACAGGGGCCGCCGAGCCGTCGGCCGATGCCTGTCCCGGTGTCTGTCCCGGTGTCTGTCCCGGGAGTGGCTGCGCCGGTGCGGATGTCTGTTGCGACGTCATGGCGGCGAAGGTCTCTTCCGCGTAGGGGTTGCCGTTGGTGGTTGAGTACTGAGGCGATTCATACTGATGCTGAGGCTGTTCGTTTTGTTGTTGCTCCGGAGGCGGTCGAAACTGCGTGAGGTCGTACCGCTGGTCTTCTGGAAGGTTGCCAAAGTCCTGCGCGATCGCCTGTTGCTGGGAGCCCTGCTCATAGTACTGGCTCGGCTGTATTCCATAAGGACCGAACAATTGCGGGTCAATTGGAATGAAACCAAGTTGTTGTTCTTGTTGTTGTTGCTGCTGTTGCTGGCCGGACTGAGGCGGAGGAGGACCCTGTTGTGCTGGAGGGGGTGGAAATGTCGGAAGGGTGATCTGATCTGGCACTCTGTTGTCCTGGGGCGGCTGTTGTGGTGCGTTATTCTGGCCCATCGTAGGAAGGGCGATCTCGTCGGGGACTCTTCCGGACATCTTGCGCTCCGGGCGTTGGATGTCGGCAGATGACGTTGATTTCGAGTATAGATATTCTTCTCTTGGTCCTTGAAGTTGATGGTTATAGATATTGTAAACTGTGAAGACGAACGAGATGAAGCAGGATATTCAAGAGGCATGCACGACAGCATCTCGTTGCCCTGGTGGAAGGACTCCTTGTTCTTATCTTCGTCCCGAACTCGGTCAGCGGCTGCCATCATGCTCGATTGGATGCCTTTGGTCTGAATTGACAAAGATGGGCACCTTAATGCGTCTCCTTGTGGCATGGACGTTTGTGTTCTCAATGCTTTCCTCGAGAAAAGGCCGTCGTTGCGAAGTCTTTGTACTAATTATGGGACCCAAGTCTGGTTTCTTGTGATACCTCATAGACTATTGTTTACATTGTGCCTTGCTGAGATGGACGGATCCGGACTTCATGGACCTTCGGTCTATCGAGGAGGTCTATGAAAGGCAATTTGCTTTTGTTCTCTGTTAGCACAGACTTCCATCTAAGATTCTTTCCAATGCCCGGACTTTGGATTGAACCCCCGAAGGTAGGTAGGTCCAGCACCCGAAGACTGGAAGCTTTCGCCAATGCCGTTTCTTTGAAAACTTCTACTTCCATCACTGCCACTTCCAATGCATTATAATGATTAGTTTTAGGAGAGTAATAGCAAGGAGGGCAGTCATGATAACGGAGTCAGACGGACAACAGTAGCGACGGCGGACGCCGCTCATCTGCATCTAAAGAGCCAATAGGCGTCAACAGCGACTGATATTGAAACGACCCACCTAATTGGACCGCATTCGTATCAGGAGGGTAATCCTTTCTGCGGCATCATTGGGTTGTGTCATAAACGAGGCTGAGGGATTTCTTGCCTAAAACAACTCTCAAGGCGCACCTCGAACAACAAGCGGATGCCAGCCCCCCCTCCCCGAGCGCTTGAAGAACTGGAATTCCTCGAAATCGAAATCAAATTGCTCATGGAGCAGCAGGAGAATCGAAGTCGGTTCCGGAGAACCCCGTTCAAGTGGAGGAGACCGCAGACTTCCCGCCAAGACCCCCCGGTTAGTCGCCAGATCAACTCTGATGTCAAGGTCACTGATAACATACCGCTATAGACTAGTACTATCCTACTTGACTTGTTCATGTCACGGCGCCAGTCGAGCTGTATCACATGTAGTATCCGCAGTGTCCAGTGCGACGAGCGTGAACCGACTTGTTTCCGCTGCGATAAGGCCAATCTCAAGTGCGAAGGCTACGTCAGGAACGCCGACGTCATGATGGAATTGAACCTGGCCTTTATGAGCGAATTCATGAAGGCCATGCAAGCTTGCCAAGACGAGATGCTAAAGTTTGCAGTCAATGTGCGGAGCCTTGAGCGAGAGTATCGTAACCAGCTTCCGGTGCTTGCAGAGATAGAGCTGTACAGCGGCATTCTGGATACGACTGAGGCTTTTGTCGGGGCCTTAGATCACAAGTCCTCCTTCCTAGAATGGAGAGTAACGATAAGTTCTTTACTCTCCGTTACTGAGCCCATTGTAGCGTTCAACAGAGGCTTCAGCAAGCTGATCTCGTACCCGACTGGCAAAAGCTACCGACCGAATACTGCCGCTGAGCCTGACAAAGTCCGTGAAAAAGGGATGAATCACATGATATCAGAGTTGAGACTTCACCGACACTCAATTATCGACCGTTTATCGAGATCCCGTTTGAATGAGTGAGTCAAGATCGTGTCGTTCGTTGTCGACTTTTGGAATCGAACTGACAGCATTCAACAGGGTAGTACGGGGCGTCATAACTTACGAATTACCCAGACGCACACGAGGCTGGGAAGACCTCTTTAAGGACTCCTTCATTGCCGTGAGAAAGAATTTACCATACTGGGATTCTAAATCCCAGTCTGACGCTTCCTCCTGGTCTGGCGACAATATCTACACTGGCGCCCCAAGTTCGAGTCTGTTATCTATCCCCCGCATCGGAGCCCACGCCCTTCAAGAAAGGCTTACTTCACTCATCACCGAAGATACCGACATCACAAAAATATACGTGACGGGTTTGGGCGAGAACTCAGTGGGCAGCGAGGACATGACGCGTGCTCTTCGCTCCCACCTGCGAATGCTCGGAAAGCAACTCGGCAACTATTCGAGCTTGGAGCAGGCAGCGTGTGCCGAGGTCATTCGTAGGCGCGCTAATTATATGGCCGATGCGGTCAGACGAAAGCATGATCCAGAATACCGCGAGATGCAGCCTCACATGAACAAGACTCCGATGACGCACGAGGAGAAGGACCGGTACCCCATGCGCAAGATCGAGAACAACCGCGGGTCGGAGACCGAACAGCTCTCAGAGACTGGGAAGCTCGACTCAGATTCCGATAGTTGTGCTGACGATGAAGACGAGCTGAACACTGAGGCGGTGTTGCTGCCCAGGATGGAAGTGGTGGAAGAGTCCATACGGAACCATCCGTCAATGACATGGCTTAGAGGTAGTCTTGCCAGCTTTGTTGTGGAGAGACACAACATCCGAAACTCATTGCCGAGGAAGCCGAGCATGCCGGAGCTGGTAGACCAGTGGTGGTATGAACTGATCGACCGATGGTGGTATAGATTGACCCCATGGTTGAGACTAATATATCGCCGTCGCCCTCCGATTCCTGCAGGAGCGAAGCGCATAAGCTGGACATGTGTAAGTTCTTCTTTTTCACACCGCGCGGTTATAAATCTGGCAGAACAGACGTGCCTGAATACGCCAGGGGTGACGGACAAGAAGGGTGAGGAACGAGACGGGTGACGGACGATGCTAGAAGGGCTCTGACAACGATAGGAATGCGGTCTTGATCTCTTTGACGATTATGTCGAGCTTAAAGAGGGAGGCTTGGAGGATATACAGACCTCGATGGGCATCAGGAGAGTTGGGACCACACCAGCACCGCCTGGAAGTCAATCAACCAGACTGCCTTCTCCAGGGGCTTGGCTCGGTGCGATGCTTGACGCTGTCAAGGGAGCCCTTGGGCGTACTCCCAGTGCCGGAATTCCAGCTCCGAATCGTATCGGAGCACCTCTGCCGCCTCAAGGAAGCATCAATCCCGGTCAGAGGCAAATTCTCTACCTATTATGCTGTATGCAGGCGGGGGACAGAGGTTACGGCAGACGACTCCACCAAGCTCTCACGCCTTTCCTGCACAATGATGAAGCGTTTTTTGCCCTACTGAGGAGCATATATTATGCCAACCGCAAGATGCGATCAAGGCTTACTCTTCGGGCGGTCTCCGAGGTTGGACATTGCAAGGTAGGCTCTTTTTCACCTTTATCCTTTGGACATTCGATGTAAGGGCCCAAACAGGCTGACCAGCTTTGCACATAGATGATGGTAGATTTCAGTGACTACGCCTCCGTCGACAAACACAGCCACTCTTGCGTCTCCGAGACCAGCCCTTCGTGCCACTGCTGGCCGCCGCAGGATCTCATCGGTACGGAGTACACCTGCGCCGCCGGCACCTCGCCCGGCACGAGCCCCGCCGTTGGGCCGAACTACCTCCTCCACTACTTTGAGCACCCGGATCACCTCAGACCAGGCCAGAAGCTGCTCATCCGATACGTCCCTCTAAAGATGGGCGCTAGGCTAGCGGCCAGCGAGGACGAAATGAAGGCCGGCTGGGGCCTCTACTTCGAGGAGGGATGGCACCTCAAGACCATCTGCGTGGTCCTGTCGGCGCTCATGCTGGTCATGAGCTTGGTGTTTGCAATTACGTGGACGGTTGTGAAGGGCGACATTCAGGGGGGCTTTGGAGTTGCGAGCTATTGGGCTACGGCGATGACGGTTGTATTGATGGTGTTGGGTACCCTTGCGAATCGGAGCTTTTAGAAACTAGACAAGTTGAGAGATCGAGTGCGAGTCGATACCAACCTTTGATGAACGTGGGCTTGGCTGGGAGCGGGCATTTCTTAAGATAAAGGCTGATTTCCCCATACGAAGCACATCTAGGCGATCGACAGAGCACGATGAACCTTTGAAGGATATCAAGTGTTCGGTTACGTGATAGCGTTCTATCGTGAGTTACAAAATCAGAAACCAGTGACGACAACAGAGCCAAGCGACAGCAGCAGAGCCGAGCGACAGCAACAGAGCCAAGCGACAGCAACAGAGCCGAGCGACAGCAACAGAGCCGAGCGACAGCAACAGAGCCCAGTAGCGACAACAGAACCCAGTGACACCGCGGGAGAATCCGCGTTCGCAAGGGTCTACTGTAGGATATCGAGTATCTTGGCCAAACCCTGAGCGTCGCCTTCCAGCGTCCCGGCCTTCTCCTTGTCAACCCATCCAGGGGTGTAGCTGCCTCCAAAGTCGATGATCCAGGCGTTGTCGTCCTTATCGATCAGCACATTGTCGGCTTTTGCATCGCCCCATACGATGCCTTTGTCGTGCAGCTTCTCGATCGTTGTGCTGATCTGTCCTTTCCAGCGTTTCCTCACATCGGGGGACTCTGGGCAGCCCTAGCTTTGGAGAGGACCCCCTTCGTGTCGATCCAGGTGAAGAGCATGCCCAGCAACTTATTGCCGTCTCGAACAACGCCATGGAGGCGACAAACCCGAGCTTGGTCGCGGGGTATCTGCGCTCTTGCGATATCCCTCAGAGTAATGAGCTCCTTCTTCGCATGCTCATTGCCGAGGCCGAGTCTAAAAGGCTTGAAGAAACACGTGGTCTGGCCAGGCTTGCCCGCATCGATGAGGACTTTCTTCGGTGGCTTTATCAAGATGTCCTTGGGATGGTCGTAAACTATCTCGATATCGGACGGGTGGTAAAACCGAGCGGTCCGAGCCCACTGGTCGATGTCCCTGGCGAATTCGCCTCTCATCAATATGGACTGCTCCGAATAGCCAGTTTCCTGGCTTTCCGCCAGGTACGCTCGCGGGACTTCATCTGTGACGTCCAAATCGTAGACGTAGTGCGGAGGGAAAAGATACCGAGAGAGAGCGGGACGCTCCTTCTCAGGAAGCACTAAAGACGATGGCGCCAGCTGGGTGATGAAAGGTTCGAACGGCTTCGAGAGCCAGTCGAGCGCTTCGTCCAAATAGAAGTCGTCATGCTCTTCCTCGCCGGATCGAAGCAAATTCAGACACTTGAAGTACTGCTCTGCGAATTTGGGCGACCGATGACAGTTCGGCGGATCGATTCTACAATAGAAGGCATACCCGTTGTTGGTTCTTATGATCAGCTGGCAGTCTTCTTCGGTCACGTGTACCGACCAGAGAGCAACGTCCCAGTGCGTCGACCTCTCCATGCCGACTGTTGTGGATTGCTACAGGATCGGATTGCAAGCAAGACCCAAGTTGAATCCGCAACAAACCACCGACAATTGCGTGCATTTCGATTCCCCCAACCAGAATGCAATGCTGCGTTGACCTGCGAGGGCTGATGCTAACCCCCCCAAGCCAGTGCCTTGATGTCAACCAATGAGATCAGATCGGTTCTTCCTGCAAGTCTCGCCTCACTGACAGCAGTGCCTCGGGCGTTCTCCACGCGATTATGCACTTCGCTTCGCCACACTTGGGCTGACAGCCTGATCGTTCGCCCTGTATATAGACACCATCAGCCTGTCAAATTTGGGGGGCTGACTTTACTCCGCCATTTCTCGACCGCGACAATGGAAGCAGCGGCGAGTGTCGCCGGACTTCTGTCCTTATCGGGCCAAATACTCGACGGTCTGTACAAGCTAGGCCAGCACATCCAAGACGTCAGAGAGCTTGGAGACCGCACCGAAACTGTCGGAAAGGAGACAGAGCTGCTGGTCAAGACCGTGACTGAGCTCGAGTCCATTCTCAAGAGGCTGAAAGGAGGCAACGCACAGCATCCACACATGCCGCCGGGGGTTTCTGTGCTCCAACACCAGTTGGAACAGTGCCAGAACGACCTCAAGCCATGGATCGAAGCTCACCTGCAAGCAACGGAACCGAGGAAAAAACGCCAAAAGGTTGCAAACGCTCTGTTGGGCAACTCAATTCGAGCGATTCAAAAGGTAGAATCGAAGCTCGCGTCTCATAGAGCTCAAATTGGTCTGGGAGCCGGGGTGCTGAATGCGTGAGGAGCCTTTCTCAAAACCATTTCATGATGCTCGGGACTAATGTCTGAACAAGATCGCTCTCTCATCTAGGTTTGGAGAAACTCGAGTCAGTCCACGATGACGTTATAAAACTCAGTCACTCAAGCCTGCAGTTCAGCCAGCAAAGCGCAGAGCTTTCGCTGAAGCACACGGAAGAGTCAACAGTCAGGCATGGGATACTGATTGAGCACATCTCGACAACGTCGGAGGCACAGATAAAGCAGAGCCTGAGGATGCAAGAGGAGACTCTCAGCCACATTTCTCGCTTGAGCGACAGTCTTTCCAGTATTGCTAGTTTCGCCAGCTCTCGGGGACAGGCGCAACTACATCCACAATTATCACCACCAGGGAGCAAGGACGTCTTTTCTCCCATTCCGAAGAGCAGAAAGCGTCGCTATCCGCCAACCGAAGAGTTGCATGTCGGAAGGAGTTTCGGCCATGACACCGAAAAAAGGTGGTCGTGTGGGGAGATACTCGGCATCGACGACGCATTCGTCAGATCCCACTTGGGCGGGACGAAGCTTGATTGTCTATTCTGCAGGGAAACGTTCCGAGAAATCGACTCGCATCTTCAGGCACAGCATATTATTGCTTGCCACAACTTCTCAGGCTGCCCCCAAGGCGCCGTCTTCAGTTCTTTCGATAGTTTCGAAAGGCATTTGAGGGTGGTGCATGTTGCCGACACAGTAGCCTTGACCAGCCACAAGCAGCAATTCATGAGAGCTTTAAGGTACCATTCGAACGCCAAGCGCGATACTCGACGCGACGGCTTTCCCGGAAGTCCACCTGAACAGGATCCCCCCGCCACACTCATGCTTCTGAATCACCAACTGCAGACTTTGCTTTCCGAAACGCCATACCTCGAAGACAGTGAGGATCATGAAAATTACGAATCCCTTCCGTATGTGCGCACTAGCCGGGCTCCAGGGCATTTGAAGAAGTTCGACACAATAGGACTCGCCGTGAAGATGTTGTCCAGAGATGTCTTCTTAGACAGCTCCGCCACGCCAGAACTCGCCCGCGTTCTGCACCGGGCCGCCATCCTGGAAGAGGACTCTATCGTCAAGCTCAACCAACCTTTTCCTAGGCGATGGGCCACGATACCTGATTGTTTGCTAAGTCCCACTTCCAGTAGTCTTTGCATATCCGAGTGTAGGAAACAGCAAGGCGACGGCGGGGGCAGGAATCGACACCCATTACTGCATCCCTCCCGATGGTTTCTCGACGTTTCGCTTTCACGGCTCTCCGGAGTCCTAAAATCTGAAGTCGAACCTGGACCGCAGGAATTTGGCTTTGATCGTGCGCATGAAGGCTGGTTTTGGCTCGAAAAAGGGCTTCGAGTGTCGGCTCTGGCTTCTACGCTGAGCAACTGGACGTCGACAAGGGAGAGGATTAATCTGTGGATGCTTGAGGTGCTGCACAAGTCCGACCACTTGCTAGCCATGCTCAGGTGTAGCGCATTTATGGGCCTAGACGAGAAACAACTCCAGGCAGGTTCGGACGGGCCGCCGGCCGACGACGAAGCCCGCAGCAAATCTCAATTCTGGGGTCACCAGTGGACGGCAGACCTGCTTCAGGTATTCGAGAGAGACTTAGAACACCCCGTGCAGGATCGCGGCGTGGAGCAATCCATTGGTGCAGTGGATAGCCGTGACGAAGAAGGCCTCCTCGAGCTAACGGTGAGGCAAGCGAGACTCCCAAGGTTGCCCGAACCATGAAGAGCACAATCCATACACCTTCATCATGGGTACGGGAATTGATATGTGACATTTACCGAAGTGCGAATGATACTAGCTTGAATGGAAATAACGACCTACGCGTTGGTCTCTTTTTCGTGAGCAGTCTACATATAATACTCCTCCCTCAACCACTCCTCAACCCTCCCACTCCACGGCCAGACGATAACATCCCTCCCCTCCCCATCAACAGTGAAATTCCCATACGACCTCCCGACCTCAACGCCCTTCAGCCGGGGAAACTCCGCCCGCACGATCTCGCCAGCGCGCTCCGTGGCCTCGATGCCGTCCATCTCGACCTGCTTCCGCAGCCTCTCGCCGTCCTCGCCGTCGTACGCGTTGCCGCACCACGGCCCGCCGTCGAAACCGAGGTCCAGGTCGAACGAGTACGGGAGGTGGAGCTTCTTGAGGTTCGGCATTTCTGCGAGGGCGCGAACAATGGTCTGCGAAAGATATTAGTTTTGGGTTCCTGGGGGTTTGGATAGAGGGGGAGGAGGGGAGGTACCTTGAGAGTATCGCCGTCCTTTCGGTCGTAGGAGCGGGATGCCACTCCGAGCGATCCGATCCAGTGTTCTTCAAGCTCGGGAAACAGCTCCGGTATAACTGTCCCACGTCAGCTTCTTATGTTCCCAAGACAGGACATAGATCAATGACTCACGATCTGTCAAGTCAGCGTCCCACCGTATACTCCCCAGATTCAACCCCCTCAACTCCTTCAACTTCGATGCCGCCTGGAGCCACGTCCTGTAATAATCGAAATGATTCTCCGCCCTCGAGAACCCCCAATCATCCCTCTTCGCCTCCAGCACCCTCACCGAGGGCGAGGCTTCAAGCAGCCACGTCGCGTACATGTTCGCAGCGAGCTCCCTCGCCGACAAACTGCCCCCTTCCGCGGCGAAGACCTTTCCGAAGGCGAGGTTCTCTTCATACCCTCTCAGGGTCCAGTCGATCTTCTCCAGATTTCTCATAGACCCCAGGACTTCGGCGAAGAGCCGCGGCACGTCGGAGGGTGGCGTCTTCCGCTCCCAGTCGTGGATCCAGACGTCGACTTCCATCTCGCGGGCCTCCTCCAGCGCCCGCGGGCAGGCTCTCATCTCCACAAGGCGCTGCCGCGCGTTGTCCCAGCCGCAGCGGGCGATGCCGACGCGGTTGTTGTCAATCTCTAACCTGCGGAAGAAATCCGCGGGGACATCTTCCCCGCCTAGAGGTTTCTTGTCGAAGTCGTGACCGCAGTCGATGGCCTCTGGAGCAAGCGACGCATGCGCATCGGGATCGAGACGCGCACAGAGGAGAGACGTAGGGTCGTCCAGGCCCGCGAGCCCAGACGCGTGGGTTTCCAGCCAAGGATGCCGCGCGTCGAGGACGAATTGCGGGATGTCCGGGGTCGGTGGAGCGCCGCCGAGCCAGGTTGGTACGAGCGGGAACTGGAGGGAGGGGAAGTTCCATGCTGCGGCGAGGCCTTGGAAGAGGAGGGCTGTGATGAAGAAGAGGGACAGCGTGGAGGTTGACTTCATTTTTGCGGGGTGATGTTCGATTGCCGTCTCTTGCAGCTTGCTCACATCGAGGTAGAATGAATCATCGAGATGAATGGATCGGGGGTTTATGGGATATGTTATAACGTCAATAGACTTGGGCGAAACTGGCGATGAAATGTGACTTTATCCAAGGGGAATTGGACAACGTCGAGAGTTGCGGCGCGGCGGCGCTGCAGCGGCTCGCTGCCTAGCCGCGAATCCTTGGCGAAGTTCGGCTGAAGGATCGGTTGGAGTCATCGCGCCGCGCGGTGCGAGCGCGGGGGATCGGCGAGCCTCCAACCATCCCCCACGACGACCTCTCATGAGAGGACAAATGGCAGGTTCTCGGTGACTAAAAAAACTCAGGCATGGCGAAACACGAGAGAACGGCGCAAAGTGGTAAATCAAAACATCATTAATGCAATGGATATCTCGCTCTCACGTACAACCGTCGGGCACGAAGAGGCCACCTTGCCTCGAACCAGCACCCTCGTCCCAATTACCAGTCTCTTTTCTAACATTTGCAATCTGAAAAGCCAGTTGCTTCCAGTCTCGGTCCCCTCTTGGTGTATCCTCGCTGTTCCCGTTCCAAAAAGCCTCGCCGGGCTTTGGACCATATGTATCGTTAAATGAGTGTCGGGTGGGTATCATATTGAATAAGTCCGTCCATTAAATATGCAAAAATCCTTCTACCCGCCCATAATGTATGCCGATGAATTATTCATTAATCTTCAAGGAGTGTCGTGAATTCCGTCATTGAATCATGCCGTGTCAAAGGTTCGTCGTCAGAAACGTCGCTTGAAAGGGGTGCCGGCCGGAGCCGGCGGAGAGAGTGTCGTGAATCGTTGAAAAGTCAAACAAACTTTTGCCGCCTGAATGTATAAACCGTGAATAGAAGAGAAAAATTGTTTCAAAGATATGGGTGATCAGAAGGAGTGAATAAGAATATTAGATGACCAGCAGCGCCAAAAGGGGCGCCATGATGGCCAGGAGAGTGGACGTCGCGGGCCTGGAACCAGCGTTCCCGGGGACCGTGACCGGGCCCGAGGTCGTGGCACTTGGACCGGCGACCGTTGACGACGCACCAGAGGCAGAGGAGTCTTCGTCGGTCGCAGTAGGCGCAGCGGTGCCAGACTCCGAGGGGCTAGATGCCGATGGACTGGAGCCAGCGCCTGAGGATCCGGTCGAGGGAGTGCCGGTGGAAGGAGACGTGGACGGGCTTTCGGATGGGGTGCCAGACGAAGAGGCAGCAGAAGTTGGAGAACCAGTGGCGGTCGAAGATTCAGACGGGTCCGTACCGGACGGGGATACCGTCTCGGCTGCCGTTGTGGACGGCGCGGTTGCCGAAGCGGTCGCGCTCGTTGGTGTTGTCTCGGAGGTTGGCGAAGTCTCGGAGGCTGATGAAATCTCAGATGCACTCTCTGATGGAGACGAGGACTCAGACGGAGTGGCTGTGGGCGTGGTCTCTGAAGAGGGAGTGGTGGAGGGAGTTGTCTCCGTCACGACCGAGGAGCTGCTCGACGACGGTGTGGGGGTCGGCGTGGGAGTCGGAGTAGTAGTCTCCTCGGCAGTGGTGGTGGTCGTGGTGGTGTCAGGAATGGGCACTGCCGAGGTGTCGCTCGATCCGGCACCTTGGCTGGCGGTGGTCAGAGTGGCAGTGCCGCTCTGCTGCGTCTGAGGCGGTTCGATAGGCGCAGTAGAGGTTGGCAACGTAGCTTGACCATCGCAGAAGTCGAAGTACTGCTTGAACCTGGGTTCCACGTAAACGGCAAGGGTCAATTTGGCGTCGTCGACGTTTGCTGCAACGCATTCTCTGCAAACAGCAATATCGATTTGGAAAGCAGAACCCGCGTCGCAGATGCTCGGGACCTTGCCGACGCTCTGAACCCCCTTGTAGCAGTTGTCACAGTTGTCGTAACAAACAGCGGGAGTAATGGTTTCGTCCCTCTTAAGGAGCAAAGAGCGGCGCTCGTACTTGTTGTGGTGCTTGTCTCCCGTCTCCGGAGTGGAAACCGGTGCCGGCGCCACCGTTGACGTGGCCGGGGGTGGAGGCGGGAACCGAGTCAGGTCCGTTGCCGACGCCCAGTTGCCGGTAGTGATGGTCGTCTTCTTCCATCCCTTCTTGCCCTTCACCTTCTTCACAATGACGTCGTAATCGAAAATGTCATACGTCAGGCCGAAGGCGTTGGGATTCAGGTGGAAGTAGCCTTCATTGGGAGGAACGTAGCCGGTCTCGTTATCCTTCCAGATGGCAGGAATGACGGGCGGCGCCTTGATACAATGCTGAGGCTGGCACATGAACTCGTCTACGGGTGCGTCTGCCCACACTCTGCAGCCCGATGGCTTCGGGGGGTTGCACACGAATCCTGGCCCGCAACCCCATGTGAGGTTGGAACGAGGGTCGAAAGCGATGTCAGGGTTGACGCCAGGAGTGTTGGACGGAGGCTCGCACACAGTTCGCGTCTCGATGTCAGTAACCGTCACAGGAGGGAGAGTGAGGGTGACAGGGGGCAACGTCAGGGTGGAAGTGACGACTGAAGTCGGGCCGGGGATCACACTCGTGATGGTCGTTCCGTCCTCGGTGATGGTCACGGTAGTGCCGGGGGCGGTCTCGGTCAAAGTCGTGACGACGGTGGTGCCTGGTAGAGTGGTCGTCTCAGGCGGCAGAGTAATCGTGTCGAAATCCGTCGTGGTGAGAGTCAAAGTGGTTCCGGGCAGCACAACGGTAGTGACTTCACCATCAATCGTTGTGGTCACCGTCTCACCAGGTAGCGTGATAGTTGCGGGAGGCAGGGTTACGGTGCCCGTGGTTCCGGGCAGCACAATGGTAGTGACTTCGCCATCAATCGTCGTCGTCACCGTCTCACCAGGTAGCGTAACAGTCCCGGGAGGCAGAGTTACGGTGCCCGTGGATCCAGGCAGCACAATGGTAGTGACTTCGCCATCAATCGTTCTGGTCACCGTCTCGCCAGGCAGCGTAACGGTTCCGGGAGGCAGAGTCACGGTGCCCGTGACCGTGGCTGTATCGAACTCGGTCTCCGTGATGTACGAAATGACAGGAACCTCGGAAACGATAGTGCTGATGTAAGTCTCGACGACGGTCGTGAAGGACGTCTCCCTGATGGTTCGATCATTCGTAACGGTGACTGGAACAGTGACCGGGTAGCTGGTCGAAACGGTGATGGTCTCGTAGAAAGTCTTGGAGACGTAGATGGTCGTCGACGAAGTGTACCTCTCAGTGTACCTTTCGGTCTGCTTGTCGGTCACTGTGGCCGTGGCAGTAGCAGTCTGGATCTCGGTGAAGGAAGCCGTGACTGTCACTGGCTTAATGCGGGTCACGTAGCTGGTCCAGGTTGAGACGCTCCATGCCACAGTGGTTGTCGTGTGGTCCACCGTGATGGTGTAAGGAATGCTCGTGGTGTACTTGTAAGTCGAAACCTCGGTGGTCACGGAAGTAACTGTAGCGGTCTTTGTCACTGGCTTGGTAACGGTAGCCGTGTCAGTGAGCCTGTTGGTGACGGTCGCGGTATCAGTGAACTTCTGGGTCAGAGTGTCCGTGAAGTAGAATTTGGTCGTGTAGGTCTCGACTGTTGTGTACGTCTCAGTGACGTAGATCGTCTGGCTCGAGACGACCGTCGTGGGAATCTTCTTGGTGTAGACGTGCGTTGTGACGTACGTCGAGATCGAGGTCTTGGTGACGTGCTGGGTCTCGGTGAACTTTTGAGTCTCGGTGTGCTTCTTGGTTTCGGTGAACTTCTGGGTCTCGACGTCGGTGAACTTCTGGGTGACGGTCGTGGGGTAGTTCTTGGTGACGTGGACGGTCGTCGGGACAGGGACGGTCGAGAACTCGGTGAACTTCTCGGTGGTCGTCTTCCAGGAGGTCACTGTGCGAGTCTCGCAGACCTCGTGCGGCGTCCGCTTCCCGTAGCCACCGCCGTAGGTCGGAACTGGGTACCCGGGTGCCTCTGCCTCCGTGGTGGGGTAGCAGCTGATACTGATTAGCACGCGGCCTTGTGGCAGCAAGTGGCGCAACTCTACTTACATGGTAGACGTTGACGTGACGGGGTACGAGGTGGTCTTGGTGGTGACAACCGTAGTCGTCTCGTAGTCCGTGGTGGTGTAGGCTTCAGTTGTGTAGACCGTGTGCTTCGACACCACAATGACGCTAGTGCATGATCAGCAACCGCTCTGAACGACGAAGTCGAAGGAATGTAACTCACGTCGACACCACAGGCTTCTCAACTTCCTTAGTGACCGTAGTCTCCTCGGTGACTGTGACCTTGCCGCCCTTTTCGGTGACGGTGACTGTGTCTCCCTTTTCTGTCACGGTCACCTTGTCGCCCTTCTCGGTGACGGTCACCGTCGCTCCCGTGCCGGAAACGGTTACGGTCTCGCCCTTCTCAGTGACAGTGACCTTATCACCCTTCTCGGTGATTGTCACAATCTCGCCCTTGCCGGAGACAGTGACCGTGTCGCCCTTCTCGGTGATGGTGACCTTGTCACCCTTCTCGGTAATCGTAATTTTGTCGGGCTTCTCGGTAACAGTGACCTGGTCGGGCTTCTCCGTGATAGTGACCTTGTCCGGTTTCTCGGTGACGGTCACCTTGTCGGGCTTCTCGGTAATCGTAACCTGGTCGGGCTTCTCGGTGATGGTAACCTTGTCGGGCTTCTCGGTGATGGTGACTGTGCCGCCCTTCTCGGTGATCGTGACCTTCTCTCCCCAGGGACACTTTGAGCCCCAGTGCGCGCAATCATCCGTGTTGGTGCCGTATTCTTGTCTGGCGGTGGCGGCAGTGGTAGGCGCCGGCTCGGGAGCGGGCTCCGGCAAGGGCGACGCGACGGGTTCCGCGGAGTATGAAGGGGCAGTCTCCTGTCTGGCACGTATCCCTCCGTCTCGCGCCGTGGCACTTACTGCCAAGGTCCCGAGGACCAAGAGTGATCTCAACAGCATGATGATCGATCAGCTGTAGCGAACGAACGACTGAATGTTCTCCCAGGCGCCCACCGTCAAGAGTGATCTGCAACCTGGCCGCGTGTGCGAACACAAGCTAACGAGTGTGGAAGGGTTGATGGCGCACACAATGAGTGCTGGGTGGGAGTTGGGGGCAGAATAAACTCGGACAGGTGAGAGATGGTACCTGGGGGCCCATATGTATGTATGTACGATGGGATGCAGCGAGCGGGGATGGACGGAGGCTGAGAAGCTGAGTTGACGAGGCAGCCTTACCAGAGCTCAGAGGAAGAGGGCTCCGTTGAACAGCAGGATGAGATCCCTGGCTAGCTTGGACAGAGAGAGTAGTCCGTACCTGGTAGGGTAGGTAGGCTAACAGCGCAGAGTCTTCTCTCAGAGGGACCTCCGTCCGAGATGGTGTTGATGATGGAGGGTGGGCTGTAAGCTAGCTGCTGGGCATCTTGCGAGCTTCTCCCGGAGTGAATGGGGGGAGGGGGGTTAGCTAATTGAGCCGAATAGCAAGAAAAGGCGACAAGGAAATGAGATGACGAAGGAATCCAACAACATGGGAGCTAATCCAGACCCTCGTGTGTATTGTACTGACGTGCCACCACACTAATGGGGCGTGCCTCGGACGGCAGTCGGGGTAAATGGAGTCGCGGTCTTCTACCATGCTGCCGTGAGGCTTCACTCGACAGCCATTGGCGAATGCAAGATCGGGAAAAGAGCAATGGAGACCAAGAGGTGAGAAAGCTGGTGGAAGTGGACCATCGGAGGGGTGTGGAAGCCCACGGGGGACCCTGGCTCGGGCCTGCAGAGATGACGGCAGGGATGTTGACTGTTGATGGCAAGCTACTGCCTTGAAAGGCAGGCGAAGTGCGAGTCGAGCCGGATAGACATCTATGAGAGTGGCACACGGGAATGGCTCCTAGAACGCGCGCCAAGAGCAATACAAGTGATAGTGGGCAACGCAGCGCAGTTGGGTACGCGTCCCGGAGGAATAGCCATGCAGCGCGCATAATGCGGCGATGCAGCGAGGTGTCTGGCCACTGATGATCTCGTGGCAGACTCAGAGAGCGAAGGAGTCGAGGCTGACAAGTAACCAGAGCCGGACAGTGTTTTAGACAAGAAAAGCAAGCCAGAGGCAAAACTGGCGCAGGCTCGCTCGACACTTGCTCGACCCGGGATATGGCCTGACTTGAAGGCCAGAGCTGACGGAAGTTGTGGGTCGAGCTGAATAGCGGGGAGAGAATAAGAGGCAAACAGGAAGAAGAGAAGGATCAAGACATGGGCCATTGAGTCGTGTAGAGAGTAAGACAAAATCGAAGCCCGCAGCATATCCGTAGTGGGTGGTGAGAAAAACGAGTCTCTATTTGCAGTTGGCCCGTCCGAGAGCCTGGACTCACTCATGATGTGGGTGAGTGAGCAAGTGAGGTCGGGCGGCGGCGGGGCGGCATCGGCCGGTCGTCGTCGTCGTGCCTGGACTGGGGGTGGGTGGCATTGGCAAAGGCCAAGACCGAACAGACTCCTGCACATCCAGGGGACCTTTGCCCTGGGCGTAAGACGTGAATGGCCAACCTCCGGCCTGCCTGTGCAAAGACTCGTCCATCACGCTGCATACCAAGGTGACAAGGTCGACGCTGCGGGTACGTATGCCTGCTCTGTGGGATCGACCTGGGTCTAAAAGAGGCAGAGCCGTGGTGGAGTCGATAAGTAACGTAGCAAACACGACTTCTTCATGAGTGTTGGGCCGAGAAAAAGCCCTGCGGGCCGGCCTACTAGGCATGTCGGGAAGGCAGTAGGGTGGTAGGCATGCGGGATGCGAAGCGCCTACGACGGTTGAGTTCCCGGCGTGGGGATCAAGATTGAAGATCATCGTCCCAGAGACGCACGCCATATCGATTCCGGACTGACAGGCACTTTGGATAAATTCTTGGTCGAATGGACAGACTGTGGCAAGATGAGGTTCGCGAGACGCAAGAGTCGATCAGCTGTACGACCAGCAAGGGCTAGACGGCAGCGTCCGACTGTCCCTTGCGGAAGATCGATCATGGTCGACAAAGGAGAAGTGCTGTCATCGAGTCGTCCAAGGCGCAGCTTCCTGGTCGACTGCAGCGGGAGAGCAATGGCTGTGAAGCGATGCAAGTAGCACAGCATGAGCCCGAAGGTGTCACTTGTGCGTTGCAACACGATTTGTTGGAACAATATGTGGCAGATTCTTGTCTCAGAGGAGCGAGGCGTCGAGAGGCGGGGTCGTATTGATGCATACTGATGCAATCATCGACGATGCAGCCAGACCATACGAGGAGAATCCGGGGCAGGCAGCGCAGTAGTGCCGGACGACGAGGACGACAACAACAGCGGCGGCGGCGGTGGTGATGATGTTGGTGATGATGATATGTAGCTTTGGTACTTTGGAAGCAGGCTGCCGTTGGGGCCCCGAGCCGTACAACATCCCGGCCGCCTGTTTTCCTCGGGCGTGTGCAAGACTGAGCGAATTGTCAGCTTGGGGTTCATTCAACATGTGTGACGAATCATAGAATTATTTGTAAGATGGACGGCGGTCTCGGGCTTGTCCATGACAGACTGCTCGCACTTCGCAGCTTAGATAGCTGACTGTGAGTCTCGGACTCCTCTGTCCTGGGGCGTAAAACCCACGCAACCACCGTCCATGGCAATCTGATTTGTGCAACGCTGTGCAATGTTCATCCCATCCCGGGTCACCTCGTTCGGAAAAGATCTCGGGTGGTTGGGCAGGTCGGAGGGAATAGCGGGCGGAGGAGAAAATGAGGACGAGGAGAGCGAGATGTCAGCAGAGAAAATGGGACGGCCAGGAACAGGGGACGAGGAGGAGCTCACAATAGAGCCACGCTACTTCCAGGCTGGGTTAGCGCAGGAACCTGGGAAAACGTGCCGTTGCCCTATGATAGTAGCTGATGTGGATCTCACGTCTTCTTTGGGTATGGCGCGCTGATCTAATACTGGAGAGGGAAAGAGGGGTAACGGGAAAACATGGGGCCCTTTCGTCCGTGCCTGCCCAAGCTCCTGCAATGCTGCACCTGCCACCCGCGCAACCGCGCACACCTCCAGCAAGAGCAAGAGCAAGAGCAATGGCAAGAGCGATTACCTCATCCGCACCAGCCTAATAGAGGCAAGCGTCGTGCCTGCCTGTCTGCCTGCCACTCACGGCCGCCTGGCCGCTACTGTCAGTGACACCTTCCACTTCTCCCGCCCTTCTCCTCCCGTCCACCTCCACCATCAATCAACCAACACAACGCCGCAAGCCTTGGACCCTAGCTTTGCATCCCGCATACGAAAAGAAGCACATCAACGTGAGAAAGTCACCGGATGCCATCTCTGTGTCATTCCGACGATGGCATGATTCTCGCTCCCTCCTAGGCCTGGCGACGGTGCCATGGTCACAAAGTTTGCTGTTACGGTTTACCAAACTCGACCTTGCGACGGTTCACCGACTGTTGAATCTGTCCGGGATTCGTCTTACGCCCCATCCAACAGCTACAGGGCTGACGCTGTCATGATCCCATTTATAGTGCGGATACTAATGCTACTCTGTTTGGTGAGCTCCCGCGTGCCTGGCCTAGAAGGCTGTGGCATTCGATGCTGGTCAGTTCTCGTCCTCGCCCGAACTTCCCCTGCCCTCGATCCCAGTCCAAGCCCACTCCAACTGTGCTGGTCCCATTGAGGCCTTGCAGGACCGACTTGGCGACCCGTCTATTGACTGACTTGCAGATTTCGTCCCTTGTCTCGACTCTCTCGACCACTGCCGCTACACCACCACGTATGCATGTTGATGCCGGGACCGCTGCGCCCTCACGGCCGGTGGGAGGCAAAGACAGGCTACAGCAACCATCTGCGCTTCTCACCGGCTAGCACGATTTTCTGCTTTTTTGCACTCGTTTTCCCGAATCAGGTCACGCCCACCTACTAGTACGTGGGTTCGTCTCGCACTCGCTCGCATTTCATGCCACCTGGGTTGCTTAGGAATCTCGAGACTCTTTCCATGAGAAGCAGACAAGCGTACCATGTACCGAGCCTTGCATAGGCCCTCCCACGCGGGAGAAGCGTGCAAGCCGACAGAAAAGGTTGCAATCTTCGTTGTGTGGCAAACTGGTATTAGTACTCAAATCTGATGATTTATTCTGGCGACAGGACAATATCTTTGCTTGCCAGCCGGCCCCGCAACACCTCCCGGTCTGCACTTCCGAGTTCCAACCGCAGATACCCATGACCGATGTGGCTGGTCAACCCCGACAACGTGCGTCGGAGAGCTAAGTGCGCTTGTTGCTCTCACGACCGTCCCGGTCGGAACTGCGGTGCTGCTGCCGTCCGCACCCTGAAGTACAAGCACAGCCTGATGTGGCACACCTCTCGTCCTGCTCCTGCTTTGATGTTGCCGTGTTTGTTTCTTGTGCCCAAGTTTATACGAGACAGTGACAGTGACACAAAAGAGCAGCAAAACAAGACGAAGGATAGCTCGCCACTTGGTCTCAGAGGGACTCGGGAACGAACCAGGTTTTTCCGTGGCGTCGCTCCCAAGATCAATTTATTATGTCAAACTAAGGCGCGACCTGACCATGCTCTTTTCCATACTGATTTCCCGAGTCGAGGATGAGGCTGAGGAGACCAACGAGTCTTCTTGTCAGCAGCGCAATCACTCACCCTCCCTCGTGGTGCCAATGCTCACCCCCCCTTTACCCGCCAATAGCGATCAAAAACGACTCCCACCCTCATGTGAGCCGGTACGAGTTCTCTCTCCTCGTGAGTGGCCCAATCCAGAGACTGCGCCGAGCCCGGCCTCGACCGGGGGCCTAAGACTTGCAGACACCCATCGCATCCTCAGCGACCCCCCATCTTCTCGGTTGCCTCCTCCAGTCGCAAACTGCCTGGCGGGTCCAGCCTTACACACATCTCTCCCGGTCGGGCTGTCGGACGGACTCTCCTTCGTGGCAACAATCTTATCTGTTTCTTTGCCCAGCTGCTGGACGTTTCCCATAGGGCCGTTGTTGCCACTTGACTGTATCGATCTTGTTCGTTGGGTCACCCGGCGAAAGCGAGTCTGCGGGGTTCGTCGATCTCGAACCTGGACTCGAGCCGTCCGTTCTCGATCTCTTTCGGCTGCTTCTCAAGACGTTGTCCCTCTGCCAGTCTGTGAAGCTTCCCTTCCGTCCCAGGATACCTAACGGTCAGCCTCAAGGCTATCGCAAAGCTTGGCTTATTCTCTCAGCAGGCGGACGGCCCTGCTTACCCACCATAGCCTCCATTCTTGTTCTTTTCTCTGCTTACATCCCCCCGCCAGCTTCGTCCGGGTTTCTGTCGAGACTCTTTCGCCACCGTTTCCAGTAGCGCGGTGCTGCCCCTCCCAAATAAGCACCTCAAGTCTACCGCCATGCGCTGAGACAACGCACTTCTCCGTGATCTCTCGCATTACGCCCCAAAAGTCAAGCAGATAGACACAACGCTGTTTAGACGATGACTCGAATGCGTTCGGCCCTCGTCGTGGCCATCGCTGGCCTGGCAGCAGGCCAGTACGATGGGTGGATGCCCGAACAGATTGAAACAACCATGTGCAATTGGGATTCGCCCAGAGGTATGCCGGCGCCAGTGAACCCGCACCCAGCTCAACACTAACTTACGATTCAACAGCTGCGCTCATTCGGGACACGTTATGGCTAGATGGTGGGACTCTTTCCTGGTCGCCGAAAATGCCTGATGATACAAACAACTACGTTTCGTCTGGTACGTTTGCTTCTACTGATGGCATCGCCAGCTACTAACGGCCACAGACAACACGGAGGGCCTTATGTACTCGTTCAACTTCAGCAAGCCGTTTGCAACGAATTCCAATCTCACCAACTTGATTGACACCAGACTGAAGTCAGACTCCACGAGAAAGACACAGAACTTCATCGATGGCGCCCTTCTTCACAACGACGCACAGTTCATCGCCTATGGGGGTTCGCTACTTAGGGTGGACCAAACTGCATCGCCTCCACCTGGGGATGAATACTTCGTCTGGCGCTCGTACTCCTATGGAGCCGACAAGCCCTCGTTCAAAAATGGCAGCGAATTCAAGTCACTCGAGAACGACCAAACCCGCTATGTCGCCTTTGGAGGAGCAGCCAGCGCCCCGTCTGAGAACAAAGCATGGTATGTTGGGGGAATGCGCTCTCCTATTTGGGGAGAGATCTTCCGAGCACACAACAACCGTTCATTGACCGCGAACACCACCTCAAACCGGCTCATCACTCTTGACATGACCACACAGTACTTCGAGAAGTTCTCTAACGATTCTTTGCCGAATGACATCAAGCCCAGGGCGGGCCCGTCAGTTGTCTGGGTGCCGGTTGGGTCGCAAGGCATCTTGGTCGTCCTAGGAGGCGTCACGCACCCGGAATTCTCCAACTACTCGATCCGAAAATCCGACGATGCTGCCCTGAACGTGAGTCTGCCCTATTTCATGGTTCTGCGGTTCAAAACTGAAACACGTGCAGGAGGAGGAGAGCCCCGAGTTCATGAAGACGATCGACGTCTACGATGTGGCGAGCAAGAACTGGTTTCAGCAGGAAACCAGCAATGGGCCGCCCGCCCTTACCAAGGGATGCGCTGTCCTGGCCACTGCTGAGGATCGCTCCAGCTTTAACATTTACTACTACGGCGGGTACGCCGGTATTGATGCGAAGACAGGTTTCAGCGACGACGTCTGGGTTCTTTCTCTACCCTCATTCCAATGGACCAAAGTCTACGAGGGAAACAGCCTGGACGCCCGTGCCGGCCATCAGTGCGTTATGCCCTACCCGGATCAGATGATGGTTATCGGCGGATTTCCCGCGATATCTGGCGGTGGCCAACCGCCTTGCGTGTCCAAGTCCATATTCCGCATGTTCAACGTCTCGAGTGCAGAATGGCTGGACGAATACAGCCCAAGCAAGTGGTCCAACTACACCGTCCCGACGGCTGTCCAGAGCAAGATCGGAGGCGACGGAAAGGGCTCGGCCACGGCGGCGACACCAGCGTCCGGATGGACAGACCCTACGCTACGTTCTGTGTTCGCAACACCGTACGACACGACAAAGATCAAGACCTGGTACCCGTACACCGAACACAAGACCTCAGGTCGCCCGGAGGTAGACGAGCCTGGCGGTGGCGGAGGCGGCGGCGGCGGCGGAACGCCGAAGTGGGTCGCGCCGGTGCTCGGCGTTGTTCTCGGGCTGGTCTTCGTCACCGCCATCCTCGTCGGATGTTGCCTCTGGCGTCGGCGCAAGGTCCTGAGACGCGGTAACGGAACTGCTACGGTCACGGAGGACAACGGATCTCGCATCATCTCGTGGATCAGGGGCCAGCCTAGCGAGCCGGCCAAGGCCCCGACTGTCACCACCGAGGAGACTCTATCAAACCCGGACATGACCGAGGTCCGCACGCCACCCCCGGCCCCGGCGGCCAGCCCGGTACCATTTGTAGCTCATGAGATGGCGGACAACCACATCGCCGAGCTTCCAGGTGAGCATGGCCACCCCTTGAAACTTACCACAGCACATGGCTAACTCTCAACAGACACATCCCCTCGCGCGGAGCTTCACGGCGTAGGCCTCACACCCGTCGAAATCATCAACAAGCACACCCACTTCGGCACCGGCTCCAACCCGGCAACGATGCACCAGTCGTCCTACTACGCCTCCGTCTCCAGCAACGAGAACGCGTCGTCGCTGTCCCGCTCCTCGGGGGTCCTCGGCTTCCAGACGCGAGCACAGTCCCCCGAACCGGGCTCGCCGTCGCCGCCGATCACCACGTCCGCCCCGAACGAGCGCGCCGACCGCGTCGGCTCCGACGTCTCGGGCCTCAGCGATCAGGACGCGCGGCACCTGCGGCACGTCAGCCAGGCGACGGTCAGCTCGGCGTCATCGGGCGGGGAGCAGGAGCCGCCTGCCGGCGCGCAGGTGGGCGGGCGCGGGGTGCCGGCCACGGTGCCTGAGACGCCGACGCCGGGGCACCCGAGCCCGCTGAGCCCGCCGACTGGGGCTTCTGATGGTGATGACTATATTACGGCGAGGATGCTGCCGGTCAGTCCCGCTGGGACGGCGACGCTGAGGAGGAGTATGTTTCGTGAGAGCGAGGATGACTTGGGAGCGAGGAAGTGAGGGATCCAAGGTCTCTTGTTTGTTAGGCTTTCTTTGGAGAAAATGATCTTGTTATGTGCTAATGGCGGTCGTGATATCGGTGAGGCTTTCCGTCCGGTTTTATTCATGATTCCAGATTGTAAATTTGGACGACTTTCCTCATGACCAGAAGTGTGGCTATGTCTGCTTTTGATGCGTGAAAAGCCGACATCCTCTGTGGGTAGTATCCCGAGTAGGTACCTAGTTTCCAGCAGACGCCAACGCCGAGGTCACCAACACTGTGTAACACCACACGGTAAAGTCGCACTCATCCGGCCTCGCAGGAGGGGTAGGGCACCGTTTGGTAGGAGAGGATCTCGTTTCCAGAGCAAAAGTTGGTTCAAGGGGTCACACGAAGTAGAGTTTACTGTTCTTCTTTCTGCTGTATTTGCACACAAGTATATAAACATTGACGTAGGTAGCAGGCAGGCTAGTTTACTCATGTTCAAGGAAAGATGGATTATAAAGTTCAGAAAAGAGCACGACTTACATCTTGCTGGACGATGAAAGTACCGACCGAGGCGTGCCTCAGGTTTGAAGGGCTGATGTTGGGCTGAGAGGATGATTGACCCCAAATTTGGAAATAGGTAGCTTGAGAACCCCTTTTCTCCCTTGCAGAACTTATGTGGGGTCCACTACCTAGGTAGACATCTTCATCCACTAATCCATTTGTCCACTGTTGCACCTCCACCTCTCGGTATTTCATCACTGTTATCGAAGTGTCTAAGCGTCTTCTTCACTTCTTCAACGCCTTTTCTCTTCAACATCCATCTACACTACCTAGGTATGGGCACTATACTTAGCTAACAAAACACAGTGCCACCTGCTGAGAGAAATTGCCCCACGCCCCAATATGAAGATGGTGATCTCGCTCTACCTCTTGAGCAAACCGGCAGCGACGGATGCTATCGCGGCCCTTCGCCCTCACTGCACGATGAATATTTCAGGAAGATCGTCACCATCCACATTGAACACCATACTACGTCGCAGTCATCAGCTCACCGTTGAGTATTGCTGTCAGTTATTTCCAAGCTTGCAGCGGTAGAAAGATGCTAACACAAGCAGCTAGGACTCAGGCGGGCGCCCAACGGTCGACATCCAACCCACTCCCGAGCCCCGCCCCGCGCCGAGTCCGAGACCCGTCCACCCGGAATGATTCGGCCGGTGTTCTACCATCAAAAAACCAAGGTCGCTGTATCCGTACTATCGCAACTATCGACATCCAACCACCAACCGTCTTCGGGGGTTTAGGTGCATCAGGGACAACGAACAAAAGGCAGCGGGCATTTCTTTTTCTTTTGTTTCTTTTGGGTCTTGTTTGGATTCTTGTATCGCTAGACGGTGTTTTCCCCGAGTTGCATCGCGATGTTTCGCGTGTGGTGGTGGTCCGTCTCCATCCAGATCCCTCCCAAGGTCCTTCGTGGAGGCGAGTCCTCCACGTCCTCATGTAAGGAAGTGCGATTGAAGCAAGCGCGCATGCATTGCACCATGGCACTACTGAGACGGATTTTAAGCAATTTCGACGATATTCTGGTATCATGTATATACTGGTCTTCCACCAAGACCATCTACATCACAATGGAACATCATCACACTTCGTCGCAGTCACCATTTCGCTGTTAACCATTGCGTTGTTTGGGTGCGGCCCCGCAGTCATGGCCGGATTCCCAACCGATGGGCACTAAGAGACGGACACAGATTCTTTGCGCCGATGGTAAATCGGTTTCGCTCATGCGGCCGGGACTCTCAGCATGCAGAGGAGCAGGAACTAACGCCTCCAGCTCATCTTCCCAGGTCTCCTCTGCAGTGTGTTCTCTTCCTCGATACAGTCAGCAGTCTCCCCCACACAACACGCCCTCGACCATTTTGTGGGCGTTGGACATATACAGGAGGACAACGGATGAGAGAGAACAGGTCGCACTCTGGATTTCTGACATTTGTATTATCCTGTGCCTATATTACTATAGAGTGGTTCTCTAAAAACTTCAGTTAGCAGTATAGCTAATTATTCCATGTTATAAATTTGAACAATCTCTCTAGTGAGTTGGATTCCTCATATGTGAATTTGTGACCCAGCTGTGTTATGTCTTCCTCTCTTGCACCCTGGGTATCTAGGAACTCGGTGTAGGTGCCTGACCGAGTCGCGACGCCGAAGGGGTCAATGACACGCGGCCTAATAATCCGCTTCGCAGACCGTACCACAGGCGCAAAAGGGACGCTCGAACTCTTCGAGTCACGTGGCGTCGGTCTCTCCCGCTGGTGCAGAGGACCGCGCAGATCCAAAGGGGTGACGGAGAAGGGGGCCACACGTAGGTACGGGTGGCTCAGCAAGAAAAGGCACGGAGGGAGATTGACATCATAAGCATTCCAGCGAAGGGAGAATTAAGAGTGTGTATTCTGAGAGCCAGACCGGTACCTGCCTCGCCGGATGTACATGTGAGTGAAATACCAGGTGTTTCCGTCAAAGGAAATGGGTGCAATCCGGAGGGGCAGGGAGGCACGGAGGATAGAGGATAGATGGCACATCGTGCAGACATCAGTCCAGACCGCGAAGGTACTCGAAGTATGCCTAGGATAGAGACCCGTGGTTGAGAAGGGATGGAGGACTTCATGGGCCAAAGTGCAGTACATTGAACACCACCCAAGTAATAGGGTTGATGGATACCTCTTCACACAGCCCCAGCGCCACCAGAGAGAAGGTGTCGTCCATTGCAGACGGGGTCTTCGACGTGCTCCGCACATTGTAAGCTTTATTGGTGGCTTCAGATTCGGGTGTTAACTGTGGCGGCGGGGAAGCAACTTGCCCGGCACGTTAGTGGCATCACGATTTCACGACAGGGGTGTAGCTTGCTTAGCTCCTGTTGAGATCTATTGAGGGACCAGGACCTAGATTCGGCTGACAATCTACCTGCCTCTCAGCTTGGTATGTTGGCTGAGCGCGCTTTCGCTTGAGGTTACAGCCTTCCAATTCCTTAGCCTAGGTAGGTACCTCTTACCTACTTACTAGCTGGAGGGCTACCAGGTTTGTAGTCATCCATTTATCTCGCGCTTACTTTCATCGTTGGTACCTGGTTGTCAACTCTGGGTACCTTCCCTCTGCAATCACTTTTTCCGCTTGCCTAGGTTCTCTCACGTTCATCATTCTCTGACGTTCACCAAATGGAAGGATTAATTGAAAAGAGTTTGCCTAGGTTCTCTCACGTTCACCGATTAATGGCAAACAAATCATTGAAAAACATGCCGACCCTAGTGTCTTCCCTCCGTCTTCCCTCCGTCTTATTTCAACCCACAACATACGCTCCTATTCATGCCTTCCGAGTCCTTGCTGAAGACACATAATGTCCGGCATATCTGCAGAAGGAATCATTGCTATCGTTGCTATTTTCGTTGCGCTGATAGCCCCCGTTTCGGCAGGCATCAACTGGGTATACAGAAAGAGTGTAGCTCACAAATCGCGAACCACAGCTTTATTGCGTATGCGTCTTGACTCTATAGCATCCGGAGGGGCGTGCTCACTAACAAATCCTAGTGCCCGTCGCTTACCCATACCCTACGCGCAAACATGAAGGCGGCTCTTCCTCTCTGAGTCTGTCGACCCTTCCACCAATCGATGCCAACAGATACGCTTCATACCACTGGGTTTCCACCACCGTCGACACCGTACACATCAGATTCGAGCGTGCTTCGTCGCAGTCCTTGGCTCGTAACTGACCACCTGCGCTCAATATTTCCCGCTTCACAGTGGTGGAAAGAAATCAGTCTGAGGTTCTGGACTACATATAGCTCCAGGCCTGTCAACATCTCTGTACGGATACCTAACCTTCGCGCGCGCCGTACCTTGACACCGGCTGGCCCCGCAACTCTCCACGCAACTCCCGGCGCTACCTACTCCAGTGTCAGCGGCGCTCCAACATCATCAACCTTTAAAAAGAAAAAGAAAAAAACGAAAGTCGCGATGCTATCGCAACTTTCAACATCGACCATCTTGGGCGTCATATGCAGGCGGGAAAACGGAATAAACTCAGCGGGTGTATGTTTGTTCATCTATCTTTAGGCCTTTTTTTACCGTTTTATGTTGCATCACTGGATGACGTTTTTCTCCCATTAATAGTTTAGATGTCGATGCCTTTTTTTTTTTTTCTTGATGCGCATCGATGCCGTCTTTCCTTAATGGTGTAATTTACTACGGCGCTCCCCCTCATACTTGTGAAACGGTATGGCTTGCGAGAGCCTTGTGTAAGAGAGGCACGGGCTAGGAGCTATTCCCACCAACATTATCTGTTTTAACATAGAACTACCAACACGGCTCTTCGGCAATTATTGTAAACGTTGTGTTCCAAGTTCGGTGATCGTTGGAACATACATCTCGAAGGGTCAACGTGCATTTTCGAGATGTTCTTCTGAATTTTGAAATCCTTCGCAAAGGAGCTACACATCCTCCCTGGTTATGGACAACTGGAAATGGTTGCGTAGGCGTGGTGGTGCGAGGTTGCTACGTACCTAAAACATAGGTACAATCATCGCGCCTGATCCCTCAGTCATGTGAGGTTTACTTCGCCCCTAGGAGAGCATGGCGCGACTATTGCAGGATTGCAGGATTGAGAGCCCTTCTGCGCAAGCAACGGGAGATGAATTAACGAGTGTTTCTGCGTAGGTAGAAGCTTTTCTTTCGAGGTGTTTCTTGGCAACGTGATACTTGGATGTCTGGTTTTAGGCCTCGGATTTACAGGAGGACAATGGATGAGGGAGAACAGTTCGCATTCTGCTTTTCTTATAGTTGTATTACTGTACCTGTGTTACTACGTAGAGTTTCTCCAAGACTTCTATTGGCACCGTGAAGCCATTTTTGCGACCGCGACCAAATGCGCCCAGTTTTGTTCAGTGAGCTAGGCATTCCCATTTCCCGTGTCCCTTCTCCTCTCTCAGATCTCAATCTCACGCCAGGTCCGTGCCCGTTATTTAATTGCTGTTTCCGGCGACCGGCGACCGGCGATTGTTGCGGGTGGTTGATGCTTTCCGCCAAAGGCGGCAGATCGACGTCAAACTTCAAGCCAGACAGACTATGATGCGAGATTAAACTATACCGCCGGCGGATCCGAAAGGCTACGTAAGTAAATTCCCCCAATGGCCGAGAAAACGCCGTTTCACGTGTACTCGGCCGAGGGCTGGATGGGATTCAACCACGTTTTTTCTGCCCGCGAATCGTGTATACCTAGACGACATGTCTTCTCATGGAGAGAGAAGAGCCCATGTTGTTGCTGATGGGTCAACCCAGAGATCGGGAGTAGGCGGCTAAGGAGATGGTATGGCATCTATGTGGTCACAACGCACAGTGGGAAAAAGCTCGCGTTCTGCCTGTGAGTAATACTCCAAAATTCACCATCACGATGCACAACACTCATCATATCCCACTTCCAGCGCCACGACGCTCGTGAGCTATATTTCGGCCCTTTAATTGGTTTGATTTTCTCCGCGAAGGACGGATCAGTGTTTAATTGATACTGCAAATGTCGCTGCCTGTGAGTCACATTCGGTGTGGGAGATATTATTCAACACCCCCAACTCTAGTATCCAACACCCCTCTATGTGGCTTGGTTCTCTAATTATCGGCCTCCTTGAGGCCCCCTCTACTATACGACGATGATGGACGACGACGACGGACGACGACGACGGACGACGACGACGGACGACGACGACGGACGACGATAACGACGATAACGACGATAACGACGATAACGACGATAACGACGATAACGACGATAACGACGATAACGACGATAACGACGATAACGACGATAACGACGATAACGACGATAACGACGATAACGACGATAACGACGATAATGACGATAACGACGATAACGACGATAACGACGATAACGACGATAACGACGATAACGACGATAACGACGATAACGACGATAACGACGATAACGACGATAACGACGATAACGACGATAACGACGATAACGACGATAACGACAACAATAACGACAATAACAACAACAACAACAATAACGACAACGACGACGACGACGATAATAATAAAAATTTGACTTAGTGATGCCTAGCCATATAGGTAGTTATGGCTGGATGGGGGTGTCGGATACTAGAGAAGGGGGTGACGAATAAGATATCCCTTCGGTGTTTTGTTTCTTTCACCCCTAGTGGTGTTGTTGGGGGAGGAGGGGTGAATAATGAGCGATCACGACCCGATAAAGGGTCTTCGAGGCTGCGTGGTCAGTTTATAGCCATCATCCACCGATATTTCATGCGAATATCCCCAATTTAAATGGCCTGGACCACAGTCTACAATCCCCATCAAAATTCACTACCGAAACCTTAGGCAAGCCATTCATTCACCATACAGCACGATCACCGGCCGGGCCTATCCAGATGAGGAAACATTACAGTGAAAGATACAGCAGACGCATATGCTCGTGTGACTTGCCCCAAGGCAGATGGGATGCCCCTCTCACTCTATAAAAAGACCAACAACGTCGCCACGGCCCCAAGGGACCACCTCTCGTCATTTTCATCAATAACAACACACTACACAAGTCTGAGAAAGAAAACAAACGGGCACCCGTCTCGCTTCAAGCTTCTACTTGCATCGTTTGTGATGACAACGGCCTGGTAGGGGTTGCTAGACAATTCTCAGAGCATGGAGGAACAACGAAGTGGGCAGTCGCTGAAGCGAGCGAGATCGCCCGGCGACGAGGGAGACAGGGCAAAGGGGGTGTACGATCTTGACGAGGTATAAACGAAAACAATTACACGCCTCCCTCCCCGCTGCTCCAACAAACGATGCTGAATTCTTTGAAAGGTTCTCACGCAAGACGGCGAGTTTGCGGACGACGAGCACAGTCCGGGAGCCATCTTGAACGATGATCACCCGTCCCCGCAGGAGGAGCCGGATCCCAATGACCGGCCAGGCAGACGCAGGCCCGAGCCGGACCTGAGCATCCCCCCGGACCGCGAGGAGTACCTGAACCAAGTGCGGGCCGAGGACCCCGACTGTCCGGGCATGTTCTACACCTTCGTGCACCTCCTGGGGCAGTACAGGCAGAGATCGTAAGTGGCCTTTCCCCCGGAAAAACGCCTCATACAAGGAAGGCGTTGAAGTGAGCTGAGCCCCCACTGACACTTCTCTCTCTCTCTGACAGCGTCAACGTGGCAAACCTAATGGTGGAGGTGGCGACGCTCTTCTACAAGAAGCCCCAGCTCGTGGACGGGTTCAACACGTACCTCCCCAACGGGTGCAGCATGTTCGTGGACAGTGACACTGACAATCCCGGCTCGTCCCACTGCATCCGGTGCATCGCGCCGCAGTTGATCACGACCGTACACTCGGCCGATCGCGTGGAGTATAGCATACCGGGAGAGCCGGCGCCGGGGTCGGCCGCTCCTCACCAAACTCACTAGTGACAAAAATGGCCGATGGACGGACGACGCGAGTCGTGGTCGGAAAGCGGAGCCCCCCCTCGGCCCCGAGACAGATCCCAAACTGCCGGACCTTGGGTGCGACGGGCTGACCCGCGATCTTGCAGAATTGCTGAAGAACTTTGGGGGAAGAGGGGAGAGAGTGGAGAAGAGGTTTTGGTGGTTTAAAGGTCAATTGCGAGAGCGCAGAGGCCCAAGCCAACACCTGCTCAGAGCAAAGCATGTAAACAAGTAATAAAAACGCACGAGCAACGTCAATGATCAGGCGTTGCTCCGTGTCAAATGAGAACGCATCGTTTTGAAGTTTACCCCGCTCCGGTTCACACACCGTCCGTCCATACAATCCATAATGCCCCATTTGCGGAAGTCATCTCCGTTCCAGGGAGTGAGAGAAGAAAAAAGTGGCGCCTACGAAGAATCAAGGAACGCGGTCAAGGTTGTAGAGGCGATGCCCAGACATTTCTAAAGCCGCAAGCGGAAGCTTCTCTTTTCTCTTACTTTATTGTTGACCCAGATACCCGGGACGATTCACCAACGGTACCGAGGAAACCCTCGCCAATCTGCCGTAGCCACCAAAAATGGACGAGGACGAGGCCATTGGGCTACAATACGACAACGAAGTCCCCATCCCTGCGGATGAGGTGGGATCGTCATTACTCAATCGGCGGTGAAGTCTTTTCGCTGACTTCAAAACATGTTCAGGATACAGAAGACCCCTTTTCTGACAGCATCAGTGTAAGACTCACCTCTTACTTGACGTTCTTGGTCGGCATCAATCTGACCGCTACTGCGATCTACCTAGACCTCGGCGTTGTCCACCAAAAGCGTGACTGCCTCAATCCTAGACTACAGGCAAGAAAACGGAAGAACATACCACGCGTATAAAGATGGCAGTAAGCGCCACAAACCCAATACTCTCATGGAGGTGTCTTCACTAACCCTATCCACAAGAATACGTCATTCCAAATGACGAGATCGAAAGTGACAGACTGGGTAGGGTCTCCCCGGGTTGCCAATGGATCCAGCGCTGATATTGAGCCCGGCTCCGCAGACCTCCAGCATAACCTCTTTCTTCTCACTTTCGACGGGAGGCTTGGCAGTGCTCCACCCAACGACCCGGGCGCCAGAGTCGGGCGGGTCCTGGACGTCGGTACGGGGACCGGCATATGGGCCACCGACTTCGGGGATGAGCACCCGGAGGCGGAGGTGCTCGGCTTCGACCTGTCGGCCACGTTTCCCGAGTTGTATGCGTTGCCGGCATCTGAAAGCACCGTAAGAGCTTTTTACTGACACGAGCTTCTAGTATGCCCCCAAACGTAAAATTTGAGATTGACGACCTCGAAGAGCCATGGACGTATTCACGGCCTTTTGATTACATACACAGCCGCATGATGAACGGTTGCATTCTGAACTGGGACGCGTACGCGAGGAAGTGCTTCGAGTAGGTTGACTTTTTAAACAAGACTCTTGAGTCTAGCACTAACCAACTGCAACAGCCATCTAAATCCCGGAGGATACGCCGAATTCACAGAAGCCACAATCATAGCCCAATCCGACGACGGCACCCTCAAGCCCGACGCGATGATTGTAAAAACAGCCACCCTGATCGTCGAGGCCGGCAAGGCGGTCGGCCGCAAGGTCGTGGAAATGCCGCAGGTGAGAGACGCCCTGCTCCGCGCCGGCTTCGTCGACGTGCGGGTGTCGCAGTACAAGTGGCCCATCAACACGTGGCCGCGGGACCACAAGTACAAGGAGATTGGCATGTGGGCCCACGAGAACCTCCTCTCCGGCTGGGAGGGGCTCTGCATGGCGACGCTGACGAGGATATACGGATGGAGCAGGGAGCAGGTGCTGGTCGCCGTTGCGCTTTGTCGGAAGGAGTTGGTGGATAGGAGTATACACGCATACTTTCCTCTGTGAGTTTCTAACTGCGTTTGTTTAGTTGAAGTTTGTTGCTGACTTAACAAGATATTCGATATATGCTAGGAAACCTGAACGCAATGTAAATTCGGAGAATATCGATTCATGACATGCAACATATCGTAGAGATTGTGTTGACATCAGTTTTAATATCTCTTATATCCGCAGTCTATATATGTTAAAATGAGTGGATTTTGATCATACGTGTTTGTAATTGTCGAAACTGAAAGATATAGAGATATCAAGGAGTATTATTAAGGAGTTTTGCTATTAGGGCGACCCCCTTTAGCTATCTAGGCGACCCTTACTTATTAGACCAATTAGTTCTTTATAGTACTTTAAGTACTACTCTATATAGTACTATATATAGTACTTTAAGAAGGGCTTTATAACTTAATTAGTTAAGTTTTAGTAATAGCTTTAATTAAAAGTAATAGCTTTAATTAAAAGTAATAGCTTTAATTAATAGTAATAGTAATAGTAATAGCGATAGTGACGGCGAGGGACAGCGACGGCGAGGAACAGCAACGGCGAGGGACAGCGACGGCGAGGGACAGCGACGGCGAGGGACAGCGACGGCGATAGCGACGGCGAGGGGGTCGCCCGGATAGCCAAAGGGGGTCGCCCCAATAGCAAAACTATTATTAAGTAGACCGGCAACTCTAGAAGCTTAGTTGCGCCAGGAGTCCTAAGAAAAGCGTTGCAAACGCAACGCAGTAGCTCCCAACACCAAAAGCCCCCTGAATGTCAGACATGACGAACCACCAAAAACGCGAGGCTCGAAAAGAGAATCTAACCACTGCGGAAGCCATTTCTCCACCAGTTCGGGTAGCGAGGGATACTCTTTCGGGACCTCTTGAGTATCTTCCGGGGCCTCTTGAGTATCTTCCGGGGCTCCTTGAGTATCGTCCGAGGCTTCTTGAATGCTCTTCCGGCTGGCGAAAGCCTTCAGTCTGTCTCTCAAGGCTTGCATGTGTTCGCTCCCGACGACAAAATCTTTAATCTCGTCGAATCTCGCCACCAATTCCCTCTCGTCGTTAGCATCATTGAAGCCCTTCTCGTCGTTGCCATCATTAAACTCATTCTCGTCGTCAGTATCATTCAACCCCTCGTCTTCATCTCCTTCTTCGGCCTTCATATTCCCCTCCGTCTTATCTTGCTTCTCCTTGCGGTCGTTGTGTTGCTGGATCTGTCTCAAGAGGGCGAAAATCCGCGCATCCCGCTCGCTTGGGGATACTGGAGTCTGATCCGGCCTCAACTTCGGGGCCTCAAACGCGGCGTCAAACTTCTCTCGAACGTAGGCCGAAATGTAGTCGGCATCGCGCCTGATTCTTTTGGCACACGTAAGCTCCTCTCGGCTGCCGGAATCTTCCTTGAGAGCCTTGCCCATCTCGCGTAGAGAACGGCGGAATTCTTTTGTCAACTTTTCCGCTCCTATTCCGTCCGGTGACAGACTCGCAACGAACGCTTCTTCGACTGCTGAGTCCGAGAGGAAGAGCGCCGCCACTGTCTCGCGAAGTGCTCGAGTATCTGTGCCTTGGATAGAGGATCGCGAGCTCTCGCTTGACAGTACTGAAAATATGGTTTCGGCATCTGAAGCTTCATTGTCGTCGAAGTCATTACCAGACCTTCGGTCCCCAACCTCGTTGCAGCTACTGTTCCCCAACTCGGATGGTCGTGCCAAGCCAGCAGCGAGCTCGCTATCCGCTAAAGAGGGGGTCGAGGTTGAGGAGCCTAGTTCAGCGGTAGTGCTCGTAGAGTCGCGGTCCGTAGCATTAGCCTTGGGCATCTCCTTGATGGCGACATTCTCCTTGATCGCATGAGGGCTACGGCTCAGAGACGAAACCTTAGACTCCGAGCCCGAACCCTCGTCATCTTGGGTGTGGGTTTCAAGCTGTCGCTCCTGTCCCCTCTTCAACCTCTCGGCATAGACCGATCCTAGGGTATTTGCATTTGCTGCTGTCGTTAATGGTGAACTGGCAAGACGACTTCTCTGCTGCACTAACCAAAAGCACTGTTGACTGGCAACTTACTGGTGTCTGGTACTCCAGTTGTTCTTCCCAATGAGCCCTTGAGGGTCTTATAAAGGGGCGTATAAGGGCGTGCTTCTGGATGCTTCCGTGAGTCGCTACCAGTGTCCGTCAGTTTTTGAGGATCAAGCACAGGGTGTTTCTCTTCAATGTCGTCTTTTGAATGCTGCCGTGAGCCGGTACCAGTATCCATCAGCATCCCAGGACCAAACTCGGGGCATTCCTCTTGAATGTCGTCTTTTGGGTACGCCCGTGAGTCGGTACCAGCGTCCATCAGTAGTGGAGGACCAAGCTCGGGATATTTCTCTTGAATGTCGTCCAGAATGTCCACAATCGACGTGAAGTAGGCCCTTCGCCGTTTTACCGGCACGCTCGGATCAGTCCACCGGCTCCAGCCGCAGATTATGCCTATGACCTCTCTCGTTTCATCATCTATAACACAAGCTCCGCCATCCCCAGGTATACCCGATTTTAATGTCTCACCAGGAAGGTGTCACCAGTCAGAGCACACAGCAAGCGATAGGGAGCATGAGATAAAGTGTCTTGGAGGTTACAAAAGAGAAAGCTCAGAAAGAGCTACTAGATATAGGCATAGGGTGTGCTGTATTACATAAGGGGCCCGTGGCTGACGGTGGCTCATGTGGCTGGTGGTCGAGCTTCCTTGTGACAGAAGGCCTAGGGAACTGGGGCGACTGAGATACCATTCGGAGCTTGGGAATGGATTCTCATCCCCGCTGGGCAGAATAGCGAGACATTCTTCGACCATAGCCCAGGTAATACCGCTGCTCCTCCCTGAAATACGGACAAAACGGAGTCGGGGATCTTGCATATAAAACTTCGAAACGATACCTGAACTGTCTTGGAACTCACGACCACTTGGCATGTATCGCAACCGATTTAAGATTGTTACCCCCTTCTCGATCTCGCAAAGGGCCCAATCAATGATCACCGTTCTTTCGACACATTCGGGGGAAAAGATCTCAATAGAACGTCCTTGTCTCCCTGTTTGACCAGGCGGTCCCGACCAGTACCTCAAAGTCCCAATTTCTCTGGGCTTGCATCCCGGAGCACAGTCCATAGGAGCGGGGTGCACCAGCTTGGCGCTCTGTGGTTTGCCGTCTTCGTACTCGACGTGTTTGAATAACAGGCAGGATACGAGGCAGTAAAATTTACCAGCAAGGCGGAGCACTGGGCCCAAGGTCCAGGCTCCAGCGCCCTCTTTGCACCCTACGGAATCTCCCATCATGAGTATATCATGCGCCTCCGTGTTGGCGGGAGGGTCCCATATCTCGTCCTCGTTCTCTTCCGACTCAGGCCCAACTATGCTGCTGGCCTCGTTGCGTGTCGGCGGGGTGGCATCGTTCTCCTTCGATAGATTGGCCGATGGCCGGGAAGGGGGGAGTCCTTGTTCTGGTCGGGGACCTTCCGGTTGATCGGCGACGGTATGGTGTTCATTCGCGAGTGACATGGTTTTGAACCAACGTGTCGATGTTGGTGATTTTGGGACATGGCCTTGCCTTGAAGTCATCGAAAGAGGGGAAGTTCAAGAAGTGTCAGCTTGTCACATGACCCGCAGGCAGGAGGCACGACTTGATAGGTGCTAATAATACCTGAGCGATGATTCGCGTCGACTGCGTCTCCCGTCATCCATCGGAGTCGCTTGATTCGCTCCTGCCATGGGCCAAAGTGCATTTTCGTTTTGTTTCCTGCGGCCACTTCCGCAGACCACTTGTTCTGACCTACTTGGGCAGACAGGTAGGCGTACTGGCAACCGAGCATGTTGTGTGAGACGGGGAAAGTTGAGTGGCTGCGATTTCTTTTCATGCCCTCCGCATCTTCCCCAAGCCCTCCCACCTCAAGTATAAATAAACCGACTGACATTATCGAGGATGAAAAGAGAACTGAGGTCACTTCGATCACCGGAAACATTCACTCAACCACCGCAAAGCGGGGACATGCAACTTGAAAGCGACATTGCAATTGGATGATGGGGCAAAGGGGTCTAGGTAGATGAGGCGGGACAGATCTGCTAACAGAGCGGGTATGGGTGCGCGGGTAGTAGGTACAAGGGCGAGGGAGATCTCCCGGGTAAATGCAGATGTCTTGCTTAAAAGGGACATGGCAGGTGTTACTACTTAACCACAAGCCGCCCGCCGACGAAAGACCCGTGATAAGTGCACTTTTGTCAGCGACGCGCCCAGGACGACGACGGGCCGACATACCATCTCCGTGCCGCTAGCAAAAAGGCGGCAGGTGTTGCCGTTCGACGGTCCTGCGTGCATATGCGGATGGTCCAACTTGGGCATCTTGGCGATGGGCATTTGTCTCGGTGCGCCGACGGCATGACGATATAGCCGACGGCTAGGGAGGGCGTGTCTCACATTGTCATCATCCTCAGGACGGCCTGAGCCGGCTGCGGTTGAAATATCTTACGTCTCTTGGACTCGTGGCTTTCTTTCCCTGATGCTTAATCTCTTAGAATAACTTCAGCTTTCGTGAAACAGATCAAGAAAATGGCTGAATGTAGACGCGTCGTCGACTCGGGGAAAGGTAAGCTCGCCCTCTCTGACATACTACGAGAGCCATTGAGCTCACAAACTGCACAGTCTGGGCCAGCCTGATCACGAAGACGAGCTACCTCCCAGGCCTCCTGACCCTGCACCACTCCCTCTCATCCTCGGGCACGGCGTACCCCTTCGTCGCGCTCTACACCGACTCCTTCCCGCAAGAAGGTCGCGCCATCATCGCCGCCCGCGGGATCCCGCTCCAGCGGGTGGAATACCTCAGCCCCGGCGGCGCCGGGAGGGACTACGCGGCCGATCCGCGCTTCGAGGATACCTGGTGCAAGCTCTCCGTGTTCTCGCTCACGGGGTATGAGAGGGTGGTTTTGTTAGATGCGGACATGCTGGTGAGGAGGAATATGGACGAGCTCATGGACCTGCCCCTCGATGAGAACACGAGGGTCATCGCGGCGGGGCATGTGTGTTCGTGTAACCCGCTGCGCAAGCCGCACTACCCGCCCGACTGGGTGCCGGAAAACTGCCCCTTTACCTCGCGCCATGACGACCCGGAGGCCGCGCAGACGGAAGGCGAGGATCTGTCTCCGCGGCCGCTGGGCTTGCTGAACAGCGGTCTTCTCGTCGTGGCGCCCTCGGCGGCGCAATACGACGAGGTCCTGGCGCGGCTGGCTACGGCGGACCCGGGGTGGGTGTTCCCGGACCAGGAGCTCCTGGCGGACGTGTTCCGGGGCCGGTGGGTGCCGCTGCCGTACGTGTACAACGCGCTCAAGACGTTGCGGTGGAGGGGCGTGCATGATGGGATCTGGCGAGACGGGGAGGTGAGGAACGTGCATTACATTCTCAGTCCGAAGCCGTGGGCAGATGCGAATGGAGGGGAGGGAGGTATGGAGGAGACGCATCGGTGGTGGTGGGCTGCGGACCGGGAGAGGAGGGCGAGGGAGGAGGCGGGCGGAATCTTTGATGCGTTGTCTGCTTCGCTGATGCGTCTGGATCGGCCGTCGCTGTAAGGGGGTTCTTCTCGGCAAGGGTTCGTGAGATAGAATCCTTTGCTGGTTGAGGAAATGCGAAAGACGGATATGCGTTTGAGTCGGGGGTTCGTGAGCAAGAGGTCAAGCAAAGACCTGAGAACTCCTCGTTCGTCTGATGCCCGCCCCTGGTATCAGACAGCGAGACTTTCTGTCAATGTCCTCCAACTTCGTGAACTCAATTGCCCTAGCAACGCGATTAGCTTTGGTACCTGTCCTGCCACAAAGTATATCAGCTCTCAACCGGATAGATGGGAAATTCAGAATCATCGTGGCGTGCTTGTGTTGCGTGGAGACGTGTTTCATTTATCATCTTGAGCCTTTCCTTCCTCGCATCGTAAAGTACATTAAAACAAGTATATCTCTCCCCCTGCGCTAGGTCACGCCTCGCCCGCCCTGCGCTGCTTGTCCCGGATCGAGTTGGTGGACGACGAGATGCTGGCCTTGGACGACGAGTGGCGCAGCGACCGGTCGGCGATGGACTCGGCACCCGACCCGCCGCCGTCGGACCGCGTGACGCTGCTCTCCCTCGCGAGCGGCGAGGGTATCTCGGGGGTGACGGAGCGGGACTCGATGTTGGGGCGCTTGCTCTTGGAGATGGAGCCCAGCTTCTTCCTCCTCTTGTCGGACGCGTTGGAGCCGGTGCTGGCCTTCCTACTGACGCTGCCGTCCCCGTCGTCGCCGGCGGCCGAGGCCGCGACCGAGGCCGCCACGGAGGGCGTCAGGCTGCGGGACGAGCTCGTGGAGCTGCGGCGGTGGGCGCTGGTGGTGCTGCTGCGGCGGCGGTGCTCGCGCTCGATGGCGGCGGCGCGGGGGTGGATCGTGGCCTTTTCGCTGCCGTGGCGGGAGGGGGTGCCGGGGGAGGGGGAGGATGCGTTGCCGACGCGGTCGACGCGGTGCCAGGGCAGCCACCAGAACATGCCCCATCGCTGCTTGGCGAGTTCGCGGTCGCGGGCGGCGAGCTTCTTCTGGATCAGGGCGCGGCGCTCGTTCTCCTTCTCCCAGTACTCGGTGCGGTAGATCTCCCAGTTCTCTCTGAAGGTCGGGGTGAAGGGCTTCGCGAGGAGGAGGAGCTTGACGTAGTCGCCGCCGGGGGCGAGGTCCTCCTCGTGGCCCCCCTTTTCTTCGTCCTCGACCAGGATCGGTAGGGTGGGGTGGTTGTCGGCGGTGAGGCTCAGCTCCTTCTCGACATCGCGGAGGACGCAGGGTTCGACGTAGCGGTAGGACGAGCTCGCTGTGTGGGAGAAGAGGCCGTAGGTCAAGAAGAACCCGACGGTGGAAGCCATTTCGGCGTACCAAGGGCGGCGGATGATGACGAGCTTGCAGTTGAAGGGCCGCAGGCCGCGGTTGGAGATGGGGAACCAGCGCCTCGGCCACCTCACACCGCGCTCCCATATGCCGGTGGCCCAGACGAGGATGGCGGTCATGACACCGCCCATAAAGCAGAGCTTTTCCATGGTCTCGACGCCCCAGTAGACGGAGCCTCCGACGCCGCGGCCATCCTCGCGCGGGGCGAAGAAGAGGGCGTAGCCGAAGCCACAGATCCAGACGGTGAGGAGAGCGAAGAAGAAGGTATGGTGTCGGCGGCGGGCGCGCAGCTCGAGATACTGGGCGCGCAGGGAGGCCTCGAGGATAAGGAGGTTGAGGTAGATCATGGACGGAGAGCTCGGTGTGTGGCTCAAGGGGTCGCCCTGCTTGCCCGAGTCGGGAACGACTCCCGAGGTGCCGACGGCGGCAGCCTTGGTCTCCTTTTCCGGGGGCGGAGCGCCCTTGACGATGGAGTCGAGCTCGTCTGCCATGGTGTTCGGGTTCGAAGATGGGACGGGGTAACTTTTTTTGTTCCCTTGTCGGTAATTACGGCGGTCAGGTACAATCGCGGGACGGACGGCAGATCGAAGGTTTCGGAGGCGGAGGGGCCCTAACCTCGGCAGGCGGGTCAGCAGCGGTGTGCAGGCATGCGCGTTGATCGGAGCGGAGCGGAGGAGGCGGAGAAGGAGGTGCAGTGCAGGAGGCGGGAGATGCAGCTGCACTGCCCTTGAGAGAAGAAGTTTTGGAGCAGAGCGAAGCGTTGCAGACTGGCGATGTTTCTGCGGGAGAGACAAGGGCGGAATTGGACGGTGGTCAGATGTCAGCCGGCGCCGCCAACGGTGTGGACTGGTGGCAGCTGTGGAACGTCATAGCGAGGCGTGGCCCGGGCGTTTGGGTCGATAAGGCGATAACGATAACGATAAGACTTGTTGGGGATACCAAAGGGTGAAAGAGAGGAGAAATAGAAAGGTACCGCTGGAAGCTAGGGAGGTCCTTGAAATTTGCACCAATTTAGCTCAGGCCAGTTTGCAGTGTCATTGACGAATGCTGACTGATGAAGAATTGTTGGCGTTATTACGTGGCTCAGTGGCGTATGCTAGGGTCAATTTGAGTTCAGGAACAGTGGATGAGGGTATTCACAGTGATTGTAGAGAACCCCTGGCCTGCCTGAGAGAGGTATCGAGGCAAGTCTGTGGGAGCGAGTCTTGCAATTCCCATCTGGACTGCCGTCTGAATCGAAATGGAACGTTGGAATAAACGGCTGCCGGGTTGTTTGCAAACAAGCTTCGTCCCGTCTATCGCCTTGGTAGGTGCCCTCACATAGGTACGTATGTATGTATGCAAGGCACGAGTCTTGATGTCATGCATCGGCGTGTCCAGAGGCTGAAGACTGAAGACTATAGACACATGTGTTATCTTTTCCTTCACAGCAAGCAGCCCATAATTAGGACCAGATTGATGTCTGGTTTGGGTAAGCAGCTAATACGCCGCGCCATCATTCGGCGTAGCTGCCAGCTGCTTACGCCCCAGTAGAGTACCAACCGGCAGGCAGCCGTATGGATGGAACCTTCTGGCCGGGATTTCGGAAGTTTGGGGTTTTCCTACCGCCGGTGGCCCAGCACAAACTGGACGCCCCACAATTCTGCCCGCCAAACTCCGAGTGCTAAAGTCCATGAACCCGATCCGCATCTCTACAGACTACCGGGGGCCTTCAGGCTCTGGGTAACCCCCTGTCCCCTGCTACTCAACTGCTCAACAAGCTCGTTGACGAATCCAATGACCCCTTTCCCCTCCACAGCCCACCAAAATTTACTGCCCTGCCTGCCCTGCTAGGTTCCTACCCGTCTTTGCTACTGCCCGTTTCTGTCTCTCTCTGCCACGTCTGCGTCACCACTGGCCCTTTGTCACTTTCTCTCGGACATGCCTCTATTGGAACGATCCCATGCATCTTTGGTCCAAGATTTTGATTTGATTCGATTTGCCGCTAATACCGCGCGCGGTACGGCGTAACCACTGCCCCCGGCCTGTTCCTGCTTACTGATGAATCGTCGCAAGTTTCAAAGGCCCCGAGACAACGCAAAATCCGCTCTCCGGACGCGCTCCTCCGGCCGCCCGTCACCCGACCTCAGCCACACTAGACTGCCACCGTTCTGCGTTCCACGTTCTCTTTCTTGCCAGGCTTACACGTACACCACCCTACCTATTCGTACCGTTTGGTACCTGCCTATCCTGTCGCCTCGCATCTTACGCACCTACAAAGTATATAGCTCGGGGCCCCCTTCGCCACCCGGCCTCGGTCTCCCGGCATGCTACAACATCAAACTGCCTCAGCTGTCGTGAACGGGTCGCGACTCAAGCTTGCTTCCTCCGTCATAACATCCTCCTCCGCCAGCGTCAAATCTTCTCCCAGCATACGAGCCTCTGAAGAATCCGTCCCCCGCCGATATACTCAGACAATGGCCGCCACCGCCGCTCCCTCCCGCCCTGATGCGCGCTCTCGCCCGGTTGGCACCTACTTCCCTTTGGGATACAAAGATGCCGTCTACGAATGGGTAAGTCATTCATCCTCTCTCGAGCTATCTTTCGCGGCTGGTCGCTGACAAGTGAACGCAGTGGACCAGCATCACCCCCCAGATGGCCGAGCGAAATGTCCTCTCCCACATCCCATACCTGAAAGAAGCCCGCGACAACGCCGCGTCCCTCGAAGTCGGTAAACACGACCCCTTCGGCCAGCGTGTCTGGCGCTCGCAGATGGTTCAGCTCTCGGGCAAGAACCGCGCCTTGAACGAATACTCGGTGGAGCGCGTCGGTGAGGAGGTCGACAACAACCTCGTCATCGTCCACGGCTACGGCGCCGGCCTCGGCTTCTTCTACAAAAACTTCGAGCCCCTCTCCCGCGCCAAGGGCTGGAAGCTCTACGCCCTCGACATGCTCGGCATGGGCAACTCCACCCGCCCGCCCTTCCGCGTCACCGCAAAGACTCAGGAGGAGAAGACCGCCGAGGCCGAGGCGTGGTTCATCGACGCCCTCGAGGAGTGGCGGAAGAAGCGCAACATTGAGAAGTTCACTCTCGTCGGCCACTCCCTCGGCGGCTACCTCTCCGTCGCCTACGCGCTCAAGTACCCCGGCCACCTGAAGAAGCTCATCCTCGCCTCCCCCGTTGGTATCCCCGAGGACCCCTACGCCGTCAACGAGGCCATGCCCGAGCCCGAGGAGTCCACCTTCCAGAACGAGTTCACCCAGGACCAGAACACTGTCACGTCCGACGACCGCAACTCGGCGACGTCTCGCGCCAAGCCCAGCTCGTCCACGAACTCCAATAACGCGCCCAGGCGCCCGATGCCCGGCTGGCTCGTCTGGCTGTGGGACGCCAACGTCTCCCCCTTCAGCATCGTCCGCTTCACCGGCCCGCTCGGCCCCCGCCTCGTCTCGGGCTGGACCTCGCGCCGCTTCAACCACCTGCCCTCTGAGGAGTCCAAGACGCTGCACGACTACGCCTTCTCCATCTTCCGCCAGCGCGGTAGCGGCGAGTACGCCCTGCCCTACATCCTCGCCCCCGGCGCCTTCGCCCGGAGCCCCATGGTCCACAGGATAGACGGCGTTGGCCGCCAGACGATCGAGAAGGGCGGCGAGAAGGTCAGGGAGACGGGCATCCCCGTCGTCATGATGTACGGCGAGAACGACTGGATGGACGTCGCCGGCGGGTACGCCGCCGAGGAGAAGCTCAAGCAGGCGAGGTTAAGGGCCCTCGAGGGCGCCACCGACGAGGAGAGGGCGCGCGAGAACGGCTCCGCCAAGGTCGCCATCATCTCCAAGGCCGGCCACCACCTCTACCTCGACAACGCCGACGAGTTCAACGACTACATCCGCAAGGAAATGGAGGACACGGAGAAGAGCAAGCTATAGACTTACCGTGGTACAGTTGGGATGGTCTTAAAAAAAAGAGGCGGACATGGTGTGCATTAATGTGGCGTTCATGATCTGGAGGGGTGCATTTGCATTACTACAACTACGGTTTTACGAGCCCAAGATGGCCGATATGGGAATATCCAGTGGGAGCGTTTGGCTTTGGTTATTCATTTAGAGAGTCTCTTTGAAGGCTCATTTTCATAGACGAAGATACATTTTTACTATTTCAAGACATATTTTTCAACACTACGGCTATGAGACACACTTGCCGACACGTTGCAAACGGGCCGCGGATAACCAACACTGGTGTGAGAGGTGATCCCCGCATCGCAACGGCTGGTGACCAACAACGGAGATCGGCATTCCGCGTGGCCGGCGTAGCAACCCCGCAATTCCGACTCCCGTCCTGATCCTGGTTCCGGTTCTTGCGGGATTGTGAGCGTGCCGCGCCGCTACATCTATAGCAACGACGATGCACTAACAGTAAGTCGTCGCTTGGACCTGATTGAATGTTTCCCCTCTGCTCTCATTACTTGGACCCTAAAGGATTTCCTGGACATTCCGGAACAACCTGAAATGCAAGATTCTGGCCCAGTAATGCGGCTTCCAGAAATGCCCACCTACTGAAGAGGCAACGATTCCTTTCAACGAGCTGGCTTGGCCCAACTGGTAGGCTCAATATGCTAATGGGAATGGAGCCAAGCAGGCTTCCGGCCTACCTACTGGATGAGTGTAAGGTGTTGGTTTGTTTTCTTTGTTAGACAATAGAAGGTTCTGAGACTTCATTGCATCGTCTTTTGCTTCGAGAAACAGCTGGTTGCTGGCGGAGAAGCCCAGGTGCATACGCAACGGACAAAGGGGCTTGCACTTAACGGCATGACAGAAAGAATATGGCACTGAGTGTAAGCCTGAATGATTGTCAGCCTGAGATGGGGTCTCCACACGCAGCCTGGAGTGATCGATAGGAGGCACTTCCGGAAGGACGAGGAAGGAGAGGGAAAGAGAGGTGGTCGACTTGATAAGGCTGGTTTCTCTCCCACTTTGAGAATTCATTTCCTGGATCACTACAGTTCTACCTCTCATACGAACCCTAGATCATTTTATCTGCTCTTCAGATATCCGGAAACTCATCCTGTTGCGTATTCACCTCTCACACCAAGCCCCGGAGCGTCGACATCAGCCCTGGTTCCCGGCAAAGCTTGACCTTCATCAGTGCCCCTTACGACATGTCGCGTCTCTTCAGTCTTTCACCACAAACCCGGAGAACGGTACTCTTCATCAACAACTCACAGGGTTACGTCAATCCAGACCCAAGTCACATCCTACAACTCCGAATTTCTCAGTTCGTCTGTCTGCCCGACATCTGAGGAAGAAACGACGACGATGACGAGATGCAAATGGCCGCCACTGAGAAGGTCCAAGACTTTGGCGGTGGAAGGAGACGTTCATATCCCCCAAGATCAGTCTGCACCGGCTCAAAAGCAGCATGAATTCAAAACACCCGAGACGAAGACACACACCCCTCGACTTAAACTTGATCACGACCGGTGGCACTAAACATCTCTATGCCAACTCAACCTCGAACCGTCTCGCGACAGTCACGATCACCCAAGATGCCCCCGAATAACCCAGTTTCGCCGTCTCATCGAGAAACAGAAGGCCACTCTGGCGTCAAGCTTGACCGGTTCCGAGTGATGGCATGCTCATGACAGGCAGGAGGCTTCTCTTGGCCGCCATCCAGGGGGATCTCACCAACCTCACTGCTGTCGTCGCCGCACGTGCCAGGAGCAATCAGTACGAGCCACTTGCCAATATGGACTCTGGTGAAGATTCGCAGCAGTAAAGACCAGGTGTTGTTCGTAAAGGTCTTTGACCACTTATTCTGGCCGAAGTTTGCTTGATCACAGCCAGCGTTGCGATCAAGCTTCACCACGCCGAGTAGACGGAGCTTTCAGCGACGAGTTCGGAGCCCTCCACCACCACCTGCACGAACGCAGCCTGGCCGGGTTTCCTCATATCGCTCCGGAGGATTGGCCGAGAAGGCTCCCCATTCCCGGTTTCCAGGCCGAACAAAACATTACGCAACTCGAAGAAGTACGACTGCAGCAAATGCCACCGCTGGATTCCTCATCGCTGCATCGCGAGTCACAACACGGAAACATGCACCGCCTGGAGGTGGCTGCTGTTTCTGGGTGAGATTGGAAAGGAGTCGCAGATGGAGGTAGACTGTGGGGAGGGGGCGAGAAGACTCGAAGTGAGTGGGAGATCTCCGCAGAGCAACGCAGTCCGGGGGCAAGCTGAGGGCTGTGGCAGGTGTTGTCCGCTGAGAAACCTGGTCCCGCCCGGTCGCGGAGGAGATGCATACCTATTGGAACTATTACAGCACGATCAACTATTCTGAGCTCGATGCAACGAGACACCAACCTGTCACGCCAGTTGCGGGAGTCGAGAGAGATGCAGAATGTACGCCCGCTCCCACCGATGGACAGAACAACGTTTCCGCGAGATGATCGATACTCTCAAACGTGAGGTTTAAGCAGCCCGATGTCGACAACAAGACATTGATGCTTAGGCTTCGAGGCGGGTTCTTGTTCGATGAGCTCGAGCATCACAAAGTCGACTTGCACGGGATGGCGCTGCTGGAAGGGTGGTGACTTCATGGACATGAGAGCGAAAGAGAGCAACACCAGATGGCTGCAGACTGCGAATTCGAGCTTTGGGAAAGAGAAAGGGAAATTATCGGAGAGCAGAAGAAGAAGCAGAATAAGCGACGCATTCACGCCGACAAGGGACCATCCTCCAACAAGAAGCAGTGTTAGAGATTGTTAGCATAGCCGCTGCGCAGTCAGCCCCCGTAGCGTACAGCGCCACAGTAGGAGCTATGGCCACACGGAGTCACGTGACTACGTAGCTCCACCTATAGCTCTAATACCTACACTAGCACCCAGGCCACTTCTAACCTATAAATATTATCACTCTTTATAACAAATATTTAACCCTATATAGATTAATCACTATATTCTTTTACCTATAAATAAACTAATACTAATTAGTAGTTAACCTACCCGTTACTACTTAACTATAAGCTATAAATTAACTAGGATTACTTAAAAGAAATAATAACGAACTATTATAACCTTAACTTTAAGTATAAAACTACTAAAATACTATTACTATACTAAGTATCCCTTTAATTCTAAAAAAAACGTATAAAAAAAAGGAAGTATTAAAATACAATAAACCTATAATTCTATTAAGCCTTTATTAATAAAATTATAGTTCTAAATAGCTAAAATATTACTACTAAAGTACTATAAAAAAACTATAAAAAATCCCCTTATAATAACCTCTTTTCTTCTTTTCTCTACCTATAGCTTTTTTTTAACCTCCCTCTTTTATTAACTCCTCTTTTTAACCTACTTTCTACTTTCTTTAACTCCTTCTTTTTTTAAAAAGCTAACTATAGTCTACCTTTTAATAATATAATTCTTTTAAAAAAGCTACTATTACTATCTTTTACTATAACTATAAACTTCCTTAATATTACTTTTCCTTTTTTTAATAAAAGTTAAAATTTACTTTTATAAAAAAAACCTTTTTACTAACTATAACTATAACTTACTTCCCTATTTTAAACCCCTACTATACCTATTTAAAATACTATAAATTACTTTATAATTACTTAAGTTAATAAAAATTTTATTACTAATATCTACTAACTATTTAAACTACTATTTACTTATTAATCCTATTACTTAAGAACCTATATTAAGCCCTATAGACTTATAAATTTAAAGTTTTCTTTTTTAAAACTATATACTCTTACTTTTTAAGTAAGTAGCTTATTTAGCTTAAGTTTCTCTATTAATAAGGATTTTTTACTAAGTCTTTTAAAACTAATAATAATAAAACTTTTTATAGATTCTTATAATCCCCTCTTTATCTCTATTTATTATCCCCCTTATTTATTACTCTAACTCTATTCCTTCTATATAGTAATAATAAAATCTAAAGCTATTACTAATTATCTATAACTTAATAACTACTCCCTATTACTAGCCTTTTACAAAATAGTTATAAAGCTTTTTAATAAATCTCAAAATCCTAATTAAAAGGACCCTTATATAACTATATAAATTACTAAAATATTATAAACAGCCCCTATAAATAAGCCTTTTAAAAACCTCTCCCTTATAGTAGCTATTTATAAGTTAGTAATTAATATAGATTTTATAAACTAAAAGCTTACTCTAAAGTATAATAAGTCTATTAATAAGACCCCTATAGCTATACTTAAAACCTACCTACTATAGTTTCTTAATAAATATATAATAAAAGACTATATAAACTATATACTTTAAAAAATATTTAATATTAACTTTAATAGTTAACTTATAAATACCTTTACTTAAGTCTTACTTAAAGTCTATTATATTACTAAGAATTTTTTATACTTTAATAGTATTAAGTTTAGCCCCTTATAAAAAAATATTAATTAATAGCTTTTTAAAGTTACTTAAACTTCTTAGTTTAACTTTTAAAGTAAAAAAAATATTATAAAGACTATAGACTACTATAAGGCCTTTAGAGCTAACTCTAAAAAGCCCTACTTTTTTAAATATATTATAAATAATAAGTTATATAGTATTTTAAAGTTAATTAAGTAGAATAAAAGTGTTATTTTACTATTAATTAAATATTGTAATAATACTATATTATAAAATACAAATACTTTACTACTATAAAGAGTAGCTACTTCTTAATCCTTTTTAAAAAATTAATACTATAGTTAGCTTTATTAGCTTTATAAAGCTATATAGAGTTAACTTTACCCTTACTATTTTAAAGATTTCCCCTAAAATACCTAAACTCTAGTACTACTACTCTTTAACCCTTTTATACTAAAAATACTTATTAACTTTTTTAAACTTAAAGATAGTATAACTTATAGTAGTAACTAGTATAAATTTCTTAATATAAAGCTTAGAATTTTTAAGTATAATTACTACTTTATTAGTATTTCTTAATATTAAGTCTATATTGCCTTTTTACTTATACTATAAAGCTAAGTATAAACTTTTTACTATAACTACTTTAGTAACTCTACTTTCCCCTTATTACTCTTTAATATAGTAGCTATAGTATATAGCTACTTTAAAATTAACTAAATATATTAGTAGTACTTTTTTAAGTAGTAACGTCTTAACTTTACTATAAAGATATAAAATAGCTAAAGTAAGTCTTATATTAAGTACCTTAATAAAATAATTATAAAGTTCTTAAAAATTTAACTTATACTTAATAAAGAGTATTAAAGTAACTATACTCTATATAGCTAACTTCTTACTACTTACTACTCCTTTTTAAACCTTATATTAGCTTTTATTAAAAAAACTTTTATACTTAGTAGTACTATTACTAACTTATAATTAACTACTAGTATTACTAATAACTATACTTTAAGTAATTAGTATATTTTTATAAATACCTACTATATTAACTATAAATATAGTAGTAATTATAATAGCTATTACTAAAACTATAATACTTATAACTATTTCTATAGTAACGCACCTTCCTTTTATAATAGTAGCTTACTAAAGTACTATATTTATAGTAAAATTAGTTACTAGTTTAATAGGTATATACAAAAGGAGTACAATAAGGCATACAAGTACTATAAATCGTTATTCTATATTTAGGATCCCTCCTATAAGGAATATTACTAGTTTTTACTCTAATATAAAGGCTTTTTAAATAATAATAATAACCTCTTAGTTACTAACGGCTCTAAAAGAGGTAATTTAGAGTTTAAAAAGGATATTAAATTTATCTATTATACAATAGTATATTATACTTTTATAAGTATTAATAGCTTAACTACTATTAATAGTTACTATATCCTTAAGCTACTTAAAAATAATACTATAGCCTACTACTTAATATAAATAAACCCCTTTTTTTACTTAGTACTTATATTAATATTTATATATAATAGTTACTACTTCTTTAATATTTTTTATAGTATTATATTTAATATTAAAGTAGTAAAGTTTTTAACTATAAATTATAATTAATATATAGTACTATAAAATCACTTTTTACTAAACTTTAAACTTAATACCTCTAGTACTAGTAAAATCTCTATCTCTTTTAAAAACGTAGTACTAATTAACTTACTTAAATCTATTAACATCCCTACCCTATTTAAAAACATTACTTTCTATATAATACCTATAAGTACTCTATTTTTACTTAACGTAACTAATATAAATTAACTTAGTATCGTTTTTAATAACGTCTATAATAAACTCTATTAAAGTACTACCACAGTCCTAATTATTTAATAATAAAGACATAAATAACTTACTTTTAACCCTAAAAAGTCACTAGTATTTTACTACCTAACTAACATTAAACTCTACTATCTCTATTAATAATTTAACTACCCTTCTATTTAATAACTCTATAATATTTTATAAAAAACTAAAAACCCTATTAAAATCTTTATTATTAAAGTCCTTAACTATATATACTATTAGTACTAACTTAATAGTTCAGTACTATCCCACTTTAAGTTTAACCTCTATAATAACTTTAACTTTAACTATAAAGTTATCATTAATATTATATATATTAATAATAAACTAATTCTATATATAGTTAATATAGTTATAGCTTTTAATACTATTTACTTTTTAAAATTACTCTTTACTAAATATTTATAGTAAGTATTCTAAAAAAACTAAATTAATATATACTAAAGACCCCTTAATAACCTTATTACTAATTTAAGTACTAGATTTTAATTTAATAAGTTCTATAGTAATACTAAATTCTTTAGTATTACCCTTAAAGATACTTTAATTAAAGTATACTACTTAATTAATAAAGTTAAAAAGTACTATATTATAGTATATAGAATTTATAAGATCTTTAAAGTAAAAAACCCTAAAATAAACTATAATACTTACCTTTAGGCTATAGTTAAAGCTATTAATAATACTACTAGCCTAAATAGCCTTATTTTAACTTTACTAGTATTTAAAGTATACTCCTATATAAATAACTCTTTTTTACTATTACTAAACGTTATAACTAAAGTTACTACTATTTATAAAGCTATAAATAAAGTCTACTACTTTTATACTAAATAAATAGTTATAAAAAACCTTAGAGTATATAATAGTTTTAATATATTTATAAACCTTAATCTTTTACTTTAATTTAAAGTTAAAGTATAGTATAAAAAGGGTAGTTAGTAAAGCCTATACTTACTACTTTTAATTAATAGTAAGTTCTATATATTAGCCTTTTTATAAAGTCTATAAATATTTAAATTAACCTTTATTAAACCCTTTTATAATAATAATAATAAAACTAACTTTAAATCTTTATTACTAAATAACTCTAGTTATACTAAAGAAATTAAAAATAATAAAGTTAATAGCCCTAGGGATGCCCCTAGTAAGGCTAAGCTACTTAAAAAAATTCTTAATAAAATCGTTATTAATTCTACTCCTTCCTCTACTACTAAAAACCTCCCTTAGCTACTTTAAAGGCGTCCTAGCTACCCTTATAAAAACACTACTATAATATACATCTTAGTAAAAAAAGAAGTTAATTTTGCCCTTATAATTAAACTATATAATAAGGGTATAATTACTATACCTAGTAAACCCTTTTAGCTATTAATAAAATAAAAAATTATAGTACTTTAGAATTATAATATTTTTAACTTTATCCCTTATAACTCTAAAATCTATAATAGCTACTATATATTTAAATTAAAGATTATTAATAAAATTAAAAAAAAGACTATAAATAGCTCCTATAAAAAGTCCTATTTTATAATTTAAAACTATACTAATAATAATAAAACTAAAATCCTTATATAGTTTTTAATAATTTAATAAGTTTTATAGTAACTAATCCTTACTTTAACTCCTTTCTTAATTTATAATAGTATAACTTTATAACTATAAAACATTACCTAAGTATATATATAGTTAAAAACAAAGCTTAATTATACTATCCTTATAAAACTCTTTAAATAAATTAAGTATTATTACTTTTATAATACTATTATAGTTATTAAAAAACTACTCTATAGTATTATAAAAGTAGGAACCTACTAGTAAGTAATGTACAACTACTACTACTATAAAAGGCTTAATATAGTTAGTTTAATATATAATCTATACCTTTTAATATTATTAATTAATAATAAAAAGTTTACTATAGTTAAAATATAAATAAATAATATATTAGGACTCTTTACTATTAATTTTTTAACCTAAAAAAATAACTAACTTTAAAAAATAAACTTTATAGCTAAACTAAAGACCTTTTTAACTACTAATAATTCCCTTATATTTAATAATAGTATTCTAAGCTTTAAAAGTAGTAACTTAGTATTTTAATAAAAGAACTAGAATAAAAAGCTTACTATTATAACCCCTAAAGTAAATTAAAAGGCTATATACGTTTAATAGTAGGTCTATAGTACTTATATTATAATAATTTATTAACTAAAAGTATTTTATAATTTATTAATTACTACTTAGTACTAAGAGCCTAATAATAATAATATTAAAGCTCTAAATAAGTATTTATAGTAGTAAATTAATAACTAAAAGTAAAAGCTAATATACGTCCCCCTTAACCTTACTACTAATAAACTTTTTATATTTATAAATAAATTATTTACTAATAATAATAACCTTTTATTATAACTTAGCTTTATTATTATTCTTAATAATAAATACTACTTTACTAATAATACTTTTAAGTTTACTAGTAATATTATCTACTATAGCTCTATAAAAAGCAAGTATATTATTTATAGTATACTAGTATCTAAAATCTATAGTATAATAGCTAGTACTAATATAGCTTTTACTATTACTAAAACCCTCTAAATTATAACTAACTATCTTTAACTTCCTAAAATCCCTATAGTAGTATATATAGATTTATACTTACTATATAAATACTTTATTAAATTTAGTACTATTAAAAAAAGTACTTAATAATTAATATTATAGCTCTAAGATAGTTCTATAAATAACACAAAATTACTAATATCTACTAAATAGTAGAAAGTAATAACTTAGTTAATACCTTTATAAAAACCTCTTTAAATTACACTTTTAAAAGCTTTATTAATAGTAATAGTGTAATAATTAAAATAGAAGGATAGGTTATATAAGAAGATATATAAAGCTAAAAGTATAAAGAATTAAGAGATATAAATAGTATAAAAAAAAGATATAGGCTCTAGTTACTCTAAAAGTAGCCCTAGTAAGCCCTAAGTACTTTAGTAAGCCCTAGGCCTATTAAAAATAAGGCTTAACCCCTATAGGGGTTTTTAGATTTTCTTTTAATTTTATAAAGAGTAATAGCCTATTAAATAGTATTAATTACTACTCTTTTTATAAAAGTAATTATTCTTTTTATTAAGGCTTTATACTTTAAGCTATAAAGTAAAAAGTACTAGTATTAGCATAGCTACTACGTAGTTAGCCCCTATAGTATATAGCGCTATAGTAAAAGCTATAGCTATATAGAGTTACGTAACTATATAGCTCCACCCATAACTCTAATACCTATACTAGCACCTAGGCCACTTTTAACTTATAAATATTATTACTCTTTATAATAAATATTTAACCCTATACAGATTAATTACTATATTCTTTTACCTACGAGTAAACTAATAGAGATACTAAAGATCGTCCCCTATTACTTCGTTTAACGTATATTCTAAGAGTTACTAGTAGTATAGGCTATATAAAACCTCTATACACATAAGCGAAAAATACAATCATAAAAAGATACAGGACTGCAAATCGCAGAAGACGAGGAAAGCTTTACAAGCACAGCTAGCAATACTAGATTTAAGAAAGATGCGAACGTTACAGAAGAATGTTCCCCAGACATCAACTCATTGTCGTCGATGCCTCTTCCACCTTTAGCAGTTCCATATAGAGGCTAATTGGACTAGGCGCACAGCCTATCTTCCTAAGGATACTTTAGGTGCTAGGGTTTATGTTCATCTTTACCGTGTTCCTCGGTGTATTGCTAGATCAGTCTCTGTGGATGACGGACGACGAGGATGACGAGAGACGGAGGCATGGCATCTGCGCAGAGAGAGTGAGACAGCGGTAGGAAGCATACTTCCGACTCGCCCTCCCTCGCAACAGCTGTAGTATTCAGGCAGCCATCCCTCTGCCTCAGTGCCACAATGGAGAGGATCGTCCGCATTCCCTGTGGCGTTGGAACGGGTTTGGGCGCGGACCTATTGCTTTATATAGTCTATACTATCACCCAAAGGATGCTATTTTGGAAAGAGCATCCAATGTCTTCTGACCATGACATGAAATCTTGACAAATTACTGTGAGGAAGGAAAAGAAATTAGAACGGAATACTGGGACTAGGATCGTTGTTTCATTATTGTCCTACTGAGAGACTCTGGGGATTGGGGGGTTCCGCAAGCTTCCAAGCATGGCCAGCACAAGTAAAAGTAAGCCTGTCTTAGACTAGAAGAGACTCGAGATATTGCTGTCCACACATCACTTGTCACATCCAGCACAGTCAACACACACAAACATAGACCCACACCAAAGAAGACGGTGTTTGTTCTCAGGCCAGTCATCCCATGTCAAAAGAAGTCACATGATGACCACTGAACACAGGCAGAAGCCCCCGTCATGAGGCCCTCGTGGGGCTCACTCAGGTGCACTCCCCCTTTCATCCGCGGATGTTGTTGTCGAGACGATGATCACCTGCTTAGTCGTCCCAAGCATGAGCCCTAGTGTTTTGAGTCCCTCTGTGACCATCCCTCAGTGCCTTAAAACCCCCCCCGAGTTTTGAAACCAAAAACAAACCATCTCAACTCTCTTCTCAAACAACATCTCATCTGGAGGCAGGTCTCTGAATAGGCGGCCTCTCGTCAACAACCTCAACACTCCTTATGCTTATATAAGGACATATCTTTCCTTCCCCTGACTCACTTGTCTCTTACGCATCGTCAACGTTACAAACGAATACCCTCACACCCCAAGATCCTTTCGAAATCCCCCATCCAACTGCTCCTGTTACAAAAACCTCCCCTCAAAAAGTCGCACTCTTGCTTGTCAAGAGCCGTCGTCACTCGAATCACATCACCAAACAAGCTTTTAAACCCCTGCTCCAGTTCGTTTCGCTCCTCTTTCTCAACTCAACACCTCACGATTTCCACTTTGCCCCCTCAACTCTCCAACAAGCAATCCACCACCCGGAACTAGTCTCTCACGATGTCTCACTGGATGAGCAACGACGAGGCCGTCCAGGATTTCCTACGCCAGACTTCCTTCGAACCCGATGGCATGAACCACCTCTCAGCCTTCACCGCGGGATACGCCGCCATGGACCAGCAGTACTACGACGCGGCTGCGGTTCCCGTGAACAACTTCGCCATGGAAGCTTTCGCCGCCGGCGGCGACATCGACATGGGATTCGGCGCCTTCGAGAAGGACGCCGGCTACGTCCTCGAGAGCGACCTGCAGACTCTCGGCATCGCGTCCAACCCCTCCGAGCACGACGAGATCTCCGACGAGCACCCCGCCAAGCGCCAGCGCGTCGCCGAGCCAGTTCGCTCCAGCACCCCAGACATCTCTCCCCCCGCTCACATCGTCCTCGCCGCCAAGGGCCTCACGGACGCCGTCTGCACCCTCTCCATCCCGGACCTCGCCCGAAGCGCGCGCGTCCAGGCCTCCGTGTCCGCGATCCTCCACCCCCGCACCGCCCGCGGCGCCGTGCCCCCCTCCCCGCGCGTCCAGACCACATCCCTCCCGGATCCGGGCCTGACGGTCCTGCGGGAGCGCCGCGGCCCGAAGGAGGTCACGATCGAGCCGCTCCAGCCCATAGAGCAGTTCGAGCCGTACGAGGACGTGAGCTCGATGTCTGAGGGTCCCGAGAAGGAGGCGGCCAAGCAGAGGAACAACGAGCGCTCCGCGCAGCGCACGGCGGCGAGCAAGAAGCGCAACAACGTCGCGGCGAAGAGGTCCCGGGACAGGAAGGACAGAAAGATTGCTGTGCGCGACGAGCGGGTCGCGCGGAAGACGGCGGAGAGGGACTTTTGGAAGGCGGTCGCTGTGGGGATGGGCGCTGACGAGGGCGCGTGGGAGGCGTTTGGGGAGCGGTTCCGAGGGGAGATGGTGGCTGACCGGCGGTGCCACTGGCTGGAGGAGGTTGGTGACGATGGTGAGTCTGGGTATGTGGCTGACGATGAGGATGGAGGTGGCAAGAAGAAGAAGGCGGCTCCGAAGAAGGCTCCGGCGCGCAAGGCTGGTACGAAGGCATCGCCCAAGACGGCCAACGAGGCTGCTCCCAAGAACAACCGCAAGGGAGCTCCCAAGAAGGCGGCTACCGAGACGGTCGCCCAGAAGGTCGCGAAGCAGGCGCCGAAGAAGAGAGCTGCCGCAAAGCAGAAGTAAGAATCGACATTCCAGGAAGGATCAGTATGTTTTTGAGGAAGCAGCATTCGTGGGCAGTTTGTGACGGCAGGATGGATTTGGTTTGGCTTGAGGTTTTCTGCAACTTTTCATTGCTTTTGACGTTTTCTTCCAGGGCTTGATTTCTGGGTTGGTTTTCTCTTTCTTTCTCATTCGGGAGAGCAGCTCGTGGAGAGGAATGATTCCTTGGGGGCGTGGCATTTGTGGGAGTATCAAGGAAACTGGGTTTGGCATTTGTTTTTGGCAGAGGATTGCCGGTGAATCGTGGCCCGCTGCGAATGGAAGGGGATTATTGGCACCGCAGATAGGACAATCAGACTGAAGACAATTAGGGTCCTAGATCAAGCACCTTGGCGTTTCCTCCGTGACATCTCATGCTGCTAGAGCGGCAAGTTGACGGATTAGTCAGTCCTCAGACGTGAATCGGGGATCTCCATCCAGTTGAGGACTTGAGCATCTCTCTCCAGCCATGTCAATGACGAAATTCGATAATCGTGATCAGCCAATTGTATTAGCTACTAAAAGAGCCAGTGGTATCTCTCGTGTAAAACATCAAACCATCGAGTCTTTCCGCGATCATGAAGCGGCCACAGGACGTGAAGACGCCCGTGATCTCCCTCCGAACCTCGCTTCGAGACCCGTCTAAACCTCAAACTCCGGTCATTACCCAGTTCAGTCCATTTTTTCCATGCCTTTTAGAACCATTTTAAAAAGTCATCAAGCCCAACGCAATCCCTCGCCTGAATCTTTCCAACAGACGAGCCCTTCGCAAGGTAGTACCCTCACTGCTCCGAGTCGGAGGCGCGGGCAGGCGCCTTGCCCTCCGCCTTGACAGATCCCATCTCGGAGCTGTGCCCCGTGGAGACGCCGTAGCAGTCGGGGTCGGCGAGGCAGCCCTTGACGAAGTAGAACAAAACAGCCATCATCATGATCCTGAAACACAGAAACGTCAGCATTCACCGAGCACCCCCCAAGTCAAAAGCGAAGGGGACGTACCAGTTCACGGCGCCGACGGCAGCGGCGGCGGCCATGCTGCCGCCGTACTTCTTCTCCTCGGAGGTGGGGCCGAAGCAGGTGCTCCCGATGCAGGTGTCGCCGAGGAACAGGGCGGCGATGCTCGCGGACCAGGCCCAGCCGGAGAGCCAGAAGAGGACGTTGGTGCCGTAGGCGATGAGGAGGGCGAGGCGGAAGTAGAGGTGCGGGGCGAAGCGCTCGAGGGCCATGGCGCCGCCGAGGACGACGAGGGTGAAGATTGCCTGGGGGTGGTTAGCAACTGGTTCGTGACAAATCATCCGGAGGCCGGGAAGGGGGAAGGGGGGAGACGTACGACGAACAGCATGAAGCCCGGCGGCCCCGTGTAGCTCCCGCTGTATCCTCCCAGCAGCGACAGGTTGTACGCGCAGGCGGCCAGGACGGCGAGCGAGAGGACGAGGACGGCGAAGCGCAGGATGGAGAAGAAGGAGGGCGTGGGCGGGACGCCCTTGCCCATGAGGCCTCTGACACTGCTTGCGCCGGCCATGGTCGGATCGTGTGTCGTTCGGGTTTTCTTGCGGCGGTCGAGGAGAGAGTAGAGGTATTTGCGGTCGTTGGTCATTAAACGACTGCCGGTGGTGTTTGTTCGGAATAGATATTACGTGTGTCGTCGATGATGGTGAGAACCCAACTACCTAGTACAACACCCAGATCGAAAAAGCCAAGACGATATCGCGCGAGCCAAGGAACGACAGTCGGGTAGGTCGTCCTAAGAAAGAAAGAAACTGCTTTTGGTTTTCGAGAGAGGGCCAACGTTCCGTGGTCGCGCGCAAGAGATGGGGGACCTCCGTTTCCCTTATACCCCCGGAGGACCACCATTAGTGAGTCTGTCCGTGTGGTCGAGTGTCTTGGGTGCGCATAAACAGCCCACGGTCCCCAAGCTCCCACCGAGAAATGAAGAGATCCAAACGCCCCCTTGCGCCACCTCCATCCAAGCAGAACAGAAACCCGTTCCCCTACAGCTCTTTAGCCCCTGGCCCACTCCAGGCCACACGGATGCGGCGCGCCTTCCTCGCGCCGCTTGGTCCAAGAACTTAGAAGGAACGATGATGGCGGATGATCGACAGGGCGAACGACATAAAAAGGGGGTGGTGCATCACTGCATAAAGAGCCTTAATTCGCACCTTCCCGGGGTGCTGTCCATTGCTCTCGGTCATGTGATTGGCTGATACCTGAAAAACTGTGCTGTGCGAGGTACGTACCGCCGCGGCAGTGCTGGATCGATCTGCGAATGGGCGGGGGAGCCGAGTGCCGGACGGGGCCTTACGGGCGGGCACACGCTAATAAAAACCGTCCCCTAAGGAGGTCTTTCTGTGCTGAGAGCCACTGACTGTGCTTTCTGGGCCGGAGGCAGCGAACCGCCAGCCAAAAAATCATGGAAGTCGAGGTTTCAGATATCATGAAATTGCCCGGGGTCCTCCTCGTCATCGGTTTCAATGCAAGACTCTTGGAGCCGTTGGGTTGGATCGTTCCTCAGCCCCCTTTTTTGATTCTTTTTTCCAGTCTCTATCTTTGGATCATGCCTGGGAAGTGGCAGTGGATGGCATGTTCTCTTCCCCCTCTCATCAGACGAACTGCCAAAACAACCAGATACGCGCGCCTCTCTGATAAAAAAGGCAGCGTTCTCAGACCCTTCGAGAGAGAGGAACGAAACTGTTCATTCCCATGGAGGCCAAGCGCGCGTGCTGGAACTCAAAAAGTCCAAGCTCAAGCTCCCCCTCCTCCGCCCGCCACCGACCGAGTTCCTGCTTCTCTAACAAAACACAGCCCACCACCGCCACCCCTTGGACACTCCGTGTCTGACGTCTTGGCCTGCTTCTCGAATGCACACCTTCGGCCCTCTATCTCTCTGGATCGATGTTTCTTTCCTTTCCTCACAAACGTCGCCGTCACAGCTACCGGGCCTATGGGCCATCTCAGACCCAATAATATTGTTGAGTCATCTTCCTCAGCATTCCATGCTCATTGTCTGCCCCGAGTGCCCGTCTCTTGCCCACCGTTCGTCCCATTCATCGGGCGCGCATGGCCGATCAGTTTTTCTCCTAGTGTAAACTATGCAATACAGGGACCACGTTGCCTGTCACCTCGCCGGATCGCCATCCATCCACTGCTACCCTAACGGCTGGGTTGAGAGACACATCACTTCCCATTAGATTGTCCTTCCACTGTGTTGTGCTTGCTGTCAACCATCTCAAGCACACCAGACTGTTGGATCGATACAGATTCTATTGTGGCATGAGGAACTAGCAGTCTATAGTTATGCGCCGTTCCCTACTCGTGCATTACTCGTCAAATCATCCGACGATGTGGGTGCAACGACACTCCTCCCAAAGTGTCCTCGCAACCTCTTCTCCCAGGCTTGTATGTTTAAACACCATCGAAGCGAACAAGACAAGGTCCCATGCCTGCCTATATCCCAGAAACTAGAAATCGCTATACACTCTATCGCCCATTTTGCTTAAAAGTTCGCGACCGCGACCGCGATCGCCTGCGAGTCCGAGTGCGAGATGGAAACGCTGATGTCGGTCAAACCGACCTTCTTGGCGGCAGCAGCGGCATCACCGTGGAGCTGCGTTCTTGTTAGCATGCGACGTCGTCAAACATATGAGGCATTCGACTAACCTTGACCGCGGGGGCACCCGACTCATCCTTGACAATCTCAATGTCCTTCAGAGGCGCGCCGGCACCCTTGCTGGGCACGCCCAGGGACTTGAACACGGCCTCCTTGGCACTCCACCGACCGGCGAAAGAGCTCTGGGGGCTGGGTGCAGCGGAGCAGTACTGGATCTCGCTAGCAGTGAAGTTGCGCTCAAGGAACGTCTCGTTCTCAATGTTGATGGCCGAGATGTCCTCCACGTCAACGCCGACGTTGCTGTTCTTGGAAACAACCTTCTTAGCCAACGCTTCCATCATGTCCTGGGTGGCCTGCGCAGCCTTGGGGGTCACCGTCTTCTCCGACGCCTTCATGAAGTTGGCGGGGAAAGAGATGGTGGAAGTCTTCTTGTCCTCCGTGACGCGAGCGTCGGGGTTGAGCAGGACCTTGCTGAGCTGCTCGTCCGTGTAAGGCGCGTTGTTCTTCGCGACGAACAGCGTGTTGTTGACCAAACCGTCGTGGAAGAAGCGGTAAGCCTTCTTCTGGCGGGCCTGGACCTTGGCAGAGTATTCCTCGTACGTCTTCTCGTCCAGAGTGGCGAAGAGGTACTTGGGGTGAACACCGATGGCCTGGGCGCCCTTCTGACCAAAACCGAACGACGTAACGGAGAAGGCCTTGATGCCGTCCGTCTGGATGCTGCGGCTTGGGTATACGATCAGGTCAAACTGCTCCATGACGGAGTCGACGTTGTCGGCATTGCGGTTGCCGGGAACAAGACCAGTATTGAGCACCTGCAAGCAGCCGTTCAACATCCACGCGCCTGCTGAGCCCTTAGGGTGACCAGTGAGATCTCGATGATGTTAGTTTTGACGTTCTCGTGAGGTTATATTGGGGTGTGGTGGTGGTGGAGGTCAGGGGGGGGGGGGGGGGGGGGGGGGAGGGTTGGTTTGGGTTGAGTTGGGTTGGGTGGGGTTGGGTGGGGCGGTGACTTACACTTTTGGAAAATACCCATAACTGCATTACCCTTGGTGCGACCGAGGTGACGCAGCTGCTGGCAAATAACCGAAGACTCATTCTTGTCATTAGCCTTGGTCGAGGTTCCGTGGAAGGAAGCGACGTTAAGGTCATCGATGGTAAGACCCCAGGTGGCCAGGGCACCGCGGAGAGGAGCAATTTCCGGGTTGTTCTTCCAGAAGTCGTTGCCGAGGCTTCGAAGAACCTCCTTCTCTTGACGCTCGGCTTCCTGTCTAATGTGCTCGGCACGGGCATGAGAGTACTCCTTCTCGTTGAACTCGCCGCCCTGGGCCTTCATGGCCTCGACCTCGTCGTAAAGGTACTCGAGCTCAGACTCCTGCCACTGCTTGATCTGCTTCTTGCGAAGGTTGATCTGGCGACGGCGGTAGTTGATGTCGAGCAGAGGCGAGGGGAACTTGCCGGCGTTCTCACGAGCGGTCGTCAGAACACCCTGGCCAGGCGCGGGAACCGACCTTCCGGTCTTGTCGGTTGCGGTCGTTGTCAGGGCCAGAATACCGTGAATGGGCATGCCCATGTCAAGCGCCAGCTTGGCAGACATGAGCAGCTGAGTGCCACTGCCCTGACTTTCCATGAAACCACTTCGGGTCGTGGTGGTAGGACGAGACATCTCGGCAGGGGTGCGGCCGCGGGCCATTTCCTCGACCGAGTTGCTGGTAGCCTTCATGTTGGCGAACTCATACGAGCCCTCCTCACCGAAGTCGTCGACACCTCCGACCAACACAATCTTGGCTTTGCCCTCAGCAATGGTTTCGACACCAATTTCAACAGACTCGACAGCGGTGGCGCAAGCACCGACAGGAGTCTTGATAGGACCGGAAGAAGAGAGCAACAGCATGTTAACCCAGGCGGCCATGGTGTTGATGAAGGACTCCTGGAGAATGTCGTTCTGGACGGGCTTGTCCTGGAAGCGGTGGACGTGCATGGCACGCAGAGCCGCAGCTCCGCCCATTCCCGAACCAATGCAGTTACCAACCTCGGAAACGTGCACGTACTTGTAGAACTCGTACGGGTCGGTGATACCTGCGGAAAGAAGAGTCTCGGTAACACTGACCAGAACGAAGAGGGTGACGGGGTCGACCTGGGACACGATGTCTTCGGGAATGCCGTATCGCTTGGGGTCCCAGCCAGTAGGAATCTGGCCGGCAACCAGTCTGTCGAAGCGGAGGGCCTTGGGAATCCAAAGAGCGGCGCCCTTGCGCATACGAACAGTGTACTCGCCAGACTCGGGGATCTCGAAGATCTCAACCTTGTCGCCGTGCTGGCGCTTGAACTCCTGGGCAGTCTCCTTGGAGGCTTCGAAAGGCTCGAGGTCCTCATCGATGACAACCTCGTGAAGGAGCTCCTTCTTGTTGGGGTCGTAGCCACCGAAGAGCTCAGGCTCGATCAGACGGATACCAGAGTGCTCGAGAATGTACTTCTCGTACTTAGACTTGATGTCCTTTTCCTCAACAGGCTCACCAGTCTTCGCGTCAACCCAGCCGGAGTAGGGGGCGGGCTTCCCCTTGATGGGACCGTTGTGGTTCTTGATCAGGCCCATAATCCAGGCCATCTCAATGCAGCCCTCCAGCGAGAACTCGCCGTGAGCCTCCATCTCCCAACGGGTGCGAGAGTTACCCCAAGGGCTGACCTCAGCGAAACCAGTGACAACGACAACCTTGTCGAGGTCGACCATGCCCTTGAGACGGTCGTTAAGAGGAGCGATCTCATCGTCCCAGTCGGGAAGAGTGGGGAAGTCGAACTTGATGTTCGCACGGGGCTCGATCGTCTTCTTCTTGTAGAGAGCCTCGGAGTTGGGGCCGTTGACAATCTTGTTCTCGATGGAGTTCTCCTTGGTGACAGCGCGGCGGACCTCGCTGGTGTCCATGATGTCCTTGCGGAGCTTGGTCATGGTCTGGTTAAGGTCGGGGATGAACTGGAGACCACCGTTGAGGTCGGCGAACACGGGCTCGTTCTGGCAGAGATCGACGATGGTAGGCGACATGAGACCGAGAAGGTTGAAAGCCATCTCCTGTTGCGAGAAGGTGCGGACGCCAAACGCCTCAACACCCTCAGCGACGACGTTGTTGCCGCTCATAAGACCAGTACCACGGGTCCAGCCAATGACGGCACCGCAGATGGTGAGGTAGTGGCCCCAGTCCTCGGAGTGCCACCTGTTGAACAAGGTCTCGAGGGCGAGCTTGGACTCAGAGTAAAGACCATCGTTGCCGAAGGTACCGTGGTTGGGGGAGAGAGGCAGGACAACCTGGGCGGGGCGGGTCTCGTAGCCGCGCTCAGACTTCTGAGTCTTGACGCTGCCGAGAATGCGCAGAAGGTTGGTCAACATGATGCGGTGAGCAAGCTCAGAGCGGGAGTCGATGTTGTCGATCTGGCGGCCGTTCTCGGGGATGGCGGCGAAAGGAACGATGAAGTCCAGGTCCCAGCCCAAACCGTCCTTGGCGTCGTAAATGTAGTCGATGAGAGCCTCGCAATCCTGCTTGCTGCCCTGGTTGAAGGGAACGACAACGAGCTGGGAGCCGCGAGCACCGAAGCGAGTGTACATGGACTGGTAGTACTCAGTGACCTCGCGCGAGAAGCGAGAGGTGGTGACAACGACCTTGGCACCACCGCTGATAAGACCCTGGAGGACCTCAGCACCGATGGAACCGGCACCAGCACCAGTCATCAAGGCATGCTTGCCAGCGAAGGACACGCCATCCTTGGCAGCCTCCTCGAGAGACTGCAGGTAGAAGCCGGTGAGCTTCTTGCTGTAGTCCCAGCCGTGAAGGTTCTTGCGCTTGAGGTGCAGGAAGGGGATAGTCTCAACCTTGCCCTTGGGGCCAGTGGGCTTGTCCTTCTTGGAGGGAGTGTCATCGGGAATGATCTGGTTCTCGTTCATCGCAAGAGAGCGGAGAACGTCGCTGTAGAGGTTCTTAATCTCAAGCTCCGACGCCTTCGAGCCCTTGTGCTGCTCCCTGATGACCTTGTAGATGCGGCGCAGGTCGCTCTGGACCTTAGTACGGTTACCGTACTCGGAGATCTTGCCGCCCTCGGCCATCTGCTGGACGTAGTGCTCCAGCTTGCGGCAGCTGGCGCGGGGGACTTCCTCGTAGTTGAGGTTGCCGCGAGCGTCGACGACGGTGCGAGGTCCAGTAGGAACGGCGACATCCTTGTAAACAGGGTTGGCATTGAGGACCTCCTTGCAGTTCTCGATGAGCTGCTCACCGAGCTCCTTGGCGAGCTTGTAGGTCTCACCACGCTCGGTCGGGCACATGTCAATGTGGTACTGCATGAACTCGATCAGGGTGGGGTTGGAGCGGTTCATGATGCGGAGGCACTGGCTGACAATCTCACGGTCAACAGCCTTGAGACGACCGAAGATGATGTCGAAGTACATGTTGAGGGCGTCCTGGCGAGCCCAGTTCCAGGAAGAGTCGTAGGAACGAGCCTTCAGGGAGCTGAAGACAGGAGCGATACCAGCGGCGTAGAACTCGCCGTGCTCAGCAGTCCAGAGGTCCAGCTGGGCCTGGAGCAGCTTCTCAGACTCTTGCGAGTTGATGTAAGCCTTGTCGCCAGCACGGAGGTCCAGCTTGAGGTATCTGGCGAGCAGCTCAAGCTGCTGCTTGAACAGAGCGCGCTGGTCCTTGGTGAGAGCGTCGATGGCAGCGGGGTCCATCATCATGCCACCACCAGATCCGGCAGCGGGGCCGGCGGCCGCGGCAGTGGTCAGGCTGATACCGGCGCTGGCAGCGTACTTGTTGGTGACGTCGTCGAGGAAGGCCTTGGCGTCGGCCTCGGATCCAAGACGAGCGGGGGGCTCCATGGTGATAGCCAGCAGCAGGGTGCCGTCTTGTCTTCCGGCGCCCAGTCCCCACCTGGACTCGAGGTATTTTCTCGCGGCGGTGATGTTGAAGCCACCAGGCATCTTGGAGGAGATCAAACGCGCAATAAGAGCCTGGGACTGCTTGCCGAGCTGGCCATCGAAAGTAGCCTGCATGGAGGCACCGAGCTCGTCGAGAGGGGTATCTTCAGGCTTCTCGGGGGTCGATCCGAATTCCTTGCCGAGGTCACCGAGGATTTCGTTCTGAAGTGTTGACTTGCCTGGAGAGAAAGCCTCATTAGCATGATGTAGCGGTGAGGGCACAGAAACACAGCTACTTACCACCAACAAGGTCCTTGATAGCCTTGCCCAGAGGCACCTCGGAAAGGGGCTTCTTGAGCTTCTGAGCAATCAGAGAGCGCAGAATGTCGGTGGCCTGGACGGGCGCATCAGCAACGGCCGCAGCCGGGCCGGCGCTGGGGGCGGGAGCAGCCGCAGCAACGGGGGCGGCAGCCGCAGGGGCAGCAGCAGCGGCCGGGGCGCTGGAGGAGGCGGCGGCGGCAGCAGGCTCGGGCTCCTCCTCGATGGGGTCAGCCTCGTAGTAGATCTCCTTTGCGTCCTTGTTGTAGCAGAGGATCTGGCGCTGGACGGACTTGGCGGCATCGTAGGCTTCGTACTTGGAGGCCAGGGTGCGCTTGGCCATCACACCGAGGGTGTCGGCGGGACCGATCTCGACCACCCTCTCGGCGGTCTTCTCGGCGAGGAAAACATCTTGGGTCTCAATCCACCGCACGGGCGAGGCGAACTGGTAGGCGAGGAGCTCCACGAGGAGCGTGTGGGCAAGCTCTTGCTCGACTTCGGGACGCATGTTGGGCAGCTGGGAGGAGCTGGAAGCTCAAATTACGCGGAGCTGGGAGGGGAACCGTGAAAACTGAGCTGGTGGGGTATCTTGTCGTCGACGGAAGTGACGTGTCTAGGAGAATGAACGTCTCGTTTGGAAGCCGTGGGAGAGTCGGAATCCGAAGAGACAGTTGGTGTTGGTATTGTTGCCTGCGTGGTGGGAGGGTATATGTTAAGCAGAGGAAGCTCGCGAGACTTTTTTTTTTCTTTTGGACAGTGGGAGGTCTGTTCAAGGGAGATTAAGTCCGCGCCAGAGAGAGGGAGGGTCAATCCGGCAGAGGCGAGCGAGGGAGGTGAGAAAAAGAAGGCAGGAGAAGATGGAACTGGCGAGGCCACGGATGAAGGGAAGAGGTTTGGATATGATGGAAAATGAAAGACAAGGTCAAGTCGGTGGCTCTGGCCCGTCGATATCGGGTCACTGGCACGCTGATTGACTTTCTTGGGGGGGACTTTGAAGAGACACCGCTGAGCAAGGGAGGGATTGGGATGGGACGGGACAGGCAGGAAAAAGATGATTGTTGAACCAGGCAAGGGCCCCCACAAGCTCCAGGAAGCGGTGGTGAATTCAATTGGAGAGGGTGTGGACGTCGTCGTGGCGTGTGGGAACAGTTGGTACCTCACGAAAGGGAAGGATAGACGTGGGCAGCAACACCAGCAATAGCAGCAGCAGCAGCACCCATCAGGACAGGTCGAGGGGTAGCGGCAGGTGAGGCAAGAGGTGTGAGGGTGAGGTACTTGCTCGCGATGTCACTGCCGTCGCCGCACCAGGGCGACGTATTCGGGACGTACCTTGCCTGTCGGAGGGGCTTCAGGAGTGATTGTACCCATACTTGGGCGAGAAGGGGCCATGTCTCGAGACATTCGACTGGCTGGTTTCTGTTTCTCTCTTAATTTTCATGGGAGGGAAGAAGGAGGGAGAAGGAAGGGAAAAAAAGAAAAGTGGGGTTCCTGCCATGCTTCGCGATGGAGTTCCCGGCGTTTCCCCCATGCGAGTGGGAAAGCTGCTGGTGCGCAGAGCCTGCAGCAAGCTCCTCAACCATATTCAGACGCTTAACCCAATCGAGCATGGGACGATCAGGGGGGCCTTCCCCACAAAACCATTTCATTGGGGGAATGCAGGGTGGGACGGGTGGAGCTGTTTTTGAGGGACTCTCACGCCAGGGATGGGATGGGAGGGCACGTCCAAGTCGACGTCGTCACTGTTGCGAGGTTGACGTTGGAAGTTGGGTCATGCCGAGCAACAATGGGACTTTTCTCGCAACTCGGAGTGGCGGAAAGGGGACACTCGCTTGCGAGACGGAGAGCCGCTGCGCCGTGATGTATGCCGTGAAGGCAAAGAAGCCACGATGCCATGGCATGGAGCTATCAGTCTCGGCCGGGCCATTCTTTTCGTCAGTCTACCTAGGTACATAGCTCCGGACCCAGACCCGAGCTGATGCTGCATCTGTGCGTAGAGCTCGAAGCTATCCGTATCTATCAGCTGCATTATCAACATCCTGCCGTGGCCGCTGCATGCAACGTTCTTCGTTATCGACAGCTGCTCAGTCTTCTGCAACTGCTATGTAGTGCTAAGATACCCAGATACGAATAGTCGTGCGCTGACTTCTTGTCACGCCTTACACCGGCCTGCCATGATATCGAGGCGCGCGAGACACTCCCTCTCACTCCCACGCTGGACGTTCTCTAAGTTCCAACTTGACGGGTAGCTTTGTGGCGCGCCTTGTCTCAACCCCGTTCGTGCCTGCCACTGTCCCTGGCGTCCCTCTCCCGAGCTGCCGGAATGTTGGTTTCGGCTTAGTGGCGCCGTATTACCTGCCCCTCGATCGCGTCCCTAGCCACCTGGCGGCGCACAGGAGGCGTTAGCCTGGCGCGAGAGGCTACTTTACCTTGCCCTGTCAACCTGTGTATCCAGGACCTATTACCTTCAAGCTTGGCTTTAATGCGGATGCCACTCGACCGTATCCGTACCTGAGTACTTTACCAAGGTAGCTAGCTCCTCGTGAATTTGGGGACAGCCAGGACCGTAGCTTCCGTTCTGGATGTACCCGTTCCGACGACCCTCAACTCTGTTCGAGCTCCTATCGTCCGTCTTCTTATCGGAGCATTCCCGTTGGCCGCCACCCAAATCTTGCGACATTCAACCAACTTGACTTTGCGAGCTTGGCGGGAAGGCTGACGGGACGAGGCTCGCTCGGACGGAAGTTGTAATTCTGTCTTCGGGTTAGTGATCGTCGATAAGTGTTCGGAGAGATTATTATACGAGTCCGGCAAGCTGTGAGAAAGTGGTGTCATGATGGCAGCCCAGGCTTTCAACAAACGGGGACCCGGAAAGCAGGAGCTGTAGCAACAACGACTGGACTCCTCCTCAGTGACGGGTCCTGACTCCCGGCCGACGTCCAGGAGCCGCAGAATCTCAAAGACCTCCAGGGGTACGGGAGATGGGAATTGGAGGGAATGGAGGGGCAAATGGTGGCCGCTGCTCCAGGAACCCGCCAAAGTTGAGGAGAGATGCTCCGTACTGGAGGGGCAGATGGACGATGTATCAATACGTCCGCCTGGACTCGCCGAGGTACCTCTCTGCCCATCTACTTGCGTGACCCAAGCTTTTTGGGGGTGTGCCTCAGCTCCAGCCCTGGAGGGGTAGCTAGCTGGGTTGACGAGAGCTGACTTTGGCCGTGCTGCGCTGGATGCGAAAGTAAGCCGCCTCGGTCGATATCTGGATGGCCATTGCCGGTGGACGCTGACCTTTGGGCGGGCTCCGACGGGCTCTTCCGGTTCTTTAGTGGGCATCGGGCCAGAACGACGAGAGGCAGTTCAACGGCGACGAGGTAGGGGTGTTGAACGCCTCCGGCAGGAGTTGGATCCAATGACGGGATCTCGCCTCATCCGTCAACAAACGATTGTGATGCGCAGGAGTTGCTGCGGGATCGCCGTTTGTCTCTGGCCACGTCCAATTTTTTCTTCGACATATCCAACACATTCTCAGGGCGGCGATTATTGGCTCCTCGCTGCAACAGGAATGCAGAATTTTGCATTCCAGCCTTCTTCTGCGTCGTCTCACACAGCCATGCCATGCAAAGGTGTTGGCGAGCCGGCTCGGTCTCGAAGCCTCTCGACAAAAAAAGAAATAAAGATAATAGTAATCCTGATCCATCGAGCATTGAGGGGCGCTTGTGTCCCTGACTCCCTGGATGGGTAAGCGCCTGTCCGCGTGGCATGGCAGGCGATAGCTCCCGCCCCGTGCTGGTGGCGGCACGATACCACGCCCAGTACCGGTACCGGTACCAGTACCTGTACATATCGGGCGGTGTCTCTCTCCCTTCCCCTCTGCCTCAGGGTCCCGGGTACTTCTCGCCCTCCCCAGCATCGCCATCAGCCCCAGGCGTGGGGTGAAAGCGGTGGGGAGAGAACAGCGGCAGAATGTCCGTTACAACGCTGGCATCCCTGACCGCCCGCCAACAGCCAAGGGAGCTGCGGGAACGTAACTGGGGGTCATGAGTACCGGGAACTTTTGGTTGGACGGATTCCGCATATCTGGGACTGCGGTTTTCCGGCCTAGGCACCCAGGGGCACGTAGTCGTCCTGCGAAGCCGTAGGTATCGAAACAGGACCGAAGGGTCCAGCGTAAAGTGGACATCGGCCGAGCGAGGCCGCCGAGGCGAGGGAAACTGATGAGATGGGGTCCTTGGGGGATGGTGGACTCGGCGGCGAGAGGACAGATTGTGCTCGGCAATTGCCCATGGCAAGGAGGCGAAAGAGATCGTCTACACTGGTAGACGACCCGAGGTGGCTCTGTGAAGTCGGCGTTTCCATCGTTATCGCCCAGCTTCTTCTCTGCAAGCAAGCAGGATCGGTAGCATCTCGGCATCTTATCGGCCTGCACATCGAGATGCTTCACTTAGTCCCCGATAGCCTGCGACGGCTCGGTCGTAGTTGCTCTTGAGTTCTGAGGGATGGGATCTGAACAGCCGAAGATGCTGCCGTTTGGCCGAGCAATGGTGCGCCCACCACCCACGGATTGAAGGGTTGAGATACGCGGGAAAGATCCGGATGCAGGAGAGAGCAACTCGAGGTAGACTAAAGGCCAAAATAGGAGGCGCTGTATACGGAGCACCCCGGTTTCGTATCCGGAGGACCTCTAGCCGCATTCAGAAGAGGCGCCCCACGGCAGATAGAGCCATAGCACTTTAGCCCTGTTAGCCACCAAAATTACACAATAGATCTACTTAACAAATAATACAATAAATATATTAATATAACTAATTAATACGGCCCCAGCTAACTATAGTAATACCTATACTACTAACCCTACTAACCCTACTAAATATAATATTACTACTAATTAAAAAGAAATAGCTCTAACTACAAAGATATAAATTAAAGCTATATTAGTAGTAAGTAGTACAGCTACTATTACTATAGTAGAGGCTAAGTAAAAACAGAACGTTAAAAAACCACTAAAAGTAGTATTTATATAATAGTAAAGTTCTATAGTATCCTAGTAATCCCTTAAGTTATAGTTAAAAACTAAGTATTAAACTAGTCTATTATTATAGCTCTAAAGGCCTCTATTTCTGTCCTTAACTTTACTTCTAACTACTCTATAGTGTACTCTATAGTAGTTTTTTTCTTTTTTTATACTTACAAGGCCAGTAGTAGTAGTAGTAGCAGCACTAAGGGCCAAGGGTTAATAAATACTTTAGTATTTATAGCTTTAAAGGCTAAAGGGTTTTACTATGTAGAGTTATTACGTGGGTTAGGGTTAGGGAAGGGCAATAGTACTGTAGATTAAAATTGTAGTTTATTAGGTGTAAGGGTATTATTATTAGTAATATAGAAAATAGACTATTAGTAATTATAGTAGTTTATAATAATAGTAGAGTTGAGATCCTAGGTTATAATATATAGCTTAATAATTTTAAACTAAAAATATATTAAAAAATATTTAGCTAAGTTAATAGAGTAGAATACGTACTAAGGTCTTATTAAGCTACTAGTAAGTATTAATATTTTTCTTTTTAAGTAACTACTCTAAGTTACTTAACTCCTATCGATTAATAATATTATAGTAATAAAGTAAACTCTACTATATTATAAAAAACCCACTATAGAGTAAGAAACACTCGTAGGGATCCTCGTAACTTATAAACCTCTTTATAGTTTTATATTAATTAAAAATAAAGTTAAAAGCCTTATAAAAAATAGTCTAAACTAGTACTAAAGTTATTAGGGTCTCCTTATACTACTTCTTATAGTAGTATTTTTCGTTACTAACTTACTACTAAAATTAAGCTGCTTTATTAGTTACTATTTTAAGGATAGTGTTGTAGAGGCTATGGAGATTAGAGAGGTGGTTGTATAAGTAAGTCTTAAGCTCTACGTAGGCTAACTCTATATAAGAGGTTGCGCGGAGCCTATAATTATATAGCTCTTATATAGCAAATTTAGTAAACTAAGAATAAAAAAGAAAGTAGGTCTTCTTAAGGTAATTAACGAGTACCTCTTAGGTAGGTAAAAAGGCACACTTAAGGCCCTCCTACTGCTTCTAAAAGAGGTTACGAGTTGTGGCGTAAATATAGTACTTTTATACTTATAAAATACTATTAGGTAAAATTTTAATATTATTATTAGCTATTAAAGTTAATAAAATACGTAGATTTAGAGCTATAAATAGGGGGTTAGTAGGTAGATTAGTTAGGGGGAAGTTAGTTAAGGGTATAAAGGCTATAGTAACAAGGCTAGCTTTGAGATCTTTTTTATCGTTAAGAATAATAATAGGGCCCTTATTATTAGTACTTAAATTTTCTAAATTTGCCCTACTATAAAAATTTTTAAATAAATTAAAGTATTAGAATTAACTAAATTATACCTTTCTCTAGCCTTAAACTAAAACTAATTTTTAGCCTAAAAGCCTTCTTTACCTTTAATAGCTCCTATTTATTTATTTTTAATATATAATACTACGTTTTTTAATATATACTATTAATAAACTTACTACTACGTACTAAGTAACACAACCCTTACTGCCTTTTTTAATATAGTATTAAAATCTATTAGTATAGTTTTTAGTAATAAAATATTTTTAATAAAAAGTACAGCTCTTAGCTACTTAAGTACCTATTAGTATATAATAGTACTCTTACTTAAAACTAAGTAAAATATAGTATTAAACGTAGTATAAACTAAAGTTATACTATTTATTTTAAATAATAGTATATTAAACTAATTTACCTATTAATTACTATATAAGTGTATTTTCTCTATACTTTCTATAAACTTAACTAACCTTATATATTATATTTATTAAAAAAATCTCTAAATTTCGCCTCTACTACTTAAAATAGTTTTTAAACGTCTAAAATACTGTATTAATCCTACCTATTACTATATTATAGTATATACTTAAATACTTAATATTAGGGTTTAACTGTAGTTCTTAAAGGAATATTTAAGTACTTAATTAAGGCCTATACTTCTCCTACTATAACTTCTTTTATGTATTATATATATTTAAGTTGCGTATAAGCGCACTAGTTTTATATTTAATTTATATAGTAATATCTTAAGCTATTAACTTACTTAATTTAAAAAACTCTTTAACTTTTTAAAGAATAAAAGTATCGCCACTAGCCTCCTACTAGCTAATTAATTAAATAGCTTAACTAGTTGTTAGTAACTTAAGTACTAAAAGAGGGTAGTTATATAGATATCTATTAATAATAATAATCTATACCTCCCCGCAGTAGTAAAGTATTACTAACTATAAATAGCCTGTTTTTATAGTTTTTATTAATTAAACCATTCTAGTTAATAACTTAACTATACTACTATAGTCATAAGTAATATATTAATAAAGTATCTTACTTATACCTACCACTATTTTTAACCGTCCTTTTATTATACTATATTTATAGGTTTTTTAGTAGTTATAAAGCTTTTTAAAAATACCCTTAATAGTAGTAGCTTCTAAGTTTATAATAGTGGATATAATAGTACTAAAAAAAGACGTAATTTAAGTAGAAAAATCAATAAATTAATAGCTATAGCAGTCTCTAATTACAAAGACGAAAATCTTCTTGCATTCCCACAATCATTTTGCACAATCTAGGTTTTAGTATAGCTATGGGCGAAACTAGGATGCCCGGTAATGCTGCCCTATAAACTATTCTAAATGCGGCTAGAGGTCCTCCGGATACGAAACCGGGGTGCTCCGTATACAGCGCCTCTAAAATAGGGAGAGAAGCATGGGAGGTTGCTAGCTAGCGCGGTGGAAGCCAAGTCGTTGCGTGCCGCCAACAAAAGTATCGGTACATGGCCGCCCGTTCTCCAACGCGGCACCCTTGCTGATCCCTCGGGCTGCATGAAGTCAGGGGTGGAGCTCGAGGGGTGGGCATGGTGTGCGACCATCCCCAACAGAACTAAAAATTTTGGCGAGACATTGAGATTTGAGACTTCCATGGGAGAGGCATGAGCAGCGAGCGGCGTGCAGGGCAGGCAGGGACAACCACGACGATTGCAACGGCCACCGCAAATCACCACCACCACCACGAAGTGCTTGGCCGGATGCACGGAGGCGGCGGGAGGGTGGGATGGAGGAGGAAAGAGCGGCCGGGGGGACAAGACGGTGAACACCTACCTCAACTCGCTGGATTCGAGGTATACGTTGAAACCTGTGGCTGGTAGGTACCTAGCCAAGCAGATAGATATCTGGGAAGGTACAGAGCAGAAAGCCTGGGTAAGGCCACCTTCTATGGCTCCTTCCTTGCCTCCAGATGGCGGGGTGAGGGAGAGACAAAGTAACCTGGACCAAACAGAAACACGCTGGGAAGGAGAAACAGCAGCAATAGCTGGAACGGCAACCGCAGCCTCCCTAGGGCGGACAGGCGGCGGGGGGGGCAGGCGGTCACGGCTCCGGCCAGTCATGTTCCGTCAGCCCGGACCAACTGGCTTCATTCCAACTCTCCCATCAACGGCAGAAAAAAAAAAAGTGACCCGGCCTAATTTTCCAAGCGTTGAGTTCACTCACTGCAAGAGCTGGCCGGCCCCTCCCCCAAGAAGTAGAGAGGTACGTTCCTTTACCGTCTCCAAAACTGGAACCCGAAACCTCCAATTACGTTGGCGGGATTGACCTCACCTGCCTTGCCCGCACCACCAGTGAGGACCCATCAACACATCCACACCCACGCCGCACGCCTCAAAGCAGTGGTACCTCTGTCGCTGGTATCTCTCACCTCACACCCGTACCCGTCCCGCCGTGGCTTTTTCCCAATCCCAGAGTTCCCAATCATCCCGGTCACCATTGGGAACGACCGGGCAGCCTGTCCACCGTCCACGTCCACGCCTGCTCCAAGACCCAATATCCAGGACCCAGACCCAGGCAGCGCAGGTCCAAAGGGATGCCGTTCAATTGCCTCCTCGTTCCCATCATACCTTAACCTCTCAACCTTCCCTTGATCTCCCAGCTCCTCTTCATTAAGCTGTCCTCTGCCACTCCCGCTCTCTCGCTCCTACTCCTCCCACACCAACTTCACGTCCAGGACAGATCTTGCAGGGCAGTCTTCTCGTTTCCTTTTCTTTCTTGTCCTTCATAGACCATCAATTGCTCTCGGAGACTCGGAGAGACAGCTCTAAACGACCCCACCACCACTGTGCCTGTTAAGACAGAACCACTGCTCCTGTTGTTACCGCCCACGACAATCCTACCTGCCGCCCACTCTTCCCACACCGCCGTCTCGGAGCATCTTGCACTCGCTGCCTCCTGCTCTTCGCTGAGTACACGGAGTCAAAAATAACAGGTAAGCTGGCGTCCCGCGCTTCTCCCCCGCCCTCATCGCAGAATTTGCGGGAGAGCATTGCATCGGCACACTGTCGAACGAGAGAGTAAAACAGAGAAGCAGAATTGTCTTGGCTAACACATGGTGGAACCAGCTCCATTCGTAATACACGAAAAACCAAATCTTTCACCCTCTTGATACCCCCAAATCCGCCATCATGTACGGCACCGGAACCGGCCCCCAGACGGGCGTCTCTACCCCTCGATCCAACGCTTCTCTCCGCCCCCTCACTCTCCGACATGGCTCCCTCGAGACGTCCTTCCTCGTCCCGACCGCCCTCCACTTCCACGCCTCGCAATTGAAGGACCGCTTCAATGCCAACCTTCCTCCCGCCACAGATGAGCTTGCTCAGGATGACGAGCCTTCGTCCGTCCCCGAGCTTGTTGCGAGATACATGGGTTTCGTCGCCGACGAGGTTGAGAAGGGCGAGGACGACGAGTCCGGCTCCTACGAGGAGGTCCTCAAGCTCGTCCTTAACGAGTTCGAGCGTGGCTACCTCCAGGGCAACGAGGTCCACGCCCTCGCCGCTACGCTGCCGGGCATTGACTCCAAGAAGTTGGTCGTCATCCGCAGCTACTACCAGGCCAGGCAAACAACCGGCCGCTCAATCAAGGCCTACGGCTCGGCGCTTTTCCGCGCCGCTGACGACGGTTCCGCCGACATCTACACCATCTTCGGCGGTCAGGGCAACATCGAGGAGTACTTCGACGAGCTGCGCGAGATCTACAAGACCTACCAGCCCTTCGTTGGCGAGCTGATCCACAACGCCGCGGAGCAGCTTCAGACCCTTTCCAAGCACCCCCAAGCTGAGAAGCTGTACCCCAAGGGCTTGGATATTCTGAGGTGGCTCGAGGACGAGGATGCGACTCCCGATGTCGACTACCTCATTTCGGCGCCCGTCAGTTTCCCCTTGATTGGTCTCGTTCAGCTCGCCCACTACGAGGTCACCTGCAAGGTCCTCGGTGTTCACCCCGGTCTGCTGCGCGAGCAGATCAGCGGTACCACCGGTCACTCTCAGGGTATCGTGCTCGCTGCTGTCACCGCGGCCGCCGAGTCCTGGGAGTCGTGGAAGGAGATCGCCCCCGACGCGCTCACCATCCTTTTCTGGATCGGTGCTCGCAGCCAGCAGGTCTTCCCCCGCACTTCGCTGAGGCCGAGCATGATCAGCGAGTCCGTTGAGAACGGCGAGGGTACTCCCACTCCCATGCTTAGCATCAGGGACCTCTCCCAGGCTGAGGTGCAGAAGCACATTGATGCTACCAACCAGTACCTCCCTGCCGACCGCCACATCTCCATCTCCCTCATCAACAGCCCCCGCAACATGGTTGTCACTGGTCCTCCCATCTCCCTGTACGGTCTGAACTCTCGCCTCCGCAAGGTCAAGGCCCCCGTCGGTCTGGACCAGAACCGCATCCCCCACACCGACCGCAAGCTTCGCTTCGTCCACCGCTTCCTTCCCATTACCGCCCCTTTCCACAGCAAGTACCTTGCTGAGGCCACGGAGCTGATTGACGAGGACTTGAAGAACATCAAGATCGACTCCAAGTCCCTGGGCACTGCCGTTTTTGACACCAACACGGGCAAGGACATCCGCGAGGAGGTCAATGGCAACATCATCCCCACGCTGATCCGTCTCATTACCAGAGACCCCGTCAACTGGGAGAAGGCCACCGTCTTCCCCAAGGCGACTCACGTTCTTGACTTCGGCCCCGGTGGTATCTCCGGTCTTGGTGTCTTGACCAGCCGCAACAAGGAGGGTACTGGTGTGCACGTCATCCTTGCCGGAACTGTCGCCGGCACCGTCACGGAGGTCGGCTACAAGCCTGAGCTCTTCGACCGCGACGAGGAGCATGCCGTCAAGTATGCCATTGACTGGGTCAAGGAGTTTGGGCCCCGTCTCGTCACCACCTCCAACGGTGACACTTACGTCGACACCAAGATGAGTCGACTCCTCGGCCTTCCTCCCATCGTCGTTGCTGGTATGACTCCCTGCACCGTGCCTTGGGACTTCGTTGCCGCCACCATGAACGCTGGCTACCACATCGAGTTGGCCGGTGGTGGTTACTTCGATCCCGCTATGATGACCGTCGCTCTGAAGCAGATCGAGGGCGCCATCCCTGCTGGTCGCGGTATTGGCGTTAACCTGATTTACGTCAACCCCCGTGCCATGCAGTGGCAGATCCCCCTGCTCGGCAAGCTCAGGGCCGAGGGTGTCCCCATTGAGGGCCTGACCATTGGTGCCGGTGTCCCTTCCGTTGAGGTCGCTCAGGAGTACATCGACACCCTTGGACTGAAGCACATCAGCTTCAAGCCTGGCTCCGTCGATGCCATCCAGTCCGTCGTCAACATTGCCAAGGCCAACCCTACCTTCCCTGTTCTTCTGCAGTGGACCGGTGGCCGTGGTGGTGGTCACCACTCTTACGAGGATTTCCACCAGCCCATTCTCAGCATGTACAGCCGTATCCGTCGCCAGGAGAACATCATTCTCGTTGCCGGCAGTGGTTTCGGTGGTGCCGAGGACACTTACCCCTACCTCACTGGTGAGTGGTCCAAGAACTACGGCTACCCCCCCATGCCCTTCGACGGCTGCCTTTTCGGCTCCCGCATGATGGTCGCCAAGGAGGCCAAGACCAGCCCTGCCGCCAAGCAGGCCATCATCGATGCCCCCGGTGTCGAGGACAACGAGTGGGAGAAGACCTACAAGGGCCCTACTGGAGGTGTTATCACCGTTCTCTCCGAGATGGGCGAGCCTATCCACAAGCTCGCCACTCGCGGAGTCTTGTTCTGGGCTGAGATGGACAAGAAGATCTTCTCCCTGCCTAAGGAGAAGAGAGTCCCCGAGCTGAAGAAGAACCGCGACTACATCATCAAGAAGCTCAACGACGACTTCCAGAAGCCCTGGTTCGGCCGCAACCGCGCTGGTCAGGCCGTCGACCTTGAGGACATGACCTACGGTGAGGTTGTCCGTCGCATGGTTGACCTCCTCTACGTCCGCCACCAGAAGCGCTGGATCGACCCTACCCTCCGCACCTTTACTGGCAAGTTCATCAGCCGTGTCGAGGAGCGCTTCACCTCCACCCCCGGACAGGCCGCCCAGCTCCAGGACTTCAAGGACCTCGACTCTCCTTACGAGACGGTCGAGAGAATCCTGTCTCATTACCCTGAGGCCGATGACCAGCTCATCAACGCCCAGGATGTTCAGCACTTCTTGATGCTCTGCATGTTCCCCTTCCAGAAGCCCGTGCCTTTCATCCCTACTTTCGACGATAACTTCGACTTCTACTTCAAGAAGGACTCTCTCTGGCAGTCCGAGGATCTCGATGCCGTTCCCGGCCAGGACGTCGGCCGCGTCTGCATTCTGCAGGGTCCCACTGCCGTCAAGTACTCCAAGGTCATCGACGAGCCCATCAAGGACATCCTTGACGGCATCCACAAGACCCACGTCGAGTTCCTGACCCGCGACCTGTACAAGGGAGACAAGAAGTCCATCCCCACCATCGAGTACTTCGGTGGCAAGCTTGTTGACACCGAGGTCCCTGTTGAGGACGTTGACGGCCTGACCGTCTCTTACGACGACGCTCACAAGAACATCTACCGTCTGTCGACCTCGCCCAACGCGACCCTTCCCAGCCTCGATTCGTGGTTGGCTCTTCTCGCTGGCCCCGACCGCAGCTGGCGCCACGCTCTCCTCACCTCTGAGGTCGTTGTCCAGGGACAGAAGTTCCAGACCAACCCCATCAAGCGCATCTTCGCTCCTGCTCGTGGTCTCTTCGTTGAGATTCACCACCCCAAGGACCCCAAGAACACCAGGATCGTTGTCAAGGAGCAGCCTCGCCACAACCACTACGTTGAGGTCATCGAGGTCAAGCTTGAGGGCAAGAACGAGGTGGTTGTCAACATGATCAAGGACACCACTGCTCTTGGCAAGCCTGTTGCCCTCCCTCTCAAGTTCACCTACCACCCTGAGGCGGGCTACGCCCCTCTCCGCGAGGTGATGGAGGGCCGCAACGACCGCATCAAGGAGTTCTACTGGCGTGCGTGGTTCGGCGACGAGACTCTCGACCTCGACGCCAATGTTGCCAGCAAGTTCGACGGTGGCAAGGCTACCATCACTGGCGAGGACATCAACGACTTCGTCCACGCCGTCGGCAACACTGGCGAGGCCTTCGTTGAGCGCCCCGGCAAGACTGTCTACGCACCCATGGACTTCGCCATCGTCGTCGGCTGGAAGGCCATCACCAAGCCCATCTTCCCCCGCACGATTGACGGTGACCTGCTCAAGCTCGTCCACCTTTCCAACGAGTTCCGCATGAAGCCTGGTGCCCAGCCTCTCCAGAAGGGCGATGAGGTCTCCACCACTGCTCAGATCAACGCTGTCATCAACCAGGAGTCTGGCAAGATGGTCGAGGTCTGCGGTACCATCTATCGCGATGGCGAGGCCGTCATGGACGTCACCTCCCAGTTCCTGTACCGCGGCACGTACACCGACTACGAGAACACCTTCCAGCGCAAGAACGAGACTCCTATCCAGCTGCACCTCGCCACCAGCAAGGACGTCGCCGTTCTCAAGTCAAAGCAGTGGTTCAACACTGACGACATGCCCAGCGACATCGATCTCCTCGGCCAGACCCTCACCTTCCGTCTGCAGAGCTTCCTGCGCTACAAGACCAAGACTGTCTACAGCAGCGTCGCCACCCAGGGCCAGGTCCTTCTCGAGCTGCCCACCAAGGAGGTTATCCAGATTGCCAGCGTCGACTACGAGGCCGGTCAGTCCAACGGCAACCCCGTCATTGACTACCTCGAGCGCAACGGTATTCCTCTGGACCAGCCCCTCCACTTCGAGAACCCCATCCCTCTCAGTGGCCGCAACCCTCTCCAGCTCCGCGCCCCTGCCACCAACGAGAACTACGCCCGCGTCTCTGGTGACTACAACCCCATCCACGTCTCCCGTGTGTTTGCCAACTACGCCAACCTCCCCGGCACCATCACCCACGGCATGTACTCCAGCGCCGCCGTCCGCAGCCTGGTTGAGACCTGGGCCGCCGAGAACAACATCGGCCGCGTTCGCAGCTTCCACGCTTCTCTGGTTGGCATGGTTCTTCCTAACGATGACCTTGACGTCAAGCTTCAACACGTCGGCATGGTCGGTGGTCGCAAGATCATCAAGGTTGAGGCCAGCAACAGGGAGACCGAGGAGAAGGTCTTGCTTGGTGAGGCCGAGGTTGAGCAGCCCGTGACCGCCTACGTCTTCACCGGCCAGGGCTCTCAGGAGCAGGGTATGGGTATGGAGCTGTACGCTTCCAGCCCCGTCGCCAAGGAGGTCTGGGACCGCGCCGACAAGTACCTGTTGGACAACTATGGTAAGCTCTTCACATGCACATCGTTTCATAACATCACACTAATCGTCACTAGGCTTCTCGATCACCAACATCGTCAAGAACAACCCCAAGGAGCTCACCGTTCACTTCGGTGGACCTCGTGGCAAGGCCATCCGCCAGAACTACATGGGCATGACCTTCGAGACTGTTGCTGCTGACGGCTCCATCAAGTCGGAGCGCATCTTCAAGGAGATTGACGAGAAGACCACGTCCTACACTTACCGCTCCCCCACTGGTCTCCTGTCTGCTACCCAGTTCACGCAGCCTGCCCTGACCCTCATGGAGAAGGCCAGCTTCGAGGACATGAGGTCCAGAGGCCTTGTTCCCCGGGACTGCACCTTCGCCGGTCACTCTCTGGGTGAGTACTCCGCTCTCGCCGCCTTGGCCGAGGTCATGCCCATCGAGAGCTTGGTGTCAGTCGTGTTCTACCGTGGTTTGACCATGCAGGTCGCTGTCGAGCGTGACGCGGCTGGCCGATCCAACTACTCCATGTGCGCTGTCAACCCCAGCAGAATCTCCAAGACTTTCAACGAGGAGGCTCTGCAGTTCGTCGTCAACAGCATTGCCGAGGAGACTGGCTGGCTGCTCGAGATTGTCAACTACAACATCGCCAACATGCAGTACGTTGCCGCCGGTGACCTGCGCGCCCTCGACACCCTCACCGGTGTCACCAACTTCCTCAAGCAACAGAAGATCGACATTGAGGAGATGCGTGCCAACATCGACGAGGCCAAGGGTGCGCTCAAGGAGATCATCAAGGGCTGTGCCGAGGCTACGCTGAAGAAGCCCACTCCCCTCGACCTCCAGCGCGGCTTTGCCACGATCCCCCTTCGCGGCATCGACGTGCCCTTCCACTCGACCTTCCTGCGGTCCGGTGTCAAGCCTTTCCGTTCCTTCCTCCTCAAGAAGATCAACAAGACCACGATCGACCCTGCCAAGCTTGTTGGCAAGTACATCCCCAACGTGACGGCGAAGCCCTTCGCGCTCACCAAGGAGTACTTCGAGGATGTGTACAAGCTCACCAACTCGCCCAAGATTGCGTCCGTGTTGGCGAACTGGGATCAGTACACCCAGGACGGACCCGCCCCGGCTGGCCTGAACGGTGTTAGCGGAGACCACGAGGGTCCCGGTGCTGCTGCGTAAGCAGAGACAAGAACGTGTGTGATTGAAGAAGCTACGCGATGACGAAAAACCACGGAGCGGACACTAGATGACGGGCAGGCAAGGAATGACTCTAGACGGCGTAATCGTTGTACAAAGTACGGATGTTTGTTGTTTTCTCATGATTTGTTTTTATCACGCCGCGTTTAGAAAGTTTAGTCGAATTACGGGAGGCGTCAATTGTTAATGGTCGTACAAGGCAAGAAAGAATAGAGAGCAATTACTTCAAACTTCACTGTGGCCAACGTGAATGGAAGACGGACTAACGGGAGACTGTGACTGCATCAGGTCCGCGACAGTGGCATGTATGATGTGCGGTCGGATTGGTGCGACGCCCAACCAAGCGGCGGTGACACGGGAGAAGGCGCAGCTAACACGAACCATTACGAAGGTTCTGACAGCGGAGGATCGACGAAAAGAGAATGCAAGGACCCGTACCGCTCTTCCGAAGGTGCAGCAGAAGCTTCCGGCCTACCAGCCTCAGATTGGTATCTCGAGTAGTAGCTCTTATCGATATCTTATCGATTAGGGATACGCATATATCGGAGATACTCTTAATGCCGATAGCATATCACTGCATGCTCGGGCACCTGGCTATTCATCCCGGCCTGCCCGTCTCCCAGATGCGATGCCTACTGGGTGAGATGTAATGAGACGAAATGTCATGAATCTTTCCCAATTCATGATTACACGTTGGCTTGGGGGCTTTTCTCTCCCCTTCCGCCCCCGAGCCAGCGCCGTCCATCAGCTGGGGTGAAGCAGACTACCTACCATGACGTGATATGAACCGCTCCCTTCCTTGAAGAGCTCAAGTAGCTCCCGGCTTGCGTCTTCGCTCTTGTCAGGCTAAGCATGCGCCTTGCCTGTGGGGGTGTTCTAGAGATGGAGTCAGAGGACTCAATGGGGGAAGGTCCGGGAGGAGTCAAGCTGCCTTCCATGGTGATGAAGAGACAGCCGGCTCGCTTCCTGCTAGAAGCCATGGAATGTTCCAGTTCCTGTTGTTTTACTTGTCCGTCTGCGGATGTTACTTGCTTGTTCGGAAGGGGGGCTCGGAGACTGACAGACTGAGAGGCGGGAAGGAGCAAAGTCTACGTTGGAGAGGGTCACTTCTCTCCCTGCAAGAAGGCGCGGACGGTGACGGGTTGGCTTGCTTCATTTTTGATGTAGGGGTACATAACTAGGTACCGTGAATGCAACTTGCTCGTGGGAAGGCTCGAGATAAGGGAGGGGGAGGAAGAAGGAAGAAGGAGCAAAGCTACTCGACATGGTGGTGAAGAGGCAGCCAGTGTAGCAATGTCACTTCCTGCAAGAGAAACTCCAGCAGGCTCCAGCCCTTGGTGTTGTTTTCTTTTCACAGATCGTGGTAGGTACATCTCTTGTTGAAACTTCAAAGTGGATCGCGATCACAGCAGAGTACCCAAGTACCTAGGCGCACTGCAACCGCGCCCTGTCGAAGACACATGTCACGACAACGTGGGAAGACTGACAGCCGTGGCATACGTGCCTACCTATGTACTCATGTCCAATGGGTCGCCGTCCGTCCTGGATGCGTGGCGTTGCTTCCTGCCGGTTGTCTATGTATGTTTTGTAGTCAGAGGGCGGTCCTGACGTTCGTTGACCTGAACCGTAGGTAGTCGCCCTTCCTCGTGTTCCGGGCGTTGGTTCCTGCCGGCCGTTTCTCTTTCCCGACGTTGTAGCCCGCCATCGCTGGCCTAGGCCCGCAGCTCCCCTCCTTTCCCAGATAGAGAACACGGTACCTTGATCTGCCTTGGAAGCTGCGCGGGTGGCTGACCCCGTGAACCGTGACAAATCGTAGTTTCCGAACAGAACTGGATCTGTCAGCACTACCTCATTCTCCCTCCTAACTTCGTACTTAGATGATGTCGTCGTGACTCCCGCTGCCGCTCTCGCGAGGAAGTCGGGAAGGATCCGTAGGCCAGATTGCCACCCGCGAACTGCAGGTTCTCGTCTGCATCCCCTTCCGCGTCGGGATGTACTCGACTTGTACATTTGCGTGAGAGAAGCTGCAGAAGAAGATGCTGCTTCCGCGAACTGCGACTGATCTCGCCGTCGACGTCGTCCCCCGAACCTATAAATTCCCCCCCAATCTCCCGCCTCCCATCATCTTCTTCTTTTTCCCTCTCATCATCACATTTCCCATTCTCTGTTTTCCATCTCCAACGGCGTCTTCTTCTGCCACGGTTCGACATCATCGGGCTCTCTCTTTTCTTCCATCATGGACCATTCGACATCGTCTGGCTGTCTCTTCTCTTCCGCCATGGACCGCTCGCCATCATCTGGCCCTCTCTTCTCTTCCGCCAAGGAACATTCGACATCATCCGACAACACCTCTTCCTTCATCTTGGCCTTCCGGGATGAGGTGAGGTCCGTCCAGCCAGGCCATCGACTTACCTTGGTCCATCTTTGCCTTCTTCCTGGACACCAACACACCGCGCACTATCGCATTGGAGAAACGACTGCCGCTTGGCCTCGGGCATGCAACCAGCATGACATCGTCCAGCGATTACAGGACCGGACCAGGCCTCCCGCAACAGGTGCACTCTCTTCCACGTCTGCCCGCTCAGTCCAACCCACGCTGGCCTCTTCCATCCACGTCCCCGCTGTCTTTCACGTCGGAGCCACACCCAACAGCCGCGGGCCATCTCTTCAGCCGTCTCTGGTCCAAGGCGTGTCGACAACCCACTCGAGTTGTGCGAATCCTTGACTTCCGTCACCGACAGCCTCGTGGAACAGGACAACCATCTCGGCCTCAGAACCTTTTCAGGTTTTCATCATCATTGGCCACAGTGGTCGTGTTTCTATGATCTTCAAGGTGGGTTCCGAAGAATGGCCGGCCCTCAGGGGCTACCTCCGTGTTTCCTCTGATGGTATCCTCTGATGAAAACCCTGGCCAGAGGAGCTCACTCAGCCAACCGCGTTGGCTGACTCCCACAAGTGTTTCCAGGTTGACCTCAGGCCTCTTCAGGCGCCATCATCGGCCACAGCATGCGCGCTTCAACGATCTTCAAGGTGGGTTCCTGAAGACGGTGTCCCCACTGGGATTTCTGTGTTTCTCTGATCTCCCTGATGAAAAAAACTCCTGCCTGAAGGAGCCCACTCAGCCAACCGCGTTGGCTGACTCCCACAAGTGTTTCTAGGTTGACCTCAGGCCTCTTCAGGCGTCATCATCATCGGCCAGGTGGCAACATGGTTTTCTGTGTTTCTTTGCAATCCAGGTGGGTTCCTGAAGACGGTAACCCTTCGGGGTGGTCCTGTTTCTCTGATCTCCCTGATGAAAAATTGCTGCCGAAAGGAGCCCACTCAGCCAGCTCTCTGGCTGACTCCCACAGGTGTTTGCAGATTGGCCTCAGGCCTTTTCAGGCGTCATCATCATCGGCCAGGTGACCTTCATGGTTTTCTTTGTTTCTATGAATCCCAAGGTTGGTTGCTAACGAGGACAAGCCTTCGGGCACACATGGTTTTCTGAAGTTTAAAATGAGCATAGCACCTCTTCCGGTGAGTAATGGATGACACTCAGCTTTTGGGTCCGGTGACTGACGCTTCGCTGGGAAGTAACTCTGCGCTGTCGCACAAAGCCGCTGGTAGAGACGCGTCGGGCTGTTGGATCTTTGGTTGGGAGATGTAGGGAGTAGGAAGCTTAAGTGTTTGACCATAGGAGAATTGTAGGACTTCTGTACCCAGGCTGGCCGCGGCATCATCAGAATAGTGGTTTTGATGAAGTTGTTGAGTGCGTCTCTGATCTCTCGTTTGGTTCAGTGTTGCGTGAATGTGGTGATGTAGGAGAGGAAAAAATGATTTTCATTCCAGGCAGCGAGATCGCTTTTATTCTCGTCGCAGTTAAACTTTTCATCCTTGAGGGCTTGAACGACCTGGGTGTCAAGCCACAACCGTCACTGTCAGTTGTGGGTGGAGGAAGCCTGGGCGTGGCCACGTGCAGTGTCAGCAGCGCGACGGTATTTCTGCACCGGTCTCGAAAATGTTGAAAATATTGATGACCACTTTTGATTTGAAGCAACCGTAGACTACGTGCTCACATACTTTGTTCCTTCGCTACTTTGGTAGTAATACTAACAGCAGGCGGCGATGTGATGGCTTGGAGTCGGAGGAGACTGCAGTGTTATGTAAGCCTGCGAGACGACACTGGATTGTCGTAAGGTACCTACCCAAGTTGCCAAGTATGTACCCGGTACGTACACTCACATTACCTAAGCAACTGGAGAGAACCGACAGAGGAGTGACAGACTCACCCAGTCGGCCAGCGGCGAGCGCCGTGCGACGTTTGACGGCGAAGAGCGCCGGGCGCCGCGGCTGTGCAGCCAAGGTACCTCGGACATACGCTGCATACCTATGCAGGTAAGTAGTGATAGTACCTAGCCGTAGGGGCCTGGGAGGTATTCGTGCAGGGACTTATCGTGTGCTCCTGCTTTTGAGGTCCGACTGCCTGGAACACCGGAGCCTTTCATCGCCCGCCCGCTGTCAGCTATTTTTGTGCCCGCACTGGCAGTACGTACATAGCATGTATCCTGCCTGTATCACTACCTCCCCTTCCCTTCCTCCCTGCATTTCTCACATCGCTTCCATGCTTCGTGTTTGATCTGTTGTTACCCAAGTGGGCTTGACCAAAGGGCAGAAGATAGTGTTACTCGGAGGAAACCATTTGCACAAGATTGTCAGCAGACGGGGAAGCATGAAAGGCCGGAAACGTGGCGATACGTACTATTGCTCGAAGAGGAAGCGATACATTGCATTGTACGGATACGTGAGGAGCACGGGCGGGGTTTGTCGCTAGTGCGGGACGAGGCGCTTGTTGGCGGCATTCCAATACACTAAGAGCAACTTGCAGCAACAGAACCGCCATCACCCCCCCTGTATTATTACTTCGTCTTATCTTTCCGACGCCGCCGGCGGCAGCTGAGGGTGCTATCGCGTCCCCCAAGCCCAAAGGCCCAAGAACTTGCCCAGGTACGAACTCTCCGTAATCGACTTGTTATTACCTACCCAATTGCCTACCTAGGTAAGCCAAGCTACCTACAGGCTACAAGAAGGTGAATGCGCGTCATCCGTTGCACTGCATATATCTACCCGCCATCTTTTCTTTTTCCTCCTTCACCTGCCTGCCCTGCCGCCTCCGATCTGGGTTTCTCTTCGACCTTTCCGACACTGTGCTGTACCCGTTGCGATTACACAGCTTTCTTCCGGAGCGATTTCTTCTACACGACGAGTCACTTACTACCTGTTCATCTTTTTTCACCCAAGTCTTTGCCTCACTTTTTGGTACTCAGTCACTCGAATCCTTCTTGTGAGATTCTTGGCTGGACGTCACCTGCACTTTACTGGACGACCGTTGGAGGAAAGGGCCTTGAATTGCCGACGACAGCCGAAGCGCAGCGCTACGACCTACAAGAAGCTTTCGCCGTCAACAGACGCGAACATTTCCGAACAACGAGGGCATCTCGACTTTGCGCCAGCGATTACCGACCCCGAGAGTGAGAGAGGAAGAAATGGGCGACATGATCAGGGACCCGTCCCCCGCGGCATGCGCGACGGGCGCAGAGAGGCCGAAGCCGAACCAGCTGTTCCTCGGCACCTTCGTGCATTCCAGGACCAAGGAGGAGCTCGAGTACCTGCACGACACGGCCGTCTGCGTCGATGCCGCCGGAACCATCGTCGCCGTCGAGGCGGGGTGCGGCAGTCTGGCCCGCGCCGAGGAGGTGCTGTTTCCCCGGCTGGGATGGACGAGGGGGGAGGTGCTCGCTCACGAGGCGAAGGAGGGGGAATTCTTCTTTCCCGGATTCATTGGTGAGTTTCTGTCGTCGTTGGTGCTGTTGTCATTTATCATCTCTCCGGGGTTAAGCAGACCGCATCAGAGACATTGTCTTGGTGCTGCCCACCCCGCATTACAGAAACAGAAACGCTAACAAAAATCCCAGACACCCACGTCCACGCATCTCAGTACCCCAACGTCGGCATCTTCGGCAAGTCGACGCTGCTGGACTGGCTCAACACCTACACGTTCCCCCTCGAGTCGAGCCTCAAGGACCTGGCGAAGGCGAGGCGCGTGTACACGGCCTGCGTGCGGCGGACGCTGGCCCACGGCACCACGACGTCCGCGTACTACGCCACCATCGACGTGGCCGCCACGAACCTGCTCGCCGACATCTGCCTCCGCCTCGGCCAGCGCGCCTTCGTCGGCCGCGTGTGCATGGATCGCGAGGGATTGTGCCCGGACTTTTACCGCGACGAGAGCGCCGAGGACTCCCTGAGGAGGTCCCGCGAGTCGGCCGAGTACGTCCGGAGCATCGACCCGCGCGGCGACCTGGTCGCCCCCATCCTGACGCCGCGCTTCGCCCCGGCCTGCTCGGGGGAGGCCATGAGCGGCCTGGCGAGGATGCAGCGCGAGCTCGACCTCCTCGTCCAGACCCACGTCTCAGAGAACGAGGGCGAGATCGAGCTCGTCGCCGAGCTGTTCCCCGAAAGCGAGAGCTACACAGGCGTCTACGACGACCACGGCCTGCTCGGCGAGAAGACGATACTCGCGCACGCCGTCCACCTCAGCGAGAAGGAGGCCGACATCATCGCCGAGCGAGGCGCCAAGATCTCGCACTGCCCGTGCAGCAACTCGTCCATCACCAGCGGCGCCGCCCGCGTCAGGTGGATGTGGGACAAGGGCATCGACGTCGGCCTGGGGACCGACATGAGCGGCGGGTACAGCCCGAGCATACTCGAGGCCGCGAGGCAGGCCGCGCTGGTGTCGCGGCACGTCGCCATGACGCTACACGGCGACGAGAAGGAGCGCGCCAAGCTGACGGTCGAGGAGGTGCTGTACCTCGGCACGCGGGGTGGGGCCGCCGTCGTCGGGCTCGCGGACCGGATCGGCGGGTTCGAGGTCGGCAAGCAGTGGGACGCGCAGATGATCACGCTGCCCTTCGTGGACGAGGACGGGGTGGCCGGCGGGGACGGCGACTCGAACGTGGACCTGTTCGGGTGGGAGAACTGGGAGGAGAGGCTGGCCAAGTGGGTTTTCAACGGCGACGACCGCAACACGAAGCGCGTCTGGGTCAAGGGGAGGTTGGTGCATCAGCGGGGGTAGGCGGACGGGTACATTTGGCATGGTCTCGGTCGGCGTTGGGTTTGGAATTTTGGGACTCGGATTTAAAGGTTTAGAGTCACGACAGCGTTCTTTCGGTTATATATAACCTCTGTCTTGGTGGGATGGACGGGAAGAGCCTCTATGTAGATAGAAAGGCACGATCTTATAGGCATTCATCTCCAGGGGGACGCTTGAAGACGTTGATTTATCCATCTATTCCAAGCTATCATGTGCTTCTGTATCGCAGATCCCCGGAAAAAATCACCGCTGATGTGAACAACCCTCTTACAACAACGCCGAACCAAAGAAGGCCATACCCGCGAGAACACCGAGACTTCCCCAAGCAGCAGCGCCTCTGGCCGAAGAGGCGGCAGAAGCGCCTGGTGTCATCGACGGCATCGCGGCGCCGGAGCCAGAACCAGAGCCGGAACCCGATCCCGAGCCGCTACCCGTGCCGCTTCCCGTACCATTAGACACGAGAGCCGTCAGCTTCGCGTCGGTTCCGAAGGCGGCGGTCACGGTCGTGGCGTTCTTGCAGCTCGCGGGCTTGGTGCCGGTGCCCTCGACGAAGGTGACGGCGGAGCACTAGACAACCTCAAAGTCAGCGGCGTCCACAACGTACAAGGTCTCAAGGGCTGTGGGAAAAGGTGATCGAGAGGTACGAGGTGAGATTTACCTGGTACAAAAGCCCATCAGGCCCATCAGCAACAACGCCGATAACACCCATCTTGCCCACCCACTTCTCCGGCGCCGTCACCGCGGGCTCGCAGAAGTCGCCCAGGCCCGTCTGCGTCACGATCGGGAACAGCTGCTTCCACCCGCCCGCGGCGGTCTGGTCGAGGGTCCCGCGGAAGAGCCAGTTCGCCTGCGGGTGTGCCAGGAGCACCGACACGGCCTCGCCGCCGACGTGGAACTCTGTGGGCTTCGTCTTGGCAAAGTCCGGCGTGAAGCCGCCGCAGGGGGCTTTCCCCTCGTCGTCGTCCGAGAAGCCGATCGTCGCGGGGGCGTTGAGCTTGAAGTGGGCTGTTGCTGTTGAGGCGAGGAGGAGGAGGGAGAGGAGGGATGGGAGGGTCGGTGCCATTTTTGAGGGTGTTGGGTTGGTGATTATGGGATTGTTTTCGTTTGGTTGAGGCTCTCCGGGAGTCTGTGTAGATGATTATATTTTGTACGGGAGTAAGAAGGATTAGTATGATGACCAGCCGGCTGTTGAATGGAGGAGAGGGAAGTCCGTAATCATTAGAAGCTTACAGGAAGTTAAATAGCCAGACCAGGGCGATGCAGAACGATCGAATGGGTGAGCACATAGTTTCAACAAGAATCCCTGGACCTATCCCCTCCCATGCTAAGCTGAACTAGGCTTTGTCCCAAGAAGCCGTTTGAACCGCAGAGCTTCGTCAACCTGCGCACTACTGGGAACCGGTACTCGGGAACAAGTGCCTAATAGCGCGACATTGAGGCTGTTTCAGCCGTCATCATGAGGGGGTCGCTCCTCTCTCGTTGAGGACCCCGGCACGTATTACCCTCTACGATCTACCGAATCGTGAATAAGACAATTATAGCACATCCCCCGGTTCAACCTTGACAGAGAAAAGCTTTCTCGCGTATCTGGTAAGTCGCCGCTGGTGCAGCGGAGGGGCTACGGATGATAATTGCCGATGGCGGTGGGGGTGATGGTGTGTAGGGAGGAATAGAGCTTCAGTCCGCCTTCGCGCCGCGGGAACGCGATTAATGAGCACGATTGCGCTTGTTTTGGGGTCCGTCGGTCATGAGACGGGCGCGGGTTTCCCTTTTCCCCCCAAAATCGAAGGGGATGGCGCTGACAGCGTCGCGGAACAGGGATGACCCTTTCAAAAGTCGACGAGAACGCGGCATGTTGTACCGACCAGTCCAACAAGACGTACCGCCCTCTTTTCTTCTCAGACTCTGAGGGCGTTTGCGGTCGACGTGGTGCGGATGGGGTTGTCGTTTTGGGTTCTGTCGAGGTTCGAAACGACACTTCGCCCGCGGGCGGACGGCGACTTTGGGATCGGTCAAAAGTTGCTCGTGGCTCTTGGCGGGTTTGCGCAGTCTTTGTCCGATCTTTGATGTGTCTATCATGAACTAGATCGCCCCGTCTCATTTCACAACCTTTATGATTCCCATGCGACTGGTTTTCTTGTAACATTGGCACTATTATAATCTCGCAATTCCAATAGCTCGGCTGGCCTCCGATCTGACCCAACTCCGAATGTCATTTTGCTGTCGACCGAGTTCAGCAAGTAGTTTTTGAAGACGACGACTCTGAGCCCCCCTCCAAGCCAACCGCCGCCATGGACATGAGCGGGATGGGCGGGATGGACGGCATGTCCATGGGGATGAGCATGTTCCAGTCGACCAACATGGAGCTGGCTCGCGACTTCTGGATCATCATCGGCAGCGTCCTCGGGGCCGTTGCCATCCTGCGGATCGTCACGCTGTACCAGACGCGTTCAAGGTAATCATGCCCGAATAGTCAGAGCACATGTTCTACCAGTCTGATTGACTTTCTCTCGTCGCAACCCCCAACGTCGTAATTCACAACAAGCTTGCCGTCGACCTTGTGAAGCCCATCCACTGACTTGCCCAACCACCAGACTCCGCCGCCGCGCAACCGGCACCGTCAAGCACCCGACCACGCCGACCAACGCCCTCCAACAGGCCTTCGCCACAGCGACAGCCATCTTCCGCGAGATGACCTACCCGCAGCTCTTCATCCGCGCCCGCGGTCTCTCCTGGCTGAGCCCCCCGCCGCTCGGCCGGTCCCTCGTCCTCCTCGCATACTGGGCCATCATCACGTACATGATGGCCGCGGGCACCAGCATCCCCGACGGCTACTTCTGGGAGCGCATCGGCTTCCGCAACGCCTGGGTCGCCACCGCGCAGGTTCCCCTGGTGTACCTCCTGGCCTCCAAGTACAGCGTGCTCGGCCTCGTCGCCGGCGCCGGCCACGAGCGGCTCAACTGGCTGCACCGCTGGGTCGCCCGCACGCTGCTCGTCGCGTCGACCGTCCACGGGTTCTACTTCTTCCAGGAGTGGGTGCTCGCGGACCTCGTGGACACGCAGCTGGCCATGATGCCGATGATCTGGTACGGCTTCGCGGCGTGGGGCGTGCTGGTCCTGCAGGCTGTCGTGTCGGCCGGCCCGCTGCGGGCGCTGTGCTATGAGGCTTTCGTCGCGCAGCATGCCATCAGCGCTGTTGTGTTTCTGTGGTTGTTGTACGTCCACGTGCCTGCGTACGCGCGGCCTGCGATCTGGGTGTCTGTGGCTGCGCTGGCTTCGGACCGCGTGGGCCGCACGGCGCTGTTTGTCCGGAACAACCTCCGGATGGGCTCCGGCAAGCGGGTGGGTCACGTAGCCCGGGTCCGGGCAGTGGGGCCGCGGACGACGGTGGTCACCGTCGACGACGTGCGCTTCCGCTGGCAGGCCGGCCAGCACGTCTACCTCTGGCTCCCCGGCGTCGGCTTCTCCGAGACGCATCCGTACACCGTTGCCCGCGCGCACCGGAAGTCGGGCGAGGACGAAAAGTCCCGCGCCGGCCGCAGTCTCGAGCTCGTCGTGCGCAAGCACGCCGGCTTCTCGCGGCGTCTGCACCGCTTCGCCTCCGCGGGCGACAACGGCCCCAAGACGCTGACGGCTTTCGTCATGGGGCCCTACGGCCACCCGCCTGCAAGCGCGCACTACGAGACGGTGGTGCTTGTCGCGGCATCCACCGGCGCGTCGTTCACGCTGGCCATGCTGGAGGACGTCGTCGCGTCGAGCGGGAAGAGCTGCGTCACCCGCGTTGATTTTCTGCTTATGGCGAAGACCGCGGATGAGGTTTCGTTCTATGTCGAGCGGCTGCGCGATGTGGCGGCCTGGGTTGAGAGGGCTGGGGCTGGGCTGGAGTTATCTGTGCAGATTGCCGTGACCGGCGACGAGGCTACGGTGACGACGGAGTCGTTCCTTGAGAAGGCCGGCGAGAGGCCTGTGTCTAGCTCGTCCGTCGACGACGACCGAGAGAAGGGGAGAAGGTTCCCTGCTGGCATGAGGCTGCTTACCACGCGGCCGGATCTCCAGGGGTTCATCCGCGATCCTATCGAGGCCGCTGGGGGCGAGTCTCTGGTTGTTGTGTGCGGAGGTTCGGCGCTGGTAGCTACGGTCAGGAACTTCGTCGCCCGGCTGTCCGACGAGAGAGCCGTCCACAAGGGCACGGGTGCCCAGGGGATCTGTCTGCATGCGGAGCAGTATGGGTTCTGAGAGTCGGGCAACGATACAGACATCGAGAGGGAATATCAAATTAGTTTTGACAATCCGCAGCGTTTCAGCTATGTTCATTTGCTCAATGCTAATCTTGGATGCAACGATATTTACGATATGGTAGCAAGTGACTCTGTAACCATACTCGATAAGTTATGTTACTGGTCCCAAAGAGACTACGGTATCACTTCCGGCGCGAATGGGATCTTGAAACGTCTCTATAAGCTGTGTTGGGTTTATGTATAAATAACACGCTGGCGTCAAGATCCATTCTAAATCAGGGACAGATTGTCAGGCATGAATGCCTTTGCCCCTGCTCTGGCACTTACGACTCTTCCGCTTAGAGTCGCGATTCTCACCGAGGGGACAACTTACAAGAATAGTCACCAGCTCCCGTGGAGCTCGCAACTTCTCAGCGTGGCCTCCGTCGTCCGTCATCGGCAGTTGCACGTTAGTTTGAGGAATACATGAAAGACAGGGAAACCGTCATCGATGTATGTCTGCTCCCCAAGGCACCGGTGATTACTTGCTGTCTTGAACCACATTTCGTCGGCCCAGCAGCACCTTCGTCGTATTCATTATACTTGGCCAGATACAAACGCGACACAAACCTGGGTGGACTCTTATCATCGGATCTCATCGATCGAGATGTTATATAGGTATTGACGTTGAAGTTAAGTACTTAGTACTCCTGGGGGGGCATACCTGCTTCCATCGCTGCTCCGCATACTTCCACTGGATGCCGACGTTGTTGACGACGAATTTGGCCTAGATGACGATCCAGCCATCTATGTTGCTATAGCCTTGCGGCTTTGTCAAAGCTATCTAAAGTTGTCAACATGGTCGCTCTCAATCGTCGGCTGTTGCGTATCAGCTTGAAGAATACTCGTAAGACAGAGAATACGGACGAGGGTATTTGCTTGGGAAAGTGCCATCGCTCGAGTCTCAATTCGTCGTGTTCCAGATGAGGCAGAGACCCCCCCAAATCCCATTGAGGAGAACTAGGAGTTTTGGGTGAGAACCTTCTTCGAGATTCGGATCACGTGGTGCTCTTCATGTCGAAAAAGCTTGGTATTCTGGGCAGGCCCAACGCCAAGGCTTTTCAGACCCATCCAATGGTGATGCTGTGATTTGGCAGCACATCCCAAAGACGATGGCAGGCTTGCGTCCGTTATCAGAGCTGAACTGAGTCCAGGTCCTTCTGTGGTTTGTTGCTGGTGGCTTGGAGCGAATCGAAAGCTGGTATGCATGCCGAGATGCCAAGGAGATGCCAAGCGCCCAAAGGGGTGAGAAACGCTCTCAAACGTGCTCACCACGAGCCAGAAGAGCCGATTGTCGACCAACATTTAGAGTAAGTCAACAGAAATGAGGCAAAATCTTGGAGATAGTCGGCGGCCGCCTGATGGTAAAACACCCAAGAGACCCTAAAATCATCTTTGTCGTTTTCCTTCTCATAATCCCTCTCTACCTCATAGTGATCAGTCATGTGGTGTGAGACACGATATCCGACTAGGTAGGGAAGAAATTGAACATGGTCAGTTTCTCCATGCATCCTTAGTGATACTATTGTATCTTTCACAAATTGAGGTCTTTCGGGTTTCATGCTTCTCGATGATAATTCTAAACGTCCAAGATGAAGATTATCCATCAACGTCGTCCGCGAGGGCGCTGCCCAGAGGCTCTCAATATGGGTGGGCATACTCTGCCGGCTGGGCAGACGACTTAGAGAACACCGTAACACTGGGATAACTACCACAAAATCTAGGTACATGCCTAATGCAGATAATCTGCTCTTAGTGGCGCTGGCCAAGCAATCTCAGGGTCGGACCCTCGCCTCCGTCCGTCCACCCAAAAGCTTCCTGTGCCGCTTTCACCTGATGGCAGACCAGGTTGTCAGGTTAAACTCATGCAGCATGCTGATGGTCACCTCGTATAATTAATTACAGCTGCCCGCTCTTCGAAACCACCTCATCCCTGCTTCTTCTTTTCCTGCACGGCACTTCTCTGGACCCGTTCTTCACCGGGAAGCTGGAACCTCTTTTACGCAACAGAGAGACGAAATGGCACCGATGTTCCGACTACTCACTTCAGGCCTCGCCGTGGCCTTGTATGCCACCGGCGTCCAAGCCGACGGCACCGGCCTCATCGGCTGGGGCAAGACCCTCTACGATCCGACGTGTTCCTTCGCCTGCCGCAGCGTCATCCGGAAGCAGACCCTCGCCTGCACGCCCGTCGACTCGTCCGAGAACCATGGCACAGCTCACAATCCTGTCACAACGCCGCCCGGATGCTTCGTCAAGGACCACGTCTTCCTCCTCACTATGGCCCTCTGCATCGACACATACTGCCCCCTGAGCGACAACCCGCCCATGGCCAAGCTGGAAGACTACTGGGCGTCTCATCTGGGCACCGGTACTCTGGGCAACAGCAAACACGTCCCCGTCATGTCATATCAAGAAGCCCTGACCGCCGCCCGGGAAGAAGAGTCCAAGGCCGGCCACCACACGAACTCGTCATCCTCCAGCCAGGAGGGCAGCGGTCACCACCGAAGGACCTCGGTGGCACGACATCTCAAACCGCGCCACGGCGGCATGGACATGGACACACCCGCCGGACTTTCCGTCTACAACGTCTCAAGCCCCTTGCCCACGACGAATGGCGGCTCGAAGCCGCTCAACGCCACGAGCTTCGTCGATCCCGTCCAGTGGCAGCTACAGTGGAACTACCTACACGACTTCGAGACGAACGAATCCATCCACTCGACCGTGACCATCGTCATCACCATCGTCGCCGTCTTCCTCCCCGTCGCCCTTTCCTTGCTCCGTTTTGTCCCCGGCTTCACCAAGAGCTACTTTTGGACGTACTGGCAGTCCAAGCTGATCCTTCCGACAGCCTTCGGCCGACGCCACCGCGAGCCCATCGCCGGCCTCGGCAACGTGCCCACCCGCGGCCAGTTCCTCTACATCTGCCTCATCAGCTTCCTCAACATCATCCTTTGGCTCGCGCCGTATACCATCCACCAGCCGCAGGCCAGCTTCTCGTCCCTCAAGATGCAGAGCATCAGCATCATCGGCAACCGCGCCGGCGTCATGGCCATGGGCAACGTCGTCGCCCTATTCCTCTTCGCAGCCCGCAACAGCGTCCTCCTGAGCCTCACCGACTGGAGCTACGCCACCTACCTGCTCCTCCATCGCTGGCTGGCCTACTGGGCCGTGTTCCATACTGTGGTCCACTCCTTCATGCTGCTCGCCAACTATGTCCTCCAGGGAAGCTACGAGGCCGAGCTGGCCCGCTTATACTGGGTCTGGGGTATTGTTGGTACCGTCGCCGTGTGCGCTATTCTTCTCTTCTCTCAGCTGTGGTTCCGCCAGCGCTTCTACGAGCTCTTCCTCGCTTCGCATATCGTTCTGTCCATACTCTTCATCACCGGCTACTACTACCACATCTGGTACGTCTACGGCTACAGCTGGGGCTACGAGATCTGGATCTTCGTTGCGGGCGGCATCTGGGGCGCCGACCGCGTGTTCCGCTTCGTCCGCAGCGGCTGGCAGGGGCTCCGCTGGGCCACGATCACCGCGGTCGAGGACGTCGACGGCGAATACATTCGCATCGAGGTCGAGGGCAAGCGTTTCGACAGCGGCGTTGTCTACCTCGGCTTCCCGACGCTCACCTGGGGCGTCTGGGAGACCCATCCGTTCTCCGTGGCTCATGTCGGAGGGCTGCACCAGGCGACGGCCGCGCTGTCCCAGGACGACGAAGGAAATGCAACGTCTCCGACGGCCAGTGAGCCTGAGAAGACTGCGAAAACGAGCCAGCGCGCGGTAGGTGGTGGTGCCTCGAGAGACGCAAACACCACGGTCTTCTACTCGCGCACCCGCTCCGGAATCACCAGGTCCCTTGCCGCCAGGGCGTCTCCTACAACCCGCGTCCGCGTCCTCCTGGAGGGGCCTTATCACCACTCGGGCCACCTCTCTCCGCAGCTTTCCCGCTGTACTGAGATGCTCTGCATCGCCGGCGGCGTCGGCATCACCGCCTGCCTTCCGTTCCTCCGCGGCGCCGGGCCCGCGAAGCTTTTCTGGTCCAGCAGGTACCGAGGTCTCGTCACGGCTCTCGCGCCGGCGATCGAAGCCCTGCCCAGCAATGTGCAGGTCGAGACGGTCGTCGGGGAGAGGCTGAAGCTGGAGGCGATTCTTGCTAAGGAGCTTGCTGCGGGCGGCGCTGACGGGCCGTTGGCTATTGTCGTATGTGGGCCGCCGGCCATGGCGGACGAGGTGCGAAGCATCGTTGTTGAGATAACGAGGAGAGAGTTGACGACGAGGCCGTATGTATTCATAGACGAGGCGTTTGCGTGGTAGATTGACGCATGCCGGATCTAGAGACTATGTATGTCAGCTTCCAACTGTCTTGTATCCTTGCATGCCCCAAGGGCTTAGTTGACAAAGACTGGTTATGAAAGTGCTGAGCCATAAGTTGTGGTCACAAGCGATCAACTACAGTTGAATATCGGGTAGACAACAAGCTTCAGGCTGCGTGTATTGAAACATGTGTCAGCATCTACGCCAACTGCCAACTTCTACAACGCTCCAGATCCTCAACCGTACAAGTACATGAGGGTCAGAGACCAAATCAACAGAAAGGAATAACAGAAGACACAACAAAAAGACACGAAATCCCAGACACCATCCCACACCCGTGACCCTGTAGACCAGGAACCTAATAGTGAAGACTATCGATCAGATAACAAAACTCCTTAACAGCCCCAAAAAAGAGCAGGTTAAAGAGCCCGTGGGATGAATGAATCGCTTAGCAGTGGAGATCGCCGTTGGCCCTGATGAAGGTGCAGCGGTTGGCGTCGTAGTGGTAGGCAAGCTGTCAAGGGGGCGTTGTTAGGAACCATGCTTTGCCCAGTGCAACTCGGAGAGAAGATAGACTCACGTTGATGTATCCGCCGTCGCTGTGGGTGTAGAACTGGTTGTTGCCCTCCATGTACATGCAGTCGTAGCTAAGAGAATCCGTCAGCCAAGCACACACACGGAGAACACAAGATAGACTTACTCGGTGTGGAGAGCGCCGAGGGAGAGCTTGGCGCTGACCAGGCCGGCAATTCCCCCGGCGCGCTGCAGGCTGTAGCCTTTGTTGTAGCAGACCGCGGCGGCGTAGAGGCTGGGGTTGGGGTTGTTGTCCCACATGCGCTTGACGGTGTTCTTGGTGAAGTTCTCACGGACCTGGTAAGTTGGAGTTAGCAGGGGATTCTATTAGTAGTCACGAGCATGCTAGTAAAAGTCTTACCGGGTTCCAGAAGGCCATCGACGCCAGCCCGCCGATGGCAGCGTGGATCGCGGCCGCGGTCACAGAGGCGACGACGTTGATGACGGGCCCCGCGATGACGACGACGGCAGGGCTGACGCGCTTCTGGATTGCCTGCGTGTCCTCGCCCTCGGGCGCCGGCTTGACAACGAACTTGCCGTCCTTGCCCTTCTGGCCCGTGAGCGAGACGGAGCCGGAGGGGGGAAGGTCGGCGCGCTCGCCGAGGGTCTGCACTTCGGCGGCGGCGGCGGCGGCAGCGCGGTCCTCGATGAGGTTGGTTGCGCCATTGGGGAGGGCCAGGGCGTGGATGGAGGAAGCGCAGAGGGCGACCTGGAGAACGGCGGAGGTGGAGAAACGCATCTTGCTGGTTTGGTGTTGGGAAGGAGTGAGGGTCTTGTTGTGTTGTAAAAGAGTGGATGCCTGAGCTTGAGAAAAGAGTGAATGTGAAAGAAGAGAGACAAAAGTGAGTGAATGAACTGTGTTGGGTTGGTGAGTGAAAGTTGTGTTCTGGACGGGTTGGCCGCGGTGTTCTTATAGCCCAAGGTCAGATGGTGAGATGCCATGATCGTGTAAGTCGTTGGTCGAGCCAAATCAGTTACCGGCTCCCTGCTAGAGCGGCTCGCAGTCGGCGGTGCTGAGCATCTCGAACATGCAATTCTGCTCGCTGACTCGATGTCTAATTCCACATCGTATAATTTCACCGAGGCGCGGTATACTGCCCTACGTCCTCCTTCGGACATTCAAGCCGCCGGGGTCAGTGCATTGCGAGCTCGCGGCTAGCACGAATCATGGCTCTGGTCAGTTGCCGCTCGTAGTTATTGCCGACTCTATTACGGCTGTCTTGGCGGTAATCTATCTTGTCCACGATTAGGTAGTGGCCAGTGCTTGAGTTTCAGATCAGCTCAGAGGAGCAACACGAACGAAGAGCTTGCATGAGGCTATGTGTCGTTTATTGGAAACATGTTGTCAAGGCTGGTACCAACTAAGAGACCTGAAATTGGGACATTAGTCAAAGTCTATTGGGATAGGTACGTCTCTTATACGCGTTCTGCAGGCCTGCCTATTAAGCATGGGACTGCAGTTATGTTGCTAGCTCAACAACAGTCTACGACTGAAGCACATCTGTCTTAAGCGGTAGAGCAACTTCTTTCGGTACAGTAGGCTTCGGGATAGCCTTCCCCTCTGGTAAATGAGCCGTGTAGAACGTTTGCTATCTTTTGAGTATGACTGAATATGACTCTTAGGAACGAATGAGGCTGAAGTAAGTGTCTCAGCTTGTTCAAACCGTCTCCCTTCCCTTCTTTCTTCGCTGAAGATATTGCTACTCAACCCGCAAAGTAATCACGAACTTCATGCTGAAGGGGATCTGGCAATCTAGTGCCTCTCCCCTTTCGGACCTCGTAAAACCTAACAAGGCTTTCCGCAGACGCCGGGGCTCAATTCCGGGCCCGAACATCCCTTTTGCACATTCTCGGCAAAGGTCCCCGACGAAAAGAAAACTTTAATAAGTGGTACAGACGAACCTCTGGGTTGGGTCGATCTATCTCACAGCACGGGCCGCGGCGGTCATCGATGAACCTTGTCCTTTCAGGTCCGTTCAGAAGATCGGTGCCTTACCATGAACTCGGAAGCAACCGTTAGCTCGACTGACATGCCGGGTTCAAGACTGTCAACGCCCGTCCCCTAAGGCTAACCCTTCTGGCTGGAACGACCCCTCTCAGAACCAGATTCCTCGGCCTGTAATCCCGATAGCGAATCTCAATATCTGACTCGATTATAATGTGGCTCTTAATTTCTTGTCGCCCCGTGCTCTCGGGTTTACTGACCCCTCGTACACACATTGCGGCTGTCCTCGGCGGTATTTCTTCATGCGCCAAGTGTACCGCCGAACGAAGTTGATTACCTAGGCTACACTATTTCGAACCTTAAGTCGCACTCATAATTTGACTCCTGAGTTGCTCAGCCTCAGACCTGGAGATGCTCATACTTGGGGGTCGTCGCAATGGTTATGTCTGCCCAGCTTAACTCAGTCAAGTGGCGCCAGAACCCCACAACAAAGACGCATGGTGGTGGTAGTAGATGCTCCGCACCTGTTGATGGAGGAATTTCTCGCCCGATTCAACCACTTAGGGGCGGTTGAAGAAATGATGGGCGAGTATATAACATGTCCGCCTATTCGGTCGGTGAAGTAGTCTTCACAGCAACTCACCACTGCTTCCAAAGCCCGTCACATCCTCGCTCCTTAACTCTTGTCAAACAAGCCACTCTTGTCTCCCAAGACCGATTCAATCTTTCAAAATGATCATTGGCAAATCCATCGCCATCGTTCTCGCTGCTCTGAGCAGCAGCGCTTATGCCATCGTAAGTTCCCACAGCGAGGCCCATTGAGGACACTGAAGAAGACCCCATGCTCATGTTCTATCTTTAAAGTGTCAAATTGGTACCAGAATCGACATGAACTGCTGCTGGGGCGGCGCCGCCGGCGAAGACGCCTGCTTCCGAAAGCAAAAGAGCATCAACTGCGGCAACGGAATCGAGCAGGCCAATTTCTGCAAGAACATTGGCATTGACAGGACACGATGCGTGAGTCTTTCGCGTCTTCTGCTTCGGATGACACATCGACGTTAGCTGACCTGGCATGTAAAAGGACGCCGACTGCTGCGATCCGGCGACTGGATGGGGTAAGGCGTGCCCGTAGGGCAAGAACAGATGTACTAGCAGAAATTGCTAGTTGGTTTGGAATCAACATGGGTAAACTACGTAGTTGATATTCAATGAGAATGTGACTATGACGTTCCTCTTATGCGCCGATAAAGGGATGTTTCGAGACTCTGAGTGCGCGACTTCGTATTTGACATCGTGCTTCACAACCCACAGAAGAAATATGATTGGGGTCATTATATCATCACTCCTTTTGACTATCTGCCGTAGTTCCAATGATAAATATATGTACACAGAAACATCGATAAAGTCGTTGAGTTGCAACTTCTACCTAGGTGACACGTTTATCCCCCCTTCGCGGCTCAAGCCAATGAGTTACTAGGCAATACAGCACGCTGGCTCGACAAAAGTCAATCATGCATACAATCAGTTAGGGTAGTCCTTGAGGAGGATGCCGTAGCCTTCGAGCAGCGAAGGGCCTCCAGCCGTAACAGAGTATCCAGAGCCGCTACCAACGTGGACACCGTACAGGTAGCGGCTGCCGTTCTCGAGGATCCAGAGAGGTCCACCGGACTGGCCGCCTGCAGAGTCGGTGTCGGTAACGACGGGCGACCCCCTGTCGCAGCCCGTGGCGGCCGACGCGCTGATGCCCTCCTGGCGGTACGGCCTGTTGGCGCCCTTGTCACCCGGGTACCCGTAGTGGAAGAACATGGCGCGGTTGAGCTGGTTGTCCGGGTTGACGATCTTCAGACCGAGCCAGCCGTTGGTGCGGCCGGCCTCCTCGCGGAGGACGAAGATGGCCCAGTCGTAGGCGTTGGCGCACCAGCCGGTCTGGCCATAGTCCGGGCGGAAGACGCGCTCGACGTCGTAGCCACCGAGCACCTCGCCCTGGTCGTACGCTGGCTGGAAGCGGATGGCGACGTTGCCGCCCTCGGGGGGGATGCAGTGGCGCGCCGTGACCACGTGGCGGGCGCCGATGAGGGCGCCGCTGCACACGTAGCCGTCGGAGCGCTGGATGCGGCCCATGGCGCGATAGGGATAGTCGCGGTTCGTCCAGAGGACGCGGTTGTCGGCCCCGATGATGGCCCGCTTGGAGGGCTGCTCGGCGGGGCCGAGACCGAAGGGGGGAAACTCTGTGAGGTTGCCGTCCTGGAGCCCGGCGAGGCTCAGGGTGACGACCTCGGGCCCGGCGGAGGATTTGGCGGCGCCGCCCTGAGCCGCCAGGCTGCCGATCTTGTTGGCCTTGAAGGCGGAGAGGATGGAGGGGTCGAAGGCGAGAGGAGCATCGAAGTCGCTGGGGTCTGGCAGCTGGGGCTCCTCGGGAGTGGGAAAGCCGACGACGGCCGAGCTCAAAGAAAGAGCGGCAACTGCCGCGACGAGGTTCAGGCGGAACATGATGAGGATGAAGACCGGCGAGAGCAGTTGGAAACTCTCAAGAGGCTTGAATTGTTGTCTGAGTCTGCTGCTGTCTCTGCTTTATGAGTGTGATAGCGCGAGGACTGTCCTTACACTTTATACATTTTCATGGCCGCAGCAGATAGGTGAAAGACATGATCTCAGGGGCCTGCGGTCTGATAGGATCGGACTCTAACTCGCTTCACGATATCCGTAGAGTCGAGCGAAAATGCTGCTTCGAGATGCGCGTTGCACTCAATAACGGGGTCCAGCATCCTACGAAGCCGCAGCCCGTAGGCACCCACGGAAAACCCGTCAAGCTGCCAAATGACAAGGTTGAATCTGTCAGCCTAATAGTTGCCAAGCATGCACAACAAGGGCTAGTTGCAACCCCGGACATCTTCGTCGGTAGGGCTAGAATGTCTGTATAAAGCTGAGAAGCGAGTGCCTGCGAGTAAAATCAACCCGGACCCGAGCCATCCAATTGCGGCGTGTAAACTTAAACTTGCTCAGGGGAGCATTCGTTGTCGTGCTAGGATTAACGCGAAAAGGTAGCATCGCGCGATTTTTACATGCTTTCATGCCATTGGCGAAGTCGCTCTCGCAGCCTCAAAACGGCGACGGACCCCTTGACCTTGCAGAGATGGCCCGGCCCATAAGCAGTCATTTGATCCTTTGGGGCTGTGTCATACCATTCGTCCGTGTCTTTCCAACCGCCGATGCCAAGTCTGACGTCCACCAGGCACGCGGCAAAAATACCCAGGAACAATCTTGTAGATCATCGAATTGAGCCCAATCAGACTATTCCAGGACAGGTAGCACGAAGGTTATTTCAAGCCACAAGCTTGCACGTCTGCAGTCTCAATCAACGTCGCTCTGCGTACCTGGGCTACCTCGGTGTGTCACTGTGTTAGCTGGCTCGCCGAACGGCTTGGACAGTAACGGCACAGCAGTAGTATTATAGGTCTCGAAACCGGATCGCCGGCTTGGACTTGCAACTGTTGAAGTGAGGATGGAGTTTGACAGCGCATGTCAATTACTTGGTGGGAGAAGGTGGGCTGCCCGATCTCACCTACCCTGCTCCGCACCCCGGACGAAACCGCACGCTGCTTCCTCCCGCCGAACCTCTATTTCAGCACTCCAGGATCTCATTCCTTCTCTTCTCAGTGTTTCTTTCACAGCTAAAAACTAACTCTTTAAGCAGACGGTAGCAGGGCACCTTTGGCGCGTTGTGGGGAGAAGTCGTATTACTCCACTTTGTGAACGACCTTCAGTGCGAGTGGACCTATCGCCTATCTTACTTATCTTGTGTCAGATTACGTGGATTTAAGCCCACCGCTCCAAACTGTAACGCAGAGTATCACAATCGTAATTACTAAGCTAGTTCAGGTAGGGGTCGGAAATCAACATAGATCTTAGTTAAACCCCCACTCCTAGGATCTAGGGGCCTATAGGCTCTATATAAATACAGAATAAATCCTTCCTATATAAATTAGGTTAGAATATATTTAAGCTATTTCTAGCTTTAGTAACGCAAACAGCCCTTATATTTATATAAACTAATTATAGTATTCCTCACTATAAGCCTCTTATACTTAAATTACTTAATATATCGTTATACTCCCCTTTACTATAAAGCTATTTAAATTTATAGCGCCCTAAGTTAATTAGTTTAAGTATATTCCGTAGTTTCTTAAATACTAGCCTCTTAAGTAGTTTAGTAAGTATATTTACAATATTATTACTTAAGTAAATATATTTAAAGTTAACTTCTCTATACTTTATAATTTCTTAAATATAGTAGTTATAGACTCTTATATACTTAGTCTAGTTATTACTACTTTTACCCTTTATAAGCGTAATTGCTCCTATATTATTAGCCTATATATAGACCGGTTCTAGGAGCTCTTTTCCTAGCTTTAAGAAAAAGCTCTAAATCTATACAGCTTCTAAAGTTACTACTAAAGTGGCATAGTATTCTACTTCTATAAAAGACTTTACTATAGTCTTTTAATAATAGAACCTTTATAATACTAGGCTACTAGCTATAAAAAACACTTACTTAGTTATTAACTATAAGGTTTTGAGATACCTAGCGTAATTACTATTGTAGTAGCTTTTAAAGCTGAGATTATTAATCTCGTTTACTCCCTTTTACGTAGTATACTAGATTTTAAAATTATAGTGACCCTTAGAGTAACGTACTAAGTACGTAGCTCTTTTTTAATACTATTTAAAAAGTATATAAAAGAACCTCCTTTATAAGCTATATTTAAAGGTAATATCTAGGCGGGTTATTTAAGTAGTAAATTACTTTTTACTAAGTATTTAATAATACTACTCCTAAAGACTTTTATTAATCTTACTTTTAACTAGTATAGTAACTATAAGGGCTCCTACTTTAATAGGGGTATTAGTAGAGTATATTTTTTAAGTGAATTCTTTTATAATATTTTTTATATAAGTACTTTAGTAAATTGTAGTTTCTATAACTATAAATAATAGTTTAATACTTAAAAACAAATTAAAGACTTTTAAGTTAATAACTTTTACCTACTTACTTACTATAGTAAGTATATAGTTAATAGCTTTTTTAGAGCTAATAATAATAATATTATTAATATAAGTTACTATAAATACCTTATTTTTTATATTATAGTATATAGTATTATTAAAAGTTAGTAGCTTAAAGTTGTAGTACTTAAAAACCTTTTATAACTTTATTTACTACTATTAACTACTCTAGTAGAGTCTATATAATACCTTTTATAATAGGATTACCTAGTCCTAACCCGGATTATAACTAACTTTTACTGTATAGTATCTAAATTAAGTATTTAAAAAAAAGTTTTTTAGTATTTTAAATAGTAATATATAGATTTACTTATTAAAATCCCTATTAAAATATACTTTAATAAAATCCTATTAGTATATAGTAAGTCCCTTTTAGTAAGTATATATAAAAAGGATTCTTTAAGAAGTAGATTATAAAGTTAATATATATATTTTAATAAAGTCCCTCTTATATACTTATTAAAAGCCTTTTACTATAATCCTTACTTTTTTCTTAGTTATAATCCCTTAAGCCTTTTTATACTTAAGTATCTATTTTATAGTAAGCCGCGCACTCTTTAGTACTTTACTCCTTAAAACAAAAAAAAAAACTCCTTACTTAATAAAGATTAGAATCTCTACGTATATAGCTTTTTTTTATAGTTCCTAGTTTCCTACGGGCCTATTACGTGCCTCTATAAGGGTTACTAAGTCTAAGTATAGCTAGATCTTTATACTAAAAACTATTAAAATAAAGTTACTTAATAGCTCCCCTTAAGTTATAAACCTAATTTCTTAATTTAATAAGCGGTTTTTACTTATACTAAGTATAAACTAAAAAACTATAAACTTATTATAAATAGTATACTAATATCTTTAAAATCCCACCCCCTACCCTAATAATAGGGACTAATAAAAATCTACCTCCTTAAAGCTTATAGGCTTATAAAAAATAATAATTAATAAAGTTATTACTTCCTAATACTTAGGGATTTATACTTAGTAAACTTAATTACCCATATAGTTTATAAAAATACCTTCTTCGGCTCTAAAGCTTATCTTCTTACTTTTTACTCGGGTTTTAAAATCAATATTAATAAAACAGTAGTTACTAATAACCCTTAAGTTACTAACATTTAAAACAGAGCGTTTCCTAAGCTCTAAATCCTCTATAAGTACTTAAATTAGCGTTCCTTCTTTAACTACTAAAGTAAAACTCCTATTAACTACATATATAGCAACTAATATAATCTACAGTCACAACTTAGCCAGAATATCTATATTAATACATATAAAACGTACTTTATCTATAACTATTTAAATAAAGTACTCTATAATACTATTCTACTTATAAATATACAAAAGAAACAACTCTACCCGCGTACCTATATTTCTTAGAGTAACGTTTAAAAATAAAAATATAAACTCTTTAGTGTTATCCGTATAAATAACCTTAATAAACTCCCTAAAATACTATTATTAACTATACGTATAATTAATAAACTTATAAATAAGGTCTTTTTTTAAGTTTAATAATATTATATCCTAGTTACAAAATTAATTATTTATAATAATAGTAAAGTAAGTATACTATATAGCCGGCTTAATTTCTTCTATATTTATATAAACTATATCTCCTAAGCGCCCTATACACTCGCGCAGTGTATAAAGTAAATACTGTAAGTTCTTTAATAAGTTATATATTAAGTAGGATTAAGGTACAATATCTTTTACTATTAGGGTATATCCTTTTATAAGCTTAATTAACTTAATTAACTTATAATACCCTAAGTAGTTAAATTTCTTATACTAAAGTTAAATATCCTTTTACTATTCCTTTATCTATATAAAATAAAGTATAATTAATAAGTTTAGGTCTACTAGGAATAAATAAAAACCCCTTTCCTTAATATTAAGCTTATTAAAAAGCTCTCTATTTTATATAATTAGTACTTTATTAAATAAATAGCCTCTAGCTTTATAAAAGCGTTCCCTACTAAATATATTTATAAAAAGGATCAGTAAATATAACACATTTCGTAGCTTTATAATATAACTATTATAGAAGTATAAAATAATAACTCCTATAAGCTTTAAGTAAATTGGTCTATTACTAGTTATAACCCGCTATTAGCTCGTAATAGCTATACAGCTCTTATACTATACTATATTATTAATTATATATACACTTACTCTAAAATCCCAAAGCTAAGCGTCCGTTTTCTCTTTAACTAACTAAAAAAGAGTATTTATAAGTATTATAACCTACTTATTATTTATAAACTCTTTTCTAGCTATTTCTACTTTACTTTTAACTACCCTTAAATTATTCTAAATAGCTTTAAAGTCTTTTTATAATATTCTTAAACCTAAAAAAGAGTCTAGCTTTAGTAGGTTAGTTTACTTAAACGCCTTTAGTAGCGTATTACTCTTTAGTAGTATTATAAAAGGTACTTTAGAAGTCTTCTCCCCTTTACTCTTATCGTCTTCTTTCTTCTCTACCTTATAAGTAGCCCTAATATAGCCTTTTTTACTATAGTTCTAGTATTTACAATCTAAAAAGTCTTTTTTAGGGACTCTCTTTAGCCCTATAGTAAATTAATTACTATTTATTATTTATAAAACTATAACCTTTTACTTATTATATATATAAATTTTATTAGTAAAATTAGTAATAAGCCTGTTAACTATAATAGGTATACTACTTTACTAAAAGAATCTAAAACACATAAACTAATTCTTATACTATAAGCTTATTCCTTAAAAAAATACATAAACCTTATTCTTTAGAGTTATTTAACTACTAACTACTCTTAAGTAATATATAAGTTTATTAAATTTTGTAATATAGTTTATAGGGTTACTTCCCTTAAATATATGTATATAAAGCTAATCTTAAAGCTACTTATATAGAACTACTCTATAGCCCGTATAGTTCTAAACTAGTATATACTATATTTACTTTCTATTTATAATATACGTAATAAAGGATATAAAACTATTAAAAATAACGTTCTTAATCTTATTACTAATATATAAACTCTTAATATCACTTAGGCCCTTTTTAAACTTAAAACTATAAATCCTAAAAACTATTAAAATTTAAGTTAATTAAATAAACTAATTTAATATACCTTTTAAAAAGTATTCCTTTAGTATCTTTAGTTTAAAGTCTTTAAAACAATTTTTTTATATACTCTTTTCCTAATATTTATTTTCTTTTAGTATTTTAATAAATATACGTATAAAAAACATTATCTTTAGTACGTTCTATATTATTATATCTAACTTAAGTATAGGGGACTATAAACTTAGTATTTATAAAAGGCTAAAAGAATATATTAAGAGTAATAGTAGCCCTTTCTAAGCCATACTAAGTAGCTTATAAATAGGAGCTAGTATACTCCCCTATAGGTTAAGAAGTATAGAGAATTAATTATTATAAACCTTACTCTTTTTAGTAAAGTCCTAATACAACTATTTAATAATCTTTTTTTAGCTACTATTTATAGCTTTTAGGTCTTTAATTATCTCTATAAACTAAACTATTAATAGGGAAGACTCCTCTTTTATATTATTCTATAAGTACTTTTTTATACTTAATAATATATTAAGAATTTAAGCGATTTAAACACAAGGGATCTAGTACTTTTTTTAGTAATAGATAGTTAATAAACTAAGTTTAAATAACTTTATATAAGTTATACTACTATATAACACAGAGTATTATAATTATAATTACTAAGCTAGTTTAAGTAGGAATTAGAAATTAATATAAATCTTAGTTAAACCCCTACTCTTAGAATCTAGGGGCCTATAGGCTCTATATAAATATAGGATAAATCCTTTCTATATAAATTAAGTTAGAATATATTTAAACTATTTCCAGCCTTAGTAATATAAACGGCCCTTGTATTTATATAGGCTAATTACGGCATTCCTTACTATAAGCCTCCTATACTTGGATTACTTAATACGTCGTTACACAAATAGTATAGGAGTGGATTTTAGCTACTCGTATAAGCTAATAGCTAAGGGCCAGCCTGGATTAATAAAAAGTCTAGTGGCCGAGCCCCTAATAGCTGGCATAGGGTATAATAGGGGCGAAAATTGCGTATAGTAGTATATAAATATATATATTAATATATATATTAATTAACGCGTAATTTAAGAATTAAAAGTTTTAAACTATAACCCCTTTACTATATATAATTAATTAATAACTATAAGTTTTTTTAAATAAATATATTACTATAATAATTAATTTAGTTACTAATAAAAAATTTTTTATAAACTCTAAGAATTAAATCCCTTAGTAAAATACTATTTAAACTTAGGGGGTCTTTTTTAACCTTTAGGATACTATTAACCTAGATATAAACTACTAGCTACTAATTAGTACTATAGTACTACTTTTAAAGTTATTTTTAAATAACTACTTAAAAAGCTTTATTTATTATAAACTTAAACTACTAAGCCTTTATTTTTTAATACCTATAAAATTTAGCCCTTTAACTACTATCCCTAAAGACGTTTCCTTTTTATATAGTATTAATAACTTTTATTATACTATAAGTATTATAGACTTTTTAATTAAGTACTTTAAACTTTATAATAATACTTAAACTATATAAAAAGCTATTAGTTACTACTATAAAAACTATAAAAAAAAACAAAAATAACTTAGTTATATAAATATAAAAAACTATATCTCTTAAGCTTTAGTACTAGTACTATAATATAAATAAGGAACTAGTTAATTAATTACTACGTTTTAAAAGTCGTTTTAATATAACTATGTTTTTCTACTATAACTATATAAAGTAAGTACTTTAAAACTACTTTATAATTCCTTATAGTTATTACTTTATATTAAAAGTAGCTACTATTAAGTAATTTAACTTATAAATTATTAAAATATATAAAGAATAAGCTATTTTACTTAAAGCCTTTTTAAAAAATAAATCTTAACTACTTAATATATACTAAACTTTTAAGTACTTATTAATTTAAAGCTTTATTTAGAGTTTTAAGTTAAAGTACTTTAAAGTATAGTATATAGCTATACTTAAAAAAGTAATTTTATTAATTACTAAAACTATTAATAACTTACTAGAATTAATTAAAAGACCTTAGTATACCCCTAAGGTATTTAGTATTAACTAAATAAACGGTCTAAAGTTAAATAAGTAGTATAAAAACTACTTATAAAGTACCTACTTAAAGTAAAGTAATTACTAAAGTTCTTTATAATATAATATTTACCCTATTTATAACTTTACTTACCTATTTAATTTATATTATTATATCTTTTTTAAAAAAGTATTTAAAGAATAGTATTATAATATAGTTTATTAAGAGTATACTAATAAGTACTTAGAAATTAATAATTAATTAATTAAACTTATTAAGGATTTTTATAGTAAATAACTCTATAGTTAATATATTAGGGATCTTAAGTAACTACTAGTAGTATTTTAAGTTACTTTTTATAAAGGCCTATAAACTTACTCTCTTAAAAACTCCTACTTACTTAACTCTAGTATATTAATTTATATATTTTATAATAAATAGCTATTTATAAAACTTTAAGTAATTAGTATAAGTAACTATTTATAAATAGGCTTTAAACTACTTATAATTAAAGTATATAAAAATGTAAGTATTAGGGTTACTTAAGTTAATAAAAAAAGATTTATAATATACCTCTATAACGTAGTACTTTATATATTTATAGTAATAAATTTTATTTTTTACTAGTAGCTATATAAATAAGGATACTAATAGAATAAGTACCCTAGGTATTAGTTAATACTATATAAATTTAATTATAGCCCCCTTAATATTATTAAAGTTAAATACAGTTAATATATACTTAAGTATAATATACTTACTCCTAAAGTAGTAAATAGTAACTATAGCTTTATATAAGTTATTTAGTATACTTATACTCTATAGTAGTAAAATAAATACAACTCTATAAAGTAATAGCCTTTTAAAAGTAGTAAAAAAACGTAGTACTAGTAACTTAGTTACTCTAGTCTTAAGCTACTTTACTATTTAATAAACTTTATAAAAAGAGTCTAGATTATAATTAGTACCCTTAAATTTAATAATAATAAAGCCCCTTACCTTTACTATAATATATATAGTATTAATAAAGTAAAAAAAATAATTTATTATAAACTATAAAAAAGTAACACGTATACTTACTCTAATAAGTATATTATATTTAACTTCTACCTATATATAAAAAAATATAGTAAGTTTATATTTATACTAGTATTTACTAACTATATTACCTAGTACTTATAGAATTACTACCTTTTTAACTACTCTACTAATACCCTTATTAAAACCTTTAATAAGTTTATTACTATAATAAAACTCTAATATAATATAAATATACTAGTATTTAAATATAATATAAAGCTTATTAAATATAAAAAGCTAATAGCTATTCTTTAAGTATAAAGCCGTTTTATTAAGCTATTTACTTTAAATACTTAAAATTAAAATAATTGCGCTAAGTACGTGGGTACTATAGTTAAAGCTAAAGTAAAAACTATAAAAAAAAGTAGTAAGTTCCCCTATAAAATATAACTTAATATATATAAGTCTATAGTATATTTTTATAACTATATACTATAAATAGCTTTTAGTTAAAAGACTCTATATAAAGTACTTTACTAATAGCTTTAAAATAATAATACTATAAAGCTAAGTCTTGTGTACTTATAAGTATATAGTTATAAAGTATATACCCTTATAACTACTACTTAGTTTAAAAAAAAGTACTTTAATTACTTTACTAACTATACCCTTTTAGGATTCTTTATAGAATATACTTTAATAAATTAATACTATATATAAATCCCCTTAACTAAAAAGGTTATTATTATAAAAAACGTAATATTTAATAAAACTTAATAATTTAATAGTAACTTAAAAACTTTTACTAAAAATACTTTAAACTTTAACTTTAATATTATTACTATATAGGTTTATAACTACTTTACTAATAATAAAAAAAGTAACTATTAAGTACTATATAAACCCCTTTTACTAAGTAAAAAAAATAATAAAATTATACCTTTTATAAAAGCCCCTAATAAGATCTTTAAAAATTCTAATTCTAAAAACCCTATTATAAAGTACGTTCCTCCTAGTAAATATTTATACTTAATAGTCCACTTTAAGCTAATATTAATACTACTTAATTTACTTATTACTTTTTTTTAAATACTTATTTATAAGAAAGAGTATTTAAAAAGGTATATAGAAGTAATACTAAGTTATAATAATTTAAAAAACCCTAAATAAACCTATTATAATATACTTACTAGGCTCTATTAAAAGTAAAGCTTTTATAAAGCCACTTTTTTAGTAAAGACCTTATTATTATATTAAAATACTTTATAGTATTACTACTTTTAAACTAGCCCCTTAGCTACTTATAAACTATTAAAGAAGATTCTTAGTATTTAATATACTCTAGGGGTATCCTAAATAGTAAATATTAAACGCTTTAATAGTAATTTTTAACTATAGAAAAAGAATATAAGTACTTAAAAAAATAAAACTTCCTTATTAAGTAAGTATAAAAAGCTATATAAAGTATATAGTAATTTACTAGTACTATTTACTCCTTAAAAAGATCTCTAACCTTTACTTATATTTTATATAAAAGTATTAACTTACCCGTATACTATAGCTATATAAGTAACTAAAGTAACCTATTTTAAAAGCTATTTAAAAATAAACTTTTAAAAAAAGTACTTATAAGTACTATAAAAGGCACTTAAATCCTTAGTTACTACTAAGTTTATATATATAAGTTAAATAAATATAGTAAACTCTTAAAAATTAAAGTTTAGTTTATTATATATAGTAACTAATAGTATTAAAATAATTAAAAAATATATACTTTAATACTTACTAGTATATCCTTTTAAATACTAATAACTATTACTAACTACTTTAATTTTAAACTCCTATAATATAATACTATAAATACTTTTATATATATAAAACTTAATAAAGATATTTATATATAAATATCCCCTAGTTACTAAAGAAAAAGTACTATTTTTAAGTTTATTAAAGTACTTTATAAATTATATTATTTACTACTCTTTTAGTAGTACTATTTTAAAGTAGGTTTATAAAAGCTTAAACTAAAGTAAATTACTAATAAAAACTACTATTAAATATATAACTATATAATTTTCTTTTTTTATATAAATAACTATATACTCTACTTCCCCTTAAAGTACTATAATAAAGTTATAAAGTTTATTAAAACTCTTTAAAAGTAGTATTATTTTAAAAATAGTTAAAACTTATAATAGTTCTTAGGAATTAAAGTTATTTATAACTATACTATAAAATAACTTTAGTTTTTATAATTTATATATATTAATAAACTTATTAAATAACTTTAATAACGCGTAATAAAATTAAAAAAAGTATATACTTTACTACTTTAATTAAATAAACTTTTTCTATATAAGGGGATAGTTATATATACTAAAACTAACTAGTACTAAAGTAATATTAACTCTATAATATACTTAGTAATAATAGCCTAGCTTAATATTACTTTTTTAATTAACTATTTTATTTACTTTAACTATAACCCCAGCTTAAAGTATACTAAAAAAGTTAAAAAAGCTATAGTTTACTTTATTTACTAGTATACTTTATACCTTAAATATAGTTATAAAAAAAAAACCTAATAATAACTTTATAGTTACTATAAATATAAGTTTTACTAATAATATAGTAAACTATAAAAACTTTTAAACTTTTATAATTAAGCTTTTTAATAAATTAATTAAATAATAAGTTAATAAATAAAATATAGTTACTATATTAACTATAAAAACTAAACTACTTATACTTTTTTAAGTAATAAAAAAAGTAATTTTTATAAGTTAATTAATAATAGCCCTTTATGTAGACTTTAAAAAAAAACTTTTAAAGCTACTTTAGTAGTTTTAGTACTAAGTATATAGATTTAATATAATAATTAATAAATAATTTACTTTATTAATAAAGAAATAGTTTAGTTATAAATAAAGCTATACTATATTAATATTTATAACTATTAGTTATATTAAGAGGCTTAAAAAAGCTATATTATTATTAAGTATACCCCTATAACAAAGTTAATAACTAATAGGTTTATAAAGCTACTTACTAGTACCTACTTTAAAGTGTTTTTTAAATAGCTAAATTTTATTAATTAAACTAAATAACTTAAAGTACTTTATAAAGCTAAACTTAAAAATAAAAAACTTAAAAGTCTTAACTTTACTAATAAAGAATAAAAAAAAGAATTATAAGCTTTAAGTACTTTAAAAATAGTACTACTCTTTCTACTATAAGAGTAAAAGTTTAATAAGAGTAATAGAACTACTTAAAAGCTAAAGAAGAATAATAAATATACTACTCTAAAGAGGTATTTAAAAAGCACTAATTACTAAGTAATTATAAAGTAATTAAAGAAGTAATTAAGCTATAGAGTATATACTAAAAAAAATAAAATAAAATAATATATTTAAAAAGTCTTTTAGTTATTAATATAGTAGTAAAAGCCTTATAAAGGCCCTTACTAAAGAAGTGTATTAAATTATATAAATTTAAGCCTACTACTCTAAATAGTATAGGAGTAGATTTTAGCTACCCGTATAAACTAATAACTAAGGGCCGGCCTGGATTAATAAAAAGTCTAGTAGCTAAGTCCCTAACGGCTAATATAGAGTATAATAGGGGTAAAAATCACATATAGTAGTATATAGATACATATATTAATATACGTACTAATCGACACGTAATTCAACATCTTAATCCTACTAATAGAACCTTAACAGCGCGCCTAATTTCCCTTAGCTTACTAGATACATCTTATTCCTTCTAAGCTCACTTAGAGTTACTTTACTTACACTATACCACGGCCCTAGAAAACAGCCTATATATTAAATATATCAGCGTCTAGATTTACTATCCTAGCAATATTAGGTTTATTTAGTTGTAAGATACTAAAACTAGAAGGAGAGCTGTAATTAGGCACCAGCGTGTATACTTATCTACTGGGTGGAAAATATAAAGAAAATAGCTTAAAGTAAAAGAACAAAATCTTTAAACAACTCATTTTACGTTTTCCGTCCTTAATAAGTTAATATTAAGGATTTAAGTATATATATTAGTTTACACAGGGTAAACAAATAGCAATTAATTATAAAACGTAGGGGTTAGTAATTAAGGTTAAAGATAAATAGATTTAAAGCCCTTTTAGTAAGGGGCTTAAAATACTTATATAATAGTAAAGCTAGGTCTATACTCTACTATACTACTACTAACTATAAATAACTAACTCTAATATAGTTATTTCTATACTAATAGTTTTTTTTTATAGTTTAAAGTTTTAATTATAAGTACTTTAAGTATCTGTCTTTTTAAAATAAGGGTTTATTAAAAAAAGCTTAAAAATAACGTTTTTAAGTTCTTTTAATTAATCCCTTTTTAACTAGTTTCTTTAAAGCTAAGTAGCTTTATTTTTAATAAAGTTATAGACTTTAGCTAGAGGTTTAACTATAGTTATATAGACTACTATTTTTTTATATTTCTTAGTACTTTTAGCCCTTTTATTAAATCTATAAATCTCTTTTACTTAAATACCCTTTTTTTATCCTTTTTTTATTACTTAACTTTTTATTTTAATTATAGCTTTATTTATAAAGATAAAGCTCTTAAGGGTATAGTTTAGTTTTATTTTTATAAAGCTATTAATAATATTATTATTTTTAGTAACTTATTATATCTTTTAGAGTTCTTAGTATTTATATAATTATTATAATACTATAATATTTATTATTAAGTGTTTTTTTTAGTAGTACTTAGTTTAATAAAGTACTTATAGAGTAAATAAAAGTTAGTATAAATAATAAATAGAATAAGGAAAAGGTTTAAATAATTTATAATAAATTTAAGGGTTATTATAATAGTATAAACTATATTAATACTAGTAGTTATAATATAGATTTTTAAAGCTAGAATACTTTATATAACTTATTTATTTTTTATAAAGTTATAGTAAATAATATTACTATAGATTTTAAATATATTATTACTAATAGTTTAATTCTTTATAAAAATAATAATAAATCCTAACTATAATAATAGGTTAGTATTATTAATAAATAATTTATTTTTAAAAATAAAGAATTTATTTTTTTTAAAGTTAAGGGGAATATATTTTAATTTTTACTATTAGTTATTAATTTATTAGTAGAGTTACTTATTAAGGGTAGTAATATCTTTTTTTATAGGTTCTTAGTACTAAGTTACTATAAAGAGGTTATATAATACTTTAAATTAGTAAATTAACGTAATATATACTCCTTAAGTATATTATTAAATATATTAAGTTTTTTAATCTTTATTAAGTTTAATAATTATAAGTCTCTTATTTTAACCCTTTTAATAAAAAATAAGAGAGTTCCTTTTAAGTATTAGGATATTACTATTAAATATTAGTAGTTTTTTTAGAGTTAATAAAGTCTTTACTTTAACTATAAGGTTTACTTTTTTAAACTTTAAAGTTTTATAAGTTAAAAAATTATTTATTAAAAGGCTAAAGGTATTATTTATTTATATTTTAATTAGAGTAAAGTCTAGGTTATTAATTAATAATATTAATAAGTATAAGTTATATATTAAAGTACTTATTTTAAGCTTTTTTTATAATACTTATAATATATTACTTATTAGTATATCTTAACTTTTATAATACTATAAAGTAGCTTTTTAATAACTATAATAGAGTTTTTAGGGTATTAGTTATAGATTTAAATTAAGAGATGTGTAAGGATTATTTAGTTTAGCTGTGTTTCTAACTATATATATACTTACATTATACTTTAAAGCTATAACTTTATACTAATTTTTATAAGGGTTAAAGTTAGTACTAAAATTAATTATTAACTAGTTTATTAAATAGTAGGAAACTGCGTTAAAATTACTATCTTTTTATTATTAATATAGCTTTATATAATAAAGTAGAACTTTTTATAGAGTTAATTTATTATTTTTACTTTAATTTTATTAATAATACGAAATTTAAACCTTTTAAATTTACTATAGACTTTAGGGTTAAATAAAATAATATTAAAGACTCTATAGTTTTATAGAGCTAAAATCTCCTTTTTAGTTAACCTTTAAAATAGCTTTTTTAGAGTAGTAATAATTCCCTATTTTTTTAACTTAATAGTAAAAGTAAAATTAGTTTCCTTTTTAGTTAAAATAAATATAGTAACTAGGGTTTTTTAAGGTTAGCCTTGTTATTATTTTAGGGCTTTTATTAGTACTAGGTTTTTAATAGAAAAAGGGTTTATATTAATAATAATTTTATTAAGAATTTCTTTAGCTTTATTCTTTAGTTTAACTATATTTTTAGCTTTATCCTTAATAGGTATTAGGTTTTTTAAAAGGGAAAAAATCTCTAGGCCTGTATTATTAATATCTTTATAATAAAACTTAATAGATATTAATTAAAAGGATTAAGGGCCTTATAAAAAGATAAGTATATACTCCTTACTATTTATTAAAATTAATTAATAAGGGCTTTATTAACTGCTTTTTTTATACTATACTTTAATTATTAATTAAAGGGAGAGTTTTAGTATTTTAAATATCTTTAGTTTATTATATATATTAAGGGTATTATTAACTTTATACTTTATATAAATATACTAAATCTCTTTAGTAGTTCTTTTAACTACTTAAGTTTATTTAGTAATATTTAGAGTTAGTAGAAACGAGTTATTAATTTATAGGTATACTTTAAAAATAAAAAGGGTTAATATAAGTCTATTAGAGTCTATAGTATTATTAATATTTTTAATATAGACTTAGAGTATAATTTTAGGTAATATAAATAGGTTTTTAATATAGTGGATTTAGTAGACCTGTTTTAAAATAGTATAGTATTTTTTAATTTTATTAATAGAATAGTAGGCTTTAATTAGTATAATTTTAAAGGTAATCCTTTATTTTTTAGTATATCCTTTAAACTTAGTAGCTTTAAATATTATAGTTATATTTATTATTAAGAAGTTAAGAGGTTCTTAATAAACGTTAATTTATATAGTATAAATACCTTTTTATACTACTTTAGTAAATATATTTTTAAAAAACCTTATAGTAGTAAATTTAGTAATAGTATTAATAAAGTAAATAACTAGTTTACTATTAAAGTATATAATATTTATAATAACTTTATAGTTAAAGTTATACTTATTTTATAATATAAATTAGAATTTTAAAGGTACTATACTATAGAGTTAGTAATAGTAGTATATTTTTATTAGGGTCTTTAATACTTAAACGTTTAATTAATAATTAGTTTTTTTAAAAAGGTTATAGAGTTTTATAATAAATAGGTACTTAAATTAGTAATAGAGGCGTTAGGGTTTAATAGTAGTAAGGTAGTAGTATATTATTACTTATTTGTAGTTAAATAATAGCTATTTTTGCCTCTATTATTAAATAATTAATATAGTAATATCTCTCTTATATAGAACGTTATTAATATTATTAAATATAATACTTAAGTAGTTTATATTTTAAAAATATAGTAGAAATAGTATATTAATAAGTATAATATAAAAGATAATATCTCTAAATAATAAAGGGATTTTAATTAATTTAAAAAACTTAATACTATTACTAGTACTAAAGTAAATTAAAACGCTACTAGTACTTATAGTATTAAGTTTAAAGTTAAGAAAAATTAGTCTTTTAAGGGCTATATATTAACTATAGTTTACTATAAAAAACTCTACTACTTTAGTATTTAGTATAATACTTTAAAAGATAGCTTTAAAATATTAGTTATTATAGGTATATAGTATGGATTTTATATAGTTTAAGTTTTTTATTATTATAGTATAGGCCGTTACTTACTCTATAAGGGCTATAATTATTTTAGGGCTATTAACTTATTTCGATATAAAGTATATAGTTATAAATATAGTTAGTTAAGTTACTATAGTACTACTATTTTTATTATTTAAGAAGTATTTATTTATAGAGTTATTATTAATTTCTTAAGTATTATTAAAAGTTTTATTACTTTTATCCTTTATAAGGAATTATTAAAAAAATACTATTATAATATTTTAAAAGTAATTAGCTTTATAGTAGTAGTTATAAACTTTACTTTAATTTTTAGTGGAATATTTTTATAAGTAGTAGTTAGGTTTATTATAAATATAGTACTTTCTATTACTTACTAGGCTAGTAAGGTACTAGGGATAGTGATTTTTACTTTATAGTTTCTATTACTATAATTCTTATAGTCTTTTTTACTCTAAGTAGCCTTTACTACTATAGTTATACGTCTAATTAATAATATAAGTACTATATAGCTTTATAGCTTTAGTTAAGTATTATAGTGTCTCTTTAGTTAATTTAAAAGTACTAATAGAGTTTTTTTAATTATATAATAATTTTAGTAAAGCTTTTAGTTAAATTAAAAAAATAAAAGCTATATTCTTTAACTCTTTAGTATATATTAATAAACTAATTATAAAGGGCCTTTTTAGTTTATAATTTACTTAATAGTACGGACTAGATATTTATTAGTTAATTAATTAATAAGTTAAGTAACTTAAACTTTAACTTTATAGGGTTTTTATACATTATATAGATAAAAGAAGTTTATTATTACTTAAAGAAGTATTATTAATATATCTCCTTAGTTTTAAAGTATTTTTTAGAGCCTTTTAATTATTATATTTTAATTAAGAGGTTTTATAGGGTTATAAAGATACTAAAAATAGAATATTAAGGCTTAATTTTTAAATATAATTAATATAGCTATAGTATACTATATTTAATTAATACTTATAAGTTAATACTATTAATAGAATATTTTAACCTTTATAGTAAGGATATTAAATTAGTTATTACTATACTTTATATAGTTATTATAAAGCTTTATAAAGTTAATAAGTACTTTTACTAATAAAGAGTTATTTAAAGTAAAGTTATAATTATTAATATAGTTCTCAGACTATTACTATTTACTTTCTACGATTTTCACTACGACACAGCACTAGCCATAGCCGCTGCGTTAACGACCTTTTAGTCACGTAACACTAAGCAAAATTCGGATCCACATCGCCCAACTTCTCTTCCAACAATATCTCTCTTTAACCTTTTTTTATTAATAAACTACCTTCTTATATATCTAATAAAAAGTTTACAATTTTACTTACAATAACGCAATTATAACGAATTTAAAGTACTCCTATTAATTAATTACCGTCGCAAATTAACAATTATATCTAATTACTACTAATTACTATTAACGCCCCTAACGCTCCTAACGCCTCTAAAAACCTTCTATTAATTTAAATTACTCGTTTTTTTTTATTAAACTTTAAACACACCACTACAGCTAGCTTACTTAATCTAACTAATAAACTCTATACTTATTAGTAAATATCCTAATATATCCCTAAACCTTAACTAGTTCTTAATATACTAATCTCTAGGCCTATTAGGTGCTAGGTACTTATAAGCTACTTAAATTACCTAAGTAAAGTATTTATAGTAGTTATTTAACTCTAAAATAATAAAGTAGTAGTTATTAGGTTAAATTAGGCCCTAGTATAGGGCTTTAATCCTAGCTACTTTAGTATAGTTACTATTACTTTTAATAAAGTTAAGTAAAAATAGAGCAAACTAGATTTTTTTATTTATAGAGAGGGTATCCTAGCTAGAGTTTTTATTATTATTAAAGATATAGTAAAGCCCGTAATTATAAGCTTTTATCCTAAATCTCTCCTAGTCTATTTTTGTAAATAATTATAAGTTGTAGGGCTTTTTATTTAGAGTCGGTATAGAGTAAATAATAGTAGTAGTTATACTAATATTATTATAGAGTGAATATATATAGAGTTAAAAAACACAAAAAAAAAACCAAAGCCCAGCTGTAGTAGGGGTTTTATCAACGCCTTTAAGCTTAAAAAGTTTAAGTAACTTAATAGAAAAAAGTTTTTAACCTATAGAACACAATAGCCACATTAAGTCACACTATCTAGTATAGGTTTTTAAAAAGCTATTTAGGTAAGGGTATCTCTAGTTATAATTAAGGTTCTTAGCTATAGTAGTATTGTAATTAAAGACTGTTCCCTATTTACAATCACACTATACTCCTCTACTATTATTAATATTAGTTATAATATTTCTACTATTTATATTCTACTTAAAACAATTTACTATATAAGTTTTAACTATTTTTATTAGTAAAAGTAACTGTTATAAGAAAATAAATAATTATTAATATTATTTTTTTTATAATTATTATAGTAATTTTAGTATTAATTAAAGACGGGTTATTAAGGAGGGGGATTATAAAATTAATATTACTATACTAAGGGATACTAATAAGTATTTTATAATAGGGTTTTATATTACTTATATTTTAGGACTAGTAATAGAGGGGGTTATAAATTCCTAGGAGCTTTTAGGGTCTTATAAAACTAAGACTCTATAAAGTTATAATTCTTTTATACTAAGATCTATAGGTTATAAGTTAAGATTTTACTAATAAACCTAGGGTACTTTATAAGGGTCCTAAAAACGTAGTTTTATTATATTATAGTGTTAGTTTAATTTTTAGACTATATAGGGAATTTATTAGATATTAGTAGAGTATAGATTTTATATAGAAGGTGTTTATTAATTAATATATAGTTAATATAAATACTATAGTATATAAAGAAGTCTTTAATATAGTACTAAACGTTTTTATTTATACGTTTAAATATACTAATAGTTTATTTAGTAAAATTAAAATAAAAGTAGTTATATAGCTCTATATTAATAATATTATTAGTTATATAGTTATTAATATAGTAGGCCGTGGTTATTATAAGTTTTTTAGTTTTAGGCTTTATTACTAAATTTATATTATACTAAGGGCCTTAAATTAATATATTAATAGTTTAAAAAGCAATAGTTAAGAGTACTAGGATAAGGGTATTTATAGGTTTATTAGTCCCACTAGTAATAGTAGTAGGTTTTAATTAATTTATTAACTTTAAAGGTAATAAACTCTAGTTAGTCTCTAGGGTTAATATTATAAAAACGTTATAAATTACTTTATTTTTTATTTATAACTATAGCTACTTTTTTAGGAGTTTTTTTATTTATAGTTATATTAACTAATAGTATGGTTAGGGTTATTTAAAGGGAGTTTTTTAGAGTTTTTATAGTATTAAGAATATTATTATTACTTTTTTATTATTTAGTAGTAAGAATATAGTAAGGGTAATAAATAATAGGGATAATAAATAGAAAAGAGGTTTTTAAATAATACTACTATTAATTAATATTTTTATTGTTTTTGTTATAGCTCTTTATTATAGTAGTTTAACTATAATATTTTACTTTATTTAGGTACTTTATAGTACTTCTATAGTATTATTACTAGGTTAGGTTATTTAAATAAAAAGAATCCTTTTATTTCTTAGTACTTATAGGTAAATTAAGAGTATAAAATAGAATCTCTATATACTAGATTTAAACTTTAAAACCTAACTATAATAGAGGACTTATTAGTACGTTACGTACTAGTAGTAAATATAGTAAAACGCTAGTTATAGTTAAAAATTAACTAAGTCTTTATAGTTAATTAATAATAATATTAATAGTTATTAAGTAATTGTATTTTATTATTTAGTGTTAGTTAGGGGGGATAAAATAATAGTAATAAGGGATAAAAATAAGTAATAAAAAAGAGGCTTTTTATAATATATAGAGTATATAGTTAGAGGTATCTTCTTACTTAGTTCCTATACTACGGACTAGTTGTAATTTAGTAGAAACTTGTTATAATTACTTAAGTACTTTTTTTATTATAAACTACTAATTAATACTATATACTATTAAAAGTTACTTTTATACTAAGGATCCTATTATTAAAAAAACCTTTAATAAAGAATTATTAAACTAATAATACTTTAAATATAGGCGTTTCCTTTAAACTATAGTTTTAGGGGCGTATTTACTTATATAACGGATTACTACTTGTAATCTTTAATATATTAAGGTCTTTAGTTAGTAGTTAGTATGTTCTAGTTAGTTTTATAATCTTTTTAAAGTATAGTACGTATTACTAGTATTTTAAATAACTAGTAATATTCTTAACTTACTTTTAAGTACTATTATAGAGTATAGTTTAGTTTTAGGGCTTTTTAGGTAAAAACTCTATAATTATTTATATAATAAAGTAGGGCTAGGAATAAAAATAATAGTAAAGAAATATTTAATTACTACGTAAGACTAATTCTTAACCTTTTAAGTTAGAATCCTCTTTTACTTAAGGGGGGTTAAGGACCTATAAGGTCCTTAATTACTATAGACTTCCCCTATTTAGTTAGCCTTCTTTACTAGGGCCTTAGGCCCCTATTAAAAAGCCCTACTTTAACTATTCTAAAAGGGGTAGGCCCTAAGTATGTAATAACTATCCCCCCCTTAGGGTACTTATCCCTAAGTACTAATAATTTAGTTACTATAGTAGTAACCCTACTACTTCTTTTTATATACTATAAAACCTTATTTTTTATTTTTTTATACTTTTTTAAAAACCCACTTATTTTTCTTTTTTTATTTATAGTATTTTTATTAATTATTTCTTCTTTTATATTAATTCCTTATTAGTTTTACTTTCTTTTCTCTACTAATATAATATCTTTACCCTTTTAAAACTCTAGTTCTTTTTATTATTTAGTTTATAGTTATAAAAGTAAAGCGTTTCCTTTTTTATTTAAGGGCCCTTTTTTTTATTACTATTCCTACTACTAATTACTTTGTTTTTACTAGGGAATAAGTATAAACTTACTTAATCCCTTAACTAATAGAAATAATAAATACTATAAAAACGCTACTTTAAAGTACTTAAAGTATTACTTTAAGTATTTTACTTCTATAAGTTATAGACTTAGTACTTTATTAATTATATATTTAACTTATATTTTTAGTATTTTTAAAGCCCTTTTTTATATAAAAAAGAACCTAAATAGCCTCTTTATAGTACATTTTATATGAGTACTTAATCCCTTCTATTTTACTACCCTTTTTTATATATTTTCCTAGTATATTTACTACTACTTACTTTTAGTTAAAAAAAAAAGAGTTTATTATAACTAAAGAGTTTACTATAGTTATTATACTCCTTAACCCTTTTAAAAACCCTTAAAACTTTAAAGCTAGTTTAGTTTGTTTTTTTTTATATTTCTGTTTTTACTTACCTCTTTATAGTAATAAAGTCCTAGTTTTTATTCTACGCCCCCTGCACTATAACTTCTCTTTATTCCCTATAAATTACTTTACTTTTAATAATAATATAGTTACTTATCCCTATAATTATAATTATTATATTAATATAAGTTTTTTATAGTATTTAATTATTATTTTAATTAGTATTTTAATTTAAGTTAATATTACTTTTTTACTAAGTTTATAAATAATAAGTAAAAGAATAATAATAATTATTTTTTATTTATTCTTTTTTCTTTAAAGTATTTTCCCTTATTTTCTTTAAAGCTTTTTACTTTATTCTATTCCTTTTTTTATATTTTAAGTTTAGTAAAGATATACTAATTCCCTTAGGTTTTTTTAGTAATTCCTTTTTTAGTCCCTTTAGTAATATTAGTAATAAAAGTAGAGGTAGTAGTAGTTCCTTTAGTAAGGTTTTTTTTTATAATTTAACTACTCCTCTTTTATTTAGTAGTTTTAATAAAAATCTAGGTTTTAAGATCCTTAATTTTAGTTCTAAAGTTAATTATATTTTCATTCTATAGCTTTATCTTTATTATATTTATACTACTATAAAGACTTATACTACTAGTTAAACTACTACTAAAAAGGTTCTTTATTTAAATTATTTTTTTAATATTTTTTAAAGTAATATAAGTACTTAATATATTTAGTATAAAGATTGTAGTAATTTCTATATTTTAGTAAATTAATTTTCCCCCTACTTTTACTTACTTTTTACTAATTACTCTATTACTAAACTACTTTTAGTATTTTAAGTAATTATTAAGATACTTTATTTATATATATATACTTATAGTTATTAAATATTACTAATAAATTTAATAATATTTAAAAAAAACTTAGTAACTTATTATAAATAATCCTTAACGCCTTTATTACTCTTAATATTTAGTACTACTATAAGTTTTACTATACAGCTAGTAAAAAAGTATTAAAAATATATTATTTTCCCTACTTTTTAAATACTTATTATTAATAGTTCTTTAGTTTAAAGTATATATTTATAATTAGTATATATATTACTATTACTTAATTATAATATAGTACTTTTAGTAAGTCTACTTTAGTAATAACCCTTTAGTTCTAGTTATTCTAGTATACTCCCTCTCTTTCCTTATATTTTACTACTTATTATTACTAATTCTAAGTATAAGAATTACTATATTAATTCTTACTTTTTTTTTAATATTAGCTATATATTATAATAATTCTATAAATATAAGTTCTTTATTAACTTTTATTATTTTATTTAAACCTATATTTTTAATTAAGTCTATAACTACTTCTTTATTAAGTTTATTATAAGTACTTAAATCTATATTAACCTATTAAACCTTAATTATTAAACTATAAACCCCGTTTCCCCCTTACGTTATTTTTTTTTATTAAAATACCTAATTAAGACTTAGTTACTCTTCTTGTTTTTATTTTATTAAAATAGTTATTACTTATAAAAAGGTTTTTTACGTAGTCTTTTTTTCTTTTTACTTTTATTAAGTAATTATCTTTTTTTTATACTTATTTTTAACTTAACTTTTACTTTTTCCTTTATACTATTATATTACTTCTATAGTATTTATTATTTTTATACTAAAGACCTATAAATTATACTCTAAAAACTACCCTATTTATTTAACTAAGTAGTAAGTATTATTACTAAGTCGTTTTAACTCTACTACTCTATTTAGGTTCTATTTAGCTTTACTATTTTTTAAGCTTAGTATTAGTAGTAGTTTACCCTTTTAGTTAGTTTTTTAAAGTTTTAATAAGTTAATATAAAATATATTATATAGTTTTTAGTACTATTTTAAAAAGACTAATTAATATACTTAGTTCTTTATATAATTTAAAATATAAAAGGGTTTAATAAAGTAAAGTAAAAGCTTTTAGTATTCTTTTTTAAAGTATAAGTTTTAAGCTAATAATATTACTAAAAAGTCCCTAGTAAGAACTAAAGGTTTATATTATTTATTATAAGTATTTACTTACTATACTACTATAGTATTTTAGTAGACTTATAAAGAGTTATATAAGTCTTTTAGTATTTTTAATTAGTTTTATACTTTTTAAACTTACTCCCTTAAAGGAGTAGAGTTTAAGTTTACTCTAAAGTTTAGTTAGTAGCTTAATAAGACTTTTATAAGAAATAAACCTATAGTTATACTTTTAGTACTATTATATATAAACTAAGTCTATACTAATAGTTATAACTAGTTTATTTACTCTTTATTTATAAATACCCTTAAATATTATTTTAATACTTTATTAATTACTTTAGTTTATTTATTAATTTAAAAGTAAAAAGCTATTAAAAGCTACTTTTTTATTTTTAAGTAATAGTATAACTATACTTAAAACCTACTAATAAATAAACTCCCCCTATTTAATATAATCCCTTTAAATAGCCTAAATTATAACTTAATTATAGTATAAAAAAGCTTTACTAGTTCTAGAGTAGTAATAGTATTTAATACTACTAAAAAATAATAGTATTTTATAAACTTATTTACTATTACTAAAATTACTTTAACTTTTTTTCTTTTATTAAAAACAGGTAGTAAACCTATAATAAAGTCTATTAAGATTTCTTTAAAAGGGCGTATTAAGTAAAAAAAGAACTTTAATATACTATAGAATTAATAGGGTTTTACTTTTATTCTTTAGTAAATAGTATACTCCTAAATATAGTTCTATATATTCTATATAATATTTAACTATTTAAACTTTCTTTATAATAAACTTAAAGTTTTTTTTACTTTAGAATAGCTTATTAAGGGATTATTATAAAATAAATAAAAAAGTTCTTATTTAAACTTTAACTTATTTAATATATAAATATAGTACTTTAGTAAAAGAGTTCTCTAGGGGTCTATACTCTAAAGTAGTTTTCCCCTTAGTTTTTCCTATACTTTACTCTTAACCCTTTAAGTTATAGAGTTTAAATTTTATACTTCTTTAATTAAATTAACTAAAGTTTTACTTAGTACGTTTTAATATACCTTTTTCCCTTTTATAGTAATCTTTACTCTTACTCTTATAATAACTTATACTATATTATTAAGTTTTATTTTATTTTGAATAGTAGGGAGTAAGTTAAGTAACTCTATTTTTCCCTTTTAGTAATTTAGTCTTTTTAATAGCTTATTAATTAAATTATTTTTCCTTTATTTATATTAAATAATAAAGTTATATAATACTAGTAGTATATACTAATAAAACTATTTTTTATTTAGTTTTTACTATAATATAAAGTACTATAGATTTTAATAATTTATAAAGACTTAAACTAAAAACCTTATTCCTTTTATATAGTATTACTAGTATTTAAAAAACTCTATAATAACTAGTATTTTTTAATTAAGTATACTATAGTTTAATTTTATTAATTAAAACTTTTTTTAACTAAAAGACTATAAATAGTTAGTAACTTTTATTAAAGAGTTATAATAATATATTTATAGTTATAAAGTTTAAAGTATTTATTTTAATTTTTATTTTTTATTTTAAATTAAAATAATATAGTAGAAGTGCCTTTTAGAACTTTATAATTAATTAGTAAAAGGATAGCTTTTTTTTAACTATAAAGAGTATTTTACTCTTTTTCTTACTATTTATACTTTTTTTTTAATAAGTTAATAAAGGGTTTTATAATTTATAAATATTTATAAATAAAATACTAATAAAAGTTATAAAACCCTAAAAAGACCTAGACTTTTTAAAAGATTTTTAGTTTTAATTAATTAGTAATTACTTTAACCCTAACTAAATTTATAAATACTTTATTTACTAAAAAGATAAATTTTAGAAATTTTACTTTAGTTTAGTAAAAAGTATACTTAATAAGTTAGTAAAAGAGGCCCGCTTTTTATAGTTATTCTAAAATAACTAAAAAGTATATTATATATTCGTTTTATATTTTAAAAAAGACTAAGATATTATTTAGATATACTATATAAAAAATATCTAAAAGTCCTTTGGAAGCTTTATAAATATAATATTAAAAGGTTACTAGTATATTAGTTAACTTAAATAAAACTACTAAATACTTATATAATTTATATTAAGTTTAAAAAGCTATTTCTTATTTATTACTTTCCTTAATTTATACTCTATAGTATACGTTCTTTATATTAATCTTTAAAAAAAACTTAGTACTTATAATTTAGTTTAAAATTTCTAAAATTAAGAGTAGTAAATACTAATTCTTAATTATAACTTTATTAAGTCCTTAGTAGTTTATATAAAAGTATAGTAAACTATCCTTTTTTAGTATAAATATTACTAGGGCCCCTATTAAGCTTTTAAAAAGCTAGATCTAGTTTATTCTTTTTTAAGGTATTTCTTAAGTATACTTAGTTCTTTAATAAATAAAGGGTAAATAGGCCCCTAGGGAGGAGTCTTTCCCTTCTTTAAGTTAATAGTATAATTAGTATTCTTTAAGAGTAAAAGGGTCTTTACTTAATTTAAGAATAATATATTAGTATATAATAGTAATTTAAAAGGGATTACTAAAGTATACTAACTATTTTTTAAAGTATTACTTTTATTTAAGAGTAGTATTAGTTTAAGTAGTATTAGGATAGTAAATATATACTATATATTTTAATATACTTTTTTAATAAATATTTTTACTATAGTTATTTCTTAGTTCTACTAAAAGAGTTAAAACTACTAGTATTTATTTATTCCTTTTAAATAAATATTATAGTTATAAATTATAGTTATAAATAGTAGAATAAAACTCCCTTTAGTACAGAGATTCTAGTTCACTACTATATATAGTTTAACTAAAACTCTATAAGTTCTTTATAAATTTATAAAAGTAATAGGAATTAAAAAAACCCTATAAGTAGGGACTTATAAGCTTTTTACTATATAAACAAAGGGGCTATAAGTTTTATTTAGTTAAAAAAGTATTATTAAATAAAATTAATAAATACTATATTATACTTAGTTTTTAAATTTAAGTTAATATATATTAAAACAGTTTTTTATATACTTTATATTTATACTATAGTATAAAAACACCTTTATATCTTTACTTACTCCTAGGAGTTAAAAGTAGTAGAGTTTATCTTTTCCTTTAGTCTTTTTCTTTCCTTAAAAGGAATTAAATAGTAGCTTTTTTCTTACTTTTATCCTATAATACTTTTTTATTAGAGTAAAAGGGGGATAAGTACTTTTTACTATTATATATATAGTACTAAAGTTACTTACTTATAGTAAAGTTAATAGTATTTAACTTATTTAAAAAGCCCTAAAGTAGACCCTTTTCCTTATTCTTATCTCTTAGGGGGTATTTACTTTTTAGTCTCTTTAGATTTTAAAGTAGGGGAGAAGTATTATAGTCCTTTTACTTATTAGTAAATTTAACTATATTTTAGTATTAATTAACTATTATTATTATTTCTTTTTTTTCTATAAGTAAAATTACTATATTTTTTTATATATAGAATTATAAATTAGGGTATAGCTTAGTAAAGTACTTTAAAGCTTTTTCTTTATTAGGTTTAGGTTTAAACTCCTTTTTTAAAAAGTTTAAGTATAAAAGTCTTAGGGGTCTTAGTTATTCCGTTATTTTATAGTAATTAAGAGTTTTATAAGTTTAAGCTTTTAAAATAAAGCGTCCTTAATTAGGGTTTTTATTTATTTTATAAAGCTTTTATAGCTCTTAGCTTTGTATTTATATCTTACTAGTAGTTAGTCCTTATATTTATTCTACCTTACTCTATAATTAGTATTTATATATTCTAAAATAAAGAGGATCTTTTAGTAACCCTTATAATATTTTTATTATACTCCTTTATAAACTTAGTTAAGATTTAATAACTATTTATTTTATTTTTAGTAGTTAGTCTTTAAAAAGAATTCTTTAATATTTTATATTTTAATCTCCCTTTTATTACTAAATAAAGAATTACTAGTATATTACTAGTAATATATTAGGGTATAAAAGAAATCTTAAGTTATTCTTAATTAAACATCTCTTTTTTTTAACTATTAAAAGTATTTAACTATAACTTAGTAAATAGCTTCTTTTACTTTAAGTAGTTAAATTTAATTAGTAATAGCCTAAAAGGTTTCTTTATTAATTTATATTAACTTAACTAGCGAGTTTAAGGGACTATTTAGGGGAAATAATTCTATAGTACCTCTAGACCTACTAAGTTAGTATTAACTAGGGGGGTATTTAATAAGGGATTACTACTAAGAAGTAAATTAAGAGCTATTACGTTTATTATTATACTTATAAGTAGCTAGTAGAAAAAGAATTAGAATTATAATAAAGTAGAGCTAAAAATAAGAATAATAGTAGAGAAATATTTAATTACTATATAAGACTAATTCTTAACCTTTTAAGTTAGAATATTACAGTACTAGTCTAACTATCCTAACCTTAGTACTTATAGGCGCTAAAGGCCCTATAGCCTTAGGTAGTAGCTAAGTTATTATAAGTTACGTAACTACTAAAATCTCTAAGCCTTTAGGGCTCTATAGTAGTAGCCTATAGTATAGGATTTCTTCCCTTCTTTAAGTATAAATTACAGTTAATAAAGCCTCTTAGTAGTGCGCTAGTCTACCCTTAGAACCCTTTTATAATACTATCTATACTTCTTTAACTCTTTCTTTTTAGTAATAAGTAATATAATATTACTAAACTAATTTATTATTAATTAATAATTCCTATACCTAAATAACACTAAGTATTAATTAATATACCTCTTTACGCTTTGATTATAATTAATATACCCCTTTTATTTCTACTACGTTTAAGCTACTATACTAAAAATAGCTTACTCCTATAGCTATAGCTTTAAAGATAAAGTAACTTTTAATATAAATAATATAACTAAGCCTTTAAAGTATTAAAGTAACTACTATACTATATACGCCCCTTTTAAGGGTACTAAGCCCGTTCCTATTAGTCTTTTTAAAATTAAATACTCTTTTATAGAGTAGCCCTTTAATACTCTTATTTTAAATACTATAATAAAACAGTACTATACTAAAATCTATATATACTTTAATAACCTATAGAACTATAATATTTACTTTATAAATAACCCCCTTTTTAGTAATAATTACTAGGTTCTATAAAATAAAAATACTTTTAATAGCTTCTACTAAAAAGATCTAGAAAAACTTTTTAAGTAAGTAGATATATAAGTTAAGGCTTATAGTACTTAAAGCCAAAAAGCCTAGCTACTTTATACCTAGTATATTACTATATATAAAAACTTCTATAAAGTTTATAATTACGCTTTTTAACTAAAAACTACTTTAAAAGGATATTTAAGTCCTTTAAACTAAAAAAGCTAAAATAGCTTAAAGTTAAAAGCTATTTTTTACTACTAATAAGGCCCTTTAGTAGCGTCTTACTTAACTAAAAAACGTTTTATTTAGTTTAGCCTTTTAGTAAAGTAATCCCCTAGAGCCAAATATTAATAATACTTTTACTACTATTATTAACTATATTAAATACTTAAAAACTAACTACTAACTCTCTATTACCTCCTCTACTACTATAGAAATAAAACATAGTCCTAAAGAGCTTAAGATCTCTATTTATACTAGTATAAAGGATAGTAAAAATAAAAAAAACCCCTATTTAGTATTTAATACTATTATATTACTAACCGCCTTTAGTTTTAAAAAAATAACGTTACTAATACTTAGAAGTTAGACTATATTATTAACTACTTTAGAAGTAACGTACTTAAGTTAATATTACTTTTAGTAAAAGATAAGGTTATAAAGACTTTAAAAGCTATACTCTAAAAGTACTACTCTTTTTTTACTAGTATTACTTAAATTAAAGATACTAAATAAAAAATTAAAGCTATAAAAATCACCTTTATTAATATTTAAATATAGTATACTAAGTTTATAAAGCTTACTTATAAAGCTAACTTTTTAAATTACTAATAGTATTATAAGTTTTATTATAAACTACCCTTTATTCTCTATACTTAAGTTACTACTACTTACTTAAATACTACTCTTAAGTTTTAAAAGTATACTAAAATAGTTATTACTATTACTAATGTTATAAACCCTTATAGTACTAATAAAGCTACTAAAGAACTATTTTATAAAATAACTCTAAGTTACTTTAGCTCTTCTATACTTACTATACTATTTTATAATAACTCTATAGCTCTTTATAGTACTTAAAGTTATACTAAACTTTTTTTAACTTTATACTAATACTTAAACCCCCTCTAGAGTAACTAACAGCCTACGGGCTATGTACTCTAGGGAATAGCCGTCCAGCTACCTACTTTGTTAATCTTTTTTATTACAGTACTTAAATTTACTTACTATAACGTAGCTTTTACGGATTTAAAGTAATAGGTAATTTTAATTAATTTTAAAGTAGACTACTAATTACACTGTTAACGCCACTAAAACCACTAACGCCTTCCGTACGCCTCCCGTACGCCCGACTGTCTAGTAGACCGTCCCTTTAAACCTATTAAATCTAAACTAAACCATCCCGTCGCTTCCCTCGGCCGTCGTATCCCTCCGCGACCGACGCGCCGTTGTCACAGGCCGCGCAGCTATAGCTGGTTCAGCCGCTCCCTACTATTATTAGTATCCGTCTTAACATTATCACACACAGGCCTTACCGAACATACTAATATTAGATATCGCTAAAGTAGCTCCTTAGGGCTTTATAATACTAGTAGCTACGTTCTTTAGTTAATTAAAGTATTTATAATTATCTTTAGACTATAGGAAATTTGTAGTAGTCCCGTTTTATAATCTATGTATTATTATATTTACTTTAAGTTGATTTTTAGTAGTTTAATAGCTTAGGGCGCTAAATATAGTAAGGGATACTTTTATATTATTTAAGAGGCTGTTTTAGTTAGGTGTTAAATTAGTATTAGGGTTTATACTTAAGCTAAAGAGGTAGTTATAGCCTTTATTATAGTCCGTTTTAATTTATATAGTAATAGAATAGTTATAGTATTTGTTCTAGCTATAGGGGGAGTTAATAAGTAACTTTTTATTAGATATTATGGCTTTAAGGGTTGTTGTTGTGTGTAGGTGTGTGGAAGACGGGAGGAATCAACAAAGGCCTTGTTCGTAGTAGTAGTGCCTTTTTCTTTAATAGTGAACGCTACTAGGGCTCGTTAGGCCCTACGCGCAGTGTGATCCGGCTAAAGGTTCGCATAAGTAAAGGTTTGTTTTAATATTACCGCCTATTAGTAATAGTATTGTTGTTATTACTAAAAGGGTAGGTAAGTAGAAGTGTTAAGGTACGTATGCCCTACTAAGCTCTACTTAAGACTACTTAATAAAGCTAGAGGGGGTTAAAGCTACTAGATACACCCTATTAAATACTTCTATTTAATTACACTATTTAATAATATATAGCTATAGTATATGCTTTTTGGAATAACTTATAGAAATGTCCGGACGAGATAACTACTTAAAAAAAACACAAATACTAATACTTAAAAAATACTAGTACTTACTTTACTTATAGTAAGTTTAACTATAATACTTATAAATACCTGTACTTTAAAGTAGTTAAATAAAAGGCTACTTTAGTAGTTATAAAGCTATAGCCCCCTATTAAAAATACTAATATAGTAAAAAACTAAAGCCCTTAGTAAAAAGAGTCTTTTAACTAAGGGAGAAAATATATAAAAATTAATACTTAACCTTAATATTTATTAACCTAAAAAGAATTATTAAAAAACAACCTTTAAAAATAGAATTAGTACTAGTTTTTAATAAATATAAATTATATATATATACCCTTTTTAATACTAAAGTAAATAAATATACTTTTATAAATACCTCTTTAACTAGCCCTTTATAGAATTTTTACTAAGTCCCTTTATATAAGTTATAGTACTTTATTTTAGCTATAGAATTTAATAATAAATAATTAAATAGTATTAATATAGTATAAACTACTAATATATAAATTAACTACTAAGTCTTACTATAAATACCCCTTTTATAACTAAATACTAAATACTATAACTTAATACTAAAAAGGACCTAGTTTAAATACTATAACGTTTTACTAAATATACACTATAAATACCTATAGTAGCCTAAGGATCTATTACTAATTAAAGATTTACTTTTTATAATTATTTATAACCTAATAAAGTATTATAAACCTAATAAAATTAACTTAAAATACTAAATAAATATTAATAAAAAATAAACTACTTTTAAAACTAATACTATATTCTATAACTAAAAATTTTAATAAACTTAGTATAAACTTTAAGTACTCTAGTAAATTTTAAAGTACTTAGTACTAATAACGTCCTTTAGTACTTAAAAAATTAATAATACTAAGGGCCTATATAAAATAAAATACGTACTCTATAGTATTAAAATTCTACTAAAGCTAGCCTAGAGTCCTAAAAGATATTAGTTTATACTAAAAAAGACCTAAAAGCTATAGTAGAACTTAGAATTAGTATTTATTAGTACTATTAAGTTTAAAATAAACTTAAAATACTTTAATATTAAGTTAGAATTAATTATTCTTAATAACTTAAACTAACTAATTAAACTAAAAAAGGTTAATATAATTAAAGTTAATAACCCCTTTTAAAATAATATAGAGGAAACTAAGTACTTAATTAAAAAAAGCTCTTTACTAAATTCTAATAATTTACTAATATATTTAATAAAGCTACTAGTAATACTCTATTACTATACTACTAGTATAATTATAAAATAAAGTTTAAAAAAAGGGATTATAATAAGCTTACTTACTACCCCCTTTATAAGTAGTTATTACTAAAGTTAAAAGTAACTTATAAATACCTTTTAAAGTACCTATATAAAGGATTTATTACTCCTAGTAATGCCCTATAGGCTTTTTTTATATTATTTATTTATAAAGCTAATAGGAGCCTTTACTTCTATATTAATTTTTATAAACTAAATAAAATCACTAAAAAAGACTAATACCCTCTACTACTAATTAATAAAACACTAATATAAATTAACTATATAAAAATCTTTACTAAAATTAATATTTAATAAGTCTTTTATAAAATCTAAATATACCTAGACTATAAAGACTTAATAACCTTTAAGACTTACTATAGTACTTATAAGTATAAAGTCCTTTTATTTAGCCTTTATAATAGACCTATAACGTACTAGTAATATATAAATAATATTTATATAAAATACTTAAATAATTTCTATATAGTATACTTTAATAATATTTTAGTATTTTTAAAAAACCCCCTTTAATACTAAAAATATATTATAAAAGTACTAATATACTTAAGGGACACTAGATTATAAACTAATATTAAAAAGTATAAATTTAGTATTACTACTATAAAATACTTAGAATTTATTATTTCTACTAATAGTATACACCTTAACTCTAAAAAGGTTAGTATAGTAAAGAACTAGCGCGTCCCTACGTTTATTAAAGGTATTTAATCCTTTCTAGGGTTTTATAACTTTTATTAGTAGTTTATTAAAAATTATAGTAGAGTTATTAAACTCCTAGTCTACTTTATAACTAAAGGAGTTTTTTTTTACTTTAAGAATAACTATAAAGCTATATTTAATTAACTAAAGGACCTACTAATATTAGCCCTTATTCTTTACTACTAGTACCTTAAATTACTTACTTAACTTAAAATAAACGCTTTTAACTTTATTTATATTAGTACTATATTATAATTATAGCTTAATAATAATACTTAATACTCTATAGTTTACTTTTTTAAAACAATAGTACTTATTAAAATAAATTACTTTATTTATAATAAAGAGTTATTTACTATTATATAAGTAATAAAAGAATAAAGAGTAGACTTAGTAGCCCTTTATAAGCGTTTTAAAGTTATTATAAACTACTAAGTCCTTTTATACTTTATAACTAAGTATAAATTAAACTCTTAATAAGCCTAGTAACTAAGCTTATTAGTAAACTTTAATTTTATAATTTAGTACTACTTTAGTTAAAAAAATATATTAGTTAATGCTTTTTTATATAAATCTAAAGATATTACTATATAAAAGGCTTTTAAGGCTACTAATTATACCTAAGTCTTTTTAATACTAAATTTATTATTTCTTAAAATTACTATAGAGTTTTATTAACTTTTAAAAAATACTAAAGTTATAAAAACTACTATAATTAGTACTATAGAACCTACTAATAAACTTTAGGGTTACTTACTAGTTAAATAAATTTTTACTTTAAACTAAAACTCTATAACTAAATCCCTTTATACTTTATATAAAATAGCTACTATTAGTAAAGAGTATTAAAAAATATAAAGGGATATAAGTTTATTTATAATAAATAGTAAGTTAGTAGTACTTAAGAAAGAGTTTTTATATACTTAAGTAATATAAAAGGCTTATAAGTAGAAATTATTAATATACTTTAGTTAAAATAAAACGCTAAAGATAATTAAAGAAAGATACTATTAGCTTTAGTTAATAGTAAATATAAAGTACTATATTTTTAACTACTATATATACTACTATACCTATAAGCCCTAGGACTAAGTACTAAAAAAGCTCCGGCCCCTTTTAGTACTTAACTAACTTTAGTAATATATTTATATAAGTTTTATAGTACTACTACTTAATAAAAAGGGATTTATAGTAGTTTAAGTAGTAGTTAACTACTTAAGTAAATAAATTATTTTAATACTATACTATAAAAAAGTTATAACTAAGGACTTAGTAAAAATATTTTATAAAAAGATACTACTAATCTTTAACTTTTTAAAAATAATTACTTTTAACTAAAGTCCTTAATTTATTTTTAACTTTTAATTAAAACTTTATAAAATTTATAATATTAAAATATAACTATCTATAGTATACTACTCCTAAATAAATAAATAAACTAAAATTTTAAACTAATATATTATATAGTAACTCTACTCTCTTATTAACTATTACTAAAATAACTAGAGTAATATACTCTTTACTATAGATTTTACTTATACTATATTACTTATTAAAACTATTAAATTCTTATTATATAAAATTAAGTTTAAAAGACTTTTATACTTTAGTTTTAATTAAAAGTATTATACTATAACGTTTAATAGTATTTATAAAAAGTTAAACTACTTAAAAGTTTAATAAATAGTAAAGTAGATTTAAAGTATTTAGAATATTATAAAAAGAAAAATAATAAAGGCTTAGGTATAGTAGAAGTATACTATAGACTATTAGTACTACTTAAATAACTTATAAAGGTATTAGGTTAAATACTTAGGTTGGGTTTAATTATAATATTCTAAAGGTAGGTTTAGGTATATTTAGTTACTTTTACTTAACTTCCTCCTCTCCTTTTTTATTTTCCCTTTATATACTTTTACTAAGGGCTTAGTAGGGGTTTACTATATAGAGTTTTACTAATATTTATTTATACTTTTACTAAAGGTATACTAGCTGTTTGGCTTTATACTAGATTTTTATACTATCCCCCCTTTTAGTTTACTAGTTTTTAGTAGTACTTTATACTATTGTTTTTTATACTAATACTATTACTATAGGGGTTATTATATTAGTACTATTAGTATAGGAGTTAGTATATTTGTGTTTGTTATAGTATATTGTTTTAGTAATATTATACTAAAGGGTTACTATATTTGTTTTAATTAAGTCCTTTTTCCCTTTACTTTTATTATATATATAGAGTAGTTAGGTACTTTATTTTTTATTTATTCTTTTTATTCTTCCTTTTAGTTATAACTTATCCTAATTACTTATTTATAACTTTTTTATCCTTTATTTAGTAAGTATTTATAGCCTTATTAGTAAGTACTCTTTATGATATTATTTATTTATTATTACTATAGAGTAGCTTTTAGCCTTTTTACCCCTTAAAATGGGTTTTTTTAAAGTTTATTAGTTTATAGTTGTGTGTGTTAATTGTGCTTTTTATGCTTTTTATGCTATAGGTTTAGGGGAGTTGTGTTTTTTTTTTTTTGTGCTTTTTTTAAATAGCTTTTTTATAGTTTATTATATTTAGGCTGTGTATTCTGTGTAAGGAGTTTATATAATAGTAGCTTTTAACTTATTAGTTTTAAATTTTTTTTTCCTTAATAACCTATAATTTTTTAACTTCTTTTTTTTTATTAATTAAGCTTTATATATTTTTACTTATTATTACTTTCTAGTATTTTTAATACTTAACTTTTTTTTTTAGTATTATATTTATTCTTGTTTACTTTATTTACTTTACTAAGTTTATAGTTAATACTAAAGTTAAATTTCTTAACTAATTAGGCCTTACTATACTATATACTTACTGTATTTTACTATTAAATAAGGACTGCTAAATAGTTTATATAGCTTTTAAAAACTACTTTAATATATATATTACTTATTCTATTACTAAGTAAAAGTATTATTATATAAGTTATACCTTTTATTTATTTAATAAACTTTTATTAATTATTTATAAATTCTTATTACTTTAGATAGTATTACTTAAGTATATTAGAATTATATTAAGTATTACTATACTTATTTTATTAAGTATAGTTTTATTTTTAGTTATACTAACTAATATTTTTAATATTTTATTTAATATATTATTAGTACTTTTTATATACTTACTAAGTAGTTTTAGAATTCTGTTTTTATAATTTTAACTAAGAAGCCTAGGGAAATTAAACGTACTTTTTAGAAACTTAGTTTATAGAAGTAATAGAGTTTTTATAAAACTACTAGTATAGTTATGTATTTTAATATTAATTACTTATATCCTTTTAACTTATTTTAAGTACTTATTATTTTTTAAATTTACTATAGGAGTAGTAATACTTTATATAAAAAGAGTATTAAGTTTATTTCTTTATAGCTTTTTTACTCTACTAGTATAATTTTACTACTTTATTTAAAGTCTAAAATCTTTTTTACTACTTTATTACTATTAATTCTTTTTATTAATTAATTACTAAAAATAAAAGTACTATTAAGTTACTATATTCTACTATATTTAATAAAGTTAATTTATATAAACTATTTATATAGTTAGTAGATAATAGTTAGTTTAGTATTCTCTTTTTTACTAAAGTTTTTATAAAATAGAGTCCTTTTAAATATTATAGTTAGTAGAAGATATAGAGAAAGAAAGTTTATATAGTACAATAGTACTAGACTCTACTTAAGTTTTTATTAAAGAATTATATAAATATAAATACTAGAGTTAGTAGTAAGGGTAGTAGTAATAGTAGTTATAATAATAGTAATAGTAGTAGTAGTAGTAGTAGTAAATAGTAGTTTTCTTTTTTTTTATTATTTTTTAGTAGTAGTTTTTAAAATAGATTTACTTAAAGTTTATTTATAGTTTTATAGATTTTCTTTAGTTAGTTTAAATATATCTTTTAAGTTAGTTTATAGAGACGTTTTTTTTTATATAATATACTTCTTTTATTATAGTCTTTTTTATTTATTATTCTATTTTTTATAAGACTTTTTAGTTTATATATAATATTTTTTAAGTACTTATTAAGTATTTACTAAGTATTTTATAAGCTCTTATATATTATACTTTATAAACTAATTTTTTTACTTAATTAGAAATAGTATATTTTTACTATTTTTATAGTTAAAGATAATGTTTTTAACCTTTTACTCTTTATTAGGGTCTTTTATTTTTAAAAAGTCTTAATTCTTAGTTATTTTACTTATTTAGAGTTTTACTAGGCTAATATAAAATATATTATATAACTACTAATACTTTTTTAGGAGTTAGATATAGTATATACTATTCTTAATTCTTTTAGTAACTAAGACTTTAATATATTTTAGTACTAGCTTTTTTTTACCCTTTTAAAAAGGAAAGTTTTTTATAGAAAGGCTAATAACTTCTTTAACTATATATTCCTTATAAAGATATTTTTTATTATAATTCCTAGTTTATATTTTTATTATATATTACTAATACTTAGTTATATACTAATAAACTTTTACTATATATATAATTTATTCTTAAACACTTTTAAGTATATCTTTTTTTTATAATAGGATATACTCTACTACTCTTAGGTAGTATACTATTAATACTTAAAAAGAACTAACTCTAATTATTATATACTTACTATTATTATAAAAAAACTTTACTTTTAGTAGTTAAATAGCCTAGTACTTTAGTATAGCTTTAGTATATTTATAGAGGTATACTTTTAAAAACTAGTATATACGTTCTATTATACTATCTATTTAAGGGTACTATACTATTAAGAGGCAGTAAGCTATTACTTTAGTTTTAGTAAAGGCTTTTTAGAAGTAGCTAGTAAATAGCTTATTTTTATTTCTTACTATTCCTTTTAGGGTACTAAAGTAGTATTTTATTTTTTTATAGAAGATTTATACTAACTATACTATATTAATAGTTTTTTAGGTTACTATAAAGTATACTACTTTTATTATTTAATATATAATTATAAGGATTATATTATATATATATTTATTATTCTAGGTACTTAGTGGGAGACTAGTAATAAAGTTTAAATTGATTTTTTAAAAAGGGTGTAATAGTATAGGGAGTAGTTAGAATAACTTATATAGTTTGTATTAGGGTACTTATACTTTTTAGTATTATAGGTATTTAGTGATATATTTATAGATATTTTTTACTAAGTGGCTTTAGTGGAATTTCTAAAGGATTAGTTTAGTTATTTTATTAGTGCTTATATAGTTAGTTCTTAGGTTATTATAGTAAGCTTAAATAATTTCTTTTTATAGTAAGTTTTTATTAAAAAGAACTAACTACTTATAAAACTATAGAGTACTCTTTTTATTTAGGTAATATTTTATATAGGTTTTAGTATAAGCTTAAACTATATTTATAGTATTTTTATAAAATTGGTCTTTAGTCTATAGTTTTTTAACTATTTCTTTAAGGTTTAATAATAGTTATAATTTAAATACTATTTTGCTCTAAATAAGCTCTTTTATTATAGTGCGTAGGATATACTGTTCTAGACTAGTAATCCTAGCTTTAGTTAAGTCCTTTTAGTTATAACTAGTTTTTTACTAAGTATTTATTAAGTTTTTATTTTAGTATATAGTATAGGTAATAGCTTTAATTACTATAGTATAGTTATAGTTTTAATTTTTAGTGTTTTTATAGAGTATGTACTAGTATAAAGGTGAGGATTTTTTTTTATAGAGTTAGTTAACTAGGCTTAGGGTTATATACTAGTTTAAATAGTTTAAACGTATGTGTGTGTTACTATACTTAGTTTAGTTTTAATATTAGTAATATATTTTTAAATATTCTTTAGAACCTTTTTTATAAGTACTAGCTTTTTTTAAAGTATAGAAATAATATTTTTAATTAATATTTTACCCTTTATATAGTTAGGATATTTTAATAATTTATTAGTAGGGTTTATTTTTTTAAGTTAATATTAGATTTTAAAGTTAAATACTAATAGGTAGTATATTTATTAGGTAAGTCTTTTATATATATTTTATATAGGTATATTAATAATACTTTTTAGTACTTAGTAGTTTATAAAGACTAGAAATAGTTTAGAGAGTTTTGATAAGTATTAAGCCTAGTAGTTTAGACTTTTTATAATTATAAAAAGTTTTTATTAGTTTATAACTTAGTATATTTTAGTTTTTATAAGCTTTTTAAACTAAAAAGTAATAGGGTACTACTGCGTTTTATACTTCTATAAAGCTATACTAGATACTATATAGACTAATATATTTATTTCTATATATATATTTAATTCTAAGTTATAGTATTTAAGTATTAGTACTTTACTAAAACGTTAATAGAGTTTATTAAATACTTTTTATATCTCTTTTATTTAAATAAAAACTCTTAACTTTATACTATTCTTACTTTTTTTTAGGGCTTTATTAAGTAGTTTTATAATATAGAAGTATTTTATAATAAACTTATAGTAGAAGTTATAGAACTTAAGGAAAACTTAAATGTCTTAGTAGCTTTTTAGTATTAACTATTTAGTAATAGTTTAGATATATTTTAGGTTTATTATAATACTATTATAGGTAATTTTAAATTTAAAGAAGTTAACTTTTTATTTATAAAATTGGTATTTAAAAAGCTTTATAAAGAGTTTAGTATCCCTTAAATACTTTAGAACTATTTTAAGGTATTTTATATGTTTTTTTTAAAATTAAGAGTAAATTAGGATATTATTTAGGTATATAATAATATAGATGTTTATAATATTATTAAGTATTTATTAAATATATGTTTAAAAGGTAGTAAGGGTATTTGTTAACTTAAATAGTATAATAGTATACTTAAAGTAGTTATAGTATATATAAAACACTATTTTTTACTAGTTTAACTTTTTAATATAAATTCTATAGTATACCTCTTTAAGGTTAATTTTAAATATTTATTATACTTTAATAAGTTTCTTTAAAAGTTTATTAATAAGTAGTAAAGGATATTAGTTTTTAATAGTAATTGTATTTAGGCTTTTATAATTAATATATAACTATAGAGTTCTATTTTTCTTTAGTATAAATATTACTAGTACTTTTATTAAGTTAGTAAATAGTTTAATTTACTTTTAAGTAGTTATGTTTTAAATATACTTAGAGAGTACTTAGAGTTACTTTAGTAATATTAAATAAATAGGTTTATATAGTAGCTCTTTTTTCTTAACTAGATTAATTAAGTGCTTTATATTTACTAATATAGGGACTTATATTGCTACTTTTTTATTAAATATATTAATATAGGAATATAGTTTTTTAAAAAGGCTTTTTAAGGTTATAGTATAGCTATTTTTTAGGGTTTTATTAATAAGGATTCCCCTATTTATTACTATAGTATATACTCCTATAATATATATTATAAATACTTTAAACTTATTTTTTATTACTTTTTAAGTAAAGGCCTTTAGGTTTATAATAGATATAGAGGTATACTACTATATTTATATATGTATATTAATAAAGATACTTTTTATACCTATAGTATTATTAATTAAGAGTATACTTTTAGTGCTATCTAGGTAAGTTATTACTATAAATATATACTAAACTTTATAGGGTATATTATACTTATTAATAAAGAAAAAGGTTAGTTAGTATACTTTAGTTTTATTAATAAGTTAGTTATTAAATATTAAAATATTAAAGAATATTATATTAAATACTTTTTTAAGTTTTAGTTATTTAATAAGGTTAATATTAATAATATTTATTTATATATAAGTATTTATATTTACTATAACTTTAACTTTATTATAGTTTACTATAGTAATAGTTTAATTTTTAACTATTTCCTTTATAGGTACTAAGATAGTTTTTAGTATAGATTTAGTTAGTAGTTAGTTTATACTTATTTGTTTTTTAAACTACTTAGTTTTTAAACCTAGATTGCGTTAATACTTTTATATAGTAGTTTATAGGGATTTTAGTAATTATTCTACTTTAGTACTTTATAGTTAGTTATATAGTGTTCTATTTTTTAATAGTTATAATAAGTAATACTATTAAGGTTCCTTTTTAGTTTATAGTTAGTATTTAAGTTTTTTAGAGTAGTTATAAAGCTTTAAATTTAAAGTAGTTAGTTTTCTTTACTTTTATAGCTTATTTAGTAGTAATTTAAGTTACCTTTTCTTAGTAGGTATAATTATAATAAAGCTATTTATTTTCTTTATTTATAGGAGCTAGAGTAATACTTTTTATAGCTTTTGTTATATAAACCTCTTCTAAAGGTCTTATATTTCCTTAAGGTTTCTTAAATTTATTATATATAAATTAAGATTTTATAAGTATTGAAGTACTTAAAATTTTATTATATTAGTTTTTTATAAGTTAACTAATTTAAGTACTAGAAGAATTAGTAAACTTTACTTTTTTTTTATATTTTTATTAAGGGTTTAGTAAATAGATTTTTATTAGTAGAATAAAGTAGTAGGCTTTTTATTATTCTTTTAATAATACTTTTAAAGTGTATTTTAGTAGTTCTATTTCTATAGTTTAAGAGTAATATATTAATTATAAATAAAAATTTTAAATTCTATTTAAGTAGGTTCTAAGTCTAAACTATCCTTTATATAGTTATTAGTAAGTACTTATTAGTAGTTTTTTTACTTACTTTAAAGGGTATACTTTATAGTACTAATAACTTATTATATTTATTATACTACTATAGTACCTTTCTTATAGTTATAAGCTACTTTAACTATAGTAAGTTAGTTTTTATAAACTAAGTTAATTATATTTTTTATTAAATAAATTATATTATATATAAGTAGTTTTTTTTATTACTTTATTAAATAGTAAGTAATAGTTTATTAAATAGTTTTTATTACTTTAGTAATTTATTTAATACTTTTAGTTTATTATACTATAATTTAAAGTAGGGTATTTAGTAGGAGTTATACTTATAACTAGGTATTTTAAGCTTATAGTTCTTAGATTATTTTTATTATTTTATATATAAATAGTTTCTTTAGTTAGTTTAGGGTTAGTAAGTATTTAGTGCGTTTTTGTTACTAAGAGTTAGGGTTATACCTTTTATTTAGGTTATTTAATTCCTTAGTATTACTTATGTTAGTTATTAAATTTTTTAAGTTACGATTATATTAGCTATTACTTTTATAATTCTAGTTATTAACTAAGTTATTAGTAAAGCTTTATTATATAACTACTTTATTTACTATTTAGTTAATTGTATTTTTATTATTTTTATTTTAATTTAAGTTAAGTATTAGGTTTATTAAGTATTTATTAATGTTTTAGTAGGTACTATATAAAATTCTTTATAATATACTTATTACTAACTTTTTATATTAAAGTAAAAGTAAAAGAGTATAAAGGTATTAAGTTAAATACTTAAGTTAAGTTTAATTAGAATGTTTTAAAGGTAGGTTTAAGTGTATTTAGTTATTTTTACTTAACTTTTTCTTTTCTTTTTTTATTTTCCCTTTATATACCTTTACTAAGGGCTTAGTAGGGGTTTACTATATAGAGTTCTACTAATATTTACCTATACTTTTACTAAAAGTATACTAGCTATTTAGCTCTATACTAGATCTTTATATAACTTTACTATAAAAAACTATATTTAAGTCTTTATAAAAGGATAGTACTAAGATAACTCTTTTAAGTTTATAATACTTTAAAATAGTCTATACTAGATTATAAAGGTAGGTTCTAGTAGTACTTAAGTACTAAACTTATTTAAGAGTTATTAATACTACTTAGTTTTTTACTCTAGTAAACTTTAAAAAGTTATTAATAATTTATTATTAAGATAAGTTATAAAGCTACTTTTATTTATATAATATACTAATAAGTTAAAGTATAAGGTTTAAAAAGTCTTAGTATTTTAGCTATAGTACTATAAGCTTTAATACTAAGTAAACTAAGTAGACTATAATAAAGACTTAATTTAGTATAATACTAAAAACTTTTAGAACGCTCTAGAGGCCCTTTAGGCCTTTTATAACCTATACTTAAATACTATAAGCCCCTTATAATACCTAAAGATATAGTTATAAGTTGCTATAATTAATAAAGAAGTACTAACTATACTAAATAATAATACTATAGTTATAACTACTAAAACTACTTAAAAGTACTATTACTAGGGCCCTAGAGTAGAGTTAAACGATTTAATTAATTAGGTTTTTTATATAAAATCTATATAGAGCTTTTAATTAATTTATTTTTAATAAAGGTTTTATTAACTATAACTTAATAAGTTTAGGTACTATAGTACTAATTTAACTACTAATTAATACTAAATTTTACTACTAATTTAATACTACGGGTTACTAACTACTTTATAAAGAAATTAAAAGTCTAGAGATAAAAAAGTATAGTTTTATTTAATTATTTTATACTTAAAAATACTATAAATAGTGTTGCCTTTTTTAAAGGGGGGGATAGTGTTATAGTACTAGCCTAGTTACTCTAACTTTAGTACTTATAAGTACTAAAGGCCCTATAGCCTTAAGTAGTAGTTAAGTTATTATAAATTACGTAACTACTAAAATCTCTAAGCCTTTAGGGCTCTGTAGTAGTGGTCTATAGCATAGGATTTCTTTCTTTTTTTAAGTATAGATTATAGTTAATAGAGCCTCCTAGTAGTGTACTAGTCTGTCCTTAAGACCCTTTTGTAATAAGAATCCTTTTCTACTTAGGGGGGTTAGGGACTTATAAAGTCTTTAATTACTATAGACTTCCCCCGTTTAACCGGCCTTTCTTACTAGGGTCTTAGGCCCTTATTAAAAAGCCTTACTTTAACTATTTTAAAAGGGGTAGGCTTTAGGTATGTAATAATATAGTAGAAAAAAGGAAGGGAGTATTAAAATAGCTTTAGAAGTTATAAAAGGGCTTAAGGGGTTTTTAAGGGTTAATATAATAGTTTAAAATAGTAGATTATAGCTTTATAAAGTTATAAAGAGATCTTTTTAATAAATTAAGTATATAATAAATACTTCCTTTAGTAAAATAGCTTTAAGTCTATTTAGCTATTAAATAAGAGCTTAGTATATTAACGTTATTTACTAGTAAGTAATTAGGGTTAACTTTAAGTTAACTACTTTTATAATAATATCTCTTTTAAATAAAACCTTACTAATCTATAGTTATAAAGTAGTAGTAACTATATATATTAACTACTAATTAGTATTAGTTTATATAAAGTAAATAAATAGTAATTAATTATAAAATGTAGGAGTTAGTAATTAAGGTTAAAAATAAATAGATTTAAAGCCCTTTTAGTAAGGGACTTAAGATACCTATGTGATAGTAAAGCTAGGTCCGTGCCCTACTATACTACTACTAACTACGGGTAGCTAACTCTAATATAGTTATTCCTATAATACACTTATATATAAAAGGCTTTATTTATAGGAATTATAGCTAGAGCTATTAGATTTTGTATATATTATATATATTAACGTTGTGTGTTATTCTACGGTCTATAGTACTATTAATACGTTTTCCGCCTTAATAGTATTATAGACCTTTAAGCCTTTAAATATAGCTATAGCCTTTAAAGCTAGTAAAACGTTATTCTAAAGTAGCTATTAGTCTCTTTAAATACTAAAATCCACTTATATATTATAATATACTAGTAGCTTTAAACTATATAATTTAATATACCTTTTTAGTAAGGGCTTTATAAAGACTTTATTAAATTTATTTATAAACGAAATTATATACTAATTATACTTTAACTACTTTATAGTTACTTTTATATAACTTACTTTTTTAAAACTATAATTCCTTTAAAGTCCTTATTTTAAGTAGTTTTATTATCTTTATTAAACTTTTATTTCTATAGTAAGAAGAGTAATACTATTTTTAAAGTACTTAAAAGCTATAATCTCTTTACTTTATTTATTATTAGTAAAGTTAAGGCCTTTTAATTACTCCTTTTAAAGTTTAGTATTATAAAGGGTTTAAAGTTACTTTATTTAATTTACTATATTAAGCTATTTAAGGAAAATTTTAAAGTAAGTGCTAGTAAGTAGTTTTATAAGGCTGTCTACTATAAGCTACGCTATAAGTTAGTATTTAACTTTAATATAGTCTTTTTAAGCCTTTTAATATAACTAGTAGTTATAGATATTAATATAGTAGAGCTTTGTATATAGTTAAACTGTTTTTTTATTAATAAAGTAGATTATTTGTTAATTATTATATTAAATATATATACTTAGTACTAGTACTATAAGAGTAGCTTTATTACTAAAGGTTTTTTTACTAAAGTTAATATAAAAAGTAGTTATTAAATAGCTTATAGAAATAGTTTCTTTAGTTATTTAAAAAAAGGTAAAGAACTTAGTTTTAGTTATAAATATAGTTATAGTATTCTATTTATTAGTTTATTAGTTAATAAAGCTATTAAAAAGTTTAATAGTAAATACTTAAGAGTTTTTATAGTTTAGTATATTATTAGTAAAGTTAGTATTTAAAGTAATTATTAAACTATTATTAAAGCTGCTTTTTTTATAGTTAAATTTAAAGTAAAGAGTACGTTTAGTAATAAAGTATTTAATAGTTTATTTAGCCTTTTTAAAGTATTTAGGGCTAGAGTTATAGTTAAAGTATATAAAACGGTTTATAGTAAGGGCTACGTCCAGTTAAGTTATTATAGTACTATATATAATTAATTTAACGTTACTTTAGTATATATTAGTATTTATATATAAAGTAGTACTTTTATAAGGGAATAGTTTAAGTAATTAAATTAGAGATATATATAGTTATTTAGCTTATAGGCTTTACTTCTTTAAGTACTTAATAACCTTATTAATATATATAAATTATAAGAGTTAAAAGTACTTTATAGTATAGTTATAAATAACTTTAATTTCTAGGAACTATTATAAGTCTTTATTACCCTTAAAAAAGTAACGTTTTTAAAGCTTTTTTATAAGTAAAAGGGCCTTTTTATAGTACTTAAAAGAAAAGTATAGAATATAGTTATTAATATAAAAAAAAGATAATATAGTTACTTATTTAATAGTAATTCTTATTTACTACGCATTTTAGCTTAAGTTCTTTTAAATTAGTTTTTAAATAGCGTTACTATAGAAGTAAAAAGTAGTATAAGTTATAAAGTACTTTATTAAACTTAAGGATATACTTAAGTTTTTAATACCTAGGGGGTATTTATATATAAACGTTTTTATTAAGTAGAACTTTAATAAATACGTTTATAGTATTATATTATAAAAGCTTTAAGTTAAAGTAGTTTATAATAGTTATAAGTATTTAAAACAATATACTAGTAAGTATTAAAGTATAGGTATTTTACTTATTTTTTAGTTACTAGTTACTATATATAACGAAGTGTACTTTAATTTTAAAAAGTCTTTTATACTTATTTAGTTTATATATATAAACTTAATAGTATTTTAGAATCTAAGAGCCTTTAGTAGTACTTTTAAGAACCTTTTTTTAAAAGTTAATTTTATAGTAGCTTTATAAATAGTTTATTTTAATTACTTTAATTAAAGTAGTATAGGCGTAAGTTAATACTTTTATATAAAATATAGGTAGGGGTTAGAGTTTTTATTAATAGGTACTAGGCGTAGGAGCTTTAGTTTATAGCCAGTTTATTCCTTTTTATAACTAAATCTTACTATTAAAGTATTTAATATTTATATTTTAAGATACTTTTATAGTATATTAAATACTAAGGGTCTTTTTTAATAAGTTATAAGTAACTAAGTAATTAGTTTAAAAATAGCTTTATTATAAAGTATTTCAAAATAATAATAGAATACTAATTAAAAAAGCGGCTTTATAAAATATTTATTTATACTAGGGTATATAAGCCTTTAAAGTAACTTAGTTTATAAACTTAACTATAAATATAAACTAATAAAGTAGATTTATAGACTTAGTTATAAATATAAATTAGTAAAAGTTTATAAAAAAAAGTTTTTTATTTATTAACTTAGTTATAGTCCGCTTTTTTAAGTACTAGTTTTTTTAATTAATACTTAAAAGAATAAAATAAATAAATTAAAAGGAATAAGTAAAAGTTTAAAGTAAGTAAAGGAGTATTTATAGTTATAAGGTTTATTATTATTAAGGGCAGTATTACTTAAGTTAAGTTTATTAAAAATGTTATTAAGGGAGTTTATAAAAGGAGACACTTTATTATTTTTTTTATTTAGTAGTAATAAGTAAAGCTACGCTCAAAAGTTAGTTTTATTAATTACTATAAGGCTTTTTTAAACTTATTTAGTAATAGTATATAAGTTAAAGTTATTATAGTTACTAGTAAGTAAATTTAAGTTACTATTATAAAACGCCTTTTTATTAAATATTATATTATATATAGTAACAATCTTTTTAGTTATAGGGTTTTAAATTTAATACTAGTTAGTAGATGTATATTTAATAAGAAAGTCTATAAAGATATAGTTTTTAAAGTAGTTAAAGCGCTTTTTTTTAAGTTAAGCTATAGCTATAAGGGTATATACTTTATAACTATAGAACCTTAAGTATATAAAGCTAGGTTTTATAGTTTTGTTATTTTAAAGCTACTTATAGAGTACTTTATATAGGGTTTTTTACTTAAAAGCTACTTAAAGTATATAGTTATAGAAGTAAGTTACTACTCTATAAATATTAAACTATACTTTATAAAGTAGTTTACTACTTTTATATATTATTTAACCCTTTATTTTAATAATAGCTTTAACGTATTTAGTACTACTATTTTAATTATAAGTATATAAAACTAATAGTTTAATATATTTACTTTACTTTTAAAGGTTATTTATAAAATAGTAGTATTTTTTAATTTTATTATTGTATTTAAAAACTTATATATTAATATTATACTAGACTTTTAAAAGTAAAATAAACTTTTTAAAAACCTTAATAAGTATTTCTATACTATAGTTATATAAATAGTAATTTTAAGAGTATTAAAAAATATAGTTAGTAAATACTAGTACTAAAGTAAACCTACTATAGTCTTTAGTATATAGATAGAAGTTAAATATAATATACTTACTAAGGCGTATATACGCGTTACTTTTATATAGTTTATAGTTGATAATCTATTTTACTTTACTAATACTATAGGTATTATACTTAAAAAGGGCCTTTTTAAATACTTCTTAACTTATAGGGATAATAGTAATTTAAATACTATAAGTTAAAGAGTTAAAGTAGTAAAGTAGCTTAGGGCTTAGGTAGTTAAACTACTAGTACTATATTTCCTTAGAGCCTTTTAAAAATTATTATTAATATAGGGAGTATTTATACTATTAATAAGAAGTATAAGTATACTAAGTAGCTTATATAGAGGCTTTATAGGATAGTGCCTAGTTTAAAAGTTTATTAAACTCTAATACTCTTTAGTTATATATAGTTTTAATATAGTTAAAAAGGCTATAGTTAGACTTTTATAGTATAAAGAGCTACTTAGAGCGTTTATTCTACTAGTACTTGTGTTTATAGAGTTACTTATAAGAAATAAAGTTAGTTACTATAAATGTATATAAAGTAATATTATAAAAGTATAAGTTAGATTTTATACTATTAGTTAATATAATATATATACTTATATTTTTATATTTATTAATTATAAAGAGCTTTAATTTAGTTTAAAAGAAGTTTTTTATATTTATAGTTTATAGGTTTTTAAAGTACTTTATATTTTTAAATATATAAATAAATATACTAGAGTTAAAGAAGTAGGAGTTTTTAAAAGGGTATAGAGTAAGAACTTTACTTTAAGTAGTTTAAAAAACTACTAGTAAATACTTAAAACTCCCTATATAGTAGTTATATAGTTACTAATTTTAAATCTTTTTAATATACTTAATTAACTAGTTATTATTTATAAGGTTTTTTTTACTTATTTATAGTAGTAGTTAAGTAGCTTTTATTTAGTATACGCGTACCTTAAAAAAGTATAAAAGTAATTTTTAAAGTAGTAGTATATTATATAAGTAAAGTAAAAGGAAACTAATAGAATAAAGGGAGTTAGGAATACTAATAAAACTTTATTTTATAATTTTATAAAGTTAGTATTATTATATTTATTATTAAAGTATTTTAAAAAGTTATAAAGAACTATTTTATTAATAATAAAGGTACTTTAAGTACTTTTTTTATATTCTATAGTTTTTAGTATTTATTTAATTATAGTAGTTATTTTAGTAATAACTTTATTAAAACTATAGTTATTTTAATTATTACTTATTATTATATAGTAGCTTTTAACTTAGGATTAAAGTAGTAAGTAGTTAAGGGAGTAAAGTAACTTATAGATTTATAGGTCTCTTTTATAAGTTACTTTAAACTTAATAATATAGCTTTTATATATATTATTAATTTATATTATAAACTATTTAGTTATAGTAGCTTTTATTATAAACTACTTATTATAGAGTATAGTAAAGTAGTTAATATAAAGTTAGTTAGTATATTAATAGTATATACTTTTTATAAGTTTAAAGTATTTATAGAAGTTTTAAATTTAAATAACTAACTTTAAAGTACTTAAGTAGTACTAAATCCTAAGTTTTTTAATAATAGTACTTTATATTTAAAAAATAATAGTATTTTTAGCTTTTTTTTACTTTTAGTATATTACTTTTATTATATAATAAAGGAATAAAAAGTTAATATAGTACTTAAGGGCCTTTTTAAAAAAGTTAATTATTATTTTAGTATAGTAATAATCTATAGCTTTAAATAGAAGTAAAAGGTTCTTACTTAAAAGTACTTAAAGTAAAATATTTATAGTAAATTTATTTACTTTAAATTCTATAGTTTAAGAGTAAAGGGTTTTTAGTTTAAAGCTATAGTAAGTAATAGACTTTAAATAGTTACTAAAACGCGGCTTTTAAAGTAGGGTATTACTAATAAAGGGCTTTAGAAATATAAAAGTTAAATTAAGAACTTTCTATATATTAAGGGTATTTATAAGTACTTAAAAGTTATAAAACTATAAATACTAAGTAGTTAAGCTATTAAAAATAGTTTTTTAAGGGGTTAAAAGGATGTTTATAGTAATTTTTATATTTAATAAAGTAATTTAAAAATAATTAGTTATATATAGTAAAGGGGGTAGTAGAATAAGATTTTTAATTATTAGATTTTATATATATTATTTATATTAATATTATATATTATTCTATAGTCTATAGTACTATTAATACGTTTTTTACTTTAATAGTATTATAGGCCTTTAAGCTCTTAAATATAACTATAGCCTTTAGAGCCGGTAAAACGTTATTCTAGAGCAGCTATTAGTCTTTTTAAACGCTAAAATCCACCTATATATCGTAATGTGCTAGTGGCTCTAAGCTATATAATCTAATAAGAGTTAAGTAATAAAATAAGAAAAAATTCGATAAACTTAAAGAGACAAAAGAACTAGCTGAATATTTCCAACTATAAGGCTCGCGCTAGAAATATTGGATACTTAATTGACCAGAGAGAATGTACAAGGTTTCCCCCTCCGGAGGTTTCCTATTATCCCGTGCCGAGTGGGTCCGGAAGCGGCCCCACCTGCTGCCGATGGGCCTCCAAACTCTCTCCGCGATTCCAACCCCCACTCCGCGACCAACAGCTTAAGCCTCAACGCCGAGGGTGATGTACGCAAGCATGCCCTTGGTAACATCCTCGCCATTAAGAGGCTCGACGACCATGAGCGGGTTCCAGCTGCCGGACTGCTCCTCGGCGTAGATGCTGTCAACAGCGTTGATGGTGCGGTTGATAGCGGTGTGGCCGACGTAGGGCTCAAGGGCCATGATCTGTTGGCTCAACTCCTCATCGAAGAAGAGCTGTCCGGTGCTGACGATGTTGGAAGCGACGACGGTGCCGTTGCTGCGGACGGACCAGTCGGTGTGCACCTGGGCGTGGATGTGGATCGTGCGCTCGACGTAGAAGCCGGGGAAGACAGTCTTCATCTCCATGATGCCGTTGGAGTCGGTGGGCCACATGCCGCGGAGCCAGGTGGTCGCGTCAGTGTGAAGGTCCAGCTCGCCTTGGCCAATGGTGACGTTGAGCTCCTTGAGGAGCTGCTCGAAGGGGGTGTCGGGGGAGTGGTGCGTGAAGGAGCTGTAGGAACCGGTCTGTTGGAGTGATAGGTCAGTAAGAGTGATGCTGTTTGATGATGTTTTGCCGAGTTGTAGTCGTGAGTCACAACGCATCCACAGTTGCGTTGACATCTCTCATCTGGCTTGAGCATCAACGGAGCCAACTTACAGCATTGCAGTGCCAAAGATCGACCAGGACATCCTCCATCGGAGTACAGTCGTTGACGTTAAGAACGCCAATGTCCAGGTACAGAGGCACACCGGGTTGGTCCTCGCTCATATCCTGGCGCAGCGTCTGCGAGCGCGGCCAGACGTAGGGGCCCTTGGTGACCTCGGGCGTCAGCACACAGGTATCGTTCTGAATCGTGCTGTAGTGAGGGCCCTCGGTGTGGATGGTGACGTTGGTGTCGCGGCGAGAAAGGAGGTCGCGGCTGGCGAGCGAGCGCTTCTCAGCGGCGCGCTTCCTGCGGACCTCGGTGAGCTTGCCGGCCTCAGCCGCGCAGCGCCGCGACAGGTTCGAGCGACGGGCGATCTCAGCGTGGCTCAGGGTGTGGTCATGGCCCGGGTGCGCGGAGGCCACGCCCGTGAGAAGGGCCGTAGCGAAGGCGAGGAGTTGGAACTGCATTGTGCTATGGTAGAACGAGTGTTCGAGGGTTGGTTCAACGAATGTTTGGAGGCTGCCTGGGTAGAGAAGCGACTGTCGAGCGAGGCTGCTGATCTGAAGGAATGACTGAGAAGAAGATGCTTCTCTTATACGCCTCCTGCTCCTATTGTCCCATTGCTCACTCTACCTTCCCCTTCCCCAAATAGAAGTTTTCTTCCTTGTTTCCCCCCGATGTCACCCCCGAACCAGGTCCCTCGAGAGGTTCATCTGATCGAGACCTTCTTTTTCCAAATCCCCTTTTCGTTCAAACGCTCCATCTGCCAACCAAGTCGCGATCCAGATTTCCACGATCTCCACCGGACGTCGGGTCGACCAGAAAGTGCCTCCCACATCCCGTGGGACCCACATCCGGGCCCGTCGACCAAGGCCCGACGGTTCGAGATACTGCCCGGCAGCCAATCATGACAACGACATTACCGTTACCTGCCGGGGTACCGGGGCTCGGAGGCCGACCGCAGCGGGCCGCCAAGCACTCTGGCCGCGTACGTTCAGGGGGAGGCTGCTCACCGTGCAGCGAGGGTTGGGTTTCTTAACTCCCCAAGGGAGGCAGGTTCCGCGCGGCAGGAGGCGCGGCAGTGCCGATGCTGCGGTTTGCCGATCTTTCTTGATGTTCGGATGCCGTCCTAGGGCGTGGGATTAGGGGTGCTTCTCGCCGGCAGATATGCAGATTGCACGATCCGCATCTACTACAACCCTATGACGGGATGCGGGCGGACATAGGGGTTTGGGAAGCATCTATATACGTAGAACGAATAGAAACTGCTTAATTTGACAGGCTTGTAGGTTCTTTGGGCCAGAAACAAGTGGCATCAGGGGCACCAGACCATCGACACAGAGTCATGGCACATGCACTTACACTGGACAGATTACACTCTCATCTTGTCCTCTTCAGGTGTTCCGAGGTGCGTATCTGCTATAATGTCACGAAGAACCCTCACACTATCGTCTTGATTTTTGAGTTTGATTTTGTATTTCATGTTGGTTATGATATGTTTGCCAATGCTACACACATGTCCTGCAACGGAACTCACGATTTCTGGCGGCTTTTTCTGATAGTTGCTTTACGTTGGACGTAAATTAAGAAAACTTGATAGGCGACGATTGAAGTTCCCAACCTTCATTATCTCTCCACCCATTTCAACGCTTTAGCCATTCCATACCTCGCCCAGTCTTCCGCCGCAACAAGGCAGTGTGGCGACTTGTCGTTAACTGCGCCGAACGTGGGCAGCTGATGCGCCTTCCACCTTGGGTCACTCTCATCCTTGCCTGATCCCAGTTTCTTGATGGTATGAAGACTCAGAGTGCGGCCCGAACGTTGTATCCGCCACCGGTACATGGTGCGGCACGTCTTGCAGGTGAAGCTGGGAGAACTGTCCCCGAAGAGCCTGTGCTGGAACCAAGTGCCGATGCGGAAGTGGTCCTCCGTCGGGTCCTCATCGGGACCTTCGTTGAAGAGATCCGGGAACGCGCGCTGCCAGGTGATGTGGGCGCAGCAGTGCGAGCATAGCGGACTGCGTGCGAGGGCGTCGAGCAGATCGGACGGGTACAGCGGTATGCTCATGGCGTGCAGGTCGGGCTCGATGATCAGGGTCGAATAACGAACCAACTGTCCCTTCTCTACCACATGATGAGCCTGGTAATCGGCCACGAGAAACGCCCCGGCGCACCTCTTCAGCCTTATCGTCCCGATTTCATGACAGTCAAGGCCTCTCATCCTGGCCTTCAGTTCAATACTGGCCTCCAACTCAATCTGACTCAGACCGTAGCGACGCCATCGCTTATCTAGCTCTGCCGCATGGACACTCGCCTCCATTACCAGACGAAGCCCTGTGAAACCCGGGATCCCGTGCGAAGTCTGGAGCCCGGTCCTGTATTGGCAACAATATAGCCGTCGGTCAGGGCGAAGCATCGTTTGCCAACCTCGTGGTCTGTTCTGGCCCAGTGGCCTCGCCCACGAAAGCTCTGGGGGGTGCATTCGCACGCAACTGGCGCAGAACAGCGGTCTCGTACGGAACTCCAACCCGTTCTCGACGTGAAGCCTTTCGTAATCGTCCCTCTCTAGGCCCAGCAGAAGCTGCCGCAGGGGGGAATCCTTCGGAGTGAGGCGGAAACTAGCGTTGCCAAGCTTGAATAGCATCTTCTTGTTGCAGAGGGCCATGGCCGCGCGTTCTGCTGAGCCCAGGTGATCTATAACATGCAGCAGAATCTCCGTGGGCACGCCGTCGAGGTTCAGCTTAGGTGGATGTGATTTCGGTTCGACTTGGGGGGGTTCGGGTTTCTCGGGGTTTCGGAACACTCTTGACGGCAGCACCCGGCGTACGAAACTCGATAGTCTACCGGTGGATGATCCCTCTTCTTCTGAGTTCCGAAACATTTTGGCCGTTGTCTTTAGTTCAAGTCTCTGAATTCTCTTTTGACCGACAGAGGAAGATCAGTTGCGCCCGCGAGCTTTGAAATTGGCAAGATGATGAACAAGATGATATCCTGCCAGCTGGGGATGCTAGTCAATTACTTTCTAGGAGCTATATACCATGACCTATGAACACCTTTGTGTCTCATCAGGCGAAAAAGGCTTGCGGTTAGTGGGTTGAGAAGAAAATGGTCTTCTGTGTCCAAAGCGGTCCTCGCGAAAGTTTGACGTACCAGCCCAAGAGGTCGCTTGAGTCGAGACATGAAGTTCCCTTGCTTTCACCTATAATCTCAAAGGCTGGGCAGGTCGGCATCTAAGATGGCTGGCTACTCAAGGCCTGCCCGACGGTACAACAAATACCTCGTGTTGAGCAGCCCTTTTTGTCTCTGGGAATCAATTTCAGGTTAAAGTACCAGCTCCTACCTTGTTAAGGCATGTTGACTGTATTACGCGAGCGTTGCAAAGACTCTATCAGTGCTTCATGCCCAGTCCTCAAGGTGGCGGATATGGGTGACAACAGACACACAGTGGCTTGGTTTGTGGCTTGATCCAGCCAAAGCCAAAAGCAGAAGCCGAATTTGACTTTTACCAGTGCTCGTTACACTTTAGAACTTTCTACTTCAGCAATACACGTAGGCTGTCCTCCCTGTTGAACAATATTGCCTTCTTCCAGTAGCCATAGGTACGTATTGAAGTGATGTTCTGGCCTAGAGGTGGCAGTTCCCCCGCAAGAAAAGACTGCCGCGATAAATGCATTCTACTAAAGAATATTTTCACCTTGTTGCCTGTACGGGTTGAACATAGCAACTCGTAGGTCGTCTAATCTGCGCGTCGGTTGACCCGTAACCGCTCAAACGGGGCTCTAATCCGGGAAACTCGAAACTCAAAACAAGCATAGCAACCATGAACTTTAACTCCATGAGCGCAATCTTCCTCCCGAAGCAGCCCCTCGCCCCAGTCGAGAACGGCAGAGACGGCCCCGCGATGGCGTCGTAAGTGCCGTCAGCCCGCAGCCATCTCTCCGGCGCAAATTGCTGGATAGGGGCAACTCCGGTGTCCCAGTACTTCCTTTTTGGCCCCGAAATTTGGTTCCTGCTAATGCCGGGCTTGAGATAAGGCTCCTCGACGAGGTGAGACGGTCCGCCAGTGACCAGCAGGATGGTGGTGCCGGCCGGTATGCGGAAGCCCGTGAGATCGCAGTCGGAAAGGGTCTCCCTAAAGGCCACCGGGCCGACATACGAGACGCGGAGAACCTCGGCGATGAATGCGTCCAGGTACGGCACGTCGGCAGCCACAATATCTGCCGCTGAAGGCATCTTACCGTCAGGTGTCGCTCGGAACGTAAGTTGGAGTGCGGTCCTGAGCCGCGCCTGGATGTTCTGGTTGTCTGCGAGGTGCTTCATAGCCCAGCCCACACCCGCGCTCGTCGTCTCGTGGCCGAAGACCAGGAACTGGAGGAGTTCGTCCTTCAGCGCTTCATCGTCCGAGATGCGACCTGCAGAGGAGGACAAGTCGGCGTTACGTTTCAAGATTTCGGATAACCCTGAAGGCCCATCGTCTTTGCACGACAAAAGACTGGCGCGCTTCTCGTTGATCTGGAAATACAGCACCTCGTCTACGAGACTCTGAGAGTTTCGGAAAAAGGCGAGGTAGCCGATGAGCCACTGGGACAAGCGCGGGTAGATGCTTGTCATGGTCCAGTTGAGCGTCCACAGCAGGTTTTCTACGGAGTGCACAAACTTTGAGGCGCCATGGAATACGGGCTGAGAGAGACTGTGGTGACGAGGATCAACCTTTTGGATCTCTCGCTGGACCATGCCGAGGTTCGAGTTCATGGCCGTTCCCCAGATAGCGTCCAAGGCCGTGAACCGCAGATCTTCAGTGGCCTCAAAGGGCATCCCGCCATTAGACTCGGACTTGAGTCTCCACAACTCTACCAGCCTGGAGATGGACTCGTGGAACTTGGGCGCAGCGACCTTGCGCAGAAACCCGGGCGAGAGCAACACACTCCACAGCCGCCGCTGCGCCTTGAGCTTCTCGTCCGTGGCCATGCTGAACGTCGCCCGGGGCATGATCAAGTCGAGCAGATCATGGATCAAAGACGCCCTGTCCATCTCGCCGAGCCTCCGCATCCCCACATCTTCGATCTCGGCCAGGTCGTCGAGAATGAGTGTGGGCCGCGTCCACGAGAAGGAGGGCAGGAAGACCTGTGCGACGGGGGACCGGAGGTCGAGGCATTCGCGCGAGAACCAGCTGAAGGACTCGCCGCTGAAAAACCAGTAGAAGCCGAGGGAGGCCAGGTGACCGCCGGGAGCCCAGCGCCAGGCGCGCTTGTAAGGGACTCCTGGGATTGGGCGGGGCACGGTGAGGCTGACGATGAGGAGGTAGAGAGGGATGCAGGCAGCGACGGCGAGGGCTGAGGTGGTGCTGATGATGTACATCGTCGTTGGGGGCCGAATGAAGGATTGGCCCACTGCTTGCGAAATGGATAAAAGGTGGTGTGATCGAGATGGCGGACTGCAAGAACAGGTGTAAGCTGAGTCCCGAAATCAAGGTGAGATTATTACATCAGTAAGAGGGGCTCTTAGTACGTGGGCGATAACCCTCGGTGATGGAGTGCCTCTGAAGCTCGGGATTGGAGGGTTCGGATCTTTGACTTTGAGTTGACAGAGTCGTCAAGAATCGCAGGGGCTCAAAAGGTCGCAACCTGCTTCATTCTTTTAACACGAGATCTCGTCTCGGACTTCCGCCCCTTCAAGAGACGCTAAAACTCCGAGGATCGAATCCGTCGATAGGCATAACTCTTTTGGTGTTGGGAGGGATGTGTCGCGCTGTCAAGACAACTCTAAGAATAAGCACTGCCGGGAACCCTGTAAGCGCTTGTCTTGGTTTCGACAAGCTTCGGATGAACGCCAACCGAGTTTGATTGGACACTAGGCGGCCAGTCTCACCACCCTCCCTGCGCTGGAGAGGGAGCGGACCAGATCGATGGATTTGGAACCCTGAAGGCGAAAAGCCGAAGGAGCACCATCGTTCTGCGCCCCGGCCCCGCATGGTGGTTGCGGTGCCGTGGATCCCGTCGGCGTCCTAGTTGGATGCCAGTCAAAGTCTTGGGTTTGCTTTGGCGGAGACGTCGCATCCGTAGGACGGCTAACCATTCATCCCCGCAACGTGATCCTCGATGGATCGGCATGACGTGAGAACTTGCCAAAGTTGGTAAATCAGCTTTTAAACAGGTGAGTTCACTTGTTTTGATACCTACACTTGTCGACGTGTTCATCGGTTGGTTGTCGAAGGAACACGACTCGAGATCTCGCAACATCGCGTGCGCACACCTAGGCGATGTTTCTGGCATCCACCAACAGCTCCACAACAGCATCATCAATCAGCGCCGATGGTTTAGTGGTAAAATTCTCCGTTGCCATCCAGCAGCGTCGGGGAGCCGGGGGTTCGATTCCCCCTCGGCGCAATCTTTTGCTCATTTGACCTGGGGTTGCTGTTTTTGACGTTTTTGTAAGTAGCTGCAAAGCAACAGCAGCCCATACTTGTTGTTGCTTAAGCTACACATGAACTTCAGCAGTAATGGAGACAGTAAAAATAAGCTAAGTTGGCTCATCTCTCAGACAAGCATCAATTGAGTTGCTGGAGTGAGCCGAATGAAATCAAGCTCTGTGGACGTGTGTATGTATGTATTAAGGTACTCTCGAGTCCCGCTATAGTCTTGCCGTTGAATCTTCCACCTGAAGAAGATGCTTTTGTATTTTACCTGACCCCGTTCTTGGCAATCCGCTTACAAACACTGTCTCCTTTGGAATCTTGTACTTCGCAATCAGAGCCTGACAATGGCCGACTAACTCCCGGTGAGTGAGTCCCGAGCCCGGCGCCGCCACGACGAAAGCGCGGCCAGCCTCGCCCCACCGCTCGTCTGGCACCCCGACGACGGAGGCGTCCAGGACTTCTGGGTGCTCGACCAGGGCGGCTTCGACCTCCGACGGGTATACGTTCTCGCCGCCCGAGATGAACATGTGCTTGCGCCGGTCGATGAGGAATATGAAGCCGTCCTCGTCAACGCGCCCGACGTCGCCGGTCCGGTACCAGCCGTCCGCTGTGAAGGCTGCGGCGTTTTCTTCAGGGTTGTTCCAGTAGCCCGGCGTGACGCTGGGGCCGGATACGAGGATCTCCCCGGGCTCGCCTGCCGGCACTGGCTGACCTGCAGCGTCTACGACGCGGATCGTGCCTAGGGGAGCGGGCGGGCCGACGGACCCGGCCTTGCTGCGGACGAGCTCCGGACAGAGCGGCATGCCTGACACCGTGCCCGCTTCTGTCGACCCGTACCCGTTGACGATGAGGACGCCCCTGTCGAGCCACCACCTAACTCTAGCCGGCGGGTTCGGGGCACCGCCGGTAAAGAGGGCCTTGAGGGTCGTCCAGGCGGACGGGTCAAAGTTGGGCGCCCGGGCGAGGGCCTCGGCCATCTGCGGCACGCAAAAGTAGTGCGTGACGGCCAGCTCCTGGTCGGCCAGCCGCGAGTTTGTGGCCTCGGGGCTGAAGCGCGGCGAGACGACAACGGTGCCGCCGCGGATCAGCGGCGTCAAGAGCTGGACGACGAGGCCCATGAAGTGAAACATGGGCCCGTCGCAGAGGAAGACGCACCCGGTGTCGGCTTCGGTGATGATACCGAAGCTGAGCGTGGCGGCCATCATGGTCGCCGCCGTCAGGATAACACCCTTGGGCACGCCGCAGGTTCCCGACGTGTACAGGAGGACGCAGGTCTCCTGCGCAGACCTCGCTTGAAGGCGAGGGCCGGGCTCCGCGGCGTCGACGGCTGCGCAGAAGCTGGCGAAGCCAACGTGGCGACAGCCGGGGGGGAGAAGCCCGAAGCCCTCATCCCCGACCTCTGAGGGGTCAAGCATGTCCGTCAAGACGATGGAGGGCTCGCAGTCAGAGAGCGTCCTGGCCAGCTCGGGACGGGCCAGACGCCAGTTCAGGGGTACATGGATGGCGCCGAGGCGCATCAGGGCCTGCAGCAGGATGATCTGATGGACAGTGTTGGCAGCGAGGGTGGCGACTCTGTCACCGGCGCGGACGCCATGTGCAGACAGGACGGTGGTCGCACGCTGCACGTCGGAGTCGAGTTCCTGATACGTCCATCTGCGGTTGGTCGCGAGGTCGATGCAGGCGAGGCCGTCCGGCCGTAGACGTGCATGGAGCTGGACCGGGTCGGGGGCGAAGTAGCCGGCCATGATTGCTGGAGTAAGTCTTGTGGGGGCGGGACTTTTGACAAGAGAAGGGAAGACGGTGGAAAAAGAGGCTGGTAATATGATCTGTGATATTGAACTTGCAGAATATTCAGGGATTCGCTTCGGTGAGAGGTTGTCGGATCATCGATCCGGTTGGGAGTGCTGTGGCAGATGGAACCGATCGGCAACTTGAACCGAGGCCGGGAGTGCCGTGGTTCTCTGATTGCTAAAGAAATGGTATAATACTCCGATTTCGGCTGTCTTGTAAGACGGGAGGAAGGCTTTCCAAGAAGAAAGAGGGTGGTGAAGATCCCCTCCGCGGGCTGGAATTCAAATACTCCGTCAGTCAAGTCACTCAATGCCTCCCCCCTCGTCACTTTCTCAGGCGATTGCGAGAAGCATCGGCGAAGTTACCGTTTCTGTTTTCCATTATCTTGTGAAAGATAATTTTGTGCCAATTTGTAAAAAAAGAACACACAGCCTGACGCAGGTAAAAAGCGACCTGCAGGCAGCATGCAACCATTTCGGGGAGCGGAGTCGCGGGGAGTCTCGCCAGCGCGATCCTGCATTGCATACTCGCATCTCGGTGTGTGTGTGGAGAATAATAGAAGCAACAGTCTGACATGTGCTGCGCCGTGAGAATCTGCGCCGCGAGTCCGTAATCCTGCGCAATCCTTAACGACCTGTGTCTTGCAGCTGCGGCCTGTTAGACGACACGCATGTATGTGCCCCTTTGGGTAAAGTGTTCCAACCCCGCCTCCTCCCGAATGTCCACCTACGCACACACTCTTACACACACACAGTGTCCTGATGCAAGACCAGTTCTGCCAACGAAATAGACCTGCAGTCAAGAGGCCTCGCCGACCATGATGTATTGGAACGCTTGCTAGGCCGAGGAGGGCCTGAACAACCGAACAGAACCAGACGAACTCCATGCTCGGATCTCACCTAAGAATGGATGAAGTCCGCTCTCTGGACCAATGTCGTCGGAACCATTGGCTGAAATGCGCGTTCCTGCTGCGCCCCAGCGACAGATTTCTGTTCTCGAAGGGATGGGTTGCCTGCCTGCGTCTGGTGTGCATACACGTACATGTCAGAGCTGAAGGATGCTTTCTGGATGTGTACAATCACCCGGAGGAAGAGCTGATCGTGGGGCCTTGGAGGGCCGTTCCGTTGGGTGTTGATGACGATGCCTACGGAGTAGGTTGCAGCCGACGGAGTTTCTGGACCGCTTAATTGGTCATTATTCAAAGTAGCACGCTTTCATGAGAATTTGGGGTCTGGGCAGTGACCGAAGCAGATTGTCGTTGCTCCGTACTTAATATCTAGGCAGTCTCAACATGTGAAATCTTACTGTATATACCCGAGTATTGACGCCCACTACCCTCGAGGTTTCGTATGTCTCTACTGGTCTTGTCTCTTGAACACGACTGTTTTCACACACCATACAACCACACCCCAGAGTTGGGAGCATCTTGTCATCATGGATACCCAGCCCAGCAACCCCCCAAGCCATGAGACACCCCAGTTCGAGCCCATCGCCATCATAGGCATGGGCATGCGTCTCCCTGGTAGAGTCCACAACGCCGCAGACTACTGGGACCTCCTCGTCAATGGCAAGAATGGACGCTGCAGAGTGCCCAAGTCTCGCTACAACGTCGACGCATGGTACGGCCCGGGCAGGATCAACCACGTCCCGACCAAGGAGGGCTACTTTCTCGAGGAGCTCGACCTCGCCCGCATAGACCCCAGCTTCTGGTCCTTCACCAGACAAGAGGCCGAGCTCATGGACCCAAGACAACGGCTCTTCCTCGAGGTTGCCTACGAGGCGCTGCAGACGGCCGGCGACACGACATTCCGCGGCCGTGACGTCGGCGTCTACGTCGGCACCATGGGCGAAGACTGGACCCAGCTCGAGACGCACGACGAGCAGAGCCTGAACCAGGTCCGGCCGGACGTGTACGGGGACTACATCATCGCCAACAGGGCGTCGTACGAGTTTGACCTGACGGGGCCGAGGTGAGACATACATGTGCATGGCGGTTAGAGTCGTACTAACGCATGAGATCCCAGCATCGTGGTCCGCACAGCGTGCTCCGCATCGCTGGTCGCACTACATATGGCCTGTCGGGACCTGCAGGGAGGTGAATGCAGTTCGGCCCTGGTCGGCGGCGTCAACCTCATCCTCAACCCGCGGGACACTGCCGCCATGCATCAGCAGGGCGTGCTGTCGCCGACCGCGTCGTGCAGAACCTTCGACGCCGGGGCGGACGGTTTTGCCCGCGGCGAGGCAGTTTCTGCTATCTACATTAAGAAACTGTCAGATGCCATGCGAGACGGGGATCCGATTCGCGCAGTCATCCGCTCCACGTGCATGTCCGGCAATGGTAGGACGCCTGGTCTTACGACGCCCAGCCCTCAGAGCCACGAGAAGCTTATGAGGAGAGGGCACGAACTGGCTGGCATCAAGGACTTGTCGAGGACGGCGATGGTGGAGTGCCACGGCACTGGCACGGTGGTGAGTTCATCCGAGTTATATCATTTAACTACGTGACCTTGAAAAGTACCTTAGGCTAATCAGACGTAATAGGTCGGCGATCCCCTCGAGGTCAGCGCCATCGCCAATATATGGGGTGACGAGGGCATCTACATTGGATCTGTAAGTTCACCTAATCGCATGTGCGGGTTGTCTTCTAACCCTTGAACTTAGGTAAAACCAAATATCGGCCACGGAGAGGGTGGCTCTGGCCTGTCGAGTGTTATCAAGATGGTTCTGGCATTGGAGAACTCCACGATCCCTCCCAACATCAACTTTGACAAGCCTAACCCCAATAGTCTGTTGTCCAAAAAGAATTTCATTCTTGGCGGTAGTTGCTGACATTTTGCAGTTCCATGGGACGAGGCGAAACTAAAAGTTCCGACCGAGCCATTGCCCTGGCCCGCAGATAAACACGAGAGGGTTTCGGTAAACAGCTTTGGCATTGGTGGCTCCAACGCCCACGCAAGTCATGTCTTTGGACCAGTAACTCGGAAACACTTCTGACACCTGAATAGGTACTTCTAGAGTCGGCTGCCTCCTTGGGAATATCTCCCGTCAATCAAGGACAAGATCACAAGTCTACATATCCTTCCCAGAGGCTCTTGGTCTTTTCCGCAAAGCATCCCGAATCTGTAAAGGCCTCCGCAGATGCCGTCGGCGAATATTTGACCGCGCGCCCCGAGAAGTTGAATGATATCGCTTCTACCTTAGGCGTGCGACGAGAGGCGCACGCTTACCGGTCTTATAGTGTCATTGACGAAGACAATCAGTCGATTCAACTGTCGCAGATTCAAAAGTCTAACAGTGCCCCAAAGCCCCTGATATGGGTGTTTACCGGGCAAGGCGCCCAATACGCGCAGATGGGCAAAGAACTACTTGAGCAAGAGCCTTTGTTTCGACGAAGAATCAGCGAACTCGATGAAGTTATTGCCACCCTCCCTGATCCACCAAAATGGACACTGAAAGGTCAGACTCCTTCCGCAAATCTGCGTGGTCTTGGTCACTAACACCACAAGCAGAGCTGCTACTTGCGCCAAAACAGAACTGCCGCCTCGAACAAGCCGAGCTATCCCAACCCTGCCTCGCCGCGATCCAAGTCGCCCTCGTGGACCTTCTCCACTCATGGGGCGTCAAGCCCACCGCTGTGGTAGGCCACTCCTCCGGGGAGACCGCCGCGGCGTATGCGAGCGGCGCAATCGCGGCAGAAGACGCGATACGAATTGCGTACCACAGGGGTAAAACTACGATTCTGCTGAAGGCTGCCCACAAGGGATCCATGGCTGCGGTTGGCCTTGGCCGAGATCAGGTCGAGCGCTTCCTGGAGCCGGGGGTTATGGTCGGATGTGAGAACTCGCCGTCGAACGTCACTCTATCAGGCGAAGCAGATGTGCTGCAGACTGTGATGCAGAATATCAGACGCGAGTATCCAGATACTCTCGTCCGCGGTCTCCGTGTTGAATGTGGTTATCACTCCCGTAAGTAGCATGTTCTCCGTTTGAAGTGAGCACGCTTAACTCGAGTTGCTTCAGATCACATGCAGACAGCGGCGCCGGACTTTGCCTCCCGGCTGGAGACACTATTTCAGCCTAGACGACCAGAAGTTCCCTTCTACTCTTCGGTCACCGGAGAACTCAACACAGACCTGTCGCCTTCGTACTGGGTCCGGAATATCACCTCTCCCGTCCTGTTCAGCACGGCCGTTCAGTCAGTCTTGGATGACTATGCCTCCCCAGCCTTCCTCGAGATCGGTCCACATTCGGCTCTGGCCGGACCAATAAGGCAGATCTTGAAGTCAAGGGGCAAGGCCGCCACATACATTCCGACTCTGGTCCGCAACGAAGATGCGGTCTCTTGCGTTCTGAGGACGGCAGGCGAACTGTGGCTGGCGGGCATCGGTCTGGACCTTGGCGCCGTGATCCCACCCGGGGAGCATCTCACAGACCTTCCGACATACCAATGGCGCTACGACGGGGAGTACTGGTTCGAGTGCCGCATATCGCGCAACTGGCGGCACCGCGAGTTCGACCATCACGAGATCCTCGGGACGAGAGTCTCGGAAACCTCCGACTTGTGCCCGGTGTGGAGATGCCATCTGCGGGTCGAGGACGTGCCCTGGCTCCGGGACCATGTCGTGCTCGGAGAGACGGTGTTCCCCGCCTCTGGGTTCATCGCCATGGTCGGCGAGGCCATGCGGCAGCTCACGACGTCTGTTGACTACACCGTGAGAAACCTGCGTCTTTCCTCAGCATTGGTACTCACCGACCGTCCTGTCGAGATCGTGACAAGCTTCTATCCGTCACAGACAACTTCGTCGTCAGATTCTACCTGCTACAGCTTTACAATATCCTCTCTGTCATACGGCAGCAAGATCTGGGTCCAACATGCCACGGGAGAATGCAGAGGTGGCGCGCAACACAAGCAAACAGCTCCTGGGATCGAGCCTCTCCCACGCAAGGTCTCTCCTTCGTCGTTCTACCGAACTTGGAAGAGGTTCGGTCTGAGCTATGGCAAGCGCTTCCGCAATATCGCCGAGGCGAGCTCACACGTCTCCCGCCCAGAGGCTGTGGCAACCCTACAAACCCAGCTGACGAACTACGAGAAATCTTCTCACTCCATGCACCCGACCGTGCTCGACTGCAGCCTTCATTTTGCCATGATATCGGCCTGCGTCGGCCTTGAGAGGAACTTCAAGCAGCTGGCTGTCCCGACATACATCGAAGAGCTCTACGTCAGCAAGGCAGCTGAGCAGATACAAGTAAGGGGAGCCGCTGATCTCTCCGACTCTTCTCAAAGAACAACCATCATCGGTGTGTGCGGCGACCAGGTCGTTCTCGACGTTCACGGGCTGGAAGTTAGCGTCCTCGACACCCCAACGGCGCCCGATGACGACGATCCCCACGCCGGAGCCCTGCTCGACTGGAAGCCCGACGTGGACTTCTTGGACCCGGCACAGGTTCTCGGACGGCGTGACTTTGGGCCCTGCACGGGTTCCTTGGACAAGCTGGTGCTGGCCTGCATCGTGGAGTCGAGGGCCCGGCTGCAGTTCCTGCCGGCGACGCGGCCCCATCTTGTGGCCTTCAAGAGCTGGCTCGACGCGTCGTATAGGCAGGCACTGACCGGGGAGTACTCGGAGGTCCTCACGGCTTTCGAGATTGCGACGATGAGCACGACGCCTCGTCAGTCGCTCATCGCCGACATGCTCCAGGCTTGTCGGGGGACTGCTGCCGAGGGGCTGGCGCTGGAGGTATACCGTTCTTACGAGAGTTGCGCGGAATGGTTTACTTCGGAGCGCGGTTCAAGCTCCGTCCAATCTCGAACGATTGTCCTAACGAAGAGCCAAGACTTTCTCGACGATGTTGACGTCGCCAGTTACGTGGGTCTTTTGGGGCACAAGAGACCTGAGTTGAGAGTCTTGCACATCGGTACGGCATCGGACGACGTCAAGAAGGTCCTATCCATGCTCTCGTCTCCCGATTACGGTGATAGACTGTACAGCGCCGTCGTTTTCACAGGCGACGCGGCCAAGCCTAGCGCTGCCATGAAAGAAGCACTGGACGAATTTCCAGCAGTTGGCTACAGACAGCTGGACATTGAAGCCGACCCAACAGTCCAGGGACTCAAACCCGAGTCTTTTGATCTCGTTTTCAGATTCGATACAGCCTCGTCGTCAACTTCGACCGCTGAGATGAAGAACATGAGAAAACTCCTTAAGTCTACTGGTCGCTTGGTTCTTCGGCAACCAAACCCCGCCTCGAAAGCTCTATGCTACATATTCGGCCTTCACACTGAATCGGACTCTCGAACTGGCAGTCCGTTACAGCAGAGAATGTGCGACACCTTGAGTTCGGCTGGTTTCGATGGCTCAGGGGCAACGACGTTTTCGGGGGAGCATAGCACGCTAACCATCGCAACGCCATTCCTGGATGACTGGAAACCCGGAAGAGCAAGTATCGTCTGCCAAGATCCAAATCATCAAATGATACAGAACGCGACCAGAGCGCTTCTGTCACAGGGTGTTGACCTGGAGTTTTTCAAACTCGGCCAGGAAGTCCCGCGCGGCCAGCCTGTTTTGTGTCTCCTGGATCTCGAGGGCCCGTTTCTCATCAACATGACGACCGATCGTTGGGAAAGCTTGAAGACGACAATATTCTCAGCTCAGGACGAAAGTTTCTTGTGGGTCACCGGTGCATCTCAGGTCGGCTGCAGCAACCCGGATTACTCTCTGGCTCTGGGTGTCGCGCGCAGCCTCCGCCGCGAGCTCTCCATGGACTTCTTGACTCTGGAACTAGAAAACTTTGACAAGAAGGGCTGGAAATCCATGAGCTCTGTCTTCGAAAGTCTGGGCCAGCGGCTTGCAAGAGGTGATGTTGAGCCCGATTCCGAGTACGCCTACTCCCAAGGGTCGCTCCACGTCTGTCGATTCCACTACACGCGCGTCTACGATCAGCTGCACGAGGCTTCTAGAGACTCCCCAAAGAGTCTCAAGGTCACGAAGCCGGGAGACCTGCAGGCTTTGAAGTGGGAGGAAGTTGAAGGCGCCCCGGTGCAAGGGGATCTCGTCGAGATAGAAGTCAAGGCGGTCGGACTTCGCACCCAGGTGAGTGACTTCTACAATCGCTATTTTTCATGAAAGGGATTCTGATCCGTTCTTTAGGACATGAAAGCCTTGAGTGCAAAATCAAGCAAGAACGACAGTAACTTTAGTGACCTCGGCCTCGAGGGAAGCGGTATCGTGAGGAGAGTTGGACCGGAAGCCTGCCGAATCCGACCGGGCGACCGAGTCGCCTTCACTTCCGAGGGTAGCTTCTCAACATCCGTCATCCTTAGTGAGGCGATGTGCGTACGCTTTCCTGAGAGGATGAGCTACGAGGAGGCTGCCTCGACGCCCTACTCCTACGGCACGGCGATGCATGCACTGATGGAACGGGGGAACCTGCGAAAGGGCCAGGTAAGTTCGGCAACGGTCGCCACTTTGAATCTCGGCTAACGCAATTTTCAAGTGCATCTTGATTTATGCTGCTTGTGAATCCGTGGGCCTTGCTGCACTGCAACTGGCTCGAACAATTGGCGCCGAGGTAAGACTTGCCTTTAACATACTTCAGGTTCTAGCGCTGGCGCTAACTTTTCAGATCTTTTGTACAGTCGAGACGCAAGAGCAGCAAGATTACTTGGTTTCCGCATACGATCTGGCTAGAGACCGCATCTTTGGCCTCCACGACGTCTTGCTGTTGTCCAAGGTCCACAGGCTGACCGGTGGCCGTGGGGTGGATGTCGTCTTCGACGCCGCCTCGGAGAGATGGCTGCAGACATTGTGGGATTGTCTAGCGCCTTTCGGGTCTCTTGTTCGAGTTGGAACTACTGAGCTTTCAGGCCCTTCGTTCAGCGTAAAGCAAGTCAACCGCAACCGAACTCTTGTGAACCTGGACCTGGACGATTTGAGAGCGCATAGCCCATCGGAGTCTACCCGGTAAGTTTTGATGCGGCTACTTTTAAGTTGACAACCGGAATGGTTCCTTCTTTCGTATGAAACTTTGCACTGACTTTACCACTTTCCGCGGCCAGGCTTCTCGAGCAAGCCTTCTTGTTCCGTAGACTCAGTCTCAACCAACCATCCCAGCCAATCACGGCATTTGAAGCTTCGAATCACATTGAAGCCTTCCGCTTCATGCAGAAACGACAACACGTCGGCCACGTTGTGGTGACTCTGCCGGAAAACAGTTCCGACATCTCAGCGTTGCCTCTGAAGCCCAGGATGAACCTTCGGCCGGACAGGACTTACATTTTCGTCGGCGGCCTCGGCGGCCTGGGCCAAGCGACTGCGAGATTCCTCGCAGAGAATGGAGCGCGAAACATCATCTTCTTTTCGCGATCCGCCGAGGAAGTTGCAGATCGCCATCCCAGGTACTTCGAGGAGCTTCGGGCTCTCGGCTGCACCGTCCACGCGATCTCGGGCAGTGTCAACGAGATGGCGGATGTTGTGAACATGATCAACTCGGCGAACACGCCGGTTGGGGGAGTTTTGCAAGCGGCCATGGTTTTACAGGTATGAGTCTACTGTTTTTGAGGTTTCCCGAAGATGTGTTGAACAAAGTTCCAGGATGTTAGCATTGCCGATATGACTTTCAATCAATGGCAGACAACAGTCACGCCAAAGGTGCAGGGAACGTGGAACCTCCACAACGCCCTACAGGCACAGAGCGAGCCGCTCGACTTCTTCTTCCTCTTTAGCTCTCTCTCCGGGCTTGGTGGCCAAATAGGCCAGACCAACTACGCCGCCGGAAATACCTTCCTGGACGCTTTCGTACAGTTCCGCCACTCGCAAGGCCTGGCGTGTTCCGTCCTCGACATCGGCATAATGGAGGACATCGGCGTCCTCGCGAGGGAAACGGACCGGCTAGAGGCCCTGCGCGCGACGTCCCAGCACTCTCTCCACGAGCAGGATCTTCTCGACGCGCTGGAGCTGATGATCAGGCGGTCCCACTCGTCGTCGTCGCACCGCGACGCGCCGCATGATCGTTCGACCGGATACACGAACCCCAGCCAGCTCGCCATCGGCATGCGGTCGTCTTCCACGAAAGCGACGGGCTGGCATAAGGATCCACGATCAGGGTTCTTGAAGAGCGCGGCGACGTCGCCGGACGTAGTTGACCTTGACCCAAACGGGACAACGGACGGACGAAAACAGCAGCAGTCCCTGAGGGATTTCCTCCGCGCCTGCGGCTCCAGCCCCGAGCGGCTGGCCTCGGACGACGCGAAAGCTTATCTCGCGAGGGAAATCGCCGGCGCGCTGCGGGGTTTCACAATGCGCGAGGACGACGAGGACGAGGAAGGCGTGGATTTGTCAGTCCCGCTGCAGACGGACTCGCTGGTCACGGTCGAGCTCCGGAACTGGCTGCGCCGCACGATGGGCGTGTCGTTCACCGTCATGGAGCTGCGGGCCGCGGAGAGCATCTTCGCGCTGGGACAGGCCGCGGCGGCGAAGCTCTCCGCTGTCGAATAGATGTGGCCGAGGCGGGGTTTTGGTCCTTGGGGAAGTCTAATTTCGAAATTTTGAGCATCTTGGAGTACAATTTACGTATAGCAAAGTCTTGTTTCCCATCATCTCCAATAATCAATGATATCACTGAGGAGAAAAGTCTTGGGGGGAGCTCCATGTCCAGCTGATAGTCTGTCGCGGCTCGCCGACCCCTCAGAGGGTTTATTAACTCGCATGAACGAGTTCTAAGGGCCCATGTGTTGACACGCGGTTAAGAACGGCTAGGTTTCTTGGAGGTCGAGTTTGGGGCTAGAACGTCCTCTTCGAGCCGCTTTGACGCCCCCCATGTCAAACTAAAGCCGTTTAGCCTCACAGAACCGAGCGTATGAGAGACGGCTTTCGCGAGGCTGATTGAGTTCAGGGAGCCTCATCGAGAATTCAAGGTTCGTGCTAGGGAAACACAATTTCATCTAGACTTTGCGAAGACTGAGGGAAGGGAAGCAGGTCGTAAGATGCCATCTGGGAATAACGAGTAGAATATGGTGTGAAGTCGGAGAGCATAACCTTCCTCCGCGCACGGGGTTGATCCCCTAATCCCTGAACCCCGAACCCTTCCAAAAATTGCTGTCCCCTGCTTACTGTGAAGTATGACGTGCATATGGAAGATCACATTCTGTGATGAGGAACAGGATTGCGAATGACACAGCAGGTTGCAAACATGACAAAATAAATGCATGGTGATATCAGTGACCCAAGTGGCAGTTTCCCAGCGCCATTGTCATTCCCTAGGCCTAAACGATAACGAGCCGACCCGCCATCCTGATACCGTCTTTCAAGGTGTGGAATAGAGTATGAGTTTCGTAGCTTCGTAGTTAAAAATATTGCCACGGTGATCTTCCGAAATCCTGTTTCCCACAGCCAAACGATGCCAAAGCTTCCTGCCGAACATCTTCGGCTCCGCGCAGGTAAGATTCAGGATGCCCCATGAAACGATGAAACCGGACTGCCGGGGGCTCGACGCGCGGGGGAGCTGTTGGGATTTTTCGGGTTCCACGCGGTTGTTTGGTTTGCGCCAAAGGCTAAAGTTTCCGGACTTCGAGAGCACAGGGCAGTCTGATTGGGAGACGACGATAGAGCAATGAGAGACGAGGAGGTGGACAAATCGAGTATTCTTACCTTGGTTTGCTGGAAGGTTTTCCCTGGGTTGGGCGGGCTATAATAAGCCCTCGTGGTTCTCCCCTCGATCTTAGATACAGCAGATCTTCTGACATCAACCATCTTGCCATTCATCATCATCTTGCAGCCTTTTCACGATTAGCTCCATATAATCATAATGGTTTCCGCCAAGTTCGTCATCGCTAGCATCGCTGCTGCCTACGCCGCCGCCGTCGCGGCTGCTCCGGTTGAGGACACCTCTGGGTCCATTCTGGTCGCCCGGGCGGAGGTGTCTGTCCTCATGTGTGAAGACAGAGAGTTTAGGGGCCGGTGCGAGAACGAGGTAGCCGAGACCGGCAGATGCTGTATAAAAACCCGCTCCTCACTTGCGTCCACTTGATGTGGGTGTGACGATGAAATTGCTGCTCACACAAGATATCAGACAACGTCCGGGGCGAGATGATCGACCGCATCAGCTCCATCCGGAACAACGACAGGGGCGACAGCACTTGCACCTGGTACCGGTCAGTTCCCCTAGCAATGCCTCTCGGCCAACGCCAAAGGTTTCAACAGCTAACTCACATCAACAGCGACCGCGAGTGCCGCGGTGATAGTTACCGCAACCAGGATGACAAGAACCTGGGTGATGGCAATGGCCGTTTCAACGACGCCATCCGCAGCTACGAATGCCGGAGGAGGTAATGGGCGTCCCTATTCTGTGTTCCTCTGGTCTTGCACCAGGCCGGCCGTCTAGTCGCCTATGGAACGTTCAAATCCCAGAGCACCTGTGTGATATTGGCTTCAGACCAATCGCTTGGGCAGAGTAATGCGTGGACGGGTAATAGCGAAGGTCACTGCCCTATTGCGATAACAGCTTGTAGTTATATTTAAAAAAATAAGTTTGCCTCGTCTCGCTTCAACCAGAAAGAAGGCATTGCCTGTGTAAAGTAACTCCGAGTACTGTTTTCGTTCTGAAGACTGAAAATATTTTCATTTTCATGACATAATAATTTTAGGCTGCGTTCGAGCAGTATATTCTCTCCAAGGTCAGTCTCCTTGTCGTTTTATCTTTTCTCTCCTATGTAGCTAATCGCATCCGCGATGTTGATTATCCATCTCGATTATCCAGACGTTCCTAGACGGCTTCAGAACATGCTGTCCCGATACGTGCAGGTTTGCTCTCTTAGATATCGGACGGAAGTGAGAATAATACCAGGTTACTTGCCCGTTGATCGCGTCTAAACCAGACTCATAATGACTCGTTATACCTCACAAAATTTGACAAGGACTTGGCAGACTCGAGATGAACTGTGTGGCGCGGAATGAAATGAACTGGTGAGGGTATGACTCGATATTATACACACACACACACGAACACACACACAAGATGTAGTAAGCCCCGAAACCGGAATTTTGCGAAGCTTGCCTCCATTTACGACGCAACAGTGGTCTCGATATCGCCTTCCCTGTGGATTTCGCTACTAGTCTTAGGTAGTAACTCACGCGCTCGTGTTTGCAAGAATCTAGCACTCATTTTATCTAAAGTGGGAGCGTATAATTATAACACAAGCCTGTTTGAAGATATTCGGTCCTCGATTGGTATCATCCGCAGCACTAGGTGAGATTGCCAAGATACGATAAAAAGCGAGGTAGATCAGGCAATGATAAAACGACTGACGACCGTCGGAGCACATTTCCGAAGGGAATATCAATATCGTATTCATCGGGTCTTGGGCGAGAAATGGATTCCCAACGGTCCCATCAAACCATGCGACAGGGAAGCAGGCTCCGATAAATCTCACGTGGCGAGGGCGAAGCTCTTCCTAAGTATAAATTCTACTCCTGAGCTCAGGCCCCGATTGGCTAAGGGCATGGCGGTGGCTCGTCCAAATGTGATGTGCCTGCATTCACATCCATTCGCGTCGTATCGCAACAATCAGCAGCTCCATACGTGGCGGACTGGCGGTAGTGGCAGCGTAAGGGTCCTAATCAACCAGGGAACAGGTGGGGTAACGAGCTCGTGAAGCAGGGCAAATGGTGTTGCAACGCAAGATAAGCAAATAAGATCAAGAATGCGGCTGCCAGGCGGGTCTACGACACGAGAGAAGAAAGGAATTCTCGCCGAAAAGTTCCCTCTCAAGGTGGGATAGGGAATACCGCGCGGATCCCACCGGCTGCGGGAACTCATAATCCTTGTGAAAGGCTTTGACGATGTGGATCCCCGATGACGGCTTTTGACTCTGGGCATCGAAATCACCGAGTCGGATATGCAACATTCAGTATCGCCGCGGCTCGTTCAGCCCTATGGCAACCCAAATACGGATCTCCGAAGGCAAAGTGAGTAGAATGACCTCCGTGCCAAGAAAAACAAGAGTTTTTTTCTTTGCCAAAGTCGAGCAGTGGACTGGCCGTGTCGTTCATCTAGACCGGGCCCAAAGATTAGGTAATCTTGGTGTTTTCCCACAACTCCCAGGATCATTGCTCAGGATTGACGCGCAAACACTGAATGCTGTGGAAACGCTGTGGAGCATCACGACAGATTCATCGCCTGAGGTCGGCGTCAAAGCCTGACGTGTGGCAAACTCTGACTGACTGATAAGGACTTATTTGACATCACTGCAACCCTCGTGAAGCACAAGTAGAAGGCAGTTCACGAACCTCCATCTGCTGTCCTCTCGTATATTTCAAGGCTCGCTCATGTCAAGTTCTTAAACACCACCGTCAACCCTCATTGTCGACATCCATCTTGACTTGACCTCTCGATAGGTAGAGGCAAAGAGCACAAGATGACTCATGAGGAGAACTCCACCGACACCCACCGTCTTTCGGTAGACGCAGACGGTGGGCCCATCGGCCGTCGCACCTCGGCGCTCGAAGAAGTTCCAACATTCACCCCGCCCGCCGGCTTCCCAGGCCTACCCGTTTCACGCCGTCGGAGTACCGTCTCCCAGACATCACGGGTCACTTTCGACCATCAATCCCCTGAAGACATGGAGGAGCTTGTCCATAGCTCCTCTGCATTGAGCAAACACCAGTCGCGCGACAAGCGCGAATCGCAAGACAACGTCTTCGAGCTTCCTGCCTTTCCTCGCGCAGCCAAGGCTGGGCCCGTGAGCACGATCCGGGAGATCCCCTCCGAGTTTACCACCCCTCAATCCACGCGCCCGCCATCCCCCGCGTCCGGCCCCGCTTCGGGCCCTCCGTCGCCGGGTGGGTCCAATGCACAGACCACCGCCGAGCTTGAAGTTGGCGGCGAGGCCTACCCGGATATCGGCACCATCGCATCGTTTCGCGGCGCTATCGTCCTTCTGTGCACATGCGGGGCGCAGCTTTTCGATAATGTGTTAATGACTTCTACGAATATTGCTCTGCCCGCCGTCCAGAGGGAGTTTGATGTGAAGAGCGGCGAGCTGCAATGGCTGATCTCGGCCTACACCCTCACCTTCGGCGGCTTCCTGCTGCTCTCGGGCGTCCTCGCCGACCGCTACGGGCGCAAGCTCGTCTTCTGCATCGGGATGGCAACTCTTAGCGTCTGGTCTGTTGCCAGCGGCCTCGCGACCTCCTTCATCCAGCTGGCCATCTTCCGCGCGATGCAGGGCATCGGCGCCGCCATGACCGTGCCGTCTGCCGTCGGCATCATCAGCAACTACTTCGTCACCAAGGACCGTACCCTCGCGCTTACCATCTTCGGGGCCGCCGGCGCCGTCGGGTTCTGCCTCGGCCTCATCTTTGGTGGTTTCCTGACCTCGTCGCTGGGGTGGAGGTACATCTTCTACCTGCCCACGGCCGTCACCGGCAGCCTGGGCATCCTCGGATGGATCTTCCTCCCCAAGGACAGAATCGAGGGAACCTCCCGGCCCAAGCTGGACTTCGTCGGCGCTGGGCTGTCGACCACGGGACTCATCCTGCTCAGCTTCGTGCTCTCGAGCGGTGGTGAGTACGGCTGGGGCAAGGCTTTCATCATTGCCATACTTATTCTCAGCATCGCCTTGATCGTCGCCTTTGCGTACGTGGAGAAGAAGGTGGCGAATCCCATCATGCCGCTTTCTCTCTGGAAGCTAGAGAACTTTGCGGCGCTCTGGATTGGCGGCTTCGGTAAGCCGTTCCCTGCTCACACGTTCCTCGTGGAATCAATGCTAACCCCTGAACAGTCATGTACGGCGGCTACCAGACTTCCATCTACTACACGACCCTCATCGCCCAGGAGGTCAACAAGCTCAGCGCCGGCGAGACTGCGCTCCGCTTCCTGCCGATGGGCGCCACCGGCTTTGCCTTCAGCCTCTCCATGTCGCGCATGCTCGAGATCTTCAACGCGAAGCACCTGCTCATCGCAGGCATGGCCATCTGCGCCGTGGCGCCCGTGCCATCGGCGCTCATGACGGACGACGATCCCGACTTCTGGCGGCACGTCTTCCCGACGACGGTGCTCGGCGTCGCGGGCACCACCATCGTCTACTGCACCATCACTGTCGTGCTGCTGGCCTCGGTGCCGGTCAACGTCAAGAGCCTGTGCGGCGGCATGGTGAACACGGCGTTCCAGATCGGCAGCGGCGTCGGGCTGGCGCTCGCGAGCGCCGTTGTGCAGGCCGTCGACACGAGCAAGGGCCACGGCCGGCTGCAGCAGTACGGCACAGGTCTGTGGTGCTGCGTCGGGCTCGCTGGTGTCGGCGTAGTGGCGAGCGTATTCGGCGTGAAGAACATGGGTAAGGCCGTTGGCGGGCCGGTGATGGTTCACTGACGGACGATCGAAACGACGACTTATGATGATATGGCACTAACAGTTTGGGATCTATGTAATTTACTTCTTGCGTTGCATTTCTCGAATTTAGGAGTGATGTTGGGGCGTGTTAGCAGTTGCAAGACTAATCCTAATCATGATACGATATTGAATGTTCCAAGTTGCGTATCTCAGTGGGGTTTCAATAGGTCGCTGACTTCCTCAACTTGGCTGTGTCATCAGCCAAGATCCGAATCCTTTCGGGGAAGAGGCCAATACAGGTACGGTCCGGGTCGACCTTCAGCTGGTTTCGGCGACTTTCGTCATCTTATGCCTAGTGCATTCCCGCCGCAAGGCCCCACTCGGCCCGGAGCTTACAGCTCAACTACGCAAAGCTTAGATCCGACGGCTCTCGGAACTTACAGCTGATCCGGAACGCACAACTTCAGGTGTGTCGCAACTCGTGTATAAGAGAATTTGTTCTTCCTTTCAAACCAGATTTCAATCGCCACAACACAGTTACGAATTCACTCGCAACCACCTAGTGTCGCCAGCTTCCCCGCCAGTCTCACCAACTATGGCCATGGCTATCTTGCTAGCACCTGTTCACATCATCTCCTACGCGACCCTGCTGGGCACCTCGCTCTTCCAGACTTTCGTCAACACCAAGGTGTGCCACAACGAGCTGCCAAAGTCGGCCTTCACAACGCTACAGAAGCGCCTCTTTCCGATCTACTTCAGATGCCAAGCCGCCCTGCTGGTCCTGACGGCCCTGACCTTTCCCCCCGCCGGGCCGGCTTCCCTGCTCAAGGAAAAGCGCGACTGGGTCCCGTTCGCCATCGCCGCTGTCACAGCGATGGCGAATCTCTTTATCTACGGCCCGCGAACCAGGCGGGCGACGATCGACCGCATTCACCAAGGCAAGTTGTCGTCCGCCAAATGATCCCATTTGTATTCGATGGGCGTGTTGCTGATAGAAGATAGCAGAAACCCGCGATTCCAAGCAACCTGATGCTGTCGACGAGGTGAGCCCGGACATGCAAGCCTGTAGAACGCGGTTCTCCATCAACCACGCCATGAGCATCCACCTCAACATAGTCACTATTATTGCCATGCTGTGGTATGGCGTCAAGTTGGGGGCTAAATTAAGTCTCGACGTCGCATGAGTTGGACGAATTGTGTGTTCACTGCGAGGGTGGTTTGGACAGTCACGTTGCCTACGGCGCTGGGATTTGCAATCAAGTTTCATGTGGTTCTGTAACCTTTGTGTCATATTTACGAAACCTTTCTCCGTCAGTGGCTTCCAGGCCTCGACTAGTGTTTCTGGAACTATATCTTCGACGCCACTTATGCGGGTACGTGTTTGCCTAAAACCTAACCAGTGAAAAATCCAAATGTGAGTTTGGATAGTATAGATAGTTGCTGTCATCCTTTACAGCAGAGCGAAGAACGTTTGGTGGCTTGAAAGTTTATCCGCGTCAGCCTGCTTACCTGCTTATAAAATGCTCTTTGGTTGCCCTTGCTTACGTGCACCTGGAAGAAATCTCGTCAACTCGCCAACTCCTTACTCAAGCTCGACGCAATCCACGGCGCCCGAAAACACTTCAAAATCCTCCTGCTGTGCGTTTAAAGCCTTCGAGAAGCATGGACAAAAACCACGTCGCAGAACCTCAGAACGAGGTCTGCGAACCCCAGGGTTCGCAAAAGGATTTACAACCTGAGAATGAGGCGCCGGAAGAACTGATCACATATCGGCCCGCCGACTACGATGATAGGAGATTTCTGACCGGATATCGCCCTAAACGTCTCCCGTCGCCGGAGACTAACAACAAGGAATCCTTGCTATGCAACATTCCACGAGAGCTCATCCTCATGATTATGGAGCATCTTCGGCCTGCCGACCTTTACTTTCTACAGCAGACATCGAAGCTTTTCTACTCGTGCTTTTGTGATCCCGTCTTCAGGCGGCTGCACAAGCCGATCCAGGGTGTCCTCCCGACAGTGGCATTTTGCTCCGATCTTCGCTCAGGCAAAAGATCACTCCGAAACCTCACGTCTGAAGAGATACTAGAGGCGGAAGAGAAGCTTAGGGCATGGCAGAGGGTTAAATTCGACTTCCTTTGGTTGTCTGCCTACGGCATGGAATATCGGATTCGGGATATCTTGACCAAGCAGAGATTTTGCCTGGACTGCAAAGCTCACGGGCGATGCGACTGGAGCATTAAAAACCAGAACGTAAAGTGGTTATATTGCTCTCCTTGCCGCGAACCACATAAAGCTTTCTACTTTTCACAAAAAGAGGCAGATCAACCACGGCATTCATGTCTTCTGCATACTGGCATGAAAAATATCTGTCCGCACCATTCAATTTCGCTTGACGATACTAGGCAACACCGCAACAATAATTACGGCTCAAAAGTTCAGGTTTTTAACTGCTCGGAGTGTGCGTCTGGCTTCTGCAGCGGACCGCTCGAACGGCCACCGACGTTACATCTCCATACACCACGCGCTAGAAGTAAGGCCAACTCCTTCGAACTGGACTGGAACATCAAACTTTGCGATCTAATCAAGGGGCAAGCCGTCTCCAAAGACTTTCTCCGTCGCCACCTAGAAAACCTCCCCGACGACTTTCTATGTCCCCACGCGGCCTGGAATCGCGAAATCCTCCTGAAGCCTTTCGACCGGGACCGCTGCATATGCTTCAGCACGTCCGCCACTGCCGACGACCGGTCACTGCGCCACCAATCATGCCTCGCAGGATCGTGCTGCCTCTGCCACGACTCGCGGGGAAGAAACTGGGGCAAGTTCATGAACGTGGGCCGCCGTCGACATGTCGCCGAATGCTCGCGGTGCTCAAGCAAATATGGCTGGCAGCGACGCGGGGCCGAGGTGTTCTTGAGCAGGCGTGAGTTTTGGCCAGAATTCGAAAGATGGGAACTTGGAAAATGGGCCAACCACTTTGATGTCGACACATTTCGGGTCGGCCAACGTTACGGTCAAGCTGCTTGCCGTAGCAAGGGCTGCCCCAACTCCAAGCCCCTCCCTCCAGTTGATAATCATCGACCCTGGGGTGGTGCCGAACGTGAAGAATACCGCCGTTGTCTTGCAGAGCATGAAAAACTCGGTCTGGACGCGGAACAAGTTTAGGGTTCAGAAACGCGAGATGCCGGAAAACTGAACGTATGGAGGTAGTATCATGACTGAGATTAGCCGGGAGTATGATGTACATAGGGTACACAATCAACGCAGGCAACGATTTCCTGAAATAGAGACTGAATATTGTATTCAATGAAGATTTGTTTTGTAATGTCAACATCGTTACGCGCTTTGACTTTGAACAGAGCTGTTCTGGTCTATTACAGTTCTCCAGACGTAGATGTCCGAAAGTGCTCAGGCGACGGCGGGCGCTTTCTATATATCTCCCTCATTATTCATGCTTCTTCGTAGACCAGCGTCGCAAGGCTCGTGACTCACGGGTCGTAGTAAACCAGAGTATCCTGAGGCCCCTCGGATGCGATGTCGTAAAAGTCCTTGCAGTCCGAGAAGGAGATCTTGGGCTGTCCCGCGTAGAAGTCGTCGTACCTGGCGTCCAGCGCGTCGCCCAGGTTGTTGACGCCCCCGGCCGGATGGATCTGCTTCCAGGGCAGCCTGCAGCTGTCGGCCTTGCAGCTCTTGAGGACCAGTAGGAGAGCGTCGAGACGATCCTGCACGGCAGACAGGGGGCGGTCGAGGAGTTGGCCATCGGCGCTGCCGGCGAGATTGTCCATCTGACCTGGGTCCTTCTGTTCCGGGTGTCAGATATGATTCTTGGCTGCGACGGGACTTTGTGGGTGGGTTCTTGGTTTTACTGACCTTCATGTCGTAGAACTCGCGCTCGTTGCTGCACCAAACGGAGTAGAACAAGCTGTAGCCGTCGCCAAGAACACGCATGGCCTTGTAGGTATTGTTTGCAGAAACTGGCAGAGATGATCAGTATCAAAGTCGGTTTCCAGTTGCGGAGACTCTGTGAACTCACCTCCACCAAAGGCATCGTATCCTCTCTGGGTGCCCCAGAACTCCACGTTGACGTGGTCGTGCTTGGGGTCGTTCTGCGCCTTCTGGATGCCCTCCTCGGAGAAGGGAATGGGCGATCCGTCAAAGTCCTCGCGGAGGGTGATGTTCGCAATGGAGAAGATGGTGGGCGCGATATCGGTGTGCGTGGTGACAAAGTCGACGGTCTTGCCCTTGGGGACCCCGGGCCCGCGGATGAGGAACGGCACGTTGATGTCCTCCTCGATCGCGCAGGTCTTGCCCGGCTTGAGGCGGTGCTGACCAATGTGGAAGCCGTTGTCGGAGGTGTAGATGACGTAGGTGTTGTCGAGGACTCCGGCCTCTTCCAGGCGCTTAATGACGGAGTCGACCATCTCGTCGACGGACTGCAGCGTCTGGAGGCGGAGGCGGTAGTAGTTGTCACCGTAGGCGATCTCGGTCTCGTTCAGCTGGGGGATAATCAGGCCCCAGTTGGCCATGCTAGGCTGTTCAAATTGGCATGTCAATCATCTAGTCGCGTGAGACGTCGTTGTGTCTGGCTTACCTTCTCTGGGTTGAAGTTATAGGTGCGCGGGACGGTGACATTGGCGAACAGGTTCTCGTGTCTCTTGGCGGGGATGGGAGGCGTCGCGCCGGGGCTAGTCTCGCCGCCGAGACCGTTGTTGTGAGGGCCGATGGGAGCAACGGCTAGGAAGAAAGGCTTGCTGCCGTTGAACTTCAAAGCGTCATCGAGGAATCCCAGAGCTCTGTCGGCGACCAAGTCGTTGCTGTACTCTCCGGGGAAGGTCTGGGGAGGGCTCTGGTTCCTCTGGAACGTGGCGTTCAGGTACAGATAGGTGTTGGGGTCAAGGAGGACTGAGTCGTCAGCGAAGACCAAGGAATCTTGGTTTACATATTGGACTTACAATCACTGCCAGTCCAGCCCTTGGGGAAAGGGCTGTTCCAGTTATCGGTGGTATGAGCGTTGAACAGCTTGCCCGTGTAGTATGTGTTGTATCCGGCGTCCTGGAGCCACACGGGAAGATACTTGTCGTTGTATCCCTGGGAGACAAACTTGGGATATCCGCCTAAGGGATAAACCATCAGCATTGCGAGCTTCTTGTCCCGCGAAGAAACTGCCTACCATGAGGGGGCGTCACATAGGTGACGTTTGTGTTGTGCGCGGCTTGGCCGGTCAACAAGCTGACACGAGAGGGACAGCAGATGGCAATCGTGCAGAAGTGCTTCCGGTAGTAAGTCCCCTCATTGACGAAGTGCTTCTGCACGAACGGCATGTAATCGATAGAACCGAGCCGCTCGTCTTGGTCGTCGGTCAAGATGAAGACGATGTTTGGCTGACGCTGCTGGACGCTCTGCGCAACGACTGAGAAGGCACCAAGCGCCAGCGTCGCCAGCTTCGAAACGCTCAGAGTCGGCAACATGATTTCTTCAGTCTCCTCTTGCGGGCAAAGGCAAATACAAGAACGAAGGAGACGTGAGGGAGGGCCGCGGTCAACGCCGATTAGTTCCCCGGGGAGACACGAGTTTTATGTGCCGTGCGCTCAATTCCTGCAATGCCATCATCGGTCCAACACCCCGATCCATGGGACCCCACGATTGTTTCCCCAAATTTCCATCTCAAAAAGAGGACCGGGACCGAGTCTACTAGACCATTACGGAGTTCAACGTTCGTCCCGGTTGCTCCGTAGTAATGGGTGTGGGTCTCCGGTCGGCGCTCCCACCCTCGGCTGGCCAACCGGGTGAGCTCCAGAGCCAAGAAATGGATACCGGCGCGCTTTCGCAATCGAATCTCTGGATTTCGTCATCGCAGAGGCTAACCCAAAGACCCTGCGATCACCACTTTTAACGGAACTAAGCCACTATTCCAGAGTTGACTCCAGTTGATGCAAGGAAACTGTTCAGAGACCCCGCCAGTTGCCGCCAGGGTTCTGCCCAGAGAAGCGGTCTGTCATCTGTCTATACTGGTCAAGAACCTGCCAAAAAGCTCATCTGTGGGGAGAAGTCTATCGTAGTAAAGCGGGTGCTATCATGACTGCTTATCGTCCGTGTTTCCGTGACTCAGACTTTCCAACTTGGTGGCCTATGCGGACCCAAGGTTGTCCTTGTAGCTTGTTGCTTATTGCCAGACAAGTCTTGGGATATCTTATTCGTCACCCCCCCCTCTAGTATCCAACATCCCCTCCAGCCACAACTATGTGGCTAGGCGTCACTAAGTTAAATTTTTATTATTATTGTCGTTGTTGTTGTTGTCGCTGTCGTCCGTCATCGTCGTCGTCGTCGTCGTCGTCGTCGTCGTCGTCCATCATCGTTATCCGTCATCGTCGTATGGTAGAGCCCTCAGGCCGATAATTGGAGGACTAAGCCACATAGGGGGGTGTTGAACTCTAGAAGAGGGGGGGATGAATAAGATCTCCCCAAGTCTATTGCTTGCTGCACCCTGTTCTTTTAGGAATTGAACCCATCATAATACGCATCCAGGCACCAATTGAGAACATTGTTTTTCAAATTCGTTTTGAGTAATGTGAGTTCTTGGACTCGATCATAGATAATGGGACCACATCTTGTCAAGGATCAACCAGCAACCCAACAACTCAAAGCGGGCAAAGTCCCTCAACCAGTCAACACCTATCTTTGACCGCAATCACTTCGGGCAGCCAATACCAAATCCGGTCTTGGTATCGCAACAATCGGCGTCCTATTGGAAATCAGCCATAAACAGACGATACCGGGGGAGAGTTGAGTTGGCGGTGTCTTACGCATGTTTCGCTGACTTTTCTGGCCTGCCCCTCGATGTTCACGTTTGTACAGAAGTTGGCGGCTTCGCTGGGTCTGTTGCACACGTTGGCACCGCCACGCTGTCTCAAGCACGCGTCGCGACCGTTGGAGCCTCCCCAACAGCAGTTGGCCCTGGCATCGGCAATCCTGCACTGGAACGACGTTAGACAGCTGTTGTGGTGATTGTTGTCAAATTGGCTTTCTTACGGTTGCCGCCATGGCCTCCTGTGTGGCAGCAGCCAGACTCAGAACCACGAAAAGAGTAAAACGCATTTTGAGAGCTTAGATATGTGAAAGAGCTGAGCGGATTGGTACTCGGAGTGTGAGTTTGCCTGAGAACAAATGCTTGAAGAGAAAATTGTGTTGATGATGATGACAAGACGCCATAGTCTCGACGAGGATGGGCTTGACTTAAATAGATCGAAGTCGCTACCTGTTCAAGATGTTAAGAGACAACCCAGACCTTAGTCGATTACACAAGCGGCCGGATACTTAGAACAGATACGCTGTGAATAGATTCCAAAGTCACCGTCTCCCCCACCAGTGGATTCCAGATGAGAGCCACAGCCGGGCTTGGCTCGAGCCTTGATTCAAGACCGCTATCATGGCTCAGTTGCAGGGAGCCCTTGAACAATTGGAGGTCTGATGGGCTCAAAGGTATCAATTTCAGATCGCCGGATGCCGGATCTCGAATTTGAATGGGCCTGGCGGGCCTTGAACAGGGCATGAAGTGATCTTGGTGTGTCGGGCCTGCTAACTCTTGCAGTTTTTCTGTGCCAAGGCCGGTCATGATCGACATATCGGTCACAAGACTGGACGAACTGGGCTGCGGTAGGGCTATAACTAATGCAAGTCTTATCCATGTAATAATTGTCTGACGTAGTGCCCGACTGATGGTGACGCCCGGCGGATGAACAGCTTACACAAGCCTTAGCACATCTGTAGAGAGCCCCTTACCGGCAATGTGAAACTCTTAACGTTAGATGTACTATTAGTCTACTGTAGTACTCACCACATTAGAAACTTGGGTCCGGTCCGGTCGTCGTTATTGGAGCGGAATACATCATGATTAGTGATATTCATCTGACGACACATGCCTGTCAGGCGTATGCCGAAGCCATCCCCAGAAACTCATTGAACCTTAACTCAAGGGTCCATCTATATATCTATATTTACTTAATCGGCGATAGCGGTAGATCGGGAGATGGGATGTCTTGATTCGCAAGGAATTCTTCGAGGCACTGCCCCGAACATTCATACACTAAGGTACAACCTCTTTTTGACATAAGCAGGCCAAACCCCTCAGCCCTCTTATGAGCCCCCCGCTCGGATGACAGAAGTCTACGCAGCTTTGTTCACGTCGTGTTCCTCGTGTTAAGCCGAATATCTAGGTTCCTTTCAGGTGTTTCTTCCCGTCTCAAGTTAAGGCTTCGGTGAGAGGGCATTTGAAGTTCTTCCCAACCAAGCTACTCCCTGCCTCCGATGTCTCGCTCCACGCCTGACCTTCTACCTACAGACCAAGGCCTCCCGTAAAGGCCGGGTGGGTTAATCAACCAGTTCTTTCTGGGATGAGTGAGGATAATATCTCTTGATACATCCCAGATGGAATCCGGCATGACAACTGCTGGGATTTGGTTGGCTGCAGCTGCCGCTGCCATCATGTTCCCAACAGGTCTCGCCCGCATGTAACCCCCCGGTGAATTTTCAGAATTTCCGCTGTGTGCTAAGTCTAGCTAAGGTCTTGCTTGGTAACTCTGATACATGCGGCTGGTACTGTTCCGTACCCTATATCGGAGATACCGAGCATCGCCAAAATGTTCGGCCATGGATTCCGTGCCGTCCACGCGTTGCGTGGGTCGCACAGACACTGTTCGCTCCTACACACTTGTACTACTTGTAATGCCACATGTCGCCGACTATCTCAGCTGTCGGGAGGATGACACACAGTGATCATACGGTGAGGCCGGCTAAACCATGCGACTACCTCACGCCATCATGCACCGGGTTTCAACGATTTCACGCTCTGTGCTTCTGCAGTTGAACCTCTTGCGAACTCTTGTTACGTTTGCACATGAACTACCGTTACCCTCACGTCGGCTATGCGACAAACTCGAGGTTACATAGCATCGGTATTACACGATGTCCGCCGTGTAGTAGAGGTTGTGCAGATATAACACCTAGGCGGCCATGTAATCCGGCAGACTCAGGCTGGCTTATGTGCCTTGATGAGGGGAGATCTTATTCATCCCCCCCCTCTTCTAGTATTCAACACCCCTCTATGTGGCTTGGCTCTCTAATTATCGGTCTCCCTTAGGCCCCCTCGATTATACGATAATGATGGACGATAACGACGACGACAACAACGACAATAACGGATAATAACAATAATAACAATAATAATGATAGACGATGACGGACGACAATGATAACAACTACATAGTTGTGGCTGGATGGGGGTGTTGGATGCTAGAGGAGGGGGTAACGAATAAGATATCCCTAGATGAGTTGTACTAGGAGCCGCCGCTAGTTTAGTCTTTACTTGGCCAACGACAGATATTTCTCCTCTAATGATAATTCAACATAAAGATGCCATTCTTGAGCATGTTAGAAGTCATCCCAAAGCCCATAGCTTCAAGACCCGCGAGGTCTACGTCAGCGCCGGCTATAACCATCTTCTAAGAGGGGATGCTTCGAGGAGACGATTGATGACAGAGATCCTTGAGCTTAATGAGAGAAGGGAAACTGTAAAGTTGTGTTTACATTTATAAGAAATCTCTTTTAAACAGAAAGGAGGAGTTGAGGATGACTTTGGGCCATGAGAGCCATCACGAGCTCCCACACCCCAGGTGGACTAATGAAGAGCTTCGCAATTTCATGCAGGTGTGCCTTGTGCTGAAGTGGTGATAGAGAGAACGGGAGTTGTTAATTAGCAGTTGTGACCATACGACTGTGTCTTTTTTGTTAAAAGAGGTAGTCATCATTAGATTAAGCATCTTTGTAAAAGAACGAACGAGAGACTCTACTTCGGATTAAGCATCCCTTCTGCTGAAAAGTCACTGTCGACCGAAAGCTAGGCCGGGCTTTAACCAGGAAGGTTTTCGTCGGAGGAGGAAACCTTCACCCGCAGGAGCAAACGTGGTGGGTATGCGCGACGAGGCAAGTGGGTGCGGGGCAGCCCGAGCAGCCAACGCGCAAGCCTACTTAGCGGGGAAAATGGCCACCTCCAGCAACGCATCCAATCAACAATTGGATAATCCGAACCTGGCCGGCTGGCGCAATGGTAGCGCGTCAGACTTCTATCTCCTCTCGAAGAGCGTAGTAATCTGAAGGCTGCGGGTTCGAGCCCCGCGTTGGTCATTCTTTTTTTCCGTATTTGCCACTATTTTTGATGAAACGTGGTGGTGAGTCCTGTTGTATGGTTTTGGTCCGTAGGTTATACTAGGTTCTTTGTACTGGTATTTCTTGGTCGCGTAAACTTTCAGTAACGCGGGGTCGTTTTTTTTTGGGGTAGAGGAGGAGAGGCTGTTGACTTGTGGCAATTGGACGAAAGTTCGCCGAATCAGCTACGTCATTCGTAGGCGGCTCTCGGCCTTCAACAGAGCCCATTCCGGGAGCGGTGTCGCTTAGTGCACACCTGGAGCTCACCGAGGTGGACCCACTTAATTCCTGGTGGTCGCATAATCGTGAACCGTCCGCGTCCAGCTCCAGCTTCCTCTTCCACGGCAAGCTCGCGAGCCCAGATTGCAAAATGGTATGTTGCCGCGCATCCCCTTGGAGCGCTCTATCCCGAGTGACTCGATTTCTCCGCGCATATCGCCGCTCCGTCAGTCGCTTTGCTAATCGCAGCCGTTGTCGCAGTTACCCCTCGGTCTATTGAACGCCGCCCAAGGGCACCCGATGCTCGTGGAGCTGAAGAACGGCGAAACCCTCAACGGCCACCTGGTCATGTGCGACACCTGGATGAATCTGACCCTCAAGGAGGTCGTGCAGACGAGCCCGGTACGCGAGCGCCGCCGATTCCCCGGCCGAAGGAGGTGCGACTGACGTAGACGCAGGAAGGCGACAAGTTCGTCAAGATACCCGAAGTTTATGTGAAGGGAAACAACGTACGCTGCCCCGAACCCCGACGTTCCATCGATGCGAAACGAACGCTGACGCGATGCTGTGCAGATCAAGTACCTGCGAGTCCCGGACGAGATCATCGACCTGGTCAAGGAGAACCAGCAGAACAACCAAGGAGGCTTCCGCGGAGGTAGGGGAGGACAGCAGAGAGGCGACCACGGCGGCCGCGGCGGCGATAGGGGCGGCCGCGGGAGAGGCCAGCGTGGCGGCAGGGGACGGGGCCGCGGAGGATCATGATATGCCCATACTTAACGATTGCGATTATCGCGGCAAACGAGCAGAGGCGCGCAGGCCCCCACGCAGCAGCCCGGTGTAATGTCGATGCGGAGAGATACCCTCTATGACTCAACAAGTCATCATTATCGAGCGTTCTGCGCAGGAGAGAGAGGAGGGATCCAGCGGCTACGCGCCCCGATTCTGGGGCGTGCTCCGACGACGGCATCGCCATCCCCGGGCTGAGCCTGCAAGAGGATGATGCATGCCAAACAAATCATTTTACGCACTTAAGAAACAAACAATATATCCATAACAGGACACTGGTATTCAATCCTGTTACGCCTGATGCTGCTATTGGTGCCTGCCCAGATGGCCAGTCCGGACCATCATCCACTGAATCACGTGATTTCGCGGGGGACCAGGATCTTTTCAGTGACGAAGTTGTTCGCAGAGCTGCGAGCTTCAGCTACAAAATTGCTGGGCCCACCACGACGACACGCGTTACCAACCCCCATGACGGGCTCTCGAGCGGTTTTCGACGGCTTATGGCGCTGCCTTTGCCCTTCCGTTGACGCACAGGTAGCAGCCAGACTTTTGAGCTCGCCAGCTCTCCCCCGACCGTCGCCCGCCGCGAGACATCGGCTCTCGACCCATCTGCCCGCCCGTCACCATACCCTCCGTACGCAATGTCGTCGATACTCAGCCATTCCCTCCGCTTCAATCGCTTCGAATAACGGGCAAGAAAAATGGGGGACGTCAACACCGCCGCCCGTCGGGGAGGATGAAGCTGGGACGCCACATAGTATCCCGCAACCTGAGCCTGGCCCCGATCTCAGCGAGCACCTCCATTCCGCGCCTTTGTCTGCGGTATACGAAGCGCTGGCGGTACTGCGCGGGCAGCCAGAGAGCTTAAAGAAGGTGGCAACAATGGTCGGGCACCTCGTCACAGCCCGTGGGGCCCAACCGGACGTGTCGTTGTACGAGCACTTGGTGACGGCCATGGCGGATGTCGAAGGGTCAGCAGCGACGCTGGCGCAGCTGTTCGCAGAGATGAAAGCGTTGGACGTGAAGCCCTCGTCTTCCATCTACCACGCAGCCCTCGCCGTATGACACCTCAGAACTCCCTAGCCCCCAGCCCCGGTGCTAACACGTTTTTTGCGACAGGCCCTCGCAGTACATCCCGACTACCTAATTCGAAACGAGGTCCTCGCGGCCATGAAACAGTCCTGGACGGAAGTCTCTCACGAAGGAGAGACTCAAGTTGCTCTTGGCCTGCTGCGCGACGGACAATACGAGTTGGCCCTCGACAAGCTCGAGAGCCTGATAGACTCTCACGTGCACATCGAGCCCTGGGTTTTCGACATCTTCACATTTACGTTCGCGCAGAAGGGCTTCGTGGAAGAGGCCGTCAAGCTGGCCCACACCAAGGTGCACCTGTCCACCAGCGACACCCACTTGGCCGTGTGGTACATGCTCCTGGACGTCTGCAGCCAGGCGTACCACTACGAAGGCACGCGATACATCTGGGGCCGGATGCTCGAGGCGGACAAGAAGTACCTGTCGGACGGCGTGCTGCTCAACATCGTGAACACGGCCGCCCGGCAGCACGACTACGAAATGGTCGTGAGCGCGAACAGCCTGGTCGTCTCGAGGGGCGGCAAGCTCCTCGCGCACCACTACGAACCGCTGATCGAGTGCTACGGGGGCATCGGCGATATCGAGGGCGCGCTGCGGGTGCTCTGCATCATGTTCAACGCCATCTCCGTCGCGCCGTACGCGAGCACGCGCCCGATCTACGAGTGCATTAAGAAGACGCCGGAGAGCCTGGAGACCGCCCTCGAGGTCCTGCCCGGCCTGATGGGCGATTACAAGGTGCCGATCGCGATCCTCAACGTGCTCGTCGAGGCTTCGGTGGAGACGCACGGCTTCGCAAAGGCGCTGGAGATCTACCAGAACGCGCACAACTACACGGAGGCGCCCCCGAACCACGTCACGGTCCGGTACCTCCTCCAGACGTGCCAGGACCGGAAGGTGCTGAAGGACCTGGTGGCGGAGGACCCCGAGCGTGCGATGAGAGGCGACCGCGAGGCGTTCATCGAAGCCATCCACGAGATGGTCGTGTCGAACGAGCTGGACCTCGCGTACAAGTGCGTCGACCTCCTGGGCGATGCTCCCGATCCCGGGGCCGGCAGGCGGCCGCAGCCGTGGATACCGCGACAGACGGTTCTGGCGCTCATCAGGAAGTCGCTCGACGCGCAGGACGAGCGCGCGTGGGCGCTGGTCGACCAGGCGAAGAGGAGGAACATGGACGTCCAGACGGGCATCGCGAAGCTCATGGCATCGTTTGCGGAGGAGGTCAAGAGGACTACGGGGCTGGGCGAGGAGGCTGAGGGTTCGGCCGATGGCTCCGAGCCACGACATCCGCCAACATTGTAGGCGATGGGGTTGAAGAATAGCACGTATGTATCCCTGCTTACTTCACCAAATACCGATAACAAGGAGCCAACGATTTGCTCGTCCGAAGTCATGTGAACACGCGGCGTGGTCGCCCAAAAGGACTCGCCGGTGAGATGCTACAGTCAATGCGTGCTCGGACTCCTGTCGCGGGTATGCAAGGAGGCATCAGTCTGTCAATTGATTCCACAACGATTACCGGTGCGAATAATCCATTCCGACACTGGCGTCACTCATGACTACATCAGACTGTGAAGCATTCCCACCTACATAGCAATTCCTGCTCGCCAAGCCGCAAACGGTATTACTTTTCATTGCCGAAGCAAGCCACGACCAAACCCAAGTCATCGAAGCCATAGTCAATTGGGCTCTAGAAGGGTTAGTAACGGAAGTGGATTAATAATGAAGCACAACCCAACAACCCCAGGGGGAATGATTGCCCGTCCCAAGGACATGGAACAAGGTGCCAGACCCAATGGCTTCCTGCAACTGGCGGCCGCATGACGACTGGTCTCGAGCCGGGAACCAACGGCACATAAGCTTCTTTTCCTCTAGACCAATCGGAGCCGATAAAAATGAGCCAAGGAGAGTTCGGATCTCGCTGATAAATCCACCAGACTCCACGCGGGGGGATTACTGATTCGCCTCAATAAGTACCGACCGTTATCAAAGCCTCAACTCCAGAGTCTGTCTCTCTCACATCAGCGCTAACATGAGCTACTCTTCCCCGGGGATAGGAGGACCCTTTCCATGTCTTTCCGCGGCTAGCTCCTATCTCCAGCGCCCGCCGACCCTTGCACGCCATCTTCCCGTCTCCCAACGTCATCTCAGCCCGTGCCGTTTGCTGTTGCCTCTAGAGACTCGCCGATGAGTCTCTCTCAACTGCCCGTGAAGCCAATTACCTGGTGACACGGACTAGACCTGCCCCCATCCATCCATCTCATCACGCCAGGGCCCCTTGTTTCCAAACCCCTGTCTCTCAGTCCGAACTAACGTACCAGACGGTCGGTGATAGCAAAAGAGCATGCCTATTCCGGCACGTTCGAAAGCTTCCGGTCTGATTCATAATGGGGAAAACAGACTACCGTTTGCCAAGGCAAGCTTCCCCCGAACCTTTACTCACGGGCTTACGAGCCCGGCGCCGGGAGACGGACCAATACTCGCACTTGCTCGGTCATCATACGCCCAGCTAGGCGCGATGTCTTTCCTTTGCAGTGTTGGGTGCGGCGCCATCGTTTCGTGTGGCTCGCGGGTGATGATGAAATAGTATATAGGCAGATGGAATTTCCAATCTCATCGTGTTGTTTCTTGTAAGACAGCATCTACAATCATCATCCAGCCTTCAAAGGCATTCATCATCTTGACGCCGAGTCCAACTATTAGAACCATCTCATCCCCCTCAGCTCCAAGAATAGAACTTGTCATCCGAAACATCGAGCATCACCACCGCCCTCAATGGCGCAAATAATCAGAGACGCGCCCGTGGGCCAGCTCATTCGCTTCATCACACGCAACAAGTTTCTCCAATACCCGGAAGAAAAGCCCGACTTCCAGCTGCCGCAGGAATGGCTCGACGTCCTCGACTCGGAAAAGACCGACGCCCAGCCCGCGCCGGCGAGCTCCTCCGCCTCCACAACCACCAACACCGACGGCGAGACCAAGCTCCCGCGGGACGACGTCGAGGACGGCCCCGCGCCGGCCGCCGTCGCCCGCACCCGGACCAGGGAGGACACGACGCCGTACACCCAGGACCGCCTCGAGGCCGACGAGATCCACGAGATTGAAAAAACGCACAGCGTGCCCATCGCGCCGCGCAGGACAAAGGACGGCGCGGTCCTCGTGGACTGGTACTTCAGCGACGACGCCGAGAACCCGCAGAACTGGTCCAACGGCAAGCGGGGGCTCATCACGCTCATCATCTGCGTGTACACCTTCGTCGTGTACACGTCCTCGGCCATCTACACGTCCTCCGTCGAGGGCGTCATCCACGAGTTCGGCGTCGACATGACCGAGGCCTCGCTCGGCCTCGCGCTGTTCGTGCTCGGGTACGGCATCGGCCCGCTGCTCTTCTCCCCGCTCTCCGAGATCCCCAGCATCGGCCGCAACCCGATCTACATCGTCACGATGCTCGTGTTCGTCGTCGTGTCGATCCCGGCCCCGCTCGTCGACAACTTCGCCGGGCTGATGGTCCTGCGCTTCCTGCAGGGGCTCTTCGGGTCGCCGTGCCTGGCCTCCGGCGCCGCGTCGCTGGGCGACATGTATTCGCTCCTCAGCCTCCCGATCAGCCTCGTCGCCTGGGTTAGTGCCGCATACTGCGGCCCGGCTCTGGGTCCGCGTGAGTGCACCCCCCGCTGTCTCGCTTGTATCTCGGAATCACGTTTGCTAACACTACTTACAGTCTTGTCCGGCTACTCCGTCCCCGCCATGGGCTGGCGCTGGTCCCTCTGGGAGGTCCTCTGGGCCGCCGCCCCCATCTTCGTCGCCATGTTCCTCCTCCTCCCCGAGACCTCGGCGCCCAACATCCTCCTCCGCCGCGCCCGGCGCCTGCGCAAGCTCACCGGCGACGCGCGCTTCATGTCCCAGTCCGAGATCGACCAGCGCGGCCTGCGCACCGCCACCGTCGTCGTCGACGCCCTCATCAAGCCGCTCGAGATCACCGTCAAGGACCCGGCCGTGCTCTTCGTCCAGCTCTACACCGCCATCATCTACGGCATCTACTACTCCTTCTTCGAGGTCTTCCCGCTCGTGTACCCGGTCTACTACGGCATGTCGCCGGGCCAGGTCGGGCTCGTGTTCCTGTGCATCCTCGTCGCGTGCCTGATCGGCGTGGGCATGTACCTGTCGTACATCATCTTCTGGCTCAACCCGCGCATCCGGAAGTTCGGGTTCCCCGTGCAGGAGAGCCGGCTGGCGCCCGCGCTGCCGACGGCCTTCGGGCCGACGGTCGGGCTGTTCATTTTCGCGTGGACGGCGTCGCCTGCGATCCACTGGATCGCACCGACGATTGGGATCACCGTGTACGGCGCGACCGTGTTCGTGGTCATGCAGTGCATCTTTGTCTACGTGCCCCTGTCGTGTAAGTTTCATCCCTCTCCTCTTTTTATAAAAGAGACAAGCGGCTGACCAAATCCGTACAGACCCCCAGTACGCCGCCTCCCTCTTCGCCGGCAACGACTTCTTCCGCTCGGCGCTCGCCTTCGCCAGCATCCTCTTCGCGAGGCCGCTGTACGGCAACCTCGGCGTCGCCCGCGGCACGAGCCTGCTCGGCGGGCTGAGCACCATCGGCATCATCGGCATCTGGCTGCTGTACTTTTACGGCGGCAGGCTGAGGTCCATGAGCAAGTTCGCCATCTCTTCGGAGTGAAGCGTCGTTTCACGAGGGGGGTATTTTTTTCCCAAGGGGCGCATCTGAAGCACAGCGCGGAGTATTACGGTTCTGGTTAGATGGTTCGGATATAGCAACATCGATGTAACTGGTGAAACCATAGTAGAGATAGCACTTACAGTAGAAAACTAATATTTATTGATAAAACACTACATTTTGGCCGCGTTCCGTTTACCGAAAGTGTAAATACATGTACGGCGTTCTAACATGGCGACTACTTCGGCTCAGATGGCAACCCCAAAGGCATATCTGTTTTTTTATATAAATAGTGGCTTATTCTCGAGATTCATTCTTGACAACCCACAGACACAGTCCGGGGGTGATCTGGACGCGAAAGTAGATGTTGGCAGCACTGGTAAGTGAGAGTTTGTCTGTCAAGTCTTTCCGATAAGGCAGGGGAGCAAGCGCGCGCGAGGCAAATAGAAACCCCATCGTCCTGCGGAAGGAGCGTGCTTATTCGCCCGCCGAATACCTGTAGAGCAACGCCGGACGACGTTTTGAGAGTTGCTGGAGATGGCTTTTCACGCACCGGCACTTTGTCTTGCCTCTCGCGTTCGGCGCGGACTTTTCTACACGCAGAAGCAGCTGCTTCAAGTCGATGGATTTGAGACGTAAGGCGCATTGTTGCATCGACGATCATCTTCGGTGAGGCTGTTAATATATACTCCTCGTGACTTTGGAGAGGTCGTGATAGGCATTTAGTAGTGGTGGAAGCTAACCCGCCGTTACCCGAAACCGAGGTCGAAGAGTCAGCAAGCCACACGGGCCAAGTGCCAGAACGACGCATATATAATGTCGTGCTTACCCATCCACTTGACCCGCCGTTCAGACTGGATCTTTGAGGATCTTGACGACGCCCCGAGCGCGACAATTGGCATTTGGGAAGAGATCCCGGAGAGGGGTGGCGTGATGTCCAAGCTCTTCCCTGCTTCACCGGCAAGAATCGACTCTCGTAGGGGCGAGGGACCCAAAATGCTCATCGTCCGTTACGGGTAGCTTATTGTCACATCGAATACATGCAAAGAAACTCCGGACGACGGCAGAGAGAGAGAGAGAGAGAGAGAGAGAGAGAGAGAGAGAGAGAGAGAGAGAGAGAGAGAGTCAGAGATCGTCCACACACCTAAAATACAAGCTCCAGCGCAGCTCTGGAATTCCAACGCCCTTCTTAATATCTATAAGTATATTTAAAAAAGCTACTTATCCGATTTTGCAACGCGTAAACCATTGAGGCTATTAAAAGAAGAAAAAAAAGGAAAAAAAACAGTGCCTTAACTAAATAGGTGTCATTCGATTCTCCCCACCCCCGCAGAAGCCATCCCGTCTTCTTGATCCTTACTATATATACTAGGTAACGGGACGTCTTCCTAGCACGCCCAGCAGTGGCAATCCATCTGTCCAACAGATCGTGGCATCTCAGCTTCCTTCGAGCCGTCGTTTCCAAGCTCCGGATCGTTGGAAACTAGTTCAACTCCGAGGGCGAAACAAAGATAAAACTCACCTACTAACAATAGCAGGCGTATCCGCGTCGAATACTCAACAAACGCCAGACAGCAGAGCCGCTGACCAGAGACGCAACATGAACTTGATGTAGTCAACAGCATCCGCAACCTTTACCGGCATCTTTTCGCCTCTGGCTAGGGTTTTTTTTTGCTGGTTTTACCTGCCTCTTCGCAAACGGCATCGACATGCATGATGTTGCAGCAGAATAGGCCCTCGAGACCAACGGGCGTCGTTTATATACTAATTATTTACACCCATGCCTAAACAACGTCACGGAAGGTACCGAATGAACCTACCCTACGGTACTGCTTTGAACGTGCATCACACGACTCAACAAGACCAGTCAGTAAATAAGTTATCAACTGTTTATTGTCTCAATTCGTTATTCTTGGAGGTAGCATGAGCAGTTTGGCTCAGTGTGCTCCTCTAGTAACTCGTACACAACCACAAAATGGCAGCATTCGTGTGCTCTGTGGCCATCATACGGGGTTTGCCCTAAATACCGGTCATGTTTTACCTTCATGACACATAACGCCCGCTTCCCTTAAAGAAAGATAATATCATGCCCTCGAGTCTCGCCGCAGTAGACTGCCAACGTCGTGCAACTTGACGTTCTCCATCGGCTGCGCGCCGCGATCCACCCGGCCCCAACCGGCGCCCCATGTCGGAAACACGCCGGGCGCACTCTGCTCCGGCGGCATCTGCTCGTCGACAGCACCCATCGTCTGCCCGTATGACGACGATACGGCACTATGGCGGAAGCTCATCGCATACTCGTCGGTGCCGCCCACACTGTGATTGCCGCCACGTTCCTTGCGCCTCTTCCGCCATGACCGGGTCTGACTACTCCTCCTCCTCCGGCGTTCTTCTTCCGCGACCAGATCGGGAGATGTCATGATGCCCACGCGCGCAGCATTGACAGCGTTTGAGCGGGGGTAGTGAAACCCGGCAGGTTGACCACCGGCAAATGGGTTCCATCTGGAGTGCTGGCGTGGGTAATGTGATATGCTGCCATTGCGCCCGCGATTGTACGACGTAGGCGCTTCCCCTGCCAGTTCCTCAAGGGTCATACCCTTCGTTTCCGGAATTAGGAGTGATGAGATCATGCCGAGAAACATGAATAGGGCGAACAGTTCGAGGAGTCGGTCGAGCCAGGGCGAGCAGGCGTTTCCGCGGCAGTCGACGGGGGAATCTTTCGCCAGGAGGGGGATGCTGATAATTTGCGCGAGGATGGCGCCAACCTTTCCCATCGCCGCGGATATGCCGTGCCCCGTAGATCGGTATCGTGTTGGGAAGCATTCGCCAGGCACTATAAAGGTGCTAGTATTAGGTAGTTGGATCGAAAAGTTGGCGCAGCAATACAGGGCGAGAAAAACGGTGTGTGATAGATCGTGGAACATGAAGCCGAGGATGCCGAAAAGTATCGTTACGATGAAGAAACCAAGCATCTGCAGTGTCTTGCGGCCCACGGTGTCGATCGTGAAAACGACAGCCCAGTAACCGGGAATCGCGCCAGCGCATGACAATATGATCATGCCTACTGCCTGATTGTGTAGTTTTTGGTATAGATTCTTATCCCCGTCACCGTAGCCGACGGCTTCAAGCACGGTGACGTTGTTGAGTCCAAGACCGTAGTACGCCAAGTCCTATCGACAGGTTAGAATAACATGTTACGCTCCTCCGCAACGTGGGGGCTCACCAGGAAAAACCAGGACAGAGCGGTGCCCATCAGGACTTTGAAGTTCTTCCATTCCGTGAAAAATGACCATGTGTCACGCCATGAGGCGCTAGGCGTGTTGAAGGCTGGTCCTGACTCCTTCTTCATCCTAAATTGGAGTTCGGGATCGACCTCCCCCTTCGACTTGCTCGAGATATAAGCCCTGATATCGGCATCGGCCTTCTCGACGTCCTGCTCCACGTCAAAAGTGTATCTCGGCGTTTCCGGAATGGTGATTCGATAGTATAGGGCGAGACAGGCTGGTATAGCGCCGGCGCCGACGATGATGCGCCAGGAACGATCGGCAGCGAGCTGACAGCGCTTGTCGCAGGCTGAAATGCCAGAAACGTCGAGATAAGAGTCCTTAAATGCCTCGGCGGCAACGAGGGCAACGAGAGCAGCACCCAGTTGTCCTAGACCCTGCATCGAGAAGACAGCGGCGATCATGGCCCCCCTCCAGCGAGTGGGGGCGAACCTAGGAGAAGTAAGCATACGCTCCCGGCGGGTACGGAGCTTTCTGAATACTTACTCTGAAGTGATGACTGAGCTAAGAGGGTAATCGCCTCCGATGCCCACGCCCTGAAGTGATGTCAGCCATGAAGAGCTCGAGAAGCCGACCTCGCGGGAACCTTACCATGATAACCCTCCAGAAGACCATCAGCCCAGTGAAGCTAACCGACTGACTTGGCGACGCCAGAGCGGCGCTCAGGGTGGCCAGGATGATGATGATGAGTTCGACGCCATACATCCTCCGTCTGCCAAACACGTCGGCTAACCAACCAAAGACAATCTGACCTATAATGATTCCTCCACTGGTCGAGGCCTTCAGGGCCGAGTTGACAGGTCCAGGCAATTCGCCATTGTTGCCGCCGTAGCCATGGGCGGCTTGTTCTGGGGGGCCTGACCAGAAGGCAACACCGAGCAGAGTGACGATGAGATTGATTGCGAAGATGTCGTACGAGTCGAGAAAGAATCCAACGCCGGCCACCAGTATCGCTCTTACGTCTGTCAAACGTGTTAGTCTCCCTGTCTGGTCAGAAGCGGAAGAGGCGTCGACGAACGGTACAAGCCAAATGGAACCTTGTCAATTTCGCTGAGTGCTAGTCGTCGTCGTAATGCGGGATCTGATATGTGCGAATAGTCGTTGTAGAAATTGTGAAAGGCGTTGTTGCCTCCGTTGGTCCGCCGATAGCCCCCGCGCTCGGAGGGTGTCATCGGCGGCGGCAACATGTTCCCGTCCAGGGCGGACGCCATGGCGGAAGACATGGCGGATTCGAACGCTCGAGCGGGGTATGTGAGGATTCACGATGGCAGTCTTGCCCGATCTATGTCGTGGTCGTTCTCGAGAATGCCATGGTGGAGATGGATTCAGTCCGTGTGCGAAAGTCGATCCTCCTTCTCGATCGCCTTCCTCCCACGTCTTCAAATCTGGTGATGGCCAAAACCGCACCTCCTACGCACACAACGTCGCGATTCGAGTGATGTGATGCGATTTGATCGAGCAGAAACAGCCTAGACGGGAGTCGAGAGTCGAGAATGTTGCGGCCGATATTTCTGGGCGTCGAAGATCAAGGTCAGAGTTTAGGCGGCTCGGACGCAGGCGCACGGGAGCGAGGGGTGGGAGAGTTTAAAGAGCCAAGAGAATGTCTGCTGTTGACCCAAGAGCAAGGGGCGCGCAGAGACGCATGCCAACATGCGTCCCGACCTATCCGTTCTGCAGCGAGAACCTTTCCAACGGTATTGCTGTGCGGCGACGGGGCGAGGGGCTGAAGGAACGTGGGTGCTGACGACAGGGGGACGACAAGGCAAGAGGGATTAATACCAGGGGATGCCTGGATCAAGGGGTGGCAGGGACGGGGAGCCGGTCGCGAAGTGGCCGATGGGAGGCTTCGGATGGTAGGGAGCACGCCGTTCCGCGTTATCGGCCTTGCCCGTCTTGTCCTTTTTTTCTCTATTCCTCTCACAGAGAAGGACCTTTTGAGGATGGAGTTTAGTTGAGCCAAGCTGACGGACGCGAGAGCTGGAGACAAGGCGAGGCGACAGTAGTCATTCCCTACTCCGTGGTTCGTATGTCGTCACGTTGTGGCCGTTCAAACTCTCGTCATTCTTCAACCGTTCTTCCGGGGCCTCTCCAGTTTTTGGCCGGGGCAAAACAGTCCAGGAACGGAGACAATGCCAAAGCCAGAAAAATCTGGTATGTTAGGAGCAGAAAAGGCAGTTGTTTTAGGTAAGGCAGAAGCTCGAACCCGAAGGACACATGTCTCGAAATGTCGCGCTAGAGAAGAAACATCGAATGATGCGGGACATGCTTTTTTTAACCCCCCATTCTCTGCCTCGGCGTGTTGAAGGGACGAACAAGAGGCGGAGTTTGCTTGGCTTGGCCGATGACACCTACACTACCAGGGTGTAGGTATCGCCGCATCGGTTATAGGCAGACAGGAAGGTCTGCAAGGCAGGTATTGGTGAATTGAAGGCGAGAAAAAGGACACTACTACCTAGGTAGGATCAAATTGCCATATTCCCGTGCCACGTGCTGTTGTTGTGCCTTCCTGCCAGGGGAAGCTGCATCGTATCGCGCTAGAAGGACTCGAGAAAATGGCCCCCAAGACGAGAGCATGTTGAAGAGCGTACAATGTAGGCATCTATGCACATCATACCACACTGCCCGAGCCCAGAGTGACGAACAGCAGGCAGCAGAAGACACTTTAGATGGGTGGGCAGATCATACAAGCTTCATGTCACAGACACCGAACTGAGCCTTTCCGCTTCGCATCGGCAGGCTACCTAGTAGGTAGGTACCTAGGTACCTAGACGAGGAGGGCCACAGGTGACAGGGCAGACACGGCAAGATAGGGCAGGTGCAACCTTGGATCCATGGGAAGGTGCTTTCCTTATCTCCACTTTTCCAGGTGGACACGGCGGCTTTAAGGGAAAAGTTGGGAACGGAAAGTGCCTTCGCGAACTGACTTTTCCTGCACTTGCACTTGCACTTGCACTTGCACTTGCACTTTCATTTTCTGCTTCCTGCACTTTCCTAGGCAGGCAGGCAGGCAGGCACCTTCCTGTGCCGCAGGGCCTTTTTTGAAGGGCCGCAGGGAAGGCAGGGAAGGGGAAGGGGCCCTTCATGCCATGATGCAGCGGCTCCTCCCCCCACCTGAATCACACTCTAGGCGGCCAGGGGTGGTCCTTCTAGAAGCACGCTCAACACCATGGGTTGGTCCATGACCAACCACACGGAACACAATTCTGACGCAGACTCAGATTGTCAGACCAGCAACACCAACACCAACACCAACAGAGATCTGCCCGCCCCCGCTGAGCCGATTGGGTGGCTGTTGGCGCCTCTCGAACGCCCTATCCGCATTCGTGGCTTGCAGACGCACTCAAACACGTTGAAAACGAAAGACAAAGACGCGTTTCCTCCTTTGGAAGAACATCTAACATAGACACACACACACACACACACACACACACACACGCGCAAAGATACGAACGGACGCTAGTTATTAGACAAGACGAGGCTCGTTCGTAGTCACAACCGCGGTATTCCTATCTTTTTAAAATTCTTTCACTTGTGACTCTCTAAGCCAAGCAACTTTCCCCAGGGCCTCCCGTCCGCCTCGCTGATGACAGGACCGCATTGGACCGGCCAGGACGCTGGAGGACCACCACCCCACAGTCTCCAGATCTGCCAAAGCGACACGTAGACTCGCTTGGCCCTTCACCGAACGGAGACGCTGGAGTCCCTCAGCAGGGGACCTCCCCGACGACCAATCGCAGGGATTCCCTCCAACACGTGGACCCGTGCCCCGGGATTCCGAGGCATTTCCGTCTGGTCCTGGGTCGTCGTCGTGGGAAAGCAGGTAGGAAAGACTACCTACCCTCACGAGTGATCACCGATCGTCCTCTGGACTTGCTGTTGATGCGTGATAGGGCGGTTGGCCCCGGCTCCGCTGCTCGATTGCGAGAGCTTTTCAGCCCACACCAACATATTGACGCAATCAGGGCTGAACCTACTTCGGGGCTGGAGCACTCCTCCAGGTCAACCTTCAGCGAGCGGCCGCCCGTCCGAGTCGTGTCGGGCCAACAGCGCTGATGTGAAATATATTGCAGCTTTGACATGCCTCTCTCTTTCTCTTGCCGATCGAGTGGTCTTTGCGCCATATTAGACTTTTGTTTCACGCAGCATAGTCAGCTCACTTGCGAGTCATCGGCTCCGAATCGATTCCACCGTCTTCTGCCCGTGTTGGACGGCTTTCGGTCGTCACTTGTTTGCAGCCCCGGGCAACATCTGACGTAAGTTGAGGAAACGGCGACATCGGGAGACGGCCACAAGAAGGTTGCGGATGGGTAACCACCGCAACTGTCGTGTGCCCCACCCCGGCGGAAGGCTGAAGGGCAAGGTCCGTCCGGAGGACAAGATACTCGACTTGACACACTCTTTCACACCTTGATCGTCCAGACGGTGTAAGAGGTGTTGCCCGTACGGTGCCTGACAAACTCGGCGCCCAAGCTCATTCGACAGGTACTGCTTGAGACGGCCGGAGACCGTATGGATCGGTGGTGGCCAGAATCTCCGTCCACGTCCGTCTCGCCTCGTCTCTCTGGAGCGCCGGTAATTGTCTGCGGGTACCCGTTCCGCCTAGGCACCGAGGCGTATGGCGTGACACGTCACATTCAATCTTGGCATCGGCATCGCGCGGGTGCTGCATGAAATTCGTTCCAATTTTACCCCGTCTATTTCCACATAATCGCTGACTTGTTGAAAGAATCCAGTCCTGTTGAAACACGCATAATAAACACACAAACAGAGAGAGAAAATTCCGGCAGTCGCGGGCTTCCTTACCACGCCGTGATGTCATCCACCTCGGCCTCCCCAAACGTGCTGCTCTTGGTCAGCTGGCCAACGCCGACCTCTTCGACCTCCTCGCCCTTCTTCTCCATGATGTCCGGCAGCGTCTCCTTCAAGAAGTCCAGCACGTAGCGGTTCACCTGCTCGAACTGGAGGAGGAAAGCGTCGTGGCCTTCGGGGCTGTCGATCCGCTCCAGCCGCGCGTTCTTGACATGCTCGGCAATCTCCTCCTGCTCGGCGAACGTGAAGAGACCGTCGCTCTCGATGCCCAGGACGAGCGTCGGCTGCTCGATCAGGGCCAGCGCCTCGGCAATGGTCGGCGCGCGGCCGCGGGAGACGTCGTGAGTGTCCAGCTTGCGCGTCATGGCGATGTAGCAGTTGCTGTCGAACCGCTTGACGAACTTCTGTCCCTGGTAGCGCAGGTAAGACTGCGCCGAGAAGTACGTGGACGTCGGCAGCTTGTCGCCGCCGGTCAGACTCTCCTTCTGGGGACCGTGGAACTGGGGGTCGAGGGAGTCAGCGACCGCGTCCGCCGCCGTGCCGTTCGCGGGGGTTTCCTTCGAGCCGCCCTGGCTGTTCTGCCGTGAGATGGAGGCGCGCTTCACGTTGTGACCATCGTTGTGGATGTGGAAGTGGGCCTCGGACGGCGTGCTGGGCCTGGGCTTCTCGCTGATCGTCTGCCGCCTCGAAGGGTCGGGGATGTTGCGGCCGAAACGGGACTCAAACGAGTTGCGGCTGCGGTAAGTCAGAAGGGCCGACATGCGGGCGGCGCCGAGGCCGGTCGACGGCGGGTCCTCGAAGGGGTAGTATCCGTCGTCGTACTTGGGGTCGGCATAGATGCTCTGGCGCTGTGCCTCACCCCAGCTGATACCCCAGGCGCTGTGTCTGCTCGAGGTCGCGATGGGTACCACGCAGCGGATGTACTCCTTGCCCAGGTACGCCCACTCCAGGACGAACATGCCGCCAAGAGATCCGCCGATGACGGCCGCGATCTGCTTGACTCCGAGCTCGTCCAACAGCAGCTTGTGAAGGCTAGTGTTCTTTTTTAGCGAGGAATCTCGGCACGAACGGTGGGTTGGGAACTCACTTGACGTCGTCACGGATCGTCGTCAGCGGAAACTCGGGCCCGTATCTGCCCTTGGACGGGTCTCCGTCCTTGGCGGTGACTGGGCTTGCCGTGCCGTAAGGGCTTCCGAGACTGTTCATGCAAACGATGAAGAATCTCGAGGTGTCAAACGCCCTTCCGGGGCCCCCGAGAAGAGGTCCCCACCAGTCGCTGACGTCTGCGCTGCCGGTCAAGGCGTGGCAGATGACCATGGCGTTGTCGCCATTGGGCGACAGCTTGCCCCGCGTCGTGTAGGCGACGGGGACGTTGGTCAGGGTGACTCCAGACTCGAGGGTGAAGGACGGGATGATGGCGAATTGCTGGTCCGGAATCAGGGCAGCAAACGGGTTCTCAGGCTGCGTCTGCGTTCTTTCTTGCAGGTATTCAGCCACCGGTCTTGTCTTCTCATTGAAGCAACTGAGCGTGGGGATGGGGATGGTAGGTAGGGGTCAGGAACAGGCATATCACGACCGCTTGGTTCATGAAAGTTGGCATATGAGATGATGTGAAGCTACAAGGATGCGATTGAGGCACGATGACGCGCCTGAGTTGAGGTTATACTGACCGAATCTCGGCTCAACGCCGTTCTGGAAATTTTGAGTAGCCATCCCGATCTCGGACCGACGAGGGGCAGCGAGAAGTTTGCGAATTCAACGGTTATGCTGTGCAAGCTGGTGATGACGGGGAGAGTAGTAGACAGTAAACAAGTTTGACAAGGGCAGTGCGACTCTGAGTTCGAGGGACCACCACTGCAATGGCGAGATACTACGCGGGATATATGAGGAATCTGGGGTTGAGTGCTGTGACTCAGGTTCAACGATATGGAGAGAAAGCCAGAGAGACCTGCCCCGAAAATGGCGTAATCGGTCCGGGGGGCCAAGGTACTTCGGTACCTTTTTTTTCGACCCTTCTTATTTTTTTTCGCTCGCGAATCATTGGCCACGCGGGGTCGATGAGTCAGCTGTTGGCTGGCCCGTTGGAGCGCGACAGGTGCGACGGACTGGCAGGTCCTGAGGACTAACCTTTGTGCCGCCATATACACCCATCAATAAGTACCGAGTACATGCGGCCAGCCGATAAAGATCACTGGACGTGGCTCCACACACCCGGGTGGCCTTGACAGCAGCCTTGCCTTCCGTGAGGCTGCTATTACCCGTTTGCAGTGGATCTGGAGCTCTTTGCTGAGGTGGATTGATGCAACTGCCTCTTCACGCGAGAAATCGTCCATCCTCACCCTTCCGTCGCCCATCCCACCTCTAGCGAAAAACACGTCAGCCAACTCCGAAGAGGCGACACGTTTTTGTAAAATTTACCGCACTTTCGCCTGGTGCAAACATCTCGCCATCCAGACGCGACTGTCCATTCGAATTTCATTTCAGCTTTCCTTTGTTGTACGGTATTCCTACTCGACCAAGCTACACGCGACGAGCTTCCTCCGATCGCTTCCTCCCTCTGGTACATCTTTCCCCCTCCTCCATCGTCGCCCGACCGCGCGCAATACGACGTCGCCTCGCTGACTTCAGAATGTCGACAGGGGCAGCAAAGACAAAATACACACGTCTCCAATGATACCGTGAACACATCGCGATTCAGAGAGCACCATGCCTCCGAAGCGCAAGGCTCGCGGCGGCCTTGCCAACGAGGGCGGCAGACCCTCTCCCCATCGTCCCGGAGACACCACCATGGGTCAGCGCGACCGCGACTTCTCCGAGGGAGGCGGCAGAGGCGGACGCGGCGGCAGAAACACTAGGAGAAATGACCGCCGAGAATCCGCACAGGGCCAGCCATCGCAGCAGCAGCAGCAACAGCAACAGCAGCAGCATGCGGCGAGCTCCTCGAACAACTCCCGCGTCACATCTCCGACCGTCGCCCGACCACCCTCGGCTGCATCACAGCAGCAACCCCCGGCGCCAATCGCGACAGACCAGACACCGTCTGCCCTATCACACCCGCCGTCCCCGGTGCCGACCAGCTACTGCTACGAGCACATCACCGACGACGCCATCGCATCCTGGACGGCCGGCCGCAAACAGGAATTGATCGAGCACGCCAAGCAGTCCACGGCCGACGTTGATATTGAAGAGCTGACCAGCATATTCCAAGAATTCATCCATGCGGTCGTCGAGGGCCGACTGTCGCCCGCCGACGCTGGCGCGTGCATGAAAGAGATACTTGGTTCGGAAACGCAAGAAATGATTAAGGAGTCTTTCTCGTTCGAGCCTCACACTCTCTTTCTCGACACGCTGTCCATCATCTTCGACAACGATCGAGGACTCTTCAAGCCGCAGCTTCGCGACTTCATCCAGGCCTCTGGCGTCTCGCCCGCGCTTCTGCGCCAGACTCTCGACGCACAGTTGCTCCAAGATCTCGGTCTCATCCGGGACACGTTCGTCAAGCTCGGTATCAGGCACGCAACCAATCTGCTCTACCGACAAGCAAACTACAACTTGTTGCGCGAGGAGACGGAAGGTTATTCCAAGTTGATGACGGAGCTATTCACGACCAGCAACTCAGAACCCCCCACCGCCGAAACGGTCCATGCAGCCTTCGAGCGCCTCAAAGGCCTGATCGGAACCTTCGACCTCGACGTCGGTCGCGTCCTTGACGTCACGCTCGATGTCTTCGCGGCCGTACTCATCAAGCAATTCCGATTCTTCATCAAGCTCCTTCGCGTCAGCTCCTGGTGGCCCCGCAGCCAAAACTCTGCGGTGCGCGGCTACATCGGCGGCCTCCCGACCTGGGCTCTGCCCGAATCGTCTCACTGGATCTCCAGCGAAGAGTCTGAGCTAGAGAGCGCTGAATTGAGACGGCAAAGAGACGTCGAGTTTTGGGACAGGGCGCGCGAGAGTCACATCGAAGCCTTCTTCCAACTCGGGGGAAGAGAAGTTACAGACGAAAACCTGAAGCTGCTTGAAGCGTCCGAGTCCACTTCCGAAGCCGAAGTCAACGCAGCTTCGGCATGGATCAAGGTGACAAAGACGCTACCTCCCCAAGGCAACCGCACCGCAGCCCAGCTTCTCGGCTTCAAGCTGCGATTCTACGCTTCCTCCACCCGCGACGCCGAAGATGTTCTGCCAGCGAACTTGCTCTATCTTGTCGCTCTTCTCATCAAGGTCGGATTCATGTCTCTGGTCGACATCTACCCCCACCTCTGGCCCCTCGACGAAAACATGGAGGCCCTTAGAGAGAAGCGCATGAAGGAGCTCGAGGAAAAGGAGAAGCAGAGCCGACCTGGCGCCGCGCAGAACGCCCTTCTCATGGCCGGTGCCCTTCCCGACGACACTGCACCCCCGCCAACCATTCGTACGCGGGACGCCACGGGGAAGACGGATGCCGACTCTAAAACTGATGGCGGCGCGGATGAGAAGGAGAAGCTACCGGAACCTATGGAGCAGAAGGCAGCATTGCTCATCTGCCTGTTGACAATTGGTGCCATCCCGGAATCTCTCTTCATCCTTGGCCGCTTTCCCTGGCTCCCAGAAGCCTTCCCCGAGGTGTTGGATCGCATCCATCGCATCCTGAACCACAGCATCGACAAGGTCTACCGGGAGAGTCGGCCCACTCCCATGTGCAATGCCGAATGCCCCTTGAAACCAGTCGCCGACATCGATCAGAGTGGCGTACCCAAGGGCAGCGTCAGGCTTACGACGACGCCCATTAAGAAGTCCATGCGTTGGCCCTTCCCCGATGGATTCGACGGCCGAGACCAACATTATCGATTCTACTGGGATGAGTGGGCGGACAACGTTCCCGTCTGCCAGACCGTCGATGATGTCTTTACTCTCTGCGACACTTTCCTCAACCTTTCTGGTGTGAACATCGGCAAAGACGCTGCCTTGTTGGCCAAGTTTGTCAGCATTGGTGCTATGAGTCTTCGGGAGGACCGCTCCCAGCAGAACTTCGACCGTTGGCAGGAGCTCTTACGGCGGATCCTGGTCCCTGCCCTTAGCATGACTACGGCTAATGCTGCTGTAGTCAACTCGGTCTGGGATATCCTCAAGCTCTACCCCGTTACCATTCGCTACTCTATTTACGCGGAGTGGTTCGAGGGGCAGATTTCCAGACTGCCGGCCATGAAAGCAGCTTTCGCCCGTACACGAGTGGAAACGAGAGGCGTTATGAAGCGCATCTCGCTGACCAACCTGAGCGAGATGGCCAAGTCGCTCGCCAAGACCAGTTATTCCTCGCCAGGCATCGTCTTCAAGGAGGCTCTGAGCCAGATCGAGTCATATGCCAACCTCATTGAAGCATTCGTTGAGTGTGCAAAGTACTTCACCGAACTGGCGTACGACGTCTTGGTGTGGTCCTTGTTGAGCTCTCTTGGAGGCCAGCAGCGAAGCCGCACCCAGGATTCGTCCATCTTGTTGACCAGCAAATGGCTCCAGGCTCTGTCCAAGTTCGCCGGCAAGGTTTTTAAGCGATACTCTATCCTCGACTCGACGCCTGTTCTCCAATATGTCAACGACCAGCTCTTCCAAGGAAATTCGACCGATTTAATCATTCTGAAGGAGCTCGTCGCCTCGATGGGAGGTGTCGTCCAAGTTCTTGACTTCACCGACGAACAGATCCTGGCAATGTCAGGAGGAGAGGTTCTGCGAAGACAAACTCTCCTCGGTCTTCAAGACAAGCGTTTCGAATCCGCCCGCAGCGCTAAGCGCCTGATGCAGTCGCTGACCGACTCCAAACTTGCCGGACGCCTTCTCATCAACGTCGCCCAATACCGACAGTCCGCCATCTACAAGCTGCCCGACGACGAGGCCCACATCAAGTACATCGGCTCCGTCATTGATGACAGCCACCAGATCCTAGTCCAGTATCTCGACCTGTTGAGGACCAACCTGGAGCCTCAAGAATTCGACTCGCTCGTGCCTGCAATCGCGGAATTGATGGACGAGTACGGCCTCGATGCGAGCCTCGCATTCCTCATCGGCCGAGAGGGCATCTCTCACAACATGTTCGCCAAGAAGCAGGAGACGCCGGCAGCCACTACCACCGATACCGACGGAGATGTGGCGATGGCACAGAATACTGCCCAGGGCGGTGAATCCAAGGGCGAGGCCGCCGACGAGGGCGCCGACAAGACGATGACTCCCGCGGAGATCCGTGATAAGGCAAAGAAGGATGCCCTGCGCCAAATTCACGGAGCCCTGGAGCCTCTGGTGGCATCGATCCAATCCATCACGCCAGAATCCTCATGGGCCAAGCTCAGCCCGGAGTTTTTTGTTCTGTTCTGGGCCCTGCAACTTGGTGACATCGAGGTGCCGGCGGCAAGCTACAACAATGCCCACAAGAGAATCTCGAACATTGGAAAGGACCTCAACAGAGACCGCTCTGACATGAGCCGCAGCGGCGTCGCCAAGAAGGAGGCGAAGAAAGCGGAGCTTCTGAAGATCAGCAACGAACTTCCCAAAGAGGCTGACATGCAGATGAAGAGAGCCCGCGTCGTCCGAGACTACATGACAGAGCACATGGATTCGTGGTTTACAGGATCGATCACCAAGCTTAACGGCGTGTCGGACGCGATACTCGAGCAGTGTCTGCTTCCCCGGCTGGTGCTCTCCGCTAGCGACGCTGAGTACTGCTATGCCCTCATCAAGAAGATCCACACTTTCGGCGCGCCCAACTTCCGGCTGAAGGCCTTGTACGATCGAATCTTCAACGTCAACCGACTGCGCTCGATGATCTTCACCTGCACCGTCCGCGAAGCCGAACATTTCGGACGATTCCTGAACTGCATCCTGAAGGATCTCGCCAAATGGCATCGCGACACCAACGTTTTCGAGAGGGAGGCAGTAGGCAAACGGAGTAACCTTTTAGGATTCGCCACCGAGTTCGACGAGAACGGTCAGCCTACGGCCTATTGCGATCATGCGCAGTTCCGGGACACTCTCTTCGGCTGGCACAACAAGCTCAACCTCGCGCTCAAGTCCTGCCTGGGTGGCATGGAGTGGATGCACATCCGCAACGCCATGACGATTCTCAAGGCTGTTCTGGAGTTCTTCCCGGCCGTCACGTTCATGGGCAATCACTTCATCGAGCAGCTCAAGACCATCACGGACCGCGAGGCCGCCTCCAAGACGGCTGCTGCTGGAGAAGAAGGACACCGTGTTGATCTGTCAGTGGCGGCTCAGGGTGCCTTGTCAGAGCTACAGAGGAGGAAGGCGAAGTGGGTGTTGCCAGCCGGCTTCCGCCCCAACGTGGTATGCAACACAATGGTCCGTCGAAAACTACTGTTACTAACATCTGCTCAGAACGGACAGGCTCAAGGAAAGGCCAAGGACGGCGACGCTTCAGGCCTTCGTCCAACCGCTACCGAGTTCAAGCCAGGATCAGCCAAGGGCACCGCGGAACGAGAAGACGGCGAAGTTAAGGATTCTCGGCCATCGGTTCCCGCAGCGCCAGGCGCGCCCAGCCAAAAAGAACCCAATCTTCCCCCCAAGCCGACCGCGGCCCAGAGAGAGAATGCGAAGTCGGCAGCCAACACCACGGCCAATTCCGTCGCGTCTAGCAAACCTTCAACACCGAAGCCGTCTGGTGCTGGTACTCCATCAACCGGCCACGCCGCCAACCACAGAGACGCACCCAGGCCCATCCCCACGAGCATGAACGCGGACAGGAACGCGCACAGCTTGCCTAAACGGCCAGACGTGCCCATCCCGAACTACCGCACTCACTTCCCTCCCGAGGGCCTGCCCGACCGCCGCGACCAGAGAGACGTGCGAGAACCCCGTGGTCCGAGAGATACTCGCGAGGCTAGAGACCACCGAGATCAGCGAGACAACAGAGACCCGCGCTTCCCTGAATCCTCGCGACCCGATCGGAGCCGTGAGTTCCCCAGCCAGGACAGACGCGTGCCGGATGCGCCAATTAGGGAGGCTGGCCGCTTGTCAGAGAAGGATTGGCCTGCCAGGCAAGAGGCTGTACCTCCGCGCCGCGAGCATGGCGCTCACGACCGCGACAGCCGCCCCTCGCGAGACAGACAGCCGCCAGCAAACGGACGTCCGTCTGAATCGGGCCGCCTCTCGAGAGATGGAGCCACATCCACGCCGCCGCCCCAAGCGCCACAGCCGCCTCAGGAGGAGCCGCCTATCAACTCCGCTCGACTTGCACTGATCCAGGGCGACCAACCGGAGAGACCCAGCCGCACAGAGCGTCCGCCGCGATCGTCAGAGACTGACAGACGAGGTGGCAGACAGCGCGGAGAACCGGAACGTGCTGACATCATCAACCCAGAGCGAGCGGCCCTCATTGGCGATGGCCGACCCGAGCCGCCCGTTCGTCCAGCACGAGACGACAGAGCCAACCCTCGAGGACACTCCCCTAGGAGAAGCGGACGGTTTAACCCAGACTCGGCCCCCGACGCTGGAAGGGATGACAGACACGGTCGTCCCCATCACTCAGACCACCGGTCTTCGGCAAGAGAAGCTCACAACGAACCTACTGTTCCGGCCCCCAGATCCGACCGCGATAACGAGCGGTTCGGTCCCGACAAGGGCAGAGAGGCATTCCTTGGCCCGAGTCGAGGTCCCGAGTCTGACCACAGCCGGCAAGATCAGAACTATGGCCGTTTGAACCCGATCCAGACGGTTGTTACGAACGACCCGCCTTTGGGGCCACGCGGCCGTGGACGAGGATCTACACGAGGCGGTGCCATGGGCACCCCGAACTCGAGACCCGATGGACGCTACACCAATGACAGTCCTGCGCCCGACGAGAGGCACCCGCCTACTGGTCCTGCTTCGGGTAGAGGGCGAAGAAACCAGTATGACCCTAACCAGTCCGTCAACTCGCCGACCACCGGAACACCGACTCCTGCGCCGCATCTCGACCGCGCGAGGAACATGAACTCAGGACCAACGGGACCGCCTTCGCCTGCTACCGGCCCGCCGGCAGTCGGGGTTCATCCGGACCGCCTGGCTCAAATCGCACCCGTCCCTCCTCCCGCCGCCGGACAGCCGCCGAACCACGGCTTCTCAAGGCCGCCTCTCCCGCCTCTCAACACCCCGGATCGACCTTCAGGCGGTGGTGGCGGTGGCAACAATCGGACACCAACTGGCAATTTCCCTGGGTCAACTGACGGCGTGCCTTCTGGCCCCGCGTCCAACGACAGAGGCCGCAGCGGGGGTAGCCGGAGGCAAATCGCAGGCATTAACAATATGTTGCAGGCCAATATGCCGGAAACCAACCGGGGCACGACCATTCGCGGACGTGGAGCAGCCCGTGGTAGTATCGCAGGATCAGATGCCCAAGTCTTGACTGGCGCATCCCCCGTCTCTACTCCGACGCTAGACCGCCCCGACCCCGCCAAATCCCAGGTCAACGGAGAGGATCACCAACGGAACGAGCACGAGCGCAGCCGGCGAGAACACCGATCGGACCGCGGCCGACAGTCTCGGAGAAGCAGCCGCGAACGTGAGCGTAGTGGCGATCGTGAGAGGGACGGCAAGGAGCCCCGCGAGCACAGAGAGCGACGATCTGGGGCCCAAGGCCATTCCTCGAGCAACCGAGAAGAGCGAGAAACCAGACGATCCGGACGGGAGCCTTCTGCCAGCACCCGGGACTCGAATTCCAATGCCCCCCACGGCAGCAGCCGCGAGAGTTTTGGAGGCGGACGCGAGACACGCCACCGCAGCGACCGTGGCGATGGAGGACGTGGAGATGGTAATGCAGGAGGGAGGAACGAAGAATGGGTTGGAGGCACGCGAGGACAGCCTAGAGGACCACGAGACGGCGGACCGAGGCAGAACGACGACCGACGCGAGCCGCGAGAAGAACGTGGACGAAAGCGGAGGAGCGAGGACGCAGTCGGCCTTGCGAACGAGCGCGAGAAGAGGCAGAGACGTTAGTGGTAGCTCTCGCCGCCGCTGCCGACGACGACGGTATTCAGCTGGAGTAATTGTGCGAAACAAACAGTGCAAAGAGATGATTTGGGTCGATTACGACGACACGCGGCACAGAATGGAGGAGCGAAAAGAGAGAGAGAGACGCACGGCTCCGCGACCAAACATTCATTACACACACACTGGCTTCTTTTTATTATTCCGAGTATTTTACAATTTTTGGACGACTGGTCAAAGGGACAAAGGCCGAATTCAAGTTCAGATACACACACACAAACACAATCCACTCCCCGTGTCAAACAAAACACGCGCGCGCATCCATCCACACGGCTCGGAAAGCTTTTTTGGGGAGAACCCGGGAAGAAGGGACCAAGACAGTACCCTATCTCGCCCGGTGTTGCACCTTTTTTTTTTCCTGCCTCAGCCAGGAAATTCTTCGTACGGGATTCCCAACCAGACGACTCTTAGAACGTGGCACACGCCCAAGCGCATGCGTAATGATTCATGTTTTTTTTCCCTCATATATTTCGGCAACCTCCCATGATACCCCCACTCAAATCACCAACGACTGCGACCATCCCCGCGCTCCCTCGACGGGAGTCAGCGGGCGGACGTCTCGTCTCATAAGCAAACAACACCAACATGCGACTATCTTCATTGTAGAATACCTCAACTAGAGGGCCTTTAGAGCACGTATAGCTCCTCAAACATAGCACTTTAGTATCGGTAGGGAGTGTACAGTAGCGGGCTAGAGTGGTGCCGCTATTGGATGGGGCGTTTAGTAAGGCGTGGAATAGAGATGCTAGAGTGTGGAAGAGGTAGTAGAGTGAATAAAAGTTGCGTTTGAAGCCAGGACTGTGGCCGGAGTTCTTGTGTGCGGAGGTGATGGTGGTGTTGAGGCGCGCTGTGGGGTCGAGATGCAGTGCTGTCGTGGTGAACGCTTAAGGAGGAGAGGGCACTCGGCCATCGCGACCGATTGCAAGACCATACTCACATTCGTAACTCCTTCTTTAAGTCCTTCGTAGCTCGGATCTTTTCGGTACGGGCTTTCCAGCGGTCGCCCGTGATTTTCGTCTACTTTTTGGCATCACGTCAAGCACGCTGATGAACCCTGGCCCCTCCGTGCTGGGCCTCGTCTTTGGACTTGACTACGGCTTGACTTGCGGCCTTTAACCAACCTCCTCAGAAACCTATAAAATCCCTCCCGAGGGTGCCTCCATCTTCCAGAGGCCAGCAACATACGCCTCGATGACTCGAGACGCAGGTCTGCATAGTTCGCATATCCTCTGCGGTCTACCGTCGTCCTTCTCCCCCTGATGGGGGTTTTGGTAAGCATGACACGCGTAGTACCTAGCGTTGGTGTGGATTACATTTGGGGAATGCTCGAGAGATGACGGACGAGAGCGGTGAAGAGCAACGGCCCCGTCGGCTTCGTGTTGCTGCTGGCGGTGCTTGGGGCCTGGTAGTTACCATATGTATTGGTAATGGCTGGAGAGAGCATCACTGGGTTGCCTTTCCTCGGGGTTATAACACCGGGGATGTGCTGATTTTATTTATGCAGACTCGTTGCTAACTTACGTCCCTTTCGTCAGCGGTTCCTGGATGATACCGTGGCAGCACTTATAAGGCCATTGCCTCTCCGCCTTAGGTCTGGTCTGAGAGAAGCACCCAGCTGTTGATGTTCCAGCACCAGCAGACTGTGGACGCGTCCTGTAACATGCTCAGGCAGTGTGAGCGTGGTGAAGCTTGGTGGTTGGCGAGCCGCGGAGGGTACGAATCACAGACACCGACTAACGTAAAGCTGTCTGAATAGACCGGGGGTGAGGGACGGGCAGTGTGAGGGACGATGTTCAAGAAGGACTACTACCACTACCCTTCTTCCCTCTTGTAACATTCCCACTAGATCACGAGATCACCAGAGTCAGAAAGAACGCCATTATGAGAACCTCCACACGCACTTTCGTGAGATTCCTCTTCCATCATCGTTGCCACCTCATCATGTCTACAGTGTTGAACTTTTATAGCCCTCTGTTGGTGGTTTCCGTCTCGCCTGGATCTTTCTCCAGTTCTTTGCGTATTCGTGTAAAACAGCAGAATGGGAGGGTATAAAGGGATGGAAAGAGCTGTTTCCCTTCCAATCGGCACATAGATGATGTGCGCGCCGGTAGCTTGTAAGCGCTTCTGTCTTTTTCCTTTCAGGACACCACAACCCAGTGTTTTTTGACACCTCCAGCAGTGAGCACTTACTGCCACGTATGAAATTGTATGGCGGCATCGGCGGTCGTGGTTATCACCGCTCTTCAAATAAGATAAGCCGTCCTCTCTGGTCATTTCCGTCGTCTGCCCCCTGAGGGTTATTCGGGGTTTTATGTTCGGCCCCTCCCCCTCTTCCCGTGTTGCCTCGGTTCCGTGGATTGTATTTTGACTCTAAAAGACAATTGTAAATCTTCCCCACATGCTGGTTTGGCCGCCTTGCGGTTCCCTGGCACCTCTGCTCGAGGCAAAAGCCAAGACTTGCGCTTTTGGGTCCTTTATATACTAGGTACACATAAGTAATAACACATGACGATCAAGAGAACTATGTGAATCATTCGCGGGGGAAAGACTTCTACTTCTCTGATCCTTTACGCAGTGTCATTTCAAGCTCCTTCCCCTTCGTCGTGAACCTTGCTAGTAGCCAGAGTCGAGAGTTTCAGTTGTGAGAGTCGTCTGACAGGCCATGGTAACCCTTACGACCGGGTTCGTAATACCCTCGAGATCTAGGCGTCACACGCAACCCGGCGAAGCTGGAAAAGACATTCGACGCGGACGCCGCTTCAGAGGGAGAGCTTTGCGGAACTCTGGAACGAGATTGGGAATAGCAGCCCTCCAGGCGGCGTCATCCGGTCACCCTGGATGTCCTGTAACGGATTCTCACAAGCATACTTGGAGACAGGAGATTGATGACCGCGGAAAGCCGGCATAGAGTGTATGGAGCTATGCTATTCAGCTGGGTCAGGTAAACTAGTTTCTCGATACTCGACGAAAAAGCGCCTAACATCTCTGACAGGGCAACGAGTAAACAGTCGTAACAACTAAAGTCGATACTGATAGCATCAGGCCGTTGAGAGTTATGATCATCTTAGGAACGTTCTCTCCGTCGCTACACATGCCATGGGAACCAGATGTCTTAAGCCTTTTGCTTCGTTTAGAGTTCTCCTTTGAAAGGGTCATGCTGTTCTCTACGGTTCTACAGACATGTTTATAGCGAATGGTCGTGCTGTTCAAGTTCACTACACGTTTGGTGAAGCCACTAATCTCACTGCCATTGGGATAATAATGCACTTGGGCTAACAGTCCGACAACCGAACAGCACGATACTACAGCTTTGTGCTTGGAAAGAATCCCAATGAACTGCGTGGTTGAGTAGAAGGGCCACGCTCCACGGCAGGAATCACAGTATAAATCCGACCCTTTCCGCCTCGGGCTATTCTTGTGGAGGGCACGACACACCTTTGATTGCATGCTCGACAATGTTGCTCCAACCAGCCCAGCAATCCGGCCGAGGACGTCACGACCATGACAAGCTTCGAACACGTATTACGCCTGCCGGTACAGATTTACTGTTCTCTAGGTATTGCTGCATCCGATACTCCTAGGATGATGGACTGCGGGAGGCAGGGACAATAATGGCCGCTACACGAATTGGCTTGTCAGTCTTTCGGCGCACGACGTGATGCGAAACGAGATGACCTTCCAATGACCAGAACACTCCAGTGGACGGAAGACATCCCGTGGGTGCAGCAGATCTTGCTTGGCTGATGAGAGAGAGAGAGTCCGCAGCTGCGCGTTTATATACCAAGGCACCCGGCTCCGGACGATTCGAGCATAGAGCAGCCAGTCCGGAACGCGCGACGTTGCAAAGACGCCGGATGCCAGTGTGTCAGGACTCTACTGTCCAGGCCACGACACAATTCCACCGCATCCTCTCGCCATGAAGCATATCACGCACGATATCTACAACCTACCTTGCTTCAATCCCGTAGATGGCCTCCAGTCAGAAGCTGACTGCAATCATCTAGCGTTGCTGACGTCAACGCCAACTCAGCTCCAGATTCATCTCCTGTCGATCCGTTGTGTATGTACCAGCGTCTGTGTCACCAATGACCTTTGGTTTCTGAAATGCCATTCGACCAACACATCCCCCCAACACCCCTTACATCTACCAATAGGTGCCCGTGTCACACAATCAAGCACCCTCAGCTCCATTCAGCGTGTGCCAAACAAAAAAAAACAAGGCGAGATCGGCCATTCAGCTCCCATCCCTCAGACCCAGAGAAAACACACACCAAGACGCCGGAAAGGATCGTCCCGGGAAGGGAAGGAACAATCCATTCTACCCGACAAGCGCAGTGTTCCTGAAGATCACCCTTCCACGCCATGACCAAATCCAGGATGGGAAAATGATTCTCGGCGCCAGCAGGAAGGCCATTTGCCATCCCAACCAACCCTAAGCCCCATCCCCCCTGAAGATCGAAAAGCGTCAGATTACTATATGACCAAGGCAGGCGCTATTAGATAGTGTGAACGCGTCAACGAGATCTCGGGAAGAGCAGGGATGGTGGCGTGGTCCCGTCCCTTCCTCACAGGCCGAGCGGGTAAACAAGCTGAAACCGCCACTTGCGTAGTTGGCGCCATTGCAGTGGGGGGGTTGGAAAACAGCAGCGCACACGAAAAAGAGAAAGTCGGATAACGCACTTTTTCTTCGCTTGCGTCTAATCTAGAACTAGGGGAGATCGAGATCTTCGCTGACGGGGTTGAACGATTCGCACGGACGGAAACACGTTTTCCTCCGTCTCTCCCTAGAACGAGGAATAAACGGCCCGACCTCGAAGCACCGGCGCGACTCTCTTCTTATTACTACACAGAGCTGTTTCCAGAAGCCCAACCTCCCGAACAAACCCTGAAAAATCCTGCTCTAGTTCTTCGTGCGACGACGACTCAGGAACAGACAAACCACCAAGGGATATCTTATTCGGCACCCCCCTCCTTGAGTAATCAACCCCCTCTTCTAGCCACAACTACGTGGCTAGGCGTCGCCAAGTCAAGTTGGTTTCATTATCGTCGTCGTCCGTCGTCGTCGTCGTCGTTCGTCGTCCGTTGTACAGTAGAGGGGGACGATTAGAGAGCCAAGCCACATGGGGAGGTATTGAATACTAGGAGAGGGGGCGATGAGTAAGATCTCCCACCACCAGAGTGAAAACACCCCTCCGGGTCGTAGCCGCCGTCTTCGGATCGGCAGTGTGGGGCATGTCGACTTTAGCGCAGCCCCCGGCACCGAAGATCCTCATCTCGGAGCCCCGGACAGCCGGCGTGCCGACTCGCCTCGAAGCCAACACGCGTATGTATGTACTCCCGTATGCAGAACGAAAAAGGGAAAACATTTCCCGACTTCCGCCCCGTGGATGCCGCGGCTTGGATGCGTGCGGTCGAAGTGGGACTTGCGTCAGCGCGGGCTGATGCAAGTGAATGAATCGCGACAATTGAGACTTCTCCATCACGAATGGACGCGACGTGATAGACAAATGACGACAATAAGATGCCAAAAATGAATAAGCCATGCATAATTACTCCCCCCAAAACACCAAAACTATGTAATAATTATATCCTTCACACCCTTTACAACTCAACGCTCCGGTCCGTGAGCGCCGCGTTCCTAGCCAACACGGCCTCCACGAGCGCCCTGCCGGGAAAGTCCATGATGACGACCCCCGTCTTCCCCGCGCCGGCGTCGTCCGCCGTCTCGACGAGCCAGTCGCCCGTGCGGTCGTTCATCCCGGCAATGCTCCTGTTCAGGTTCCCCGCGGCGGCCTCGATCGGCAGCACGCCGACGCTGGCGCTCAGGTGCGCCAGGTACAGCACCCTGTCGGCCTGCGGCGCCCTCGCCGTCGCCGCGCGGCGCAGCGCGTTCTCGATGGCCTCCCACTTCATGTACAGGTGCTCCATGCTGGGGATGATCCACAGGTCCTCGAGGACCATGTCGGACGACTCCCAGATCACGCCGTAGGGGCTCTCCGGCCCCTTGGAGGGGAAGTTCTGCAGCAAAAAGATCTTGCCGCGGAGGGCGCCGAGGGTGGGGTACGGCCTGCGCGGCTCGTGCTTGCGGAAGTGCTCCTTCGCCCCGGGCGACGTGAGCGTGTCGTTGTGCAGGTAGTAGTTGAACGCGTCCTCGAAGGTCATGCTGTTCTTCCCCAGCGGGCGTCCTTCCTCCTTGAGGCGCATGACGACCGTCTCGCCCGGGTGCTCGTCGAGGAACCCAAACACCGTCGTGAGCACGTCCGCGTACGAGTGGCCCGTGAACATGCTCGCGTGGTAGATCTGGATCGTGTCGTTGACGAGCCGGCCCCTCACGTCGAGGTACCGCATGCCGGCGCGCAGCTGCGCCGAGAGGTTGTGGTTCTGGCACTGGAACACGCGGTCGCTGAGGTCGAACGTCATGGTGTCGTGGGTGCCGGGGATGCTGAGGCTCGTGAGGTTGGTCCCGTCCGGCAGGGCGCGCATCCAGTCGGCATTGTCGGCGCGGTCGACGTCGAACGAGTGCCGCGACTCGTACCCCCGGTAGCAGTGCTTCGCGGACTTGACGAAGCACGGCGCCAGCGAGAGGAGCACCGAGAAGAGGGCCGATATGAGGACGAAGAAGCAGATGACGTAGAGGAGGGGCATGCAGTGGAAGCGCATGGTGGGCGAGGGCCGAGCGGTGCGAGGCGGGCGAGCCGCGTCGCTGATCAGGGAAGTATGAGTAACGAGAGCTATGCTCTTGAGATGTGCAGTGAGTCGGCACGAGTGAGCGAGGCAAGGCTCCGGGGTATCCGGCAGTGACCGCGGCGGGCGGCGCGGGATTCAGCCTCGGCTCGCGGCCTTGTATGACAACTCCCTCCGGAACGGGACTGGCTCCGAAAGCAGGCAGACCGGGAAAAGGGGAAAAAGCGCCAAACAGAATGCAGCAGCACCTTCTATCCGGAAAGGCCCACGCAAGATCAACGTATACACAGGGAAACGGGGAAATGAATCAAACAGAAAAACCCTGACGCATCCGCACTCGCAGTCGTGGCTTTCAAACAGAACTCAGGGGGCAGTTTGTTGAAGTGAAGTCGGATTGACGGCCGCTTGGCCCACGTGGGGGCGTCATGGCATTGACATGGCTCCGACGCTGGCTCTGACAAAGGGCGTTCGCTCCGACTGTTGATCCGGAATTAATGCTGTCCTCCGGGCCGGTGGCCGTTCAGAGCGCGAGACGCTCATAGCGCCCATTTTACCCCTGAATTTGGGGTGTTGATCCTTGCTGTTTGATAGTCAATCTGGGACGCGGTGGATCACTTGAAAGACAGGCGAGTCTCTCCCTCAGAGGGAACGGTCACGGAAACGCAGACAGCCATCTCGTCGCCGAACAAACACGGCCGAGTGATGGTTGTTGAGGCAGCAATGTGATGCGTGCATGGAAGACCAGCGCCCGGTCCTTTGCGGGGGAGGCACGGGTGATACCCCGCGCGGCCCTCGGCGGAACAACCAAGAGGCCCATCTCCCAGGCGAACCAACCTTCAAGACCCCTCGGTCTTGGATAGATCGCGATTCAACCCTCGATCCATCAATCAGGCTGCTGGCCGCCTTGCCGGGGCAGGCAGCGCAAGAGGCTCGCACGTCGCACAAAGACGAGAGAAAGAGGTTATCCGCAGACAGGACATGCGGTGTGATGTGCGACATCACACAGGAAGAGGCCACCGAAAACCGGTTGTTGGAAGACTTTCGGCGGCTTCTGGCATGGAGTCGCGTCCTCCCCCACGTTTTGAATAAGGCAGGTGGCTGGCTTTACTTGGTGATCCGGCCTGCTGGCCTGACCATGGCCTCGTTGACTGTCAGCGTCGTCCTATGCCTCCCCCCACGTCTACCGCATCTCGACGGGCCTCAGAATGGAGAAAGAAGCTTTACAGAGTGTACGACGGCGGGGTTGATATCCAGGCCGGAGGCATGTCGGGTATTTGCAATACAATGCACGAGTGGCACGAGGAGGTTGGGGTTTTCGTCCGCCAGGTCGACTTCTGTTAGAGGCCATGTACTATGCAAGTTCAGACCCCGCCGTCTAGGCGAGCGGGGTTGTTGGCATGTCTGTTGGACTTCTGGCCGTGCTTGATGCTCCTTATATGGAGACTCCGGCATGCCCAGAGCTTGTGAGCTGGCGATGTGAGGTTGGCGGTGATAGTACACAAGCTTGAGTTGCCGTGTGCGGTGGAACAGTCCCCGGTTGGTTGAGCCCCCCTTTAGAGTTGTGCCGACCATCCAGGCGGATCTCTACCGGAGCAAGATGAACGACAAAAGGCAAAGTTGGGAATTTTTAGAAGGTCGCATCGCCTCGTAGCATCTCGAAGCTTGTGTGGTATCATTGCCATCACGAGCCTCAGTCGCGACGGGACGCTGTCGCCGTGTTCCTACAGCAGCTTGTTGGCTGGGCACACCGAGGTGAGAGGCCGTCGCCTCGTTGCCGATCTGTCGACTACTCGCAGCAGAAGCAACGGCGCGGCAGAGATCGCCAGCAAACGGCAACGGCGCCAGGCGGTAAAACACCGCTATGAACAAGTCACATTGTCGTCTGCAACCCGCTTGGAGGCCCCCAAGTCGAGGACGTCAGCAGGCGGCCCCGAAATCACCTCACGTCGCCTATCTGGTCCCGTGTTGCGCATGCATCGTTAGCCTCCCGCGACGCGGACTGGAGGCTGGGCGGCGACCGACTGCAAGCCGACGGACGCTCCATTTTGCCAGTGGGGAGGACACTGGTGACTGGAGGCCTTGGTGCTCACTGCTTGGCTCTTGGGAATAACATCTCCCCAACGGCTTCCATGTGATGCGGTGCGCCTCGTATCCCCATTCCCACCCATCCCCTTCGTATGCATGCATGCTTGCATACCACCCACCCTCTTGCGCGGTCGACCCCCCTCCACGGGACCACCGCACATCGCTTCATTAACCCATTCGCCAATCGCGCGCGTCCCTGGTGGCTCGTCGCCAAAGAGCCTCCATGTTGATCGTCATCCGAATGGGCGTGTCGCTTGGCGGGGCACCTCGCGAGCCAAGACGCGACCAGACGCCGGCACGCTGCAACTCCGGGACCTTAGCGTAGTGCCGTGCGAGCGACTTCTCTCCTTCTCTCGCCTTCGATCGTCGAGCTGCAGATGCAAGTCGTCCGTCGTCGATATGGCGCGACCCTGAAGAATGAGCGGGAGGGAGACGGTTGAAGATAAACCTGATGGAAAAGATGCGGGTAATTCGACGACCTGGTCCCCTGTGCCGGCCAGGGATCCCCCCGGAGTCCTCTGCCTATCGGGCCTTTGGAGGTCAAATCTTGTTTTGTTGTTGAGCTCGTCAATCAGCGGTATGCTTGCTATCGAGCGTCGCCAACCTCGCTCCACTGGGTTGCCGCGGAGGTGAATTGACTTTTTCACAAGCGTCCTTTTGCTTTCTCGCGGGAGCGATTCGGCGTGTGTATGGCATGGCACAATCAGTCATGAAGAGTCTCAAATCTGCAAGTAGTCAGCCGGCGCGGAGTTGCCTCCCGCCGCTCTGCAAGCCCTGGAGGACCACCAGCTGGATCCGATGCACCATCGCGCATGCGTCTGCAGCATGAGGCCCATTTGGTGTCGCGTTGACGCGTCCTGGGGGCGGATTGGCCTGTTTTACGGGTACAGGGTGCAATGGCGAGGTTGGTGATACGAACATCGGGTCCATCATGTGGTGCCTCTGTTGCGTTCTCATGATGCCTCTGCTCAGTAACGTCGCCGCCAGACCACCGACACGGCGCCGGACAGTGAACCCCACAACCGACTCGGTGCGGCTGGGTATCAGATGTGCCTTTGCCGAACCGCGGCCGGACTTTCTGGGTCTCTGCGAATGGTCCTCGTGTGGACGGGTAACCTTGCGATGGGCTTGGGTTTCGCAGGGCGCCAGTGACGGGGAATATCGCAGCAGCGGCGCAGCCTTCTTGGTCGTCATTGCCCGGGAGGAATCTTGAAGCGAGTAATCATTTCTCCGGAGACTGCCTAAGCCAGCAAAGCGTCTGCCGCAGAGGGTTAGCCAGGCCGGTAGTGTCGTCTCGTCAGGCCGGTTTGGACGGGCAACATCTGGAAGGAATGCCCATCAAGATTGGTGTGACCCCCGCGAGGGCCCCCGAGGTTGGATGGATGCAACCATGGCCACGAGAGCCTTAAAGGGGGACCGAGCATCGAGATAGGCGCCATGTCCAGGCGGGGAGGCACTCGTCCGGTCTTTTTTGTGACGGACGGTGGCTTCGGGTCTTGGGCAAGGACAGGATGACGAGGCAAGACGAGACGAAGGTGACAGTGCTCAGCGGTGTCAGACAGCGGCAGTAATAGCGCCCACAGGCCAGGCACAGGGCTCAAGACCAGGACGAAGTCGGCAAGGTCTGCGGCATGTTTTGGCGCCGGCACGTTCTGTAGGGGGCGTGTTTCTCGGGCCAGGGGGGCCAAGGACGCTCACAAATCAATGGTTCCAACGGGGAAAGGGGCGATTGGGCGATATTGGCAGGCTGCTAAGGATGCCAACCTCGTAGCGGTGGTAGTGATGGTGGTGGTGGTCACCCCTAGGCTATTAGCGGCGCGAGGGCGCAACACGAGCGTGAGTGTGAGTGGGACGTCGAACGGGGGGGACGAACGTCGAAGACGAGGGAAGCAAAAGTCATGACGAAGAGGTGCTGGATGGTCGACGGAGTGATTCATAGAAAGGCTGACGAGCCGAGAAAGCCGGCAGAATGGAGTTTGATGGCCACGGAAATGACTCGACGTGCCAGCGGCGCGACCAGAATAACTCGGTCCGGGGGAGGAGGCGAGGCGGGGCAACGATCGTGAGACTGAAGAGAGAATGGGCGAGACGAGAAAGCAATTGGCGGCTGACGGCGCTTCGTGGTCGTGTTCAGTTCCGTCGTCGGTCGGTCTGAGACTTCGGGCGTCAGGCCAACGGCCTCGGAGGTGGTCAACCAGTCCGGCGAGAAGACAATGATACTCCGTACCTAGGGTTCGTGTCGTATGGTGAGAGAGAGTGGAAGAGAGTGGGAGATGGACAGAGTCATGGGCCTCATCTTACTCGACTGTTTGCGTGCCCGAGACAACCGGTGACCCCCCGGTCTGGCTCGTATTGGAAGCCACGAAGCAATGAAGACGTGGACTCGAGGGAAGGAGCGGAGCGGAGAACACCGCACCGCAGTACGATCGTGCCTGCCTACCTAGGTAACCTAGTATTATTTTGCTGGCAAGGGCAGGAAGGCACAGGTCGCTTCACAAAACCAAAATAAAGGGAAGGAGCATCTCTATTCTGTTCGATCACAACTTTAATTCGTGAGGTATCTACGTACTGTGTGTCCAGAGGCAGGTACCTGGGCATCTAGGTAGGTACCTAGGCAGGGTAAGTACCCAGTCAGGCGGCACTGGAACATCCGGACAAAAGGTCATCGTTCATGTTTCGTGACTGATTGAAACGTGGCTGCCCTGCGCAGCAACAAGAAGAACAAATTAAAACATCGTACTAGGTATGGAAGAGCAATTCGCGGGCGGTGGATGCATCACGACTCAGACACTTCTTGGACACAATCACAAGAGTGGGCGGCGTGAAATAAGCAACGAGATGAAAGGGGCGGTTCGAGATATGAGAGATCCAGACCGCCGCCTCGGGAACCCGCGGTTTGCAGGCAGTGGCACTTTAATCCGCAGCAAAGGATGCCTCAATGCAATTCCATTGTATCTCACTCCCGTGTATTGTGAAGGCGTGTTTGCTCAGCGATGAAATCCGACTCAATACCGCCGATCGACGCTATGGGGAGGAAGTCAAGTGTTTCCAGCGCCTCAGCAACCCCATGGCGGGATGATTTATGGGGGAAACAACTGAAGGAGAGCCCCGTCGATGGGTTGCTACAGCGGTGTACACTAATATCACCCGCCAGCTAAGGCTCGGTGGAGGGCAACGACAGTGGAATGCGAGCATCATGCCTGTGGAATAAACACTGGTCAGGTACCTTTGCTGCCTCTGGGGACGCTGACCCCACCCATCAGGTATTTGCAGCTGCCACTGCCTGTGCGGCGCGGTGCAGCGTCTCTTGGCGAGTGGAGAGTGACGACATTCGACATGGCGCCAGGGAGACAGGGGTAGAGGGAGCAAAGGTGGGGCGGGCCAAAGGCGCCACCGTGCCAGGGGGGGGGGGGGGGGGGGGGGGGGTGAGGGTGAGGTCGCGCAGTGACAGTGACAGAAAACCTCAGATCATGAGCACGGGGAGTGCGCGGCGGTCGTTATATCGTCGTCGAGGAGTCCACGGCGAGTGCTTCGAATGTCTGCTAGTGCACGGTTCCCTGAGTGGATCGCTGAGATAGGAGAAGCTGCTAACTGAAGATCCTCGTGAAGCACCGAGGCGACGATAGCGACCCTGTCCACTCGGGGTGTTCTGTCGGACCGCCCGCGGCGGCGTTTGATTTCGATGTTCATCCAGACCCTGCACGCCTGACAAGTGCTAAACTGCATCCGGGCGGTTCGGGATGGATGCGCCGGGCTCGCGGGCGGACTTTTGAGTGGCTGAGGGGGCCGGGATGCCGCGTCGGCGGTTTTCGATTTTTTTCTCTTTAGAATTCGGGTTTGAATATTTGTACGTGGTCAAGTGGTGTTCTTTTTTTATTCCATCTGTGTTGAACAATTAATTCCCCCTGCCGTAGGGCAGTTGCAAGTAAGGGAGTCCCAGATGGCTGCAATTCCATATTATTCTGTACAGGGCAATACCTGCCTGATCGGAATCGTGAAGAGAAGAAGCGAAAGGTACTATTACCGCCAGTTTGGCAGTATAGGTACCAAGGGAGGCATCTAACTCAGTCTGTATCTTCATCGCCGACTGCGCGTCCAACCCACGAACCCGATTGGGTGTAAATGCAACGGCGAAGGGTGCCATCGATGCAGATGCAGACACGCTATCTCACAAACACCACCACGTCGCAGCAGGTCTTGGGTGTTGTTTTTTGTTGTTGTTTTCTTGCCGCGCGCCGTGTGAACACGCATACTTGGGCCTGGGCATGTACCTCCCGTATTAACTGAGTACTACCTACTTACATAGTGTATGTATGTATGTTCCCCAGTCAGTCTCCAGGGTGGTGTTGGCTGAGGCATGTCCCCATCCCATCTGCCACCGCCGGTTTGGCCGCACGAGGCGAGGCAAGCACTTGTGTATCCGTACAAAGTAAAAAATGCCATCGTATCGTATCGCAACCGCGAGACTGGGCTGGTTTTGGACTGGATTGGATTGCTGATTGGCGACCCGTCCTCTGCTGATGTCCATCACCACCCATGGGCCATGGAAAATGGCCAGGACATGGGAAGATAGATACCTGGGTACTTTTGTGGATACCTGATGCCTTAACCCCGGTCACGTCAAGCCCACTCTTTTCTGCAAGTTCCAACCACCCACGCCGTCTCTTCTCTCAGTGATGGACGCTGTAAGGTTGCGTTACTCCAGTGGACCTAGGAAAGGAAGCCCATGGCCATGGTGGTCACTGCTCTCGCTCTCTCGTCTTGAATTTCCATGATTTCCACCTCGTCCTGTTAGCGTATCCCGTAGCGTCGTCTTGTCCTTCCTCCAGCGCTGCTCCAGCCGTGACCCGGCTTCTGCCTCTTTACCTGTAACTGCCCTCTTCTCTTTCTGCTCCACCAGTGATCAGTCCGCCTTGCTCTTGCTCTTGCTCTCGATGTTGTAATCTTCCATTCTTTCTCCATCTGCCTTCTTCCCTGCTTCTCCGTGTCTCTTGATTCCGCTTCTTCCCTTCCCCCCCATTCCCCTCCTTCCTCCTCTCCTCATCATCACCCTCTCTATCTATTGTCTTGTCTCTGGGACAGTCTCTGCGGATACGCCCAGTTCAGCTAGCTTCACTCGTTTATCGCCCATTTCTCTCTAGTTTCGTTATTTTTATTTTATTGTATTCACCTCTTTTCTTTCTACTGTCACTCCGCCGCCGCCTCCGCGCCAATTGGCCTTTTGTTGGTTAAACCCGGCCAGCACCCCCCGGCCAACACCAAGGAAGAAAAATTATACACCACCTCCTCCAGCACCAACACCACCACTATTACCACAATCGCTTCGCTGCAGGCCGCATCTCACATCTCTCGTTTCCCTGCCCTTGCTTGCCTGGGGTCTTACGGCTACTGCTCCTGCTACTGCCGTCGCCGCTTCTGCTGTAGCGCAAAGAACCTAGCTGCACGCATACCACTGGACTACTCTTCCTTGCGGATAACTTAGAGACAGATCAGAGGAGACCTGGTCCTTGTCCTCCTTCTCCAATTGTTACTCTGCTCGGCACCAACCACTTCCTCCGCTCGCTTCCTTGGACCTTGCCTGCCTGCAGTCTGCTTGCCTCTTTCTCCTCCCTCCTCTTGGCTGCTGTTTCTTTTCTACCCGGGACTGCCTGACCATCGACAACCTTCAACCTTCACCTCGTCTCCTCACCCAACCGACCGGCACCTGCTCCCAGGACCGACCGACCGCCTGGACCCGACGACGGCATCGTCTGACCCTGCCCGTCTTCCCCAAGCCGCATCTTCGACGACCCTCTCCCGCCTTGGGACACCGTAATTATACAACCACCACTCGGTTTGGTGCGCTTCCGACGGCCTTGTCTCACAGCTCCCGATTCCTCCCCAAAAAAAGCCAACCCACGCGCTAGCTGTCTCCAGGGACACTCGTTCAAGTCGCCTCGTCCTTGCTTGGCTGCGTTGCTAGTCTTGTTCACTCTGATTTGCAACCCGGACCTAATACCTTTCTGCCGCCGTCCATCCACACTTGGCGCCAACAAATCTTGTGCGGACGCCACGGCCCCGGTTTACTTTTTCCCTCTCTATCCTCACAAGCTTTCGACGACTATATCCTCGATCGAACTGGCACTTCTTCCCGCTCTCTCCCGCTCGTAGAGAAAGAAACCAACCTCGACGACACCCCGAAGTAGCTGGCCGACCTATCGGCTTGGACGTCTTTGTCCTCGTCCTCGCTTCCGCGTCGACTCTGCCTGTTCTTGTAGGACAGGCACCGGATCACACCTCTGGGGGACTGGGACTTTTTAACCTTTGATCTCGCTGCCCACCCACCGATCCAGGCACCCAGGCGTCAGATGCCTTCGTTGTGAGCCCACGACTCTACAATTTGTGTGAGTGGCCCGATTTCTTTGGTCATGGGATCTTCCACCGACCCCGAACCTAAATCCTGTCTTAACCCCTCAGTTTTCGAATTCCCGCTGACCAGACTCCTCCCTTCAGATTTGGCTACCGAAACCCGCGACCATGGCGTTCACAGACCGAATTACGAGCCGCTGGGGCGTATTCGTCCTGGTCCTTCTGTCATGGGCCGCTACGGCCCAAGCCGCCCTCGATCCTCGTGTCATTGAGCCTCGACAGTTGCAGCAGACCCTCTGCGCGAGCTCGAACACCGCCTCTGGAAGCGCAAGTACGTCGAGTCCCTTTCCAAGGACATCATTATGCCTGGGGCGTTGGTTACTGTTCGAGATGCCATCTCCCGGGCCGTGGAGCGACCTGGAAGCAACCACTGCGAGGATACGAAGCTAACCCTGCGATAGATCTCAGTTTCTGGCAGACGAATGGATTGTGCTCGGATTTTTGCAGGGAACAGAACAAAGCATTCGCCATCGTCCAGTGGCAGTCTTGTTGGTGTTCCGACGTCGCCCCGGACCCGTCCACCGAAGCCGACGTCACGGACAAGTGCAACGGCATCTGCCCAGGCTACGATACCGAAAAGTGCGGTGCGAGGCCGAACTACTACGGCTATATTGCGCTCCTCAAACCCCCAACCAGTACCGCGGGTGGTGGTGGCGGGGGCGCTGCCACGACCAAGGCGCCGTCCACGACACAAGTGAGTATCCCCCCTCTCTCATGTCGATTCGTGAAAAGCATGCGTGATCCCTCGTGAATGCTGCCCTACACGCCCCATTTTCAGACTTGTTATCACCATCTCATCATGCATGCACGTGATGCCTTGGCTTAACCGTCTGGAATCCAGGCCCCTCCGGCCCCTCCGTCTCCCACCACCGTAAGGGTCACCATTACTGAGACTGAGACCCCTCAGACCAAGACGACCTCCGACCCAGATACGACGACAACTGAGTCAACCACTTCTGTATGCTCCAACGCTCAACACACTCCTAAGCCGCCATGCCCCATAGGCCGTAGTTCATGGATGATGCGCGCGTGTGTTTCTTCTCGCTGGCCAAGCGCTAACATGAGTTCTAGACCACGAACAAGCCGCGAACGACTGTTCAGACCGTGACCGCCGACGGCACCGTCAGGACCGTAACCGTCATGCCAGAAGCAACGGGAACCGATGGGGCTGCGGGCGCATCCGAGATGCCCCCCGGGGGCGAGTCGAACTCGAAGAACGGAATGACAACTGGGGCAGTCGCGGGCGTTGTGGTTGGTGTCATCGCCGCCGTCATTGCGTTTGCCGGCCTGGGTCTTTTCCTGTTCTTCAGACGACGCAAGCAACACCGACAGGAGGACGAAAAGTACGACGAACCCAGCCATCGCGGCAGCTCCGCTGGCCTGAGCGGCTCGCCAAGGAACGCCGAGATGGTTGTCACCGTGGATGGGGGACGATGGGACACCGACGCTGCCAGCGAACAGCGACGCAGCCGGCTCATGGCACACGATCCTCGCATGGCACCTCTGGGAAGAGGCTTGCACATGCACAACAAGAGCGCCGAGAGTATCAACACATTGCGCGACGACCAGGATTACTCCCGCAAAGTGCACAAGCCGGTCTTGCGGATGACCAACCCGGACCCCGATCCTCAGTGAAGAGTGACTTGGGCAAGCGGGCGGACCGACCACGATGCCAACACATCGCTTACGACGTACACGAATTCGGCCCGGGTACGAATTATTTTGGTCTTTGCATTGCGCTTTTGAGATACCAGGGCGGCGTTTCGATTTCATTTCACAGGAAACATCACGGAAAGGGCATTGGATGAGGCATCCCCTCCAGCCGCGGCGGAAGCCGAGCGGTGAGGGTCCTCCGGATAGCCCAACGACACCTGAGCAATACAGCATGGATATCTGGCCCACCGGTCACGGACACGAACACACATCATCAGACGGGCAACACGAGGGCCGCCGATCAACGGCGGCCCATAATTTCGATTCTATTTCTCCCCCTTGGATCCGTCGGGCTTGGTAACTTTGCGGGGGCGCAAGACAAAAGTGCAGGCGGCCGCGACGAGCGACATTATAAAGCTGCGGCCAGTGGCCATAGAAGGACGGGGGTCACCATCTCGGCGAGGGATCTTGGCCGTGAGTTACAGGTATAATGCTGAATGGGAACTGTACATACACACACGAGCAACGTGGACACGATGGGCAGGAGGCCGCCCAGTCCGCCACGGGCGGTTGGATGAGAAGAGATTGGTTACAAGAGGGTAACAATTGACACACTTGCGCGTTCCCCCAAGCACGATTTGACGGGTGATGATGACCAGATGACACGTAGACGCTCACCGAGGGCGGGGAGGTCGCACGGCGTTGGTCGAGCTGAGCTGCGGTGGCCACAGGCTGTGTAACCACCTGGGGTCTCGGGCACCCGGAAACGCCGGTGACGGCCGTCGATTGGGGCCAGCGAAGGCCGAGGAGGATCATACATGCTGTTTCAACGACGTGCCCTCCTGGCCGCGTGCTACGGGGCCTGGGATCAAGCTTGTCTCAGATGGTTATCCTGTGCTTCGGCCCGGGGCCGGCGATGGGCGGGAGGGTGATGAAGGTTGGGAGAAGGGCGTGAGTAGGTTTAGGTGAGGGAGGGTGGGAGGAGATGCAGCGGCATGGTGATCGGCGCAGCTGGACCGCGGGCGATCGTTATTTCCATGTGCCTTCCGATGTTTCGTTTGGAATCTTTTGGAGCTTAGTAAGTAGGTAGACTAGCTGGCGTGTTTTATCGCGCGGGCTGCGACGCGACACGTGAGGTTTCTGATGTCATCTTTCTTTGCTATACAAGATCCTTCGCTTCTAGTATTCTTCTAGGCTAGGGTAGGGGTCTTGTAGAGCGTGATGTTAGGTATGTCACAGGCGCTCAGGATCGTCGTTCTCGTAGATCGTGATCTGGCCGTCCGATGGTTTACCGTATTACCAGACGGGGAATACTCGGCTCCTCAGGACCGTAGTCGGTGACGGCTGATAAGTTTAAAGTGTTCATGGTTTCCTATCACTGATTGCGGCTTGGATCATAATAGTAAGGGGCACATGCATGCACCTATCCGGCTTGGGTTGATGCGGCTGAGTGGGTGGTGGGGAGGCTGGTGAGCATCATCGGATGGACGCCTCTTGGAGGTTTTGGTTTCTTTTAGGGGGCTTCCGGGTCTTTAGATGTCACAAGGGAGAGAGCAATAGCTATAGCCGTTTCTCGGCATACGATGTGAGGGAGGAAACTAAGTGTGGCTTGTCGATGCTCGATGTTAGTCCGGTTGGGTGGTTGGTTTTCTTAGTCTTGACGTTTCGAGTCGGTCTGCGTTGCTGGGCGAGATTTTGTTCCGCGGAGACTGGAAAAGGAGGACGACGGCGTCGATAGCGTCGACCCCCTATGTGTTCGATTGATTAAACGTCACCTCACGCCAGTTACGAAGTGAACCCCTATTTTCTTTCTTTTTTGTTAGGATGGCGTTTGGCGGTGCAATAAGAAGAAGGAAAGAAGAGGAACGGTGCATATTTCCAAACGGGACTTGGGGGGGATTTTGGATGTAGATGCGGGCGAGACTCGGGAGTGCGTCGTACGGAGGCGTTTTCGTGAGACAACAAGTCGGCAAGGGATGGATGGGGTTTGCCGTTCGTTTGATCGGACATTGTGTCCGGGGATAACTATAATCGTTGTTGTGCAATTGCCTACATGGAGTGTGTGAGTAAGCGTATTCGGTTGTCGTTGAATTTTGGGACTCGTATTTCACGTGTCGTATCGGAGGAATACGACGGACGGAACGGCTGAAGGGTAGGGGGAAAGGAATAGGGGTGGGCTGTGCAGCTTTTGTGGCTGGGGCGCGATGTGGGAATAGCTTCAGCTCCAGCTTCCGGGCCTTACACTAGTAAGAATAGCTTTAGGCACTTGTGAAGGCGATAATTCTTCCGCGTTGCGCGGGAAGTGGGAGTTCGGAGAGGCCGTGCGGAGTTCCCCCGATGCCGCGGCTGCTTTCGCCTGAAGCAGATGCGCGATGCGATGCAGCGGGCGGGAATGCAGGGGACGTGCTCTCTTTTGTGACGTCGTCGCATCTGAAGGAGTTCGTCTCAAGAGTACGGAGTATTTTTTTCTCTCGTCGTTTGATCGACGTCTGTCCGGGCGCCAGGCGCTTGTGATGTACTTGGAGGCAGCCCAAAAGACCCTGCATGGATTATGACGGACGATGGCACCGAGGGAAGCAAGATCTTTTCACTCGGGATGTTTTAATCTGACGGGCTTGATCGTTTGCGTCTGTGATGTTTTGTGGCTTTCTTATTCTTGTTCCTTCATTATTTAATTACGGGAGCGCGCGCGGGAGGGAGGGAGCCTCGGGAGGGAAGTCGGGACTGCTCCGTAGTGTGTGTGAACAAAACCCCTGCCGGATAGGTGCGTCAAGGTGCCCCAAGAGGGAATGTACGATGCCGGGATGAAAAGAGGTATCCACGGCCTTATTTGGGCGGGTTTTGAAGCCCATTCGGCTCCGTTTGTGATACGCGGCCGGCGGATATCGTGAAGTCTCCGACGGATGTTTTCAATCACTTGTTTGAAGACTGAAGACCTTTTCGTTGTATCCCCAAGAAATGCTTCCTTCCCAATGGCCCCCAATTCGCCCTGAGCTGGTAGTGGCCAGGCATAACCGATCGCCGTGCACTAATAGAATGCGCTGGCGATTGTGGGCACCAAGACGTCAATCGCTAGAACTCACGATGTCGAGGCGCGGCCTCTGAAGGGAAGGCCCCTGAAGGCCGGCGGTGGGTGGTGCCCCGAGGCGGAAGGGGTCTCGCTGCTGACTGGCCCGTCGCCTTCGTCAGCGGCCCTGTAATCTTAGCGCGCCGCCTTAGCGACCCTTGGCACAGCCACGGCCAACGGGGGCTGCTGCTAGCGACAGGTAGCCTGTAGGGACTGCTCCAGTGGGCTGTTAGCTGGTGATGCTCTGTTACTAACCCCGGATCCTCCTCCTCCTCCTCCTCCTGTGTCTCGCCATTGGTACCCATTCCTCCTACACCCCCTCCTCCGCTTTTTGCATTCCTCCCTCCTTCCTTCTTTCTCTTCCCCAATCTCTCTCTCTTGGTCATCGTCACTCACTCGCGACGGCATCGTCGGGCTCGGTTCCTTTTGGTGTGCGTATTCTCCTTCTTTTTTCGAACCATTCGCGCGGGATACGACCGCCTGCTTCGCCCCCTTTCTTCGGTGCTACATTTTTATTTTCTTTGGCTCGCGAATTCCCCGTCCAAGATCGAAACTACCGACGACCTCGACGACACTTACCTCAATTGTAATTGCGGCAACGCGCGAAAACCCGCCTGGCAATCTCGTGTGGAATCTTGCAAGAGGAGGATCGACCCCGAGGAGAGATTTTTTTGCTGTGCGGAACATTTCGAAACGATCACCGACCGGACGCTCGCTTGGCACGACGACTGGAAGCAAGAGGAAAAGGAGCAAGGACGATAATTAGGGAAAAAAGGAGGACCGGTCGAGCCAAGTCAAAAAGGACGAGGGGGATAACTTCGTCGGATCGTCCAACGTCTTTCCCTCTTTCTTTTTCGCCCGTTGCGACCGACGCACGCGACACCAACCACACTCACACACACACAGGGAGGAAAAGCCACGGGCGACAAGCTCTCTGCCAAGACTTGCACCCGCTCTGTTCCTGCAGCTTACGAGTCTTGGCGATCTGAATTTCCGCCGCCCTTCCCTCTCTCCGTCCTCTCCGAGAGCAGGTCCCTTCCGGCCACACCTCCCCCGACCGCGCCGACTCTCGCCCGCCTCCGCTCCGTGCGCCGACTCCAACCGCCGACGGCTGCCCCTGTGCCGGGCGCCGAGTCGTCAAGATGAATTTGACGTGTAATTCAACGTTGGAGGACATGAGGAGTACGTCATATCCTTCCCCCCGCCTAACTGTGCTCCAAGAGCTCCTAAGACACCCAAGCTGACAATGTCTCTCCCGCCTTCTAGTCCTCCCCGGCTCCGAGATCCTCATCGTCGGCCCGCTGACCTTCCACGACCTCGCCCTCGTCATCGCCGGCTCCTCCACCATCATCGCCATCTGCCTCTCCCTCTACCTCGTCTTCATGCACGCGAACAACTACACGAAGCCCCGCGAGCAGCGCCAGATCATCCGCATCCTCTTCATGGTCCCCGTCTACGCCGCCTCCTCCTTCCTCCAGCTCTACTACTACTGGCACGCCGTCTACTTCCAGGTCATGAGCGACTGCTACGAGGCCTTCGCCATCGCCTCCTTCTTCTCGCTCATGTGCCACTACCTCGCCCCGGACCTGCACGCCCAGAAGGACTACTTCCGCAACATGCACCCAATCAAGCCCTGGGTCTGGCCCGTCAACTGGTTCGCCAAGTGCTGCGGCGGCGACAAGGGCTGCTGGAGGACCCCCAAGAGCGGCCTGACCTGGTTCAACATCAACTGGATCGGTATTTATCACTACGTCTTCATCCGCGTCGCCATGACCATCACCGCCGTCGTCTCCCAGTACTTCCACCGCTACTGCGAGAGCTCCAACAACCCTGTCTTTGCCCACGTCTGGGTAAGTATCCGTTGAACACGGCAGTGCCAACGAATGACTGACTGACGAAACATGCAGGTCATCTCCATCAACTGCTTGGCCGTTACCATCGCCATGTACTGCGTCATCCAGTTCTACGTCCAGCTCCGCGAGCCCCTCTCCCCCCACTCGCCCTTCCTCAAGGTCCTCGCCATCAAGCTCGTCGTCTTCTTCTCCTTCTGGCAGGTGACGTGCATCTCCCTCGCCACCTCCACGCTCGACCTCGTCCATCCGAACAAGGTCCTCGCCTACCCCGACATCAAGGTCGGCATCCCCGCCCTGCTGCTGTGCTTCGAGATGGCCCTCTTCGCCCTCCTCCACCTCTGGGCCTTCCCCTGGAGGCCCTACGCCCCGGGCGCGAAGCCCACTTACTACCCGAACCCCGACTCCCGCGACGGCGGCGCCCTCCCGCGCGAGAACGAGCACTCGGCCCCGTCCGGCGGCTGGCTCGGCCTGCGCGCCGTCGGCGACGCCCTGAACCTCTGGGACTTCGTCAAGGCCTTCGGCCGCGGCATGCGCTGGCTCTTCTGCGGCGTCAAGCGCCGCAAGGAGGACCCCAGCTACAAGACCGCCGCCAGCCTCGACATGGACGACCTCGACAAGGGCGACGCCGCCTACCGCCGCCCAGGCGCCAAGAGCACCGAACACCTCCCCATCGCCCACGAGTTCCGCCGAAGCACCTACCTCCAGCCCTCCTCGCGCCCCCCGCCCCAGCAGCGGCCCGGCGGCCGCGCCGACAACGAGAGCGCCAGCCTCATCGCCCACGCCCAGCCGAACCCCTCCCAGATGTCCCCGCCCCGCCGCCCCGAGCGCCCGCTCTCCCCGCTGTCGCCCGTCTCCTTCTACCAGGACAAGGAGTTCGAGGCCACCGGCGGCATGGCCCCCGCGCCCGCGTACCACCCGGCCTTCAGCAACAAGCAGCACGACGACGAGGAGTGGGAGCACGTGCCCATGGCGGCCAGCCCCGTCGGCGCTGGGCCGCGGGACCTGACGCAGCAGAGGATCGGGGAGGCCCTCTGGGGACCTCCCGGGGGACCGCGGAGCCCGGCCGTCCCGGAGAGCCCCGTGCTGCCTCGGAACGACCAGCCGGGCCAGGGGAATCATCACCACCACGGACCGTATAATAACAGCCCTTATAATAACAACTCGGGGGGCCCGGGTCAAGCCTTCTAAGGGGCGACTTTTGTCGTTGTTGTATAAAAAGAAAAAAGGGGGGGATATGGTTTTTTGTATGCATGGAATGGGCGTTTTGGGTCTTTTGTTTTGTTGTTTTTGTTTTACGAGATACCACATCATTTAGCTGATTTGGAATGACTTGACAATTTTCATGATGTTTTGATTGTCAGACATGGACTTGTGAGCCTGGCCGTGGTTTGGCTGGTGGGGTGACGTGCTGCTGGTTGAGATGCGAGAAAAAGTAAGCAGGGCTAGGTGCTCCGTTGAATTGAAGCTCGTCTGACTGAGGCTTGAGGAGGGCGAGTTTCTGGGATTTTTGTCTGCAAGTCGTGTTTTCTCACATTCTCCCCTGGGACGTCAGCAGAGAAGTGATGAGAGTCGTCAACTCAACCCGTGTAGGCCCTGGAAGCACGTGGGCCCATATATGCACTGTGGGCCTTGCCTGGGGCCGGGGGCTCTAACTGCCGCCTTGCATCCCTCATAACACCGTCACGCGTTGTAACGTTCAGCCCTGTTCGATTATAATCTCCTGCCTAGTTCGCTTTTGATTTCGGTTTCATCCCAATCTTGTACGTCAAATCCTACCTAGATTTATATCATTTCACTGCATACTGCCTGGTAGAGGCGTCCATCAGAAGTATATTTCCATGTGGGCGGCGGGCGGTCGGGCCAGCCCGTGACCACAGCCTTTGATGTTTGATGCAGCCACAACAGCCACACCCCGCCAACGGCCTAAAGGTTATGTGCAAAAGCGAACAAGGGAAGGAACTCTACTTGGTCGATGCCTAAATTTCTCTAGAGAGTGCCTTCTCCCCCCAATACCGTCCGCCACTAACATCAACAAACATTTTGCAAACTCGACGACATATTTCCATCCTCCCAGCCGGGGATTCCCGAATATCGACTCGACCACTCTCGACATTAGAAAAGAAAGGCCTACTCAAATCCCTCTCCGAAGTCGATATGGTCCTCCGCAAGATTTCAGACGGGCCTGCGGGCTACCTGCCCACCGACGACATCCCCCGCAGCCGGGAATTGATCCTGCTGATAGATCAGCAGTGCGGCGCAAACGCGCCCTGCGAGGGCCCAGTGGAGATGATTAGACGGGCGATCTTCTGGAGCCTCCTACACACACTCGACATCGCGGCCCTCGAAAATATCTTGAAGCACCTGCGGGAAGATGCCGAGAACGGGGTGGAACTGGACGACTCGGATGTGTCTCGGCTACCTTCTGAATGTGGCGAGCTTGTGAGAGTTTGTAAGTCTTCGGTGGGCGAAAAGCCCCCCTCATGTTCCGAGCTCTAGCAGAAGCTGACCTTTTCTCTTTCGTTTGCCTTAGTTGTCGAATTCCCAATCCAGAGCAAGAACAAGAAGGAAGAGGTACCCAGCGACCTAGAAGTTGCCAAGGTACGATTGCCCCCTTTACGTCTTTTTGTATTTTTTCTTCTTCCTTCCTATCACTCTCCTAGCCTTAATCTTTCTTTCTCAAACTTCGCTATATACCTCCTGCGACCATAGGCTGTCGTGACATTCCAACCCTGGCTGCCAGCTTTCGCATTTCTGTACTGACAGGTTCTTCAGGCCCGCCTCCGTGACGATCACAAGTGTATCATTACAGGGTGGTACACCACGGACGTCTGCCACATCATCCCCTTTCATGGGAGGACTAGGCTGCAGCATGCGACTTCGGCGCTGAGGTGTATGCGCCTCCCATGGGGCCTGCAGCATTGCAGAGATCTTCGGCAGAAGCTGAGCCGTCCGGAATATGTCGTAGACACAGTTTCCAACATGCTCTGCATGGACAGGCGATTGCACTGGCTGTGGTCCCAGGGCTACTTTGCGCTGGAGCCGTTGGACGACGACATCGGCTACGAGACGCAAGGTGCCACTTCTCCGGTGCCGTTGGCTTCAGATGCACAGGAAGAAGACGAGGAGGAGAAGGAGGAAGAAGAGACGAGAAGAACGAAGCGAAGAAAAACAGCGGTCAAGGTGTCCGGAATACGACTGCGGTTCCACTGGCTACCGCGAACCACGGTCAAGTCGCCCGAAGACCCGGTCGATCTCACCGCAGATCCGCGCCACATGTGGACGCCGCTGGACCACTCGGGGATTCATATCCTTGATTCTAATGGCCGGCGGATTGAAAGCGGACGCATCATTGAGATATACTCCGAGGACGAGAGCGCTCTGCCGGATAGGGACATCCTCCGGCTGCACTGGAACATGCGTCGTATCTACGCGCTGTCGGGTGGCGCGGACCCGAGCATCTACATGGATAACTATTGGAACACGGCCTACGATGACGAGGTGGAGGCTGCCCGCAAAGCAGACGAGGAACCTATGCCGGTCATCAAGGAGCCCCTTAGGCCGTCCTTGCAACCCTTGATTGAGAACAGAAGCCGACGGGAGCATGGCTTCCCTGAGATTTCGCCTATCTACGATGAAGCCAGCGACGACGACGCCAGCGACGATGGCACCGGCGATAATGACGCCAGTAATGATGGCACTGGCGATGATACCGTTAGCGATGATACCGTTAGCGATGTTACTGCCAGTGATGTCGATGCTGATACGCAGGCACGACCAGCATCGAACATGCAAGATGAGGCCGAGCCCGAAGCTCCAGGTTTTGATGACGCTCCGACCCCCGACCCTCTCCAAGACCTGGCGACGACTCATCCAGATCAGTTGCCAACCGAACGGGCTAAAGAGAACGAGCCAGGAAACTCTCCTCCTCCTGGACTTTTCCGAACGTTTCGTCGCCGTTCTTTGGCATTTCTTTCTGGCCAAGGGTTTTGGTGAGACTTGACAAAGTGCAAAATGGCGTGATCATATTTTGAAATCCGGGCGGCCATCATGTTTTTGTTGAGATGAACTCTTTCCTCGGTCTGTTCTTGCTTTTGATCTGACACTTTTGTATTGTATCATTCTGTGGCTATGAGAGTAAAATACAAGACGTATTGGAGGTTCAGAGTCTCTTCTTTTTTCCTAATGTCTTGGAAGATCATGGACAACGCGTTTGGAGGGTTGGATTGGGTGAGCGGACGACTTTTGACATATTCCCTTTACGCCAGCCCCCCTACCCGTCTGGGGCGTGCGTCCCGAGTTTAGTTTTCAACTACTGATGTATCCACGATGTGATGGCTAAGCCTCATGGCATGTCTGAAGCTCTGATTGAGTACATATCCTGCAATCGACTCTCCCGCGAGGCCGGCTTTGCGACCTTGATTTGGGGGGGGGTTATTGCTGTGCTCACTCTCTAGTTGTTGATCAGGGTGTCGTTCGATATCTAGTCTCGACGGGCCTTACTGTTTTTTTGTAACGGGTAGAAATATTGATATTGCCTTTTATTTTCCCACCTTTCTGTCCATCTCGCTCTAAATAAGTCTTTGTATTCCTTCCGCCCATCCATTGTGCGTAAGTGCGTGTTGTTCGCCCTCTTCCGCCTGGTACGTCTCTCTACTTTCATAGAAGACGTCTCTATCCTGCCTAATTTCTTTAAATAGACACTTTTCTTTTGATTACTGGTAGTGCCCTACTTACTCAATTCTACTCTTACCGTCCGTCCTCTGACGTTTCTATACAGCCACAAAAGCCACGGCTCACACGCCGCCGACGAACCTTGATGCCCCCCTATCGAGAGGTTAAAACGTATTCTGCCCCTCTGAAAATTTTCACTAACTTTCTAGAAAGGGAAAAAAAACATTGTTCACTCGCTGCCAACTCACACGAGCACTTCTCTCACCGGACGAAGTCCTGCATGACGACGCCGACAAACCAGTCTCGACATTAAAGACATAACCCTACTGACCCACGGAAAAACCTCTTGCACGTCCGGATCCCTCATCCGCGCAGAAATGTCAGTCGTAAGCTACCTGCCTGCGACCGACGCAGCCACGCGTCTGGGCCTGATCGGGCTGATACGCGAGGAGTGCGATACGATCACGGGAACCATGGGCCCGACATTGACGCGTCTTTCGAGGCCGATGAGGTCGGCTTTCTTCTGGGGTCTGCTCCACACGGTCGACGTGAGAGGCCTCCGCGCACTTCTAAAGCAGCTGCGGAAGGACATCAGGAGGGAGCCGCATTTCATGGGCTCGAACGTGTATCGCGTGGCATGCAGCAGCAGTAACCTTGTGGATATGTGTGAGTCTTATATACCTGTCCTGTGTGCAGTCTAGCAGAGGGTAATATCTAGGTGCTCAGTCATGAATGTACCAACCTCGACCGAAACCGGTGATGGTGGTCGGAGCAGTTCCGAGGTGAACAAAGTAAGTGTTGATCGTTCGTCCCCGTCCCCGTCCGTCCCCGTCCCCGTCCCCGTCTGTCCCCGTCCCCGTCCGTCCCCGTCCCCGTCCGTCCCCGCCGCTCTTCGCCTTCTATAGCTTTCCGTATTTGTATTAAATACTAACAAACTCTCAGGCCCGCGAACGGGATGGCTACAAGTGTGTCGTCACTGGACGGCAGGCTGTCGACGTCTGCCGCATCTATCCGGTCGCCACGGGAAATAGACTCGATAACACCTATGTTGCCTTATCGTGTATGGATCGCGTATGGGGAAAGAAACGGAGAGATGCTCTCCACGAGAAGCTGTGCTCCGAGGACAAGCGCAACACCATTGACAAGGCATGCAACATGCTGTGCATGGACGGGCCGGTGCGCGAGATGTGGTCCCAAGGCCTTTTCGCGCTGAGGCCGACGAACGAGGACATCGACTCGTGGGCCGACGCGTCGCCGGGTCCCCCGGTCAAGGTGCACGGCATCCGGCTGCGGTTTCACTGGCTGCCGCGAGCCGCGCAGCAGTCGACGGTGGACTTCGCCGCGGACCCGCGCCGGATGCCGCTGCGGCCCGAGGGCGGCCGGGCTCGCTTGCTCAACGCCGACGGCCGGCCGATCGAGACAGGCCAGGTTATTGACGTGTTCTCGACGGACAAGAGCTTGCTTCCCGACGAGGATATCCTTCGACTGCAATGGGACATACTCCGGATCCACGCCTTGACGGGCGCGGCGCACCCGAGCGTCTACTCGTCTACCTGGGAGCGTTTTAAAGATAAAGACGAGGAGTCGGCTGTCCCTGTTCGACCAAGGTCGACGGATATATGCGACCGCTGCGGACTTGACTTTGAGGCGCGATGTTGAGGAGTATGACCTTCCCCCCGTCTTCTGGCAACGGTGACGACGTCTTCCATGGTGCTGGTGCTGGCGAGCAGCTCGATGAGGTAGGTGAGTTCCCGATCTGCTGCATTCCAGTCAGAGGCATGGCCGAGGAGCGCGGTCGTATGGTAATTTACGCCACGCGAGACCCGCTCATCAAGCCTGCGCCACGTCCAAGGACCGTGATGCATGGGGCTGGTAGGGACAGACGGGATTGAGTGTCTGGGTCGGGTGTTGAGCTTTGTAAGCAAGGACGGACTTTTGACCGCAGAGCACTACGTCTTGCTTCTTTCTGTCTCTTTCGTTGAAGCAAATGTGCAGTGAGTGTCAGGGTGGCGCTTGGGTCATGTTCTTTTACCAGGAAGAAATCAACAAGGAGAAGATGGAGGGTGTTTCTTGCAATCCCAATCCCACACAAGGTAGACATTGAACAACCTCATAACAACGAAAAGGTTTTGTGAAGGGGGGACCCAGGTCAAAGATAGGGAAGGACTTGCCTACCTAATACACTCTTATACTTTGTGACCCATTTTATGCACGATGTGATTTCTCACGGATCTGGAAAGTCCTGGTGCCAGACACTCTGAAAATGAGCGGGTTGCCACGGGAAGCTGCAGTGAACATCGTCAAACAGACAAGACCCAGCCAGAACCATCGGGAAGAGGTGAGATCGTTTGCTCTTGGGAGGGCTGGTACTCTGGGAGAGAAGCACTAACATAAGATATGCCCTCCTGCCAGCCCAAGACCTCGGGGTCCTGTCTTCTCTCTTTCCCTTCCTTACCATTCATCTTCCTCCAAAACACTTTCTCTCTTCTTTCTGCTCATCTCGCGCAAGCACACACATTGCATACGACGTTCTTGCTCTCGTTACCTCCCTCTCTATCTGTGAGGGGGGGCTTCTGACCACCCATCTCGTTGCAAGTACGCATCGTACGCCCGCGTCCTTGCTCTCGTTTGGAGTTCCCTCCCGCTGCTTTCGGGGGAAGCTCCTCCTTCCTGCCAGGCCTCTTTGGCTGACGATATCTTTGATCTCCGGCGCTCTCTCCGAGCTACTCTGACCGACTGCCTTCCCTCCTTCGTCCGCCTCACCTCCTCCAACCGACTTTTCTCCTCTATCCGCCTCCCCTTCTTCGTCCATCTTTTCTCCTCCGACCGCTTCCACCCCTCTATCCGCCTCCGCTCTTCCGTCCGCCTTCGCTCCTCTATCCACCTTCGCTCTTCCGCCCGTTTTCTCTCCTCCGTCCGGCTTCTCTCCTCCTTTTCGCCGTCCATCCAGCCTTGGGTATGCTGCTCTTTCAATGTGTTTCGTCTCATATTGCTTCACACTTGCTAACTGTTGTTTCCAGCACATCGTGCCCCGAATCTTCTTCATCGAACGTTCCCATACCACAAGTCACGTCACGTCACGTCTCTTGGCCTTGTGCTGAGTGTGTTCGGCCCTACACACAACCGTACCTGCCGTTGCATAGCCCCGGGCCCCCAGTTCCGCCGTCAACCTGGCAGTCGGATTCGATCCAACATCTGTACGTGAATCGCGTTCCTCTCCTTTATCCCGCTTCAGAACACTGTGGTTAATTGCTGTATCTAGTAACTACCGGCTCGCAATTTGCACACACACACACACACACACCTACCACCGCCTCGCACGTTGACATTCGGCCCTTGTCCATCGCATCTTTCTGCTTGTATGTCAACCAAATCTCTTCTATGTCTGCAACATTTCAGTCTTGCTTCCTCTTCCTTTTCACTGTCCGTCATCCCTCTTCTTTTTCACTGTCCGTCTTGTTTTGGGTATTTTATTTATTTGTTTGTGTTGGTCTGTATTGCTTCACACTTGCTGACTATGGTGTCTAGTCTCGCACATAACGCTTTCATTAGCCACACCACGCCTCTGACAGCGAGGTCTTTGAGGGCCCCCCTTAAGGTTAAAATGTCGTCGACTACGCCTGACTCTGGCTCGTCGGAAGCGGAAAAGGATCACTTCAAGACCTTAATGACAGCCTTCCTCGACCAAAAGGACGAGAAGAAGGCAACTGAACTGGACAAGAAGGCTCTCGAGAACTTCTTGAGGTCGGAGGTCCATCGCAAAAAGGCTGGCCCAGACTACCTGCCAGCGGACGAAGTTGACGTCCGTCGACAGCTCATAAGGGAGATTCACGCCGAGTGCGTATGGGCATTGGACCCGGCGAGATCGGCCGATGATGTGCCCCGCACAACGACGCAGGCAATCTTCTGGAGTATGCTCCAGACTCTCAAGATCGACGCCCTCAAGGGCGTTCTGAAGCAGCTGCAGAAAGAGAAAGAGGATCAGATTGATGTGACGGAGCGAAAGACGACTAACATGGTAACGAGCGCCGGTCTCATGATCAGAGTCTGTAAGTTGCATACGACCCGCCCTACATGACCATTAGTTACTAAACTTTACCTAGTTCTTGCTACACCGAAAGAGGAGAAACAGAGTAATTAACACGATCTACCAGTGAACCTGAAAAAGTAAGTACTCACCAAAGCTCCCCGTCCTTCCCCGTCCTTCCCCGTCCTTCCCCGTCCTTCCCCGTTCTTCCTCCTCCTCTGTTGTCCGTCTTCTCTGTGTTATACTTATACGATCTTAGGCTCGCCTCCGAGACAACAAGAGATGCATCATCACTGGATGGCCTGAATGCGTTGAAGTGTGTCACATATTTCCTTTTAACGCCATCAACAGGAAGCAGAAGACAAACGACGCCCTAAAAGACATGTCTGTCATGTGGGGCGGGCCACGCGTCACGAGTCTTCGCCAGAAACTTGTCTACCCCCAACAGATCATAGACACGCAAGCGAACTTGGTCTGCATGGATAGAGTAGTGCACAAGATGTGGTCCAGAGGCATATTCGCATTGGAGCCAGTTGAGTACATTACCGAGGGCGACGACAAAGAGGAGGGAGGCGACGAAGAGAAAAGAGGCGACGCTGCCCAGGACGATGCCGAGACGTCTGGCACGGGCCAGAGAAGAAGCAAGCGAGTGCGGCCGAATCCCAAGAGAGTCGGCATCAAGCTGCGTTTTCACTGGCTAAAACGCACCACGCTGCAGTCTCCAAAGCAGACTGCGGACTTCACCAAGTGTCCCAGCCAGATTTGGAGGCCCGAGGACATGGTGCCTCGGTGTCGCCTGTTGGACGTCAATGGCCGTCCGATCGATGACGGCCAGATCATTACGATTTGGGCGGACAACAAGGCTGACCTCCCGGACTGGGAGATTCTTCAGTTGCAATATGACGTTCTATGTATGAGCGCCTTGTGCGGAGGTGCAGACCCGGCTGAGTACGTCCGGGCTTTCCGCTTCGACGACGACGAAGAAGAGGGGCCGGCTGTCCCTGCTGGAGCAACGTCCTTGGAGCCTTTTCCGGGCCTCGAAACGGGTTCTCGCACGAACATCCAGCGCCAACCGGACCATGGCATGCCCCCGCCTCGATCCGGCGACCATGGCGTCGGCCACGTCAGTTTTGCTGATGAGGAAAATTCACCCCGAGTTGACCGGCAACCTCGACCGGCATCGGCGGGCCCTCCCCGCGACGAGACGGCTCGCCCTCGTGGCGATTCAACGACATCCGGTGTGAGTGTTATAGATCGCCTTTCGTCGTTCACCAGTGGAGGCGGGAGCCTGAGGGGCTCGCTCCGTTTCAACCGGAAGCCGAAGGCTGGGAGCTCGTCGCAGGGCGAGTCCTCAGGGGCGGAGGATGCGCCCTCCAGGCGGAGGGAGGTCATGAAAACACTTCTCGAGAAGTTCACCTCCCGAGGGGGCAGCAAAGCGCAGCAGCGCTCCGACGAGAGCGACGACACCGTCGTCTCTCCCGAGGCCTCCCAGCATCAGACGGCCACGCAGGAGCCCGCGCGCCGCCGGACGTCGGGCGCCGAGCCGCCCACAGCGCAAATGGCCCGGCTTGGCATTACCAAGGAGCCGGCTGACTCCCCTCAGGTGGCTCCGTCCACTGCCGAGGGCACATCTTCAACCATGGCCCAACAGAATACGGATGCCATGTTGGCTGCCAAAGAGTCGGGCACGCCCCGGCCCGTATCCTCGGCCTCCCAGCGAAGCCCAGCTACCCCCCCTCAGGTGGCTCCGTCCACCGATCAGGGCACGTCATCAACCATGGCCCAACAGAACACGGATACCATGGTGGCTGTCCAACAGTCGGGCACGCCCCGGCCCGCATCCCCGGCCTCCCAGCAACGGCCGGCTGCCTCCCCTCAGGTGACTCCGTCCACGTCGCAGGGTCAGTTGTCCAAAGAGGACCAGAACGCCATGGTGGCTGCCATGGAGTCGGACGAGGCGCCCCTCAGGCGCCGGATTCCCCACTCTGCGTCTGCGGGCCACATGCGGTCTAGGTCGGCAGCGGCCCAGGATGACAATCGGTCTAGCTTCGACAGGCGTATGGAAAGCTTGAGGGCACCGTTGATTCTGGGGCGCCCCATCCTGGTGCCCCAGCCGCCGCTCCGGCCCTCATCTGTGAGAACTACGTCGTCGACAGGCAGCCAGGCTCGCTAGTCTGCTGGTATTCCGCGACGGTATACTTGGGGGATGAGGAAAGAGAGAAAAGACAGAAAATCACGGAAGGCGGAGAGAAACATCCTCGAGAAGCGCGCGAGGGCCCTGGGCTGTATCACCTCGCCGGAATAACGAAGATTGACCAACGGCGAGAATTTCAGGAGGAGTGTGTGTGTGACGAACCCAGGCAGCGTGGCCCTCGGGGTGTCCTAGATTAGATTGCACCGAGTCTAATTCAACTCTCTTTCGCGTCTTCACTTATAGTTCCCAAGCATTGGTGAAAAGTGTGATTGCGTCGTCCGCTGATCTAATTCCTCTAGACACCACACAAGCAACAGAGACGCAAGCAGATGGTACGCCTTTCAACCCCGTTCGACTGACAGCTTGTTTGGCTTGCTTGCAAGAGAATAAAGTACAGAGTAACAAAAACAATCCGCCCAATGGTCCCTTGCCATGATCCCAACACCGAGCAATTTGCAACCCAGACCCCCAAGTCAGTTAATCCATCAAAAAAGTCCAACAGTGTACAAGAAGATCATCTTCTCCCTCGACCTTTTTCTCGTTAAAACCTCATGCTTCCCAGACGGCAAGAAAAGCAAACTCCACGAAGGACGAGAGAGATCACCCAATCGACGGACTGCTCTCCCGACTCCTCGTCTCGATGTTCTCCACCATCTTCAGCACCCTCGTCCTCGGCCTCGCGACGCTGACGACCTCGGCCGTCCGCAGCGTGAGCGACGGCCTGGGCTCCGACTCGTCCCGCGTTCGGGCGCGCAGCAGCATGCCCTGCCCTTCTTCCTCCTCGTCCTCGTCCTCGTCGTCGTCCTTGGGCGGGGGCAGGTGCACCATCCTCCTCCCCCTCGCGGGCGACACCGACCCCGACGACCCGGGCCTCTCGACGTACCTCGCCGCCGCCGCCGCCGCCGTGGTGATGTCCTCCTCGTCCAGCAGCAGCACCTCCTTCCCCTTGCCCTTGCCCGAGAAGTCCCTGCCCACGAGGGCCCTCTTCTCGTCGTCGTCCTCCTCCTCCTGCTCCAGCAGCAGCATCTCGTCCCGGTCCGGGTCGACCAGGACGACCTCCTCCTCGCGCTCGATCTCGGCGTTGACGACGCGCAGCCGCTCCTTGGGCACGGTGAACATGACCTGCACGAGGCGCTGCTCGACGGCCTTCTCGATGTCCCACTCGTCCGCCAGCGACCGCTGGTCCGCGTCCCAGTCGCGCCGCCCCTGCTTGCGGCGCAGCAGCTCCGCGCCGCCGATGCCAGACAGCCCCACCGGCCGCGGCAGGTCGTAGTCCGGCTCGTCTTTCAGCGACACCCGCCGCGCGCTGTGCCCGTCCTCTCTGCCTGAAGAATCCGACGAGTCGTTCGGGCTGACGCTGAACACCCGCCGCAGGCTACCCAACCACCCCAGCGACCGGCGCGGCTTGTGCTTGCTGGGACTGCTCGGCACGTCCTCCTCCTCGTCCTCCTCGCCGAGCGGCCTCTGTCCGCGGTGCAGCAGCGACGGGCCCTCGGCCTGCAGCGCGTTGAAGGTGGTCTTGGCCGTCGAGTACGTGTGCGAGCTGTCCCCGGAGGACGAGGACGTGCCCACCCTGCTGGACTCGGTGACGATGCTCAGCCCCGGGTCGCGCCTCGCCGCCGACGCGCTGCGCGTGGGGATGCTGATGACGCTGCGCCCGGATTCCGATAAGTTGCTCGCGGTGCGCTCGTCGTCGGCCATGCTGGCGCGCGAGCGCATCGAGGCGCGGCGCGAGGGCGACCGGCGCGCCGTGTTCCTGCTGCTGGCGCGCCGGACGGGCATCTGCGCGAGGAGGGCCTCCGCGGCGTCCACGTCGGACTGCCAGTCCTGCACCTCCGGGTCGCGCCGCGCGGCCTCCGGGGAGGGCGTCTGGCGGCTTCCCGCGGAGGCTGGGAAGAGCACGGGGGCCGCGGCGCTGGTCGGCGTGGCGAAGGGGTCGGCGGGGTATCCCGGCGTCGTTGGCGTGGTCGCCTGCTCGTCCTGGCGGTACCGCAGCCTCGCGCTGTCCGGGTCGTCCTCGTCGGCCTCGTAGATGGGGTGGATGTGGCCCGGCGTGGTGAGGTTGGCGGCCGGCTGGTACGCGCCCCTCGCCGCCCTCGGGATGGGCTTCCGCGGGATGAGCAGGCTGAGCGGCGGCTGCTGCTGGTAGCCGTTGCTCCCTCTCAAAGACTCGTAGCCGAGGGACCGCGAGCCCGTGTCGTACGGGTCCGGGCCGCCGGTGTACCAGGCGTGGCTCGACCAGGGGTACGACGACGACCCGTCGCGGCGCTCGAGCATGTCGTCCTCGGGCTGGAGGAAGTGCGACGCGTCCTGCGCCAGGGCGCGCACCGTCTCGTCCCGCGCCTGCTTCCTCTTCACCAGGTGCCTCTTGTAGCAGAAGTACACCAGCACGGCGCCGAGCACCGCAGCGGCCCCGACGCCGAGTCCGACCCCGAGACCCACTTTCTTCATATCCGTCCCGCTGCCGGAGGCATCCGAAGTCCCGGGCGTAGAGCCGCGGCTCGGGTTCGCGTAGCTCGTCGCCCACGACATGGACGTCATGTTCAGAAACCGCAGCCCGGTCCCGCTGCCGGCCTGTCTCCTCGCCTTGGACCCCGAGCCGGAGATCTCGTACCCGCCGTACACCATCATGACGTTGCCCGGGAGCATCGTCGCGCCGTGCCCGTACACCCCCGCCTCGGGCTGCTCGGGAGGGACCTCCCACGCCCAGTCGCCGTAGGTGTCGCCCATCCTCAGCACCGCCAGCTGCGGCGACGCCGGCTGCGACACGCCGCCGACCCAGCCGCCCAGGACGACCAGCGCGCTGCCGTCCTCGCTCAGCACGGCCGTGTGCCCGGAGCGGCTCTCGACGGTGTCCGCGCTCCTCCTCCTGTTCTTGAAGATTCCTTTTATGGCGAGCTCGCTGTTGCTGCTGCCTGCGCTGCGAGGCGCCCCGACGGTCGCGAAGCTCCACGACTCCTCGGGCAGGTTCCATATCGCGGCCGAGCTCATGTTGATGAACGCCTGCCTCGTGTGTCCGCCCAGCAAGACGTACCGGTTCTGCTGCGTGACGACCCCCGAGCGGTTCGATATCGACGGGCTGAGCGGGGTGAACGAGAACCCGGCCTCGGGGAACGCTGGGCCCTTGCCCGACACAAAAGTCGCCGAGTATCCCGCATCTCCCGTGTCCGACGGCGCGACGCGCAGCATCGCCTTGGTGTACGTCCCGTTCTCCTGCCACGCCTCCTCGTCCGCCGTCGGGGCGAGGCACATCCCGCCGAAGGAGTACAGCACGGGCCTCGACATGCTCGGCGCCAGCGTCGCGGAGAAGCTCACCCCGGCGCCGAGCGCGTACGGCCCGGCGTCCGAGTCCGCGTCCGCCGGCAGCGCGGCGGATGTCCTGCTCCACCGCCCCCCGCCGGGCGCGTACGTCCAGACGTCGTACCCGTCGTCGACGGCGCAGTCGCCCGCCTGGACTACGATGGACCCGTCGTCCGCCACGGCGGGCAGGAACGCCGTGGTGCCGCTCGCGCCGTCGAGGAACGGCAGGGTCGGGGATAGCGTCTGCAGGCTCGCGCCGCCGGAGACCGTGCCGGAGACGTTGAGCGCGAGGAGCTCGACGCCGGTGGAGGAGGTCGGGTGGAAGATGTACGCCACGCCGTCGGCGGAGCGGCCGCTAGGTCCGCCCGGGAAGGCGGCCGGGGAGAGCAGGACCGTCGTTGGGACGTAGGGGAACGTCTGCGCGGCGGAGGCGAGGGAGGATAGGAGCAGGGCGGCGAGGACGGTCGGAGGGGCGCGGACGGGCCGGCGGGGTTTCGGGGGTGTGGTTGCGGTCATGATCGCGGTCTCGGTTCTGTTTGCGTCTTCGCGTATCTTGTTTGTTTGTCCTCGAGCGGCGCGGAGAGGGTCTCGATGGGACCGTTGGGTTTTGTGTGGGAATCGTATGCGCCTACCGCTATGCGGCGGTCACTTCATTGTCTTCCTCCTCCCCCTCGTCGTCAGTCGTCGTTGCCGTGTTCCTCGATATATCTATGGTGCAGTATTGTTGTTCGTTCCTTGTCGCGAAGGGTCGAGGAGCACCGTCTTCAACGGGGCATGCAATCCTTCTCCGCTATGGTCCTGGCTTCAATAATGGGCCTCGATACGTGTTGAATCGAGAAGTGATAGGCGTAAAACGGGCCAAGGGCAAAGGATGGAAAAAGAAAGAGAAGAAAGCACGGGGCAGTCAAGCAGAGCGAAGCAAAGCAAGATGCGGGAAAGAGGGGAGGCGGGAAGCGAGGCCCGGAAGACAGGGTAGAGAGGTATGGAGAAAGAGGGGACCGTTGCGTTTGCGTCTGCGCACCCCGGGTTGCGATGGATAGATCGGAGTGGGAAGTGGATGTGGATGTGGTCGAGGCAAGGCAAATCGAGGGGTTGGGGGAATAATGCGTGATGCGATGCGATTTGCGGTGTTTTGGGGGCGGAGCTCCAAGGTCCAATGTCAACAAATCGAACAAGGGGTGGGTAGCAACGGGGGAGGGGGAAGTAGGAAAAAAAAAACGACAACTAGTAGATAAAGAAGAGAGACAAGGAAAATAGCTCTACGGTACACCGGAAGGCCGCGTACCTTTACGGATACTCTTCCAGGAAACTCGGCGCCGGGTTAAAGGGCTAGAACGGCTCAAAATCCACTACGATGCAGGTTTATCTTCTACAGCACCGGACGAACTTGCACTAGAGAATCTGCATCTCGGGTCCAATGGCCGTCCGTCGAATGGACATCATCCCATCGGTCCATCGTAGGGGTTCGTCGGGATGTTAGTCCCGTTTGCCTTGTTGACATTCGAGGCTGCGCGCGCCGGTGGCAGACGGTCGCCGGGGCAACGCACCCCAACGATGGAGGGGCAGAATCAAGAATCAAGCTACCCGCTGCTGTTGGTGAGTGAGTCGACCCTTGCTGACCGGTGGACAAGGGAGGGGAAAAGACACGGCGCTAAACTCCCAATCCCTGACGTTGCTCCTTTGTTCCCCTCCAAAGTCACCATTGGCCTTGGAAGTGTGGTGGTTTTCGATCGGTTATTCGGTCGTCTCGGTGGAACTTTGCAACAGCAGCAGAAACAGGTCCAACCGTTCGAAAGGCCACACTGGCACACACTACCATCACACTGGAAACGAGAGGGGATCACATGTTGAACGCGAGGAGGGGGAGCTGCGTCTGGAAGGGGTCTCTCCCGAACACACCACCGGCCATACCCCCTTGTCTGACATTCTGTCTAATCAAAGCCGTCCAATCGACCAACTACACTCGACTTCGAAGTACACCAACACCAGAGGAAGCGACACATCTCGCTCGCTGTCAAACCCGCCCGTCCTACCGCGCTAGCCTCGACGACGTGACACCCAGACAACAACACCCGAAAAGCAGCACCTAGGCGGACGCAGACGTCTCCCCCGCCGTTGTGACGGGGGCCTTCGGCGCCGCCTGGCTGCCGCCCTGCGTCGGCGTCGCAAACAAGTACTCGCGCACGCTCGGCGAGAGCTGGGCGCTGACCAGGTGAAGCTTCTTCTCCAGCTCCGCGAGCCTCTCGGCCTTCCCGTCCAGCTCCTCCAGCTCCGCCTCGAGCGCCGCCGCCTTCTCCTCCAGCTTCCTGCCGTCGTCCTCCTCGAGCGAGGCGTAGTACGTCTCGAACTTCTCGTTGGTGAACCGCGCCTTCTCGAGCTCCGTCGCGAGCGTCGTGTTGTGCTCCCGCATCCGGCGCGTCTCGTCGTCCATCTTGTAGTACGCGATCTGCATCTTGGTCGCCGCGTCCAGCTTGCTCTTGTACCGCGTCTCCCAGTCCGACACCCGCGCCGGCCACGACGGCGTCGTCACCGACACCACCGTCGGCGTCCTCTCCACCCGCCGCGTCTGCGCCGCCGCCGGGTGCTCCCCGTGCGCCGGCACCACGAAGATGGTGCTCTTGCCCTTGCCCTGCAGCCGGAAGAACCGCGTCTTGATGTCGAGGCAGACGAGCCCGCGCGCGTAGAAGTCGCCCCCGCGCTGCTCCATCCACAGCCGCTCGCCGTACGTCCCGCTCGCCGTCCATATGTCCTGCTTGGTCCTGATCAGCGCCTCCTGCTTGTCGAACAGCCGGTGCAGGTGGTCGAAGATGTCGTCGCCCGCGTTCGCGAGAATCCACTTGTCCTGCGGGTACGCGATCTCCCGCCCGGACTGGCCGTCCGGCCCGATCCGGGACATCATCTGCATCGGGACCGCCGCCTCGCCGGCCGTCACGTCGAGCGCGTTGGCGTAGCTGAGCTCCAGGTCGTGCATCCGCGCCACGAGGTGCTGGTTGAACAGCAGCCACTGGCCCAGCAGGCTGTTGCGCACCGCCGCCATCTCCTCCGAGTCCTTCTCCGACTCGGTCGGGAGGAGCGACATGAGCCCGCCCGTGGCGCTGTACTCGTGGTCGAGCATCTCGAGGCACTCGTTGGCGTGCATCGCGAGCGCGCTGTGCGTCGCGTACGGGCGCATCTTCGTCCTCGCCGTCTTGTCCTTGTCGAAGCACTCGAGGGGGCAGTGGTGCTCTGTGCCCTTGGAGTCCGACTCCTTCTTGACCTGGTTCATGAGGTCGACGAGCGGCTTGTGGTGCCATTCGTCGTCGTTCTCGTACGGCATGCCCAGGTCGTTCAGCCAGTCAAAAGCCTCGTTGTCGCGGAAAGACTTTTTGATGCGCGAGCCGTGATTCTGCCTGTTGTTGACCTCGGCGTACTCGGTCAAGGGGGTCAGCTGGGCGATGAGGATCGCCAGAGCCTGCGCGTGTTTCTTGAGCGCGAGGAGCGTCGGAGCAACGCCGTGCGTCGAGAGGTAGCTGCAGTTGACATGGCCCAGCAGGTCGAGAACCGGCGGGACACCCGAGTTGTTGTTTGTGCACGTTCTTCTGCCGGTGGCTATTTCTTCCGTGTAGCGCGACTTGTAGCCATGGGCATACGGTGTCTTGTCCAAGTAGCTGAGATTCTCCCGGGCGTAGGACTCTGCGTAAGACTCTGCGGACATGATGGGAGGTTGCGCTGCTGATCAGAAAAGAGACAGTGAGAAAGAAGAGTTGGTAGTGGCAGAACTCTCGACGGAGCGAGCGGGTGAAGAAGATGAGCCCGAACAAGAAGCGCCATCGCGAGAGACTTGCCTTTATGACCGTCCTTGCTGCATCCTTGTTATTCCAAGGGATGATGTTGCTCTGAATGACGAAGCAATTCGCAGCAAATGGACAAAGGACACGATAGAATGCTTATGGCTGAACCCCAAGGCCACAAAGGCCGCCATTCACATTCAGCGACATGCTTATTTAGGAACAATGGCAACGGTCACACAAGACAGGCCGAAAAAGCCGTTGAGACAGTCAGATTTGGGCATTCTAAGCTGGACTTCACCTCGGACCGGGATTGCTTCGCCGGCTGGTCATTGTACTCCAGCAAGGGAGAGACGCCTTTTGTCTGCGGGAAAGGGCACTTGGTCTAAAAGAGGAGCGTCCGCCTGCAGAGCTATTCTTCTGTCAGCGCTGGCGGCGGTGAAAGGGCATTATGGTGTTGCCTGGCAAAGAGAAGTTGGTCGCAAATTTCTTCGGCCATCGCGATGCACTCGCAGGCTTGGCATGATGCGTGTTGCCCTCCTGCCGGTCACATGTCCACCACTTGGAGGATGGGCGAAGTGAGGATCGAGCCGATCAGGGGCGTCGCCCAAACTAGCAATCCGGACAGTCGTGGCCGTCGGGTCGAGTGCGACAGGGCCTCCGGAAGATCTGGTTGCCGCGCTGGTCGAGATCAATCGGCTATCGTCCAACGTGACACTCATCGCAACGACTAGTTCGGTATGGCATTGTGTGAATACCCGCGACAGTCGACGGCGGACCGTCGACTCCGGCTATTGATGGGTAGGGCATGGCCGGCGCAGATTCGTCCGGTGTATACCGTAGGTAACATACACTGGGTTAGCTGTCAAGTCGCAAATGAAGAATTCGAATAGAGTTTAGAACGGCCGCCAGGGTTCGCGACGGAGAGGTCCGGTATTGGGGCGAAGCTGGCCGGGATATTTGATGAAGGGGATCGAGGCGGGAGGGGGGCCTGGGCCGGCCGAAATGCCGTCCTTCAGCTGGCGAGGACGCACGAGACGGGCGCACCAGACAGCAAATCTGCAAGACGTGCAGCGCGTCCAGCTGTGCAGGGCAGGGCTGGGCGACAGAGATGCGGCCGGTTGGGTAGTCGAGTTGCTAGTGTGCTTCTGCCAGATGACGCTGTCGTGTCTGTCATGTCGGCCAGCTCGAGCGCGGTTGCATTCCAGCACGCGGGTCTGAGAACACCAGCGGCAGCAGAGAGTGGCGAGCCGGTGTCACCGTCCGGAGGCCGCATCGTGAAGGCCGGGGCAGAGGTCGCGCAGAGGATTGCGGTGACTCGCGGCGTGTCTTGCTCTGCTCGAGCGGGAAGGGGTCCTCGCGAGCTGGTCCACCACGAGATTCTGCGACCAATTTCCCTCACCCGCCAAGCAGGGGTCCAAGGAGAGACATTCCCGATCTTCTGTAGGCATCAGAGATGACCCATGAGAGCAGAGGGAGCGAACGGGTGGGAGAATGTCAAATGTGGAGGATTTGAGATTTTCTCCAGGAGTAGCGCCGATGACAAGGCGAGAGGGCCACTCCCACTCGTGGTGGTCGACCGGCCGGCCGGAAGCGGTTTGGCACTCTGGGCCATCGACGCTAGCGTCGTGAAGACGGTGGGCGGCGACACATGGATGATAGAGAAGCGTTCCAGAGCGGGAAATTGGCAGTGTCCATCGCGGGAAAGGTATTCGTGCATCTGCCATCTCAGTCCCATCCGTGGCCCCAATGCAAGACTAGCGTCTTCGCAGTTCATTGCTGCTCATAGTGTACACTAGATTGACAGAGCTCAGAGTCATGGCGAGAGTCAAGAGTGGCGCCGAGCTTGGCGTGGCATCTCCCTGACGATGACGCCCATGAAGGCAGCCCAGCCGGACGGTGTCGAGACGGACGGCTTGGTAGGTGTTTGTCGACGTTTTCGACTTCAGCAGAGCGCAAGAGCCGCGGGGGCGCCGTAGGTATCCTAGATTACCTATCGACAATTGTCAATTCGATCATGGTGTGTCTGGCAAGTTGCGTCAGCGGGCCGAGTTTCTCGTTCCTCATTCTCAATGCTCATGCGATTCTCTTGCTCGGCCGAAAGCCAAGCTGGCGTTGATGTCACTCGTCCGTGTTTGGGCTCCGTGTGGAAAGCCCTGCAGCGGCAGCGGCAGCGGCAGCGGCATTGCCAACACCAGACGCAGAGGAGGGAACCAGAAATCGGGTGGTTGAAAACTTGGAACTTTCGGCCCTGCGCAGCCTCTCTGCCGGGGTCGAGTGCAACTCTGCCGGCGGGTGGCAGGCCGAGGTGGATCACGGTGTTTCCGGTAAGGAAGAGAGAGAGAGAGGTCTTGAATCAGGGCAGTGAAGAGTGTCAGAAAGTGATAGCTGACCGGATGAACGACGCCAACTGATTTTTTTTTTCTCCCCCTCGACGACAGGCGCCTTCCGATGGGATGGGAAAGTCCAAACGGGAGGGAGCCGGCGGTTGGGCGCGCAATAAGGTCTGGACTCACAGAGGCAGAGAGACATGAAGAGGGAAGGAGCTGGAGGGACGATACGTACTGTTGGCACCGCCCACAAATCGGCGGCACCTTCCCAGCTTCACTGGAACCTTCACACTCAGGGCAGGCGCAGCGCAGCGCAAAGGAGAGCAGAGAAAAGAAGCAGGCGCGCAGCAACAGTACAGAGTACAACAGTACCAGCACCAGCCTCTGGTTAGCAGTTTCCAATTGCAATCATAACGACCAATCAACAGGTCGACATGTAGTCCTCAGCCGACCCACAGCACCTTGACTGGCCACCAAAGCTCCATCGATGGCGTCGCGCCCCACCAGATGGCCAGTGCCCGACCGTTTCCAGGCGCATCGACACCAGGAAGCTGCCAGCAGCCGGGCTACACTACGTTTTTAGTGTGCGCTTCCCAGCTTCCCAGGGGGGCCAGGGGGGGGGGGGGGGGGGGGGGGGGGGATGCTAGGGAGGAGAGCTCCTTCCTGCATTGCATTGAACGATTGTCGAGTCGAATTGGCGCTGCAAACATGCGTCATACTGCTGCTGGGTAGGTAGGTACCAAGGTACCAAGGTAGGTAGGTACCAAGGTGTCGGACCAGAGCAGCGCCTTCCCTTAACCTGGAACACACCATTCCCGCGCCTCTCTCTCTCACACAACCGGGAACCCACGATGTATGGACGGGTAGGAGGGAAAAAGTCAACTTTCTGGAAGGGGGCTGCCTCTTCAGGTTCGTTGCATGTGAGCTGAAGTCTAGGTGGTCGGCTTTGTGGATTCATGCTGTGGACGTGGAGGGTCAGAGTCAGCTGTGTCCCCGTTCTTGAGTGACAGGTCCAGCCAAGGCCAGGCCGGACGAGGGTCTTCAATCTGATTTTTGAACATGCCTCTATAATTTTTTTCTCCTTTGGTCAGTGACAGGGCCTCGAAATAAGAATAAGGGACCGCCAGGACCCCTCTTGCCCTGTTAACCCCCGGGTATTCGTCTCAAGCAAAGACTTTTCCCCCCATAGGCCTGTCGACGTTTACCGCCGAGTCGATCGTAGGGTGGCCCCATCTCTGGTCTACTCCGTCCATGTCGCTCGAGCCTTTTTTCTCTCTTAACTCGGTGCATCGCCATCGACATCTAGCCTAGTTGTGTGTTTTCACGTGTACGTTCGTTCCCCTTTCTCCCTGTTCTGGCCAACGCAAACCCGCAGGCCGGACATCTCCTTCGATACTCACCAATTGTTCATCACGATCGTCGCTCCTCCAACATCCGTAGGGGATATAAGAAAAAAAAAAAAGGATAGGAAGCTAACGCATCTCCTAGCGCCGGCTCGTGGCGTCACCTCCTTTCAGCACGACGAGGACTGAGACATTGGGAGACGCGCTCAATTTCCCCGTCACGTCACCGTTTTCCTTCTTCACCACATTCGTTACCTATCTACGCTACGGATACTCCGTACCATCTTTTCTTACCTCTCCACGTCTTACCTTTCCCTTTCCCTTCCGTTCCCTTATTACCACATCGTACCGTAACTCACCTTACCTACCTTGGGTCCAGTACCTTCTGCCAAGACAGAACCTGGTGCTGCACTAGAGGAAGGCACTTGCTATTACTTCACTTCCATTGCACCTGCAATCGCACCTGCACCTGCACCACGTAGCAAACGCGCCACAGAACTCTGGGCACACACGCACACACACGCAACACCCAAGTCGTCTGTGCTACTGATCGCCATCCGCTGCCAGCTCTATCGGGCATCGTGCCATCTCGTCTCGTCTTGGGCTTCCCAACTCCCGGTTTTTTCAGACGCACATATCATCCCGCATCCTCCCCCCGTTTCTTCTCCCCCCCCTGTTCCCTTCCTCGCTTTTCAAGTCCCTCCCGCTGTCTCTCTCCACGACACGCCCTCTTCCCTGTTTAATACCCGACTTGGCCCCAGGGTCCCCCACCACGTCGGTGCTATTATCTCTTCGACTTTTCCCTCCCTCGTTCTCACGACGATTCTCTCCTCGACATCTGCAACGACCGTTCCGCTCAATCGAATCTGTCATAGCCCGTCATGGACGATATCGAAGGCGGCCAGGACAGAGGCACCGCCCTCAATGATGTCAAGGGCAGCTCTCTTTCCGGCCTGGTGTCTACTTTGGCTGTCTGCTTGCCGTTGGCCGGTGCCTACCTCGTCATTTTCTTGCTCATCCGTGGGAGCCAGCGAAGATTCTATGCTCCGCGAACCTATCTCGGTAGTTTGCGTGAAAGGTAACCCAAACCAGCTCGCCTTGCTGCTTCTGTTCTCGCACTTTGCATCCCGTACTAATTGTTCGGCAGTGAACGATCGCCAAGCTTGCCCACAGGCCTCTTCAACTGGCTGGGCAGCTTCTGGAAGATCCCCGACGTCTACGCCCTGAAGCACCAGTCGCTCGACTCGTACCTCTTCCTCCGCTTCTTGCGCCTCTGCGCCTCCATCTGCCTCATCGGTTTCTTCCTCACCGCACCCGTCCTGTTCCCCGTCAATGCCACTGGTGGAGGCAGCGCCCACGAGCTCGACATCCTGACTTACAGCAACATCGATGTCACCGTTTCTTCCGGTGTTAACCGCCTCTACGCCCACGCTCTTATCGGATGGCTCTTTTACGGCTTTGTCATGTATCTCATCATGCGCGAGTGCATCTTCTACATTAATCTCCGCCAGGCCTTCCTCCTTTCTCCCACCTACTCCAAGCGCATTTCGTCGCGCACCGTCCTCTTCACCTCCGTTCCCGACGAGTACCTGGACGAGGCCAGGTTCAAGAAGTTGTTCAGCGACTCCATCAAGAGGATTTGGATTACTGGAGACACCGAGAAACTTGACGAGCTGGTCGAGGAGCGTGACAAGGTTGCCATGAAGCTGGAGAAGGCCCAGGTCAAGCTCATCAAGCTCGTCAACGCCGCCCGCCTCAAGGCTGTCAAGAAGGGCGCTTCTGCCGAGAAGACCCCCTCGGCCCAGGACGCCGAGACCGCCGACGCCGCCGCCCGCTGGATCCCTCAGAAGAAGCGCCCTACCCACCGTCTTGGTCCTCTTGGCCTGGTTGGAAAGAAGGTCGACACCATCGAGTGGTGCCGCTCTGAGCTGCAGCGCCTCATCCCGGCTGTCGAGGCCGCCCAGGCCGACTACCGTGCCGGCAAGTCCAAGAAGATCCCCGCCGTGTTCGTCGAGTTCTTCACCCAGTCCGATGCCCAAGCCGCCTTCCAGGTCACCACCCACCACCAGGCCCTTCAGATGACCCCTAAGTACATTGGAGTCAAGCCTGACGAAGTTATTTGGAAGTCGCTCAGGGTTCCCTGGTGGCAGAGAGTTGTCCGCCGCTACGCCGTCATTGCCTTCGTCACGGCGCTCATCGTCTGCTGGGCTATCCCCGTTACGATCGTGGGTTTCATCGCGCAGGTCTCTTACCTTCAGACGATTCCGTTCCTGACGTGGATCTCCCAAATTCCCAGCTGGATTCTTGGCGTCATTTCTGGACTTCTTCCCGGTGTTGCTTTGTCGATTCTCATGTCCCTGGTTCCCGTCATCATGCGGTTGTGTGCCAAGCTGTCCGGAGAGCCGTCGGATTCCCGCGTGGAACTGTTCACGCAGAACGCCTACTACTGGTTCCAGCTTATCCAGGTCTTCCTCATCACGACCATTTCGCAGTCGGCCCTCAACGCCGTTATCCAGATCGGAAAGGATCCAACCTCCATCTTCGGAACCCTGGCAGAGGCGTTGCCCAAGTCCACCAGCTTCTACAACAGCTACTTCATCGTGCAGGGAGTCACTCTTGCGGTGGGCACCATGACCCAAGTCGTCGGGTTTGCCATTTTCGTTCTTGTCGTCAAGTTTCTGTCAAACACGCCCAGAGCGCTGTACACTAAGTGGTCTACACTTGCCGCCATCTCTTGGGGTAGTGTGTTGCCGGTTTACACCATGATTTCAGTCATCAGTAAGTTTTGATCATTCCCACCCATTCGCGCGGGTTAGTCGCTAACGGGCTCAAGGCATCACCTACGCTGTGATCGCGCCGCTCATGCTCGTGTTCTCGACGATTGGTATGGGACTTTTCTACCTCGCGTACCGTTACAACATCCTCTTCGTCACCGACACCAAGATCGACACCAGGGGCCTTCTCTACCCTCGTGCCCTGAAGCAGCTCTTTGCCGGCGTGTACCTGGCAGAGATTTGCATGATTGGTCTCTTCGCTGTGTCGGTCGCCATCGGACCTCTCATCCTCATGATCATCTTCTTTGTCTTCTCCATCCTCTTCCACATCACCCTCAACAACGTCCTGGACCCTCTCATGTACACCTTGCCTCGCACCTTACAGATCGAGGAGGAGTCTTTTAACGCGAACATCGAGGACGTTGAACGCAAGGACTCCGGCAGGGGCGTCTCGGAGGACCAGAACGGCGATTCGAGCAACCCCTTCAAGAAGTTCACCAACATTAACAAGTTTACCAACGTCAACAAATTCACGCCTGGCGGCGAGGAGAACTTCGTGGAAAGGCAGGGAGGCAACATGGTCACACGATTCCTCAAGCCCTGGGTCTTTGCAGACTACCTCCATCTCCGTAACTTGGTACCTCGGGACGAGACCACCGTCGACGAGATGTACCCCGGCAACATTCAGGACTTTGCTTACTACCCTCCCTCGGTCGCCAGCCTGCCCCCGCTGCTGTGGATTCCCGAGGACGCGGCCGGCGTCTCCAAGTACGAGGTTGCCCAGACGCGCAAGATCATCCCCATCACCGACGAGGGCTGCACGCTGGACGACAAGAACAAGCTTGTCTGGGACTCGGAGGGCGCGAGACCTCCCATCTGGGATGAGAAGATTTACTACTAAGGAATAATCCTTGCTAGGCTTGCCTGTCTGTATACCACGTTTGATACCCTCGGGAGTTTGAGCTCTCTCATTAATAGCTTGTGTGTTTCGGCACTTTAGTCTCTTCTGTAGTTGTATAATGCGAACTATGAATTCCCGCATGTGGTGCATTATGTTTGATTGAAAACGTGACTTTGTGTATTGTTTGCGACGGCTCAAAACTGTGGGAAAAATAAGTCGTCGTATCGCGACATGTGCCGTGAACCAAAAGGCGTCGGTAGAAAACAGTGAAAGGTAGTCCAGGAAAATAGCAAGTTGCAGTGTGGTCTGGTCTGGTGGGGAAAAAGGCCGACAGCCCAGGCAAGCGCAGAATACTGACTGAATGCACCTGCTCCTGCCTTAGGTGGTTCTTCGTCCTGCTTTCACCAGTGCCTTGCCATCTTCTCCTCAACACCATCAACAGAGGGCATCTACCGGGTCTTCGCTCTGCACCGCCAATTCAGCACTTTTTCAATCAACTCGGCCAAGTCGATTTAATTCTTTTGCCTTGAATTCCTTTTCTGTTTACTTCCGACAAACCAGAAAAACAAAACAAAAACCCGCACTCAAAATTCTTGCAACAAATTGAGGATATTCGCGACTTCCTCATCTGCGGTTGCTCGAGCGGCAACTGCCGAATTGCTCCCCCCCAAAAACCGTCCAATGGAAGCCACGATGGCGGATCCTGCTGCAGAGGCAGGCGGTCATAGCCATGACCAGCTTGAGTATCCGTACTCGTACCAGTACCATGACCAGTACCAGTACCAGTACCCGCCTCTGCACGAGCACCAGCACCAGCACCAGCACGAGGATGCACGTGATACGCACACCCCACCCACTGACATAACCCCACCCCCATTCTTTCATGGACGCGGAACCGCGCTGTCGCGCCCCCAGCCTCTCTATTCGGCCACACAGGTCCCGCGCTTCCAAACAACCCCAACCAAACCGTCATCCGCCAGCTTGCAACGGCATCTCGTCACCGGCCAACAGTCGCCGACCGCGAAGACGCGACTTTCGAGTCTCGCCTCATTGATCGCTCGACCCGGAATTCGCAATCAGCACAATTCCAGCATGGCCGAGGCCCTTCTGGGGCTGGCGCCCTCGTCCTACGGCGCCGCACCGACCGACCTGTCGTCCATCGCGAAACCTGACGACCTTGCCGTCGAGCTGCGACACACCCTCGAGACGAAAAAGACCGCGACTCGATGCGAGCACATGTCATTGACCTGGAACATCCCGTCGACCGTCGAGTTTTCCATTCAAGAGGGCGACGCCGATGTCCAGGAGAACATCGACCCAGCCCTGGGCGGCTTCCGCTCCGAGGTCGTCGAGGGCCAGCCCGTGCGCGTCGTACGCGCCTACGAGACCATCATCAACCAGCCCCATGACAATCCTTCCGCGCAGCGCGCTGTCGCGAAGAACATCGTCGCCCTGCTGTCGGCCGTCGACGAGAGCTCCTGGGTCGTGCGCGAGGTTTCCCGCGGCAACTATGGATGGACCTTCATCTACAACTGTAAAGACTCGGTCGCCACGTGGAGTCGCCAGAATGGAAAGACTGCTTCCAAGTCGGTCATTGGAGATTACAGTGAGAAGGAGCCTGATCCCGTCACAACAGGTGAGATCCCCCACGTCCTCGCACGGTGAACCTCTTGACTAACTGTGATATCACCAGCTCGACCGGCTTTCGATTGTCGCGGCACTCTGACCGTTGCCTTCTCCAAGAACTCTCGGACTATCAACGTCGCTTACGAGCACACGCCGATACACAAGACCGTCGGGGAGATGATCGAACACTTCCGACCCCTCCCTCCCGCGCCCCCGCCTGTTCCCCTCATTCCCGCCGGCAAGTCCAAGAAGACGCCGAGGAAGCGGAAGAGCGCAGTCAATGAGGACGGTACGCCCGTGGAGCCCAAGAGAAAACGGAAGAGTGCCGTCAACGAAGATGGCACGCCCGCTCAGCCGAAGAAGAGGCGGAAGAAGAAGTCCGAAGCTCTCGGGGATGCCCCCGAAGGCGCGGCCGGCGGCGCGGGGGCTGCTGCCGACGGAACAGCCACCGTGCCGACCAAGGCCGATGCGGCAGTTCAGAGCGGCGTCCATTCTCATGCGGTGCTTAACGTGCCACCAGCAGAGGCAGCTAGACGTCGCGAGACGGCCATAAGAATCTTGAGCGACAGCGGCGTGGATCCAGAGAGTCTTTCAACAGAGCAGTTCAGCATCTTCGCGAACCAGTCCCCAGAACTGCAGAAGGAATCGCTCAGCATGCTCGTCAAATACGGCGCGGAAAGGCTGAGAATCGTCCACCCTGGCAACGCAGCAGCGTCGTCGTCGGCGAGTGAGCCCACGACTCCCCAGCAAGCTACAAGCCAGGCGGACGCTACATCCCTGGAAGAGGCTCCCGTGAATGATACCCCTGCGAAAAAGAAGCGGTCCTCAAAGCCCAGAACATCCATCGCGCGGGAGGAGTTGATTCCGGCTCCTCACGGCACTCCGCTCAGACTTGTCTCGCGAGGCTCCTGCATCTCGTGCCGAGTGAACAAGACAAAGGTACGTTTTATGATGACGACGAGCAGCTCGGCTCTAACTAACTGGATGCAGTGCGATCGCCAGAAGCCGACATGTGACACCTGCCTGGAGCAGGGCCTTGCTTGCCAATATCCTCTCATCAACAAGCAGGCCAAGAGGAAGAAGACGACCGCTGACGAAGATGCCGACGCGGAGACGGAGGCCGAGGTAGATGCAGAAGCAGAAGCAGAGGCAGACGTAGAGGCCGACCCTGAACCGGAGCCGGAGCAGGAACCGGAGGCACAGGAGGAGCAGCCGGAGGAGGAGCAGGAGCCCGACGACATCGAAACTATCGACTACACGTCGAATATGCCCGTCTCCAACATGCTCACTCCTGCCGCCGCGCAGGCCAACCAGGATTACTTCAACTCGGGGCCCAGCGAGCTCTCCTACACCCAAACTGCCGCGAACGACATGTCCATGTCCCATGCCGTCACTTCTTACGCGGAGCCCGCGGCCACCCTAACGTACGCAGATCACATGGCGACTACTACGAGCTACAGCCAGCCTTCCCTTACCGAGACGGCCAACTACTCCCAGCCAGTGGTGGATTCCACGTACAACCAGCCAGCTGCTTCCGATACCATGAGCTACGCGCAACCCAAGGCTAGGAGCCCCAAGGCCTCGCGGACCTCTGCAACCTCTGGATCAAGACGCAGTCTGCCTAGTGGCCAGCCCCAACAGAACACCAGTGAAAGTCCGGTCCCTCTTCCCACCTACGCCCAGAACTGGCAAGGCATGACATCGCCACAGGCGGCGGCAACGTCTGTGTCGCCAACCTTGACTACCAGACAAGCCCGCTCGCGAAAGGCTACGCAGACGCCTGTGCCAGCCCCCACACCGTCGCAGCAACCGACGTACGACAACACGCAGCAGGCAGCGGCTCGTGCTGCGCTACAGCAGCAGCAACAACAACCACAGCATCATCAAGAGCAGCCTTCTCCGACTCCGCAGGTGGTTCAAGCTGCGCCAGCCCAGGTCTCCCCGTTCCAGGCGTCTGCGCAGGTGGCCCGAGCTAAGAGTAGGACTGGGCAAAGGGCATCGAACCGGACTCCAGTTAACACTGACCCGCGGCCCACACCTTCCCACCACACGGTGCAGCCGACTGCGCAGTCGAACATGGCAGCCACGAGCTACAGCGACGCTCAGTCTATGAGCAATGTGGCCAACTACAACAACTACACCGCGAAATACTCGAACACGAGCAACAGCCAGCCGGACACTAGAATCGCGTACGAGCCGTACACTGCTCAGACCACTTCGGCGGGCACAGCCACGTATGCGTCGTACGACTCGTACGAGAGAGCCAACGCCGCCGCTCAGAACAACAACCTCTCTTATACCCCGAGCAACAACTCGCGGCCCGGACAGTGGTCAAACAACCAAACCCGCAACACCACCGCGACGTCCTATAGCCAACCGTCGACGACGACCCAGCAGCAGACCGCCTCACTCCAGTCGTTTAACATGCGCGGCACGCCGTCGTCTCAGCATAACAGATCGTCATCGACGAAGTATCAGCAGCAGTCGCAGCAGCCTCAGCAGCAGCAACCGCAGCAGCAACAGCCGCAGACCCAGCCGTACGGGTCATACTCGTCTCAGGCCCAGCAGCAGGCCACTCAGCCTGACCAGCACAACTGGTACGGATTTGGATCGAGTGCCACGTCCTTTGGATCCGCCAATAACGCCGGAGGATACGGTGCTAGGAACAGCGCGTCCACCGGGTACGGCAGTAACACTACCGGCGCGAGCCAGGCATACCAGCAAGGGCAGCATCATGGCTCTCTTAACATGTCGGGCCATGGCTACACCGGCACGGAAAACGAGATCTACGACTTGCTCAAGAACTCCCTCCACGGATCCGGCCGTTGATAGCATCCAGCGACCCGCGGGGCTCGCGCGTCTTTTATTCTTGTATGGATTCGAGGTTTACACCATATTGATGGCTTTGGTACGGGGGTCTTGCATCTTTCGAGGCATGGAAAGCTTCTATATGACCCCGAGGGCGGTCATGCGTACCGCGATTTTTTGGAGGGGCCGATATCCGAGGATGACCAGACCGCTTGAGGCTGGCTCATGAAAAGGCGTGTATTGACCGAGATTCGTGTATTTTAATTACTCCAGAAAGCAGACGCGGATGCGGACCTGCTTAGGTAACTGGCGTGCGCGTCTTTGAATCGATGGTATCTCAGTAGTCAATGTAGTATTTGTGATCGGGTCTGAAGAGTCCACCTGCCCGGCACATGCTGTTCCGCTCGTCTTCACCGGGACTTTTCGGCCTTCTTCAGGCGCCCTGCTCCGTGGCCCCTGGTTCCCGACCGGTTGTTAGGTAACTCTTGGAGGAGGGGTTCGCCATTTGCTGTCGATGCTGGCACTGTCGTCCCTGTCGTCCCTGTCGTCCCTGTTGCGGTCTCTCGTCCCTGTCGTCCGTCACTATCGTCGCTGTAATCGCTGTATTCTGTAGCTGTCGCCCTTGGAAATGTCCTGGCTTGTAGTATCGAGAGTTCTGGGCTCGGGGATGTCCGAACACACCTTTTTCAGCCCTGCTCAGCCCTGTCTTTCCCGTACCCGCCCGCACTCAGCCCCAGCCCTACCCCGGAAGAGGCTCTTGTGTAGCGCGGTCTGGTACTTCGCGCGACTCATGAGTTGTCAACTGGGGTTCGGGTCCAGATGGTTCTGGGCCTGTGTGGAAATTTGTCGCGATGAGGGGCAGCTGAAAGGTTTGTACGTGAGCTTCATTTCACCGTGGAAGTCCAGACCTTCGTTGGCATGAGTCGTGGAGGGGAGGAGGGTATGGGGCTCTGGATTGGATGGGAGGTTTGTCTTCATCTGGGAACGGGCATCTGGCGGTGTCATCACTTGTCCTGGCTAGATGAGATCCTCAAGTGCTCTTGTGTCTTCCCATCGTATCACTGTCTGGAAGAGTATTCAGCGCGTATTACAATTCCTAAACGGTATTTAAAGCCGTTTCGCGCCCCGATCTAGAAGTGAGAGGAACCAGGCACACGGGTAAATGGGTGCCGTGAGCAATTGTCCTTTGCCTGCGACAAGGTACCTGGCCCTTTGCCCTTGCTGCCAGTGAGTGTGTATGCCTTGGAGTGTTCCCTTTGTCGTTGAAGCTTGTGAGGTAAAGACCGCCAACCTGCCCTTGTTCTGTCCAGCGCTGGTGTCCGGTGTGCTGGACGTATTCCGTGCTGAATACGTCGGGCGAGCTCCGGGACAGAGATGACGGACTGGGACTGACTTTTCAGTTGTGTTTGGGTAAAGTATGAACAAAGCAGTTACTAGTTACGTGCGGCTTCACAGAAATCCCCGGAACAGGTCAAATAAGAAGAGTCGCCGACGCCGATATGGACCTCTTCCCCTGCAGTCCCTATGGTCTTGCTGTTTCTCGAATGGGAATTGCTGATGATTGCAGCTTTTTATACAACGCGCTTGGGGGATGGAGTTTGGGGGGGGGGTTTGGCTTTATGCTGGTTGTTTGTGGCCAGGTTGTGGAAGTTTGAAGGACAGTTCACCGGGCTGACATCAGAGTTTCACCTCGAGCCCCGGTAGCTGGACGCAAGTTTGAGAACGTGCAGATGTGCAGGGCGAGTAGCCTTGTCTTTGCTACTCTTTGGATATTTTTTCTGTAAAAGCCAGACTGTTCTGTCAGTCTTGAAAGCTTCTTAGTGTTTCTCTTTGTGGTTCTGAGTTTTGTCTGTCCAGATTGCCTCTCTGGCTTTTTACATCTTGTCCCAACCCTGATGAGGGGGGAAGCCTGGCGTCAAGGTCTACTTTGGGAAAGGAGACTCCTCCCCCAAAACTTCAACATGTCTCAGAGTCAGTAGAAAGAAAGCTCATGAAGCACTCTCGGAGCCACCCGGCGGAATGAGGGGAAGAATTGAGTTTGCAAAGGGGGGGGGGGGGGGGGGGGGGGGGGGGGGGGGCATAAGAAAGGTGGGAGCCAAGCCTGATATTCAATTCTCCATTTCCAAGACTACAGAATCAGAAATCCATTTTGCCATTTGGCTCGGCTACTTGGGGAAGAAGGATAAAAAAATAACAACGATGAGAAGGATGTGACAAAGTAGCCGACTCTCTCGACCTACTTTTACCTCAGGGGAAAAGGGGGAAAGGGGGATGGAAAGCTGCAGATGTCCCTTTCGACCATCCTTCATCTTAAGGGGCCTCGTTTGCCCGGGTTCCTGGCGAGGACCCGGGTGACCTGCTGGCCACCGCTGTTTGCCTTCGTTCTCGTTCTCGTGTTACTGCCGCACCAGCTCCAAGTCCGTATTTTCGAATCCCATCCGTGAGCTTCTCCTATTCTCAAGCCCCCTTAAGAGAGAAAAAAAGCCAAGACAAGTTGTACGGTCCCATCTCGGGTAGTCTTGGCGAACAGGCAATGGGGAAAAGGGCGGTATGGAACGGCGGCCGGCAAGCGCAAGGACTCCCGAGGGGAGGGAGGTCCGAGTTGTTATTACCGTTCGGTACCCGCGCTTGTTGGAAGAGTTGCAAGAGGTCGATTTTCTTGGCGCCATGGGAGATGGACGTCCACAGGCAATCAATAATTCGACTAGAGACGTTGAAGGGGGGGATGTGGAATGAGATTGAGGCCTCACTGGCAAATGGAAACCACCGCCAACGAGGGAAATTCTCGGCTGGAATAAGGTAGCATCCCCTGGGGGGCCAATATCTAGCGCCAAGGGTTGTGTCCTGTGGCGGGGGGGGTTCCCGGTCTGAGCCCCGTAGGGCCAAGACCTGGTAGGTCTGCGAATGCGGGAAGCCTGAGAGCACGGGGCCGAAGAATCAGTCTCCGACTCTCCTTTTTACGAGGATCCCTTTTACGGATACGTTTTGAGTGTCGATGTCGGTGATGGTGGGCAGAAGTAGTATCCCACTCAAACAATCGAGACTCTTAGAGAGACAGCAACGTACGGTCTTGGCGTTGCGGACGATATCAGGCCTGTGATAAGATTCTCCGGGAAAGCAGCGGGGAAGCTTAACGGGCTCGGCGGTATTGCAGGAGCTCCATGACTGGTGGACATGCCAGTTCAGGAGTTTGCGTCGGTGAGAGAGCCCCCCAAGAGCCAAGAGGGCGTAGTATTGTTCTTGTAAAGTACCTCACCTGGAGCCAAGGATGGCTGTACACTTGCTGGCCGCACGGCAAACGGTTCACCTGAGGCGAGTGCCGAGAAGAGGCGGTTTTCTACTGGCGCGTTTACAACTGTAGAGAGACGTGAAACATACCGGGGGCACTCTTCTTGAAGTGGCATTGAGGCGTGGCACGGATGAAAGTGATTGACATAACGTGATGCCGCGGGCGATCGGGTCAGTCGAGATCGGGAAGGGGGAGATCTCTGCTGCGAGGGATAACCCTGTCGGAGGAAGAAGGGAACGCGGTGTGGGCTCCTCCTGTAGAAGAAGAAAATGAAGGTCAATATGAAATAGATTGACCTTGGAATGTTTGTTGTCGTGTGCGGCGAGGGAATATGCAACAGTGCCGGTGGGACAGCGGTCACGGTTCCCGGATCGAGGTTTCTTTTGCGGTGTTTTCCCTTCGGCCCTTGGCCACCTGAGGTCGACGGCCGCCCGCCCCCGCTTCTGGGTCCCCCGGGCTCAGTCGGCCGTCCTTCGGAGTCTCCGGGTGGGCGAAGCCCAGAGCTGGAGGTTGTCGATGAGAAAGCACGGCGGCCCTTCTCACCTTCTCATCCCTCGACCAAATTCTCCCTCAGGAGACCGCGGAAATTGGCAAGCCCCAACAAAGAGAAAGATATGGAGAAGGAGCCGGCGGCAAATAAGGACCTTTGCAGGAGCGGAACTGCAGTTGGTGGTGGTAGTTGCTGTTGATGCGCCAAGTGGAATCAGATTATCAGAAAAACCGGGCTCTGCCAAGGCTTTTATGGCGCTGGCACCCATGGCTGTGGTGTCGTGGGATGCTTGGCGGCAGGGTTCGAGAAAGAGAGAGGAGGTGAAGGAAGAGAGAGAGCATCCTTCTTTTCTTCTTTGCTTCATCATTTCTACACTGGGTTGAGTTCAAGGATGATCACGTTGCACTTGGCGTGTTTCGATTTGGGAAATTTGGGCTGTCGGGAAGCTCCCGTGGGATGTGGCGACAATGATCAGTTTAATCAGTCTCATGCTCTTGTCTCGTGGGCTCTGTTGGAATAACAATGAGTTCGCGGGCGCATGATGGCGGTTCGAGAGAAGCTGATAACGCAGCGTGACAACGTTAGACGCGCTCACCTCCCTCCGCTCTCTCCGCCTACCTGGCTTTGCTGTGCTGTCTGCCGGGTCACTTTGACCCTGTCTGCCGGCAATCACTTGTCATTTCCGCGGCGAGCTAGGCGGCTTGTTGTCTAGTGTCATTTGTGAAAGCGTGGGGAATCTCCGAGAACCAGAAAATCCAAGACAGGTTTTCTTCTTCTGTAGACTGCTGGAGCGCTTGGTGGAGAAGGCGATGGAGCAATAGGCCATTTTAGCGCGCAAAGCAAGCTTCGCCTTGTAGCCAAGTTTTTTCTCACGTTTCCTTTTTCGCTTTTTTTTTGTAAGTAGCCGTCTCGCCTGTCTTTCGGCTGAGTCTTGGGAGGGCATAGGAGAAATGAGGATGGAGAAGGGGGGGGAGTCACTGGGAGGCAGCCCAGATGAGCTTAATTGGATGACTTCATTCTTCATTCCCGCAAATGATGTGTGGGCGCTGTTAATGCGATGGTTGGCACTGTCCTGATTCGGACCCGATGCTCTGTGATGCTGGTCGGTGGATTGAGGCTCTAAACCGCATTGGACGAGGATGGCGGTTCGCGATATGCCCTTGAGGCTGCGATTGGAGACTCGGGGAGCCCAGGGATTGGCAATCAAGGGCAATAGTTTGCGGTGTTGGCCCCTTTTGGCCGGATCCCTGGGACTCATCCCTGGGACCACACGGCGCGGAGGTAAAAGCTCCATCGGGAATAAGCGCTGAGAATACTTCATGCCTAGGGCGGTAGAAGAGTCGATATTGGACGCACGTTGAGAACATCGCGCGGGGCGGTTCCAACGGCTTCAGGTACGATGGAGACCGGAATCCGGTAGAGTGGGCAAAGAGAAGGGGAAACTCCCATTGCTCAAACAGTAGCATTGTGTAACTCCTCCCATAAGGCGTCGGGAGAAGGCGAGTCAAAACCCCCGAATAGCCTGTGCTCTCGGAGAGAAGCCGGATTGACATTGTGCACAGCCTCACAAACGGAGTCGTTAGACGGGGGCAAAGCGGGAGATGGTCACAACAATCCCTGAGATGAGAAGGACCGCAAAGACTGGGCACGTGGGATGTATGTATCTCTGACAATCCTCATGGTGATAGACGACTAGAGGTTGTGTAGAGTTACAGTCTGAGGGAAAACGAACGGCAATGGCGCAGAAGAACGGAGAGTATTGGTCCAAAAGATCAGATGACAGGCGCCAGACAGGCGCGCCTCTAATCATCGGCAACAGGGAGAGAGCATAGGTTCTTGATAAGGTTAGGTGAAGCACCTGAGAGGCAGACGAGGGGGTTTCTCGGTCGCTGTAGGGCCGACAAGTCCGCGGATTATTAATCAACACCAACAAGAAGCAAACAATTCTCTCGCCGCTTCGCGACCTACTGGTTAGCAGACACGACACAACGCGAAAGAAAAGGGCAGAAGATTGCCTCGAGAAAGACGGCGGGGGCCAAGACTCCTGACAATCTTCGGCCGCAGAGGGTTTGGGGCGAGTTGGTTCTTGGCGTTAATCAACATCCAGCACCAGACCGGGTTGTTAGCTGCGGCAATCCATCCCAATTGCGCACATGGAGAGGCACTTTGGAGTCTTGGCAACTCCGCCTTTTTTACCAAACCACATACCGTGACACCACCGACGACATGCAACCTCTGAGCGTGCCCACTCAGTCTACACAACGTGTGCGCCTCGGAACCGCGCCGTACGAGGCCATAATAAACAACAAGAGGATCATGGGGGTGAGATGAATTGAGCCGAGTTGTCAGCCCGTCACAGGCCGGTACCCTGCACGGCGGAACCTGGTGGTCGGGTTCCCATCATCAGTACCACATAGCTTAATCTCTTTTTTTCTCTTCTCGACGTACAGCCGTCTACTCTGATTGGACCGCATCGTACCGGACGCCACCGTCACACTGTCACCCTATCGACAAGCGTGGTGTACGGCTCTGGGGGTCACGGTGAGCAAGGTGTCTTTTCCAACTACCTCTTACGGCAGTCCTATCTGTGACTGTATCTTCGCAGTTCTCCTGGCGTGGACGGGCGCCTCGCTCTTGTTCCTGCATGTTGCTTCTGTTCCTGCGCGTACCAAGAGTTTCATCCTGCGTGCTGTACCCGCCCTTGCATGCGTGCTTCGATATCATACGGGGCCGTCATATGCAGAGTGACGGAGACGTCGGCGGTGGCTAACAAGTCGTCCCCAGAGTCCCGAGAAAGAAGAGTAAGACCAACGTCGGTACGCGGAGCAAATCTCCAGACAGGCTCCATTCCTCGACCCAAGCATCCGCAGAAGCAATCATGCAGGCATCTCCCGAGCCCGCATTTTTTCATGTCCACCAATGAGTTTGACCATCGATCCTTGCGGTCCGCCGTCCAGCAGAGATCCTCCCTCGGCCGCCGCCTCCTCGGAGCAGCCTCCTCTCTCCAAGAGTCCTATGCCTCCACTCCCCACCGCTTGAACCTGGTCCCTGGCGCCTGGATGACTCTTGGCCAGGCTGCCCAGACTCCCTTCTTGAATCGTGAAGATGGTCTAGAGACAGGCGTGGGAGAGGAGCATCCTTGGCGCGGCGTGCCTCTCCTGTCGAGAGTAAGGTTTGTATATAAGACTGGCTTCCATCTGGCCCCCTAGAGCGAGAATCTTTCTGCCCACCACCCTCATTCCTTCAACCTTAAACCAACTACTTCATTCTTTTATACCTTTCCATCCCACGTGTGTACTTAACACGAAAAAGACTTTCAAGATGCACTTCTTCAAGTTCGGCCTGGTGCCCCTGTTGGCCGCTGTGCCCACCCTCGCCTGCAACGGCTACACCGGCGGTGTCCCCAAGGCCACCAAGACCGTCTCCTCCAAGTCCGTCATCGAGATCAAGTCCGGCCAGGTCTACGACGGAAAGTGGCAGCGCTTCGACCGCGGCGCCGGTGCCTGCAGCAACCAGAAGGAGGGTGGTAAGTAACGCCCAACTGTGCTCCTATGGTGAGAAACCACACGTATCTGACATCTCGTCTCTACAATAGGCTCCAAGGACGCCGTCTTCCTCATCAAGGCTGGCGGTACCCTGAAGAACGCCATCATCGGCAAGAACCAGGCCGAGGGTGTCCACTGCGACGGCCACTGCACTCTCGAGTTCGTCTGGTTCGAGGACGTCTGCGAGGACGCCATCTCCATCAAGAACGACAAGGCCGGCGCCCACAGCTGGATTATCGGTGGCGGTGCCTACCACGCCTCCGACAAGGTCATCCAGCACAACGGCTGCGGTACCGTCAACGTCATCAACTACTACGTTGAGGACTACGGCAAGCTCTACCGCTCCTGCGGAAACGTACGTCTCATGTCCCCGCGGCCCCCAGCGCAACAAGCCTCACGATGTGACAATTTACTAACTGCGATTCTCTGAACAGTGCAAGAGCCAGTGCAAGCGCGGAGTCTACATGGAGGTAAGCGATTTCTCGTTGGTATTCTTCTACATGAAGTTGGCTTTGCTAACATTCACTCTCAGGGTGTCACCGCCAAGAACGGCGGCGAGCTTGCCGGAATCAACTCCAACTACAAGGACACCGCTGTCCTCAAGAACGTCTGCGCCGACGCCAAGACCAAGTGCCAGATGTACTCCGGCTGCGCCGGTGGCTGCGAGCCCAAGAAGGCCGGCACCTGCTCCGGCTAAGCGCTCCCACGAGCGTTGGCTGAGAAAGGTACGCCTTGTCGCACACGGTTGGCCGTTCAAGAGGTGAGAACATCTTGGACGGCAAGGGGAAATTAGCGGGCTTGGAAGAGCCAGCAACCAACAGAAAACTTTTGGAGCGTGTCAACATTTTGGGTGTCTCGGGCTAGCCTCGGACGCTCTTAGACTTTCTTGTACATACACATGACTGGGAAACCACGTATATATACTTTCCATTCTGCACAAATTGTTTGTCTCTAGTTACTTCGCGTGATGTTGGTTGATTAAACACTGTGTTCATGAGAAACTATCAGTGGGCCGTGCTGGAGGAAGGAGCCAAGTTGACAGTCAAGGCTGGGTAATTTCGCGTTTCGAAACAGATTAAACATCGCGGGAAATTTAATTCGCGTGCTCAGTTTCTCCGGATGACTCTGGGCTCGGTCTTGGAAGTTCACCGGGAATATATTGATTTAGATTGGAAGCTTTTGCCCTGCATCCCTTGGCAGATGTTCCCTTGGGCCGGCCTGCGTCGCCTCGAACAACTCCAACTCACGAGTCAGTCAAGCCATCAGCTGAGCAGTACAGATAGTGCTCCATGATTTATCGAAATTGTTACGTTGGTACACGCTATATGGAATGCGTCCTGGGTTGCGACTGCGCTGAGGTTGCACCTATGTCCGAAGGGGAGCCTTTTGCTGCTCGGTTCACAGCAGGATCCTGCCTGGAGCTCCACAACAACGCTTGCCGTTGCTTGATGAAAAGGCCGCCCTGAATCCCCCGAAAGAGGGTCTCGATTCCATGGTGATGTTCCTTCAAGAAGCCCATTAACGGTCCTGCTTCCCCGAGAACAGAGAAGGGAATTCTGAAACTGCTTTTGTTACTCATATCTTCGTCTATGTCCCTGGCACCAAGCCCTCATACCCGAAATGGACTATGCATAGAATCTTCTGGAAACGCCGTGCTCTCCGTCGCCGGGCTCTTGAGCGGCCTGTCGTCGAGTTCCCTCCCCCCGGCCGACGCCCGGTTGTTCGACGCCAGCGACCCCTTCTTCGTCATCCCGAACGTGGTCGACATCTTGGCGACGTGGGACGAAAAGATCTTGAAGAGCTGCCAGGCGTTGGGCATGCAAGCGACCGCGATGCACACGCTGACCTCGACGTGCGTCAGGATGATCATGCCCAGCGTAGCGGCTGTGTGATGGATATGTTGGCAAGCCAGTCCTTGTAGGCGGGAGCGCGAATAGCTTCGCAAGGGCGCGACTTACCCGTCACGTTGCTCCATTTGCTCTTCAGCGCCAGGCCCTGTATCCGCAGGCAGGTAACGATGGTGACGCTGATTTCGTGGGTCAGCGAACCTATCAAAGATTGCAGTGAAAAGGGGGCAGGCGGACACTCACAATATTCCGGTCAAGAACATGGCCATCACCCCGGCCTTTCTCTTGGCGGTCATCTGAAGCTTGTACACCTGCGTGATCGGCAGGACCAGAATCGTGACGTCGATGACGACGTGCAGGCCCAGGTGGGCGAGGGCCGCGGCCGAGAAGTCGATGCACTTCCCCTTATGCTCGCCGTCCCACTGGTCCCAGAAGTAGGAGAACGGCTGGCACTGCGAGACGAAGACGATGAGGAACGAGAGGGTGACAAGGGCGTTGAAGACCTGGACGGCCCAGACCGCGCGGTGGAAGCGATTGTCCGGGAAGATGCGGCAGTAGAAGAAGAGGATGGACGACTTGGCGATGGCGATGGCGGGGACGTAGAGAACCTCGATTACTAGCAGCAACTTTTTGCGAGGTGGTTAGCCATGTCTCCCCGGTCGTACTCGCACCTGTCGGAAAGATTAGACTGCGAGACGCACTTTGAGGAACTCCGACCATTGCCAACTCGACAAAGACCAGATATCTTGACCGAGCCCGGCCTTAGCGACTGAATCCCGGCGAGTTAGCAGCGTCAACCGCTTTCCGCTTACGCGACAGCTGCGGACTCACGGAGGTTGATGACGACGTAGAGACCCATGTCAAAGGCCTGTGTTTCGCTTGATAAGCTTTTCACCTTTGCGGATAGACGACGGGGAGGCGACTGACAAACGCTAACATGACTGCCGTGTCATCGTGGCCCCAGATCCCGAGTTTCGCCGCCCTGCTCGCGAGCCTCAGTCCCACGAACACCGTCGAGATGACGGTGGCGATGCCGCTCACCCAGTGGATCACCGGCCTCTGGTCCGTCCTGGGGTGTCCGCATGCCGAGATCGACGCGTTTGCGAGCGCTATTCGACGGCGAGGATGCCACCCGTCAGCTTTCCGAATCAGTGTAATCATCATTGTAATCTGTTTTGGGGTCGATGCTGATCTTGATCAATTACCCAGGGCTTCCTTGACTGTGCAGGATGCTATTATGCATGGTGCCACGGCCTCGTTGAATTTCGTGTCTGCGCAGAGACACGTCTGGTTCAGAGGCGAGCATGTCGTTTCGGGAAGCGCTCGTATCGTGCAGTCGATCTGCGAGAAAAGGGAGAAACCCGGTCAGAAGATGGCCGACGGTCCTGTGCCATGTCGGCGCGCACCGAGGGAAATGCTCACGGCACAACTGGGAATCCCCATCATTCCACCACCGGCATCCTGCGCCGAGCACAGAGGCGAGAGGCCCAACAGCGCGAGGGCGACCACCCGTGAGGAAACCATTCGGTGCGCCGGTCCTAGTGTTGAGGTTGATGGGTAGGCTAGAGTCTACTGTCTGGATAGGGGTAGGTATTTCGCGTTTAGCGTTTCTGCTTCGTGGTTTCCGTCGAAAAGTTTCCCGTGAGTAGCACTCTTCATCGCCATGCAACTTTGAACGAGGGTTTGAATGACTGGGAGAAGACCAGCAAATGTGGGAAGACAGCCTCCCGTGGGGGGATTGAGCGGCGGCATTGCTCGGGGCCCTGACAAAGCGATAACATTTGGTAGTGCGAAGCCGTTTCCGGACCAGAGCTGCGAATAAAGAATACCTATCAGTCTGATAGATACTTCGGTAGTCTCCTTGTTCGTCTCCTCTCTCCATCTGTTGGTATCTACATGTCTTAGCTTCCGGATGGGGAACAGCCTGGTCTCCAGCCAGCGCCATGGCTAAGAGCGGCCTCGGCGTTCCAGGCTTAGACATGGAAGTATAAATCGGACCTGGTTAAAGAGGACATAATCACTCCACATATCCAAGACAGAAGAAAACTTTTATTGTTTGCGATGTGGTCATGATCGGAGCGCAGCGACAGCGAGGCGTCTGGGCTGGGCGAGACTCTATAGATCGGCCTTGGCAGCCTCATCACCGGATTCCCGGGCGCGGCGCAAGCTATCGTGACGCGATTATGGGTTGAAAAGGGACAGAATGTAGAAATGCGATGTGTGGATGCGAGGGCTCTTTATACTCTTTCCGTTGTTTCGTCATGACTGGGGACTTCAATTTATGACTGGGAGTTCAAAGACTCAGCCTAGCGCCCCATTTTACAATGTGACCTGAGCATACATAGGTATGGGTTCGGAGATAGTCGCTTTTCCCCAAGAGTTTAAGAAAAAAACACAATGTTTAAGTGCACAGGACGGCGTCTCAAGTAAAAGCCTCAGACAAGACTGAACTCATCATCTTCAAGGGGCACGCAGGACGATTCGCGTGGCTTTGTGCCGGGGCCGAGTTTCGTTCTTGGTCCAATCAAATATTGATCAATCATGCCGCCGGATCAGTCATTTAGCCGTCTCGCTCGATCATTCCCAGCTTCGTCATGTCCGTTAGGGTTTCGGCATCCGTCTCCCGGTCGGATCTCCACTGCCTCCGCCCCGGGACCCACCCGGCACCGATCGAATATGAAGTCCGGACGGGCTCATCGGCATTGAATCCATGCTTCCGCTAGGCTCACGCATTGACTTCGCGAGGTTTTAGTCACGTTCCGAGGTGCTGAGTTTTAGGTTCGCCGCAGTGCGACAGAGACAAGTGAGGGGAAATATGCGGCGAAACGATAGTCCGGAATAGTGCGTCTCTCACCTAATCTCTCCTTCATTGGAGTAATAGGAGTTCATCCATCGCATCATGCATTGACCGCTGCTGTCTCGGCCAATTGCCACTCGCCCTGCTGTCATCCCCAACAACAAATCCCGGCCACCCAACACCCGCCTTATCGCGCCTGAAGATCTTTTGTGTCTCGTGAGCTTAGCGGCCATCAAGGTATCTCCAGGACTCCATCATGAGAAGCAAGGGTGCTCAGTCTTCGTCCGCCTTCATCTCCCTTTGTGACGACTACTACAACCTCGGTCCCTTCCAGCGCCTTGTAACCACCACCAGCAACGATGCCCAGACGTGGTTCGGCCGCGGCCTGACGTGGGCTTACGCCTTCAACCATGAGGAGTCGGCGCGATGCTTCGAAAGGGCCATCAACTATGACCCGTTCTGCGCCATGGCGTACTGGGGGCTCGCCTTCGTTCTCGGGCCCAACTACAACAAGCCGTGGAAGGTATTCGACGGTGAAGACCTCGCCACCACGACCAGACGGGCTCACCGTGCCGTCATGCAGGCGAAGGAGGCCTCGGCCAGGGCGTCTCCCGTCGAGGTCGCCCTCATCGACGCCCTCATCTGCCGATACCCCCAGGAGAAGCCCGCCAAGGACTGTTCCAAATGGAACGAGGACTACGCCCATGCTATGGACGCTGTCCTGAAGGCCTACCCGGACGACCTCGACGTCGTCGCCCTCTGGACGGACGCCACGATGAACGTCACGCCATGGAAGCTATGGGACTACAAGACCGGAAAGCCCACGCCGGGGGCTCGGACGCTGGAGATCAAAGACGTCATGGACCGCACGTTCAAGCTCCGGGGCTCGCTCCGGCACCCGGGCCTCCTCCACCTGTACATCCACCTCATGGAGATGTCGCCGACCCCCGAGGCGGCGCTCACCATCGCCGACAACCTCCGAGGCCTCGTCCCGGACGCCGGCCACCTCGAGCACATGCCCACCCACCTCGACATCCTGTGCGGCCAGTACCGCCGCGCCATCGCCTCCAACTCGGACGCCATCCGCGCCGACTCCAAGTTCTTCGCCAAGGAAGGGCCCCTCAACTTCTACACGCTGTACCGGTCCCACGACTACCACTTCCGGCTGTACGCCTCCATGCTCTGCGGGCAGTCAAAGGTCGCCCTCGCGACGATCGACGAGCTCGAGTCGACCATCTCCGAGGACCTGCTGCGCGTCGAGTCCCCGCCGATGGCCGACTGGCTCGAGGGCTTCCTCGGCATGCGCATGCATGCGCTCATCCGCTTCGGGAGATGGGATGACATCCTCGCCCTCAGGCTCCCTCACGACCCCAAGCTCTACTGCACGACGACCGCCATGACGCACTACGCCAAAGGCGTCGCCCTCGCCGCCACGGGGAGAGTCGCCGAGGCCGAGCAGGAGAGGCTGCTCTTCCTCGACGCCAAATCGCGCGTCCCCGCCTCCCGGATCGTCTTCAACAACCCCTGCCGCGAGACGCTGGCCATCGCCGAGGCGATGCTCGACGGCGAGCTCGCGTACCGCAAGGCCGACTACGACACCGCCTTCGCGCACCTCCGCCTCTCCGTCGAGCGGGACGACGCGCTGCCGTACGACGAGCCGTGGGGCTGGATGCAGCCGGCTCGGCACGCGCTAGGCGCGCTGCTTCTGGAGCAGGGCCGCGTGGAAGAGGCCGCCGAGGTGTACGCCGCGGACCTCGGCGTCGACGAGACGCTGCCGCGCGCGCAGAGGCACCCGAACAACGTCTGGGCGCTCCACGGCTTCTACGAGTGCCTCGTGAAGCTGGGCCGGACGGACGAGGCGCGGATCCTGAAGCCGCAGCTGAACCTCGCGCTCGCGGTGGCCGACGTGCCGATCAAGTCGTCGTGTTTCTGTAGGATGAAGACGGTTGATTGACAGACGAGGACGCTGAGCCCGCCTTCGCAGCGGAGACTCAGCATTGTTGACACGCGTATGCGTGCGAGGTTATGACAGGAGGCGAGGGCGGAGGGCAGACGGAGTGAGTTGAGTGGCGAGGATCAAATTGGCAGAGGCTCATGGCTTCAGTTGGGAAACAGAAACAGCTGGGATGGGTGCACGTACTAAATGGGTATCATTCGAGGATATATACACTTCGTAGTAGACACAACTGCATCAATTATCTCAACCGAGTTGTGATTTCAAGTCTTCTCTTCTTCGCGTACGCAAGGCAACTGATAAGGTCGTTGCAATGGAACCAACAACCTTACCAACCACCTGAAGGATCTCATCTCAGATAGCGCCTAGATGTCGAGTTTATCGGCAACCTTAAACGCCCCTCAAAAGATCAGGTAACACAAGGACACGTCGGATATAGCACTTCTTGGCTCAGTCAAAAACAATAAGGAGCGGCCCGAACCCCGTGTCTACACCCATATCTTTCCCCCTGCTCCTGAACCAACAACCAATCGCCAAATAACGACAACCAAAGAACCAACGCAACTTGCATATGCATGTCGTTTCTCCGCCGGTGGAAACCCCTCCAACCCAAGATTATTACCCAGAAATGAAAAACCCGCCATTGCGGAAAAACGAAAAGAAAAGAGTCTCACACCGCACATCCCTTAATTGCCCAGGGCTTCCCTCACAGAACCTAACGTTACACAAGCTTACTCGCTTCGATGGCTCATAGCTGACATGCAGACGATCTATCCCCTAAGTGGTAATGCGTCGTACACAACCGGTGCAACTCAAAGTTTCGGGCCGCGGAGATCATGTCCGCCCGTGTCTTTAAATGATGGAAATACCGTGTAAGCCGACCTCTGGGCGGAACTAGCACCCCCTCGTCGATTGGCTGGGCCTTATCGTCGGCCGCTCCCCTGCCGCCTCCGCGATGTAGCATCAGAAGGTCTTGGCCTGTGCCTGACATGGAGAGAACTGGAAGGGGACGAGGAGGCGAAGGGGGAGGGAAGCGGACGTCAAAAAGCGAGGGCAACCCTCAGAGATAGAAGTCCCTGCATCTCTTCGACTCCATGGTTCCTATAATGACTTGAATCTGTCCGCCTCACATCCAAGAAACAAACGGCACAGTTCAGCTCGAATATTCAGATAGAGATGTCCCGCACGACGTCCCCTTCCGAGAAGGCCGCCATGAACCGCGTGGCGGCGGTCGCGCATCCGAACGGCGGCAGCTCCGACGCCGAGGCGGGCCGCGTATACTATATCGACCAGGCGGCAGAGGCCCGGCTCCGGCGCAAGGTCGACCTGCGCGTGCTACCCATGGTCTTCCTCATGTACTTCTTCACCTTCCTCGACCGGACGAACCTGGGAAACGCCAAGGTGGCAGGCATGGAGGCGGACCTCGGACTAGGCACGTACGGCTTCAACATCGGCGCCTGTCTGTACTACGGCGTCTACTTCTTCGCCGATATCCCCGCCTCGTTGAGCGTCAAGAAGTTTGGGTTCATCATGCTGCCCATAAGCTGCATCATGTTTGGCGTGGTCACGCTCTGCACGGCTTTCATTACGAACCAGGGCGGATTCTACGCCGTGCGGCTGTTGCTTGGTCTCACCGAGTCGTTCCAGTTCCCCGGGCTCAGCTACGTCGTGTCGCGGTACTACCGCCGCGGCGAGGTGACGACGAGAATCTCCTGCTTCATGCTGGGAGCGGCGGGGTTGGCTGGGGCGTTTGGTGGTTTGCTCGCCTCGGGGCTGCTGTCTCTGGGCAGCATCGGCTCTGTCCACTCGTGGCGGAACATCTTTCTTGTTGAGGGGTTGGTCTCCTTTGGAAGTTATCGAACCGTCAGAGCTCTTTTCTAATCGAGCGTACAGAATCATCACCGTCGGCGTCGGCATCATCTCCCTCTACCTTTTCCCCGCGGACCCCTCCAAGACGCGCATCTTCAACGAGGAGGAGCGCGCCCTCGCCATGGCCCGCATCTTCCACGACCAGCCCGCCATCCGCGACCACAAAGAGCCCATCACCTGGGGTCTCATCAAGCGCGGAGCTCTCAACACCAACGTCCTAGTCGGCGCCTGGATGTACACCTGCAACCAGATCACCGTTCAGGGCCTCTCCATCTTCACCGTTGCCATCCTGCGGCTCAACTACCCGGACCGCTCGACCGTCGGCATCCAGCTGCTCTCCGTGCCGCCGCCGCTCGTCGGCATGGTCTTCGCGCTGTGCGTCTCCTACGTCGCGATGAAGACGCGGCAGCACGGGTTGGCCATCGCGTCGTGCGCGGCGCTGAACATTGTGGGGTACTCCATCTGGCTGACCTCGAAGAACGTCCAAGCGAGGTACGCTGCCATCTTTATCAACACGGCTGGCGGGTATGGGTACGGTGTGCTGGTTATCAGTTGGACGCTGGCGAACGCTGCGCCGGATACTGTGCGGAATGTTGCGAATGGCGCCGTCTCGGGCCTCGCCAACGTTGGTAAGATACACTTCCTTCAGCTTGCTTCAACGGGATGACTGATCGGGGACGTTGCAGGCTCCATCACGGCTACTTGGAGTTACATCAACACCGACGCCAAGACGGGCTATCGCATCGGCAACAGCCTCAACACGGCCACCGCGGCCTCGGTCATCGTCGCCTCTCTGAGCCTCGTGGCCTTCCAAACGTGGGAGAACAAGAAGCGCGAGCAAGGCGGTCGCGACTATCGCTTGGAAAAGTCCGAGGACAAGGTTGCTTTGCTTGGAAATCTTCACCCGGAGTTTAGATACATCCACTAGAGAGAGTGGTGGTTATGAAGTCCTGGTTAGACCATGACCCGATGAACGGTCGCTCGTCATATCAAAAGCTTAGTCCTCACTCTGGAAAAATGTTAACTGCGTTGCTCTCGAAGTTCGGGTCATGTCTAGTTGATTAAATCATAGCCACGGCCACTTCAATGAGCCTTCACGTTGCCAATGCGTCAACGGTGGGATTGAATGGCCGTGGAAGCTTCAGGTAACCTCGAAGAACCTCTCCAGCGGAACGTATCAGAATAACTCCTGAAGCTAGACATCGAAGATTGCTGCTAGCTTTTAAGAACCACCACAATGTTCTTTCAACATGGATTGTAGTTGCGAAGATTGCCCATTCTCGGAAGATCATCGGGTCTGGCTATCCTTTGAATGGATCCAGGTCAATACCGGCAAAGTCGGCACGCATGCGACATACGCTGCGGGTCAACCGTGGATGAGAAAGACGGGGAATTCGCCGCGCTAGACAGCAAGAGGAAGCTCGCGACTCGATCACCGTGGATCTTGAACCCACGTGGGCCCGCGCAAGCACCATTCTTTGGATGGCAGCACAGAGTCGCATCCCACGCGGTCTTATCGCTCGCCGCGTCATATCGGGAAATCACAGGGGAACCTGGCGTTCAAAAAGCTTGTTTGCGCGGGAGATGGGATGCTTTAAAGCTTGGCGGCGCCGCAGTTCAACGTCGGTGCTCGGCGCTGGGCACATAGACAACCCGTTCTCTTGCCGTCGACGTCTTCTTGCAAAGCCATGCGGATCGGAAGCATAGTCTCGGCGTCGCTTGTCGTCGCCGCTGCCAGCCCGGCACTTGCGTGCGGGAGCTGTGAGCATCCGGAGAGGGACGTCGTGTTGACTAGACACGTCCGCCGCGCGCAACCCGATGCTCAAGCGGCCGCGGTCGCGCCTCGCGGGCCCTTGTCTTGGGGTCAGCTGAACTTCCTTCATACTACCGGTAAGCGATGACGTCTTGATTTCACAAACAGTTCTAGGAGAAACGGCTAACGATGTTCTTGCAGATACTCATGGATGGTAAAGCCCTCGACCTCGGTGACTTGACTCGTGCTGACCAAGTAACACAGGCTGGAAGGGCATATCCGCGAGCAAAACTACGGTGCCGATTGGGGCGACTTTGTGAGCTTCGTGAAGCACATGCGCCAAAAAGCTGATGAGCTGGGTGTCGATCTTCTGGTGGTCGACACGGGCGTATGTCAACCATACTCTAAAGTATTCATGTCCTGCTGACGAGGAGAAACGCAGGATTTGCACGATGGCGCCGGACTCAGCGACGCGACCGGCGTTTCCTCCTATGCGAACGGCACAGGGGTCAACGGGCAGCTGTCGAACCCGATATTCGAGAACATTGACTACGACGTGTTGGCCATCGGGAACCACGAGCTGTACGTCTGCAGCATCGCGTACGAAACCTTCAGTCAGTTCGCCAAGGTCTACGGCGACAGGTACCTGACGAGCAACGTCCAAATCCGCAACCCCGGCACCGGAGAGCTCGAGTACATCGGAAAGCAGTACAGATACTTCACCACCCCGAAAGGTAAAGCCAGTCTAGACGCAGATCCTCTTTGTGTCATGACTGACTGACGTCTCAGGTCTCCGGATCATGGCCTTTGGCGTTCTCTTCGACTTCACCGGCAACTCGAACGCGTCGGTCGTCACCAAGGCTGCCGTCATGGTCAAGCAGCCCTGGTTCTTGGACGCCGTCAACTACAAAGAGCCGATTGACCTCTTCCTGGTGGTAGGCCACAACCCTGCCCGGCCGACGCAGAGCAGCAGCACGCTGAAGACCGTCTTCGACGCGATCCGGGAAGTGAAGCCGGACACGCCGGTGCAGTTCTTCGGAGGCCACACCCACATCCGCGACTTCGCCGTGTACGACGACAAGTCCACCGCTCTAGAGTCTGGGCGGTACTGCGAAACTGTTGGGTGGCTGTCGATGACCGGCATCAAGTCTGACAGTTACAAGGGCACCTTGAATCCCAAGGGCGTCCCTCACCCTTCGCAACGAGCAGTTTCCGTGGCCGCGGGGGCCGCTGACACCAGTACCGCAACTCCGGCTGGAAATTCTAGTCTCACTTACTTCCGCCGCTACCTAGACTGGTAAAAATGCCGCAGCGCAGTGGCTTTGCAGTAACTGACCATTTATAGGAACACCCTGACGTTTGAGTACCACGCAGTCGGCAGCCAGATCAAGTCGTTCAACACGTCCAAGGGAATCAGCGTCTCGAGCGAGATCACTGCAAACCGCAAGAACCTGAACTTGACAACCTTGTACGGCTGCGCCCCTAAAACCTGGTGCATCACCTGCGCGCCCTTCATGTCCAACGGATCCATGTTCTCGTTGACAACCACAGCGCTCGCGGCGACAATCATCACCAAGGAAAGAGCCTCGACGCCGAGGATCATCATCGCCAACACGGGGCACATACGCTTCGACCTCGCCCAGGGGCCCTTCGACTATGACTCGTCCTTCATCGTCTCACCGTTCACTGACGCGTTCCAGTTCATCCCCGACGTGCCGTGGGCTATGGCCAAGCAGGTGACGCAAGGCCTGGAGTCGGGCAGTTTTCCCTCCAAGAGGAAGCGGTCTCTGACGGCCGACTCGTTTGGCTTCGGCCAGGCGAATCCGGGTTTGTCTGCTGTCGACAGCTGCGTCGACCCTCCGGTGACCAGCGAACACTTTGCGAAGCGCTCGTATGCGGGCGGACGTATCGTGCGTCGACAGGCCGTGACGCCTGGGTACACCACGAGCGACGACTTTGGCACCGACGGAGACGATACCGTCCACACGGAAATTCCGTTTTACGATGTCCCCAACTTCTTCCAGGCCAACGGCAGCTTCCCCGCCGACGGGTCGCTCTCGGATGAGGACAAGGTCGACCTGATTTTCTTGGACTACGTCTCGGCTTCCGTCGTCTCCGTCCTGCGGTCACTGGGTGCGAACTACACGTCGAAGGATGTTTCTTACTATCTACCTAGCGTAAGTGACCCATCTAGGTCAAATCCATAGTCCATGCACGCTCTGTGTGTCTGGCACTTCGAAGGAAGAGATTGAAGCTAATCATTGACTAGACCTTTACGACCAACTCCTACTTGCCTGAATACGCAAAGAACAGTGCGGCATGGCAGGCCGATATGCCGAATTGCCCAGTAGGTCTGGGAATTGGGTACAGTACTACTGCATGATTTGCGACTTCAATTAAGGCATGGGCGATTTGCCCATCAGTTTCCATGTCATGTTCAGAAACATGAGGATGCCGGTGTCACACAAAACAGTGTCGTAGCTTGCAGAAACCCCAAGCAAAACTTCTCATGACAGAGAGCAGATAATGAAGTAGAGACTTTGGTTTAACAGGAGTTGAACTAGATTATCTTGGGAGAGTCGTTTTGGTTACAGACTTCTCTTCCTCATATAGACTTTAATGATAAGTGACTTCGCAATTAAGCTTGAAGTCGACTTAGATAACCATGAAGCTCAAAGTCAGCCTTCATGGCATGGAAGACATGTTGAATGAGTGAAATTCCGCTGCATATCTCGAGTGTCAAATACCAAACTCAGCGAGTACAAGTATAATCCATCAGTTTCATCCTATTCGTCGTAGCAATCATGGCCTTGAAGTACTAAAAGAGTGGCAGTGACAGTGTGAAAAGAGAGACAAAAGGCACGCGCCTAACAACTGAACCAACCAATCCCAACTCCTACCCCCAACAGCTCGTGGTGGTAATCCAAGGACTACCAAACCTTCATACCCGTATCGATTTGGGACGCAGAGACTCCTCGCCCAAAGTCTCGACCCCACCTCCAAAACCCAAGATGGAGCATCAGACCGTCTAAACGTCTTAACCAATCCGGGCGGCAAGGAATCGCGGGGCAGAAATGGCTGCGTCAGTCTGGTAGAGGAAGTGGGCCGGCAAGATAAAGAGCGTGCCGAAGCACACGGCATCGGTGGCAGCGCAGTACACCTCCGTCTTGGAGGACGGGAAGTTGGGAATGCGACCGAGGTTCTGCAGGTTCTTGGTGTACCCGAACAGCACGACGCCCTTGATCTGGTCCTTGATGGTCGAGCTCAGGTCCGAGATGGAAGAGGCCATGACTGCAGTGCCCTGACTGTTTTACCGCAACTCTATCAGCAACTCGAAGCTTGTAAGTTGGGGGAGGTGTCGCGATGACTGACCTGTAGCCACCGGCAACGACAGCGGAGTTGGGGCACTTGGTGTTCGCAAGGGTGAAGAGCCGCTTGGCCTCGTTGATGGCCGCGCGACTGGTCCCCTCGGGGAGGAAGTTGGACGCCAGGTCGGCGCTGTACGGACCGCCGACACCCTGGACCCAGACGTTGGAGGCGCCGTAGCGGCTCTCGAGGGCGTCCGCCACAGTCGGGCCGGCGCTAATGCCCTGATATGTTGTCAGATTCCACGTCGTAGTTTCGACATTACCAGCGGAAAAGGGGGTATGAGTTCACTCACCATGTTACCGGGCTCGGTCGAGGCGCGGGCAAAGATGTAGATGACCTTGGGGCAGGCGGAGCTGCTTCCGGACTCGAGCTCGTTGCGGCTGGACGACTGGCGAGCCTCGAGGGCAACGGCTTCGTTTCCGACGGCGACTTCGACGGGGGCCGCGGTGGCGAGGGAGATGGCCAGGGAGACGATGGCGAAGAACTTCATCTTGAGAGAATTCAGGGTGGAGCTGATTGGCAAGTTTTGGGCTGAAGAGAGCGGTCTTGGAGAGCGAGAGCTGGCTGATTGGGCTTTGAGCGAAGGAAGGAAGGCTTCAGATCTGGTGAGCGAGAGCTTGAGTCTGGAGATCAAATTCCGAAAGTCTTGTTGAGGGCAACTCATGGGCTATTTATCCTCTTCCTGGACCAGCCATCAGGGACTGCGATATTCTCAAGTGGTTTGAAATTCATCAACTCCACGACCTTGCACCAAGTCAACCTAGCTATCGCAATCTTAGACCCCAAGGTTGCTATCAAAGTGAATCCCGGCAATCAGAGACACGAATCGTCATTTCATCCGCCAGTCGTATCTTGAAGCCATCCCCAACCTCGATCTCAACAAGTTGGCAAGTTGGATCTATGGAGGAGTGCGATACCACGTGAGGGCGGCCCTTTTCGCAACAGAACATCGAATTGGGAATGGTCGGAAGCCACTCCTCCATCGCTTGAATCAGGGCGAGCCTCGGGACAAGACTTTTGAGGACCGCGCCGTAGGGCGCCACGGAGCATGAGGGGATCTGCGACTTACTGTCTGTCTCCAAGACCAGGTCGTCTGATGGAAATTTCATGGAAAACAAAGGTAGACATACCACCGCCTCGACTATCAAGCCCGCGATGATATTCCATATCGCCCTGGTCGCCAATTACGAAATCAGGTACATGATGGATGGCACCTCACCCAACACGTCGCAACTAGCCAACGCCATGGCATGCCTGGCCGGTAGAGAACTGCAACCCCCCCGCAGAACCCCGCAATTTAGGAACGTTGGATGCCTCGGCTCAGGGAAACGGGCTTCTTTGATTCGAGGGCACTACTTACACCAACCTGAAGGCATTGAGCTTGGCTGCTGCTCGAAAGGGTTGTGTCTTGCCGGTTGGGCAGGTTGATGGGCGTTCAAAGCAGCCAAGCTGGATGACCCAGCAGAGGCGTATGTCCACGAGAGATGTGGATAATCTGGGGGAGGAGACGCGCTGTGGGAATGCAATATCATGCAGGCGAAAGGATTCAAGCTATACCGTAATGTGCAAAAGTTGCGAATTCAATGTCTGGGCCCAGGGGCCGACCACGTGAGGCGTGTAATACTCTGCAGTCACTGCGACTGAAAGGTGCTGCCTCTCCGCAACTGTACGACTTGATTTTATTTTTTCCGCGCGCGCCTTGTCGTCCATCTCGGGCCATGCGGATCCCAGCTGGCAGCCCGGCAGTCGTTCCATGGGAATCCAGCACTTTGTTTGATCAGACTCGTCTTCCAAGCAGACCTGGAGGATGGCAGGCAGAGGAACGGAGGTCTTCTGTCGGACAAAGGTCATTGCCTCCATCTCCCTGCGAAGTCGCGCCGAGTCGCCCCATTTTCGGACCGTACCTGTACCTGTACGGGAGGTTTCGAAGGTGATTCGGCTGGCGGACTGAATCGACATCACGGCTTCTTGAAGAAGTAGCTCGAACTAAAGAATGTTTTTGGACAACGGGCTGCTAGCTTGATGAACATTGCTCACCTTGGAGAGCGCAGAGCGCGTGCGGGGGCTAGAATGACGTCACCCCCTCCTCTAGCATCTAACAACCCCTTCCAGCTATAACTACGTGGCTAGGCGTCCCTAATTTACGGGCTATATAGGCTTATTATTTTCTTATTATCGTTGTTGTTGTTGCTATTGTTGTCGCCATCGTCGTCGTCGTCGTCGTTGTTGTTATTGTCCATTGTCGTCGTCGTCGTCGTCGTCGTCGTCGTCGTTATCGTCGTTATCGTCCGTCATCATCGTATAGTAGAGGGGGACTGAGGCCGACAATTAGAGAGCTAAGCCACATAATAGGGAGGTGTCGGATACTAGAAGAGGGGGTAATGAATAAGATACCCCTTCATAGATTGCAATCCTGACATACTTCAAGCATTTCAGTTTGAGTTGGTGCGTTCTGCGCAGAGCTCTGTCAAGGTCTCCAGGGAGTCGGTATCTAGTGTGTTTAAACGAACATATATCCGGACGTAACATTCCAGCAGCTTTAGCCTTTGTCACAAACCTTCTTGTGACCCAGCCAATAAGGCTTTAGAACATCTTCAGTTCAAAGAGTCGTTCGCCCTGGATATTTTCCTCAAAACTTGGCTCTCTATTAGGTATGCGCTGCGTTTAGTTTGGTACCTAAAGTTGTATATATAGCCTGCCTTCACATAAACCGGCTGAAAGATTTATGAGTTTTGTCCATCTTGTCATTATGGTTCTGGGTTTAGCACAAACCTTTCTCGCGTGATCGTTCTACTTGGAGTGGGCCAGGGCAGGGCAGAGAGACGCCACAGGCTGAAGTATGCTAGGAATAAATTTCACCCTTTTTGTCCCTGGAAAACTTTACAACGTAGACTTCATCCGGTTTTCTCTTTCCCTTTTTGCCTCCTAATTTCCAGTTTTCAGATAACTTGCTGATTTGGCTGTTTGTCAATTCCATCTGTCAGCACTCAAGAGACGCAACAATGGCGTATCAGCAGGCTCAGTCAGGTTTCTTCAAACTTGCCGGGGAAATCAGACAAAACATATACCGACAGCTGTACCCAGACGGGGTCCATTTTCTGCTCGTGGACGGAGTTCCACGGCTCACTCGCTGCGAGGGAGCGGATGATGACTCTGACAGGCGCCCCGGCGGCAATGCCGGCTACTTCGACCCGCTGTGGGCTCGTAGGGTCGAGTCGTCATGGGCTTGCCATTGGAGATGCGAAGAGGCCTATCTCAACATCAAGGAAAGGCAAGGCACAAGTAGTCATCAAGACGCTTCCGGCCTCCCCGAGTTGCTGGCGTGCAAAAAGCTGTGAGTTCCTTGATGCCTGCTTCCAACGAGGCCTCCACAGCAAGTGCGATATCGTTAAATTATATCGAAACGGTGTAAAAGCTTACTTAATCCACAGGTTCTTCGAAAGCACCGGTTTCATTTCTGATTACTCTCGTATTCACTTGACGGATCTGGCTAGTGCTAATTATCTCCTTAAAAAGGCCGCCCCAGAGTTATCTGAGCCCACGCTACTATTTCAACGTCTTCGACACCTGGTCCATAGCAAGTACGATATCGTTAAATCATATCGAAACAGTATAAAAGCTTACTCAATCCACAGGTTCTTCGATATCACCAGTTTCAGTTTTAATTCCTCTCGTATTTACTTGAAGGATTTAGCTAGCGCTAATAATCCACTGGAAAAGGCCATTCCAAAGTTATCTGAGGCGTCAAGTTCAAGAGTCATTATTCCCACGCTATCATTCGAACGTCTTCGACACCTGGATATCACCTTACGCATCCCAGGCCTATTCTTCTACACACTCATGAAGACGGCCGGCAAGTCCCCTCCGTACCCACCCATCAAAGATGAAAGAAGACAAAGTACCCAAAGAAAACCCGGATTCAACCAGCACGTCGAGCAGTTCGAGCAGTGGACGCGAATCTGGGACTTCATGCCCCACCTCCGCTTGCTCAAGAGCTTGTCCATCTCGCTTGATCACGGCGAGCCGTTTTCGTGGTCTTTCTTCCACGAGGGTCGCATCCTTAGCAGGGTCTTGGAAGCCATGCCGGCGTTAGAGGAGAGGAAGGTTCGCGTCACCGTCTGCTTACCCTTGTTGCCGCCCGAGGAAACCCACATAGGTCCCACGGGAATCTCAGGTCTGGGAAGCCGCCCCAGGGCAGGAGACGACATTCCTCCTTATCGACTAAAAAGGAGACCACGCCTGCCCTGGTTCAGCCCATTGCACTCGGGCATAGTGGCCTGTTTCAGCCCATTGAACTTGGGCATAGTGTGGGTGCAGGATAGCGACTGGCACCCTGCGCCCCATGGCACCCCGTGGTCTCAACAGCGCAGCTCCTGGGACTTTATTAATGAAGCGAGGGACGCTCTGAATTGGGATCCTTATCTACTTGACTGAGTTTTATTTCTGGGGGAAAATACTGACTTCGGGGAGCGACGGAGCACACCAGCATTTATGCACTGGCACAAGAAAGGAACAAGAAGACCCAGCTAGCGAACAAAATATAGCCCATCAATATATATTCCTTTCCATTACTTGTGCCCCTCAGTAACGCAAATCAAACTACAACCTGATGCTGACCGCCGCCTGCCTCGGCCTCGGTCACGACGCCGCCCGTGGTCGTCGGTCCCTGGTAGCCCTTCCGGGCGCCGATGAACCACCACACGCCGACGAAGGCCGTCAGGCCGCCCCATATCAGGCAGGCGTAGTTCATGCTCTGGGCGCTGGTCGGCAGGGCGAACGGGAAGCTGTAGATGACGAACCACACCGCCATGTACGCGCACGCGACGCCGTTGACAGCGAAGCCGACCCATCCGCGCATGTGGAAGGGCCCGTACGCGACGCGCCTCCGCCCGACCAGGAGGTTCGGCAGGATGGCGGCGAGGTACGAGCTGCTGGAGAGTAGAATGAAGCTGCCGACGAAGGCATTGAAGGCGGTAGTGCTGCCAACGTAGACGGCGCCGAGGACGGTGACAAGCGCTGCCGAGGAGACGGTCGACCACATGGGCATCCCGAGCCGCGGGCTGACCCGCCCTAGGACCGCGGCACGGGGGCTCGCGCCATCGCGGGCGAGGGCCCAGAGGGTTCGGCCGCAGGTGATTTGCAGCCCTGTAAGCGTGAGGCCGATGCAGATCATGATGAGAGCGAGCAGCGCCGTGGCGCCGGCAGGGGACCCCGTGGCTTGGCGGTAGATCTCGGCGATAGGGTAGGGCGAACTGAAGAGGGCGTCAAAGTCGTTGATGGCGTACATGACGGCGACGAGGTAGCAAAACCCCGTGGTGAAGCCAATGCCCATCTGCAGCGCGAGCGCGATTGGGACGTTGCGGCCCGGGTCCGGGATCTCCTCGGCCAAGTGCGTCGTGGCGTCGACGGCGCCGACGCTGAAAGCGCCGTTGAGCATCCCGGCGACGAAGACGAAGCCGTCCGGGTAGCCGATCTCGGCGGTCCATTCGGCCCACACGAACGATGAGGACGCGTGCGGGGGCCGACCGCCTCGCCCGGGCATGGCGGCGACAACGACGACGGTAACAAAGAAGCCGGCGAGGACGGCGAAGACACCAAAGTTATTGAGGCGCGGCATCGCGCTGTTAGCGAGGCACACGGCGGCGCAGGCAAGCCAGGTGGCGACAATGTAGACGACGAAGACGTGCCAGGGCCGCGCCTCGAAGCCGGCGTGGTTGAGGGCGTACATCTGGACGACGGTGTTGCCGAAGATGGAGGCCATGCTGGCGGCGCCGAGGACCCAGGCGAGGTAGTTCCACCACCCGGCGAGGAAGCCGACGGCGCGGCCCCATCTCGGCCCCGGCGTGACGGAGGCCCAGTGGTAGACCCCCGCGGACGACGGGATGGCGCTGGCGAGCTCGGCGATGCTGGCGGCGACGGTCCAGTAGCAGACGGAGACGGCGATGAACTCGTAGATGACGCCGGGCGGCCCGCCGTTGAAGATGGCGACGAGGATGGAGCCGCCGATGGCGGGCCAGACGTTGCCGACGACGAGGCCGACGCCCGCGAGGGAGAGGAGGTTGAAGTTGCGCTGGAGCTCTTGGACGTGACCCGACGCGTTGATGATGACATCGTCGTGCTGGTCTGTTGATCGCGTCTTGCTGATGTCGGGAGCGACGGCGTCGTCGCCGCGGACGTCCGGCTTCTTGTCGTGATCCATTGTCGATTCCTGCCGAAGACCGAGAGCGTGCCAAGGGATGACCTGCGATCCAAGAGGAGAATCGAGGGAGGAATTGTCTGCTGGACCAGCCTGGCTAGACATTGAAAACAGCTGCGCACCGGGCCGGTGCTGGGCTCCTTGGCCGTAGATAACACGTAGATCCCGCCCCGGTGCCCCTAGCAAATGTAACAGGCCATATCGTAATCCATGTAGATAGATGTCTGCATGCTGCGCCGATAGTCGGTGACAGCTAGATTGAAGTCCTGCGTCCGATGGCGCGACCTTGCCGCGGGGAAAGTGAGCTAATGCTTGCTGGGTATTATGTTACGGAAACTCTAGGTTGTACCTATCCAGCTATCCTATCGCACGGGAACTCTATAAATGCATTGCTTCATTATCAGTCAGTGCGTATCATCGGGCCGGCCAAATCAAGTTAGAATTCTGGCCAAGACTTTTAAGCTGGCAACTCGGCATTCAACGTGCCCCTTGATAAGCGTTAAACACGCTGGTATCATGTATGCAAGATACCGTCCCCTGCAAAGTCGAAGGAGTCGGTTTAAAGCGGGAGCATATTAGATATCGCCATTTGCTGGTGGGCTGCTCCACTGATTGCGGGAGAGAAGAAGATCTTACGCGAGACATTGAGTAAACAATGCGGGGAAACTATGCCGGATAAAAGCATAATCTGTCTATTTAATCACAAGAAGTCGAGCAACTCTTGAACACTTATTCCCCAACCTTAAATATGGGCGAGTTCCCAAGTCTGTTTCTTGGCGACTCAAACTCGGTCCCTGAGAACTCTCACCATCACCTCCTTCGTGGGATCCGGGAGCACATTGACCCCGGCCTCGATGTTCTTGTACCGCGGTTGGCCATCGGGGTTCTTGATCTCGTAGTTGACGAGGAACTCGGCCATTAAGAGCTTGATCTCGACGTCGGAAAGGAACCGCCCGGGGCACGCGTGTCTTCCGAAGCCCCATCCGAGCTCGCTGCGGGTCACGCTGACGAACGAGTGCTTATGCTCCGCGCCCTCTTCCTGCCTCTGTCGGTACGACCGCATCCCGTCGAATGTCTCCGGGGACGGGTAGATGGCGGGGTCGAAGTTGATAGCGCTCGTCGGAAGCTCCATCTTTGTTCCCGTGGGGATGTAAGTGCCGTCTTTTACGGTCAGGGGCCGGGTGGCCATGCGGTGGAAGGTTGCTATCTCTTGTCAGGTGCGTCTCTTTGTGACAAACAGCAAGAGAAAACTTACTCAGGTCGGGGGCGTTCATGCGGAGGCTCTCCTTCATCCAGCTGTCAAGCTTCTTCATCTCCGCCAGTGCCTGCTTCGTCAACACGCCGCCGTGACGCTCCTTTACCTCGACCACCTCCAGCCTTAGCTCCTCAGTAAACTCCGGCAAAGCCGCAAGGTCGTACAAGACCTGGGTAACAGTCGACGAAGTGGTATGAATACTGGCGACGGCCACCGTCATCTGCAAAGTCAACTGCAGCTCCAAATCATCCAGCTTCGCCGCGTGCAGCCCGCTCGTCAGGTGGTCCAGCATCGTGGGCGGGTTCTCCAGCGGCGCGCCGCCGAGGGCCTTCTTCCTGGCCAGCGACCTCGCGATGATCGCGCGGCCTTCCGCCCATTGCCTGTTCAGCTCCGCGCGCACCGGCATGAAGCGGCTGGCGAGCGGGCGCAGGGCCGGCGGCCAGTTCTTGAGGGCCGTGCCGTACTCGATGCAGGTGTGGACGAAATGCGTGGAGAAGCGGATCCAGGTTGGGTCCCGGGCGGCGTCTTCGCAGTGCATGATGCGCGCTGACATTATTGCGACTAGCTCGAGCATAGCGTCGTTGATGTTTACTGGTGTCCATTCTGGGCGGTGGTCAGGAGGTTAATACACGACTATGATGGGCACTCATGAGTCTTGGGATTTGACTCACCACTCGGGTGACCAATGAGGCGCGGGAGGCCTTCCTGGATATAATCCTGGAATACTGGAACGTAGGCTCCTTGAGAGATGTCAGTTCCTAGTTGAAGTTGACGTCTTCAAGAACACGTACCCAACGTTGGGTTCATCTTGGATAGAATCTGGTGTGCAACCCAAGCCTCGACGCCCCCGACCCCGGTGTAATCAATAAGAGCATCCTTGGAACTATTAGCGCAACCCTTTGTTGAATAGGCAAAAACAGGTTTTGCCTACGTTGTCAATAGATGCCTTGAAGCTGAGTGCTGGGTGACTCTTCAACTCGTCGAGGTACTCTAGCGGAAGCACGAGTTTGACCCCTGAATGGCATTAGCAAGTTGCTGGTGGCTCAAAGGAAAAGCCCTCGAATCGGCGACATACCATCCATGGTGTCGATTCCAAACGGTTTAGTCTTGAACTATCAAACGTCAATTAGTTACTTCCTAAAGGCTTGATCGGATGTCTCATACGTTCTGATAGTACTTTCCCAGGATCTGCCGCGCGGTCGAGGCGTAAGAGCGCTTGCGACTCAAAACGTCGGGCATCTCTTCGGATAGTGGTATTGGGACCTTGAGTCTTCTTGTGGTGAGTTGTGTGATAGCACCGAGAAGACCGGATGCGAAAATAAGCAGGATGATCGTTGACGACACATAGTGCCAGGTGAGTAGGGAGGTGTCGATATGTATCGCGGTGGGGAGTAGCGAGCCCATCTTGGCCACAAATAACTCTTCGAATTCTCTGTTTCCGAGGTTGCGTGAGTAAACCGAGATCCAAAGCGGCGCGTTCTTCAAGGAGATAAAATTGATGAAGCGCTTGGTCGGCCTGGCGTTCGACAGAGTAAGTAGTGGTGCCTTTGGATGCTTTGGATGGAAGATCAACCATTGAACACAGGCTCCCGCTCCGGCAGTCTTAAATACTAACTGGTGCAAAGCCGCATGCCATTCCATTGCGTACATGCCGGTACTGCAGCGGATCGGTCGACAAAGTGCCCCACGCCGGCCTGGACGGACTCTCGGCATGGGCCGAGTCCAACTCGCGAAGGACTACGTGGTTCACAGCCACATTTCCGCCACCTTTACCAGAGAATTTCCCGGGGCCCGTGTGCATACCGGCCTGGCAGCCTGGATCTTCGGAGCCGGTGGGATGCAGATCTGAGGCAGAAGTCCGACCGTACAGCGGAAACCGGCTCTTGGCCCTCGAACCTAATTCAGCGTTGGACTCCGCCGATCGCGCGTAGTCGGGGAGAACTCTGAATGGTCAACACATGACGGGCAGCCGTACATGCCTTCGGAGTTTGCGTGTGTTATGGCGGCTACCTCTAAGGGAACAGACCGTAGGAGACTCGGGTCAAAAATATGTCAGAACGGGTGAATTAAGATGAACGAGGTTAAATTAACGTCGATATGGGGAGTTCACATGAACGCAATCGCGAGTTCAGTCGCCCGGGTTCCCGCGCGGAATGTAACCCGGCTCGGGTTGGGGCCAATCTCCCAAAACCTTCGGAGAATGCGCAACAGCTTCCTTGGTCAACCTCGACGGGGATTACAACTCGAGCTCAAGCCCAATGCTCTTGTCGGATCTTGCAGTGTACCCATAGCATGCCTTGGCGGCCACCGTCTCTTTCGGAATCCGGTGCTTTCGGGCGCCGAATCCTTAGCATCCATCGCGGTGTAGCCCCAGCCCCAGTCATCACTTACATACGTACAAGTTTCATCTGATCTTGTCATTGCTCTCTGTCAGATCGAGTTCCCTAATTGGAGAGAAGGGGCAACGGTCGCGGCCTCCACAGCCTCGAGAGATTCTCTGTCGGCGGACGTTTGCTAGGTCCGAAAGTCCGAGCCATGATGTCGCCCACTTTTCGACTTTGCCAATTGAAAACGGTGTATATCAGGAACAAATCCATCCTTGAGGAAGGCAAGACACCTGAGCCTATTTCAATCAATGTCCACCAGATGTTTCCAGATGGACCTTACCTGATGCCGAAAACTGGACTTGGGTACTCCACAACACTGTTGTGAATGAGCAGCAGTTCATAGGCCTTCTTGGTGTTTGACTTACGATGTTTATTACTACTGTTTTATTGGTACTCAAATCGTCCTGCTGATACTTCTGGTTGTTGTCCTTGCTGGTATTGTTAGTGTCGTCCTAGTCTTTGATCAGGTCATTTTGCTCTTCATGTGACGGCTAGGTACGCACGAGATATAGGATAATAATGGTGCTATTAATCCGATATCGATCATTTAACTTGAACTGTCTATAAGGTATCTTTCCAATTTCGTCTCCATATCAAAGATAAGGTGCCTGGTTCTGGGCCTTAGAGCATGACTCTTAATATGCTTAGTGTGAATGACTTAAGAAGTGTACAGTCGAATGCAGTGTCTTTGCCTGTTGATCCATCTTGCTTAGGCAGTAGCAACCAGACTCCCACCACTTCCTTTCTTGATATCTAGACTTTCCACGACAGTGCCTTCCTTCAGAGAGGTAACTGCCATCTAAAGCTCGCCCTTTCCAGTAGTCCTTCCTCTTCTCTCATCTCCGGCCCAACGAACCTAGAACCTCCACGATACAACCACCACCTTCTCACGTTCCCTCCGGCCCTAGACTTCGACTCTACCCATCAAAAACTCTTGATTCCTTTCGCCATCACTCTTCTATCGTCGTATTCTTCTCTTTCCTCGACTCTCATACTTCCCTTCCGTCAACACTTCCCCACCTCTTCACCTCTCCTCCCATCGGTAATCTCTCATAGGCACTACTCTCCTCCAACAGTTTCTCGGTACTACCTCCGATCGATACTACCTCCGATTCACCCCACCCTCTCGTTAGATTTAATCTTTCGTAGATACTCTCAGTCCTACCTTCCTCGGACTGGTCATTGCAATTGCCTAGCCTGGCCGACTCCGGCCTCCACTGACCTCGTAGCAGATATTTCGACTTCTGGGAATCCCAACTTCATTCACAAAGCAGTTTGATTGAACCCAACATGTCTCCCAAGGTCACCCAATCTACCAACAGCTTTACCGACGACGAAGACATGACTGATCGCATGCGGCTTTTGCAGGATGCGACGGAGCCTCACCCAATGCAGGCCACAGAGGATAACAATCGACAGAACCGCGCCACATCTTCTGATTCCGAAGGCTTGTTCGTGCCACAGGAGAAACAATACGGCTTCATTCAGTCAGACATACAATCATTCGGTTACGAAAAGGCAGGCGAGCCTCTCAGTGATTCTGAGACCGAGGATGGCGACACTTTGGTAGACCAAGACGTGGCAGGCCCGCACTACGATATGGCGAACGGATCTAGCAAGGATACAAGAAAGCGGAAGGGGCCTGCAGCAAAAACGGCTAAAGAGTACGTTGCTCGCCTTCACGACAAGAGGCATCAAGATCTGAAGGAACATATACGGACAGAGAAGGACAAGGGCAAGAGAAACGCAAACGGCGAGTTGGAAATCGCTCCGCCCCAGCCGAAACGAAGAAGAGCGTCGTCGAAGGGCAAAAGGCCAGCGATGGAGCAACGATCGAATGGCAAGTCTAATCAGAACAAAGCGATTGAAAAGACTGCCGACGTTTTTCACGCCATTTCCAATGTCTCCGAATCCGCCTGTACCGGCGCTATCCCGGCCTCCTCGGAGCAACGCGTCACGAAGAATGTCCGCAACAAGCAGATGTTCGCACAGACAACCTACGGTCAGGACAATAGACACCGCACGACACAGCGCAGGGACGTAAAAGAGGCTGGCAAGATTTTGGGCTACGGCAAGGTCAAATGCTTCGGCGAAACGTCCTATAAAATTGACGGAATGAAGTCTATGATCCACGACTGGCAGCTCACCCCTGTCGCTTGGATGGTGAAGCGGGAGAATGCCGAGATGCCTCCCTTCGGGGGTGTCTTGGCCGACGTGCCAGGCATGGGAAAGACCGTGGTGTCGCTTTCCTGTATAATCGGGAACCCTCCCGATAAGGAAGACGTGGCAGAATGGAGCGCTGCGACATTGGTAGTCTTACCTAGCCAGGTCGTGGTGGGACAATGGGCCGAAGAGATTGAAAAGCATCTGGAATCCATCACCGAGGACGACGTCTACATCTACCGCAAGAGTCGAAACAATCTCTCGGTTGGCAAGATTGCTACCTTCAAGATTGTGTAAGTCCCCTTTCCACGCTAACATGTTGGCTGGGTTTAACACTGGACGCAATATTCTAGTCTCACCACGTACCATGAGCTCCTGGCCGGATTTCCCTCCGCGGAGACGTTGGACGAACTTGGAGAAAAGCACGCGGGGAATCCAGCCGAGTACAGCAAGCATTTCAGAGCGCTGGTTGGAGACCTCTTCCACGTCAATTGGTACCGTGTCATTTTGGACGAGGTACACCAGATCAAGAACCTCTCATCCCGAAGTGGGTTCCCGACTCCTCTCGGTAACGAGGCCTTACAAATTGCTGACAGATCCACAGCCTGCTTGGCCGCCCATCAACTGCGCTCCAAGCATTTCTGGGGCCTCAGTGGAACTCCTCTAGTCAACAGAGGAAGAGGTGCGCTTGAAGAACAGTCCGATCGTGGTGTGACAAACGTACTGATTTTAGTAGAACTCTTTCCCTACCTGAAACTCATCGGAGTAGAGGGAATATCCACAGAGGAGGCTTTCATCAAAGACTTTTTGAAAACGGTATCATCCCGTTTTCTGCTAGTTCAGGTTAACAGTTCAATATCGCTGATATCATTCTAGAAAACTGGTTCTGCCAAGATCGATGCGTTGGTGAATCTAATTTCCTATCGGCGGTGAGTTTGGTTCAAGGCGTTGCCATCCAAATACGAACGATAGCTCACTCTTCACAGAACTGAGGAAGACGACTTCTTGGGGCGCAAGATGTTGGACCTGCCGATGTTTCATCCTGGAGACCAGTGGGTCGACCTTTCAAAGGAGGAGAGAATCATTTACGAGTAGGTCATTCTTCACTTTATTCTCACTCTTGGGCCACTTAGCTAAGCCCGAACTAAAAGCACTATTGGAGACTACTACGAGAACATCCATCCTCCGATGCCGAGCATGGCAACTCTTCGAAGGCGCCAAGCCATTTCTCATCCATATACCCTAGAGAAGTGTCTCAGAAGAGATGTCCAGCCGTATGTAATGGACGGAATGGCGGCGGCCCTGCGGAACATCGAGGGTAAGACGTTCCTGTACCACCAGATGGGAACGCGAGCCCAGCGACGCGTAGCGCCCGAGAAACCTGCCGATTCGGATGACGAAGACAAAGGTGCTGGAAGTGCAAAGGAGAAGAAAAAGAAAAGGGGCGAGAAGGCCAAGAAGAAACAGCCCACCCAGCGAGCTCCTGAGCCGGCCAGCACGCCAGCCGAGGATAACCAGCACATGGATCCTTTCGGCGTGTCCGACTTCGGAAAAGCCTTTTGTATGGCCGGGCTTCTCGAGCTTACCAGCACGGAGAAGCTAATCAACGAGCAGCGATGCGGCTTGTGCAACCGCCAAAACGGTGTCGTTGATCCGGTGATCCTCCAGGTTGGTTTCATTTACTGGCCCTAGTCCTTCTTCCATCGTGTTGTGTTTCGTTCTACTGACTCGGATTATTCGCAGTGCAAACACGTATTCTGCAGCAACTGCTTCATGCGAAGGGTCCTGAAACCCCAGATGCCCAACTGCGCCGTTGAAGGGTGCGACGGGAAGGTGGAAGGCTGGGGCGACGCCAAGACGCTCTCTTCACAGGAGGGCGAGTGTCACCTCTGGGACGCCGCCGACGACGCGGACGGCGAGGAGACGGAAGCCGCCACCAGGCCAACAGCCAAACTCTCCCGCAAGCAGAAGACCGAGGCCGCGCGGCGCAAGAGACAGAAGAAGAAGAGGGTTGAGTCCAAGTACGGCGCCGACTGCAACGGCAACCTCCCCATCACAGAGCCGGACGACAAGGCCTACGTCCGCATCGGCGTCAACACGCCCGACGGGGTCCCGTGTCCGAGTGCCAAGATTACCTGCGCCAAGGACATTCTCATCCAGTGGCAGGAAGAGGGCCCCGACGATAAGATCATCAGTGAGCGAATTCCTCTTTACCACTCTTCTACCAACGTCCGGCAAACATGTATTGACGCGTCTGGTTTCTAGTTTTCGTTCAGTTCGTCAAGACCGCCATCATGACCGGTATCATGCTGAACCTCGAACGCATCCCGTTTGTCTACTTGACGGGCACCATGACACCAACCGAGAAGCTGAAAGCAGTCAAGGAGTTCAAAACGAACCCCGAGATCAAAGTCTTGGTAAGCCCATCCCCTGAACCTAGCAAGTCGTCTTCCTCCCTGTTCTATCGTCGCAGAGCTGACCTCCAACCCCCTAGGTCGCCTCAATGAGATGCGGCGGACAGGCCCTGAATCTGACCTGCGCCAACCGGGTGATCCTGATCGACGCCTGGTGGAACACAGCCGCCGAGCGCCAGGCGTCTGGCCGAGTATTCCGGCTTGGACAGATCAAAGATTCCCATTTCGTCAGGATTCTCGCCCGCGGCACCGTCGACGAGAATATTACGGAGCTCCAGGACGACAAGTCGACCGAGATCGCCCACATCCTCCAGGACGACGGCCACGTCCCCGAGATGCTCGACGAGTACGAGGTCATGGCCCTCATCGCGCCCCGCGCCTGGGCGGAGCTCAAGGCCCGGCTGTTGCGAGAGATTGAGGAAGAGGACGCGGCCAGGGCGGAGGTCTTGAGTAGGGGGGAACCTGAGGCCGTCTGAGGACTTGATGGTTTCAATCTCGGAATGAGCGCCATCTTCGGACATTTACACACATCTTTCGTCATCATTCAGCCCATGCATTACCATTACGATCCAGCCCCTTTTTCGTTTTTCTCCTTTTCACTGGCGTTTCTGATGGTCATGAGAGTTCAACACAGGATGGAAATCTCCCGGGACGGAAACACGTTGTCTACCTACTCACAAAAGACAACCGGGATTTCCGTGGGTTTCCAGGACATAGGGAGTTGGATGACGCTACGGAGCTTCACTAGTTGGGGATACCCAATTTTCGCACGGCGCTGCCACCATCTAGACATCATAGATATCATAGACATCAGCAGCAACCTAATTTCTTTCCTGACTACGTATGTTGCTCCTGTTGCCACTCTCCGAGAGACTTGGAAAACGAACCCGTGATCTTCCACATGCGTACCGTCGACCCCCAGCAGCCGCGGCAGTGAAATCAAATATGGGGCATTTCGCGGCGACCACCAGATGAAGCAGCGCACTAGACACCATCGCCGGGGTCCCACGGCTACAAGTCTCATGACAACTCGAGGTTGCCAATCTCTGCGACGGATGACATCACGGAACAACAGGTCCGTGGAGCGGAACGACCTCCGAATGCCAAAGGGGGGGGGGGGGGGGGGGGGGGGGGGGGGGGGGGGCGAGGAACTACAGTAGAAGTTGGATCGAGGCCTCGGCAGCACGACGAGACTTCGGGAATACCAGTCATCAAAAGCCGTGCGCGGATGCTTGGTGGGGGCGAGACGGTTGTCGCGAACCGGGTTCGCCTGGCGCCGAGAGGTTGGGTCGTCGGAGCGAGCCTTGTGAGTGGTCCATTCTGTTTCCCGGAGCAAATTCCGGGTCCAGAGAGGGAGAGGGGGGATTTCTGCCAGCTTCGGCCTCGGGGGCGGATGTCTGGTTGGACCTTAACGACAACGGAGCCTCGCCTCCGGTCGTCTCATGTTTCCGTTCTGTCGAGGTTCGCTGTGTGGGCGTGGCCTTGGCGTCTGTCGCGGTGCTTCTCTCCGCACTTGGAACTGGTTGTAATACGGTGTTGGGGGGAAGGTTGAAACCCCACCCCTTCCTCGAGGTCCGAGTTCTCGCGACGCGTCGAATCAGATCCCACCGCACGACTTGCCTGGCTTCGTTCGTCCAATGTCGGCGAACAAACATTCTGCAAGTGTTCGACTAGCAGAGCTTGGCGGGCCACGAAATCCGAGCGTGATTGCCGGATTGAAGGGAGCACCGTGATGGTCTACGACTCTACGAGGCGGGCTTTGTGTGCGAAGGGTTCCCCCCCCCCTCCCCCAACAACGGTCAGTACGCCATGTTCTGCTCAGATAACGGCGAGCAGTTTGGTGCTACCTGCTCTTGGTCGTTATAGCCGGTGTCATGAGACCTCAAACTGCTTTCCCAGGATGAGATGAAGAGTCAGAATGACGGGCGGATGATGGCGGTTACCATTTCGCATCGGCTTCCTTGGGATGCCGGGCCCCACGTTTCCCATCGCGGGATAGACGCAGTGTTATTTCGAAGAACGGACTCGTGCGGATCATGTGGAGCGTAAAGCGAGGGTTCCTCTATCAAGGGGTCCAAGTAAAGCGTCACAGCATTCCTCGAGATAGGTCGGTAATACTCTCCATTCTAGGGATGCCGAAGAAAGTTCAGGGTTGTATCCACCCCGGCCGCGCGCTTGCGCATTCTTTCAACTCTTTTAGCTTTGATATGGGCAATCCCCTTCTATGGCATTAGGGTGCAAAGTCAGACCGGTGACTATTGAACTCGTTTATTTCGTCTTTCCACAGAAGTCCTCGAAGGTCTTTGAAATGCCGCGGGGTGCGTGGACCGCGTGGGTTGTGAAGACGTGCTATTGCGCCGAAGGAGACAGCTGCCGATGGTATCTTTACCAGGGATTGTCATAGCTCCTGATAGGTAGTTTATGTGAGCTGTGCCCTCAACAAGCTTGCGGGATCGTCACCGAAGATCCGAGGCCCGGAGCTATACGCAGTGAAAGCCAATCTCTTTTCTGAGTACCTACCTAGGTAGCTAGGTAGTAGTCTAGGCACGATGGCACGGGGAATATAGATTCCGGATGCGGTTGAGTGGCTGCCAGGTGATGTTAGACTCGACGGCAACCACCGTGAATCATGTCTGGGATGGGAATGTCTCTGGTATTTTGGAGGATAGATCCAGCGCGAGGCTTGGCCAGACCGCAAAGGGAGGTTTGGGGGGATCGAAGAGGCCCTTGGAGGTGCAAGGGTAGAGATCATGATTGGTACGGGTACTGGTAATTTTCGAAAGGGCGGGAAAGCGATTGGCCAACACGGGCAGCGACGAGGCCTCTGCAGGCGGGGAGGCTGAGCGGCGCTGGAGACGGCGTCCGTCATCCCAAAGGTTAGACGAGAAGCCGAGCAACGGTTTTTCTAAAACACAGTCAGACAGGGACCGCATGAACGTCAAAGAACTGACTGCAGGATGTTTGCGGGCTGGTTCTTGGACGTCCAAAACAGAATGGGATTGGCCCGACGGCGCCGGAGGTGGTCCGGAATCGAACTCTTGGCCTGTCCGGTCGCAGGACCATCTGCCCAAAGTCGATGCTACTGACAAATAAGCCGTTCGGCGAAAAAACCAATGACGCCTACAGGATTCGAACCCGTATTCACGTACTTGACCCACCGGATCAACCTCGACCCCCCATAAGTGCGCGCCCCCGCGTACCGTGCTCCTGCCTGCCTAATAAAGATATTAGGTACTCCCTAACCCGGTTTTGAACACTCGACCTCCCGGGGGTTCAGGTTTGCAGCAACTTAGGGTTTGTAGGCGTCACCAAATAAGCCGTTCGGCGAAAAAACTAATGACGCCTACAGGATTCGAACCCGTATTCACGTACTTGACCCACCGGATCAACCTCTGACAGGCTGTGCAGCAGACTTTTCGGTTTCGGTTTTCGGCACGACCAAAGCCCAGAGCCAAGGAGCACAGGCAATGGGGACGAAGGCCGAGCGGTGATCATCTGTGAGGATACGGCAATAGTGGGCTGGCGCCAACACGAGGGAGCGACAGGCGATCGATTCGGATGAGAGATGGGCCACGGAGCCGAGAATAGCGGTAGGTGGCGGCTAAGCCATCAGGGGTCTAACGGTGGCGTCAGTTAGCGGAGCAAATTACCCGCAGGACATGAGATTGGGGGCAGAACCTTTCGGGATTTCAAATACTTGACTGGTGAATCTCCTTGCGATGTGGAATTGTGGATGGCGACGGTGTCCCTTGGTGGAGGTGATGGTGGCAGCTGAGAGTAGATGAAGAGAGACGTAATATGACGTGCTTCCCTACCGATGAAGAGGGAGCTAAGGCAAGGAGCTAGGACCTCTACCTCACCGGCGGGATGGACGGGATGGTCGACTTTGACTTTCTTTTACAAAGTGAAGGTTCCTGATTGAGAATGACGGGTCCGTGGGTGGCCAGGGTATCCCATCTGTGGTCTCCGTAGCACCTGTTTGAGGTGTTCAAGGACGAAAAGGCGGAGGGGAGGAGGAAGTAAGGATGACTGGGTCCGGGCAGTGCCAGCCCGGGCCTCAGTTCCCAATACCAGTACGGATAAGGTAGGTAGTCATAACACGCACCTGCTGTTATCAGTCGTAGTCGTCATTGCAGGCGCACTTCTTGTCCGCGTCCGCGTCCCAATTTGAAGGTTAAGCTTTCAATTTGCGACCAGGGTGGCACGGCTCAGGCGGGGAGGGGCGATGGCGATGCGCCAATCATGAGCGGCGCGCACTCAAAATGAGGACAACTTCGGTAGATGCTGTGGGCCGATGGCAGGGGGGCAGCGGTAGCTCCTGCCTTACGGATATACCTAGGTAACGGGGTGGCAGGCGAGAAATCGATAGTAGAGGTACTCTGGTACATCTCCACCGCAACATTGAAACATGCGAGGATGGTGGTCCAATTTCCCAGCTTCGGGAGACATGAGAAAGAGAAATCCCATACCATTAGATGTGTGCTGGAGTCAAGATACCTAGATGGGCATCTCGAGAGGAAGGAAGTCGAGCCAGACACAACTCCCAGTTCTGTCATTGTTCAGTTAGGGTCCGGGACCTGCGGACGGGAGAACAGGATAGGCCGCCGGCCCCATTTACCGACGAGAGAGGCAACCACGGTTCGCAGGTCGCTCAGTTGCACCTGCCTGCATTGTAACTGCACTTGTGTCTATACCCGCACCTCCCGGCCCTGGTCGTCACGGTCCGAATACGGAAGGAATGCAGGGTGCTGGCTAAGAGGGTAAAATAGGGTAAACCTAAATGCGAAGGCGCCCCGAGCCCGATGAACTTGCCTTTCCGAGCCTTTTGTATAAGAACCTGAGGTAGGTAATGTAGAGTCACCTTAGTGTAGGTAGATAGACCAAGTGCCTACCTAAGGCAAGGCAGGTAAAGGACGATACAGATTTGGCACGTAGACAGGGCAATGCGGAATGCCCCTTATTTCCGCCCTTGACGGGCGGGAAAGCATGAGCGGGCTTCAACTGGCCTAGGATTGATGTCGAGATTCGCATCGCCATCTGCAACGTCGCCGTCGCGCCGAGGATTCAGATTGCGGCCAGGCCGAGGTGCGTTGGTGTTTGGCAGGAGGGGGGACGCAAAATTCGATAGCGGAAACGCCATGTAGCTGCGACGTGCTTGCGGATACACACCGGAATCTTGTGATGGGGCAATGGGGGTACCTAAATAGGTACCTAGGTCAACCGTGGGCATGTGTGCCCCTACCATGAAACCACAAGGCAGGACGAGGCATCAAATGGCGTCGAGACCTGTCTCACGCTTGGCCTCTGGGCCCTCTTAGCCACCTCCTCGTCGCTCGACGGTCCGCCTATAAACTAGGTACCTAGGTATTTGCGGGAGAGATTGCGTGCCCAATAAGGGACGGAGCCGGGTTCCGCGACAGGAAAAAGGAAACACGGATGAGCGGGCGCTCATGATAGTACAAAGTAAAGGTGCCTCGAAGGAAAGCGGAAAAGAGAGAGAGTTCGGATAACAAGTCGACAAAAATGCTGCACCAGCTCATCTGACGATGAAAGCGTCGCCGAGTTGCTGAGTGGGCATTTGATGGACATTACCGTCGATGCCAGCGATGCGGAGGAACAAATGGCGACCGGGGGGTTTCACCGCTTCCAGACGCCCCTGAGTAGAAACTTTGGGTACCTAGGTACGGAAGCTACCGTAGGTGCTCTGTAGGTATCTCTACTGGCTTCGTCAGCAGACACGAACAGAGAGACCTGCTGAGCCGTTCAACGACGTAGCCGGCGGGAGCAGCAGGCGACCCAACGGACGTAAGGACGGTGAGGGTACGTACTGGGTGTAGTGGTGGACTGTGGTCTACCTAGGTACCTACTCACCACAGGCCTCCCCTTGGCTCGTGCTCGAGTGTTGCATTACAGCCGTGCAGTAATAATTGGGCAGCGGGTGCGACGCCTAGGCCAGCAGCCGACCAACCTTAAGCCGCAACAGGCACACTACCTAGGCAGGTACAGTGGTCCATGTGCCTTGACCAACACCAACCACGGCAGTTATGAGGAAGGAACTGTATCCGTAGGTTACCTCTATTGGTACTTTGTAAAAGAAGGAGATGGCACTGAGCAGGAACGGCAGGCAGGTGCGTCCAATGCAAGCAGCTGCTCTGTGCGTTAACCGTTGCAGGCGCATCCCAGGAAGAGTGTGTGAGGTGACTTGGAGCCTCAGCCAGAGACGGACCAAGAGGCCGCTCTATCGGCAGGAGGTAAGAGGAGGTAATCTCGAGGCAAACATTGACCAGTGCTGGCTTGCTCCTGCTATTACTCCGGCTCCTGCTTCCTGCTGCATCTGCTTCCTGCTCCTGCATCTAGGGTGGGTAGGTGCACCCTCGGCTCCTGTTTCCGCCTTCCTGCCAACCTGGAACTGGAACTGACGGGACTGCCTGCCTTCTCATTGATGTTGCCTGTCTGCCTGCGCCCTGAACCGGGTAGGGCAGGAGCTGCCCTTGCCTGGTCCTGGTCGTCCCTGCCCGTCCGTGTCGCCAGCGCCAGATCTGCTGCCCTACCTGCCTATACTTAGTACCCTGTTTACCTGGGCAGGTAAGTAAGTACCTACCTACCTACACTAGGTACGTACCGCGCTGCCTCATCTTCACCTCCCATCACCTCGCCTTGTTTCTCCTCTCCAACAAAACACCCTCCGCGGGCCTCTCCATGACAGCAAGGCAATCCGGAATTCGGCTCCTTCGCACCGATTGCATATTCCCTTCGGACGGGGGCTTTCGGTCAATCCTCCCACGGCGGACCGTCACTTTCCATCTGCAGCAAAGGCTTTCTCCCCGCGATCCATCAGCCTCGACCTCATCACGTCACGTCCGCTACGATCCAAGCTCCAGCAGTAGCAGCAGCAACCAGGCAGATTCGTCGAGCTCGGGCAACGCCGCTATTATCGCACGTAATCGAAAGCCATGGGGAAATTCTGCCCGCCGTTGGACGCATACACTTGCCTGATCCGTTCATCTGTAGTAGGTATACCGCTCGACCGCGTCCGCCTCGACCTCGCCCTACGTCCCGTCACCGTCCAACATCCACCAAACGACCTCAAGTCAGTACACGTCACCTACACCTCACGATGTCCCTGCACGCCCGTCAAAGCCACCGCTCTTGACCTTGGCCATTCCTGTGCTCCCCCGGCAGGGCAGGACGGGCAAGCAGCCAAAATCAGATCTCGTCGTTTGGTGCTGATCCCGTGGCTTTATCCCAACTAATTTAGCTGTCTTGTTCCCCCGCACAAACGACTTTATGCATAGGCGTATACGGACATACCTTGTCCATAAACCCTCGCCAGGACCCTGTCAACTGTGCGACGGTCTGCCTGCGCCTGTGGTAGCGAGGAGCGTGCCTTTCCCGTCACGGGCAAAATAGCAATTACTGCGTCCCCATACGGATACACCACTTGTATTGAAGCAATGGCAGGTAGACGGGAAAGGGAGGACGAGCCAGCCCGCCGATGTGCGCGCCTCTGATGCTGGTTGACCCTGTTCAGCGCTGTTCCCGGACAAAGACGCACAAAGCCCGCCGATGGGTTTGCTGCAACCGTGGATCGGATGCGGCCACCTTCTCGTCACCAGTCGCGTCAACGGCGAGGATAAACATGTTTGTCCTCGTTTCCATCAGCGTCCCTCAAAGCAATAGGGCCAAGCCAAGCCCTATCGATGGCCATGTAGCCGCGTTGGCGCCTGTCGGGTCTGGGGTGATGGCGATTTGAGGCGATTCGAGTCGCGATCGAGCACCCACGGAAAGCGTGGTTGTAGGTATTCGTACCGTGCGGCCTCAACCTTCTCTCCCTTTGCCCTTCGCTCAGCGGATCGCATCGCCAACAAGACCAATCCATTCTCGGTCGCCCAAACTACTCGCCGGCTGGCGTGGTGCTCTCACCATTCGTCACCTGTCTCGGCTCCCCGAATCCAACCATGGAACTCGCTCGCCAGCCCTCTTCCCGAGGTTTGCTGATGTCCACACACCTAATCGGCCTGCATCTGTCCGACACCAGCTGCTGCGCCTGCTGCACTTGACTTGCAGCACTTGCACTGCACCTCTCGCTCGACGTCGCGTGCATGGGCGCTCGTCCTCACATCAGCATGATACTGCCTGTCGGCACTCCTCCGACCACACGGCGGCACTTCACGGCACCACAAGACCGCCCCCTTAGCGGCACAAGGCACAAGCGCATCGTCATCATGGGTTCATGACAATGCACGCGAGAACCCGCAAAACGCAGCACACAATGGATGATGGATGGACAGACGAGCAAGATGGGCAAGCCAGAAACAGGCCGAAACCTCCAAGCTGTACGCAATAATTGCTTTTTCTTGTCGTGTTGGCGCGACAGGCAGGCCCGGCACCAGCACATCGAGTCCCCAGGCCGGGCCAGCCCAGCCCAGCCCGTGTTGCCAGGTTCCTCGTCGGTTGTCCCAATCCTGTGCCGCCTCCTGTCGTTCAGGTGGCTGTCTCTCTCATGTCTCTCGCCTATTGATGGCTGAGGTTACTGCATAGTACCCCGTGGCGAGAGAAAAAAAGAGAGAGAGAGAGAGAGAGCTGCTCGTTCCATTCAATCAAACGGGACGAAACCACACCAACAAGAAAAACACCAGAGACACGCCCACCCCCCCTCGCAACAGGCCTGACCGCCAACCAACCACCCGCACTCCCCCCTTTCAAGAGGAGAGGACCAAAAAAAAAAAAAGGGCCAAACATTGACTGACGCTCTCGATCGCTCCAACACACCAAGCCAAACTCAACGCATCCTCGCTCGACAAACACCCGCCGCCGCCGCCGCTCTCCCACGCCCCCCATCACACGATCGACGCACAAACACACGGACGCACACACACCGCACCGGATACCTATCGCCCTTGCCTTCGTTGTCCCGGCCATTGGCCAAGCCGTCTCCCGCGCCTCCAAAGACTCCAACCACGACGCTAACAGGCCATGTCTTGCTTTTTCGAGCCTCTCCGCCTCTCGTCTCTCCTATTCGCGCTCGACTGTCTCGCCTGCGTCCGTCCCTTTTTAAGCTTCTGTCGCCCTTTTCTGTCCTGAGCGGCAATCCGATGCCTGGAAGTGGACGGACCCCATTCCCGCGCCCTGGTCACGCCCTGCCTGCACTGCTCCAGCCGACGGGCAATATACCTACGGCTAAAGAGACACGAAAGGGAAGAAGCAAGGGCCTGCATTCATATATGCACCGCCTTTTCTTATACTCGCTCTGCTCCCTGTTTCTCATTCTTCGTCCATCTTACGGCCCCCGACAAAGTGATCCTGCACTCAGCGGTTGGCTTGAACTGTTCGACAGATACGCCCGCACCGGAGTCGTTCCCGATTTTCGCTTCGTGATCTGCCGCTCATCGGACAAAGTGACGTCTGTTTTCGGCTCGACGACGCAAACATACCAACCCCTTCTGGAAAATAGACTCGCTCCTGGAACTCAAAAGGGCCTATCATCCTCCACAAGCACGACACCTTTAGGGAGATTCGATCAAGACCTTGCGGATGCTGGGCAGGAGTCAGGAGACCGTGTCTTTCAAGAACGAACCAAAAGCAAGAGGAGGGCATCGCCGACAGAAAAGAGGAGGACTCGAGGCAGACCTGAGAGACTCGGTCCCGACACCACTGCCGTTCTCGACTCTCACGACTGCACAAGGATCACGCCCTGCTACGGCCCGTTGTCACACAAATCAACATGTGGAATCCGAAGCCTCCCACGTGAACCGACTCTTCCTCAACACCGGATTCCGGCACCCAGGGAAGCGCAGCCGCCATGGCACCCTGGGCCCGCGAACTGGAAATACCTGGTGCATCGCAGCCGCCAGACGTGGCAGCATCCCAGGTTCTCAGTGCCCGACTAGCGTCCGTCTACGACGGCATTCCTCAAGGCCTCACCGAGCATCAATGGACCATCATACAGTCAGCATCACTAGCCGTCGCCGCCCTGAGCTTCGCATCCGTCACTCTCGCCTTTTACTGGTTTTCTCGCATGAGGCGAAGCTTCAGACATGAGTAAGTAGACTGCGCGTGGCCACATCCGTGACTATGTCGAAGACATGCAAGGGGTTCTGGCTAATATCACATAGCCTCATCATGCTGCTCATGTCGAGCGACATGCTCAAGTCTTTGTGGTTCATCATCTTTCCAATAGCCGACTTCAGAAACGGTCCCATAGCTTCCGACTCTTCATTCTGCCAAGCAAGCGGTTTCTTCCTGTCCGTGGGCATAGAGGCGTCTGACATCGCGGTCGTTCTCATCGCTCTACACACAGCAATCTACATCTTTCGCCCCCGTCACTCTAGCCGACAAAGCGGCTTATATCCCCACCGCAATATCGCCTTCGCCGTCTTCATCTTCTTCCCGCTGTTGATGGCTTCGCTGGCTTTCATCAACTGGCCCGGCTACGCAAACAATGGCGAATACTGCTACCTGCCAGCTCGCCCAGAGTGGCCGCGGCTCGCCCTGAGCTGGGTGCCCCGGTACATGATTTTGCTAACCATCGTTGGCTTGTATGCCTACATCTACATCTACGTCACCCTACGCATTCGACGTTTCGGTCGCCTCAGTGCCATGAGACGGGCGAGTGCATCTTTTATGCCAGACGACGGACACTGGTCCAATATCCCTTCCGTCCCTCAGACCCCGACATCCCGCAGAGGATCCGAGACATCGATTGAGGACGCTGAGAGACAGCGCACATCGTCGACCGCCACCACAATGACGGCCGATATCGAGCTTATCCACAGTCGCCAAAAGATCCAGTGGAACTGGCCTTCTTACGGCAACGACGACGATCGCATCCCTGAGCAGGAGGAACATGTCAGCCCCACCAGGCAGGACCCGAGCACCAGCCCGCTGTCGGCCACGTTCGAGCCCATTTCCCCGCCTCCTCAGAGTTACATCCGACGGGACACGATCGACCTTCACCCGTCACATAACCACCACGCCCCTCGTGCCAGCTTTAGTACCTTCTGGCACCCGCCTCAGAGCCCGACGACGGCCCGCGCCAAATCATTGGCCAACATCTGGTCGATCCTCCGTCGTGGCACATCCCTCGACTCGGAAGAGCACAACACAACACCTTTTCTTTTTCATCCCGCCATGGACGGTACCGGCATGGCCAAGACGCGCGATAAGATTCGGCGCCAACTGCGGTTGCTTTTCGTATATCCAATTGTATACATACTCATCTGGGCGGTTCCTTTTGTTGCGCACATCATGCGCTGGGATAACCCGGAGCAGGCCGGTCCGTTCGCGGTCGTGCTATTATCACTAGTGAGCCTGTCAATACAGGGCCTAGTCAACGCTTGTTTGTTTTGCGCGGTAGAGAAGCCCTGGATTGACAGGAGGGCGAGATACAGAAGAACGCCATCCAAGTTACGGAGGGACAAGGACGAAGCCCGGCAACGGGTCGGGCAGCGGGCGTCATCATTAGCATAGTCATTTGGGCGTCTTGATACCACATGAGTTGAAATGAAATCTTTTCTTGACCTGTTTCAAATTCAACGAGTTCATACATTTATCGTACGATGTTCTACATCTTGACGCCACGATCTTGGCGCCGTCGTGAAGGATTTCCAATGGCTGAATTGACGCCTGTCGAAGTGGTCCTGATGCTGCGCGCGGCCCCCAGGTGGTCCGCGCTCCCGGGACCGAGTCTCGCGCCGAGGAATGCGGGGGAAGCACGGGGCGGGACTCGGCCCCACTAGCACCGTCTGGATCCCCTGTCACCCGGGAATTGATGTGACGTTGGTGAGACGGGTCTTTCTTGACGTCCCCATTGATGTGCTGGGGTTTCTCGTCAAGGCCTGCCAAAGGGAAGCTGTCTGGATGATAAGGATTGTATGTTTGCGAGACGGCACATGCCGACGTGGCCAACGAGCTCTGGGGGTTTCCCCGGATGGGCAACTAGAGGTGTCCGTGAGGCCACACGTGCCTCCGTGTTCATCGTCCAGGGGGGGTTTCTGGACAGGGCAGTAGGGCCCGAGAAGGAGGGTTGAGTTTCTGTAGCTGACTAGTTGTGTTTGTTTTTGTTCGTGAAGAGGATTGTATTCGACGAGGGATGTTTTCTGACGAGTCTCACCCCCATTTGTTGTTGTTGGTCAGGGAGGGGGAGGGGGGATGGGAGGGAAGATTGTCTATGGGCATAATAGATCGTCCAAAAACACTTGTCAGTGGGAACAAACACTTCAGGACGAATAAGCGTAGTCGTTCAATGCACAATTCTATTTCCGCATTACCACCCTTCGCCCTTTGTACATTGCAAGCAACAAGTAAAATAAAATAAGTAAACACTTTTGAGTATCCGTCTAGGGTATGACCACCACGCCTCATAGCAACACATTGCACACACCGAACAAAAGCACCCCTCCCCGAGGGGGAGGAGGCTTCACTTCCTCGCCGCCTTGCGCTTCACCGACGCGACCAGCCCGCTGAGGTCGCCGCCGCCGCCCTCGGCCTTCTTGGCCTTCTTCTTCCCCCGCCTCTCGTCCTCCTGCTCCTCGGCGGGCGCCTCGTCGCCGCCCGCCTTGCGCTTCTTGCGGCCCTCCTCGAGCAGCCGCTGCATGTTCTCCGTGGCCTTGAACCTGGGGTTGGACGGGTCGATGGCGTACTCGTGGCTCTCGAAGACGGCCTTGAAGCGCTCGTCGCCGACGTCCATCTTGAAGCCTTCCTGGAGGCCGACCTTTTCGTCGTCGTCGTCCCCGCCCTTTTTGCCCTTGCTCTTTCCCTTCTTGCCCTTCTTCTTCTTGAGCTTCTCCGCCTTGAGGATCTCGGCCATGTCGAAGTGGTCCAGGTGCTCGGCGGGGCCGTCGTTGTCGTCCGCCATGAGGAGTCTCAGCTGGGCCTTCTCCTGGGCCTTCTCGGCCTCCTCGGCCTCGCGCGCCGCGCGCTTGGCGAGGCGCTCCTCCTTGCGGACCGAGGTCTTGGTCTTCTTGGGCGCGGCGGCGTCCTCGGTCGTGAAGAACGGGTCGTCGAAGCCGAGGTCCTCCTCCTCTCCCTCCTGCTGCTGGGGCTGCTCGGCGTCGGCGGTCTTGGTGGTCTCGCCGTCGGCGCCTTCGCGCCTGGCGCGCGCCTGCTCGCGCTTCCTCTCCTTGCGCTCGCGCTCCTTGCGCTTGTACTTCTCGATCGTCGTCTCCTCCTCCTCGGGCTTCTTGGAGGCGTTCTTGGCCTCGGTCAGGGCCGGGGTGAAGGTGATCTCCATGTCGCCGACGGGGGCGGCGTCCTTGGACGAGGAGGACCTGGTCTCCTCGGCGCCGAGGCCGAGCATGGCGCGCATCTTGCGGCGCTGGAGCTCCTTCTTGGACAGCTTGGGCTCGTCCTCGGCACCGCCGTCCTCGCCCTTGTCCTCCTCCTCGTCGTCGAACCCGCCGAACGAGTCCCCGTCGTCCTCGCTGTCGGACGCGAGGTACGCCTTGAGGTCGTTCTCGTCCAGCTGCGCGCGGCTGCCCGTGAAGGCGCGGTTGATGGAGGCCTTGCGCGCCGCGTCCTCCGGGTTGACGTCCCAGGTGAGCTTGACCTTGGAGTGCTGCAGCGCGTCGGTGACGAACTCGACGGGCTTGTAGCCCTCGGGCACCTTGTCGCACTCGTCGCGCGGCTCGTCGTCGAAGGTGACGTCGTCCGGCACGAAGCGCAGGTCGAGGAAGTTGGACGACGACTGGTACTCGGTGCCGTCGGTCGCCTCGTAGACCTTTTGGGCCGTCGCCTTGTCGGAGCACACCATGACGGCGTAGTAGTAGCGCAGCCGGTCGAGCTGGTACCGCCGCAGGGCGTCGCTGTCAAAGTCCTGGTCGTCGCCCTCCTCGAGCAGCTCCTTCTTGATGTCCTCGTCCTCGTCTTCGCCGTCTTCGCTCGAGTCGTCGTCGTCGTCGTCGTTGTCGGAGTCGTCCTCGTTTTCGGATTTCTTGAAAATCTCCTTGGGCGGGCCCTCGAGCTCCTCGCGCTGCATGCGCTCCTTGCCGAACTCGCTCGGGTAGACGCTGAGCTTCTCGATGCGGCCGCCCGTCTTGGGGAGGAAGCTGGTGAAGAGCGCGAAGAGGTCGGCCGCCTTGATGTTGTCCCAGTCCAGGTTGACGATGGCTATCCGGTTCGTGACCTCGCCGTCCTCGACGTCGGCCGCCTCGTCGCGCAGGCGCTGCATGGAGGCCTTGGGGTCGGCGACCTTGGCCTCGTCCTCGTCCTCCTCTTCGTCGTCGTCGTCGTCGTCCTCCGACTCGGATTCCGACTCGGACTCGGAGAAGCCGCCGCCGCGCGCCGGGTCGTACGTCTTGGCGTCCGCCTTGGCCAGCTCGCGCTCCACGACGTCGTCCTCCTCCACCTCCATGCCGTCCTCGTTCTCGTCATCTTCGGCCTCGTACAGCCTCTGAAGGGCCTTCTTCTTCGTGTCCGACTTGATCTTGCGCCCGTACCGGTCGACCTTGGCGCTCGCGGTGAAGTCCTCGTCGTCCAGCATGCGCGAGAAGCGCTTGTCGATCTTGGTCTTGGTCTGCTTCTTCGACGGCAGGCGGAAGCGGGGGTCGGTCTCGAAGTTGGAGAACCGCGAGTCGGCGATCTTGCCATTCTTGCCCGATTTTGACGACGACATGGCGGCGGTTTTGGGTCTTGGTTGAATTGATTGGGGGTAATAAGGTGGTGGAAGTGGGAGCTTTGCCTGCGGCTGTTCGAGCGTCGCATGGAAAAATGCAATGTGGGGGGCGAGACTTTTTAGCGGGTCCGCACTAGACGGGATTAGAAGGCGGTCAATCCTCACCGAGACACACCAAGGCACACCCAGGCGAATGTTGTCAGATTACGCATATCTGGCCTTGGTGGATGTCGGCTTTAAGCCGTTAAGTCCGATACTTACCCCCCCCTAGGGGGTGGCTGTGGCTATAGAGATTTTCCCTGAAACACACACACGTTAATATATATATACAATTACTATAAATATTCTAATAATTAAGAGTCTTAATCCCTACTTTTTAAAAAAAAAGATATATTACTCCTATATTTATTTTTAATATATTACTATATCTACCTCTTTTAAATACTACTTTAGTAAGCCTAGTAATTAGCTATATTAGATTTAAAAAATTAAAGCTATTATAATTAATCTTAATCTATAGAATTACATTAATCTACGTAAGTTAGTAGAAAGCTATACTTAACGGCCTATTATACTAATAAAGCCTAATGTACCCTTTTTTAGTATATTTATAAAAAAGAAAAGCTCTATAGTTATAGTATAAAGTATAACCGACTTATTAACTAAGGACTTTAAGTTTTATATTTAATTACGTTTTAATTATAATACCGACTTAACTAAATATAACTACTAAAAGGACGTAGTAAAAGAACTGTGTAAGGTTATTATAAAGACTGTAGTACTTAAGTACTATATTTAGTACTACTGTCCCTTAAAAACTATTACTACGTGGCTCTAATACTTTAGTAAATATAGGGGCCTTTTTAATACTAAAAGGGCCTTTTAAGTATTAGAGAAATACTACGACTTTATTTTTAATAAGGATAACTACTTAAAGACCTATAAGGGTATTTATAGCTAGTTATTATACTAGGAGGAGCTTTTTTTTAAAGTTTAGCTTTTAAAGCTTAAGGAAGTTTCCTCTACTAAATATATCTTATAGTTTAGTTATTTTACTTAGGTTCTTTCTTAGAGTTTTATTTCTATATAGGTATTTATTTATAAATAAATTATTTAATAAAAAAAGTTTAAAACCCTTAATTATTATAAGATTCTTATTAATACTTAAAGCTACTTATTAATACACTTTATTGTATTTAAGTAAAAAGCTAATAATACCCTACTAAATAACTACTTATAAGTAAAGTACTAAGTAGAGGTATTTAAAGTTAATAATAGAGGTATACTAGGGTTTTACTTAGCCTATAGAGGTCTATAGTATATAAAGAAGTACTACTACTACGTTAACCCTAGCTTAAGGCTATAAGGGTAGTAAAGTAAGTATATAGTATTTAAGGTATTAGAAGTAAGAGGTATTAGTAGTAGCGACGATTACTAAGTATAACTTTATAGTGCCTAACTAGTAGTAACTTAGGAGGGTAACTAGTTACTATAAGGGGATATCTCTATAGTAAGTAGCCCCTTATTATTCTTTAAAACTTATTATACCTAGAAGTAAACTAGTATAAATTATATATTTATACTTAAACTATATAGCCCTATTAAATAGTATTTAGGTAAGAGTTCTAAGTAGTTAAAAAGCTAAAAAAATACTATAGATTTTATACACCTATAGGTATAATAGTTTTAATAGATTATAGCTGTATAAGCTGTGCTAGTACAGCTAAAAGGGTGTGTTAGATTACGTATATATAGCCTTAGCGGATATTAGCTTTAAGCTATTAAGTCTAATACTTACCCCCCCCTAGGGAGTAGCTGTAGCTATAAAGATTTTCCCTAAAACATATACACATTAATATACATATATAATTACTACAAATATTCTAATAAATATACCTTAGTACTTATTAAAATAGTTATACTATATATACTTAAGAAATTCGTATATTAGCTAAACTTAAGTTAGCTTAGATTTTATAATTTTATTAAATAGATTACTAAAGAACATTACTAATCTATACTAATAGAGGTATAGTTACTCCTTTAGTTAATATACGAATTTTTTTAGAGTATATAGTATATAAGTATTTATATAAAAAAAAAGATAAAAGTAAAAGCTCTACTTATAAATAACCCCTTATGTGTACGAGTGTTTGTATAAATTAATTAGGGTCGGTTGTCCGTTGTAGTGTATCCTCTTTTAGGCTACTTAGAGAAACTATTAGAAACTTTAAAATATCTCTACAAGCATGTTTTTATTAAAAATTCAAGCGGATCAACTAACATTTACTGTTAATATCTAAGCCTTATTATCTTATAAAGTATTCAATAAGGCACATCTTCACAACTGCGTAGCCAGAATCCCTCCCCTAAGCACTTTCCCTAGAATTAATACTAGATATCAAAAGCTCTATAGGGTTATACTTATTATTATTATTATTATCTTTATTATTATTATCTATTATAATTATTATTATTATTGTTCGTTATTATTCGTTATTATCGTTATAAGAGAGTAATACTACTTAAAGGTATTAGATACTAAAATAGAGAGTTCTAAATAAAACCTCCTAATTATATTATCTTTAAATATCTAATCAAAACTCTTTAAACCTAATAAAGTCGTGCTTATATCTCCCTATTTTAAACGTTTTAAATATTTAAAACTATTAAGCTTCTATAGTATAACTTTATTAAATTACGTAGATTTAAGCCCACTACTCTAAACAGTATAGGAGTGGATTTTAGCTACCTATACAAGCTAATAGCTGAGAACTAGTTTAAATTAATAAGAGGTCTAGGAGCTAAGCTCTTAATAACTAGTACAGAGTATAATAAGGGTGAAAATTACATATAGTAGTATATAAATATATATATTAATATATATACTAATTAACGCATAATTTAATAATTAAAAGTTTTATACTATAACTCCTCTACTATATATAATTAATTAATTATTATAAGTCTTTTTAAATAAATATATTACTATAATAACTAATTTAGTTATTAATAAGATTTTTTTTATAAGTCCTAAGGATTAAATTTTTTAGTAAAATACTATTTAAGCTTAGGGGGTTTTTCTTAACTTTTAAAATACTATTAACTTAAATACAGACTTTTAGTTATTAATTAGTACTATAGTACTACTTTTAAAGCCGCTTTTAAGTAACTACCTAAAAAGCTTTACTTACTATAAACTTAAGTTACTAAGCCTTTACTTTTTAATACTTATAGAATCTAGCTCTTTAGTAACTATCTTTAAAAACGTTTCCCTTCTATATAGTATTAATAACTTCTACTATACTATAAGTATTATAGACCTTTTTATTAAGTACTTTAAGTTTTATAATAATACTTAAACTATATAAAAAGTTATTAGTTACTACTATAAAAACTATAAAAAAACAAAAATAACTTAATTATATAAATATAAAAAATTATATTTTTTAAATTTTAGTATTAGTACTATAATATAAATAAAGGACTAGTTAACTAGTTACTATATTTTAAAAGCTGTTTTAATATAACTACGTCTTTTTATTATAACTACGCAGAGTAAGTACTTTAAAACTACTTTATAATCCCTTATAACTATTACTTTATATTAAAAGTAACTACTACTAAGTAGTTTAATTTATAAATTACTAAAATATATAAAGAATAAGTTATTTTACTTAAGGCCTTTTTAAAGAATAAATTTTAGTTACTTAATATATACTAAACTTTTAAGTATTTATTAATTTAAAACTTTATTTAAAGCTTTAAGTTAAAGTACTTTAGAGTATAGTATATAACTATATTTAAAAAAGTAATTTTATTAATTACTAAAGTTATTAATAATTTATTAAAGTTAATTAAAAGACTTTAGTATATTTCTAGGGTATTTAGTATTAACTAAGTAAACGGTTTAAAGTTAAATAAATAGTATAAAGACTATTTATAAAGTACTTACTTAAAGTAAAGTAATTACTAAGACTTTTTATAATATAATATCTACCCTACTTATAACCTTATTTACTTATTTAATTTATATTATTATATTTTTTTTAAAAAAAGTATTTAAAAAATAGTATTATAATATAGTTTATTAAGAGTATATTAATAAGTATTTAAAGACTAATAATTAGTTAATTAAATTTATTAAGGATCTTTATAGTAAATAACTTTATAGTTAATATATTAAGAGTTTTAAGTAGCTATTTGTGTTTTTTTGTAGTATCTAGTACGGACATTTCAATAAGGGGTTCCAAAAAGAATACATCATAGCCATGCATTTTTAAGTAGTATAATTAAATAGAAGTATCCAATAGGGTGTATCTAGTAGCTTTGACCCCCTCTAGCTCTTAACAATTCCGCTTACTTACTCTTCTAGTAATAACAACGATACTATCACCAATAGGTAGCGGGCGTAACTAATATATTAAAATAAACCTTTATTTATATAAACCTTTAGCTGGATTATACTATACATAGGGCTTAACGAGCCCTAGTAGCGTTTACTATTAAAGAAAAAGGTACTACTATGAGTAAAGCCTTTGTCGATTCCTCTGTCTTCTACATACCTATATAAATAATAACCCATAATATTTAAAAAAAAGATCCCCGCCCCGTCTACCTAGCGCTAAGATACATACTAAAACGTAACCCTATAAATATTAACTAACTATATAAGCTATAATAAGTACTTTATAGCTAAGGGGGTTAATATAATTAACTTAACCCGTAACTAGTAGGAATTCTTTAACAACAATAAAGTAAAGTTTACTATTACTAGAATCCACTACTATAAAACTACTAGTAATAGCTGCAACGCCCGGACGACTATAAATAACTTACACTAGAGGAATTAAATTAATATAGAAACCCTAAATACTAAGAATAACTATAAGTACTTTAACTAGCTAAAGGACACAGCTACTAAAGTTTTATTAGCCTAAATAGCTACTTTAGTAATACTTAATATTAGTATATTTAGTAAAGTAATATTAAGATGGATACTAACGATAGTAGGGAGCAACTAAACCAGCCGTAGCTGCGCAGCAACGGCGCGTCGGTTGCAGAGGAATACAACGGCTAAGGGAAGGGATAGTTCAGTTCGGATCGGATTCAATGGGTTCGGAGGGACGGTAGAAGGCGTTGGTGGTTTCGGCGGCGTTAACGGCGTTGACGGCGTAATTAGTAGTTGAAATTAATTGAAAATACTTATTACTTTGAATCTGTAGAAGCTGTATTGCAGCAAGTGAATTCGAGTGCCGTTGACAACAAAAAAGATCAACGAGGTAGGTAGCCGGACGGCTATTCCCTAGAGCACGTGGCCCGTGGGCCGTTAGTCACCCTAGAGGGGGTCTTAAGTAGCTATTAGTAGTATTTTAGGCCGCTTTTTATAAAGGCCTATAAGTTTATTTTTTTAAAAACTTCTACCTTTTTAACTTTAGTGTATTAATTTATATATTCTATAATAAATAGCTATTTATAAAACTTTAAGTAACTAGTATAAGTAACTATTTATAAGTAGACTTTAAGCTATTTATAATTAAAGTATATAGAAATATAAGTATTAGGGTTACTTAAGTTAATAAAAAAAGATCTATAATATACCTTTATAATATAGCACTTTATATATTTATAGTAACGAATTTTGTTTTTTATTAGTAGCTATATAAACAAAAATACTAGTAGAATAAGTGCCCTAGGTATTAGTTAATACTATATAAATTTAATTATAGTTTTTTTAGTATTATTAAAGTTAAATATAGTTAATATATACTTAAGTATAATAAGCTTACCTTTAAAATAGCGTATAGTAACTATAGTTTTATATAGGCCGTTTAGTATACTTATACTTTATAGTAGTAAAATAAATATAGTTCTATAAAGTAATAGCTTTTTAAAAGCAATAAGGAAATATAGTATTAGCAGCTTAGCTACTCTAGCCTTAAGCTACTTTACTATTTAACAAGCTTTATAAAAGGAGTTTAGATTATAGTTAGTACTTTTAGATTTAATAATAATAAAGCTCCTTATCTTTACTATAATATATATAGTATTAATAAAGTAAAGAAATTAATTTATTATAAGTTATAAAAGAGTAATATATATACCCGCCCTAGTAAGTATATTACGTTTAACTTTTATTTATATATAAAAGGATATAGTAGGTTTATATTTATATTAGTATTTACTAACTATATTACTTAGTACTTATAGAATTATTACCTCTTTAACTACTCTACTAATACCCTTACTAAGACTTTTAACGAGTTTATTACTATAATAAAACTTTAATATAATATAGATATACTAGTATTTAAATATAATAAAAAGCTTATTAAATATAAGAGACTAATAGTTACTTTTTAAGTATAAGGCTGTCTTATTAAGCTATTTACTTTAAATACTTAAAATTAAAATAGTAGTACTAAGTACGTTAATACTATAGTTAAAGTTAAAGTAAGGACTATAAAAAAAGGTAGTAAGTTTTTTTATAAAATATAGTTTAATATATATAAGTCTATAGTATATTTTTATAACTATATACTATAAGTAGCTTTTAGTTAAAAGACTCTATATAAGGTACTTTACTAGTAGTTTAGAAATAATAATATTATAAAACTAAATTTTATATATTTATAAGTATATAGTTATAAAGTATATACTCTTATAGCTACTACTTAATTTAAGAAGAAGTACCTTAACTACTTTACTAACTACGCCCTTTTAGGGTTCTTTATAGAATATACTTTAATAAATTAATACTATATATAAATCCCTTTAACTAAGAAAGTTATTATTATAAGGAATATAATATTTAATAAAACTTAATAATTTAATAGTAATTTAAAGGCTTTTATTAGAGATACTATAAATCTTAACCTTAATACTATTATTATATAGGTTTATAACTACTTTATTAATAATAAAAAAAGTAACTATTAAGCTTTATATAAACCCTTTTTATTAAGTAAAAAAAATAATAAAGTTATACTTTTTATAAAGGCCCTTAGTAAGATTTTTAAAAATCCTAATTCTAAAGACCCTACTATAAAGTAAGTTCCTTTTAGTAAATATTTTTATTTAACAGCCTACTTTAAGTTAATATTAATATTACTTAATTTGTTTATTACTTTTTTTTAAGTACTTATTTATAAAAAAGAGTGTTTGGGGAGGTGTATAAGAGTAGTACTAAGTTATAATAATTTAAAAAACCCTAAGTAAACTTATTATAACGCACTTACTAGGCCTTATTAAAAGTAAAGTTTTTATAAAGCTGCTTTTTTAGTAGGGACTTTATTATTATATTAAAATACTTTATAGTATTACTACTTTTAGGCTAGTTCCTTAGTTATTTATAAACTATTAAAGGGGATCTTTAGTATTTAATATACTTTAGGGGTATTTTAAATAATAAATATTAAATACTTTAATAGTAATTTTTAACTATAGAAAAAGGATATAAGTACTTAAAAAAACGAGACCTCTTTACTAAGTAGGTATAAAAAGCTATATAAAGTATATAGTAATTTACTAGTACTAGGTACTTTTTAAAAAGATTTTTAACTTTTACTTATATTTTATATAGAAGTATTAACTTACCTATATACTATAGCTATATAAGTAGCTAAGGTAATTTATTTTAAAAGTTATTTAAAAATAAACTTTTAAAAAGAGGTATTTATAAGTACTATAAGAGGTACTTAGATTTTTAGTTACTACTAGGTTTATATATATAAGTTAAATAAATATAGTAGACTTTTAAAAATTAAAGCTTAGTTTATTATATATAGTGACTAGTAGTATTAAAACGATTAAAAAATATATACTTTAATACTTACTAGTATGTTTTTTTAACTACTAATAACTATTACTAACTACTTTAATTTTAAGCTTTTATAGTATAATACTATAAATACGTTTATATATATAGAGTTTAATAAGGATATTTATATATAAATACCCCTTAGTTATTAAAAAAGGGTATTATTTTTAAGTTTATTAAAGTACTTAATAGATTATATTACTTACTACTTTTTTAGTAGTGCTATTTTAAGGTAGGTTTATAAAAGCTTAAGTTAGAGAGAGTTACTAGTAAAAACTACTATTAAATATATAGTTGTATAATTTTTTTTTTATATAGATAATTATATACTTTACTTCCCTTTAAAGTATTATAATAAAACTATAAAGTTTATTAAAGTTCTTTAGAAGTAGTATTATTTTAAAAGTAGTTAAGACTTATAATAGTTCTTAGGGATTAAAGTTATTTATAACTATACTATAAAGTAGCTACAGCTTTTATAATCTATATATATTAATAAGTTTATTAAATAACTTTAGTAATATATAATAAAATTAAAAAAAGTATATACTTTACTACTTTAGTTAAGTAAGTTCTTTTTATATAAAGGGATAGTTATATATACTAAAATTAATTAGTACTAAAATAAAATTAACTTTATAATATACTTAGTAATAATAACTTAGTCTAATATTACTCTTTTAATTAACTATTTTACTTACTTTAACTATAACCCTAGTTTAAAATATACTAAAGAGGCTAAAAGAACTATAGTTTACTTTATTTACTAGTATGCTTTATATTTTAAATATAGTTATAAAAAAAGAGGACTTAATAATAGCTTTATAGTTACTATAAATATAAGCTTTACTAATAATATAGTAAATTATAAAAGTTCTTAGGCCTTTATAATTAAGTTTTTTAGTAGATTAATTAAATAGTAAGTTAATAAGTAGAATATAGTTACTATATTAATTATAAAGGCTAAGCTACTTATGCTTTTTTAAATAGTAAATAAAGTAATTTTTATAAGTTAATTAATAACAGTCCTTTATATAAACCTTAATAAAAAGACTTTTAAAGCTACTTTAGTAACCTTAGTACTAAGTATATAAATTTAATATAATAATTAATAAATAATCCACTTTATTAATAAAGAAATAGTTTAGTTATAAATAAAGCTTTACTATATTAATATTTATAACTATTAACTATATTAAAAAATTTAAAAAGGCTATATTATTATTAAATATATCCCTATAATAAGGTTAATAGTTAATAGGTTTATAAAGCTATTTATTAGTACCTACTTTAAAGTATTCCTTAAATAGTTAAATTTTATTAATTAAACTAAGTAACTTAAAGTACTTTATAAAGCTAAACTTAAAAGTAAGAGACTTAAGAGCCTTAACTTTACTAATAAAGAATAAAAAGAAGAATTATAAGCTTTAAATACCTTAAAAATAGTACTACTTTTTTTACTATAGGAGTAAAGGTTTAATAAAAGTAATAGAACTACTTAAAAGCTAAAAAAGAGTAATAAATATACTACTTTAAAGAGGTATTTAAAAAGTACTAATTACTAAGTAATTATAGAGTAATTAAAAAAGTAATTAAGCTATAGAGTATATACTAAAAAAGAGTAAATAAAATAATGTATTTAAAAGGCCTTTTAGCTATTAATATAGTAATAAGAGCCTTATAAAGGCCTTTATTAAAGAGGTGTATTAAATTATATAGATTTAAGTTTACTACTTTAAATAGTATAGGAGTAGATTTTAGTTACTTATATAAGCTAATAACTAAGGGCTAGTTTAGATTAATAGAAGGTCTAGTGGCCAAGCCCTTAACGGCTAGTATGGGGTATAATAAGGGCGAAAATCGCGTGTGGTAGTATATAGACATATATATTAATATATGTACTAATTGACGCGTAATTTAATAGACTTAACGCCCTTCGCTATCAAAAATCAACAGTCTCTTCATCCTCAACTCCGAACAACACCCGCATGGGGTCCTGGTACTTCATGAACCCGACGCCCGGCTCGCACAGCCCGTATCCCAGCAGCCTCTGCGCCTGCGGCTTCATCTTCATCACCTTTTCCAACGGTACCATGAGGAACTGGTTCTCTGCGGGGCGCAGCGTCGGCTGGCACAGGAAGATGCCGACCGTTTCCCGGTACTCATCTCTGCCGCAGGCACGATTAGCCAGCAACATCCCGTGGTGGCCTGCCGATGTTGACATCGAAGCGAAAACCAGGTTCAAGGATGTCCACACGAATGCAGCGCAGCACTCACTTGGTGATGTTCGCTCCGCCGGCGTGGTACGTGTTTCCGAGGAAGATGCACGCGTCTCCGGGCTCCAGCTCGACGGGGACGGTCTCGGACTCCAGCGGCCGGCGCTCTGGGCCCCACAGGTGCGACCCCGGGATGATGACCGTCGCGCCGTTGGCGGCCGTCGTCTTGGTCAGCGCCGTGACGCAGCCGATCATAACGGGGAGCTTCTTGTCGTGCGGGTGATAGTCACTATCCAGTCCGAGTCAGTGTGCCATCCTTTCCCCCCCGACTGAACAAAAACACACGCAAGGGTTTCAAGTAAGTCAGGGAACACCCAACTTGTCGTCCCGGTGCAGCACCTGCTGCGTGCCCCCCGGATTCACGCGGAACCCCACCGTCGACGAGATGATGGGCTTCCCGCTGACCGTCTTCTGCCGGTCCCCGCGCCAGAAGGTGTGCGACGACGAGACCATGGCGTTGGCCACGTCCGTGTAGAGCGCGTTGCACGCCAGCTCGACGCACGCGTCCGAGATGCCGAGCAGGCCCGACGCCCGCTGCGTCGTCGGCGGGAAAAAGCCGTACCGGTCGGGAACGTCCTCGTCGAACGCCGGCTTGAGGTCGGCCTTGATCTGCGCCGCGAGGGAGCGCGGGACGAGCTTCTCGACGACGACGCCGCCGTCCTGGTTTATAGCCTCGACGAGCTTTTGGCACGTCGTCGAGGGGTGAGTTGCGTCGAAGCGGGACAGGCCGGGAGGATTTGCTGCTGCCATTTTCAAGCGAGAGAGTGATCTGATGAAGTTGCGAGCGGGCATTGTGGATAGCCAGTCTGCCTAGGACTCGACTTCGCCATGTCGCTCTATATGTGTATGGGATCGGTCAGGGCTAGACCAGTCCATTGGCTTTATGTTTACCGTCTCGTACGAACCCTAACCCACGCAAACACGCGTTTCAACCCGGACTTCTCACACCCGGACTGGCGGAAACGCTGTCACCAACGTTCTTCAAACCCTTGTCCCGGGCAGCCTAGCATGGGAAGGGAAGTCCGGCAAGCATGCGGGGAGATCTTCTCCTCGCAGAACCCTCCTTCAGGGATCAAGCTCTTCTACGCTATGGCCATGCTGGGCGGGCATCTGCTTAGAGTTGCGGCAACCTTCAAGTGGGGGAAACGACAGAGATGGGACGAATCGACCCCGCCAGCTTCAACGTAAGCTCGTAGAGATGTCAGCCTCACTGTGTGAGAAGGAGGGCGTAGCATAAGGGGACCTTGCAAAGAATTGGCATATCAGGGATGAAAAAGAGAGTTGTGACGATAATGCCTGATTCATAGTCCCCAATTTCATTGTCAATATGAAAACGCCCTGGTGAATTAAGCTGCCGGGAGTAAGGACAGCTATCTGTGATGAAAACCCCCTTTCATGATCCATCCCTTGCCAGCAAGGCCAGATATCTCTGCCATTAATGCCCACCATCATAAGTGTCATCCTTTCTCCCAGTGCTCCCGCTCAAAAGTAGACATCATACTCCTCCTCAAAGTTATCACCGCCCAAAGCCTCCGAAGCATCGCACATGAGCCCCAGCACGGTGTTCGACGCCTGCAGGCTCGCGAACGCGGCCATGTCGGCCTCGTCAGAGGCCGGGACGGACCCGGCGGCGCGGTAGCCCTCGCGCGCCCAGCGGCACAGGCGCTTGCGGACGACGTGGACGGCCAGGTCCTCGTTGAAGGCCTGCAGGCGCTCCTGCTCGTGGTCGTCGAAGCGGGCGACGGCGCGCGCCAGCACGCGGCTCGAGACGGGCGGGTCGGCGTCGTCGCCCTCGACGAGCTTGTAGTCGATCATGGACTGCGGGGCCGGGTTGGTGTCGGCGTCGCAGAAGGTGAAGGTGCCGCCGTAGAGGTGGCCGTTCGCGACGGCGGTGAAGATGACGTAGGCGGGGGCGCCCTTGCGGCGCCCGGGGAAGTCGGGCATGGGCTTTGCAAGGCCGGTTAGCTTCGGAGGGTAGGGATAGGAGTGAGGAGGTAGGGAGGGGGGGCTTACGACAGGCTTGGGGAGATCGTCCTTCCAGGTTCCGACCTGGACCAGGAGGCGTGACAGGTCGCGAGGCGGGAGCTGCGGGCGCTCGCCGGCCTGGTCGGCGGTGGTCCAGCCACCGGCGAAGACGAGGCCCCAGAGGCCGTTGGTCTGGATGCCCTCGAACTCGAAGCGCGGGCCGAGGACGTCGGCAAGGCGCTCCCAGACGTCGGCGCAGGAGACGACCTCGCGGGCGGGGATGTCGCTGAAGCGGGCGTAGACGATGCCGCGCTCGCAGCCGTCGTGCTCGCCGGCGCCGGCCAAGGAGCCGCGGCGCTGGCGGCCGAGACGCAGGTTGCGAAAGGTGGTGGTCATGTTCTCCGTGACGGAGGTTCTGCGGTTGCGGATCATGATGGGTTGGTTCGTATGGTGGTGGATTTGGGAGGGTGTTGTCGGTTGTAGGTATGTGAAGAGAGTTGGGGTTTGGTGGTTGTGTTTTGTTTGTCTGTGTTGAGTTTGTCAGGAGAAGAGTGTAGAAGATGGTGGGAAGGAGGAGGATATTTATACCCTCTTCAAGATGGCTGGAACAGAAGTTCAAGGTGAATTCCAAGGTGAATCTCAGGGTGAGGCTCAAGGTGAGGCTCAGGGTGAGTCTTAAGGCGAGGTTGGTGAATACCATAACGTGGGTTCCTTTCGTCCCATTATTTTGAGGTAAGGTTCAAGATCTTGCTATAGGTAGTGATTGTTGGTTGACAAAGAAGGTGCTACAACAGCTCTTTCGCAGTCAGAGGGGAGGGAGGCTTGAAGCAACCAAGCAAGTAGAAGCGCGAGGCTCATTTGCGTATCATCATTTTGCATATTATGGGTCCCTTCAACTCATCGCTACGATCATGGCCGGAGCGACCCAAGTGGACTTCGTACGAAACTCAGATTGGAAGTTAAACAACCAAAATGCCTACTTAGGAAATTAGATACCTAGGGAACTTGAGAAAGAGAAAGTAGCATGTCCACCGAGATGTATCTCCCGAAGAGAAGAGATCGAGGTCAACTAACAAACGGCACGTGGGGAAAACACATTGCAGTCTATTCTGAACCATCGTTACGAGAGCCGCTGTAAATCACCCTGGGTGATTCCCCCGGGTTGTACTTTCTGCCGATCCTCAGATTGATACCAGTCATCTCTCCGCTCCTTAGGCAGACTTGCCCTGTAACAATAATCTTTACCCAGTGTCTCTTCTCAACTTCTGCCCCATCGAAACCCGCCTAGGGACGGCGGGAGAGCACTCGGGCCCTGGACACAGCAAGTACCAAAGTCGTCTTGGGTACCTACTATATAGGAACACTGGCTCATCGGGGAACGCTAGCTGCCATGCGCGGAACTCCCGTTGTCCATTCTTCTTAACAAAAGTGTACGAAGGAATCGGGGAGACAGGAAAGCCGCGACATCAACGTGGACGAGTCTACCAGCGTCAAACAACAAACCGACCTAGGTCCAAACCCCCCCCTACCAGGCCGCTCTCGAATCAAATATCAACAACGAGGCTCGACGGAAAGCAGCCGCCCAAGACAAAACGGCCTCGCCCATCTTCTCTCCTTCTATACGTGTGGAAAATAAAACACCGCCCACTTCCCCCGTCGTCGTCGAACCTCCTCCACCCCAGGAAACAATACCACAGCTGTAGGTCAGCGACGAACGACCCACTTCGGCCCTACTTTCCTCTTAGAGAGATCTTTTTTGTCACCCCCTCCTCTAGCATCCAACACTCCCAAGTGGCTTGGCTCTCCTATAATAATAATGACAATAACAACAACGATAATAATGGACGACTACAACGATATTAAAGGACGACAATGAAGGACGATAATAAAGGACGACAATGAAGGCCGACAACGATAACAACGACGGACGACAACAGCGACGATAATAATGGACGACGACCAGCCCCTAGACCTAGAGCCTTTCATAGTATCAATCCCAGGGAGCAGTGGCAGCTGGAGGGGGCGATGAATGGGAGGATATCCCTTTGCATTAAACGACTACGCTTGAATTCATGCACACTTGACACTCCCTCCAACCCAATCTGTCAAAGTAAAGACGAAAGCTTGCCGCAAACGCTTGGCCACAAGGCACCTTTTGCCGATGCCCTCATACCGCCGTTGACGGCGATGGGCGAGGAGGCGGGTCCTGCCTAGGTCGCGGGTTTGCTCTCCGCGCGAGCCATCTCTCTCTGGCACGCTGGCGAGCGCGCGGGGAAAGGCGCGGGGGCGGTGGAGGCGGGCGCACTGCCTGTTCGGGGGGAGAAAAAGTGCCATATCGCGGGCGGGCGTACCGAGTCTGTCCCGGCGTAGGAATGGGCGGCGTCCGCGGGTCTGCCGGCGGCGGGGGGTCGTCATGATCATGACCGCTGTTGCTGCTCTCTCCGTTCGCCGCGGGGCGAAAGAATGTGCGACGTGCGCAGTAATAGAGAAGGCCCCCGAAGACGATGGCCGCCATCCCGTACTGCCCCTAGAGTATTCCGGTCTCGATATCGGGCATCTTCATAGTGGCGGTGATGGACGCCAACGATTGCGACGGTGATGGACGACGATGATTGTTTGTAACGATGGGACGGGATTGAATAGAGTTGGTTCGATTGTATGCTTCAAGTCTGTCTTGATGATGCTGCTGTGTTGGTGGAGAGAAAATGGAGGAAGACGGACGTTGGAGGATGTCGTTTACGTAGGGAAGAAGAGAGCAGCCACCGTACTGATCAAGGAAGGGGTCACGGCTGGTCTTGAGAGGTGTCCAGGTCTTTCCTCTTGGACGTCAAGGCAGGCATGATTCCGAGGCAGGCATGAATGGGCAGTCGCTGAACTGTCAATGCACAATAGAAGGAGCAAGTTGTCATCAAAAAGGGCATGTCTTGTTGACTCCCCATATCTACATAACTTTTGTTTATCATGACCATCAAACTCATCAACATCTATTTACCGGACGGTGGCACCCTTCAGGCTGGGAACGGTACAGACACCGCCAGCCTCGGTAACAAGCTTGCCAACGCCGTCCTTGCCGAGCTCCTTGACGGCAGCAGCGTCGAAGGCAACCTCGAGGCCGTCGGTGGTGGTGAAGCCGGGCTGGAAGGTCTCCCAGATCTTCTTCTTGGGGTTCAGGACGCCCTCGGGCTCGCCCTTCCAACCCTCGAAGAAGACTCGGTCGCCGGCCTTGGAGTCGGCGGGAGGGGTGACGAGCTCGACGGGGCCCTTGTGGTCGTCCACCTCGCCCTCCTTGAGCTTGGGGGAGGCGGCGAGGACCATGGCGGAGGACTTGATGCCGCGCATCTTGACGGGCTTCAGGTTGCAGACGACGACGACCTTGCGGCCCTGCATCGACTCGAGGGGCACGAGGCCGTTGAGGCCGGAGCACACGGTGCGGCAGACTTGGCCCTCGTACTCGGTGGTGTCGTCGGTGGGCTTGTCGCCCATGGCGATGGTGGAGACGTACAGGGAGTCGGCCTCCGGGTGCTTGATGGCCTTGAGGATGTGGCCGACGCGGAGGTCGATCAGGGCCGGGGAGAGGGGCGCGGCGGGGGCCGGGGCCTTCTGGGGCTTGGGCTCCTTGGGCTTCTTCTCCTTCTTGGGCTTGCCCTCGCCGGCGCCGACGGCGGCCTTGACCTTGTCCTTGGCCTCGGCGACGACCTCCTTGACCTTCTCGCCGGCGCTCTTGTCCTTGGAGCGGTCGGGCAGGGCCGCCTCCTTCTTGTCACCACCAGCGGCAGCAGCAGCAGCGGCAGCCTTCTCCTTCTTGAGACGCTCCTTCTCGGCCTTGGCGTCGACGGGGGGCTTCACGTAGAGGACCTCATCGAGGTTGACGGCGACCTTCTCGTCGGCCTTGACGTCGGCGGCGAAGGCGGGGTAGTTCTGGACGAAGTCGAGGTGGCGGACGATATTGGGGTATCCCTTCTCGCCGGTGCGCTGCTCGGGGGACCAGGTGGCGACGAGGGGGCGGACGGCGGAGTAGAGGGCGGTGTCGGCCTTGCTGGGCTTGGTGCCGAGCAGGGTGGTGCGGGTGCTCAGGTGGGTGTTGAGGGTGTCGAGGATCGGGGAGACCTGGGCATCGTCACCGGCGGCCTGCTGGAGGCGGGTGGCGGTGGTGAGCCACTGCTGGATCTCGGTCTCCTCGTTGGGAGTGAAGGAAGCGTTGGAGGCCATTCTTGCGAAGCGGAAGGGGGTGACGCTGCGGGAGATGGGTCGGAGGGCGCGAAGGGAGTGCATGGAGGAGAAGGAAGTGATTAAAGCCGGTCTGGGAGTCACAGAATTTTAGTGTGGCTTTGGCGGGGTAGCAGGACGGTGTGCTGCCCCTCCAAAAGGGGGCGGTCTGTGCCTCATTGGTCAGGCACACCGGTCACCGAGGGATGATTCAGTAGCTGTCGGTGAGTGGCCTATTCTCCGGTCCTCACTGTAAATGACCTAATACCACAGGGTAAAAGCTGACCTAAGCATTTTCTCACTGTAACTGTACAGGTCACAACGCATTTAAATTGACAATCGTTTCGATATTTGCACTATACGCAATGCGTGAATGCTGTTTGCCAATTGGAAAGTCCCGACATCAAAATCAGGCTGCAAATGTCATCACGGCACGGCACCGATTGATGCAAGAATTGATCCTCCGTGGTTCCGCACTGACTCGTCTCGGCCATGGGCCCCGATCTCAGACCTCGATCCCTGGACTCATCGATGACGATGCTGCCTGGAACCGACAGGGGTTTAAATCGATTTTTTGGCCCGAAATCACGTGCCGCGTCTTTGTTTCGCGTCGCGCCCCCCTGATTTTTGCCCCCGCGATCGCGTCTTTGACGTGAGTGCTGGAGATCCGAGGTCGCCGCCCCTTGCAGCCATTCTCTTCTTTTGCCCTTGCATCCTTTGCCTTTTTGTGGACTATCTCGGGCCAAAGAAATTGGGCAATTACTGGATTTGACTCCTTTCACCTTTTAATCCTCAAATTTTGACGGTTTTACTTGTTATCCAGGAGCAATCGCTACCTCCTTCCCTGTCGAATTCGAGCTGAATCACTAACCGGATCGCTTGATTAGGCGTGGCAGTGGCAACCATCACCACTTCCTGGGACAGCCGCTACTTTGAACCATCGCCTCACCTTTCACTTCTGAGACCCAGAACACTTTCATTCGTCACGATGGATTCATCAACGACGTCGGACGTCGAGTCCGTCCTCTCCACCACGCGGCTGGCCACCAGCGCCCCCTCGTCCCCGCCAAGAGAGGAGTCGCTAGAGCCCATCGACGCCGACCAGAAGCGGATGATGGACGAGGAGGCCAAGGCCGCCGCAGCGAACCACGCGGCCTCGGAAAAGAAGCGCAAGGCCGGCCTGGCCGCCCAGAGACGGAAGAAGAAGCGCACCGAGCTCAGCAAGGAGGAGAGGGAGAAGAAGGCCCGCGAGCTCGACGACCTGCTCGCCAAGTCGGCCGCCTTCAGCGACATCCTGACTAAGAAGACGGAGGTCCTGGGCCGCGTCGGCTCGAGCCTGGACGGCGAGGCGCTGGGCACGCACGATCTCACCATGGCCACGCAGCCGAAGATCATGACGGGGGGTACGATGAGGGACTACCAGCTTGAGGGCCTCACTTGGATGTACGAGGTGTGCTTGCAGGGCATGTCTGGTATTCTTGCAGACGAGATGGGTCTTGGTACGTGCTTCCGACTGGCTGTTTGGTCGAAGGACTTGGGAGACTGACTCTTTCCAGGCAAGACGGTTCAAACCATTTCGCTCATTGCCAGACTTCGTGAGGAAGATTACCTGGGCCCCCACCTCATCGTCGCCCCTCTCAGCACACTGTCAAACTGGATGGACGAGTTCCAGAAGTGGTGTCCCACCATTCCCGTGGCCCTGTATCACGGCGATCCTGCTGAGCGGGCTCGGGCCAAGAAGGTGATGCTGGATCCGCATATCAAGAATGGCCAGCCGACGAAGAAGTTCCCGGTCGTCTGCACGTCCTACGAGATGGTCTTGAGAGACAAGGCCGTTCTCGGAAAATACAAGTGGGCGTTCATCATCATTGTAAGTCCAGCACCCCGGGATCTCTGGCCTGGCTCCACATAGTCTTAGGTTGCAAAGACTAACTTTTCCCTAGGATGAAGGCCATCGCATGAAAAACTTCGACTCGAAGCTGTTTCAGGAGCTCGAGAACTTTGTGTCGGCCACGCGCATGCTCATCACCGGCACACCACTCCAGAACAATCTCAAGGAGCTCTGGTCTCTACTCCATTTTCTCCTCCCCGGCGTGTTCAAGGAATGGGAAGTTTTCGAGAGTTGGTTCGACTTCGACGACCTCCAAGACGAGGAAGGCACTGAGGAGTTCATCGCGGATCGCAAGAACCAGGAGATCATCAAGAAGATCCACCTGATCCTGCAGCCGCTGCTCCTTCGCCGCGTCAAGGCCGACGTCGCCGCCTACCTGCCCAAGAAGAGAGAATACATCCTCTTCGCCCCCATGACGAGGGAGCAGACTGACATGTACAACGCCATCAGCGACAAGGATGTCGACAGTCGCGCATTCCTCGAGGGCAAGATCGTTGAGCGACTGACGGCAGTGAACTCGAACGCAAGCTCTCGGGAGGGAAGCGTCGCTCCGAAGCCGAAGGCGAAGGGAAAGGACTCTAGGCAATCAAAGAAGCTCGACATCCCCATTCGAAGCAGCCCTAGAAAAGCGAAGCAGGAAGCGGACGTCGGGCCTAAGAAGCCAAACGTCTTTTCTGCCATGATGAACAGAGCTAGAAGCTCCTCGTCCAAAACTGCTGACTCCAAGGAAACGCCGACCAAGTCTGCGTCTCGATCCAGTTCCAAGCGCAAGGAGCCACCTACAGCCGTGACGCCGCAGTCGAAGAGCGCTAAGTCCTCTCGACAATCCACTCCGTCTGTGACCAGTCGAGGACGCACCACCCGCGGCCGCCGTCGCTACACAGAGACCGAACCCGACGACGAAGACAAGTTGTCGGATGACGAGTTCGAGGCTAGGCTGGTCAAGGAGGCAGAAGAAAACGAGGAGGTCGATGATACGGTCCCCATGTCCGCTGAAGACCAGTACCGGACGAAGATTCTCGAGCATGCGAAGAAGGAGATCGCGGGGAAGAAGTTGGGCAACCCGATCATGCAGTTGCGCCTCGTCTGCAACAGCCCACACAACTTCTTTGATCCCTGGGGCTACGAGGGGGCTCCTCCGGTTGATGAGAGCATCGTGACCTCTTCCGGCAAGATGCTGCTTCTGGATCGTCTTCTTCCATCTCTGTTCGAGCGTGACCACAAGGTCCTGATCTTTTCACAATTCAAGACCCAGCTCGACATCTTGCAAGACTACTGCGAGCTCCGGCAGTGGAAGGCGTGCCGACTGGATGGCTCCGTCTCTCAAGAGAGCCGGCGAGACCAGATCAAGGAGTTCAACGAGAACCCCGAGTTCAAAATCTTCCTTCTGTCCACCAGAGCCGGTGGTCAAGGTATCAACCTAGCGAGTGCGGACACGGTCATCCTCTTCGACAGCGACTGGAACCCTCAGCAGGACCTACAGGCCCAGGACCGCTGTCACCGCATCGGCCAGACACGTCCTGTTGTTGTCTACCGCCTCGCCACGAAGGGCACTGTCGAAGAGGAGCTCCTCCTTAGCGCCGATGCAAAGCGTCGTCTGGAGAAGCTGGTCATCAAGAAGGGCAACTTCAGGACGATGGGCCAGAAGATGGACATGAAGGAGGACCTGGACAAGGATACTCTCAAGCAGCTGCTTCTGAAAGACGGCCAGGTGTTCAAGTACTCTGGCAGTCACGAGATCCTCTCAGATAAGGACCTGGATGTTCTCTGTGACCGGTATGTCTCTTCCTTACTGATGAGTCGCCGACATGCTGCTAATGCTGCCACAGGAGCGACGATGCTTACGAACGCGCTGCCGAGGGCGCCGGTAATGCAGATGGCTACCAAGTCATTGAGACCGGCACCGATGGCATTACTCTCGCAGGAAACACCAACGCGTAGTCGCTTCGACTGTACGATTAACTTGGCGACTTCCCAACTGGGATTTGAAAGATCATCATCCTATAGATCTACATGCCGGCTGATTGTGGCTGGCTTCATGTTACAATGTCTATGGTGACAGTCGCTCAGGACCTCGAAGGTCCCACCAAAGAGTATAGAGAGACTTGACTAGATACGCCTTAGAGAGGCGATGACTTTGCTTTTGGAGACAGAGGATTGGAAGATACGATACAACTGTGTGTTCCTGGATCGGGTATGCCGTTCGAGGACGAGCTGCCCATTACCTTTGTATTATAGGCGGAGTTTGATACCCAGGAATGATCAGATTTGCTACTTGGCACACGCCATCACTCGCTACCACCCTTCTCCTCCAACCGTGCAAACCTAGCTCACGCATCAGAACCTACGGCGGGAAATATCTCGTCCTCCTTAACGTCGAGCACAATCATATGCCCCGGCGCGTGCCCAATCACCGTCCCCTCCAGACCAGCCCTCATAACAGCCTCCTGCGGCGTGACACCACACCCCCAGAACACGGGCACATACTCCTCATCCCCGTGCTCAAACGCCCCCGTCCCGTCGGGAAGCAAAGCCGGGTCTCCCCAGTCCGGCCTCGCCACATCCGCAACCCCGATCCGCGCCGCGCCGTCCCAGCCCCAGGCCACCGGCTCCCCGTGCGTCGCGACGAACGGCCGGGTGACGTCCCTCACGCGGGCCACGTCGGACATCTTGTAAGGCCTCATGGAGACCACGTACGTCCCGCCGGTGAAGACGCCCGCCGCGCACAGCGGGATCGTGGTGCGGTACATGGGCACGTTGCGGGAGTGCGTGACGTGCTGCGGCGTGAGTCCCGCCTCCGCCAGCGCGCGCTCGAAGCTAAACGAGCAGCCGATCAGGAACCCGACGTGGTCGTCGGGCAGCCAGAGGCTGGAAACGTCCGTCGGCTCGAGCTCGCCGTCTACAGCTGCGTGGTTGGAGTTCTGGTAGACGCGGTAGCGGGGGAAGTCCCGCCGGAGGTCGATGTCCGCGGCGACCTCGAGGAGCCGGCCCGAGGGGCTGCGCACGTGGGATTTGAGATCAGAGAAGGAGCCTGGCGCGGAGGACTCTGCGAGTAGAGGGCAGGGGACGGGGTTGCGGAGGCAGAGGAGGCGGAAGTCGGCGGCGTAGCGGTTGGGGAGGACGAGGAGGTTGGCCTGGATGTGGGTTGGTGCTTGGCCTGCTGTCGGGGATGTGAGGGTGCCGGAGCGGCAGGCGTGGCGGACTTCGAGGCCTGTTTTGTGGACTGTTGTCATGGTGGAGGTTGGAACTTGAAGAGACGGGGTTGAAGAGTTACGAAGGGTATCAGACAATGGTGAAATAGGTTCGAGGGAGCGTCAAGAGAGTTCCGGGCTGCTTCGGGGAAAAGCAGGACGTAGAGGTTGGACAAGGTTATGTAGCACGAGTGTGGTCTGGGAGGCAGTATCAGCTCACGTCGAATCCAGCTCTGGACGGTCGTAGATGATAAGGGGCCGCGTCTGCCCCGAATGCGGGGTGTTCCCCGGGCGCATTATCAGCGGGGACCCACTCCGATCTCCGAAATGCAGTCCGGCCATCGGACTCTTTGCCCGAGGCGAAGTCAAGTACCTGCTGATAGGTCACCTCACGGAGAGACTTGCAAAGCTTCTTTGTCCCATTGTCAGTCCAGACTTGCGTCCTACCCCACGTTTCGGTACCCCGGAGATGGCACCGGGGACCCATACCGAAGCACCTCAATGCCGAGACGCCCTCAACTGTCAGTGTCAGCCAGCACCTCGTGAGAGAAGTCTCCAGTACCGTGTATAGATGATACACGATAGAACCATCAGCGATGACGGTATGAACGGTGATAAGACAGCAGCAAAGGCGGTGATCCAATTACTTATACCGCCAAAACACCCTCCACCCCCCGCGGCACTACGACCCCGCAAGTCGACCCAGACTCTCAACCCACCAACGGCGCGGAGTCCGAGTACTCCCCGAAAAAGAGTCCCCGGTCCCCATGCACGTCCGCCGCGTCCACCAGCGCGCGAATCTCCCTCTCCTCCTCCTCGCCGATCCGCACCTCCAGCGACGCAAAGTTCTCCTCGAGGTACTTGATCCTCTTCGTCCCGGGGATCGGGATGACATCCTCGCCCTGCGCCATCAGCCACGCGAGCGTCAGCTGGCCCGCCGTGCACCCGTGCCTCCTCTCCGCGATCTCCCTGAACCTCTCCACAAGGGCCACGTTCTTGGCGAAGTTGTCCCCCTGGAAGCGCGTGATCTGGCGGCGAATGTCCGACTCCTCAAAGTCGTCGGCCGACTTGTACTTGCCCGTCATGATGCCCCGGCCCAAGGGCGAGTAGGCGAACGTCGTGACGCCGAGCTCGCGGCAGGTCTGCAGGAGGTTCTGGCTGGCGGGGCCCTCGATCTCGAGGGACCAGGGGTTGTACTCGACCTGCACGGCCGAGATGGGGTGTACTGCGTGCGCGCGGCGGAGGGTCGAGGAGGAGCACTCCGAGATGCCGAGGTACTTGATCTTGCCCTCGCTGAGTTGCGTTTGTCAGCCTGTTTCCTTCGACAGCGATGTATGCAGGTGTCTCACTTCTTCAGTTTGACCATCTCCTCGACCGTCTTCTCGATCGGCGTGACCTCGTCGACGCGGTGGACGTAGTACAGGTCGATGTGCTCGACGCCCATGCGCTCCAGGCTCTTCTCGCACGCCCGCCGGCACTGCCCGGGCGAGCTGTCGATCTTCATCGCAAAGGACCCGTCGTCGTTGAGGCTGCCGCAGAAGGCGAACTTTGTCGCGAGGAAGATGTCCGCGCGGCGCTCCGGGTGCAGCCGGAACCACTTGCCGAGGAGGTCCTCGCAGTCGCCGTAGAGGTCGGAGGTGTCCCAGTTGGTGGCGCCCATCTCCCAGGCGCGGTCGAGGAAGGCGAGGCGTTCCTCGTCGGGGCTGTTTGATTGATGTGTTAGCAGTGAGAGAGGGAGTGTGTGCGTGTGTGTGTTTCACGGAGTGGAGAGGTACGAACCCGGGCTTGCCGTATGCGATGCTGAGGCCCATCAGACCGAGACCCAGGGCGGTGATCTCGGTGCCGTTCTTGCCCAGCTTGCGGGTGGGGAGGGATGCTGGTGTGGGCATATTGATGATTCTAAGTGGTTGGGTAGGTCAAGACTAAGAAGGTTGATTCCTGGTCTTGGAGATGAAGATAATGGTGATGAGGTGTGATGGAGAAGAGCGAGAGAGAGGTCATCTTGGGCTAAGCTGAGCCTTTTTATCTCACAAGTTTCATGAATAGAAAGACGGCTTTGGTGGAGATTATGCTTCTTCATGATTCATACGCTCATCGGATGCGATTCCATCCGCCATCGTGAGATCCATTTTGTGCAAGTCTGGAAGTCTTATGTTCCTAACTCCGGGGAACTGCAGGGAGTGCGGTGGGTGCGGCCGCTGCGGCCGACGCGGCCGCATCGGCCGCGTGGGTCTTATGTCCGTTCAAGGTGCATAAACTCTGCTTACCAAAGAAACTGAGACTGGGATAGTCCTGCAAGCGGTTCGGCCTCCGCTGACTTCGAGGATATCCAGATCAACTCTTCTATGTTGCGTCAATGTGTGGAATGAGTTGCAAATCCATGATTTCTGCCCTAGACGTTGATGGTGTTACTGCGAGAAAGGAAATGTGGCTGTCTCCATAAGGATGCACTCTAACATGCCTCTCTGTGTTCGAGCTCGATTGTTGTGTCTGTAGGGTTCTTTCAGATCACCCCGCAGACAACAATGGAGTATGCGAACAAGGGGTGATTGTCCCGTTGCAATTCCCAGTATTGAGCCTCCACATTGCCGCTATGTTCCCAAGCTCAATGCTGCTGTTGTGGTCAATGAACACAGCTATCGGCTGCTCCTTTGTTGAAGATGCCGCATAAGATAGCCTTCTCTTGGATTCATACAGATGGAAAAGAGCTGAAGACTGATAAGCGTACCAGACAGCACCAAGATCAGATAAACTAACAACAACCCTATACCCAAGTTCCAGCTTAATATTCCCAAAAGCCCTCATCCGCAATGTCGCTCGCCATCCTCTGGCCTCCCAACCTCCTCATGGGGCTCCTCTCCCTCCTCGCCCGGCCCCTCGAGCACCTCTTCTACCGCGCTGACCTCTGCGCAGCCTACCACCTCTCCGCCTCCGCGGCCGTCTACTTCACCGCCTGGCTCAACGCCGTCGTCAAGGTCTCCTCCCTCAACGACCGCCTCGAGGAGGTCGCCGCCTCGCCCGCCTTCGACCGCATCGGCGCCGCCAACCGGCTGCTCGTCAAGGGCTACCTGCGCGGCTGCTTCCTCGTGCCGAACCTCGTCGGCCCCGTGTGGATATGCTGGTTCATGAACGCCCACGACGCGCGCCTCGACGCCCTCGCCCACCTGTATGGCTTCTCCATCGGCCTGCTGCACCTGCCGCTGCTGCTCAGCCTGGTCCTGCGCGTGCTCGTGCCGCTGGCCTTCGCCGTGCCGTGCTTCCTCGTCGAGAAGCTGTCTCAGGCGCTGTGGCTCGCGTCGGGCCGGCTGCCCGAGGACCCCGTCGCGGCGGCGCAGAGGTGCCTGCGGGGGCTTAGGCGGTTCCTGCGGGGGCTCCCGCGGACGACGGTCGCGGCGGTGGACCGCGAGGTGCTGCGGTCCGAGAACAAGATGCTCCACGCGGCGGCGTGGGGCGTCGTGGCGATGCAGGCGTTCATCTTCCACACGATGCTCGTGGACTTTTACCGGCCGTACCTGCAGCGCCTGGCGGTCCGCGCGGTCTCGGAGACGCTGATCTACGTGGGAGACGCCATTTTCGAGGCCGGCATGTGGGTGGAGGGGCTCGTGGTCAGGAAGGGGTACTGGGATAGCGAGGGCGGGTGGGAGACCATTTTCCTGTGAATTTAGCATCGCTCAAAGGAGTCCAGGTAGGTGAGAATGCGTATGCTTTACCATGAAGATTGGCCAGCATGTGGTGACAAACTCCCACGAGATACAGTTGCTTTGATAACTTGGCTTCGATTAAGACCTGCAACGGCAGCCAGACAGGTCGAACGCCGAAACGGCATTCCGCACGGAACCGGCCCCACTACTCCGGCATGAAATCCCCGGGAGGTGCAGTGCAGTATCCACTTTACGGCCGCCAGACCCCCGAGATCGCATCGCCGACGACACGTCCCAGTCCGGCTGCACCTCAGGCCTCCTTGTGTGAGGGAAAGCACTGAATCGAAAGGCTCGAGGTTTTGATTCGTTCTCTGCTGAGCGGTAGCGACAGCGGTTTGGGATAGATGAAAGTCCAGGCCGTTACGGTGGCTCATGACTCGTCTCCCTACCTCATAACTAACGGAGCTCTCTAAACGCGGGCCATTGTCTTCCCGCCTTTGGGAGAACACTTCCCAGTCCTCTCGGATCATGTTGCCCGTCGATGGACGGTGTTGTTATCGCGGCGTTTTCCAACTTTTCACGCAACGCCTGCGTCAGATTGGAGCAAATCGAGACTATCACAACATGCAGAGGATCGAGGTCGTTCGTTCCTCGTCGGAGAAATCGTCCGACGTAACATGCTAATTAATACCTGGTGTAGTGCCTAGTCGACCGGCTTTTCCGGTTTTTCTCATCTCCATTCCGCAAATCTTTATCTCTATGCGAACATGTACCCGCTTGCCGGTGGCCAATGTCTTGTGTTCTTTCTCGGAACTGACCCAGTTCGTCGGTAAGTGGGAGGTAACTCCAACCGAGGGTCCGAGACAAGCTTGTTCTCTGCTCCGCGACGATCCATCCCGGACTCCACCTCCATCTCCCGCTCGGCGGCCTCGGCCACCTTCCATGCCCCAATCCGGGTCGCTTGCAAGTTGCGAGATTCATGGGACGAACACCCACTCTGCTCTTGCCTGCGGATCCCTGCAGAGCATCCATTGAAGCGGCAGCTTGAAACGAATCGGCGCAAGGGTTTATCTTTATCTCGAGCATCGCTATGCTGCCGAAGGGGACGGCGGGTCCCTGAGTGGCATCCACAGCGTGCCATCGCGGGTCGTTGGCAATTATTCTGCTTGAAAGGTGGATATCGGGTATGGAGGCTGAAAGAAATTTCTGTGTTGATCTCCGAGCCACGGGCAAGGGGAGAACAGATGCGAGCGTCTCAAATCCTGCCTGGCATGGCTAACGTCGCAGTTATAAGTAAGCTTGTCTTGCTTCATGCAGCACCCGAGATGTGACAACCAGACTGCCGGGCTCGTCGCTGCAATCCCCTGACTCGTCTTATTCCTGCAGATCCGTTCGAGATCTGCAAAGTCTCTCGTTAAGCATGAAGTCGTCCACTCTTTTCGCCTTTGGCTCCGCCGCTGGCCTGGCTGCCGCGTCGCCCTTCCTCTCCCGCCCTTACAATGGAACACACCCACAGCCTCACAACGGAACGTTCTCCAACTCAACTTGCACTTCGCTCAACCAGAGAAAAGCCTGGTAAGTTTTGCTATGAAGACTCGAGCAGCAGCACCGTGGCTGTTGGAGATTAGACGCTGACTGCTACGTCACAGGCACACTCTGAGCAACGATGAGAAGTACGACTATCTCCAAGCCGTCAAGTGCCTGATGACGTCCCCGGCCAAGAGCGGCATCACCGGCGCTAAGACACGATGGGATGAGCTCCATTCGTGCCACGTGGAGCAGTCCAACTTCATCCACGGAGTCGGGTAAGCCTTCATCTCACTCGACTCTTCCTCACCTATGTCCCTGACCGCTCCCTCCCAGCGCATTTCTCCCCTGGCACCGTCTCTACCTCCGCCTCCACGAGTTCCTCCTCCAGGACGAGTGCGGCTACAAGGGCGCACTCCCTTACTGGGACGAGCAGCGCGACCTCGAGGTGCTCGGCGGCATCGAGAACGCCTCGGTCTGGGGCGACGACGAGTACAGCTTCGGCACGAACGGCGTGACCACCGAGACCGGCGACCCGGGCTGCGTCGTCGACGGCCCCTTCGCCAACACCACGCTCCGCATGGACCAGGTCTGGGGCGTGGACTACTACGACGAGTTCTGTCTCTCGCGGCGGTGGAACCAGACGGCGTGGGAGTTTGCCAACCAGACGTACGTCGACGCGTGCTACGCGAAGGAGACTTATAACGAGGCCAACTTTTGCTACGTTGATTCGCCTCACTCCAGCGGGCATTTGGCTACCGGAGGCACTGTAAGTCACCAAACCCCCCTACATTTCTCTCCTTCTTTCTCGCAAGTCTCGTACTGATCAAAACATCTTAGCTGGAGAACCAGAACGCCAGCCCTGGCGACCCCGTCTTCTTCCTGCACCACGCCAACTTGGACCGTCTCTGGCAGAGGTGGCAGGAGGCGGACCTCCCGGCGCGTCTGACGGACATGACCGGACCCATCATCCCGCCCGAGTCCATCATGAAGCAGAACCGCTGGCTTTACCCGTCCAAGGCCTATACTGACTACGACGGCAACCCGGGCAACGTGACGACGCTGAACCACGTTCTGTGGATGGGCGGGATCATGCCCAACAGGACCATCGCCGAGGTCATGGACCTGAGGGGCGAGGTCAACTGCGCAGAGTACATTGACGCCGAATACTAGTTGCGGCGAGTTCATCTTTGTGTCTTGAGCCATGGGGCAACCTAATGGAATGGCTGGACAAAAATGTCTAAGAAGTTATTGCACTGGTCTTGATATCGATATAATCTACTCATGGCCTCTCTTCTATCTCTTGTGTTACGTTCACGGCATCTTCAACTTCAAGTAGCCCTCAGTGTCGTGCTTGTCCTCGGTATCGGCATTCGCATCCGTCGAGTCGCCCAGGGCGTCCCGTAGCCCTCTCGCAGCCCTCTCCCCGAGAGCCGACAGGCTCCCCATGCCGAGCATCTCGAGCACGCTGATATCGAACCCGAACGCTCCCTTCCACCAGCTGCGCATCTCCACCGCCACCAGGCTGTCCAATCCAGCATCCTGAAGCGACGTCTGCACGTCAATCTCCTCCTCGTCCTCTGCGGGCTTCAGCAGCAGCCTGAACAGCTGCGCGGCGATCTGGCGCGCCAAGAACGCGGGGACACTCGGCGCTGAAAGGACGCCCGGGTCGACGACCGCCGACTTGACGAACGCCGCCAGCGCGGAGGAGCTGGTGGCGCTGCCGCCGCCGACGACCGCACCCGCGGCCCCGTCCGAGTTGTAGTACACGCCCATCCGCCGGTCGTCCTTCCAACCGACGCGGTTCGCCGGGTCCGACAGCGAGGTGGCGCTGCGGTGTCCGAGGACCAGCTGGGACTGGCTGACGAACCCGGAACCCACGAGTGGGGCCGCCAATCCCGGCCGGTCGACGAGCACGGCCGCGACCGCGTCGAGCAGCTGCGGGATCCGGACGCCGTAGACGCCCTGCCCCACGAGCTTCTCCAGCAAAGCCGGGTTGTCGGCTAGGTACCCGTGGTCCACCATCGCGCCGACGTCGACCACGGCGGCGGCCAAGCCCAGGCCGCGGCGGTACTGCGCGAACGCGTCGAGGAAGGTGTTCGCGCCCGCGTAGTTGGCCTGCCCGCGCTGGCCGACGAAGCCGCTAATGGACCCGAAGAGCAGGAAGAAGTCGAGGTCGATGCCGGCGTCCGCCGCGGCGGAGTGCAGGTTCCACGTCCCGCGGACCTTGGGCGCCGCCGCAGCCGTCCAGTCGTCGTGCGACATGGCCGCGAACCCGGCGTCCCGAAGGACCATTGTCATGTTGACGACGCCGCGGAGCGGGCCCGCTGCCGTTGCTGCTTCGATCGCGCGCCGGACGTCTTCGGCGGAGGTAACCGTGCCCTGGACCGCGGTGGCGGAGCAGCCCTGCTCCTCCAGCTCGGCGAAGAAGCCTCGGGTGCCGGCGGCGTCGGAGCCCTGGCGGGAGAGGTAGACGAGATGTCTGGCGCCGTGCTCGACCATCCATTTGGAAAGGCTTCGACCGAGACCGCCGAGGCCGCCGACGAGGAGGTAGCTGGCGTTGGGGTCGAATCTGGGTTTGACGGGTTGTTGCTGGGCTGTTGCCGAGGTCTCGTACAAGCCATCCATTTCTAGTACAATCTTGCCGATGTGCTGCCCCTTTTGCATGTACCGGAAGCACTCCTCAACCGTCTCGGCGGTGAAAGTCTTGATGGGTTGGATCGGGGTGACGTGCCCTTGCTCGTAGAGCTCGACAATCTTCTTGAAGAGGCTGTTTACACGCAAGAAGGTTAGCTTCGACTGCGCAATACAACGGGAATCCTAGTAGATCTTACCGATTTCCCTCTTTCGGCTTGACGTCGATGAGATGGCCGAGGTCTACCCCGTGATAGCTCCGGTTCGGGAGGAACCCGCTCAGCGCGAGCCTCCCGTTCCCGATGAGGTCGCGCTTCCCAATCTCAATCATCTTGCCGAACTCAGCTACACAACCCCAAGACGCGTGGAGCAGCTCGCCGCTGAGCGAGTTGAGCACCACGTCCACGCCTCTTCCCCCGGTGGCCGCGAGGACGTCCGGGAGGAACGACGCGTCGCGCGAGTTAAAGATGCGGTCCCTCGGGATCCCGAACGTCGAGCCGAGGTACTGCATTTTCTCTTCGCTGCCCACGGTGCAAAACACCTCCGCCCCGACCATCCTGCAGATCTGGATCGCTGCGAGGCCGACGCCGCCGCACGCCGAATGGATGAGGACCGAGTCGTCTGCGGTCAGGCGGGCGACGTCGAGGAGTCCGTGGACGACGGTCGAGAAGACGCACGGCATCGTCGCCGCCTCCTCGAAGTCCAGGGCGTCTGGGATCTTGGCGCAGAGCTTCTCAGAGATGATGAGGCCCGTCGAGAAGCAGCCGCCGCCGAAGGCGAAGACCCTGTCGCCGGGGATCAGTTCTTTCACGTCGGGGCCGACCACGCGGACGATGCCTGCCGCCTCCAGGCCGATGGAGGTGAACTTTGAGTCGACTATACCCATCGCTACGAGAATGTCCTGATAGTCGTTAGGATGTCACCAGAAAAGGAGTTATAAGGGGGAGAAAGAACCTACCCTGAAGTTCATGCCGCCAGCGCGGGCCTCCACGACGACCTCGTCGTCAGCCAATGGCCTCAGCTCCCGCGGTGTCCAGGCGAGCGTGTTCAGACGGCCATAGCGCCCAATCTGAAGATCCACGACCGTCCGGCTGGCGTCGACCTCCTCAACATCCTGCGAGACAGGACGGCGGAGCTCATCTGACACGCTAACGGGATACACCCGCGACACATGCACGACGCCCCCATCGACGGCGTACTCGTACTCGGGCCGGCGGTCGCCAGTCTGACGCTGCCGGGAGAACTTGTCATACACCCGCGCGACGGCCTGCGCGCACGATGAGATGTCGTCAATCTCACAGGTCGCGAGGTCCAGGCCCAGCTCGCTCCGGATCGACCGCGTCGTGCCGATCGTCTGGCCCCAGCGCGGGTCAGAGCACCGGAGCTGCGAGGACCGCGTGAGCCAGAGGAGGCCGGCGCCGGCGCCGCATGCCTCGGAGACGAGGGCCTGGAAGGTTGCGAGGTTCTCCGGGGTGATGTCCTCGAAGAACGGGGCCTTGAGGTCGAGCGTTGCGATGATGTCGCACGTAGTTGGGGGAGGTCCCTGTGAGATATCGTGTAGAGTCACTTGAAGATCGTTTCGTGCGAGTTCCGTCTGCAAGTCTCTGCCGATATCCATCGACGCCGCGTCATGGAGTACCGTAATCGTGTCGACACCCGTCTTCTCCTGTGCCGGTCTGGCAGTCATGAAGTTGAGCAGGTTGTTCGGACGGCCAGCATCCTGAGCGACGTCCTCCAAGCCATCGAAACCGGCCTTCCTCAGCTCTGCGTCCCACCTCTCAGGGGTAACGTGCGGCTGGTCCGGCCTGCCGTCCTCGGCACCCAGCCACCAGCCGGGCAGTACGCCCATCACGAAGTTGAGTGGGAGCGTGTCGTGCGAGAGCTCCTCCATGTACAGCCGGCCCTCGGGGCAGAGCAGCTGGCGGACGTTGGCGAGGGTGGCCTGCAAGCTCGGGGTCGCGTGGAGCACGTTCGCCGCGAGGACGAGGTCGTACGACCCCGGCTCGAACCCCTGCTCGATAGGGTCCTTGGAGATGTCGAGCGCTTTGAATGAAATGCGAGGGTAGTCTTTGAAGCGGTCCTTGGCGGCGGAGAAGAAGCCCGCGGAGATGTCCGTGTAGGTGTACTCGGAGTACAGCAGGGCGCCGGTCGGGCCTCGAAGCCACTCCAGGACTTTGTTCGTGGTTCCTCCGGTGCCGGCTCCGATCTCCAGGATACGTAGGTTGGGTCTGGAGTGTCCGAGTGATTGGAAGAGGTTCTGTCGGTCGGTGATGTTGAGCGAGTTGTAGACGTTGGTCAGGACGTCGTTGGGCATGAGCACCTCCAGGGACTCGGTCTCGCCGCGGAATATGGGCACGATGTTGTCGAGGACTTGTTTGATCGCTACCGCAAAGGAACCAAAAGGCCCGAAGCTGGAGACATCTTGGAATGCCGGGGCTGCGTCCAAGACTTTGGGTGGTGGCGGCTGCTTCTTCATCCACTCTCGGAATCTGTCGAGGTGCGGCAACGTCGTCTCGACGCCATCAAGTCTCTCTAAAGCCCATTGAATACAGTTCCGTGTAAGCTCCTCAGAACGCACGAGCGAACTCTGCTCGGGATGAGACCGCACAAGGTCCGAGATCCGCAGAAAGTCGACGTCAGGCTGCCAGAAGACCCGGGCACCCGCGTGCGGATCGAGATCCTCCTCGGACGCGTCGCTCTCAAGCGGACTCAGCTTAACCCCAGCAAGCGCGAGGACAACCTCCCCGGTCTCGCCGACGCCCTCGCCGCCGCCGCAGATCAGCCCGCGCGGCGTCCGCTCCGCCTCGACCTCCATCCGGATCTCGGAGCCGCAGTCGCGGATCTCGAGGGCCTCGATGAAGGTCGGCACGTTCATCTTGTCGAGCGCGTGGCCCACGCCCCGCGCGGCGGCGACGCTGAAGAGCTGCAGGAAGAAGTCGACCTTGGTCGGGTGCACCGCGTAGTAGGACTCGTCGTCTTCGACGGTGTGTTTTGCGGTGCCGCCGGACCGGTGGGTTGTTGGCGAGCAGGCGACGTCCGCGAGACCCTGGAAGCAGGGGCCGTAGCTTGCGCCGACGTTGCGGAGGGCTTGGTACCACTTCCCCGGTCCGACGGCTCGGGATAGCTCTGAGGCCGGCTTTGCCTCACGGCTGCCGCTGTCCTCGTCGAGGGCTTTGACCTGGCCGCTGCAGTGCTTCAGCCAGGACGACCCGTTGTGCGACGCGATAGTAAAGTCCCACCACGCGCCGTCGAGACTGTCAGTCAGCCTCTCCCGTCGAAGGCTGGTGACGATCTCGGTACTTCTGTTCTCCTGGAGTACCATCGCCATGTCGATGACGACGTTCCTCATCGCGAAGCCGGCGTAGCCGCCCGCGCCGTCGTGCAGCTGCCGCGCCGCCTCGCCGGCCATCCCGACGTAGCCCGCACAGGGGAAGATGACGTCGCCCTTGATGTTGTGGTCCCGGACCCACGGGACGCGGTCGAGCGACAGCACGTTACGGAACGCTGGCTCGCCGCCGCTGCTCTCCGGGACGCGGACGCCGAGGAGCTCGTGCTTCGGAAACTTGCGCAGCCGCCACGCGTCCGAGACGCGGCTCGAGAAGAGGAGGGAGTGGTCGTGCTGCCAGGGATATGACGGCAGATCCGAGACGACGCGGGCTGTGCCGTCGCGGTTTGCGAGGCCATCGAGGCGGATGAGTACGCCGTGCTGCCAGAGCTGGCCGAGGGCTGTGAGGAAGGTCTCGGTGGCGCTCTTGGAGCGGATAAGGCATGAGGCGTAGGAGTGGTCGACGGCCTCTTTTGAGAGGATCTGTCTTACCGGGCCGGCCAGGGCTGAGTGTGGGCCAACTTCGAGGAACACGAGCTTGTTGCTTCTCTGGCTCCGGTGGTCCTTGGCCAGGTTTGCGACGGCCGAGTTGAAGAGGACCGGGGACTCGAGGTTGGAACGCCAGTACTTTGCCCCTGTCGGATCCTGGAGAGCAAGCTTCTCTCCGGTAACTGAAGAGTAAAACGATACCACCGATTCTTCTCGGGCTTTTGAATCGTCGATGTAAGGAGAGGTTAGAGAGAGATACTTCTCGCCTACTTCCTGCATGTGATGAGAGTGGTACGCCCTCTCGACCTTGAGCAGACGAGCGAGTACATCTGGGTTCTCCTGGCGAATATCTGTGAGCACCTTTTCTACAAGATGCGCGTCTCCCGAAATGGTCACGCTTGACGGGGAGTTTTCGCAAGCGATAACAACGCCGGTCTTGAGAAACGGCGATGTTGCGGCGCGGCCCATTCCCACCGCGGCCATGGCACCAGGCCTGGTGACCTCGCCGGAGACAACGCCGCGGTAGTACGCCGCGATGATGACTTCCCTCGCCGTCAGCTTTCCGGCCGCATAGGCAGCTGCCATTTCGCCTGAGGAGTGGCCGACGACGGCAAAGGGCTCCACGCCCGCCGCGTCCCGGAGGGAGTTTACCAGGGCAACTTGGACGGCGGTGCAGACGGGTTGCGACAGATACGCCTTGTGAAGCTCGCTGGACTCGGCCGGCCTGAGCAGCTCCTCGGCGATGGTCCACGACGGGCCGTCTGGGAGGAGACCCAAGGCCTTGTCCATCTGCGCGATGGACCGGGCAAACACAGGGCTACTCTTAAGAAGCTCCGCGCCCATCTGTGCCCATTGGGCTCCTTGTCCGGTGAAGACCAGGACGAGATCGGCCGGGGAAGGCGGTGCCTTTGCAAACAGCGACGTGCTCAGCTCCACCCCGTCCTCGAATACAGAGAAGGCCCGGTGCGGGAGGTGCGTCCGTCGGCACGACAGGGTGTACGCGACGTCGTCAAGCGAGCTCGGATGCTCGCGGATGTAGCTCTGGTTGTTGACGACCTGGCGCCGCAGCGAGTCTGCCGTGTTAGCCGAGTAAACCATCAAGTGTGCCGACTTCGTCTTCGAAGGTGCGGCCGAGGGCTCTGAGACCGGCGATGGCGGTGTGCCGAGGAAGCTCGCGGCCGACTCGACGACGCAGTGGACGTTGGCGCCGCCGATGCCGAACGAGTTGACCGAGGCCCGCTCGGCCCGGTCCGCCGGCCACGGGGTTGGCTCGACGGGCACAACGAGCTTGTTCTCAGTGAAGGGGATCCGGGGGTTTGGCACGTCGAACTTGATGTTGGGCGGGATCGTGCGGTGCTCAAGGGCCAAGACTGTCTTTATCAGCGACGTGATCCCGGACGCGCCCTCCGAGTGCCCGATGTTTGGCTTGCACGACCCAATATGCACTCCCGCACCGCCGAACGCAGAGGCGACGGCCGCCGTCTCGATGGGGTCGCCGGCTGCCGTGCCTGTGCCGTGGCACTCGACAAAGCCCGTCTTGGCGATCGCGGTGCCCGAGACCCCGGCCGCCGCATAGGCGCGTCGGATCATGGCCTCGTGGCTCTCGAAGCTCGGGGTCGTCAGACTCGGCGTGCTGCCATCGGCGTTGCTTGCGGTGCCGCGGAGGACGGCTCTGATGGGGTTGCCGTCGCGGAGGGCGGCGGACAGGCGCTTGATGTAAACCACATTAACGGCCTCACCGCGAGCGTACCCATCCGCCGCGGCATCAAACGTCCGACAAGACCCGCCGGGCGAGAGGACGCCCTGCTCGGACATGCTAACGAACAGGCCCGGTGCCGTGATGAGGTTCGACCCAGCGACGACGGCGGCCTCGCACTGACCTTGCTTGATCGCCATGCAGGCCTCGTGCAAACCGATGAGGGCCGACGAGCAGCCCGTCTTGATCGTCAGGCTGGGCCCGCGCAGGTCGTACTCGTACGCGAGCCGGTTCGAGAGCATGAAGTCGCCGTAGCCCGTGATCTTGTACTGGCCGACGACCTCGGCGTCGCGCGTCAGCGTCTCGAGCCAGTCCTCCCCGAAGGTGCCGACGAAGGTGCCGACGGTCTTGCCGCGCCAGCCCGTCTCGCCGGCGCTCTCGAGGCACTCGCGCGTCAGCTCGAGGAGGAGCCGCTGCTGCGGGTCGGCGCGCTCGACCTCGTTCCGGGGCATGCGGAAGAAGGTCGTGTCGAGCGCGGCGAGGTCGACAGAGTCGTCGAGGAAGTAGCCGTGCCGCGTCTTGATGTGACCTGGCTTGCCCGACTTGGAGTAGTACGACTCTGCGTTGAACCTCGTCTCGGGGATGGGCCCTCGCGCGTCTTTCTTGTCGATGAGAAAGTCCCAGAACTGCTCTGGCGTCGCGATGCCGCCGGGGAGTCGTAGAGCCATGCCGCAGATGGCGATGGGCTCCGCGGTGCCCTCTGGGCTGTTGGACCACGGCCTTTGGCCATTGAGCTGAGAGGGTATCAATGTTAGCTAGGTCAACGGGTGATCTCGTGGGAAGTCGAACCTCGGAAGAGTCCGTAGATGCATCTAGAAACGGCGCCATGGTGAGCGGATTGGGTCAAGATGCTCGAATAATGCGTTCCCTGTGTTGAGAGGGCGAGTGTGTGCTTCGAATGTTGAATAATCGTTCAAGAGACAAAACCAGCTCCCCTCGCTGCCTACTTACATGGAGCACTAGTCTTATAGAGCGGGAGAAACTCGATAATCATCCCTTGTATGATAATACCCCGAGCTGGCCTGACACAATAACACCTCATCGCGTCTTCTTGATGCCTTATCTCTCTAGTCTCAACTTGGTCACCCGTAACCTGCAATTGCCCGATCAGTACTCGTCGCTAAAGTCAAGAAGGGCGAAGGAACGAAGGACTCTGTCAAACGTCGTTGAGCGTCGCAACGCATCGACGCCACCGGGCGAACTATTAGATGACACACGGCAAATAGCCGTAGCGAAACGGTTTGATACGTTCAAAGCTGGTTCTGAAATCCCACGTAAGCTCCTACTGTAAGGCTGGCATGCATGTCATGCAGGGACGATCTGGGTTCACACGTAAGCGGCTTCATCCTGGGAAGAGATGTTGCCCGAGCTGAAAGGGCTCTGAACATCCCCGTTTTATGGGGGATAAGACGCTTCGGGCCGTTGGATTTAGGATTCTGTGTTACATGAGTTGGTTGGTTGGGCATCGAGGTCAACTTTGATGACAACTAGTTCTGTCCACATGACGCGGCCCATGTATGCACTTTAATCGTTGTTTCTTTTTAGTTCAACTTACTTCTACGCTAGTATCGACTTGATGTACCTTGACGTGAAGTCTTCAGGCTCTCGAGGATGTCAGGGAAATCTCCATTAAGTCACGCTGCTCAAACTCATGCTTAAGTTGGATTCGGGGGTACCTTGTCCAACCAACTGAAACATAAAGAGGACTCCCCAAGGTTACCAAGCCTCGGCGTTCGGCGATCAAAAGGGCCGTCGATACATGCCGTTTCCGGTAAGACAAGGTACCGAACAACGCACAATGAACTTCGGGGGCTCCCAAGACCCGAGTGTGGCGGTGCTCCTCCGAAATTCTGCCCACGCTTCGGTGCTCGTCGGCTACCCGGCTAAACCGCGAGGAAGAGATGCCAAGAAGCAAACCAAGACCCCCAAATCCGGTCCCTCCAGCCGCTCCGCTTCCGGCACTGCGCAGAGAAGCTGGGGCCTTCGGAAGTCAACCCTCGCCGGAACCTCGTGTTCACGAAAAGAAACGAGAAGAGGGGAATTCTGGTTGCTAGATTGGCCATGTGAAACGGTGAACGACACCGCGTATCAATTTACCGTCAGATCCCACTGATGTCTCTGTATGCGGGTCGATTGGTCGCGGTACGCAGCCCCGACCGCCCGCCTTCTCATCATAGGTAGGCGAGTCAGATTATTAAGTCTTCATTTTCCTTCAACGGTGGTGTGAGGGCCCAGGGCCACGCCCCAATGAGCACATCAGACGTGTCGATGCTGCAATCTAATGCATTCCAATGAGCTGCCAACACGATGTCACCCAGTCCGTGTGAGAAGGACAAGACAGGGGCAAGAGACACAAGCGCTTACGGCGGCCATTGAGAGAGCGGAGGATTCGATCGTGCATGTACCAACGCAACCAGGTGGGTGGGAAAACGTAACAGGATGTTCATTACAATCATCAATCGACCTCATCGGTATCTCGTTCGATAGGAAACGCAAAACGAAAAAGCACAATGCATGATGCACGTCAACGGCACGCTCTCGACCAACGCCAGTCTCCAGATGCCACCGTTCAACTCGGGTATCGCCCCTCCTCCCACTCCTCCTTCTCGTCTCTCCCCTCTAGCATGGACTTGATCCCTCCCCTGTCCCGACTTCAGAACGGCTTCTGCCCGCTCCAGAAGTGCATCTTGCCGTAGGCGTGGACGTTGGGATCCCTCATGGCGTTGCGGCACTCGGCGAACAGCACCTCCATCTGCACCTTGCTCCAGCCGAGCAGCTCGAAGTGGATGGCGCCGACGGCGGGGAAGAACTCCTCGCACGCCGTGCGGTAGTACATTCCCACGAGGCGCATCGTCCTAGACACGAGTTAGTCGTACGTCGTCCAGGGGCCAGGATGTCCCAGAGCAGGAGAGTCCTCACTTGTCCTTGGGCCACGTCCCGTACGGCAGCTTGACCGTGTGGTGCTGGATGTTGACGAAGCCGGCCTGCTCGAGGTACTGCCGCCCGAAGACGGCGGCGTGCGAGTTGGTGCCGAACTTGCCGAACGCCTCGACGAGGTGGTTTGTGAATCGGAGCACCGGCCAGTCGGGCGGCAGCGTGCCGTCGTCGCAGTGGACCTGGCCGTCGACGTCCTGCAGCTCGACCCAGCCGCCGGGCCTCATGTGTCTACGGAGGGTGTCAGTTCAGTCGTGGTGGTCATGAGATATCGATCGTGAACGTGGACATACTCGTATGCGTTCCGCAGCAGGTCTACCGGGGACTTGAGGATGGGCACCATGTTGCGCAGGTGCACAAAGTCAAAGTCTCGCCCGTTGAGCCACGTATCCTCGACGTCGTCGACGAGAAACTGGACGTTCGGCGGCACCCAGATGGGCTGGATGGGACTCAGGTCGAGCCCGAGGATCTCGGCGCTGGGATACCTATCTCCCACTGCGTGTTCCATCATCAGCATCTGATATGTGTATGCTTGCTCTTGCTCCCCTCCAACTCTGGGATCCTGGACTCACTCTCAATAGCCCAAATCCCCGTGCCCGTTCCCAAATCAATAACCTTGTTCGGGTGGTCCCCGATCGGCGCGAAGAAGAGCTGCCCGTCCGTGACCTCGAGCATCATGGCGTGCAGCATGTCCTCGCGGTTCTGCTCCGTCTCGTCGTTGGGGATCGGGTACCGCCCGTGCCGGAACTTGTGGTACCGCCGCCCGTTCTTGAAGCTGTGCTCGTACACGCTCGAGCTGAGCGACGTCGAGTCCGTCCGGTCGTCGGTGCCGCCGCTGCCGCCGAAGTCGCTGCCGCCGTGCGCCGACTCGCCGTCGAACACGCTCGGCTCGAACTCGTCCTCGTCGTCGGTGCCGCCGGCCTCCAGCGACACCTGCGCGCCGACCGCGATCTCGCCGGTCTCGCTGGGGACGGGGATCGGAGGTGGTGCTGTCGTCGTCGTCGTCGCTGCCGCGGCGCTGGATCCTGCGACTGCGGTTCCTGTTGCCGTTCAGTGTTACGATGCTGTCGCTTCTCTCTCGGGATTGACTCGCACAGGGTTGCGACGCCGCCTCGTACTCCGCCACCGCTTCGTTCGGGCGCACAAGGTTCTGACTTACCGCCGGGTCGGTCGCGTTGAGGGCTTCCTCGAGCGCTGCCGCTTGGGCTTCCGGATTTGCTTCCCGCGCCCATCGTCGCCTCTTTTCACCGCCCTATCAGAATCTCATGCAGGATCGAGATGTTTGGTGGATCGAGCTCGTTGTTTGCCGTGTTCCCTCTGCTGCTGACTGATCCGTCGATTGATCTCGGGTTGCCGCTGAGGAGTGTGACCAAAACGCAGAGGAGATCCAAATGTCGAACGGATCGCTCTGTGCGACTCCGCGTAGTATTTAGGCAATCTGGGCGCGGCTCTGAATCCGGGGGGGTCGTCGTCCCTTTTTCAACCGAACCTCGAGCCTGGATGAACCCTGATTTAAGTTCAGGTCAGACTGGCTGACGTGCCACAGACGTTCGAGGGCAGGGGGGTTTGTTTGTTTGTGGTTGGTTTGCCCGGTGCGCTCTGAGGCCTGGGCTTCTGCCGTTTCTCCTCGCTTGTGTTGTTTGCTTCCCGGTGTATGTTTGCTTGCCTTCCAACGAGGAAGAGGAGGCAGAGCTAATGATGATTCGACGATGGCAGTATAATCCCGGTTTGTTGGTTGGATCACCTGGAAAGTCGGACAGTACTGAAGGCCGCGATACAAGCCCGAGTATACCGAGGACAAGGGGGGTGGGAACACACGAGAAGAAAGGAACAAGATCCGGCTGGGGAGGAGTGTCACAGGGAGATCCGGGAAGCCGGGTCCTATTTCAAGTCTCGAGGGGAAGAAAGATGCCCAGCCCGAGATCACAAGCAATCCCCAATGGACAAATAACGCCAGAGTCTCAGAAAGAGGCCCTGCCGACGTAAGACACGCACAAGAGGGGAGCTAGTGCGCGGAATAGCGCGCCCGGGAACGGCGCAAGGTTCGAGCGGACGGACAGGCTTGCGTTGGTCCTTTTTCCTGTCCAGCCCTTTTTCTTCTTTTACTTGTGGCTCCCGAAGTCCGACTCGACCAGTCGCGGTCAAGGGACTCGGCCGGGTGATGATTCAATCCGCCCAGTCCTTTTCGTTGTCTTCTTTGCAATGCAACCTCGAGATCAAAGCCGATGGACCCCCCCTTGCTCTGACATCGCAGCCGTTGTTGCACTCGCGATGATCCCTCTCTCCACCTGAATGGCCCCCGGTATGCACGAGGAGGAGGGGAATCAGGCCATCTGCAGGTCCTTGCCATGCAGCCGGGGACGCAGCACCGCAGCAACCGTTCGCCATCACATACGGATACCTACGTGTACGAGCTAATAACCCCTTCACTTTCTGCCAATCCTCGGAGGTTCCTTGTGGCGTTATTGGTCTCGTGGGAAAGCCGTCGGAGCCGCAGCTGCCGTTCCCAGGTTCCCGGTTCGCAGGTAGGGCAGGGCAAAGCAATGCCCCCCCTTGTCCCGTACACTGCCCCTCCGATCCAATGTCTACGACTTGCGGGCGATCCTTTGGGGGTGGCAGCCGGAGCGGTGACGTTCTTGTTGAAGGGGGTAATCCTGACCAACCCCTACTACCTATAGTGACCGGCATGAAGCCCAGTGACCCGGATTTTGAGTTTAGCAAGAGAGTGACATATCCATAAGAACGAGCGGAATCCCTATCAACGGATGTTTTCCGTGTTTGCCCTGAGAGGCCCGACCTCAATTGGCAAAGTCGCAGGCTTGGACGAGTGATATTGGTGAGGTGGAATCGCACCATGCCGTTGGAAATGATGCTGGCGACACAAGCGATTGCCCTGCTGCATCGCGTACGTACACGGCGACACCGTGGATCGGCCGAGACGGCATAGACGAAGAGCCCGTGCCGTGATGGCAGGCAGTGTACAGCAAAATGGCGGGAAAACGACTTAACATTCAGCTAAGTTCTAACAAGTGAAAAACTGCATTAGGCGGTGGCTGAGCTGGAAAAAGCAAGTTGCTCGATGCGGCCAAGCCTCCTCCCCTCCACCCCTTCTCCTCCGATCCGTTGTCAGTCGAGAGGGGGGACGAAAACTCGATTCAATGTCTTAGTCGTTTCTTCTTCTTCCGATCACTGAATCGTGCTCTCTCTCATATGCCGTGTCACGTCGCGATACCTACTAAGTCGTACAGATTGGGCATCATTGAGGCAGCAGAGAAAAAGAAAAACCTCGAGACCGGCATGGAAACACGGTTGTTGATCCCACCCGCTGCAAGATCGGGAGAGACATCACGCAGCCACCGGCGGAGATCCTCCGTCTCTCTAAGATCTGGCACCGCATCACAATCTCAACGCCTCTGCGTGAAATGTGTGCCCACGCCGCTTTTCCCCCCTCTTCTCATGTAATCCACGCGGGGCGGGGAGCAAGGGACCAGCCGCCGGTCGGCGCGCTGCCAAGAACGGCTTCTCCTCCGGCGCTAATGATCCCTTTTCGCAAGGGCGGCGCGTCGCTTAGACACCATTACACAAGCGGGGGAGATACCGGCCGTGGCGGGATGTCACGACGCTTAAGATCTATCGCCCGCAGATGGGTCTGGACTCCGTACACTTACATGTGTGTAGCCGGGACTTGGTCGCATGAGCCGTTGAGATGTGTAGCAGTATCATCGCTTGCAAAACCGAAGGGCAGACGAGTTGCTGCCCGGAAATCGACTAGTGCGATGCTTCATGTCTGGCTTGATCCCCTCCTGTAAGTACTTTCGTCTTTCATTTACACCAGACTGCTGGAAGAATCTCTTTATCCACTCCTGCGAGGTGGAATAATACATTATCTGCTGGTATCTTGGTTGACTTTCATAGTGACAGGAACACATAGAAGGAGTCAGCAAAGTCAAGGCAACTTTTTTGCGCTTTTTTTTTTCTTAGACACAACAAGTATCTCTCTGAACGGCTCAATGGTGCCGGAACTTGCTTCTGTTATTTTGGAACCCTTGAATGTGTTATTGTCTCATTCTGGTTTTCGCGACTCTTATGCATGTGTCAGATCAGTCAGAACCCCCAAACACTTCCCAACACGATGAACAATCTGCAGCGCGTGAGACCCCTTAAATGTCTGCGCCCATAGCTGCAAAGTGAGAGATGCCAGCATCTTCACTTCTGCCGCCGGGCCTTCCACGTCCTCTAGCGAGTCTCCCAGCTCTGTCTCCTGCACCAGGCTCTTCGCCATGTCAACCAGCCTCCTCTCGTCGCCTCTGAGCGACTCGAACCCCGACGCCTCAACGGCCTCGGCCATGATTAGCAGCCACTGCGTCATGAGGAACGCGCACTCAAGGCTGCAGAGCGCGTGCTGTATGCTCCAGTTGAGCGTCTGCGTGCGGGCCACGAACGCAATCCCGACCCGGACGGGGATGCTGAGCGCGTGGATGCACTGTAACACGGCGCGGTCCAGGGCGGGAGACCTGGAGTCCGACGTGATGCACCGTCTCGCAAAGATGTCGACGATGCCGCCGGGGTTCTGTGTCAGGAGTCGCCGCTTCGGAATCGCGTCTGCGTTGAGCCGGACGTACGCCAGCCGTAGTATGGCCGTCGAGTTGAAACCCATCGGCCCCTTGGGCGATGAAGGGTCCGTCGTGGACTCGTACGTCGCCTCCCAGGACTCCTTCCAGCCGCGTAGCGCCGCCTCCATGGTCGATACAAAGTCTCTTCCCGGACCCCGGGCCCCGAAGACGCTGCGCGCCAGGGAGATGTGCTGGAGCAGCCCGTGGGCAAGGACAAAGTTCCCAAACGACGACTGCGGCGAGTCATTTATGCTTCCGCCGGACAGGAGCTGGTCCAGCTTCTTCCGGAACGGCTCCGGCGGCATGTATCGGTCTGCCAGGCTGACCCACTCGGTTGGGTTGGCGGCCCTCCAGGTCGAGGCGCAGCTGGGCAGGTCCATGGCCACCTCGTGGTTGAGGATCAGAGGTGGCACGTCGAAGGCCACGGATTGCAGGTTGAGCATGACGTAGGCCACGTAGAGCGTCCGGCGACGCCCCTCCTGGACGACCCAGTGCTCCCATGTTAGGTCGCGGGTTGCCTCGGGCTCTGGCTCGTCGATCCCGAGCTTGCGAGCGAGCGTGGCAACTTGGCTGGTCATTGACAAACCGTCTGCAACCAGGCCTTCGTCGTCCCAAGATGCCATCGCCATGATGACAATCATCGCTTGCAGGAGCTGAAGCGAGGTCTCCTTACCCCAGAGTTCAATTGGACCATCGCCAACAGGAGGTGAGTCGGAAGTAAGACGCTCCAAGGCATGCCTGGTTCCAGCTTCGAGCCGCAACTTGATCATGGACCGCGCAGCCTCGTAGAGCTGATACCCCTTCGCCCGTTCAAACCGATACAACGCCCCAACTGCTGCCAGCGACAGGACAAGTACGGCATCGGCCGAGGAGATAGAGAATGTGACGCAGTGGATAAATGGCATGTGGATATGGAAGCCTCGGAAGTAACCCTCCAAAAAGCGCGACAGCGCATGCCGTGAAGGAAGGCCAAAGGTCGCCGGTAGAGCTCTCTGATACTTTGTCAGGCCCTTCAAGACCTCGCTGTAGTCGGCCGCAGATCTCTTCCAAGGACGGACCAGATGGATTTGTTCCGCCGGGTTTGCGTTTTCGGGTTCGATAGAAGGCAACCTGATAGGCACGCCAGTCGCGAATTCAGGCGCCGGGGGTGCTTGCGAAAGTGAAGGGCAGGTGGCATTCGAATTGCTGTCCGAAAGAGCGAGGTTGTTCAGAGCTCCAGTTGGCATCGTTTGATTGGATATAGAGTCGGGCGTTATATGCCTATCATCGGGGCTGCTATTAGGAAAGAACGGGCTGAAAAGTTGCGTATTGTCCCAAAGGAAGTCGAAGTCCATCTCATTCATTCCCGACATCAGACTTTGGGTGAATGAATCCTGCAGCAGTTCCACGGAATCGGAGTCAACATGCTGAAACTGATCGTTCTCAAGCCGGAGCGGCAGAAAGTCTTCCTCTGGAAAGGGTGCATTGCCCGGATGCTCCGATGATATCGCCCTGGTGCCATCTATTGGGACTCTCTTGTCTGCGCCGGGGTCTTGGGACACTCCTTCGTCCACCTGCCTATCATGGGAGATGCGTTGATGGCGGGTGAGAAGATCTCTGATTAGGTACAGTCAGCAGGCATGTCCACCCTTCCGTCGAAGACGAAGGCCTCGTTTGGCCATCATCAGTAGTGCTCCAAGACTTACCGCCGTGAGAATCTCCGCCCGCACTCGCAAAGAAACGGCTGTTCCCGAGTGTCTACAAGTACCACGCGGCCGTTAGTGGCCTAGCAAATCAAAGCCGACCCGGCAATAGGAGGGAAGCCGTACGGGTACGCTCGTGACGGTCCAAGTGCTCTTGTCTCTTGAATTGTTTTCGGCAGAACCTGCAGGGCTCCACGTGGCGTCGTGGTCGACCCCTCGGCGCAGGCATGGCTATTGACGCGTATGTTGCAGTGCGCCCCCGAACTTGGAGAGATTAACATGGATGAGGTGAGATTCGATGACATCGGAGGTTCCGAGGCCCAATCTTGGGGAAGAATATCCACGGATTACTAACCTGGCAGCTTGGAGCAGAAAGTCACATGATTAGTAATCCGAGTTGTCGCTGCTCTCACTTGTCAACAAGACCAAAACTTGCTTCCCTACATGTATCGACAACGACTGAAACAATTGACAACCCGGAAATGCAAGTTGAATGCTGAAAAAGTAGTGTTGGAAATGGTTTGTTGTGTAGAGTATCTGCTAAGTTACCTCACACGAGTTTTCTGCGACTCTCACAAACCTAGAATAGAGGAATCGACAGCCAACCCAGCACGCTCATTTTCTACCCCAAGTTGGAGAAGAAATTCGGACCAACGCAAGTTGAAATCAACAACAGATCTCCTAGTCTACCCACCGTCAATCTTTTCAATCGAGGGGAACTTCTCAGTTGTTTTACCCCGTTGGATGGATTTCTAATGTCAATTGCGTGTGAATTTCTACCCCGAGCCGGCAGCACACTGGTCATGCCTCGGGACCTTCGGCGATGGGTTCCCGCCGTGCCTCCATGGCGATGTATTTCGACACATGCAAGCAGCCCGAGGGCGAGAATGAGATATAAATACATGCGTTTTCCCATTATACATGCTTCTAGACAACAACCTCATCAACCTCATCAACCTCATCAACCTCATCAACCTCATCAACCTCATCAACCTCATCAACCCCTCATCAAACGCATCAAACGCATCAACTTCACCACTCATCCTATCATGTCTTCTCAACAAGTCTTCCGCCTGCCTCAGCGCACCTCCCCTCACGACCTCCAGATCGGAAACGAGCCGATTCCCGATCCTTCTTCGCAAGAGGTCCTCATCCGCATCCGCAGCGTTGCCCTGAACTACCGCGACCTTGCCGTCTCCGTCGGAAAGTACCCCTTCCCCGTCAAGGACGGCGTCGTCCCTTGCTCCGACCTTGCCGGCGATGTCCTGAAGGTCGGCCCCAACGTCGACGGCTTCGCAGAGGGCGACAAGGTCATCTCCGCGTTCGACCTGAACACCCCCTACGGCCCCATCAAGGACTGGTCGCACAGCCTTGGCGGCGTCCTCGACGGCGCCCTCCGCGAGTACATCGTCCTCCCCGCCTCGGCACTGGTCAGGGTTCCGTCCGATACCCATCTCTCCTACTCCCAGCTCGCCGCACTCGTCTGCACCGGCGCCACCGCGTGGAATGCGCTATACGGCAATGTTGCTCTCAAGCCCGGCCAGACAGTGCTGTTCCTCGGTAAGAACACCCACACCAGCTTCATAAAGTGAAACACGTGAAGAACACCGGCGCTGATTACCCAATGTGACAGGCACCGGTGGCGTCTCCATCACCGGCCTCATCCTCGCCAAGGCCGCAGGCGCAACCACCATCATCACCTCCTCCTCAGACGACAAGCTGAAGCACGTCCAGGAGACCTACGGCGCCGACTTCGTCATCAACTACAAGACGAGCCCGGACTGGGCCAAGGAAGTGCTCCGGATCACCGACGGCCGCGGCGCCGACTTCGTCTTCGAGAACGGCGGCGCCGGCACTATCGCCCAGAGCATCCAGGCCGTGGCCTACGGCGGCTCCGTCGACGTCATCGGGTTCCTCGCGCCCTGCCCCCAGGACCAGATGCCGGACGTCGCCGGCCTGGCGCTGTCCAAGGGCGCCGTGGTGCGCGGCATCGTCGCCGGGTCCAAGCAGCACCTCGACGAGGTGACGCGGTACTTTGTTTCCCGTAAGCTACAGGTCCCGGTGGAGAAGGAGTTTGGTTTCACGCGGGAGGATGTTATTTCCGCTTTCGGGTATCTGGCGAGTGGTGCCCACATCGGAAAGGTGTGCATCAAGATTGCTTGAGAGAATCGGTCTCTCTAGATTTCCTAAATGGTCGTTATGATAGTTTTGGATATGTAGTCACAAATTGTTCTTATTGACCAAATTCCTTTCCAAAACTCACTCTTCTAAAGTTGCCTTGAGGCGCGAACTCTGCTCGTTCACTCGCCTGATGCAACGGAGGAAAAGAAAACGCCATAATCCACCCAGGTAGCTCATGAAAAATGAAAGTCAGCATTCTGCGGGTTGAGACTTGAGATCTTTTGCCAACCACCGCAATCGCTCTGCTGAAACATTCACACCCGATGGCGAAACCCTCACAGCATCGGTAGCCAGCCTCAGTCAAGAGGTCCATAGCGGGGAGGAAGCTCAAACTCAACGTGGGGCTTGTCCTTCAACTCCTGCGGCACTGGGGGCATCACCTCCATGCCCTCCAGCAGGATAACCTGTTGTCCGCTCTATTGACACCAAATCAGTCAGTGATCGGTCAAATATCAATAGTCACACGACATGATCAAGTACTCACCGCAAAGTGATGAATCATGTGGCAGTGCAGCATGCTCACGGCGGGGAAGTAAATCTTGTATCGCAAAACAACAAACTTCCCCTCCCCAGAGGGCAGCGTGAACCCATCGCGGTACGGTGGGTCGACCATGTTGAAGTACTTTTCGCCGCCATGCCGCATCGCATCGTCGACATCTCTCCACCGGAACCCGCCCTCGCCCTGGCCGATGATCCAGACCTTGTGGTTGTGCTTGTGGAACGGGTGGCTGGCGTCGACGGCGGCGCCGTTCTCCACAACGAGGTCGACGACAGAGCCGTTCTTCAGGAAGCCGTGGGAGTTGCCCCACGAGGTCTGACCGCGCGACGCCTCGTTCCACAGGATTGGCGGCACGTTCTGGCGGAAGAACTCGTGCGGCGCGGCGTTGAGGACCCAGGTTGACGGGCCTGTCTTGTTCACCGCGAAGCGGAGAGTGAAGTCGGCCTTCTTTGGGGGTGGCCGCTCCGGAAACGGGGCCAACTTGGTTTCGTCCATGACCTTGTCTGACGGGTTGATAACGCTGCCGTTTAGGTGCAGCCATGGTTTAGTGCTGGGGACGGTTTTGTTGGGCTGGTTGGAGAGGTCCTAAGAGTTCGCATTATTTAGTCGTGATGAAGTTCATGAGATGCCGTAGTGGTCTTATTATACCTTAGTGGTGGGATACCGAAGGATCCCTGCTCCTTGGATCATCTGCTCGTCACGAAGGGAATGCAGCCTCAACGCGTAATCTCCAGCAGGCTTGTCAAGTTTGACGAGGATGCTGCCACAAAAGTCAACTGAGTATAAGACCGCAAGAGAATGCGAACTGGACCCTACCTCGTCCTCTCACCTAGGTTGACGTGCGTTCTCACAACCTTCTGCGGATGAACAAACTCTCCATCGGCAGCAACAACCCAGAACTCATGCTCGTCGATGCTGATGGCGAGTGAGTGATGAGCACCGGAGTGGATGAAGTTGATCCAAACCCATTCCTCACCAGGCTCCGCCTGCACGACCTCGAGCTCGGGACGTGTCTCTGTACACTCCTCCGGGTTAGTGAACTGATGGCCCTGGAGGCTGTCGTGAAGACAACCACGGCCGTTGCGTCCCGGACCACCGGCATCCTCAATGTCCCGGGCCGACTCACACCGCGTCCCGCCGCGAGCGTTGAGGGTCAGACTGTTGGCGCAGACGGGAATGTACCCGGTGTCCCGGAAGCGAATCAGGTACATGTCCATCGGTTGGTCGTTCCAGTCAGCGACGACGATGTGACGCGGGTTCTTCTCCGCCGCCCGCATGGCGCGGATGTCGTGCTCCTTGCGGGATATGAGCTCGTACGGCCGCGGGCGCCAGTCGGCCGGGACGACCCATATCGGACCGCGCTGGCCCTATTTTCCGCGTCAGTCAGCCGGGTTTGTCTAGAAGTGAGAAACGTTACGAAGAATATCACTCTCGGCGTGGCGCCTGGTGACCTACATCTGAGAACGCCGGCCCAAAATGGCCGTGATAGAAATAGCTCCCATATTGCCCTTTGGGAGTGAAGCGGTACGTGTAGTTGTCTCTTGGCTCAGTGGCCCACTGTTTACGGTCAGAGGATCGAACGTTTCTAATAGTTGATGACGGATGTCTCGAACCTGGGTCACACCCGGCACGCCGTCATTCCACGGCTCATCGATCTGATAGATGCCATGCCTGTGTCACATTTGAATCTCAGCAGCGGCATTCAACCTGAGAGCTAAGGTTCATACCAGTGAATAGTTGTCTCAATTGCGAGTTGGTTATCGACGAACGCCTCTAACGTCTCACCCTCGTCGACCACCAAGACAGGTCCTGGAGTCCCACCATTGATGAGATAAGCCGGTCGGCCGTGACCGTCTGAATACTCGAGTCAGAAGGGTACAGGCTCACTGCACCAGCTCGTCATGTAGGCTCACCTTGCTTGCTCCAACCGTACGTCAAGGTGAGGTTGTATCTCCGAAGAGCCTCAACGAAGAGGACAGGCACCGAGAGAGCTGCCACGAATACGTGTGTGAATCTCATCTTCCTGTCAAAGCGAAAACGGAGTAGGGCCTGGGCCTAACAGGTGTGAAGCTCGGGAAGGGCGTGGACCACGATGTAGGCCAACCTCAGCTGCGAGGGAAACACATGTTTCGAGGGGCCATTTTTACAAGCAGCTACCATCGATCCCGACGCATACGTCCTACCTGTCGCTTCCCCTCTTGCACAGTGTCCAGAAGTGAATGAAGGGAAAACAGACTTTACCGTCTGCGCATCTAGCGCCTTGGTTCGTTCAACAAGTCTGCGAAGATCGACAGCTCCGTGTCTGAGAATCAAAGTCAATGGACCTCTCCCTGCATAGCAGGGAACAATAGCTTCGAAGCTTCTACGCGAAAAGAGAGAGCTTGGTTAGGCAAGAGCAGGCGCTATGGCAGAGTCTCAATGGTCGGTCATGCCATTAACGAGTCATTGGCAACTCATATCTAGTTAAGTTCTAATCTCGGTCTCGGCATCGGTGCCGAGCATAAGAAACAACGAGACGGTGGCATTCTTCACAACAGTGAGATACCAGTGCCTTCCATTCAAAGTGCCTGTAGGGCTGGACATGATACGCCCGGCCTTTTCAAGGAAAGTTACCGTTACAGAAAGGTTATTGTAAGTAGGGACTTAACAATCTTGCCAAGATTTTATCCTTTCCAGGTCCCCGAGTCCCCGGACCACCACCCACCCTTCGCCTCGGAGATATGACTCGTAACCTACCACACATTTACAAGCGCGGCTCCGTGTAGTTCTCCGGATTACTATCCAGAAATTCGTTGACCCTGGCGGCGTTGCTCTCCGCGTACTGCCAGATCGATGCGTGGCCCGCGCGCGGCCAGATCACAAGCTGGCAGTTAGGCATGCCGTCCATGAGCTCGTAGCTGCGCGGGGTCGGGACGAGATAGTCGTCGTCGCCCGTCATGACGAGCGCCGGCATCACAAGCTCGCCGAGCCGGTAGTACGAGTGCTTAGCGCGGTCGGGCGCGGGGGCACACCAGTGCTTGATGCTGCCCAGCTGGATCATGAAGCTCTCGACGTCGTTGAAGGTAGGCAGCTTCCCCTCGGCGGCGAGCTCGTTGAACTCGCTCTCGCGCAGGCGGGCGAAGTAGGCCGCCGCCGCGGCCCTGCCCTGATCGTCGTTGCGGAAGAAGGTCAGGGTGTAGGCGGACTGCCAGTCGGCCTCGCTCGCGCTGCGCTGCAGCGCGATGAAGCGCTCCAGGTTGGGGTCCGTACGGGGCCAGAAGTGGTCACCAGGAACGGGGCCCGAGGGGTCAGCACCGATCAGGATGAGGCGCCTCACGCGCGAGGGCTTCGCGAGGGTGGCCATCTGGCAGGCCATGCTCCCGATGGAGAAGCCCAAGAGGTCAATGAGCTCGAGGGACAGGGCATCGAGGAAGGCGTTGAGGTCGTCTCCCATGATGTTTACTCCACCAACGGCTCAGCCCTGTATCGCATCCATCGCAAAACGAGGAGAGCAAGCGTGAAGAGGGGTAGGGATAACTTACTGTCAGATGGTGTGCGCTCGGTGCTGCCGCTGCTCTGTCCGACGGCCGGGGGGTCGAACATGATGACAGGGCGCCTTGCCGTGAGAGGACGTATGAAAGCTGGATCCCAGTATCCCATCGAAGCCCGCACCTGTTACGCACAAGTCATGTATTACTTCGTTGTTCCGGCTGGTGGAACCTCGAGGACGGAGTAACCCACATGCATATGCAACACAAGAGGAACGCCCTGAGCTGGGCCCAGCCGGCGGTAGGCGTACACGATGCCGTTGCTGGCCTCGACCTTCTGGACCGGGATATAAGTTGGGAGCATTGTGTTATCAGACTGAAGGGTCAGCTTTGAGAGATTCTTGACTGGGCCACGAGAGGCGATTAGTGATTGCTGTTGATATGTTTCGATGAGTGTTGCAAGCAACCGACGTTCCGACCCCGTCGCTCCGTTTTGTTTCTTTAAGTCCCCGGACGTGCGTGCGTCTTCCAAAATGCGGGTAGGGGAGCCCCTTGCTTACCGGAGCCTATCATCTTCCAGAGTAGGACTTACTGTAGGAGAAGAGACGTTGATCTAGCTCGAGGAAATATTGCCTCAAAAGGGGAAGGGCTCGCCGAGCTCGCCGAACTCTGCTGATCTGGCCCAACTTGCCAGCAAGCTAGGCAGTCGGGCAGGGCAACCTGGAGATACATTCGCGGAGCCAAAACATCGCAGTCAGATGTCCGTCGTCGTCTCGCGGAGATTTTTCCGACGACGACAGACACTCCCCCGAGACCTGGCGGCGGATACATAGACTTTGCCAAGTGCATGAGCCACGAGCTTTTGTTGATAGGATCGCGGAAACAATCGAAATGATCGTCATTTAATAAGGTTCATCCAGAACCTCGGTGTATACATGCACGCAAAACTAGATAGAGAACCTTGTCTCGCAACACGAACCTGGGCGGCGTCAGTGCACAGCGTCCATTGAATCAGACCGGATTTCTCCGCACATACGAGCACGCGATGGCGAAAGTTATGGCCTTGTTCAGACTCATCGAGTCATCTCAACTTTTGCCTGATCCACGGACTCTTGGTTCCTGTTGGCATAGCCGCTGCGTAGTCAGCCCCCGTGGCGTACAGCGCCACGGTGGGAGCTATGGCCACACAGAGTCACGTGACTACGTGGCTCTACTTATAGTTTTAATATCTATACTAGTACCCAGACTACTTCTAACCTATAAATATCTATTACTCTTTATAATAAATATTTAACTCTATATAAATTAATTATTACTTTTTTTTTATTTATAAGTAAACTAATACTAATTAGTAGTTAACCTACCCATTACTACTTAACTATAAGCTATAAATTAACTAGGATTACTTAAAAGAAATAATAATAAACTATTATAACTCTAACTTTAAGGGTAGAACCTCTAAAATACTATTACTATACTAAGTATTCCTTTAATTTTAAAAAGTAACTCTAACTTTAAAGGCAGGACTTTTAATAAGTATAAAAAAAAGGAAGTATTAAAATATAATAAACTTATAATCCTATTAAGTTTTTATTAATAAAATTATAGCTCTAGATAGTTAAGATATTACTATTAAAGTACTATAAAGAAACTATAAAAAATCTTTTTATAATAGCCTCTTCCCTTTCTTTTTTTACTTATAGCTTCTTTTTAACTTCCTTTTACTATTAACTCCTTTCTTTAACTTACTTTTTACTTTTTCTAACTCCTCTTCTTTTTAAAAAGCTAGTTATAGTTTACTTTTTAATAATATAATCTTTTTAAAAAAGCTACTATTACTACCTCTTATTATAACTATAAACTTCTTTAATATTACCTTCCCTTTTTTTCATAAGAGTTAAGATCTACTTTTATAAAAAAGACCTTTTTACTAACTATAATTATAACTTACTTCTTTACTTTAAACCCTTATTATACTTATTTAAAACACTATAAATTACTTTATAATTACTTAAGTTAATAAAAATTTTATTACTAGTATCTACTAGTTATTTAAACTACTATTTACTTATTAATTCCGTTACTTAAGAACTTATATATTAGGCTTTATAGATCTATAGCCTCTTTTTTTTTTTTTATAACCTACTTAAGTATACTTTAGTAGACTTTAAGAGATTTATATCTTTAAGCTAAATATAAGGGATGTTATTAAGTTTTTTAAAGTTAATAATAATAAAACTCTTTATAAATCCTTATAATTCTTTTTCTATTCCTATTTATTATTTTTAATATCTATTACTTTAACTCTATTCCTCTTATATAGTAATAATAAAATTTAGAGTTATTACTAATTATTTACTACTTAATAACTATTTTTTATTATTAACTTTTTATAAAGTAGTTATAGAGTTTTTTAGTAAATCTTATAATTTTAACTAAGAGGACTTTTATATAGTTATATAAGTTACTAAAATGTTATAAATAGCCCCTATAAGTAAGTCTTTTAAGGACCTCCCCTTTATAGTAGCCGCCTATAGGCTAGTAATTAATATAGATTTTACTAACTAAAGGCCTACTCTAGAGTATAATAAGTCTACTAATAAGACTTTTATAGCTATACTTAAAACCTACTTATTATAGTTTCTTAATAGGTATATAATAAAAAGCTATACTAACTATATACTCTAAAAGACTTTTAATATTAATTTTAGTAGTTAATTAGTAAATACTTTTACTTAAGTTTTACTTAAGGTCTATTATATTATTAAAGAGTAGTTATATATTAATAGTATTAAGTTTAACTTTTTATAGATAATATTAACTAGTAGCTTTTTAATACTACTTAAACTACTTAATTTAACTTCTAGAGTAAAGAAGATATTATAAGAGTTATAGTTTTTTATAAAAACTTTAAAGCTTATTCTAAAAAGCTTTACTTCTTTAAACGTATTATAAGTAGTAGGTTATATAGTACTTTAAAGTTAATTAAATAAAGTAAAAGTATTATTTTACTATTAGTTAAATATTATAATAATACTACGTTATAAAATATAAATACTTTACTACTATAAAGAGTAGCTACTTTTTAATCCTTTTTAAAAAATTAATACTATAACTAGCTTTATTAGCTTTATAAGGCTATATAGAGTTAATCCTACCCTTACTATTTTAAAGATTTCTTTTAAAATACTCTAACTCTAGTACTACTACCTTTTAACCCTTTTATACTAAAAATACTTACTAACCTTTTTAAGTTTAAAAATAGTATAACTTATAGTAGTAATTAATATAAATTTTTTAATATAAAACTTAAAATCTTTAAGTATAATTACTACTTTATAAGTATTTTTTAATATTAAGTTTATATTACCTTTTTATTAATACTATAAAACTAAGTATAAACTTTTTACTATAATTACTTTAATAACTCTACCTTCCCTTTATTACTTTTTAATATAGTAGTTATAGTACGTAACTACTTTAAAACTAACTAAATGTATTAATAGTGCCTTTTTAAGTAGTAACATTTTAACCTTATTATAAAAATATAAAATAGCTAAAGTAAGTTTTATATTAAGTACTTTAATAAAATAATTATAAAGTTTTTAAAGATTTAGTTTATACTTAGTAAAGAGTACTAAAGTAACTATACCCTACACAGCTAACTTCTTACTACTTACTACTCCTTTTTAAACCTTATATTAACTTTTATTAAGGGATTTTTTATACTTAGTAGTACTATTACTAACTTATAGTTAACTACTAGTATTACTAATAGCTACTTTATAAGTAATTAGTATATCTTTATAAATACTTACTATATTAACTATAAATATAGTAGCTATTATAATAGTTACTACTAAAGCTATAATAATTATAACTATTTTTATAGTAATATACCTTTTTTTTATAGTAGTAGCTTACTAAAGTGCTATATTTATAATAAAATTAGTTATTAGTTTAATAGGTATATATAGAAGGAGTGTGACGAGGTATATAAGTACTATAGATTGTTGTTCTATATTTAGGATCCTTTTTATAAAGGATATTACTAGTTTTTACTTTAATATAAAGGCTCTTTAAATAATAATAACGACTTTTTAGTTACTAACGGCTTTAAAAGAAGTAATTTAGAGTTTAAAAAGGATATTAGATTTATTTATTATATAATAGTCTACTATACCTTTATAAGTATTAATAACTTAGTTACTATTAATAGCTACTATATTCTTAAACTACTTAGAGATAATACTATAGTCTACTACTTAATATAAATAGACTCTTTTTTTTACTTAGTACTTATATTAACGTTTATATATAATAGTTACTACTCCTTTAATATCTTTTATATTATTATACCTAATACTAGAGTAGTAAAGTTTTTAACTATAGGCTATAATTAATATATAGTACTATAAAATTACTTTTTACTAAACTTTAAGTTTAATACCTCTAGTACTAGTAAGATTTTTATTTTTTTTAAAGACGTAGTACTAGTTAACTTACTTAGATTTATTAATATCCCTATTCTATTTAAAAATATTACTTTTTATATAATACTTATAAGTACTCTATTTTTACTTAGTTTAAGTAATATAAATTGACTTAGTATTATTTTTAATAATGTTTATAATAAGTTTTATTAAAGTACTACTATAGTTTTAATTATTTAATAATAGGGGTATAGATAGTTTACTTTTAACTTTAAAGAGTTACTAGTATTTTACTATTTAACTAATATTAAACTCTATTATTTTTATTAATAATTTAATTATTTTTTTATTTAATAACTCTATAACGTTTTATAAAGGGCTAGGAACCCTATTAAAATATTACGACCCGTTAGTTAATAGACCTTTAATAATAACCCTATAGGGGGCTTAGTAGTTAAATAGGTATATTAGTCTATATTAGTATAATACTTATATAGAGTAGAAGAACTAGGATATAGGTTATATAATAATAAGTAAAACTAATATATAATGAGTAGTTTTAAAGTAGAACTAATAATACTAAGGGCGGTTTATAGTAATAAACTAATATACTTAACGTTAGTTAAAAGAATAAAAAGATATATTTATAAGAATAGGACTTATATATAAATAAGACTTAAGTACCCTTAAGTCCTACTTCTTATAGTTCTTTAATTATTAACTTTATATTAATTTTTAAATACTTTTAGCCCTTTAGTAGTAACTACTATAACCCTTTTATTAAATACTTAAATTAATTACTTAAGTACTTTAAACTCTAGAATCCCTTTAGTAATTATAGTACTATTTTTAGTATTAAACTTTAGTTTTTATTAATATAAACTTTATTACTAAAAGGCTAGTTATAATATTTTAATAGCTTTTATTTAGTAAGTTAACTTTTAATATTAATAAATAGTATTTTATAATATTTTCCTTTAAAACTACTAAAACTACTCTACTTTTATTTAAATTCTTAAGTAAATAAGTTTATAACTTTACTTAAAAACTTAAAGAATAACGTATAAAGGATAATAGAGAAACTAGTAATAATAATAATACTAAGGAATAACTCTAGAAGGCTTATAAAGATAATAGTAAAATTTAAAAGCTTTATAATAAGAATATTATAGAGTTTTATAACTTTAAGTAAATAATATAATAATTTAGTAATAAACTTTAGTATATCTTTAATATAAAAAATAAAATTAAGATACTCTATACTACTATTAATATTATTAAAATACCTATTTATAATAGATATAAAAAACTTAAGTTTAACTTACTTATTACCTATAATAAAACCCCTAAATAACTTAAGGGATTTTTAATTTAAATAAAAAACTATTAAAGTTTTTATTATAATAGTTTTAAAAATAATACTAAATAAGTTATTTATACTACTACGTTCTTTTATAAGTATGCCCTTTAGTAAATTAAACTTTTTTAAAAATAGTTTTTTAAAGCTAAAATTCTAAATAACTATACTTTTAAAGTTAAGGATATTTTTTTTACTTTTAAAGGATTTAAATACACTTTTTAAATCTTATTTTAAAACCTTAACTAAAAATAATAAGCTAAGTATAACTTTACTATACTCTAGTAGACTAAGTTTGTAATTTACTATACTACTAAATTCTAATATATTAGTATTTAACTAGACTTTACTAAAGAATTTAGAATCTTTATATTTTACTAAAGTTTAAAGGATAAAGTTAAGGATAAATTTATTAAAATTAATTACCCTAAGGACTTCTTTTAGTATACTAAACTTATAATTAAAATTAATAACTATTTTTAAAAAAGATATTATAAAAAAAAATAATAATAACTTAATACTAACTTTAATAAAAAGTACTAATAGTAGTTATAATAATTCTAGTACTATAACTAGGAATATTAGTTTTAATAAAATAATTAATTAAACTAAAATAATAATTAATATAGTACTATTTATAAATACTATACTAGCCTTATAAACCTTAGTACTATTAAATAATAAAAAACTAGTAAAAGATATACTTTTAAGTACTATAATTATAATAAATTAAAATATATATAGTTAAGGACTATTATTAATTTAAAAAATAATAATAATAGTTAATTCTAAAAAGTAAATAACTAAACTAGGGAACGCTGGTATACTACCGCCTTAAGAATTAAGCTTTTTATTAAGAAAGAAAACCTATATTAATATTTTAGTTAAATTATAAAAGTGAGATTATACAACGTTTAATTATATAGTATTTAATTATGTAGTATTTAATTCTATAGTAACGTTTAATTATATAACGTTTAATTATACAACGTCTAATTATATAACGTCTAATTACGTAATGTTTAATTATATAACGTTTAATTATACAATAATATTTAATTATATAACGTTTAATTATATATAAGCCTATATAAATAGGATATATAGGCACTAAAGTATACTTTAAAAAACGGACTATTAATATAGAAAAAGGCCTTATAAATAATAAATAGATTGTAGTAATTAGTAAAGTGCTAAATTGTTAGTAGATACTTATACTAGTTATTAGGGTAGAGTTTTAGTATACTATTAGTAACTATATTTATGTAAAATAGTACTTTGTATACTTAATTGTTAGTAGTACTTTAAGGTTCTTTATAAAAGAAGATAATAACTAAAGGTTTAGTAAGTAGTATAGCTAGGATTATAGTTACTTAAGGAAGTGCGCTTAGTATAATACTATTAAAGCTAAGGTTAAGACCTAGAGTCTAGGTTACTAAGTGTTTAACTATTATTATATAGTTATTACTGTTTTAATTAATAAAGTAGAGGTTATTCTAAGAAAAAGGCATTTTTTAGTAGTTAAAGGGTTTAAAATTAAAAAAAAAAAAAGCTTAAAATTAAAAAAAGTAAAAGTAAAGTAAAAGTATTAATAGTATAAGACTAATTAAAAAAGTAAAGGTTTATAGTAATAGCCTTTTTAAAAGGTAAGTATAAGTTAAATATTATTAAAGAAAGGAGTAGTATCTATAGGTATATAATAGTAACTATTAGTAAATATAAGTACTTATAAAAAAGGTACTTAGTTTTTAGTAATATATTTTTTAAAAAGAGGTTACTATTTATAATACTTGTAATACTTTTTCTTTTTAAATATATATTTTAGTTTTCTTTTCTATTTTTAACTTTATTATTATTTTTATCCTTTCTTATAAACTATAACTAAAGTATAAAAATAGCTATTTTAACGTACCTACTATATCTTAACCTTATTTATATTTAAAATAAAGACCTATTAATTCCTTAGATACTTAACTTTAACTACTTTTTAAATACTTTTAAAATCCTTAATTACTACTACTAATAAAATAATACCCTTAATAAGATTACTATACAAAGTATCTATAAAGGATTCCTTTACTTTAAATAGCATATTAAAAACTATAACTACTTCTATACTACAGCTACTTAATAGTTTAGTTAACTATACTTATATAAGTCTACTATTATTATTTTTTTACTTAAATATATTATTATACTAACCTATATTACTAATTACTTTATTTATTTAAAAACTAACTAGTACTAACTAAAGACTATAATTTTTTGTCTATAAAAAGATCCTTTAGTTATTAGGATTACTAAGTTGTTTAACTTTAACCTTTTTTATTATAACTCCTATACGTACTAAGTTAATGAGGGTACTATATTTGCCTTTAACGTAGCTAATAAGAATATTAGACTTACTCCTAACGTAACTATTAGGTACTTTAAACGTTTTTCTTCTAGAAACGCTACTATAAGTATTTTATAACTATATAATAATATTTAGTTATTAATAACTAACTACTATATAAACTAGTTTTTTTATTTTATTTATAAGTACTATAGTATTTATAAAGCAAGACAAAACAGCTATAAACTATAAAACTATTAGTAATTATACAAACCACAATATTAACTCTATTCTTTTTATACTAAATAACTACCCTTCTTTTTAGCTACTACACATCTAGAGTATAATTATTTATAAAAGGGACTAGAAGTAGTAGAGAATATAAGTAGATAGGTAAAAATGGGCTATATAACTAGAGAAACAGTTAAAAGGTTAATAGATAGTCCACTTAATGTAAAAATAGTACTATAATATATATCTTTTTATTAGTTTATTTATTTTAATTATAGTATTATAAATACAGTCTACTATTAGTTTCTAGGGTTAAAAGGGGTATTAAATAGGCCTTAGCTACTTTAAATACTATATAGTAAGTAGTAGAGGTTAAAATAAGTAGTTATAATATAGTATAAGCTACTTAGTAACGTAAGTTAAGTAGAATATATTACTCTAAGAAGGAGAGAGGTAGAGGGAGTAGATACTTAAATAATATAAGTAGGAAGAAGAGGGTAAAAAGAAGTAGATTAAGGATGTAGAGGTAAATAGTAAGTAACTTACTTAATAAGGAAATAAAGTAAAGATTTATAAATTTAAGATAAGGTATAGAGTAAGAGATACTACTTTATATAAAGACTTTAAAAAGTAAGAGGGGATTATATCTATAGTAAAGTATAGCCTAAGTAGCCTCTTTTACTACTATATATAATAACAATAATAACTACGTTGTCTTTATTCTTTTCCTTTTTTAATTTCTAATCTACTAGCTATATAACTACTAACCCTTAAATACCTCCTTTAGTTTCTATTCTTATACTACCTAACTACTTTACGTTATTTAATCCTTCCCTTCTTAGCTCTTTAATTTACTTACCTAAAAGCCTAGTATAAACTAGCTTATTCTAGATTTTAATACATCTCTAACTCCTACCTATACCTAATATCACCTAAACTACTTACTTTCTACATTACAAATATCTTCTATTTACCACTTAGTTATTTATACTACTAGGATTTAATAAGCCTAACCCTTTTTTACTATTTTCTACTCCTATTTACTAATTTCTCTCTTCTATACCTTCCTCCTTACTCTTTTCCTATCCTTAATAGTACTACTTTTATTTATACCTTCCCTATTACTCTCTTTATCTATACCTTTTCTACTACTCTTCTATCCCTTTATAGTACTAACTAAAATTACTACTCTACATTATATATTTTTAAATAATAGTAACCTATATAATTAAATAAATAAGTAAAAAGCTTAAACGTTTTTATAAATACAAGCTTAATAGCTATAAGTATCCTAAAAAGCCTATAATAAATACTAAAAGTAGTAACTAACTTAATAGCTACTTTACTATATAGTACTACCTTAAGCTACTTATAAATAATAAATAAATTAAGTATAATTAAAACGTCTTACTAGTAAAAATAAAAGTACTTAACTTAATTTTACACAAAACTAAGTATTAATACTCTTTAAATATTTTTTTTAGTAATATAAATTAATAGTATAATTCTTTTAATAGTATAATATTTAGTTTAATAAGTAGTATCCTCTTCTCTAACTAAACTATTTTTATTTAGTTATATTATTAGAGATAGTTTATAGCTAAATTTAGTAAGTAAAAACCTAAACCTATTTACTATATATTATCTACTCCTACCTATTTACTATACATTATCTACTCCTATTCTTATAATAACTAAATAAAAAAAACAAAAATATAGTTAATATTAATTAAACTTTTTTAATTTAACTATTAAAAACCTCTACTTTATCCTTACTACCTTAATTACTTTAACTACTTTAACTACCTTAACTACTTTAACTACTATAATAACTATAACTACCACTACTATACTAAATAATATAACAAATAATATTATATTATACTATAAAGTAGTTATAGCTTCTAAGAACTTTATTATCCTAACTATTCCTATTACTATACTTAAGGGCTAATTAATAACTTTTATAGCTATACACAAATAAAAAATTACTACTATCCTAAACAACTAGTACTACTAAATTATTAAACATAAGTCTTAACTTCAACCTAACTCGTTCTATACTACAAATAGCATAATTAATATATCTAAACCTTTTTCTTACTTTACTCCTATTATTTAAGTCTTTAAAAACTAATTAAACTTTATTAATATCTTTAATAGTACTTTTTACTATAATATACTATTTTATAAAAATAAAATTAAAAACTTAAATACTATAGTTAAACTATAGCTACCTAAAACTAACTACTAAGTTAAAAATTAAGTATTACTAAAAACTAACCTAATTAAAGTTAGTAAAGACAAGCAGCTACTACTTAATAACTAGTATCTTTATTAACTATATAATAACTTAAAAGTAAAATATATAACCTATACTTAATATAAATAAATACTAATAATAAGTAAATAGACTAAATCCTTATCCTTACTACTACCACGTATAAAGACCCTAATTATAAGTTTTAAACCTATAAAGCTACTAAAAAAGCTACTACTAAAGCTACTACTACTAAATAAAAAGTATCTAGACCAACTTAAGGGTTAACTAAAAAGGTATACTTTACATACTAAACGTAAAAGGTACAAAAGGTATTTACTATCCTAATAAACTCCAGAATTAACAGCACTATTATATACTACTTCCCCTTTTACCACTACTTATTATAATTACAATCCCTTTATAAATAAAAACCCCTACTATTTCTATAGTTTAAAAGAGGAGTAGAAAAAAAGAAAGGGTAAGTAAATAAGTAAATATAAAGCCTATTTAAACTTTAATACATAGAGACTAACTAAATTTCCTATACTACCTATATATCCTACCTATATAGGTCCTTCCTTATATATAATTAAAGTTATTATACATAATTAAAGTTATTATGTATAGTTAAAGTTACTATATTAAACCTACGTTTAGTAAAGTAACGTACTATATTTAACCTATATTTAATAAAGTAAAGTACTACCTTAAACCCGTATTTAATAAAAAAAGGCACTACCTTAAACTACATTTAGTAAAGTAAAGTACTATATTAAATCCACGTTTAGTAAAAAGCACTATTAACTATATAACTATACTAGTATATAGATTATTAGTAAGAAGTATATAGTTTAAACTATACTTTATTAAGCCTAACTAACTATTCTTATATTAAAATACTATCTTCCTTTATAAACTAGTATTTTATTAAGCTAAAAAGAACTATATAATAGTTAGGCCCTAGTACTATTAGATATTATTAGGCCTATTAATAGTATTAATAAGCCAGTCTAGGTCACCCTAGGCTTTATCTATATTATCCGTTCTAAAAAAAATAACTATACCTAAACTACTAACTATTTTAGCTATATTAATATCCTTATTGTTTTCTATACTAGTACCTATCTAAATTGTTTTAATAAAATAACTAAGGGTATAAATTAGGGCCTCTTTATAGTTATTTTCTTTAATAGTATACTAAATATAGTTATAGTTTAGTTCCTTTAGCTAAGGAATCTTAAGGAAAAGCTTATTTATTATAGAATACTTAGAGTTAGTATTAAAGTAGTTCTAGAAGAACCTAATATAGTAGTTTACTAGGGACTTTCTATCTTTATCCTTAGTTATAAAAATAATATATTTTATATCCTTAATAGCCTACTTACCCTTATTATTTATATATAGGTTAATCTTTTATAGTAGGCTTTTTAAGTTTAGTTTAATACTAGTTATTAAGTTAAAGAAGTTAAGAAGTCTAGCTCTAAAAAACTCCTTAGTAGACTAGTGTATATATTAAGTAATACTGCCCTTTATAATAAAAGTAATTTTTTTATAGTTTAAAAAGAACTAAGTAAGTACTAAGGGAATAACTATATAGGCTCCTAAAGGGTTTATAAGTATAACGTAATAAATAGTTATAAAAGGCTACTTTACCTTAAAAATCTCTATATTAATAATTTATACTATTTTTAAATTTAAAATATTAACTTTTCTATTATTAAAGACCTAGAGGTAGTTAATAGTATTAGTAGTAGAGGATACTATATTAGTTATTAAGTTTATAACTATTATATATTAGTACTTAATTATACTTAAGGGTTTTTTTATAGAATAGGGTAAAAAAAAAAACTAAGTAGTAGCTATACTTACTATTAAGAAGTTACTTAGTATTATAAAGTTTAGAGTATTATTAAAAAGTTAAAAGCTAGATACTAGTAGAGGTAGTTAGGGTTTTATTTTATAAAGTTAGTAATTAAAAGTAAAAGGTACTATACCTATCTTTTGTTATTATAAAAAGAATTATTAAAAGTATTAAAAAAGGATTGTATTTAAAAAGGTCCTTTAAAATTTAAAAAAGTTAGTTTTAAATAGTAACTAAGAAGAAGGAAGAGAAAGGCTTTTAATTTCTTAATATACTACTTTAATTCTTATTACTATATAAGTTATTTAATACTAATTACTATATAAGTAACTAACTATATTTTTAAAGTTAGTTAAAGTAAAGAATATTATAAGTAAAAAGAAGAAAGGATTTAAGGGTAGGGTTAAAATTTAAAGTAGTTAAAGGAAAGTTATAAATTCCTTATTATAGTTTAAGTAGTTCTAAAAAGCCCTAAAGAGGATAGTATTAAGGTAAGTTAAAGTTAAGTAGAGTAAATAAAGAAAAAGTAAATAAAATAAAAAAAAGGTATATAGATAAAGAGAAAGATAAAAGTAAAAAAAAGTAAAGATATAAGTAAAGAGTGAAGTAGGAGTAAAAGGAGGTAGGTAGAATAAAAAGGAAGAAAGTAAGATAGGTTTTTAAAACCTAAATAAGTTATATAAAGTAAAAAAACGTTAAAATAAGTTTAAATTATATAGGTTAATAAAAAGAAAGTATATAAAGTAAAATATAAATAAGAGGGAAAGGTAGAAGGTTAGAGGAATTAAAGAAGGGTAGATTTTTAAACTAATTATTAAGTATAGTAATAGTACTTAGTAGATTAAAATTTATAATAAAGTAGGTATATAAGTTCTTTAGGATATATTTAGAGCCCTCTTAGTATAGGGCTTATAATACCTTTATAATAGTAGAGCTTAGTCTATACTTTACTATATAGTTATTATCTATAAGTAGCTAATACTAATATAGTTATTCCTATATATAATAAGAAATTAATAGTATAAAGTAATAAGTATTTATTTCTATAGAGTTTATATATATTACTTAAGAGCTAATAGAATAATATAAATATTTAAAATAATAAACTAATAAGTACTAATAAAAAGAAAAGATATAGAATAGTAGGTTTTAAAGTACTCTCTTTTTATATAAACTACTCTACTTACTTTACTTTATAGAGCTTAATCTATTACTACTATTCTTAACTAAGTCTATTTCCCTAATCCTCTTTATTCTAGTATTTAATACCTCTTATATAATATTATTTAAAGTAGTATTAAATAAAAGTATTATAGTACTTAATAACTAAAAACTTAGTTTAATAAGTTATAAATCTCTAGTTTAGTATTACTAACTCTTATTTAACTTTAATAGTATACTTAAGTAGTACCTATTTAAAATTATTTATATAATAGAGTTAAATATAAAACCCTTTTTAGTTATACTTAGGGTTTTGTTTTTAGTTAGTATTATAGGCTCCTTTTATAATATTATATATCCTTTTAGTTTACTTATAGCCTAGTTAATTTTAATAATTTTAATAAGTAATAAAAACTCTAAGGGATTATACTTATAACCTAAGGGTAAAATAGTATTCTTATTATAAAACCTATAAAAGTAACTAATAATATAGGCCTTTTTCCCCTACTTATAGAATAGTATTATTCTAGCTTTATAGTTCCTATACTTCTTTTCTAAGTACTTTTTATACTTTAGTAGTATAGTATAAACGTAATTTATATACTAACTAACCTTAGGTATAATAGTACTATTTACTAGAAAAAGCTTTAACTATATTTTAAAGATAGTAAATAAGTTCTATATAACTTTATTAAGTTTAATTATAGAATTATTAGTAAAAAGGAACTTTTAAGTATTAATAAACCTATTAAAAGTAATAAAGGGGGGTATAATAGAGTATTAGTTTAAGAAATTTATAAAAAACTATTTAGTAATTTTAAAAAAAAAGTATTAACTATAAATAGTAAATTAAAGAAGTAAAGAACGTATAGTATTAAAGAGTTATTATAAATTTAAACTAAACGTTTATATTTAATATAATTTATAAATAAGCTATAAAGAATAAAGTTAAAATAGGGTTTATAAATAATCTAAAAAAACTAGTCCTTCTACTTATCTACAGCTAATAATAACTCTAAATAAAAGTAAGAAATATCTAAACTAAACTTATTATCTAGTAGCTTATTAAATATACTAGGGAAATTATTAGCTAACTAAAAGAGTGTTAAGATATTAAACTATATATAGTTAATATAGTTTTAATAATAGAAGACCTATAACTCTTTATTTAAAGACTAAATAGCTATAACCTTACTTATAGCTACTATAGTAAGAAGTAACGTTTATTAAAAAAGTAAAGTTACTTTTATATATAACTAAAAGGACTTAAAGTTAACCTTATTACTTATATTTTTTAATACTATAATAGTAAGTAGGAACTTATAATAGTAGAATAAAGTAAAGATCTAGAGTAGTCTTAGTAAAAAGGATTAGTAATTATTTAAGCCCCTTATAAAAAAGAGGGGATAAAAATAAAGAGATTTAAATATTAAGAGGGGGGAAAAGCTTTTTCTATTTTAAGTTATTAGTTTATTACTATACTATACTATACCGCTAGATTTAACTATTTATAATACCCTATCTATAAGTACATAACTTATAGTATAGCTTTTTTATTATTTATAGAGATAAAAAAAAAGTAATAATATTTAAATACCCACTTTATAAACACTATAACTAGTAACTAGGACATTATAACTTTAAACTAGCTTTATAGGGATTAGCCTAGATTATATTATAATAAAAAGCAAAATATAACTTAATATTTACTAAATAGTAGAAAGTATTAGTAAAAAGTAAGGGTAAAAAGTAGGATACTTTTGTAATAGGTTAAAAATAAAAAGAATAGCCTTTAAATTATAATATTTATAGAATTAAAGTTAAGTTAGGCCTATAAAATATATTACTTTAAGCTACTCTTTATAATAGTACTACTTCCTTTACTACTATATTTACTTATAGCCTTAATTAACTTATAACTATTTAGTATTCTAAGTACTAAGTTACTAGTAAAAGTATAAACCCCTTTTATAAATTATCCTTTTATACCTAAGTAAGGATAGGGACGCCTTTAAAAAACTATATCTAACGTTTAACCTACACTATAGCCCATCCTATAAAAAGCTACTAACTTTACCCTATAGCTTAGAATATTAGTATTATAAAGAGATATTATAAATAAAAAAAACTAATATTTATTATAGCTCTTTTACTACTAAAAGGTTATTTTATAAGTAGTAAACCTATATAACTACAGTACCTACTACTTATTAGAGTAGTATAAGCTCTACTTACCTTATACTAAATCCATTTCCTATACTAAACTAGCTTATAATATAAGGGACTCTAAGATAGAGTAGTCCTAAAAGAGGCTTTCTTAAAATAAACTAGTAGTTAAAAAGCCTAGTTTTAACCTAGGTTAAAGAGGAGTAGAGTTAAAGGTTAGGTTAAGTACTACCTCTAAGTACTTAACTATAAAATACTAATATTAGCTTAGTATTAATACTTAGCTTAACTAGACCTAGGACCCTAACTTTCTTAAATAATAATAAAGAATTTATTTTTTAATAAATAATTTAAGAATTAAATACTTAGTATATATAATAACTTTATAAATCTAAAGTATAAACCTAGTATAAACTAATAACCTAAAAAACTATACTTTCTACTATTAAGGCCTTTTATAATAGCATACATAATACCTCTACTCTTAAAATAAAGCACTACTAGGTCTACTATAAGCAGCGTAGCCTAAATAAACTTAAGTACTATATATAGGTAGAATTTAAACCCCTTTATAAAAAGGTAAAAGCTTAGATCCTATAGGCTAATAAGGAATACTTTCTATATAGAAAGTACTTTTTAAAAGATACTATAACATTCCTAATATATTTAGTATATAACTTAGTATTAAAGAAGAAGTGGCTATTTATTACTTATTAGATTAATAACTTAAGTATAGGTTATATCCACTGCTACCCTAATAAGCTCTAAAATCTTTTACTACTAAAGGAATACTTAGTTAGTATATATACAACTTTAAGTTAAATTATAAAACTTACTATTAAGATAAATAAGTAGATAAGTAGTTAGTACTATAAGTATATTAAAAGCTATATTACTGTTTTACTAAATAACATTTAGGGTCTAGCAACTAAAGTACTACTATACCCCTTTATTAAAGAGCGTTACTAACTTTATATTTACTTTATTAGTTTTTAAAAACTAGTTCCTTTTAATCTAAACTATATACTTTTTATTAACCTATAAAAACTTAAATAAGTACTCTTTTAGTTAAAGATAAATAACCCTCTATACTATAATATTACTATTAGTAATAATAACCTCTAAAGCTAGGTTAAAAACTATCTAGGTATAGATATACTAGTTACCCTATTTAAGTAAATAGACTTATACGTTATATAGGCTAAAAATAAAATCTATACTAAGTATTATATATCCTTAGTAAAGTAAGGGGGGGCTAAGGCTCTAATATATAATATAAATAAAGTTATTATAGTACTCTATAATAGAAAAGCTACTATAGCTTTATTTAAAGCTACTACTATACCACAGCTAAGTAGTATTTGTACTACTTATTTTAAACTAAAAGAAATAGACCTTTAAAATATTAAAGCTAAACTCTTTAAGTTAATATCTACTAGTTTTATAGCTTTTAGTAGAGTAAATAAACTTACTTTTTAATAGTAACTATAAATATTTTAATAAGTAACTATAGATATAAAGAAACAATAGTAAAGAAAGAAGCTATACTAGTATAAACTAAGAGTTAGTATTAACTCTTAAAATATAAACCCTTTTATTATTAACTACTAAGGGGAGGATATTACTAACTTTAATAACCCTAATTTCTTCCTTAAGGTATTTCTATATCTATTTCTATAGGGCTATAGGGGTCCTAGGGCTATTAAGCCTTAGACTTTAAATAGCCTAAGTAGAAAAACGCCTTAAGATTCTAATTAAGCTTACTTTAAACTAAAAAGCTACTACTTAAGGCTATAGGTAGCCTACCTCTTTAAGTACTATAGTAAGAAGAATCCTAAAAAAAGCCCCTAAATAAACTAGAATTATAATAAGTACTAATTTAAAGTAGATAGTAACTTTATTATATATTTTATATTTTTTTTTTTTATTTTTAATATACTTATTTACTTAAAAAATAAATAAGTAAACTACTTAAGGATAAATAAAGTATTATTCTTTAAAGTTAAATAAGTAGTATTAATAATTATAGCTAAAGATATAAATAAAGTATCTAAGGAATATTATAAAATAAGGATAACTATAAATTCTAATATTATATTCTTTATATATAAAATTAGCGCCTATAGTAACTTCTAATATATATTTAATAAAAAGTACTTTTTATTATAGAAAAAGATATAGACTTTATATTTATAGTATAGTATACCCTATATTTAGTATATAATAAACCTAAATAACTTAATAAATAAAGTTAATATAAAGCTAGTAGTATATTGCGCTAAATATAGTAGGGAGGTAGAGGCACTTATAGAGGATTTCTATAAATATATTAAGTGTATCTAACACCTAGTATATAATTTAATTAACTTTACTATATTCTTTTATAAAGAGATTTAACTCTTTTTTTAGTACTATATTACTATAAATAAAGAATTTATTTTTAGTTATGTCTTAGTATACTTTAGCTATATTAAAATAAATAAGTATAGTACCCTCTATCTATATAGGTTCTTATAGCTTAATATAAATATATATATACTTTAGTTATTTTTTAATGTTATAAAGCTAAAGAATAAAGTATATTTAAACTAAGTTTATAAGTATCTAGACTCTATATTTAGTAAGGTATATATACCCTTTTTTTTAAAGCTTAAGGATAAAATTAATAATACTTAGTACTATAATAATATTAAAGTATAGTAGTATTACTAATAGGATAGTATTTTTAGTAACTTTAGTTATATTACTTAGGACCTTTAGGTACTAGACTTAGTATATAATAATAAAGTTAACTAAGTTACTTACTATTACTAGATATATAGCTATAGAGTAACCTATATAAAGTATAGCTTTAGTAGTAAAGTAAAAGAATAGTCTTACTACCTATACTACTTTAAAGCGCTTTAGAAATAGTATAAAGCTACTAAGTTTAGTAATAGTCTCTTCTATATATAGTAAAACTATTCTTAAATTAACTAATATTACTTAGCTTTAACTATAGTTATATATTATAATATAAACGCTATATTCCTCCTAATAAATTTAGTAGGATTATTAATACTCTACTATATAATAAACTATATAATAAAGCTTAACTCTCTTATATAAAAAAGGGTTATACTTATAAAAATAGTACTTAAAAGTATAGCTAAATTAAGTAAAACTTAGGATATAGTAAATAAAACAGAAAACCTAAAAACAGCCTAACTAAATAATAAGACATAGCAATTTATACTTTACTTTATAAACTAAATCTAAATAAACTAAAAGTATTTAGCTATAGAGGTATATAGTAACCTCTTTAAATAAAAGAACTTCTATTCTAGTTAAATAAAATAAACCTATATTAACTTTAATACTCTATATTAAGTAGTTTTCTAATACTAAGTAGGCCTTAGAAATATAGTAGGCATAGATATATAGCTCCAGGCCGCCCCTAAAACTATAAGTTATAACTTTAACAGTAAAACAATACTAGCAGTAGAGGCATATACCTACTAAGGGCACATTTTATAGAACCTATACTTCTATAACTACCTATTTTTAATCTAAACGTAGTACACTTCTTATAAAAATAATATAAATAAACTAAAGCTATTTCTATTTAATTTATCTTTCCTAGAATACAAATTATTTATATAAGAGCTAGTACCTACTTAATTATAAGTAGTTATTATACTTAGTAAATATTTTAATTATAGTATAGTTAGAAATTAAAAAGGTTTTTACTAAAAGTATAATAAAAAGTATAGTCTTACTAAAAACTATACTAAATAATAACAAGTCTACAGTTATTCTTTTAGCTCTTTTTATTCTATAGGACTACTTTATAAAGGATAGAAGTACTAAGCTATTTAAGCTATAGACTTAACTTAAAGAGTATCTCCCTAAGCACTTAAGTACTATAGTTAATAATATCTAACTACTATATAAAAGTATAAAGGATATAAAGAAGGATATAAAGCTATAGGTAAGTAAAAGTAAAAGTAATAATAGGGTAGAGTTTAAAGGTACTAAAAAAGTACTAGCTCTAAGTATAATATAGTAAAAAAATAAAAAGGGCCTTTAGTAATCTTTTTAAAATACTATAGCTACTATTTATAATACCTATAGAGTAGCACAATCCTTACTAGGAATTAATATACTACTCTTAATACTTAAAAGTACTAGTACTTTTTAAACTAAAAGCTAAGGGAATAGTACTTCTATATAATATAAACTTAAGCTACTATAGGAACTAAAAACCTAAATAAAATAAACACTAAATATAGTAAAGGTAGTATAAAAGAGACTATATAAAGAAAGAATATTAGCTATTAAAAGAAATAAAGCTATTTAAGTATTAATAGCTATATAAGTAAAGGACCTATTTAATAATAGTAGTAAAGCTAAAGTATTAGTTTAACTACTTAAAGTACTTAAAGTTTAAGTTAATATTATACCTAGAGATACATTTACTAAAGCTAACTAGTCTATAGGGATAAAAAGGACTTTAAACTAAATATAAATAATAGCTCTAGAGCTTATTTATAATACTATAGATAAAAAGGGTACTAAAAATAAGTAGTAATACTTATAGTATATTAAAGGAGGAAGTAGTACTAGTAAGTTATAGCTTATTAACACTATTAAAGAGGTTTTTACTACTAAGAACGTAATAAATTAACTTATTATAACTACTATATTAGGGATAGTAGTAGTTATTATTAAAAGAACTATAATTTATTCTATAGTAGGCCTAAAAAAGGATACTAAAGGAGTATTAGTAGAAGTTATTATTTTAATTAACTTTAAAATAGTAAAGTAAAAATAGTAGTATTAAAATATCCTTATAATTAATAAAGTTAGTATACTAAGACTTTTAATACTATATAAAATTAACTAAAAACTATAGATACTATAGGGTTTTAAAAAAAAGTTATTTAGTAGTATACCTATAGTAGTACTTACTAGAGACTTTCTATAGTTCTCTTTAGTTAACTAAAACAGCCTTTTAAGTAATATTAGCTATATTATAATAGTAGTAGTTAATAAATAAGGAGGGAGTAAAGTTACTAAAAAGGCTTAAAAAAAAAAGGAAGTAAAGAAGCTATAGAAGCTCTTTACTAATATAATTATACTTAAAGAGTAAAAGAGGGCCTAGTAAAACAATATACTACTAAAATTTCTTAATTAACTAAGAAAGAGTAAATAGACCCTTAAGGACGTAAAAAAGCTTACTAAAAGACATAACCCTATATCTAAGTTTAACTTTAGTAATAATAAGTAGACTATTATACCCCTTAATAAACACAAATAGAATTTTATACTCTATATAGCCCTTACTTATAGTATAGAAATAGAGTATAAGTTATTAATATACCTATTAGTATATATATAGGATATAAGGATACTATTAGTAGCTAAATAAGAAGTAGTTCTACTACTAAGAGACTCTAGTAACCTACTAGTACTAGGGATATTTCTTTATATTAAGAGTATACTAGTAGTTATAAATAAGAATATATATATAGACCTTAAAATAATAAATAGTACTAAGTTTACTACTATAGATATTATCTACCTACCTAGCCTATAATAGATATATATTAGTAACACTATTTCTATATTCCTAGGGCTACTAAGTAGTATTATTCTATAGTCTAACGTAATATAAAGAATCACTTTTTCTAATATACTACTTAATACTATTCTACTCCTAGTAAAGGGTATCTAGCCTAGTAAAAAATACAATAAAATACTATACCCAGAGTATACTAAGAAGGGTAAACTAGGTATCTTCTAAATAGAGTTACCCTATATACTAGGGTTTATATTAATAAACTATAAAGCCTAAAGGCGTATAATTAAAAAGATAATACTAGGACTATATAAAAGAAGACTAACTAAAACAACTAGTAAACTAGGCAAATATAAAACAGTAAGTATATACGTATAGCTATCACGCATCTAGCAATTTAAAGACATAACTCTTATCTAGCCACTTAACATCGCGTACTTTATAGAGGCACGTATACCTAAAGAACTAATAGTAGAAATTAAAAGGTTAAAGTACCTATTAAAAAAAATAGTTACTAAGTTAAAATAGGGTTAGGGATATAAATAAAACTAACTAATAATTTAAGTACTATACTTAGTTTAAGTCCTATTATTACCTTCTCTATTAGTAGTATCCGGTTTTACTAAAGGATTACCCTCTAAACGTTTAGTATTTAATAGCTAATATATAAGGGGCTACTTATAGGTATTAAACGTACGTAGGAATAATAAAACTATAGAGATTTTAAAGAGCTCCTAGCTTAATAGCTTATTCTCCTTTAATATATAAAGGATTAATGCTTTAAAAAGCTCTAACTATATTATAGTATAGTAAAAGTGCGATACAAAGTTATTAGTACTTATATAAGTAAAGGTAAAGATACAAAAAGTAATAGTTATTTTCCTAAGACTTTCTAATTTTAATACTTACTAATCTAAACTAAAGAACGTATAGGCTAGGGTTAAAAGTAGTTAACTTAAGAAATAAAGAAATAAGCCCGTTATATATCTATAAATAGTATTTAATAAGGATTAGTAAATATAAAGTAGGGATAAAAGTTATTAAACTAATAAAAACTATAGCAGGATACTTTATTATTCTAGAAGTAATTTGTATAGGCCCCCCTAGTAAACTATAAACCCTTAGAAGTCTAGATAATAATATACTACTCCTAGGTACTATTAACACAAAAATACCTATTACATAGGGGGAAACGTTTAAAGCCCGTTACCTAAATAATAGTAGTAATAACTTAATAGTTATAGTGTATATTAACTAATACTATCCTAACCTTTTCCTTATTTTAAAAAATAAGTACTCTTTTAATAAGAGACTAACTTAAAATAATAGTAGTTTAATAATTACGTAATAAATCTAAAATATTAAACTAGTTAAGAACGTTTTTATTAGCTAAATAGGTAGGTATAAATTAAATATAATAAGAAAAAAAAACATAAAGAATAAATAGGAATAATATACTAATATAAAGAACTAAGCTAGTAGTAGAGGTAAAATAGGATAGAGACTAGGGAGTTAGTATTATAAATAGAGTATTAAGAAGTAATAAAAAGTAAGTATATTAAGAATAATAAAGTAGAAAAATAGATATAAAGATATATAATTTAAAACTACTAGTAGTATTTTAAAGTCTCTTAGGCTTATAAAGTTACTTAACTAATAAAAGACACAATACTATTAAACATAATAGCTATCGCCCTACTATATATATAGGGCATTAAAGAAACACAAATAGGCCCATAAAAACCAAAAGCTATAACTAATACATTTCAATTTCTTTTCTAGCTAATTAGTAACTAAAGCTCTAGCTAATTAGAGGCTAGTATTTTAGTTAATTAGAGACTAGTAGTATCCCCTAATAACTCTTTTTTGTCTTACAAGTATACATTTTAAAGAATAAAGATAACTTTTCCTAACAGAAGGTATACTACTTTTAAAAAAGATTATACTAAACTCTTATAAATAGTATACTATAGTAATAAATATATAATTTATAGAAGTAGTAAAAAAAATACTAAATAGTACTTTAAAGATACTAAATGTTTTAGTTATAATACTACTAATATTATTAAAAAGACGCTTATAGTAGTTTATTAAGTACTTTATTAAAAGTTAGTTTAAAAAGTTATAGAATAGTTTAATAATATAAACTTATAATAAATAAACTATAACTTAATAATACTTAGTAATAAAGAAGTTAGATATAATAATAAATAGATTATTAAAAAACTTAATACTATAATTAAAGACCTTTATTATACTACTAATATAGAACTTAATAAGGACTATATAGAGTATATTTAGATATTACTTATAAAAAAAAATAAAAGGATAGTAGTATATACTAACTTATTTATACTTAAATAGTTATATACTAATAACGTTAAAAGATTAAAAAGGATTATAGTTTATTTTAAAGTTTAAGAAGTATTATATAAATTAAATATACTTTATAACTTAAATAAACTTTATAATATTACTTAGTAATATACTTAAAATAAAATTATTTAAAAGGCTTTACTTAATACTTAGGATTTAAACTTTAAAGAGGAACTTTTAATATAAAAAAAGGAATAAAAAACCTTAGTATATATTCCCCTAGATAATAATTAATAATAGATCTTATTTTATAGAATAGATTTTATTAAAAAGATAAAAAGATAGTTATTTAAAGCTATATTAAGAGACTATAAATAGTTAAATATACTATATAAACAATACTAAAATATTTTTTAGTTATAATACTTTAAGGATAAATATTAACTTTACTTTATAAAAAAACTTAATTTTTAAATTTTTTTTTTAAAAAAAAAGAAGTACTATATAAAAATATTTACTTTACTAAAGAACTTTATATATAGAGTATTTAAGAATTTAAAGGACTTAAAAAAGTAATTTTTAAACTTAACTTAAACTTTTTTATATAATATTTATATAATAATAATATAGAATAGTAAAAGTATTATACTAATTAATACTAAGTATACTATATTAAAAAAGTATAGGCCCTAAAAAGAAAATAACTTTAAAAAAAAAAAGGGAACTAGTTTTGCCCTATTTATCTTTAATATTAGGAATACCTTTAAAAAAAGAGGAATAATTAAGTACTTTAATAGAGATAGGATATATATAAAATAAAGGCTTAAGTAGTTAAAAAAACTAAACTTACTTACTAATAAAGGATTATAATAAGTAATAATAATAAAATTTATTTACTTAGTAATAAATGTAAATTTAAACAAAAAATACTTTTACTTTAATATTATAGTAAATAAAATATAAATTAAAGTCTTAATTAATAGTAGTACTTAAAGTAACTTTATATTACTATAAGTTATAAATAACTTATAACTATTATAGAATAAAAAAAAGAATTTATATTTACTTAATAATATAAAAAAAAAAGAGTATAGTATAGTAGAGGTATTATTAATAGAGAAACTATACCCCTTCCTTTAAGTTATTATAACTAGAAGATATATTACTACTTTAATATTATAGATATAGAATAATAAAACGTTATTTTAAAAATACTATAGTTATAAAAAAAAACCTATAGATAAATTAAAAAGTTAGTTACTTTTATTAGAACTATAAAAAGAGTTTAGTTACTAAAGGATATAGTTAACTATTAGTTTTAAATAAACCTTACTATAATATACTAATAATATACTTATTATAATATATTACTTACTTAAAAGTTAAAAAAGTAGTTACTAAGCTATTATAAAAAAAGGACCTTATTATAATATAAAAAAACTTAATTAATAATAAAAATTAACTTTTATTTATTCTAAAAGAATATAAAGTATATAAAAAGCTATTTACTTAAATACTAAAAATAGACTTATTTAAATATAGTACTTTTAACTATAAAATTTTTATTAAAAAGGAATAAATACTAGTATTTAATAGAGTTTATTAGTTAAACTAATAAAAAGTAAAAGTACTTAATAAATATATTAATAAATATTTAACTAAGGGCTATATTAAAGAATTAATATTATTAATAAAATACTTAATTCTATTTATACTAAAGAAAAATAGTAAACTATAACTTTATATTAATTACTAATAACTTAATAATATTACTATTAAAAACTAATACTTATTACTACTTATTTTAAAACTATAAAACTTATTTTATAGAATTAATTAGTTTATAGTTTTTAACTTTAAAGGAGTTTATAATTTAATTAAAATTAAAAAAGGAAAGGAGTAAAAAACTATATTCTACTTTTATAAAAAATATTTTAAGTACTTTATAATACTCTTTAGACTTATTAATACCCCTATAATATTTTAAAATATAATTAACTATATTCTATAAAAAAAGCTTAATATTTTTATAATTATATACTTTAATAATATTTTTATTTTTTTAAAAACCTTTAAAGAATATAAGTAATATATATATTAAGTACTTTAAAAGCTATAAAAAGCTAAAATCCTTATTAAACTAAAAAAAAAGCGAATTTTATATATAAAAGATAAACTACTTTAAATTTATAATTATACCTAGAATTATTAAAATATTAAATAAAAAAATTATTATAGTTAAAGAATAATTAATACTTAAAAACATTAAAAATATTTAATTATTTTTTAAATTTATTAACTTCTATTAATAATTCTTTAAAAGTTATTTAAAAAATATTAGAGTTTTAATTAATTTAATAAAAAAAACGCTAAATAAGAAAAAATAAAAAAAAATACTATATTTTAAAAAATTAAAGATTAAGTTTTAAATAAACTTATACTTATAATACTTAACTCTAACTTACCCTTTAAAGTTAAAACTAATACTTTAAACTATACTATTAGTAAATAACTTAAATAATAGGATAAAAAAGGACACCTATACTTATATACCTTTTACTTAAAAAAACTATAAGGACCTAAACTTAACTACTAAATTTATAATAAAAAACTTATAGTAATTATTAAAGTATTTAAAAAATAAAAACTATACTTCTTAAGAACAAACTATAAAGTTATAGTATATATAAATTATAAAAGCTTTATATATTTTACTATATTTAAAGACTTTAATAAATAATAAATTAAATAGTTAAAAGTTTTTTTAGAATTTAATTTTTATATTATTTATAAAAAAGAATTAAAAAATAAAAAAAGTAAATACTTTTAGTAAATAATTAGACCTAGAAGTAATAGTTTTAAATAAAACTTAAGTAATTCTAAAGAAGAACTTAAAAAAAAACCTTATACTAACTATTTACCTTTTAATAATTACTAAATAAGTTAGTACTAGTATACCTAGATAAATAACTAATAAAATAATTAAAATAATTTATAGTACTAAAGTATATAGTTACTAAGGAGTTATTAAGACTTAAAAGAGAATTAAGTAATATTATAGTAATAAAGTTACTAAAAAATAAGTATTTAGAACTATTAAGTACTATAATATATATAATAAAAGTAAGTTAGTATACTATAAATTATATAAAGAACTATAACCTTTTTTAGTATTTAAAAAAGTATAGTAATTAATTTTTTTTAATTTTATTATTAAATTACTATAATTAAAGGAATTATTTACTAAAAAATAGTTTAATAGTATTTTAGTTATTATAAATAAATTTATTAAGTATATATACTTTATACTATAAATTAAAGTAAATACTATAAAAGAATTTATTTATATTTTTAATAAGTATATTTTTAGTTAGTATAGTCTACTTAAAAATATTATATTTAATAAAGGAATATAGTTTACTTTAAAGTTTTAAAAATCCCTAATTTTATAATTTAAATTTAAGTTATAACTATTTACTACTTTTTATCCCTAAATTAATAAATAAATAAAAAGGATTAACTAAATCCTAAAAATATACTTAAAATATTATATTAACTATTAATAAAATAATTAAGTTATAGCAAGGTACGCGTGTGTATAAGGTTATATAGAAGAAAAAAACTTACTTTACTAAGGTTTATAGTAGCTAAGGCTAAATAGATAAATACTAGATACAGGTACTACGGCTTATATAAGTATACTTATATAAATAAGTTACTATATAAGGCTATATTATAGCTACTCTATATAATACACCCCCTAATTACACTTTATAGTATAATTATTTATTATAACTATACCTCTAAAGCTTTTTTAATTAAAATAATAAAAATAAACTAAAATAACTACTTATAAAGCTATTTTTTAAGTAATAAATTAATACCCTTTTAGTCCTTAAAAAACGTAGTAAAAAAACAATACCCTCTATCCCTTATAAAGTCCTTTTGCGCCTTCTATTTATATAATACCCTTAAAGAATAAATATACTCTGAATAAATAAATAAGCAAGTCCCTTTAAAGCTAACTACCTATAAGTAAGTCTTTAAAAGCTTCTAAGGAGTAAATAAATAAATCTTCCTAGCTACTAAGGCTTAAGAAAATCTTTCTTCTTTAAAACACCCTTATAGTTAACTTTATATATACTTTTTTAAAATTAAACAATTTTTTAACTACGTTAATACTAAATTAATAGTATTATTTTAGTTAATACTTTTATTAAAATAGTTAGTAAATACTTATTTTATTTTTTTTAAGTATTAGTATTACTAGTAATATTATTATTACTTTTTTAGAGTTATTTTTAACTTTTTTATAGTAGGTACTTACTTTAAATAAAAGTCCTAGGCTTCTACGCTTTTTAATACCTATTATAGTTACTAATCCTATAGCTAAGTTACCCATAGAACCTCTACTCCCCTTCCTATTTTTAATACGTTTAAAGAAACTATTATTACTTTTATTAATAACTTTAAGTTTTTTAATATTATTAATAGTAATTTTAGGGATAAGGCTAGTATTAATAAGGAAGAGAAAGAGGCTTTAGGTTTTAATAATAATTTAAATAAACTCTCTTAAGACTATAGTACTTATTACTAACCTACTACTACTACCCTTTATAGTAGCTAAAGCGGTTTTACTAATCCTACTAGTAGCCTAGCTACTCCTTTTTATAGTAGTATTACTTTTTACTATTTAATTAATTAATTTAGTTTTTAGGTAACTTAGATAGTTATAAATAACTTTTTTATTATTTATTAAAGTGCTTTTTTTATTAGCTTTAACTATACTATAGACCCTAGCTTTTTTAATACTATTTTTAACTATTTTATTAACTCTACTACCCCTATTAATTCCTTTTATAATCTATACTATAATAGTTTTAAGAACCCTTTTACCTAGGGCCGTTAGGGCCCTAGTAGCTTTAGTTATACTATTAACTCCTATAGTAATTAAAGCACGGGCTAGACTAATATTACTAAGGGTTATAGTAAGTAGGATACTAATAATAAGTTCCTTAAGGACTTTAGAAGTTTTATTTTAGTTAAAAAACGTTATACTGTTTTTAAAGGCTTTAAAGGTACTATTACTATTAACTCCCCCGTTCTTAAAACTCCTACTAAGACCCTTAGTTTTAAAGCTACTAGTATTAAGGACTTTAGTAGTCTTTTTAAGTTTATTAAGAAAATTAAGTTAGAGTATAAGTATACTATAAAGGAAGAGGCTACTACTTATTATAAAGGTACTTAAAACTAAGTTCTTTATAAGGGCTGTGCTAGATTTACTTTATATAAAAAAAACCCTAACTTTATTTATAACTAAGATAAGTATATTAATAAAAAGTATTACTAGTATTGGGTTTTAAATTAAAATAGCTATAAAGAGCTTTTTTAAGAAGCTAGTAACTAAGTCTATACTTTTTAAAATACTTTTAAAGCTAATTTAGTTACTAATTATATAAGTTATACTTCTAAAGTATTTTATATTATTACTAACTTATTTCTTAAGTTATTATAAATACTTATAAAGTTCTTTATACTATTTTAGAGGATAATAAAAAGAGTAATAGTATTAATTTTAGTAAAGTTAGTAAGGATTTTGCTACTATTAATTATAATAAGTCTTTAGTTATTAAGGTTATTAATAACTTTTTTTTCTTTATTAATACTTTTAGTAATACTACTAGTTTTATTAGTATATTTAGTAGTTATTCTACTCTTAGATTTAGTACTTATAGCTTTATTACTTAGTAGCCGGCTATTAATCCCTTTTTTAGTAGTTATAGTACTACTAATACTTATAGTAAATATAAAAGCTTTATAAGTAGTAGTTTTTAGTTCCTAAAAAGCTTTAGAAGTACTAGTGCTAGTTATAGTTAAGCTATTATAAGTACTAGTAGTTCCCCTTTTATTATAGACTTTAGTAGCTCTTTTACTTTTTAGTAGTAAGTTACTAACTAAGTTAATACTTTTAGAGACCCTAAAGACTTTAATAATTTTAATTTTAAGCCTTTAGACCCCCGTTTTTAGGACTTTTTTAACTTAGTTATTAATATAATCCTTACTAAAAACTATATTTTCTTTTATACTAGTTTTTACTAGTATACTCGTTGCTTTTAAGTAACTCTTATAGTATTATTTAGTCTTTGTACTCTTTTTAAGGTATAGTTTCCTTTTTAGGTCTTTTTTAAGTATAGTATAGAGTTTAGTATGTGCTTAGTAGGCGCGGGGTAGGCTAGTAGTTTTTAAATATCTATTTAGTAAGTATTTTAGTTTAAATTAACTTTATCTTTTTTTATACTACTTTATACCTATGTTAATTATTATTTTAGTATTTTAAAAGTTAAAAAGACTTTTAAAGTATTTAAACTTTATTTTATTAAGTACTTTAATAAACCTATTTACTAGTATTTTATTAATTAATATATAAACGATATTAAAAAAGCCTTTAGTATACTTTTACTTAAGTTATATATTATAAATATTAATATACTTAAAGTAGGTTAAAATACGCTTTTTCTTTACTACTATAAGTTTTATAGTTTATTAATTATTATAGTTAATTCTTTAAATATCCCTAAGTTTAAGGGAGATGTTTTTAAAGAACTTTTTAATAGTTATAGTCTTTTTAGTAGTCTTTAAAAGACTAAAAAGTTTAGCCTCTATAGTTAACGTTATAATAGTTACCTATCTTCTAGCCTTTTATACAACTAGTTTACTAAATAGAAAGATTATTATACTTTATAATAACTATTTTATAACTTTATTATTTATAAAAGAAGCGTTTCTAGCTATAAGTAGGGCCTAACTCCTACTCCCTATATTACTATAGTAGGGACTAAAGTATTTAGTACTATAGAAGTAATGTATTACTTAATCTATAGCCTTTAGGTATTTTTATAAGGGGTTTATAAAGAATTAATAAAGGATAGATACTACTATAGCTACTTTTAGCTAAATAGTAATAGTAGAGTAAAGAATTAACTTAACTTTTTTTTAGAACTTTTTAATTTTATACTTTTTAGCTTAGCCCTTATTTTTTATAAATCCCTTAGGAATTAAACTAGTTAGTACTAGTTTTGTTATTAAGTTAAATTATTTAGTAACTCTTTTAATATATATATTGTATACTAGGAAGATCTTTTAAACTTTTTAGTTTTTAATAACTCTAATACTAAAGTACTAAGTAACGGGGCTTTAATTCTTTAATTTAACTTTTCCTTTTATTTTATAAATAACGTTTTAAGTAACTATATTATTATTATAGTAGTTAAAAACTAAGATATTATTAATATAGAATATAACGTAAACTTTCTTATTATAAAAAAAAAAGAAGTACAACTCCTTAAAGCTTAATATTAGTTCTATACTCTTTAGAATACTTAATAGCTTTTTATACTAAAGTAGTAGTGTATTCTAGAGTCTATAAAGGGCCTTTTTAAACTTAATATACTTTTTGTTTTTTTTAAAGCCTTTTAGAAGTTTATAAGTAACTAGTATCTTGTTTAAGTTTATATTTATATTAAGAAAAGTATTAATAATATTAAATTATATAACTTTTAAGTTAAATTAAGCTACTACGGTTATTATAATTTTAAAAGACCTTAAGGTAAAAGTTATAGTATAAGTTTTTTAAAGCCTATTAGTTAGTTATTAATTACTATAGACGTAAATACGTACTTTATACTTTAAAAAGAAGTTATCCTTATTAAACTTATATATAAAGACTTATTTTAAAAAAAGGGGTTTTAAATAGGCTTTAGTATAGTTTATTACCCTCTATATTCCTTTTTTAAAGAGTTTATAAAACTTTTTATAAGTTACTTACTTTTAAAGCTTTTAGAATTCTAAGCTAAAGTAGGAAATATTTTTTTATTTTGCTAGGGAGTCTAGTAGAGTTAACCTATAGTACTATAGGTCTCTATTCTTGTCTTTAATTTTTATAAGTATAATAATAATCTAGGGCTTTTATTTATAAGTAGCTTTTATAATAGTAGTATATAGTATAGTATATTCTAAGTTACTCTTATATACTACTTTATATATATTTAGTATAAAAGTAGTAAAAAAGCTTACTTAAGAGGCTTTTATAAGTAGGCCTTCTTTATTTATTTTATTATAGAATAGTAAGTAAGGTATTTATAAGTTAGTTAAAAAGAGGTAAATATTTATTTTTTTTTTAAAATTACTTAGTATTAAATCTCTTATAAGTATATTCTTTTAAGTACTTTAAAGTTATTTATTCTTTTATATAGCTAGTTTATAAACCTTACAGGTATAACTTTACTTTAGTACCTTAACGTTTAAAGCTATTAATAAGTTAAGTATTAGACTAATCCTTTTATATTCTATTTCCCGTACAGGTTATAGGCTATCTCTTATATTTATACAGTTACTACTACTAAGTAAAAAGGTATTTAAATTATTAGTATACTATACAGCGTTATTTAAAGTTACTACATCCCCTATAGGCTCTTATAAACTATCCCGCATTTTAATCTCTATTCTATAAGCCCTAGTAACTTTTATAATAGTACTTAATATACCTAATAGCTCTAATATAGCTTTTAGAAATAAAAGGCTATAAAGAACCTCTGTCTCTTATAGTCTACTCTTATCTATAACGTTTTAGAACGTAGTTAAGTCCTTTATAGTTATTTCTAAAGTAAGATTTTTTAAAAATCTTTTTTTAAGTACTTTAAAAATAGTACTTAGGTAAGTAAGTTCAATTTCTAACTCCTTTAGTAGAATTTCTACCTCTACTTATATTACAGAAGATGTATTTTAAAAAGGGTTAAAAAACAAGGTTTTATTAAAAGTAACGTTATAAGTAACTACAACTTTCTTAAAAGCTAGTATCTAAATTTAGTAAAGATTATGTATTTATAGAACGTATCCTACAAAGTAGTTAATATAAGCCCTTTCTATAACCTTAAAGTCCTATCTACTTATCCCAGCCTTATAGCTTCTAATAAAGATATAGACCTTATAGTTATATATCTATATACCTTTAAAGTAAGGTTTTAGGTTTCAAGATAGGTTAAAGGAGAGGTTTTTAGTATACTTATTATAATACCCTTAGAGCTATTTATTTATAACTAAGTTTAAAGACTTTTACCCCCAAGACTTATAAAGATAGTTATTATATAGAAATACTACTACTAAAACTACTTTTACTTATAGTTTTAGAGGTAAGTTAGCTCTAAGTAGTATAGTAAAGCCTTTTTTAATAATTTCTTTTTTAATTTATTTTTAAAAGCCTATAGACTTTTTAGTATCTATTAATAGTATTTTAATATTAATACTATCCTTTTAAGTCTATTTTTAGTAGTTTATTTTGCTCTAAATAGTAATAACGGCTTATTTAATGTTTTAATAGATTTTATAAATATAGAAACTATATTATTACTAAACCTACGTTTTAAAGAACTTAAAGTATAAGTATATATTATTATAGAATTTAAAAGTTAATATAAAACCCTAAGTAGTACTAGAGTATTTATTTAATATAAGTAATAGTTATTAACTATTACTATAACCCCTAGGGTAGTTAAAGAGATTTTAGTATATTTTTTAAAAAGGCCTTAAAGACTTATTTTCTAATATTCTTTTTAAAATAACCTTATAAGCTCTTACTTATAAATATACTTTATATTTAATTTATAGTAGCCCCTTAATTCTTACTCCCCTTATTATATAGACTAGTTTTAAAAGTACTTTAGGGCCTAAGTAATTAGTACGGAGATACTATATAGTAGTATTTATATCGCAGTCCCCCCTAGGCTTTATTAAGAAACAAAAGTAATAAGTTATAGATTAAGTATTAAATATAAAGGTTATTACTAGTATATTAGTGTTACTTATAGGGATTATTAATAGAGGATAAATATTAAAAATTGTATATTTAAAGAATATAATATTTTTTTTATACTTTAACTATTTTAAAACATAACTAGCTTTTACTTTACTATAGTATAAAGTATAGTTTTTACTATAGTATTATATATTAGAGTTTTTAAAGAGTCCTTTTAAAATAATATTAATATAAAATCCTTTAATAAATATAACGTTATAAAGAGTTAGGTTAATTTACTTTTTAGTAGCTTTAAGAAATATATTCTTTATAGTTTAGGTACTATAATTAATAATATAAAGGGCTAAGTTACTATAAAAAATATACTTTTTTTTAGTTTATAGTATAAAGGATCCTTTATTTAAAAGAGATATTTTATTAACTAAATAAGTACTATTATTAGTATTAAAGGCTATATTTATTAAAATAGGTACTTTAAATCCGCTATAGTAGTATATATACTTAAGCTAGTATACTTTATAATAAAGTATTTAAATAATAGGTTAAAATAAAAGAAGCTATTAAATTCCTTTAGGATAAATTAGGGTTTAGTACTTTTAGTAGCTAAGGATCCTTTATTAAAGCTTTTAAAAAAGTCTTTAAATAGGTTTTCTTTAGTTTAAACCTATATAAAAGCTTTTTTATTACTTATTATTTATCCCTTTACCTTTAGTATATTTTATATATAGTTCTACTTACTAGAGTTAAATATTTTAGTTTATATAGCCTTTAAAACGTCTCTAGTAAGAGGTTATTCCCTTTTAGTAGTACTAGTAAGTATAAATTCGACTTTATTATATTTATACAGGGGCTATATATAAGTACTACTATATAGACACTTCTTTTTTATATTACTACTAAATCTAAAGCTAGAACTAGAGGTATTTAAGTTAAAGTATTTAGTAAACGTTATAAATACACCACTAGAGGCTTTCTAGCCCAACCTCTATTTAATATTATTAAAGTACTATATAGTTCTAAATACTTTTATAAGTTATTTAAGTATTAAAGTTATTTTACTAAGTACTTTAGATTTATAGATTTTATTTTATTATTATCTTACCTACTCTAAGTTAAAATAGGCTCTAATAGCGTCTAAGTATACTAAAGTAGCTATTATACTCTTTACTAAAGTAATATTATAGAGACAGTACTTATTATAGGCCACTTTCTACTTAAACTACTATTTAGTAACGCTTATATTTAAGGACGCTTTTATAAAAACGTTATTATATTTAGCTATAGCAACTATATTACTAAAGGTCTTAGTAGGTATAAAACTAAACTATAGGAGTTTAATTATACCTTAAAGAGAAATATCTCCTTCCTTTAACTACTAGTTATACTTTAAGTTAAAAAGGTTATCTATAACTAATTTATTAATATAGTTCTAAACGAGTTAGTAGACTATTTAAAGAGTTAAGTTTAAAGTACTACTTACAGTATATTCCTTTAGAATATTATTTTAATTTACTTAAATATTAACCTTTATAGTAGGAGTTAGTAGTTTAACGGGTTTAGTAACTAAAGGGTTTATAGTTTAATTCTCTTTTAATTAGGCCTTATAGGCCGCTTAATAATAGTTTTATTTTTACTTAAGGAATTATTTAATTATAGGTAGGCTTAAAGAGGCCTTAGTAATATTAAGATAGTTAATAAAACTATTAAGATTAATCTAGTACTAAATACTTTAGTTCTTTATAAAGTACTTAAGAGCAGCGCACTACTTAATTTATTTATTAGGGCTTTTAAAAATAACTTTAATAGTATAGTTAGTAAATATAGTTAAAGAGGTTATTAATAAACGTATTAATAAAGTAATTTAGGTATAAAAATAGATTTAAGTAGTCTTTTTTATATATACAGCGTTCTTAAAAGTATTCTAGTTAAGTTAAAACTAGACTTATAACTATAGTAAAGTACGTGTATATATAAGGTTATATAAAAGAAAAAAGCTTACTTTACTAAGGTTTATAGTAGCTAAGGCTAGATAGATAAATACTAAACGCGGGTACTATAGCTTATATAGGTATACTTATATAAGTAAATTACTATATAAAGCTACGTTATAGCTACCCTATACAATATAAGTTATACTATTACTAATAGTTTAATTTATTTATAATAGTATAGTAGAAGAAAGTATATAAAATTTACTTTTTTACTTAAACTATAGATTTAAACTAACTATTTATAAAAAACTAAAAGTAGAACTATTAGTAGTAAAAGTTAAAGTTTAAGTTAATAAAATTAAAAAAATCTATATAAAACTCTAATAAAATTTAGAATTTATTAAATAACGTATATATAAATATACTAATACTTTAAGGATAAAGGAACTATTTTTTAAAAAAAGAAATAGTATATACTTTATTTAATATAATATTAAAATAAAATAACTAAGTAATAAGTTAAACTTTAAAAAACTTAAACTTTTTAAAATTATTAAGAAAATTTTAAAAGTTAATTTTAAACTTATACTACTAAATACTATAAAATACTACTTAGTTTTTTATATTTTACTACTTAAACTAGTACTACTAGAATTATAAATAATAAATTATATTAAAGTTAATTTAAAATAAAACTATAAAATTAAATAAATTATTAACTATATTAATTAATAAAATAATACTAAAATTAAGTACTTAATTAAATAAAAAAACTATAAATATAAAGATATATATAGAAACTTATATTAAACCTTACTAATACATAAAATAAACTATAAGAATACTAGACTTAGTAGTAAAAAAAGTAACATACTTAAGTTATAAAAATACTAGTAAATAAATTATATATTATTTAACTTTAACTCTAGATTTAACTAATTAAAGGACTTAAAATAGAATAAATATTTTTTTACTTAAAAATACTTAGTTTAGAATAAAACTAAGAATCCTTTAATAATATATTAGTAACTAATAAACCTAAATTAGCAAAGTTATTACTAAACTTAAATACTAACTAAGGTAGTTTATTTTTTAAACCTACTACTTAAAGATTATTTACTACAAACCTTTTATAAGTATTTAGTATTAATAATAAATTACCCTTAAGAAGGATACTATTCTTTTAATTAACTTTCTATATACTACACTTAAAGGCCTTAGTTTACTTTTTATATACTTTTTTTTAAATTATATAAATTCAACTTAAACAACTTACTACTTCTATTATTTAGAATTATAAGCGTATAAACTCGTAATAAAGTACTAAGAGCTCTTTACCCGCTTTTTTCTCTTTTTTATTCTATTCTTTTTTTTAAGAATTTAATCTCTATACTATATATAAAATTAGTATAATACTATATATAAACTTAGTATACTTATAAGTAGATACTACTAAAATACTATTATAAGGCTTTTTTATTATAATATAAGTTTAATAATACGTGGACTTTTTATTAAAATAATAAGGAACTTTTATATAAAAATAACAAGTATAAAGTATATTACTATTAATTAACTAAGACTTAACGTACTTAATAAATATAGTTCTTTTATAATTTATAATTATAGTTAAATATAATTTTAATTTTTAAATACAACTTAATATAGTATTAGTATTATAGAAAATAAAGAAGTATAATTATAAATCCTTAACTTAGAACTAATAACTTATTTATAATAAAGTTTTAAGGATAAGACCTTTAAAAAAGGAGTTAATATTATAATTTATTAGTTAATAAACCTTTAATAATAACTTTATAGGGGGCTTAGTAGTTAAATAGGTACGTTAGTTTATATTAGTATAATATTTATATAGAGTAGAAGAACTAGGATATAAGTTATATAATAATAAGTAGGACTAATATATAATAAATAGTCCTAAAGTAGAACTAATAATACTAAAGGTGGTTTATAGTAATAGATTAATATACTTAATATTAGTTTAAAGAATAAAGGGATATATTTATAAGAATAGGACTTATATATAGATAGAACTTAAGTACTTTTAAGTTTTTCTTTTTATAGTTTTTTAGTTATTAACTTTGTATTAATTTTTAAATACTTTTAGTCCTTTAGTAGTAACTACTATAACCCTTTTATTAAATACTTAAACTAATTACTTAAGTACTTTAGACTTTAGGATCCCTTTAGTAACTATAGTACTACTTTTAGTATTAAACTTTAGCTTTTATTAATATAAACCTTACTATTAAAAAGCTAACTATAATATAAAATTTTTATTATTAAAGCTTTTAATTATATATACTATTAGTACTAGTTTAATAGTTTAGTACTATTTTACTTTAAGTTTAATTTTTATAATAACTTTAACTTTAACTATAAAGTTATTATTAATATTATATATATTAATAGTAAACTAGTTTTATATATAGTTAATATAGTTATAGCTTTTAATACTATTTACTTTTTAAAATTACTTTTTACTAAATATTTATAGTAAGTATTTTAAAAGAATTAAATTAACTTTTTATATTTATATATAGTATTTTATATAGATATTTCTTATTACGACTAGTCTTTTAATAGTAAGGTTTATATTAATAGAAGCTAAGGTTTAATACTGGGAGTAGTACTATAGTTATTAAAGGGATTTTAGGTTTAAGGTACTTAAGTAATTAGTTTAGGTATTTAATAAAAGGGTTATAGTAGTTACTACTAAAGGGCTAAAAGTATTTAAAAATTAATATAAAGTTAATAGTTAAAGAACTATAAAAGGGAGGACTTAAGGGTACTTAAGTTCTATTTATATATAAATTCCGTTTTTTTATTTATACTATAGTAGTAAGTATAGTACTAGTTAAGTAAGTACTTAGTAATTACTAGTAAGTATTTAGTAATTACTACTAAGTACTTAGTTTTAACTATAACTACTTAGTACTTTATTTTATTTATACGTAATTTATATTATAGTTCTTTTTTTTTTAAAGAGTTATTCTATATTTTATATTAGTTATGTTTTTTATTATTCTTTTAACTACTAATCCTCTGTAAGTAGGGTCTACTATTATTTATAACTAATAGGTTATAATATTAAGTCTCTTTTTAAAGGTTTTGTCTTTAAGACTTAATATAAGTAAGTTATAGTTTTTAGGTTAGGGAACTTATAAACTTATGTTTTAATTATTTTAATACTAATATTATGTTAGGTTGCGCGTAAAAGTAAAGGGCGTTTTTTTTTTGCGCTATTATTATTGTTTTTTAGAAATTACTAAAAAAGGTTTTAAGGTTATACTTTATTTTTGTTGTTATACTAAAGGGTTTTATTATAAAATATTACCAGGTTCTTTAATTTATAGTAAATACGTTACTATTAGTAGTATATAAAAGTTTTATAATATATTTAAAAATACAATTTATATTTATAGGTTTAGCTTTTTTCTTTTTTAGTATTTAGTTTTTAATAATTTTTTAGTAGAGTACTTTATAATAGAGTTATATTGTTTTAATAATAAGGAAGAGGAATCTAAAGAGTTATTTAAGAAGTAAATAGAAGCTTTAAAAAAGGCTTAAAATAATATAAATAAAGTTTTAGTTTATTTAAATTGTGTATAGTAGTAAAAACGAATAGTATTTTAAAAGAGTTAGAATTTAATAGATATAGTGGTTAAGGAGTTTATGAGTTTTTTTAAAGCTACTTAAAAAACTTAATTTATTAGTACTTTTAGTATAGTTAATTTTAATACAGTCCTAGTAGATTAAAATCTAGATACTTTAAGTTTTTTATTAGAGGATAGTGTTGTTAAGGTTATAAAGGGTTTTTAATTTTATTTTAGGTTAGGCGTTTTTAAGTAAAGAAATATTTAACTTATTTTTAAGGTTTTAACTAGTTAGAGTTTAGATTAGGGTTATATAATGCGTAGTTTATTTATTACTCTTTTTATAACTTAAGTAAATTATTATTTTTACTATTAGGTTTAATATTCTTATAGTTTATTTTATATATTAGTAAGGTTTAATATAGGTTTTTATATATTATCTTTATAGCTATAGTCTTTTTATTTAACTAGGTACTTAATTTCTATATTGTCTTATTAGTTAATATAGTTAATAATTCTTTTAACTTTATAGTTTTATTTTAGATTAACTTTAATATAGTTAAATATATATAATCCTTATAGTGCTGGTTTAAGTAGTAAAATATAGAAGACTAGGTGATATTTTATAGTGTTTAGTAGTGCGAGTTTGAAGTTGACTTCTGAGATTTTTTTAATAATTTTAAAGGGTCTAAGTTTTTTAAAGTTTAACTTATTATTTAGTTATTTTGTTTTAATATTGTATTAAATAAGGTACGCGCTATTTTTCTTTTTAAAGGATAGTCCCTTTATTTTTAAGGTATTAGTATATTTATATATATATTATTTAATAAATTCTAAATTTTATTAAAGTTTTATATAGATTTCTTTAATTTTATTAATTTAGGCCTTAGCTTTTATTATTAATAGTTTTATTCTTAGTTCTTTATAGGTAGTTAGTTTAAATCTATAATTAAGGTAAAAAGGTAAGTTTTATATACTTTTTTCTATTATACTATTATAGGTAAATTAGGCTATTAGTAATAGTATAACTTAATTATTCTATTAGTAGTTAATATAATATTTTAGGTATGTTTTTAGAATTTAGTTAATTCTTTTTATTTATTTATTAGTTTAAGGGTAAAAGGTAGTAGATAGTTGTAGTTTAGATTTAAGTTGTGAAATTAGGGATTTTTAAAACTTTAAAGTAAACTGTGTTTTTTTATTAGATATAATATTTTTAGGTAAACTGTATTAGTTAAGAATATACTTATTAAAAATATAAGTAAGTTTTTTTATAGTACTTACTTTAATTTATAGTATAAAGTATATATACTTAGTAAGTCTATTTATAATAACTAAAATACTATTAAACTATTTTTTAGTAAGTAGCTTTTTTAATTATAGTAGTTTAATAATAAAATCGAAGGAAATTAATTACTATACTTTATTAAGTACTAGGAGAGGTTATAGTTCTTTATACAGTTTATAGTATACTAGTTTATTTTTGTTATATATATTATAGTGCTTAATAACTCTAAATACTTATTCTTTAGTAACTTTATTACTATAATATTATTTAATTTATTTTTAGGTTTTAGTAACTCTTTAGTATCTATGTGCTTTAGTACTATAAATCGTTTTAATTATTTTGTTAGTTATTTATTTAGGTATACTAGTACTAATCTATTTAGTAATTATTAAGAAGCGAATAACTAGTACTAAGGTTTTGTTTAAATCCTTTTTAAGGATTACTTAAGTTTTGTTTAGGACTATTACTTTTAAGTCTGATTATTTACTAAGAGTATTTATTCTTTTATTTTTTAATTCTTTTTTATAAATAATATAGAAGTTAAATTTTAAAAGGAATTTTAACTATTTAATTTACTATTTATTAAAGTCTTTAGATATGGTAAAGTATATAAAGTTTTTATAGTTTATATATACTATAACTTTATAGTTAGTTTTTAAAAAGTATAGTTTTTATTCTTTAAATGCCTTAATAATTACTATAAGTTCTTTATTATAGATTTAGTAGTTAAATTTAGGGCTTTATAACTTTTTTAAGTAGAAAGTGCACGGGTGTAGTTATCCTTTTTTGTTTTGTTATTTAAGTTGTTCCTTAATAGTATAGTTTAAGGTATTAGTTTTAACTTTAAATAGTAAGTTTAGGTTAGGTATTATAAGTACGGGTTTATTAAAAACTTAGTTTTTAATTTTTTAAAACGCTATTTTTTATTTATCTATTTAGTTCTATTTAGTGTTTTTTTTTATAAAGTTAGTTAGGGCTTTAATGTTCCCTAAGTAGCTCTTAAGAAATTGTTAGTAGAAGTTAACGAATTTAAGGAATAACTAAATATCTTTAATATTCTATAGTGTCGGCTAGTCTTTAACTACGGCGATTTTTTTATTTAATATTTTAATAATTCTTAGTATAATAGTAAATTTAAAGTAGTCTACCTTTTAAGTATAAAATTTGCTTTTTTTTAGTTTAATAAGAAGTTTAGCTTTTTAAAGCTTCTATAGTACTTAATATATATATTATTTGTATTCTTTAAGGGTTTTAGAAAAAATAAAAATATTATTAAGATATATAATTATAAAGATATTAAGTTTTTTTTTATAAAACGTAGTTAATTATATTTTAAAATATTTTAAGGGCGTTAGTAAGTTTAAAGGGTATAATAAGGTACTTAAAATGTCTTTTATAGAAGTAGAATATAGTTTTTTACTCTTTTCCTTTTTTAATTTTAATTAAATTATAGGCTTTTTTAAGGTTAAGAGTTATAAACTAGTTAGCTTTATAGAGTAGGTTTTATAGTTTTAAAATAAGTAGTAAAGGGTATTGGTTTTTAATAGTAATATTATTAAGTTAGTAGTAGTTAATATAAAGTTATAGTTTACTATTTTTTTTTAGTATAAATAGGATTAAGTATTCTACTAGTAATATTAATTCTTTAATATAGCCCTTAGTTAAGTATTTATTAATATATTTATTAAGTACTTTTATTTTTTACTAGTTTAGTTAGTAAACTTTATTAAATGCTAGTATTTATTCTTCTTTGATGGGGATTTTGTGATTAAAGGTACTATACTTGGGTAGGCCTGTTTTTAGTATCTAAGTAAATAGCTTTTTATATACTTTATATTCTTTTAGGATAAATAAAAGTTAATTTTTATTATTAATTAAGCCTTTTTATATTATAGTAAGGTTTTTTTTTTATAATAGCTTAGCGACTACTTTTTTAACTTTTAAGTAAGTAATATATTATAATAAGTGTATTATTAGTATATTGTAGTAAGGTTTATTTAAAGCTGGTGGTTAATTGTGTCCTTTAGTAACTAAACTCTTTTTATAGTTTTAATAGAGGTAGTTAGTTTTTTAATTTATTTATAGGTTTTTTTTTTATAGCTATAGTATTCTTAGAATGATATTCTATTATTTTATATTTGTAATATTAAGGTAGTAGTATATTTTTTAGTTGTGGTAGTTTAAAGTAAGGGGCGTAGTTTTACTATTAATAATACCTTTACTGTACTATACTTTTTTTCTTTTTATATTGTTAAGTAAATAAGGATTCTCTTTTTTATTCTATAGTATTTATAAGTTATTTACTACTTGTAGTAATATAAAGTTACTTTAGGTGCTATTGTTAATTAGGGCTTTAACTTATATTTTATTTATTATAATATTAAGGTAAAGGTGTTTTTTATTTAAGTTTGTGTTTATAGTTAAGTAGATAGATTTTATTACTTTTATTTATTATAATTCTTTGTTAGTAAGTAAGTTTAGTTTTTTAACTATTTAAGCTTTTGTTTTATATATATTTTATCCTTATTAGAGTACTTAACTATTCCTTTTTTTTTAAGGGTGCTTTTAATATTAAGAATAAGTAGTGTAAAACTAGTCCCTTTTTTCTTTTAGAGTTGCTTTTTTCTAAGTGTTTTTACTTTAGTGATATAGTAAACTTAGTACTAGTTAATATAGTACTTTTACTAGTTTATACTTTTTTTGTATAGGTATTATATTAAAAAGTTTAGATTGGGTCTAAAAACTACTTTCTTAGGTCCCTTGAATTTTTAGATGCTTTATATATAGAGTTTTTAAGTAAGGTAGACGTTTTTATATAGTACTTTTTTTTTTTTTAAAGAAAGAATTGTGAGTTAAGTTTCTTTATAAGGTATAGTTAGTATTTATTTTTAAGGTACTATACTTAAAAGATATTTTAGTATTATTTGTGTAGTATGTTTAACTACTTATAGTTTTTTAATATAGTTTTAAGTAGTTATTTTTTTGTTTTTTTAATAGAGTCTGTTTTATAGAATAAAATTTATTGTTAGTTGTTATTTAGGGGGATATGTAATAGATACTTTTGTTTTTTTTTTTATATTAAAGGTTTTTTTTTAGAGTTTGAGTTTTAGGTGTTAAGTAGGGCCCTTTAAGTAATTTTATTTTAAGTATATTATTAGGTAATATTATAAGGTTTATTTAAGTTATAGGGTGTATTTAATTTATATAGTATTTCTTAGGCTTTAGGATATACTATAGCTTTTTTTAACTTCTTTATATTATTAGTATATAATTATTTAAGTATAAGTAAATTAGTACGTACTACTATTTTTTTATTTTTTTTTATAAGTAATATTTAAATATATTTTATATAGTTTTTATTAGGTTTTATATTAGTAGTGTATTAAAGGTTTGTAATTATTTTATTAAGTTTTTAAATAATCTATTTATTATTATATTTAACTTCTTTATTACTAAGTATTACTAAATTATAACTTACTTATTATAGGTTTATATTATTAAGTTATTTTTATACTTTTTAAATTAGTTTTTAATAAAGTACTTTATAAGTAATAGTAAGTATTTTTTTAGGGATATTAGTAATATTATAATTAAAGTAACTAGTATTTTTAAAATACTATTTAGTGTTTTTTTTACTACTTCTATAGATTATATACTTATTACTATAGTATACTATTTATAAAAGTTTAGTATAGTTTTTTTTTTAAAAGTAGTATTAAGTTACTTACTTTCTAGTACTAGTTACTATTATTATTTTTTAGGTTAGTAGTAATTCTTAGCTATATATCTTAGTTTATTATAGTTGTAGTACTTAAAGGTACGTCCTTTATTAGGTTTATGTTATTTAGTGGTACTAAGGTTTATAGGGCCTATATAGTATTTATAAGTAGTACTTTATTAGTTATAGTTCTAGTTCTACTAGTTATTTTACTAAAGTTATTATTTTTAATTATAGTACTAAAATTATTTTAGTTACTATTAGTACTTTTTACTAAAGTTAGTATTAAGTTATTATTTTTTTTTTTATAGTATTTTTTTTATAAATAGTTATTAATTTTAATTATGAGTTTAGTATACTAAAGGAAGTCTTTAAAATAGTTAATTTTAATAAGTTTATTTTTAACTTTATTTTTTAAGTTTTAGTAGAATATAAAAATTCTAGATTCTTTAGTAAGGTCTAGTTATATACTAATGCGTTAGAATTTAGTAGTATAGTAAGTTATAGATTTAGTTTATTTAAGTATAGTAAGGTTGTATTTTATTTATTATTTTTAGTTAGGGTTTTAAAATAAAGTTTAAAAAGTATACTTAAATTTATTAAAAGTTAAAAAGATATTTTTAATTTTAGTAGTATAACTATTTAGAGTTTTAGTTTTAAAGAACTATTTTTAAAAAGGTTTAATTTATTAAAAGGCCTATTTATAAAGGAATATAGTAGTATAAATAACTTATTTAGTATTATTTTTAAAGTTACTATAATAAAAGTTTTAGTAGTTCTTAACTTAAATTAAAAATCCTTTAAGTTATTTAAGGGTTTTATTATAAGTAACAAGTAAATTAAGTTTAAGTTTTTTATATTTATTATAAATAGGTATTTTAATAATATTAATAGTAGTATAGAGGGTTTTGTTCTAGTTTTTAACCTCTTAGGTATACTTATTAGCTTATTAGACTATTTACTAGAGTTTTTTTATAGTACTAGAGTTTTTATTAAATAGCTTTTAAAACTATTTAATATTATAGTGGGTTTATTTAAGTTACTTATTAGTATTATTATTATTAAACTTATTTTTATTACTTTTTATACGTTATTTTCTTAGTTCCTAAGTAAAGTTTTAGACTTATTTAATAAAGGACTTAAATAAAGTAAGAGTTACTTTAGGTATTTTAACTAAAGATATTATAGGATACTATTTAGTTAGTATTAAAGGTTAATTTATTAAATAAAAGTTATTAAAATATTATAGTTAGTTTTTTAATAATAAGGTTTATATTAATAAAAGTTAAGGTTTAATACTAAGAGTAGTACTATAGTTATTAAAGGGATTCTAGGTTTAAAGTACTTAAGTAATTAGTTTAGGTATTTAATAAGAGGGTTATAGTAGTTACTACTAAAGGGCTAAAAGTATCTAAAGATTAATATAAAGTTAATAGTTAAAGAACTATAAAAGGAAGAACTTAAGGGTACTTAAGTTTTATTTATATATAAGTTCTGTTTTTTTATTTATACTATAGTAGTAAATATAGTACTAGTTAAGTAAGTACTTAGTAATTACTAGTAAGTATTTAGTAATTACTACTAAGTACTTAGTTTTAGTTATAACTACTTAGTACTTTATTTTATCTATACATAACCTATATTATAGTTTTTTTTTTTTTAAGGAGTTATTCTGTATTTTGTGTTAGTTACGTTTTTTATTATTTTTTTAATCACTAATCCCCTATAAGTAGGGTCTACTACTGTTTATAACTAATAAGTTATAATATTTTTATAAATAGTTTTAAAAAGAATATATTATAGTTATATATTATTAAATAGTATAATTAAATAAAAGTATTTAATAGGGTATATTTAGTAGCTTTAACCCCCTTTAGTTCTACTAAGTAGTTTTAAGTATAGTTTAGTAGGGTGTATATACTTTAATAATTCTACTTATTTACTCTTCTTACTATAGTAGTAAATATAGGCGTAGATATAGACGTACTAGTAATAATAATAATACTATTACTAATAGGCGGTGCTAAATATATTAAAATAAACCTTTATTTATATAAACTTTTAACTAAATTACGTTATAGTACTGTAACGTACTATAGGGCTTAATAAGCCCTAGTAGCGTTTATAATTAAAGAAAAAAGCACTACTATAAATAAGGCCTTAATTAATTCCTCCTGTCTTCTATATACCTATATATAACAACAATCCTCAAAGCTATAATATTTAATAAAAAACTACTTACTACTAGCCCCTACCCCTAGAACAACAACTATTATATAACTTTATAGTTATTAATTAATTATAAAACTAGTAATAAGTGCTTTATAGCTAAGGGGGTTAATAAAATTAACTTAACCTATAACTAGTATATATTCTTTAATAAGGAAAAGAAAAAGCTTATTATTACTAGAATTCGCTACTATTAAACTACTAATAATTAGTTTTATATAAATATAATAATAACTAAATTAATAAATAGAACCTTTTTAGGTATTCTATAGTTTAAAATTAACTATAAATACTTTAACTAACTAAAGAACGGGACTACTAGAGTCTTATTAGCCTAAATAGCTAATATTAGTATATTTAGTAAAGTAATATTAAGATAGATACTAATAATAGTAGGGCTAAGTAGCTAAACTAACTATAGCTACGCGGTTTATAATAATAGTGTGTTAGTTATAAAAAGATATAATAGCTAAGGGAAGTAATAAAACGGTTTAGATTAAATTTAATAAGTTTAGAGGGACGGTCTACTAAAAAGGCGTTAGTAGTTTTAGTAGTGTTAATAGTGTAATTAGTAGTTTATAAAATTAATTAAAAATACTTATTACTTTAAATCCGTAGAAGCTGCGTTATAGTAGGTAAATTTGTGTGCCATAACTAAAAAAATTAATAAGGTAGGTAACTAAACGGCTATTCCCTAACGTATATAGCCTATAAACTATTAGTTACTCTAAAGGGAGTAAGAACTAAATTAATATATACTAAAGACCCCCTAATAACTTTATTACTAATTTAAGTACTAAATTTTAGTTTAATAAGTTTTATAGTAATATTAAATTTTTTAGTATTACCCTTAAAAATACTTTAATTAAAGTATACTATTTAATTAGTAAAGTTAAGAAGTACTATATTATAGTATATAGGATTTATAAAAATTTTAAAGTAAAAAACTCTAAAATAAACTATAATACCTACCTTTAGACTATAGTTAAAGTTATTAATAATACTACTAGTTTAAATAACTTTATCCTAACTTTACTAGTATTTAGAGTATACCTTTATATAAATAACTCTTCCCTACTATTACTAAATATTATAACTAAAGTTACTATTATTTATGAAGTTATAAATAAGGTTTACTACTTTTATACTAAACGGATAGTTATAAAAAGCTTTAAAGTATATAATAACCTTAATATATTTATAAGTTTTAACTTTTTACTTTAATTTAAAGTTAAAGTATAGTATAAAAAAAGTAGTTAGTAAAGCCTATATTTACTACTTTTAATTAATAATAAGTTCTATATACTAGCTCTTTTATAAAGCATATAAATGTTTAAATTAACCTCTATTAAACTCTTTTATAATAATAATAATAAAGCTAACTTTAGATTTTTACTATTAAACGACCCTAGTTATACTAAAGAAATTAAAAATAATAAGGCTAATAGCCTTAGGGATACTCCTAATAAAGCTAAGCTACTTAAAAACATTTTTAATAAAATTATTATTAATCCCACTCCTTTCTCTACTACTAAAAACCTTTTTTAGTTACTTAAAAAATATTCTAGCTACTTTTATAAAAATACTACTATAATATATATTTTAATAAAAAAAGAAGCTAATTTTACCTGTATAATTAAGCTATATAATAAAAGTATAATTACTATATTTAGTAAACTCTTTTAGTTATTAATAAAATAAGAAATTATAGTGCTTTAGGATTATAATACTTTTAATTTTATCCCTTATAACCCTAAAATTTATAATAGTTATTATATATTTAAATTAAAAATTATTAATAAAATTAAAAAAAAGACTATAAATAGCTTTTATAAAAAGTTCTATTTTGTAATTTAAGGCTATACTAATAATAGTAAGGCTAAGATTCTTATATAGTTTTTAATAATTTAATAAACTTTATAGTAACTAATCTTTACTTTAGTTCCTTTTTTAATCTATAATAGTATAACTCTATAGCTATAAGATATTACTTAAGTATATATATAGTTAAAGATAAAGTTTAATTATACTATTTTTATAGAACCCTTTAAGTAAATTAAGTATTATTACTTTTATAATACTATTATAGTTATTAAAAAACTACTCTATAGTATTATAAAGATAAGAACCTATTAATAAGTAACGTATAACTACTACTACTATAAAAGGCTTAATATAGTTAATTTAATATATAATTTATACTTTTTAATATTATTAAATAATAATAAAGAGTTTATTATAGTTAGAATATAGATAAATAATATATTAGAGCTTTTTACTATTAACTTTTTAGTTTAAGAGAATAACTAGTTTTAGAAAGTAAACTTTATAGTTAAGTTAAAGACCTTTTTAACTACTAATAATCCCCTTATATTTAATAGTAGTATTTTAAGTCTTAAAGGTAGTAACTTAGTATTTTAATAAAAGGGCTAGGGTAAGAAGTTTACTATTATAACCCTTAGGGTAAATTAAAAGGCTAAGTATATTTAGTAGTAGGTCTATAGTACTTATATTATAATAATTTATTAATTAAAAGTATTTTATAATTTATTAGTTACTACTTAGTACTAGGAGCTTAGTAATAATAATATTAGAGCTTTAAATAAGTATTTATAGTAGTAAATCAAGAATTAAGAGTAAGGATTAATATATATCTCCTTTAACTTTACTATTAATAAACTTTTTATATTTATAAATAAATCTTTTACTAATAATAATAATTTTTTATTATAGTTTAGTTTTATTATTATTTTTAGTAATAAGTACTACTTTATTAATAATACCTTTAAACTTATTAGTAATATTATCTACTATAACTCTATAAAAAGTAAATACATTACCCGTAGTATACTAGTATTTAAAATCTATAATATAATAACTAGTACTAATATAGCCCTTTTTATTACTAAGACCCTTTAAATTATAACTAACTATTTTTAGCTTTTTAAAGTCCCTATAGTAGTATATATAAATTTATACTTACTATATAAATACTTTATTAAACTTAGTACTACTAAAGAAAAGTATTTAATAATTAATATTATAGTTCTAAAATAGTTCTATAAATAATATAAAATTACTAATATTTACTAAATAGTAAAAAGTAATAACTTAGTTAATACTTTTATAAAAACCTCTTTAAACTATACTTTTAAAAGCTTTATTAATAGTAATAGTATAATAATTAAAATAAAAGGATAAGTTATATAAAAAGGTGTATAAAACTAAAAATATAAAGGATTAAGGAATATAAATAGTATAAAAAAGAAAATATAAACTTTAATTACTCTAAAAGTAGTTTTAGTAAGTTCTAAGTACTTTAGTATACTCTAAGTTTATTAAAAATAAAACTTAACTCTTATAGGGGTTTTTAGATTTTTTTTTAATTTTATAAAGAGTAGTAGTTTATTAAATAGTATTAATTACTACTCTTTTTATAAAAATAATTATTCTTTTTATTAAAGCCTTATACTTTAAACTATAAAATAAAAAGTACTAGTATTAGTATAGCTATTATATAGTTAGTTCCTATAGTATATAGTGCTATAGTAGGAGCTATAGCTATATAGAGTTATATAACTATATAGCTTTACCTATAGCTTTAATATTTATACTAGTACCTAGGCTACTTTTAATTTATAAATATCTATTACTCTTTATAACAAATATTTAACCCCGTACGGATTAATCGCCACCTTCTTTTTACCTACAAGTAAACTAACAGTTCTACATTATAGACTTTCGCTGCGCGAACACCTTGGCAACTTGCGCCACACAAGTTGCCACCAGGAGCACGTTAACTACACGTGTAGGAGCCAACACTTGAATACTAGAGCCTAGCCTAAGGGTAAACTATAACCAGAATCAGTCAAAGCAACCGCAACTACAGTCTGGCGCGGAGCTTAGCCCCGAATACCGGGAAATCGCACTTCCAAAGTTCGAATCACACACCGAACGTTGATTTCGGATTTGTTAATTCGCCCCCTTCCCCCCCCCCCGCGCCCCCTTGGTTAACCAAAGACGCCATCGTTCTTGGGCTCGAACTCAACGTGGGGCATGGTTCTGAGCCCCTCAGGAACTTGGGCCAGCATGCTTGAATCCATACCCTCGAGAAGCGGTGCTGCCATCCCCATCTAAGAGAGCAATATAAGCCAACTTTGGTCAGCGGATCTCGGTGTGACACGTGTCTGAGAGATACACTCACCGCATAATATTTGAACTTGTTAGAATGAAGCATAGTAGCCCCACGAACGCGGACTTGCCAGCGCAGGACTGCCCATCCCAGCGGCGGCACGTCGTGCACAACCTGCGCGGCCGGTGTCTTCAAGTCAAGACCCTTGGCTCCGGCCCTGATGGCATCCTCGACCGTACCCCACTCCCAAGTCGCGTTGGCCGCGGAGCCAAGCAGGAACATGGGGTCTCCGTGCTTGTACAGCGGCATCACCTCGTCGACTGTGTTTTGAACGACGACGTCGACTGTGGTGCCCCAGGGCAGCCCGGCCACGACGGGAGGCTCGACGGCGGAGACGTCGTCGGTAAAGAGCAGGGGCGCCATCTGCGCGTGGTACAGCTGCCAGGGCCTTTGGTTGAGGTAGCACTCGGTCACATGCTCCTCGTACTTTGATGGCTGCTGCGCGATGCGGAAGTGCAGGGTGCGGTTGGCCCTCGGCGGTGGCGCCGGAGGGTATGGCGCTAGTGATGTCGGGGCCGTGGTGTTGCAACCTGGGTGAAGGGATCCGTCCGGCCGGATGCAGGGCGGCGAGCCGGACCTGGGGCTGGGTATTTCCATGGGTGCCCCGTGAAGTGGATAGCGCAAGGCCTTGAGCTTCGTCAATACCTAAGGGTAAGAAGCAGGGATGCAAACCAGTTGGACATACAGGGTATCTCAGGATGGAGTAGCCTTCGAGGTTCTGATGGGTGCTTGTTGAGACGTAGCGCATAGCGTAGTCGGCGCCCTCCTGGTCGAGCTTGACAAGTACGGTGTATCGGGCACCGTTGGTGATGTAGAGCACGTCGACGAGCTGCGGGTGGACGAAGCCGCCGTCGTTCGCAACAACCCAAAGCTTGTGATCGTCGATGCTGAAGTGGACGGCGTGCTCGAATCCGATGTTAAGGATGTTGAGCATGATCCACGGACGACCATGAGTCTCGACAACCTGGGCAACGTTAGCTCAATACACAAGGCAAGTGTTTGATTTGATGTAAGAATGGGTGAAGAGATGAGTCTACCTCGTAGTCGGCGTCAGTGGGAGAACACGGAACTCCGTCGTTCCCCTCTTCGATCGCGCATCCAGACTCGTCAAGCTTCTTGCCGTTGAGCGTGTGATAGTCTGGATGACGGCAGTGCCTCCGGCCCTTAGAGTTGACCAGGATGGAGTCGTAGCAGTTGAGGTTGGTACCCTCGCTACGCAGCTCGAGGACCCGCCAGTTGACATCCCGTCGGTAGTAGTTCCAGACCAACAAGTGTTGGGCATCACGCTCGGCCTGCTTGATCAGCTCCAGCTCGGTGGGAGACGATGTGATGAATTGGTATGGCCGTGGCCGCGAGGGCGAGGGCGCGATGTACGCCAGCCCGTGGGCGCCGTCTATGATGCCCACGCCCGTGTGGTCAGCATACCAGTTCAGACCCCAGTGGCCGGAGGTGTCGTATCGCGATGTGAAGTTGCCACGTTGGAGGAGTCCATACTGTAACTGTGTGAGTGAAAGTCAGAAGAGAAATTCTCAGGGGCCCATACTTGGTTCAAGCCACCAGTCCCATCGTTCCAAAAGCCGAACCTGTACTTTCGCATCAGTATACCTAATCTTCACATCTTTGCAGCAGTACGGCTGTCTCGACAGCTGACCTCCGGTGTGGCATTCCCGACCAGTGGATCGAGACCTGGCCAAAAAGGTCGTTGTGGACGTTCAGCTCGACAATGTCTCCCTCCTCTGCAAGCAGGGTAGGGCAGGGAGCCTCGCCGTTGCAAACGTATACTCCTCGCCAAAAGCCTCCATCTAAGAGAATAGTTAGAAGCAGTGACCCACTATGCTTGCTCGTGGCGACAACATGCCCAAGTTCATCCACCTAGCCCCGACGGTGAGGTTATATCGTCGAACGACTTGGCCCTGAGTCCCTCCATCCTGCTCCCCGTACCTGTGGATTATGAACCCTATGCCTTTCGTTAGGGGGCTCCGGAAGAACCAGGCCAATGTGAGTATCGCTGCGGTCAGGCCGGTGATGAACCATTTTAAAAAGTGCCGCGTGTTGTGTGTCTTGCCGGGCCAGGACCTCGACGGATCCCGCCTCCACGCTCTGCTATTGCGGCGGAGTAGCAGTTCGTGGGACTTTTCGTCTGGTTTCGCAAGAAACATGATTGAATCGAAAGAAACAGGCCAAGTGTGCGGGTGCCACACTCGAGGTCGCCAGAAGACTCACGCCAGTGCTGGTGGGAATCAAAAGCACTTCATTCATTCAATTCCTCTACACAACTGGGCATCGCCCGACCCCCAAGACGATCAGGGAGTCAGCCATGGCAACGTGGCATGCACACCTGGCACCCTGCCGTTCGCTACCCTATCGCAGTGTTGGCCGTCATCATCGGCTTTTACGGTTTAGGCAGTGCTACGAGCTTGTTTTTCCGGCCCACGTGTACTCACATTTACTAATCATCACGTACATCTGACCTTCTGTCACGGCCTTCACGAGCCTCCGGTGATACCCTACCACTCCGAAACCGAGCATCACGCTAGGACCGCAATGTGTCTCGCAGCGGGCTGTTTTTACTGTTTTGGGTTTGCTCTTTGCAGGGTAGACAACGTGGAAGCAAGCTTCACCGAGCGCACTTCTTTAATTGTAGAATCTTCGTTCTTTTTGAGTTTGATTTGACACTCCGAAAAAGAGGGTGCGCATCTGCGAAGCTTGTTATGGGGACGACGGCTAGCCTGAACTTACCGCGTCGCGGTATCCAAAGACATCGGACCAGGGCGGGTACTCGGAGTTGTGGACGACTACTACTGTTTGGACGCGAGACTAAAGCTGTAGACGACACGAAGCCGACATCATCGCAACTTACCTCCGTGGAAGTGCAGGCTTGCTGACTCGAACCCGAGCTGTTCGGCCATCGTGATCGGCGTCATCCGACACCCCGGTTATTTATCCGGCGTCTCAGCATCCACGACGTCGTTTACCTTCGAGGTTGGCTGAGGGGTATAAAGCATTCCAGGAACGGAAAGCTTTGAGCTGCCTAAACTAACGGGAATGGTAAAGTTTTCCGAAACGCCCTTCGAGAAGCCCTGGCGGCGTCGGTTCGTCGTTGATAGGTTGGAACTGCATATCTGAGCGACGGCAAATTAATCCGCAAGGGCTTGGTCGAAACAACACGCAGGTCAAGCATATCAATGTTTGATCTAATGCAACGGTTACTGATAACTTAGAAAACTTGAGGGGATAGACTCGCAGACAAGTCGCGCCGTCGTACAGTGTGAGAATCTCGGGGCGGACTAGCATACAGAGTCTGAATCATGGCATCTGTCAGCTGTCTGGAAGAGTCCCGAGTCCTCCCCAGGCCATTCGTATTCAGCGTGGTTATTGTAGGCTCTCTAGCCACGAGTGATTTGTTGCTGCCCGCTGAATATCGCGAAGAACCTTGGCCCAGGTTTGCACACACGAATCTGGTGTCACTGCGCTCCAAGACAAGCGTTCAGGCATCCTACACAATTTTCACCAGCAACTCATACTATGGATTCTTCAAAGGAGAGTAGCAAAGGGGCATTTCCTTCCATGCTCGTATTTGGTCCCCAGGCTCAGCCTACCTACAATGACCTCACCGAGTTGCGCAAGCGTCTGGTCACAAACAAAAGACTCTTCAAGCTAACGGACGCCGTCCGGGGCTTGCCCGCCTTCTGGCCGAGATTAGCGAGTCTCGACCCGGAATTGGCAGCATTTCCCGGCGACTCGGTCCTGCGCCAGTTCCATAACTGGGTGGTGAATGACACGACGTTGCCGTACCCGCCCCCCGAGCTGCCGACGACCCTGTCTTTCATGATCAACTTCCTGTTTCAGATGACACAGTACATCTCACTCTGCGAACATGACGCCCATGAGCTCATGACGCGGAATCTCGGACACGGCGGAGCACAGGGCTTCTGTGTCGGCTTCCTCTCGGCCATCACTGTTGCGTCGTCCCGGAGCGAGGAGGAGCTCCTCAAGGCTGCCGTGCGGGCCCTCCGGCTGGCCGTATGTATCGGCGCATATGTCGACCAAAACCGGTCACATACCGCGCCTGCATGCATTGCCGTTCGAGGCAAGCGTCATGAGACGGGTACTCAAGCACGTCTTGAAGAGGTCATTAGAAGCCTCCCTCAGGTAAAAGTCCAGATTCGATTGGTACATTGGTCTGTATGACTGACAATCATAGTCGTACATTTCGGCCATTACAGACCCAAATTCTTTCACCGTTACATCATCCAGAAGTGATGTTGCTCAACTCGAGGACGCCTTAGTTGCTGCCGGCTTTCTCATTCAGGATCTTCCAGGTCTCGGTCGATTCCACTCAGCCTCATACAGCGTCATTGTAGACAAGCTTGTCGACTTCTTCAGGCACGCAGCGGACCTGCGGTTCCCTGACCCTGATCGGCTACAAATCCCCGTCCGATCCGCCACAGACGGCAGTCTTATCAAACAAGGCGATTTGGTTCGACACATTTTAGACAACACCCTTCTCAAGCCGGTACAATGGTACAGCACGCTAAGCTCTGCGGTGGCTGCGCTACCGTCGGGCCATAATATCATTGCCCTGGCTGGCCTTGCAAGCCACTTCCCAGCCTCGTTACAAACCAAATCAGATGTGAGTCTCTTAGACCTCCGAAGCTCCTTGGGGGAAACCTCGAGAAGCTCTGAAGGGCTTCACACGCCGCCGGACACGCCACCAGGAAACGACGAGGCCAGCTCTTGGTTGAACCTTCAGGCAACCTTGACGGAATGCTCAGAGAAACAAACAAAACCTTCGTCGTATGAGTTTCCGCCTCACTCGGTTGCCGTCGTAGGCATGGCGGGCAGGTTCCCCGGCGCGAACTCCATTGACGAGCTCTGGAACGTCCTGTCCGCCGGCCGCTCAATGGTGGACGTCGTCCCCGAGCGAGTCGGCCTCGATCAACTAAAAGAAGACATCTCCAAGTCCAAGTGGTGGGGCAACTTCCTTGACGACCCGGAATCCTTTGACCACAAGTTCTTCGGCAAGTCGTCCCGCGAGGCCGCCATCTGCGACCCGCAGCAGCGCAAGCTTCTCGAGGTCGTCTACGAGGCCCTCGAGTCCTCGGGCAACTTCGGCCCAGACGCCCGCGCAGACCGGACGGACTACGGGTGCTACGTCGGCGCCGTCATGAACAACTACGTCAACAACATCAGCTGCCACCCGGCCTCGGCGTACGCCACAACGGGCACGGGGCGGGCGTTTCTAAGTGGCGCCATCAGCCACTTCTTCGGATGGACGGGGCCTGCGGTGACCGTCGATACCGCGTGCTCGTCGTCGCTCGTCGCGATTCACACGGCGTGCCGGGCCATTGCGGCGGGCGAATGCAGCCGTGCAGTGGCCGGTGGGACGAATATCGTGACATCACCTCATGACTACCGGGATCTCAAGGCTGCTGGTTTCCTCAGTCCCACCGGGCAGTGCAAACCGTTCGACGCGGACGCTGACGGCTACTGCCGCGGCGAGGCCGTTGCCGTGGTGGTGCTGAAGGAGCTCTCGGCAGCGATCGAAGAGAACGACCACATCCTTGGCGTCATCGTGGGGTCTGCCACCAGCCAGAACCACAAAGATGGCCCCATCGTGGTCCCAAATACGAGGTCCCAGGCCGACCTCATGCGCAAGGCGATGGGGGTCGCGGGTGTGTCACCGGCGGATGTCAGCTACGTCGAGGCACACGGCACCGGGACCTCCGTCGGGGATCCGATAGAAGCGAGCAGCATCCGGGAGGCCTTCGGGGGAGTGTCCTCGCGGGCGGAGCCGCTCCGTTTCGCCTCGATCAAGGGCAACATCGGCCATGCCGAGGCCGCCTCCGGTGCCGCCGGCCTCGTCAAGGCGCTGCTCATGATGCAACACGGGCAGATCCCCCCGCAGGCGAGCTTCCGATCCATGAACCCGGCAATTCCGGACCTGGCTCCTGACGGAATGGAGATCCCGCAGAAGCTGACGCCATGGAACCCGCCGAAGCGCGTCGTTTGCGTGAATAATTACGGCGCTGCCGGGAGCAACTCTGTCGTGATCGTCCACGAAGCTCCAACTCGTGGTGCGCATCAGGAGGACATGGCTCAAGATGGTGTTCCTCCGTCACGGTGGCCTTTGATACTCTCCGCAGCAACTAAGGAGTCGCTGTCTTCATATGCCCAGAAGATTCTCGAGTGGGTTAGAGAAAAACAGCCAACGAAACTCTCGGACATTCTTCTCAATCTCGCCCGGCGAGCGAATCACGCTCTAGAGGCCAGTGTTTCTACCACCGTATCCACTGTTGCCGAACTTGAGTCGGTGTTGTCCGAAGTTGTCGCAGGCGGCGGTCCCGTCACTCCGAAACTGTCGCAGCGACCCGTCCTTCTCGTCTTTGGCGGCCAGGACAGCCGGTTCGTCGGTCTCTCAAAGATGGCTTACGAGACGTCAGACATTCTGCGTTATCACCTCGACGTGTGCCACGATCTGCTGTTAAGCGTGGGTCTCGAGGGGCTGTATCCCGCCGTCTTCCAGCGAACTCCTGTTCAAGATCTGGTCACCCTGCACGTCGCCCTCTTCGCCGTCCAGTACTCCTGCGCGAAAGCGTGGATGGATTGCGGGCTCGAGGTGACCGCGGTCCTGGGTCACAGCTTCGGCCAGCTCACTGCTCTCTGCATCTCCGGCGCCTTGTCTCTAGCTGATACGCTCAAGCTCGTGGCGGGCAGGGCCAAGCTTGTAAAGGAGCACTGGGGTGCAGAGGCTGGAGCGATGTTGGTCTTGCAAGCCGGCCGTCAGGAGGTCCAGACAATCCTCGATCGATATAGGAACCAGATCGACTATGCTGAGGTTGCATGTTTTAACGGCCCCAGAAACCACGTCGTAGTCGGCTCTTCGGCGTCCATGCAACGGCTTGAAGACCTCATCTCAAACGACGAGCAACTCCCGGCATCGGTCCGCTATCAGAGACTAGCAGTCACAAACGGGTTTCACTCCAAGTACACGGAGGCACTTCTCCCCGGTCTTGCCGAGCTTGCGAGAGAGCTGGACTGGAGACCGCCGACGATCCATCTCGAGGTATGCACTGAGACGGAGACCGACCAGGTGCCCGGCCCTGATCTCGTCGTCGAGCATACTCGCCGCCCAGTCTTTTTTCAGCACGCCGTCGACCGACTCTGCAAGAAGTATCCGCAAGCCACATGGCTAGAAGCAGGTCGTGGATCATCCGCCGTCCAGCTGGTCAAGGCATGCGCCCAGGGCCAGGAGAAGAACGCTTTCTTGGCTCCACAGCTCACAATGTCGAGCGCCACGGACTCTCTCGTCGACGTCACAGTCAACCTCTGGAAGAATGGCCACGGCGTGCAGTTCTGGCCGTTCCACCGGAGTCAGAGATGGCAGTATCGTCACCTGAGCTTGCCGCCGTATCAGTTTCAGAAGACTCGCCACTGGCTTCCTTACATAATAGCAGAGGCGGACCAGCCCAAAGTCAGCCCTGGGCAGGAGAAGTCCGCGCGTGCCGAGTTTCTTGCTCTGGTCAGGGGCGACAAGGCAACCGAAGCCGTGTTTAGTATCTCTCCGACCAGCGAACGTTTCCAGGCTCTGCTCGCGGGCCATGTTATGTGTGGAAACGCAGTCATGCCGGCTTCGTCATATCTCGAGGTAGCCTCGAGAGCAGCGCTTTTCCTTCAGGGAGACAGAGAAGCCGCGTCTTGGACACCGAAGGTCGAAGAACTCGACATGAAGGCCCCGATCGGACTTGTCCAGGACAAAGATCTGCCTCAAATCACCATGACATTGACACACATTCATGGCTCTGCGCCGTCATGGTCGTTCTCTATCAAGGTTGAGTCCCGCGCCAAGGACGGCCAAATGGAAACTCGCGAGACAACAACCGGACTTGTTCGTCTCCAGGGACGCAACGACGCTCATGCGGAGCGGGAACTGAAGAGGTTCGACACGTTGATCGGATCCCGCCGGCGAGAGGAAATCACAAGGAACCAGGATTCTGAAGCCATGCACGGGAAACACATCTACCGCGCTTTTGATCGGGTGGTCGAGTACTCCGATCTCTTCAAGGGCATCAAGAGCATCTCCTGCCTCGGTAACGAGGCCGCCGGTACTGTGAAGTACTCATCGGACGAGAAAGCTCCCGCCGACCAGCGGCTGGCAAACACCCCCATGATCGACAGTTTCATGCAGTTCGGTGGATTCATGGCCAACTACTTCAACGAGGCGGCGCCTCCGGACTGCCTGTTTGTCTGTCACCACATCCACCGAGCACATTTCGGTCCATCATTTTCACCTGACGCCCGGGAGTGGCACGTCTTTGCAACCATAGCCGTAGTCGATGAAGACAATCTTTCGGCCGATGTGTATGTCTCCGAGGCCCGCGGTGGGAAGACCGTATTCGTGGCGCTTGGCATGGAGTTCACCAAGATGTCTTGCACTTCGGTTGCGAGAATGATCGGCGGGTCTCTGCGCGGATCCGATACCTCTCGCTTTCCGGAAGATGACAAACTTCCGAGTCGATCGACGAATCTTGAGTTGACAGCAGCGGCAACCCCGAAGACAGGCAGCTCAGCGTCTAGCAAGCGCGCCGAGGTTCTTCGGATCGTTGCTAGCATCGCCGACGTTCCCGAAAGCAACTTGACCGGCAGTGAGTCTCTCGCCGACATCGGCATCGACTCTCTGGGGGCCACAGAGCTCGTCGGAGACATGACGTCGTCACTGGATGTCACAATCGACCTCTCCACTCTCCTGATCTTCTCGGACATCAATGCTATCGTTACCCACGTCGATGGGCAACTGGGAATTCAGCCTGGAAATCCTGATGGTCCAGATCAAGCGTCCTCGAAGCTCGCCGGAGACTCGCAACCGGTCACGACCGCGTCAGCTCCGCCCAAGTCTCAGACAATCTTCAAATCCGATAGTTCAACGCTGCCCAGAATCACGTCTTTCCCTGATTCCTTCAACGACGTCCGTCTCACTTACGACGATATCGGACGCGAGACGCACGCTCTCGACTACTGGTCCGACATCCACCCTGGCGATGCCCGACTGGTCGTAGCATATGTTATGGAAGCATTTGCGAAGCTCGGCTGCGATCTTCAGAATGTGAGTCCAGGGGCAAGAGTTCCTGGCCTTACGGGCGTTCTTCCTCGGCACCACAAGTTGGTTCGACAGCTGTACCGCTGCTTGGAAGATGATGGCGTCATTGAGTCATCCGACAACGACTCCTTTACCCGGACCAGAAAGTCTCTCGACCCGACGCCTGGTGAGCAAATATTCCAGCAGATCATAGACAGACACCCCCTTAACGCCCCGATCCGCCACCTCCTCCACGCCGTGGGTCCACATCTCGCGGCCTGCCTTGCCGGAGAGCATGACGCGCTCCAGATACTCTTCGGCGACCGGGTGAATAAGAAGCGCCTAGACGACCTGTATCGGGACTGGCCGATGCTTGTCACCGCCACGCGACTTCTAGGAGACTTGCTCCTCCGCGCGTTCCGAGAAAGCAGCGGCCGGGGTCCGTTCCGCATCTTGGAGATCGGTGGGGGCACGGGTGGGACGACGCGGCACCTAGTTGATCTCCTCCGGAGCTCTGGTGTCCCGTTCAAGTACCACTTCACCGACATATCGGCCTCCCTCGTGCAGAAAGCAAAGACTACGTTCGCTGGGGTTCCTGAGATGAGCTTCGGCGTGCTCGACATCGAGCAGGATCCCCCAGACGACTTCGTCGAGGCCTTCCACGTCGTCGTGTCGACCAACTGCATCCACGCCACGCGGGACATTGATCACGGCCTTTCCAACGTACGGAAGGTGCTTCGCGAGGACGGCGCCGTTGCGTTGATCGAGATGACCCCCGTGCGTCCACTCTACGTGTTCGACGTCATCGTCGGCTTGCTGGAGGGCTGGTGGCTCTTCGAGGATGGCCGCTCCCATGCCCTCGCCGACGTGGGCCGCTGGGAGCAGGCTATGACTGGCGCGGGATTTGGAGAGGTGCTCTGGTCTAGCGGTGAGTCGGTCGAGGCCAACACTGTCAGAGTAATCTGTGGATTCCCAAAGGCCGTGGAGGGGCAGAAGAAGAATGATTCCAGCTCAGCCGATGTCAGAGTGCAAGAGGTGGTATACAAAACGGTAGGTTCTCTGGAGGTCCACGCGGATATTTACTGTCCCCTGAAAGCGGATTGTTCTAAGAAGATGCCAGTCGGTGAGTGAAGTCCCTGTCGCATAAACTGTGCATCGACTATTTCAAATACTCATTATTCCAGCATTGATGATACACGGCGGCAGTCACATAATCTTCTCTCGAAAGGACATTCGGCCCCCTCAGACGCGCATCATGCTTGACATGGGTCTCCTCCCGGTCAGCCTGGACCACCGGCTCTGCCCAGAAACCCGGCTGGCCGAAGGGCCCATGGTCGATGTCTGCGATGCTCTGAAGTGGGCGCGGACAGAGCTTCCGTCCATCGAGCTGGTCAACCCGGACGTTAGACCTGATCCTGAGAACGTCGTCGTCGTTGGATGGTCCTCAGGGGGTCAGCTCGCGCTATCAACTGGATGGACGGCGCCACAAAGGGGGCTCAAGCCTCCCAACGCCATCTTAGCGTTTTACTGCCCTACTGACTACGAGGACGAGTGTAAGTGATCTGTACTTCACCATTGAACAGCCCCCTTGTGGGATTTGCTGACATCGGACTTTTAGGGTGGCAACACCCGATCCAACCAATCGGTGCCGAAGACTGCGGCGAAGAGTACGACGTGTTGGAGGCGGTACAAGATAAGCCCGTGAGTAAAAGCCACAAAAGTTGACACACAGCTACAGTTAGCGGGTGATCTGACTAGATCTTTCCAACTCAGGTCACAAACTACGGCGCCATCGGTGCCTGGGAGCCTCTCTCGGACCCACGGATCCGAAGTGATCCGCGAGCGCGCATCGTCCTGCACATGAACTGGAAGGCTCAGACACTCCCCGTCGTTATAGGCGGCCTGCCTAGCAAAGCACAGGCAGCTTCAGAGGCATTCGGGAGAGACTGGAACTACTTGCCTCAACCTCCCGTTCAAGAAATCCGGCGGTGCAGCCCCTTGGCCCAGGTTCGAGCGGGAAACTACACGACCCCGACGTTCCTGGCCCATGGGACTGCCGACGACCTCATTCCCTGGCAGCAGTCGGCTCGCACCGTTGAGGAGATGAAGGCTCAGAACATTGACGCGACGCTAGTGTTGGTCCCTAGGGGCCCACATGTTTGCGATGCGAGCCATGACGTGGAGTCGCCTGGGTGGCAGGCTGTGTTGAAAGCGTACCGATGGCTTGGGGAGCAGATTTTTACTCAACGGTGATGTTGCCAAGTTGTCACACCTGACGGTTACTCAAAGAGGAGTTGCGGCGTTCGGGGAGCCGGAGAAAGATAATTCAAGACCCAGACTAGACAAACGGCGACACAGCCTCTTGCTGGTGCGAGTCCAACGTCATTCCGTCCGATTTCAATGGTTTGTCCACTTGCGAAGCGGAGTCGGCGGCATTTAAGCTTACCTCCGTTGTCATCCTAGTGGGGAGAAATGCAACGCCGATGCGCTTGGCCTGGTTCAGCGTGCCCGATTGTGGTTGAACCCCTGTTCCTCGTGTTCCTTAACAGTGTTGATCGTTAGCCCAGGTTCCTGGTTGTCGCGGAGATTGTTGTGGTATCGAGATCACCGGTTGCCAAAGTATCTGAAGTCGAACCGAGCAGTTAGACTAGATTGACACAATCCTCCAACACTCGAGATATTGGCAAAGAGACAACGTAATGCGCGCTGTTGATCAGCGACAACTAATCCCTCACAATCGATACCAAGCCGAGCCGCCGGTTCATGACCCCCCATCTCGCCGACCATGCACGGATACCGGGATCCCCGAACAAGCACCAACCGCATCAAGGGCGGGCTTAACCAAGCTCAGCCGGGCGAGGCAGGGATCCCTATTCCACAGCCCTACCGCGTGACCTCCGTACCCCAGACAAAATTGCTCCAGGCACCGGTCGCGACGCTATTGGGCCCGGTGGGTAATTGGACAGCGGCTTTATCTGCCATCATGCACGTGGAGATGGCTGAGCTTTGGAGAGGTGTCACCGGTGACAAGCGGGAGAGAGAGAGGGGGGGCGCGGGTTCGTCGTAATGTGAACCCTGAACGGCGCAGTCGAGGTCATATGTCGGCGGCTAAGCCACCGTCAGTCCGACCACACCACCCTCGTCCCACGCTTCCAAGCAATCTGCACAAATACTCAAGCTTTTCGCCTGCTCTTCTGGGCTTTTCTTGTCTTTTCTCATTTCTCGCTCGTCCAAGACACAGATTACGAATCGCTGGTAACAGACGAGTTGCGAACCATTTACACGCTCGACATCGACTCAACCACAACACGAAGCACTTCCGATACAAACTCCTCACACAAACGACGATCGTCTTACTCCCCCCCCCGGTCGCATCGGCCACTTTCAATCGAACCAACCCTCTACACCCCAAAAAAGACACGATGCGCAACCTCTTCAAGCAAAAGAAAGTCCGGCAGAGCTGGGAGGGCAGGCCACGGGCCCTCACGGTAGACGACCCGGTGTTCAAGGACCTCGACAGGGACGAGATCGACAGCCAGATCAAGCAGCACAGATCGGCAGAGGCGCCCGCAAGGTTGCCGTCAAGACAGGCCGCCGGCGCCGCCGAAGGGTACCGTCCCTCCACCGGGAGCAACGTCCCGCAGTACAACCACCACACAACACTGGGCTTTGCCTCCATCGCGGGGGCCCTGGCGGCGGCGGACGCCGGGTCGAGCGCACACGGCGCGGATTCGGGCATGGACGCGGGCGCGGACTCGAGTAGCAGCGCTAGCAGCTCGGCGGATAGCGGGGGGAGCACGGGCGGCGGCGACAGCAGCGGATGATGGTAGAACGTCGGACTGAGGGGAACGACAGAGGGGGGGGGCACGGAGGAGGCGTGAGGTCTGTTGCGATATGGACATGTTAATACCCTAGACGATTATGATTTCGGAAATGAAACGAATGAAGAACATTCTTGCTGTTCACGAGCTCGCAAGAACAGCATGACATCCATTTTCGCGTGTTTGGGTGGAGGTTTCCGACTTTCCAAGATTCAATGCTGGTGCAATCTTTCTCCTTCTTGCGACGCCAGTCTTCTTAGTTTATCTGCAAGCCGCCGATAATCCGACACTAAGAAGGGTTTAACGGGAATGCCCAAAACAGAAAGACGATGTAGTCAGAAGGCGTCGTCATCGCATTAGATTGCATGTTGAACAAAATGACCATTTGTGGTAATTTGCCATCACACAGCCTCCTGGGCGAGACAGTGATCCCACGCAGCTTTGGGAGCCTTTGGCCCAAGGCCCCAAGCCACGAGAGAGCTGCCAGCGAAAGGTCGTACTGCTGCGCCATTTTGCGGCAGGAGTTTTCAAGGCCTTGCAGTCAGCTTGAAAACGCCTGTTAGCATGTATGGGAAAGCTGATTTGTTGAAGTTCTTCTTTTGCTCACACAACGGCTGCAACTGGCGTTGTACTGGGACTCATGCCGCCGTACTACACAATCAGCGTTCTCAATGGATAGTTTGCGAGGAACGAAGAGGGGAAATGAATATATATATATATGTATATGCAGGAAGGACTACCTGCCTCGATCGCCAGTCGTCGACAACACATCACACTGGCTACCACACACTGTACCCACGATATCTACTTGAATCAACATGGAACGTACGCAAGCATCTTATCTTACCAACAGCAGCTTCGTCGAGGCCGGAAACGAAACAGAACTATCAAGTGTGCTAAAAGACGCCCAAGACACCGATCCCATGAGAGAACGAGACCTCGAAGCTCGAAACCTCCATTCAGGATGGATCCTAGCGTCGCTCACGTGGCTCTGGGACAGCATCTTAACCATGCTGCCAATGCTTTTCTTTGGTACGAACTCAACTACTATTCCCCTCACAATTACTCAGTACGTGTGATTAAGTCGTAGCATAGCTCTCGCCTTGACCGTCTTGCGGCTGAACGGGCAACCGGTCTCTGGATTCGGTAGTCGGATCATAGAAATTTGCCGCCTAAGCCCGACGTTATACCCAATCCTATTCGCCATGATAGCCTCTCGATTTTACAAGAACCTTGCTCGTTGGAGTTTAGAAAGACCTCAGGGAATCAAGATGTCGTGGCTTGAACAGATATTCGGGAGCTTGAGCTTTGCGACTGCAGTCGAGCGCGTAGTTACGGTCCGGTCCAACCTTGTCATTGGAATATTCATCTTGATGACCTGGTCTCTTTCACCCATCGGAGGTCAAAGCTCGTCGCGGCTGCTGGACGTAACGCCGAATACCACAACAAGTCATAGCACTGTGTACTATGCCCATATGGACCGTCAGGAATCTAGTTACGTTGGTGGCAACAGCATATCTTACTTTTCCGGCATCCTGACGACGGCTTACTCTGCTAACCTGCTCTCTCCGGCAGCACAACAGTGTGCCTTCTCCGATCTTTGGGGTAGGCCGAGGATCCCACAATGGCCGCTCGAAACAGACCAAACCCCGGTCGGATCATGGCGCCAAGTCAACGGTTCGGGTCTGATCGCTGGCGACGAGTACTACACTTCCCTCATCGGGACCAAAGTGCAGGGCATCTCCTTTGTGGATAACACCTCTCAGTACAACTTCAGCCTTCAATCATTCTATACTGATTTTGTCTGCAATATCGACTCGACCTATTCGGGGCCCAGCATCAAGGCATTAGACGACCTGCTGTTGCACGAGACGGGGAAGAATTGGACCAGCTTGATAGATGTGTGGAGTTTCGGCTTGGCCTTTTCGCGAGATGAAAACGACAATGAAATTGGCGGTCTTTGGGAGCATCTGCCGAAACACCTACTCTACGTTGGCCACGGCTTCGGTGTCTTCACCCTAATCACTTGCAAGATGCAGGTGATCGACATCGAGACGAACTTGCTCTGCAACACACAGGAGTGCTCTCCAATCCGGCAACGTCGCATAACGAGTCCTCGGCAGCAAAATCGCCCGTGGCCGAAAAGTATGTCTGTGTTGTCGTCGCTTGTGAACATGCTATCGGTGCTGCCGTCGTTGGCAGGCAAAACAAAGGGGGCACAGGCTTCTCCGACCGAGAATTACCTCGCCAATGACGAGTTTGCCTTCGCGGGCCAGGATCGGCGCACTTGGGAGGACGCCCAGATGCCGATATTCTCACGGAGGCTGACGACTTTGTTTAACACAGCCTGGCAGGCAGGACTGAATCCTCAAAACATCTCGACGCAATTCACAACTGAGGCGCCGGTCATGGACGAGAACAACACAACAGGAGGAGTAGGGGGTGGGGTTAAAGTCAACACCACAATGGCTACCGTCAGTCGCACACGAGATGTTTATCGCGCCAATCTATCTTGGGTGGCTCTTCTCCTGCTCACGACGACGGTGTTGGAAATGCTAGCCTTGGGCGGTTTCGCTTTGCGGTTCTTGATCAGCGGCCCAGATATTCTCGGCTTTGCGAGCTCCCTGACACGAGACAACCGCTTCGTCCCGGTCCTGGGAGGCTCGTCGCTGGACGGAGCGGAAAGGGCCAGGCGGCTGGGAGACTTGAGACTTCGTCTTGCGGACGTGAGGGCTGAACGGGACGATGGATATATCGCAGTTTCCACTATGCCTACGACATCGTCCGTGGGCGAACTACCTGGTGACGACCAGGTTCCAGGTCTGACTTGGAGACCTTTGGATAAGAACCGGGTGTACATATAGCGATTTGTTGAAGGATCATGGTGATAAGTGACGGGTTCCCGTTAGAAGCTCGCGCATGTTTCCAACGACATGTCGTCCCGGGGGAAATTGGCCCGGTGCGCTAAGCGAGGTTGGACCAGACGCTACTATATAAAACAGCCCTGGAGGACCCGACTATCCGTAAGCCTTCAACCTAACTTGCACCTCCGTCCCCGGCAGGATGCAACATCGACAGTCTCACTTGCCTTTGCCTTCTTCCTGCATACCTTTTTGCGCCCGCATTCTTCGTTTAACCAAACCGTCATGGCGGGGCTCTTATCGTGCCCGGTCGAAATTATCGTCCACATCCTCTCCCACTGCCATGGGTTCCCTGACGTCCTGGCCCTCGTCTTGACGTGTAAGCAGCTGCATTCCCTTTGGGAGAACGCCGCACCTGCAGTCATCCACACCGTAGCACAGAGGTGCATCCTTGCATTTGACGATGCCTTAATGGCGGCAAGTCCGTCCCGTTCCTGGGTCGTGTGAATTTTAGCCTAGGCTGACACATTTGATAGGCTCGGGCTACGAACTTAGTCGCACCCGCCTTCGCGGCTGGCCGCCTTCCGCCAGATATTGGTCCCGTCGCGGACCTCAGTGCTGCCTCACGCAGACCGACTATCTCCGAGCTCGCACAGGTCATGAGCATGCAGCATCTTGTCAGGTGCCTTGAGCACATGTTCTTCTACTCTGAAGTCCAGAATGGCATATCACGGTGGACCGCTCTCTTGCAGCCGAGGCCCCCTCAACTTATCGTGCGAGGGGGCGAGGGGGATGATCAGGCTGCGTTTGATCGTGCCATGGAAAAATGGAAGGAGAGCTTCCGACGGTCCACATACAGGCTGTTTCTCGCCGGCGCAGCACTTGCCCACGCCTACAACGAACCCTTTTTCCGCCTCTCCGAGCACGAGCACGGCCACTTCCAAAACCCGCCGACGCGCGAATCCTTGCAGAGGGACCAGCAGTGCCTCGAAAAGATATCCACAGCTTTTGATCACAAGCCCAACGATGAGAAGGAGGCAGCCATCTTCGAGCCCCTGTCCAGCTGGCTCGTCGGGGTGGCCAAGGACGAAGCCCGTCGCCGGGATTTTGTCCCCTACTGGAAGAGACCAGCCTTTCTGGCAGAGATGCCAGAAGATGAGGACGAAGAGGAAGAAGATGACGACGTGTCTGACCCCCTGAGCGACCCGGACGTCTTCGCCGGGTGGGAGGTGATGCGAATGGTGGTGGCTCACGAGCTCACGCACGTACGATTCACCAGACGGGTCGAGCCCCCCTCTAAGCGGATGGAATGGCTGGCCGCCCTACGGCCAGAGCAGACACGCAAAGTGTCGGTCGTCATGTTTGGCGAGTTCCAGCTCGACGAGGTCACCATGCCCGCACAACTCGAGGATGTGGACGGTATCCTACTGGTTGCTGACCGCGTCACTCCATTGGACAAGCAGATCTCGTCCGATGGCGGAGGCGGCTTGCCTCGAATGTGTTCTTGGAGCATCGCTCAACGACTTCTGTTGGCCCCCCTACCGCCGGGACGCTCTAGTAGATTTCCCGGTCTCACACTACAGCAACAGTTCTTCGCATATACCCTCAGGGTGCGGTGGAACAGAAGGTTCACAGACTTGGATGCCGAATGGGCCAACTCGCCATACCAAGAGTTCATAGCATATGCACACGCTTTTAACGAGGGCGATTATGGCAACGAGAATTACGGGTTTGAGTTCCTCGAGCGGTGTTAGGCAAATTTTCCCAGTTGTCAGTGTTGAGCTTACATCGCCGTACATGTAGGCAGGGGTCTGCAAGCCTTAGGTAGGTACATCTAAACATGAAGATTACCCCCGCCCGGCGCAACCGCCTCGGCAATACAAGCGAACTCCCTCTGATAGATCTACAGCTCGTTCCATGGACTCACCACCCGTCACAAGAGGAGACCACAGGAACCGCGCCCCTCCTCTCGAATCTGACGTGCTCTGTGCAAGAACGCTCGCAACTACTTGGGAGGCAGGACTGGGCAGTTTCACTACGATGCGTTCTGCACCCTTCCCAAACGCGACGGTGCCGGCAAGAAGAAGCCCTCACGCGTGGATGCCCGCCGCGGACAAGCCTTTCCAAGCAGCTGAATTGAGTTCCACAAATACCCAGAGGGCGACCAACCCGACTGGACCTGGCAGTCCGCGTCTGAACAGGTATAGCCTTTAGTCAAGGCGGAGCTGTACAAGTACAAAGACGGGATCACGCACAAGAACTGAGTGGCCAAGGCTCTCTGATTCAGCGGCAGAAAGTATCCAAGCAGTTAGCGTCACTTATCTGAACCTTCTTCGTTGTTTAGCTACATGTCACTGGACGAGTACTCTGAAATCAAGCTATGTAGTATCTGGTATGTAAGAGTCGAAAGAAAGATAGAACATCCGTCCAGACAGAAGTGTGGGGGAACGGAAGGAGATTTGTCGGTCTTTCCAACTTGTCGAAGATCCCGGGGACATTATCCCACGCATATGCAGCTGCGGCTCGTCACGGAGCCTTTGGCAGCAATTTGAATATGAAGACATCCGACATGATCCCGCGACTGGCCACAAACAAGGCTGATCAGCAGCATTTCCCGGTCTCGCCAATGCGGCCGCTGCCGCGTCTTACTGCAACCAAGGCGAGTCCTGCCAATTGGAAATGAGTCCGTTGTAACACAGGCTGATGATCCAGCTTTGTCGCTCTTGGCCGTCCACGACTCCACGTCTTCGCCATCGAGATTCTCGGGTGCGTTTATCCTGGACTCTCTAAGCTTGCGGTTACACAGGAATCCCCGTGTGCTCAGTCTTTGCCACGAAACCGTAACCCCTCAGCTCTCAGTATTTATACATCTCCAGGAATCTCATTCATAATATTTCAAGAGTCAATCAGGTTTAGATCAATCTTCAGGGGACAAAAAAAAGCAGAAACTCTTCAGAGACAACACAATGACAGAAGAGTTTGACTTTATCATCTGCGGGCAAGTTGCAAGTCCCCAGTCACCATGGGCCTACGAAACTGACTTGAAGTTGCAGAGGCGGCACGAGTGGTCCTGTTGTTGCCGCCCGCCTGGCAGAGGACCCGGGCATCAGGATCCTCCTGCTCGAAGCTGGCAAAGATAGGAAGGACATGGACAACATGCACATGCCCGGAGCGTAAGTGTTTTATTTGCCATCCTCCTTATACCAAGCGCTGATCCCATGGGTATCTTGAAGAGAGACGGACTGGGACATCAGGACGCCCGCTCAGCCAGGCCTGAACGGAAGGGAAGTGCATCTTCCGCGAGGGAAGTTCCTAGGCGGCAGCAGTGGGTGCAACGGAACGATCTGTGTCAGAGGGGTTGAGCAGGATTATGACGACTGGGGGTTCCCGCAGTGGAGCGGCAAGGAGATGTTTAGAGCCATGAAAAAGGTATGTTGGCGTCTTTACCACTTCTTTTTGGCCGGCATTACACGCGTTCTGACATCTTGGTGTTGATCATCATATACAACAGGCAGAAACATTTCATCCCAAGGAATGGTTTCCTCGCAATGAAAAAGCACATGGATATGATGGCCCTCTGCACATCGAGCCAGGGAGGACAAGTCCCTTCACAGACAAGGTCATTGAATCATACAAGTGTTTCGGCCTGCCGTACATCCCCGACATGTTCAGTTCAGGCGAGGCGGCCAACGGCTGCGGTCACGCCGTGAGAACCCAGCACAAGGGAACCCGATCTACCGCGGCAGACTTCATCACGAAGGATAGGGCGAGGCCAAACATCAACATCAGACTCCACTCGACCGTCGACAAGGTTTTGGTTGAAGATGGTGAGGCGAGGTACGTCGAGTTTCTCTCAGACGACGGCCAAAGACACCGCGCATCAGCCACAAAGGAAATCATTCTGTCTGCCGGTGCCTACGGCACTCCCGCCATCCTCATGCGCTCCGGGATCGGTCCCCGAGCGCACCTCGAAGAAATGGGCATCCCTGTAGTCAAGGACCTCCCCGGCGTCGGCCAGAACCTGCAAGACCACCAACTCATATTCGTCTACTACGAGCTCAACGAGCCCGACCTCACCGACGATGCGCGGGTCAGCCATGACCTCAACGCCTTTGAGAACGGGCACAAGGAGTGGACGGATACGAAGGACGGCTGGCTCGCTAGCTTCCCCTTCGGCGGGTTTGCCTTCGCGCGCCTCCATGACCGGCTTGAGGCGGAGAGCGAGGAGTGGCGAAGTTTTCCTCGCTTGACTGAACGCGACCCCATGGACCTCACAGAGACGCAGCCGAACCTCGAGTTCTTCCACACCATCTGCTATGGAGGACCCCCGGAGTACACCGACTTTCCCAAGGCAGGGGAGTGGGCATTCGCCATGTGCTGCTTCTTGTGTGGGCTCAAGGGCCGCGGCGAGGTGAAGCTGCGCAGCGTTGACCCGCGGGATAACCCTTATGTGAACCCTAGGTACCTTGAGGACAGGCGAGATCTGCTGATGATGGCCGAGGGGGCGAGGTTCATGAACGAGGTAGTCATGAACGGGGCGGGCACCAAGGATATCGTCAAGGGCGGCTGGCCTGCGGGTGCGGAGCACCATCTTTACAAGAGCAACGAGGACTGGCAGACGCACGTGAAGAGGTATGCTTCAACGTCATACCATCCCGGCGGTACCTGTAAGCTGGGCCGCGAAGACGATTCGATGGCAGTATTAGACGGGGACGCGCAGGTGTACGGCGTCAGAGGCCTACGCGTCGCAGACTGCAGTATCATGCCGATTCTGCACAGCGGTCATACACAGATGCCAGCGTACGGGATCGGGGAGCTCGTGGCTGAGTCCATTCAGAAGAAGTATCGACTCAAGACGAAGTCAACGTAGCAAGCTACCTAGAATGCTCCTAAAAGCTCAGTGGAGGACATCAATGAAAAGAGAGCTCACTCATCTTGTGAGGACTTGAAATTCATGACGAAGGTGATATCGATCCATATAGTCAGAAAAAAAGTTGTCTTACACCCGCAAATCTCGATGTTGACGGCGACTGGGCATCTCCAGGTCATCGGCCGACGAGCTCTAGCGTGGCGGCCCCACCGCATCTCCGTGCCGGTCGCGGGAGTCAGGATCCACCCGGGCGCCCGGGGTCCGAGTTGACATACACACGCGGTTTCAGTCGGCAATCACTTCCTTGAGGGCATAGAGAGGGAAGGAAATTCGTGTTCATCTTGTCTTACTTCCTATGTGTAGGTATAGACGATTACTAGCGCTGTAATTACATGAAAGGTTTCACTTTTGCACTGTCACAGTTATAAGCCTACCTGGTTTGTACTCCTACTGCACTATAGTAGTGATACGAGCTTGTTCTTGTCGCAGTTGTACGGCAACACAAGGTTAGTTATCGTTATTTAGTATCAGTGGTGAGTTGTGGCAATGATATAGCTGAATGACACAGTGCAACCTGAGATGTCCTGAAGAGTACTTAGCATCCACAGATTATGGCATGGAGGTTTCAATTAACATAGGGTTCTGGTCTGCCAAATTCCGACGTAGGTATTATAGAAATCCTTTCAAAGGACGCAGATCCATGGAGTGAGACTAGAAGTGGCCGAAACTACGAATACGCGAAAGCCATACCCTTTTCAGTAATATGTACAGCCACTTCAACATAGCACCTTGCGCATCGGGCGAGAACGAAATCCAACCTGCATTACCAAGGAGGTCGCCACTACCACGTCGTTACTGCCAAGCCTACAGCCTGCCGCAGAACACCACTACTCAAGACCGGACCCCAACCAATGAAACTCGCCGATAAACGGTCCAGTCAACGCCGCACTTGAATCTCTCTCGTTGTGTAGCTTGGCCGAAAAAGGGTCTCTGCCGCCACTTTTGATCTTCAAGGGGAGGACCGTATCGTAACAGTTCAGCTCACGAAGGTTGGGGACGACCTGCCTCCATCCAACCTCATACCATTTTGTCGTACGATTGGTCGGTTGTTCGTCTCCAAGAGAGAGTTAGATCTGTAGGCACCACAAAGTTGGAGACCTGCGTTTCTCATTCGCGATCCTATCCATATCTGATGGGAGGGGCGCTTGCACTTTCTACCGGGAAGGATCGAATGAGGTCGTTCCGTAACTGGATTTGTCAATCCCATGTCGACGCTGATTCATTGGATGACATTGGTTGAGCGCAGGTGAGGCGGGTGGGCAGCACACCCAGCACCAACCATTACGAACCGTACTGAGAGACGCCCGTTGTTACCCTCCTTCCTTCTAGAATTTGTACAATATCGGCTGATTCGCTTGCGTGCGCGAATCACTTGTCACTCCTGTAGCCCTTGTCGTCACTGGTACAACTTGGGGACAGAACAAGGGTCATGTGCCATACGCCATGGTGGGATATTCTCCTCGGAGGGATTGGCTGACACCGGTTAAATTACCGGGCTACAGTAATACAGGGTGTCTCTAGTAGCTTTCTGTTCGAATCTGCCCCGCAGATAGTCAGAGGGCTTAGATGTAAGTAATACTGGTGTAATCCGCAATCTTGGCTGCGTCATTAGCCAACTCAATGGGGGTACGGATAACACAACATAAAAATCTGACAGTACCCCTCTTGGAATCGCCGCATCGAGCAGACAAAGATCCATTCCCTCGAATTCCTTCTTACATGCGCTCTTGTTATCCTCCATCTCCTCGACCTGACACTCCCCTGCGCCCAGAGGCTACGTGTGACAAAAAGAGACACATCAGAATAGTCTACTGTGTTCGTCGGTGACCTCTTCTAAATGACTTCAACTTGGACAAATGAAATCACTGCCGTCCAAGATGATTCTCCAAGGACCGTCGTAAGACTAAGCAACCTAGCTTGGGACGTTTACGAACTAGGTTGAGACAACATTCCCCACCCTTCAAGCAGCCGGCAGAATACCTAACAAGCTGACGACCAACAGCCAAGGACTATTCCGACTTTGGTCGAGATGTGCGACTTTTGGCCGAGAATCTCGACATCCTGGAACGTGTGGTATCCAATGCAGACCGACAACTTCGCCGAGCTGGGATTAGTGAGCCGTTGCGATGGGATCGGACCACATTAAGCGAAATCATAGGAGACTACGTGGAAACACTCAACAACTGCGAGCGGCTGTTGGAAAGTAACAGTGATTATCAACCTCCGTTTGGGTTCCAGAAGCTAGGCGACTGGAACGTTGACCTGGTATCAGAGGCAGCTTCACGGCAGGAAGAGATAAGGCTACGAAGCCTCCAGGTTGCACTAACGCTGAACCCCTTCGAAACGTAGGTGATATTTGTGCCAGATGCAAGAAATGCAGAGGCTGATATAGCTACCCAGAGACCTTTTATGCAACGTGCGAGAGAGCATCCGCCTTGCCAACCAGCGTCGGGGCCTAGGTCCGGATCTCTCACGCATCGACGAAGACTCCGTCCGGGGGATTTTAGTCCCGGATCTCGGCGCGGCTCGCTCCCAGCCATTAATCACGACCATTGATCTTGAAATTCCCGAATCAATTGCAGCACAGTTCGACAGAGCGTGGCCTCACTATGAACGGAGTCTGTCTCAACTGGTAGACGCCTTCGCTTTCTACCTTGAGAAATTCAAAACTGGAGTCAATCAAACCCGCACGCTTTCCGGGATCTTGAATATCGAGGTTTATTCAAGTATCGTGAAATGCGTTTGGCTGATGAGAGTCATTCTGCAATCGCCCCAACTGCGAGGGAAACTTTTGGCCCACGGCATCTCCCACTGGCCCTCGTATATCGATCAACTCAGACACGTGAGTTTCTGTTTCCCTTTTTGGTTACCGATTCTCTAATGGACGTTAGGAACTCTCATTACAATGTAATCGATTCGATGGAGATCTCAAAAAGCCGCTGGGATTTGATGAAGGGAGCTTACAGCCCGAAATCTTGCATCTCTGGCCTCTCTGGCCTCCCAGTGCCCCAAACAGGTATATTATCCAAGCACCGTCTCCAGGTGCGTGGCACACCACGATTGAGGTAGGTCCCTTTGGCCCAAACACAACCATGGGAGAAGTAGCAGCAAGAGTCGGCCTTGTACTGGACGGTATAAATCCACGCATTTGCAACAACTGTCGGGGGATGGTCGAGCCACAGCCTTGCCAAAACCACGTTCATCCCTTCCGGGTCACACTTGAAACCGATTGGACGCCCTGGAGATCTCTAAGCGACTATTTTGGCGGGACGCCGCCGCCAGAGGCAAAGCTTGGGTCAGTCGTTACCTACACGGGCCAGGTATCTTCGGCATTTTCATCGACGTGCTCGGAATACCTCAAGATGACATGGCCGCAGACGCAGAGCGGCTCTGATCTCCTCGACTGTCTCGACATTTTCATCGAAGAAACCAGCCCGCATAATAGTTCCACACAGAGGCCGACATTAATGGAACTGGAGAGTACGTTGGTCAATCCCCAGGCTCGTGACTGCCTTCCATCCAGCTCTAGCATATGGGTCCTACTTCATAACCTGGAGACAGAAGTGATCTCTTACAGCTCGCTGATTTCCACGTCACTCAGATGTCTCAACAAGACCCTCCATACTACTGTCTCTTTTTGAGGACAACAGCAGCTTAGTTGTACGAGCCGAAGGAACTAAGTCTATGTTATTAGAGCTTGCGGAACAAGTTACATGGCTGATCTCGGCGTTACAATCCTTGTCAGCCCGAGGGCAAACCGCCCGTTACTACTCGGGCGTGCAATTCGAACTGAAAGATCTTGCTGATGAACAGTGTCTTGTTGATACAGAGGGTGAGGACGATTTGGGCGCAATTTTCACTATTTCGGCTTGGCAAAAGAAGTTGCCACCCAGCGAAGAGAGCTGTTGGTTGAACCTCGTGGATTGCGACACGCCGATTGCCTTTGGGTTCCCCGTCCCGGAGAGATGTGCAGCGGAGGGCCTCGAGGTACCTCTGCCTATCTTGGCCGAGATGGCCGGCGTGCATCACGTGGTAGAGTTCCAGGGAGGCGTCGTCATGAAAGGTCCCTCGTCGATGCTGCTGCCAATCAGCCGTACCGACGACATTATACAATGGCACTTGGTCTCGGCGCCCCCCGGCTCGGACAGGCTGACGTACCAAGCGGGAATTGATCTCTGCAAGAACAGGGCACTGTCTGACGAGGTCCCGCTGGACACTGCCGTCAAGTGTCGAGCAATAGTGGGCTGGTGCAGGCGTGCCGTGTCGCGGCTGGGGAGCGAAGACGTGGCCTACGATAACATTGACTACTCGGACGCTAAGGAGTCACCTGCTGCCGTTAACGTCAGCAGCGTCGCCCTCGGGATCCAACAGATTGGCATGGGGCAGATCGAGTTCACCATGGGTGCCAGGCATCCCAGGAGCCACTTAAAGCGCGAGGGACCGTACGCACACCTGCTTAACGTCGCGGCCAGGATGAAGGTCCTGCTTTACGACACGGGCGAGCGACGAGCCTGGCTCGTCGGGGCCGACGAGGTCATCTTGCACATCATCCGCAAGAGACACTCGATGTACCCATTCTACAGCGACGGCGGAGAGGTACGGATAGAGCCAGCGAAGACGGCCAAGCAGACGCTGTTTTCGAACCGCACACTCGTTCTGATGGAAGATGACGAGAGGCCAGAGACCCTGCGGGACATGGTCTCGAGGCTTTTTTCGCTCTTCGAATTTCTGATCGATGAGAACGTCAAGCGGGACGCGACACCAGAGATGACGGTCAGCACGCATGTGGGCCACGAGCTGGCTGGGTACGAGTTCATGGCCGTCGCAGAGGAGCACTCGCCGTACCACCGGAAGCACTCCCCGATCCTCAAGACCAGCGGCGGCTGGACCGCGCTCGTTGAGGCATGCGACGCGCTGGTTCTGTTCGCCAGCGGTTTCGAGGACCTGATCTGCCCAGCGGAAAAGGCGGAGCGGGAGCGGGACGCCGCCAAGAAGCTGTGCCACAAGTACGGGACTGTGCCGAGGGACAACGACTACCTGGCCACCAGGGTCACTGTCTTGACGGAGCTGTACACCACTGCGGGCTGCAAGCTGACAAGGGAGTGCCTGAGCAGCAGTGGCCTCTGCTGGCACCGCGAGGCGCTGCTTTTCGAGGACTGCGCGTCTCCGGGGTCGTTTCGGTGCTCCTGTAATCGCTTGCAGCGGATCGTTTCGAAGTCAAGTCTTGGGACTATTCAAAGGCCCGGCCTTTTGGATGACGATGGTGCTGTGATATTCGGGAGAAGCTCCGAGGGGACCACGTTGGGTCTCCCTAGTGAGAAGGGCAAGGAAAAGACAACCCTTTACCAGCAGCCCAACATTGTCCTGACCTCGACTTCGATTGGTCAGAGCGTCCAGACTCTGGTAGAGGAATCCTCTTGCAGCGAGACGGACTCGGAGGATATCGATAACGTTTATATTTACGACACCGCCGCTAGCAATGTCTCGTCTGCGGAGGAGCCCGAGACCCAACGCGTTGACGTCAAGAGGACTTTGTTGAGTGGTCGTTGGAAATAAGGAGGACGGTTTGACGGGTTCAAGTGCGCGGAGGTAGCTGCCTCTTGTATACGGATATAGATTGAGGGCTGGGCATGGGAGCCTCTTGTAGCTCGGCGACACGTAGAAGATGTAGGATATTTTCATTTTTTGGGTCGAGTTGGAGGCAAACCTGTACAAATAGCCGCTAAATATCGCCCTGCAGTGAACCATTCATCTTGCCTTCTTATGGTCCTCATCGTCGTTATCGTCCTTGTTGTCCTCTTCTTCCTTGCCATACTTCTCATCCTTATCCTGGTATTAATGTAGGAATAGTTAGAGAAGGAGTACTGGGGAGTGAAGTGTGACTGTAGAATGATGGGATACAAGGACAAATCAGAGAGAGTTCCACCGGTACTGGATAATGGACCCGGACGCTTTGATGTGTATTCTGGATTCTCTGGATCTCATTGCTACTTGAACTTGGACCGTTACACTATGCTCAATTTGACTCCTCCCTTCGCCTCGTCCTCTTTACTCCCTCACGGACCACTGATATACGCAATGTCCAGAGCCTCCCTGCGGCCCTTGCTGTTCGGGTCAAGATACGGCGCCTCGCCAATACCGACAGCCCTGTTGCCGAACCTGTCGCCCTGCTCATCGTAGTCGAAAGTGGCGGTGTGGAACGTGCTGCGGTTGTCCCAAATCGCTAGCAAATGCTCCATTAGCCTCAACATTCTCAAACAAACGGACGCCTCGCAGAATAAAGGAAGGCCAAACTCACCAATGTCGTTGCTGTTCTGCCACTTGAAGCGCACCTGCAGGTCGTGGTTCTTCTGCAGCAGGTCGAGGAACCAGTCCAGCAGGTGGCGACTTTCCTCGGCCGTGACGCCGTTGACGTGCTTGACGTGCCCGCCGACGGGGAACACGCTCTTCCAGCCGGTGACGGGATTCGTCCGGACGACCGGGTGGACGGCCTTGAGGACGCTGCCGATGTTGCGCGGGTTGCCGCGCGGCTTGTCGTACAGCTCGAAGCCGTTGCGCGCGGCGGCCTGGGCGAAGCCGGGCTGCTCGAACGTGACGCTGAGGCCCTCGAGGAACTTCTGGTAGGGGGTGCTGAGGCGGTCGTATATCTCGTAGCCGGACGCCCAGAGGGTGTCTGATTTGCAGTTGTCGCGTTAGCCACATGCGCCTCTGGAAAGGTGTCTGGCGATTCTTACCTCCTCCGGTCTTGGGGAGCTGGACCAGGCGCAGCGATGAGAAGTCGGCGGGGACGGGCTCGAAGGCGATGTCGCTGTGCCACTGGGCGGTCGACTGCTTCTTGGGGCTGAGCTCCTCGCCGGCGAGAGGCTTGTTGCGGTAGAACTGCTTGTGCTGGACGGAGCTGATGGTGCTGATCTCCGGGTCGGACCCGCCGAGCTCCCGCTCCGAGTTGAGGAGCGGGTGGATGTGGAGCCCGGACTCGGCCGGCCGGCCCGTCAGCTCGCCGAGCCGGAGGATCAGCTGCTTCTGCAGGTCGTTGGTCAGGTCATCCTGGGCGCGGAAGAAGACCACGCCGCGCTGGGAGACTTTTTGAGGTGAGCAGGTCAGTACTGAGTGTCACGTTCCCGGGGTTGGGTGTCTTACTAGTGATGGCGAGGTCTCTGATCAGCTCGTCCGCGTTGGGGGCGTTCAGCCACTCGACGAGGTTCGCCTTGGGAAACTCCCGGCCGATGACCGGTGTCACGTCGAAAGACTCGTAAGCGTCGAGTGATGTGGATGTCTTGAGCGGCTGGGGAAACGAAGAACCCTTCGTGGTTGTATGGATGGGGACTTCACTTTCAATCGCAGTCGGCGCCATGATGGTCGATTTTCTTTTCTTGTGAACTGGGTGTTGATATGGAAAAGAGGTTGTGATCTGTTTCTGTCTCTTAATTCCATCGTCAGTCACATCCAGAGAAGACGGCATCTTTATAACACTGAGCGGCTCATGAGACCGGCTCGCATCGCGGACGGCATCACAGCAGATGTCGCGACCTCGCCGGCTACGAGACGATCATCTAGCGACGCGACATCCGGGAGCGAGCGGCTGTCTTCAGTGTTGCACCGGAAGGACACCCCGCATTCTGCGAGCTGATTGATCTCGCTGGGATGGCGAGACAGGTTGAGCTTATTTCGTGATTCTGATCGCCCCCTCTGGCGGGAGAATTGCGTGGATCCGGGGCGGATGATGTGATCGCACCGCCCGCCTCAGGCCAACCAATCACGATGTCCGTATTTCACTTTCTCTCCCCGGACACACGCGACATAGATAACCGGGTTTAGAGAAGGTCGTTGTTTTGTGCAACGGAATGAGCCAGGTACTGATCAGCTATGTGGTGCGTGGGGGTTCAAGTCAATCGTTGATATGTGGATGCTGGCGGTGGTGGTGTCTTGCGTCAGAGCTGTCCTCGATGTCGAGCAGCCAACACACGCTGCCCCTAGCTTCTAAGACCAAAGGATGGTAGCATTTTAGCATCAGCTGAGTCTTGATAGGTTAAGCTAAACCTCCGCGACCCGAGATCGGACCAGCCAGGGCCATTACCCCCGAACACTTTCAGGCGTCGTCCATCTGAAGTTCCCACCGTATGCGCAATAGCTGAGGGCTCAAAGCCACCCTTTGAAGTCGAATTAACATGCAGGACGCTGCTATGCAACGATGAGCAGAGTCGCTCTGACCGATAGCTAACCTCTACCAGTGATGTTTCACGAAGAGATTGATGATAACTATGTGATTGCGGTGCTTGACGAGAGATAACAGACATCGGCGGCTATTCCTGCGCTATTAAGCTTCTTGGTCGTGTTTCGCAGCACCGTGAGGGGAATCCGATACCGATTCGTCGTTCGAGAAAACAGGGGGAGACGTCAAGCCAGAGAACCCCGTTGTGCCAACTGCCACATCTGGATCTTGATCCTACGTACCGACTGGAGTTTGACCAGGTTCAGCTCTCCATTGCTGAGGCTCCTCACGCGGACGTGATTTTGTGGACCGAACTCGCCATCGCTGCTCGACACCACGATTCCGAGTGCTCCTTCAACCCCCTCAGCGAGTTCCGCCGACCGGTCCCGTTCGAGCCGGTGCCGTTTTAAGAGCAGCCAAGTCTCCTGCTCCGAGGAGAAGCACCATCCGGCAGTCGCCTTTTCAGCCTCCATCGGACTACACCTGCGCCACGAGATCTCTTTGGCGTTGATCTACTAGTGGCCATGGCGACGGTACTGGCGAAGGATCCCACGAGGAAGGGAGACGAGTCTGTCTCGACGCTCTCCCTTCAGGGTGTTCCTCCTCTTGGCGCGCCAAAGGAGGAGAAACGGTTCTGGTTCCAGCGGGACAAGCATTTTGACCCGTTTGCCGTTGCCACTCAGGTATGCTTGCTTACATCGATCCCTACCTAGTGATGCTTGACGGAGAACTGACGAGGGAGTTCACCAGGCCAGCGTCTTCGACGATCCAGACACGGCAGAAAAGTATCATCCGCGGTCTGACTGGTGAGCATGCAAAAGCCCTCTTATCATGGCTCTGGATTGGACTGAACGGGACCCCAGGGAGAATGCTCACCGGTTCGATCCATTGGCTCGGTGGACTTGGGCCGAAGAATATGCCATCGTTCGCAAGGTATCTATCTGACCGACACTTCGATCACGGCTGAGATCTTCCCCTTGCTTACCTGTGTATGCGTAGATTGACTTTCGCATCATGATATGGGCCTGCATAATGGTGAGAGCCCCCGGGGAACCCATGCCTCTATGACACTCTGGATGCTGACAGGTTTCTCATAGTTCATGGCTCTTGAGCTTGATAGAGCGAACATCAGTCAAGGTAAGAAGCATCAGAGTCTCAGTCCTCCGGCAACTCAGAGTTTCCGTCGATGCAGAACTATTCTGACGGAAAAGCTCTGAAGCCAACACGGACAATATGCTCGGCGATCTCAACATGACAACCAACGGTAAGTCCCATTTGAATTGCTGTTTCCTCTCCGAATCTATGAATACCAGCTGACGCACGTAGACTTCAACCTAGGCAACACGGTATTCAAGCTCGCCTTCCTCTGCGCCGAGCTGCCCTCCCAGCTCGTCTCCAAATGGGTCGGGCCGGACCGATGGATCCCCGCGCAGATGGTCCTATGGAGCGTTGTGGCCAGCTGCCAGTTCTGGCTGTCTGGGAGGGACTCTTTCCTCGCCTGCCGCGCTCTCTTGGGGCTGCTGCAGGGAGGTTTCATCCCGGATGTGAGTGTGATCCAAACTTGGCGATGCGCAACGCTTCGTGCGTGTGGCTAACTTGAGACTTGTAGGTCATCTTGTATCTGTCTTACTTTTACAAGCATCACGAGCTGTCCCTCAGACTCGGCTTCTTCTGGACGGCCATGAGCATGGCGGATATCCTATCGGCCCTCCTCGCGTACGGGCTACTTCACATGCGTGGTCTTGAAGGACATGCCGGGTGGAGGTGGCTCTTCCTCATTGAGGTGCATCCTTCTGCCGGTTAATGAACGATGTGAGACATACTGAATTTCCGAATAGGGCCTGATGACTCTCGTCATCGGAATCTTCGGTTTCCTCCTCATGCCCGCCGGTCCCTGCCAGACCGCCAGTTGGTTCCGTGGCAAGAACGGCTGGTTCGCCGAGAGGCAAGTCCCCATCCGTTCCCTTCACGAGATACCTGGAGCTTACAGGCACGCCGCAGAGAGGAGACGATCATCGTCAACAGAGTTCTCCGCGAGGACCCGAGCAAGAGCGGCATGCACAACCGCGAGCCCATCACGCCGCGCCTCCTCTGGGACAGCATCCGCGACTACGACCTGTGGCCGCTGTACGTGCTGGGCCTGACGTTCCAGATCCCCATGACGCCGCCGTCGCAGTACCTCACTCTGACGCTGCGCAACCTCGGCTTCGACACGTTCCAGGCGAACTTGCTGTCGATCCCGTACACCGTGGGCCATAGTGAGTATTGACTCACCAGTATCGCGGTGGACTGTTCTTTGCTGACAGGTATGGCAAGTGATAACCATGCTGGGTATCACGTACCTCGGCGAGATCTTCCAGGAGCTCACCTTGGTCTCCATGTCGGGCCAGGTGTGGGCGCTGCCGTTCTTGATCTACCTCAACGTCGTCGACACGTCGGAGGTCAACAGATGGGTGCTGTACGCTGTGATATCGCTCCTTCTCATCTATCCAAATGGTGCGTTCTTCGCATTGCTCCAAATACGTTTTGCAATCTAGCTAACCAGATTGTAGCGCACCCCATCCAAGTGAGTCGCTCGACGTGGTAACCCCGCTCACAACTTAGGAGCCTCCCTCCGTGTCGCCAGACTTGATGCTATTCTCGGAGCTCTTGGCTAACCTAACACCAAGGTCGGATGGAACAGCCGCAACTCGAACACGGTGCGGTCCCGGACGGTCTCCGCCGCGTGCTACAACATGTTCGTCCAGACGAGCGGCATCATCTCGTCCAACATTTACCGATCTGGTGAGTTGGGAAGCCCTTCACATTCGCCCTCCTCACAGATCAGAGCTGACGCGGACCAACCTCAGACGACGCACCTTTGTACAAGAGGGGCAACCGAGCCCTCCTCGGCATCGTGTGCATGAACCTGGCGCTCTACCCGCTGGTCAAGTCGTACTACGCGTACCGCAACAGGCGCCGCGACCGGACGTGGAGCGGCATGTCGGAGGAGCAGAGGCTGGCCTACCTGGCGACGACCAGGGACGAGGGGAACAAGAGGCTGGACTTCCGGTTCAGCCACTGAGCTGGCTCTGTTGGGAGCCGATGAAAGGTTCTCCAAGTCAGGCGCTCACGTGTTTGGAATGACAGGAGTACCAGGAGCCTATGGCAAATGCATGGGATGCGTGAGAACCACTAGATGCGGGACGTTGAGCCACATAGATATTGCCCCCATTGACCTTGCTGGAGAGGTTGATCGGAGGAGTTCCGAAGGGTTGTGTGAAATGTTTCCGGACCTACAGATAGAGAATATGTGAAACAATAGAGAGATGCGGCCTTGCTAATGTCTTCGCCATTTTTACATCGGCGAGCAGTGGAATAGGAGAGGTGACAGAAGCAGCTCCAGGGTCGCCCAAAGCATCGGCCGATTCGACAACTCAAGGAGACATCTACGTGGATGAGGGAACCAGTACCTGGATGGTCTTTGACGAAAGGCAAGAGTTGAAAGGAAAACTTTCCAGAGTCTTCATAGACAGGTGCCCACCATTATAATTTTCCGAGCAGATATCGCGCCAGAGCGCCCGACGCCCCCGTAGCGCTGCCCTCGCCCGCGTACCATCATCGGCCCCTCGCTGCCGCTGCATCGCAAATCATTTCGTCCTTGTTGGTTGTTCTTCGTTCCATCTCATAGAAATGACGTCAAAAAGACGCCGACCTCACACTACCGAGCCCTTGAGTACGAAAGCTCACAGTCATCGTAGTCGTGCACCAAAAGTGTCATGCACATCTCATGTCCCCCTATAACTCAACAGCCACTAGGAAGAACTCCGGGACTTCAAAACTCTTCGTGCTCACTGCCCATTACTCAGCATCCCCCACTCTCCCCTCACAGGCTCCACATTTCCCACGATCGGCGCCCCGGCCCAATGTCCCGCCCGTCCACCGCCTCGGCACCAAAGTCGGCGGCTCGCCGAATCCGCCGAGCTTGCGACATTGTTCCGCCCGGGTTTGCCTGCTGGTCAGGGGTTCAGATCCTCTCGCACACCAAAAAAAATAACGTGCATACCGCCCGCCGCCCGCCCCCAGCAGCAAAGCACCAGCCGAGCGAAGAAACTTGCAGGGGGGGGCACTTGCAGGGCGGCCACTGTCGCGTGGCAGAAAAAAAAAAGCAAAAACAACAACAAAAAGAGGACGGCAGTTTTGTTTCCTTTACGATTGCGACCGCCGGAGATGCGATGCCAGAAACCACCTAGCACTACTTCGTAAATGCTACTTAGCACTAGGTGCCTGTCATAGAGGAGAGGGGGGGGTTTCCGTCCCGTCTCCCGTCCCGGTCCCGTCCCGTCCTGTACTACGACTCGCGGGTGGTGCCCTATAGAGCCAACATCGCGACAAAGAGTCCGTGGAGAGGCCCGTAGGTACTCAGTATCCCATAATCTACACAAAAAGGTTCGTCGCATACATGGTTCGTGAGGGGGGGGGCTTCCACGTAGCCAGGCCCCGCCCTTCAAGACCGTCTGCCGTATGTTGGAAGAGTGTCCTGCCTGCAATTCTCCAGCTATAGTCCACCTATCAAACTTCTTCCCCCCCCTGAAGAGAGCCTCCGAAGCGATGAACGGGGTGCCCTTCCACCACGTCGTCGCGCTGATGGGCTTGAACCGCGAAGCCGAGCAGGCGCTTACTGACTAATCCCCCGCGCGGCTAGCTGACAGCCTGCTGACAATTATCACACCATCAGCACCTAATACCCTTGGAACAGTGGAACACTCGGGCAGCGCTCACATGATCCTCCTGTTACGGCAGGGCAGGTATTCCTAGCATTCCTAGCTAAGCTAACTAATCCTTCGGCGTTTTAAACTTAGTAATTGACCCGACTGCACCACCAGTCGGCCGTGGTTATGCCGTTCGCCGTGATTGTCGGCGAGTCGCTCAATTGATCAGCCCTAGCGTCGACTGAAAACGCCGACCTGATGCAAAGAAATGCTGGTAGAAATGTCGTAGAAATGTCGTATAAATCCTCGCCATCCCGACGGCTATCTTCAGCTGAGAGAGAAGTAGTATCCAACAACAGACTCATCACCATAACCCCCTACCTGATCGTGCGAACACTGCGAACAGTGGGAATACTTGAAGACTTGCAAATCCAATCGAGACATCCACCCAATCACAAGTCACCATGACCAAAGTCGAAGCTCCCCAGGCCTCGGACAAGACTCCGCTGATCGGCCAGCTCAAGATCAATGAGACCCTGGTCAACGAGGGCGCCAAGAACGTAAGTAGCGGTGCACTTCCCCGGTCCGTCATCCACCAGACGAGACACTAACCGGAGCAAAGGTTCCGTACTTCACTCCGATTCAGGACCCGGCCGCGGGCGCGGCCAGGGACCCCCAGCCTGAGGGCACCCTCTTCTCTCCCCTCAAGTTGCGCCGCCTTACCCTCCACAACCGCGTCCTCGTCTCGCCCATGTGTCAGTACTCGGCCGACGACGGCCACATGACCCCTTGGCACAAGACCCACCTTGCCAGCTTCGCCGTCCGCGGCGCCGGTCTCGTCCTCACCGAGGTCCAGTCCGTCGTCCCCGAGGGCCGCATCTCCCCCGAGGACCTGGGGCTGTGGAGCGACTCCCACGTCGATGCCGCCCGGGAAGTCATTGACTTCATCCACAGCCAGGGCGGTCTCATCGGCGCCCAGATCGGTCACGCCGGCCGCAAGGCCAGCACCCTTGCCCCCTGGATCGACCGCAAGGCCGTGGCTAGCGAGAAGGCACGAGGATGGCCCGATGCCATCTATGGCCCTTCCGCTGAGGCCTACTCGGAGGACACGTACCTGCCTAAAGAGATGACCCTGCAAGACATCGAGTCTCTCAAGGAGAAGTGGGTTGATGCCGTGAAGCGCGTGGTAAAAGCCGGTTATGACGTGAGTGTTTCTGTTGACCCAAGACATCCTTTTCGATTCTGATCAAAGTCTCTCAGACTGTTGAAATCCACGCCGCACACGGCTACCTCATCAACCAGTTCCTCTCCCCGACCTCCAACCACAGGACAGACAAGTATGGCGGCAGCTTCGAGAACCGCGTCCGCCTGCTTATTGAGCTGACCGAGTTGACGCGCGCCAATGTTCCAGAGGACTATCCTGTTCTGGTGCGTCTCGCTGCGAGCGACTACCTCGAATACGACCCCTCGATCCCCCAGTGGGACGTTGCCCAAGCACAAAAGCTGGCCAAGATCCTGGCGGGCAAGGGCGTCGACTTCCTCGACATTTCGGCCGGTGCCAACGACACGCGGATGAGGATTGAGAACTACGGCCCCAAGTACCAGACACACCTCGCCGAGGCCGTGAAGAAGGCGGTCCAGGGCACCGGTGTCTACGTCGGAGCCGTCGGCGCCATTACGACAGGGACGCAGGCCAAGGAGGTGCTGGCCGACGGCCAGGCTGATGCCGTTCTGGTCGGTAGAGGTTTTCTCAAGAACCCTAATCTCGCGCAGGATTGGGCTGAAGAGCTTGGGATCGACACATATGCCGCTAGCCAATGTGAGTAGACCCCGGTTAATTAATCTGTTTGCATGTTGCTGACTTGTTCGACCCAGACGGTTGGGCCTTTGGTAACACGAAGACGCACCGACCCAAACACTAAATGGCTGAGTTTTGTGTTTTGCGATCGGCGATAGCGGTGGGTTGACGTCGGAGATCCGTTGCAGAATACCCGAGATAGAGTTGGAGGCATAGACCTGCCCTGACGGGAAGTTCCTTAGAACCTTGATAAACCAATATCCATAACCTCTGTCGCCATGGCCAGTTCGTTCTAGTCCATCTCCTCTTCATCGCCAGAGGGTTGATGGTGCGTCTGAGATGGGCTCCGCCCAGGATGTTGTGCTGTCTGATCCCAGGCCGGATATCCCATTGGATGTAGAGTTTGCTGAGCTGTAAAGTAGCCTGGGCCCGCCAGGGCTCCTCCATGTGGGTTTGTTTCCTGCCCAAACATCTGGACATCCCCCAAGATGTCGTCCACGGTCGCGTTCTCGAGGGACACTGGGGTCTTCCCCTTCGCGATCGTCGCTGGCTGGGATTTGTCGAGTCTGTGAACGTACCACGCCCCCTCGTGCGACCTCTGTTTGTGGTAGAGCATCGCCTGGTCACATAGCGCCTCAACAACCCGCCAGGCCGCGAACTTGCGCATGCTAATGTCCGCGTTGTTATGTCTCCGGAAGGCAACACTAACCTGCCGCCACGCCCGGTCCGTAATCGGGTGCTTCGGTTGCTGCGCGAGGCCGATCAGGACGTTCGATAATGTGCACGGCGTGGTCGGCCATCGGTACAGCCAGCCCCAGTTCTGACGCACTGCGATGGCTTCTCCGCGTTCCATTTCTTCGAGGATTTCGACGCATTCGTGGTAGAAACTGAGAATCATCAAACGTTAGCGTACTGCAACATCCGTTCGTATGCGGAAGGCTTACTTTGCGCAAAACTCGGCTGTCTGGCCGCCGGTGTACTGAGCGTGGATCTGTTTGACAAGGAGCCTGATGTTTTGCATGCCTCCCCTGTAGTAGGACAGAAGCAGAGCCTGTATGGGGGACGTGGCGTCGACATGGTTCATGAACTTGGTCTTGAGAAAGTTGTCCGTCTGGTCGACGATTCGTCCGAGTTCGTCGGGGTTGGCCTCGTTTCTCCTTCTGGTAATGGAGTGTAGCGTCCTTAGCAGGCACGAGCGCACAAGGACGAATGACATGTCGGTGATTCCATCTGCGTCGGCCGGGGTAGACCCCGGCTTGGCGAACGGTGTCGGAGCCCATTGGCTGTCGTTCGCATTCTTCGGCGGCTGGACATCGGAGATGAAGGAAAGACCGGATTCGGCGCCCTCGAGGTTGTACACCGGGTTGTCCATGATCTCAAACTGGTTCCATATTCTCCGTCTCATGTTACAGGCCCATGGGGAGTAACTGTAATGACCGGGGTCGCGGTGTAAACCGAGTCGCGTTCCGAATCGTCCGGCGAGACCCAGCAAAATAACGGCGCTCTCCCCGTCTCCAATGATGAACTTCATTTGCTAGCAGAGGTGGGCATGTTAATCTTGTGGTGAGCAGGATTCGCGCGAGGGGCACGACATGACTTGGCAGAAACAACCCACAATATGATAGAGCAAGGACACGAAGGCGAGTGGTTTCCTGCTCCGGTGAACATCGACACGCTCCAAAGCCAACTGGGAAGCCTCCTGGAGATGATGCAACACCTGATCTTTTGTCTTCCCGAGTCTGTCCAAAATGATATTGGCCGGCATCGCAGCTACAGTCATGGCCTGCGTTGCAAACATGGCCGCCTCCACGTCTATTGGGACTTTTCCAACGCCGACACGGAAATCTGTGATCTGCTGCCGCCAGTTGGTACTGTGACACACCCTGACAAAGGGCTCAACGTGCGCTAAGAACAGGTCGGTCAATGCATCTTCCTTCTCGTGGTCGAGGTGAAGATGCGATAGGTCTGCCAACGTTGGATTCCTCCCAATGGGCCAAGCGGTAGGACTGTCCGGGTTCTTGCCTGTCGCGTCCGAGTCGATACGAAAAAGACACCGCGGCTCGTAAACGACGTCCTGGAGGTTTAGCCAGTAATTTGGGCCGAGGTAGAACGACACATTGTCCTCGTACACCTGCAAGCCCGGATCACCAGCCGAGGGGTCCTCTCCGTAGTAGTCGGTTATACTCGCTGGGCTGGCCGATGGAAAGGATAGAGTCGGTACCTTGAGGGGCTCCCCGCGCATCGACATGGTTTTCATCTCCTCGATGACCTTTTCGAGGCGGTCTACCCTGTCCTGAAGTTGCTGCTGGCTCTCGGCCGTGGGGAAGGTGGACTCCCTCTGGGTATCGTAGACGCAAGCGATTCCATGTCGAACACAATTATTGCAGGGCTTCTCCTTGTCGCACTTGACCTTTCGCCGGCGACAGCCGTTGCACGGCTTGTTGAAGTTGAGCAGATTGGACGACATGGTTGTTGTTGAGGCTCTGCAACGATGAACTAGATAGAAGCAGAGAATCTGCTCAAATGAGCGGCCTGGATAGCGCTACTATCGACGATGAATATGATTAGGCCGTTTGGGCGTTGGGGTTTTCGTGCAAAATTTTCGACGGGAAGAAGCAGTTTCTTTTGGTGCAAAATTGATGGTGCGGCGGCGCGGGAGCCCTAGAAGACTCGCCCTGGCGCCGCAGCGGACTTTGCCCTTTGTTTGACGGGGAACACCAGGTAAACGAGATCAGGAGGGATGGAGTAGTAGACCTTCGAAATTTCGGTTCAACGGTGGGATCGACGCCTGTGTGGTATCTTAGAATCATGACTGTATTGGAACACGGAGACGGTCGAACGAGCGGGATTTGGTAGGGACTACCGAATGTGACCTTTCGAGTCAATCAGGCCGCCAGGCGTCAACGATCAATGCTGACGACGATGTAAATGGATCGCCTGGCGAGTAGAAAAGGTCTCACTTGTTGGACGGAAGGGCACTCCGTCGTCCATGGAGAGGAGACCACGTCGAGGCCACCGTTTTTCCTGCAGCACCTACTACTCTAGGTTGCAGCAGGGTCAGCTGCGGGCGAGAAGACTCTGGGCGAGACGGTTCGTCAGCTCCGCATTCTTCCCTCGAGAAAGCCCCGGGCCTTTGGAGGTTGGCCAGGTCACCAGAACGCTCGCTGGGGTAGAGAGGATGGGGCTACCTACCTAAGCTAACAGCGACCGTCGAGGCATAGCCTGGCAACAGCAGGAGTGTACTTCGGCCGGGGCCTCGACCGGAGAGACCAAGGTGCTTCGCCCACCAATGGCTCTGGAAGATGGGCCGGGTTGCTGATGAGCTTTCGCATCGATGTTCGTGTGGTATTCACTACCTAGTGTAAATCGTTTCGAGGGGCCTGTCGTACCAAGCTGTGGAGGCAAGGATGTTTGGAGAATGGTGGAGATACAACGTGTGTGTGAACTCTAGATGGGACGAGTTGTCGGAGGATGCCGAGAGGAGATGAGGTTGTGGAAGAAAACCCGAGATGGGAGGGTTGAGATCGGCGTCAAGGTTCCAAAGAACCGTTGAGGCGGAGGGGTGGAAGGGTCCGTAGGTAGGGAAGGACCAACCCGTCCCGTCCCTTCCTTCCTTCCATCTCAGCTTCAGAGGTGTAATACTGCCTAGGTAGGTATGGTACTACTACCTACAGCACTAGTGTAGGTACTCTAGATAAGGTGGTGGCACAGAGATCCTCCAGGTTACGTCCCTCTCTGCCTTACGGAGTACCATCAGTACGGGTAGGTAGTGTACCTATTAATAGGTACTTTGGACAGGTAGGTACCTAACTACCAACCTCAGTAATCCCCAGTATGCTCGTCAATTATTGGTCGACAACTGCTTCTGATGTGGCCTCATTGGTGCATATCGTGCCGGAGCGATCCCAGTTGATGAAAAAGAAAAAAGAAGCAAGAATGGGTAAAATCTTTGGCTCTTCGGTCATGTTCCTCGGCTTTACAGGCACTTGGCGCGGTCATTGAAGCTGCGGCTTCTGGACTCAGCTGCTCAGGGTATTGTTCTCCTCCCCTGCCTCGGGCCTTTCTCCGTGGATTGCAATTGGACAATTTACAAAGTTTTTTTAGTTTTTTTTTTTTTTTTTTTTTTTTTTTTTTTTTAACTCACAAGTCTGCAGCCTCGGTCTGGGAAAGTCTGGATGCGAGTCTAGATCGCATGCTGCACTCTCATTCAGCAAGAACTACAGGTCCAGAACCACGAACGCCTGAGAGCTACTTCCCGATAAGGTATTCAGCTCATGCGTTCATCGTCATCCCTGGAATCGAAACTCAAGGCAGGGAGAGATGTGCGCTGGCACGCCTTACGCGCCTTATGCGCACTTCAGGTAATACCTACCTGATCAATTACCTACTCTATCTTTGGATCTTTCGTTGGCGCCTTCCACGTCCGCCGCCTTGGTAAACGGCACGGAGGCCACGGCAGTTAAGTGGGGCGCCCCGAAGGGAGTGGGTCGGACCATCAGTCCGGCTCCCCGCTAAGGTACGTATCTACGGGCCATCGCTTCGAGTGGCTGCAGGTGGCAGCACCACCCCCGCGCATCTGGCAGGCCAACAAAGCTCGCTACCTGTAGGTCCTTCCCCCGGCAGCGACGGGCAGTGACGGTCGGCCAATTTCAATTCCGCCCCTCCGCGTCCACGTCGTTCCATGGCTGGTACAGCCCGTATAGTGTAGGTGCAGCTGCCCGCACCGCCAAATCTGCGGCGCCAATGTGAAGCCGCATCGCCATCGAGCCTCAACCTCGCAACCGCTTCCCCTCCTCCTCCCTCCGCGACACACCATGGCCCTGCCCCTACCGCCGGGCCTCGTGCCCGCCGAAGTCGCCTTCATATGCGAAATGGAATTGGTCACCATTGTGCCCCGTCAGAGGCTGGAAAGCATCGATCTGCTAAGCGTAAGCCCCTCCATTTCCTTCCCCGCGACGCGTCGCGTTTAGAGTCCAGATCTGACGTGACATTCTCTTTACCCAGGGCGCAACACCACCTCTCCGACCACCCGCGCGCGCGAATCTGCCCCTCTGGCTCGCCCTCCTCCTCAAGAAGCAACGCCGAGCGAACATCGTGCCCCCGTCCTGGCTCCACCCCACCTCCCTCGCCGAGATCGTCCACCAGGAGACCAACCGCGACCCGGACGCCTTCTCCCCGCCCCCGCCCCCGCCAATACGAGCCGACGCGGCCGGAAACGCCTCGAGGTACGGCGCGAGCGGCGGCGAGATCCTCTCCGCGCCCTTCCTCCCCTCCTGCACCGCCGAGGCCCCGCCCGGCGCCCTGCCGTACCACTGGTTCGAGCTCGCCGAGATGCTGCTCGCCCACGCCGCCGACGACGTGCCCTCGTCTTCCGAGGTGCGCTCGCTCCTGCGCGACCTGCAGGAGGTGCGCTCCGCCAAGCTGCGCCGCAGCACCGAGGAGCTGGGGGCCAAGGACGAGAACGGGAAGGAGGGCGGGATACCGGGCGTCATGAGCCTCCGCGGCGTCGGCGCCATGGAGCTCGCCGAGAGCCGCGGCTTCTTCATCGGCGTCATGGAGGGCGTGCGGAAGATCGGCGCCAGCGCCGAGGCGAGCAGGCGCGAGGAGGAGGAGGAGCGTGGCAGCGGAGACGGCGATTACGACGAGGACGAAGATATGCTATGATACCCCCCCGAACCTGCGCTAGACTGTCTTTCGGATAGAAAAGGGAGCGCTTTGTTTTTGCGATGACGAGGCTGCTTTTTGCTGCCTCGGGTTCTGGCGTCTGAAGCATGCGTTGATGCATCGCGGTAAGCCGGGCATTCCTCGACGGTGTTCTGATGCTGATCTTTCTGGTCTGCTCACTAGGTCTATGATACTGTCTAGAGATGTACATTGTGGCCAGACTTTGCCATTATGGGGAATTAGTGGATGGCAAACCTCTTGGCCAGGGACTTCGATTCGGACTTGCGGAAAAAAGCCCGGTATTACCCATCCAGTAGGGATGTTCGAACGACACCGTTCTATTCACCGCAAGCAATAAAAGCAACGCCCCTCTACCTCTTGACCTCTACCCGTATTGCCACCCCTGAATCGGCGTGTTCTTCTTTTCCTGGCGTCTGCACCGTCTGACGTTGACCGAAGTGTCTGGTATTCCCTCAGCTGATGTTTCCAGCGTCCTCGTCCCTTCTCATCGTCGCCGCAATTATGTCTTAACTACCATTGTTTCCTCTCCCATCTGCATTGTTACAAAGACTATCTCAGATCGCTCCGAGACGTTGAGACAGAGGTACCTACAGCCTGACCTGACGAACTGTGCCGCGTTGGCTTCGGGTTCGGCCCTATGGGAGGCGCAGACAAACGTCGCAGCCTGCTTCTCCCAGACGGCCAACCATCGCAGCGGCTTCGCACAAGGCCTTTTAGCCGCAGCGATGACCGGGGGGAGACTTCACCAGTCAAGATCCTGAGGCGTTTTGACAAGACTGCCAGCGCTCGTGAGGGCTGTTCCTGGCCGTGCTTCCCGGGCGCAGCATCTGCAAGCCTATCCAATGAGTCGGTATTGACGTGGCGTTCATCGACCAACCGAGAGCCTCTATGCGAGATTTCCTGCCACACACCGACAAAAATAACCACCAGCCGAGGGCAGGATCAACTTCTTCAAAAGGCTACCGTACCCGGCGCTTCTTGTGGGCTGAAAGAAAGATATGCAGCCACCCACGACGGTCTTGCGTGGCACAAACTGCGCTGGCGGCTGTTGCTGCCCAGCTATTAGAAGGCCAAACTGCCATATCGTCGTTTTTCCTTGCGTTGACCCGGTGGAACCAAACTTTCGTCCTGGACTCCGAAGCGAGGGAGGGAAAAGAGAAGAGCACCGTCAAGACTGCCCGCCATGGTCGCTGACGGGGTCATCGAACCGTCTTCTCCGGCTCGTCGGTGCCTGCTGGTCTCGCGCCCCCTCTCAATGGCCACCGGTCCCGACGAGTCCTGGAGGACGATCGGCCGGGTCGAATACAGACCACGCGTGCCCAGCCTGCTCGAACTGACGCCGATCGTCCAGCACTGGGCGCTGTGCATCGTCCCCGACGGCGAGCACGACTACACGAGCGACGCCTGCCGGCAGATGTTCCTCGACGCGGACTACTTCGACCTCGGCGTCGACTCGGCTCCCATATGCGGCTTCTCATCCTCGACCAGCCGCAGCCCCCGCGGCCTGCGTCACAATACAAGGTGGGCGGCATCCTCCGTCATGAGCATCACGTCCCTCCACGACGTCGGCACGACGACGAGGACCAACGACTGGATCGCAGAGAAGGGTAAAGACCTACGTTTCTTTCTTCGTTTCATCGATTCTGTTACTCGTGCTTGTTGAGGCTGATGGGAGGAAACAAGGTTTCGACATGTGCAGCTCGTGGGGCATGTACTCGCCCATCGACTGGAACTGCCAGCACTTCGCGGTGCTCCTGGCCCAGATCGCCATCGACACGGACGAGTCCGCCAGGGTGATGTGCCGCATCCTCCGCAGGCGCAGCATCACCCTCGCAGGCATCCAGTCCCAGGTGCGCATGCTCCTCGGGTCCCTGTTCTCCGTGGCCGGCGCCTTCCAGTGGGCGTATCACTCGGTGGAGGCGGCGGTCAGCGTGGTCTTTTACATGTCGAGGGAGGCGTATCTGGCGGAGGCGCTTACTCACGCCGGGATGGTGCGGATTCTCGAAAGGTTTGATGAGGTTCACAAAATGTTCCAGACGAGAGGGAACGGTCCGCGTCTCTACTTTGTACATTGAGCAGCGACTTCCGGTTTGTTTCCTTTTTGTGGGCGTCGGTAATAGATCAACTTACTTGATGATTCTGGGTATCTGAGGATGTAGAGAAGAATAACGAGAACCGCGCTACGTTTTATCCCAAGACTCGGTAATGTTGGAGTTGGAGTGTCTGCACATTTGGTCCCTAGACAAGCTCACAGCGCATTATCCAATGACTGGGTATCAATGTCATTAACAACCAGGCAGGTAGGCACGGGCTACACCCGGAGCACCGATGCCGGAGTGGGCCTCATACGTACAACCCCAGATCGGTGGGCTCGGCCGCCACGGAGGTGCTGCCGGGCCGGTGCACCGGAGCTCATCGGCCGGGCGGCTCACAAGCTCCCCGATCCCGTACACTAGCATCTATACATAAGTGCTGTATAGGATCGGCAAAACGCCGTAATTGGCGATATGCAACCCACCATCGCTGTACACCCGAGCGTCTCCGTCACACGCGGCCATTGGGTCGTCCATAGCAATAAGATACGAAAAGCTCGCAACATGCAACGACGTTTCAGAGGGCGTCTCTCGGAGCTGCCGACAGTAGTACGATTCCCTGACTCGACAAAGGTTGAACAGCTCCCATGGAAAGGTTTGAGACTCGGAGAGGTCCACTAGGAGCACTGGCCAGAGGTCAAAGCTACAAGTGGCGCTAGGTGCGATAGTTGCATTGGTTTTGTCCAGCTTTCCGGGTGACGTTATTGGGATGGGGCGGGCGTTGGCCGATTGTAATGCTTGGCTAGGAATTATCGCGAGACTTTATGAATGCGTAGAACGACTGTCCACCGAATCGACTCAGTCTAGCCAGCCAACCGAGACTGGTTGTGCCCACGCACAACATGTGCCCAGAGGTGCTGGATATCTAATCACTATTCACGTCCAGCCCAGGCAACCAGACCAAGTACCTCTACATTAGTAGTAAGAGCCTATGTCTCGTTGCACCTTATCTTCCAAAACCCCCCATAAGTCGCCTTAGTCTAGTAGAGTGTCTCAAGGGAACCGATCTTCAAACACACTGTTCAGCGAAACGTGAAATCAATAACTAACAGTCTATGTACTCGCCTCTGTCACCTCCTGTCGTCCCCAAACGAACAGCTCATCACTCCGTCTTGCTCCGTTTCGTCCGCACCCCGACCCCGAGCACAATCAACACGCGCGCCAACACCATCGGCGCCGTCGTCCAAAACACAACATAGTCCTCGACGGTCCAGTTCCCCCGGTCCGACCACGCGGCCCACCCGCCGACGGCCTGCGCGGAGCCGTGGCAGAAGGCGGCGTCGCTGAGCAGCATGCCCGCGGAGAGCACGCGCCAGACGTCGAGGTCGTCGAAGACGCGCAGCACGACGGCCTCGACGAAGGCGAAGAAGAGCCAGCCGCCGGCCATCTGCGTGTAGAGGAAGCGCGTGCTCTCGACGAAGGGCGCCGCGTTGCGCGTCACGCCCGCGAGGTACTGGTGCGGCGTGTGCAGCGTCATGACGGCGCCGAGGAGCGCGAGGAGCGGCTCGAACGTCGTGATGATGACCTGGTACAGGAGCGGGACGGCCGAGGAGGCCTTGATCGGGCGGCGGGGTTCCTTCGTCATTTTTTCCATTTTCGCTGGTGGGCCTTTGTTACTCTTTTCTGTTTTTTTTTTTTTTTTGGCTTGCTGTTCGACCGTCGCGTTCGTTGAAGGGGCTGGTTGCTCCTCGTCAAGTCGAAGCGCCGTCTGTGAGGAGCTGTCGTCGGAATCCCGTCCGTGGATGAACTCGCGTCGTTGCGAAGAATTGGGGCGCGCGCGCGCGTCTTGCTGCAGTGCGGAGGTGAGATATGACCACGACTTTGCGATGAAGGATGGCAAGAGAAAGGGATAGGACGAGCGACAGCAGCTTGTCAGAATTTTCTACTGCCTTCGAATGCTAGCTTTTTATCGATATGGAAAACTGCCAAAGCTTAAGTTACCTCGATGAAACGCATGGATCGGATGTGCCGGGCTTATTAATGAGGAGGGACGTGGTCCGAGACTTTAACATGAGGCATCCTTGTGTCGAGGTGAAGCTATGCAAGGGAGTGTGAGCACGGCCTCTTTGGGCGCTTGGTTTGAGTCCGATGAGCAGGCATGACGGTCCCGCGACGGCATGATTCTGAAAGCTATCATCCCTGGTTGGTTGCCGGGATGCTGCCTGAACAGAGATGACGTGGTGAAAATGCACACGATCTTGGACATTCTCAACAAAGTGACAACCCTTTTGAAGACTTGTCGCCATGGGAGAGAGCTGTCTATACCTTGCTGGGGTTGTTTCGTGTGTCTGTAGGGGCGCCGTGTGATTCTGGCCATAAGCTTGAACAGCCGTCGCAACTCTGGAAATGGCCAAGCATAGGTAATTATTCTAGCTCGCGAACCGTCTAACACATGAATGATAGGGATGATTCGTACTTGGTTTGATGATGGATCTCATCTTCAGACTAATGAGACCTTTGAAGACTCCACGACTCGCTGGTAACGGGGGAATCAGTTGCACAATCTACAATATTGTCTCAGCAGCGCGTTTCGAATGACTTGCACAGCAGATTTGTTACTCGTCGAGGAGTCACTCCTTCATCTCCTTGCCTTTGTCAGACTCCACAGAGACCACGGCTTCGGCCACCTTATCCTGTTGCTCCGGCACGCCAGACTCGAGTGACGTCTCCGAAGAAGTCGCATTGCGCCTCTGCTCCCTCCAGATCAAGAGCCGGATGGTGATGACGGCAATCATGGCGGCGAAGATGAAGCCAAACGTGGCAGGGAAACCCCGTCCTAGATGTTCCGGTTAGATGGGAGTTGACGACAAGCAACGATCGGGAGGCCGGCAAAGCTGCGGTGGGAATGCTTAACAGAATGAAGAAGGAACTTACTGAAGCTGGGCGCCATTGTCTGCGGGAAGATGACAATGGGCAGCCAGGCGTCGACGGCGTACTGCATGCCGTTCATGCTGCTGATGACCAAGGCGCGCTCCTCGTTGTCGCCGGCGCAGACTTCGTTGGCCCAGGTGTAGCTATGGACCAGAATGTCAGCATCGATACCGGGAGAATGAATGACCAGATGAACTCACAACACAGCAGTCATCAGATGGACACTGCTCGTAAGGAAGGCAAACTCCTTAAGCGACACGCTCGCCGGCCAGACGGCCAAGATTCCGTTGGGGATCGTACCCAAGACCTTGGCAAATGCTTGTTAGCACTCAAGCAGCTCACAAGATGTGTTCCATGGATTTTACCAGAGGCCCCAGGATGAATGCAAATCGGCTCCCAGTGTAGTCCGACAGGAAGCCCCAGAGAATGACGCAAAAGGCCATGATGAGCCTCGATCCGGTGGGGATGACGTTCCTGTCCACGACGGAGAAGTTCTCTGACTTGAGCCAGATGCCAAAGTATCCGCTGGCCTGGCAAGATATGCCATACAGCTGGCGACGGAGTTCATCAGCCCATGGTCCTTACTGAACGGACTTTAGGAGAGTCATTTACTGACCACGTAGCCAACGACGAAGGCGTACCACCGCCACTTGGTCAGCACGCGCTTGAACGTCTCGAGCGTGACGCCCGCAGGCGCCGCCTTGCCGGCCTTTTGGACCCGTTCGATGGCGATGTCGCACTCCTTCAAGGTCAGAAACCTGGCCTTCGTCGTGTACGGCGTATCGGGGAGGATGAAGAACGTTGCGATGCCGACGGGGACGGTCATGCACTTCCAGAGTGTCAGCAATATTACCGGCTGCTAGATGACCGCGACCGAACGACTTGGGAGAGCGAGATTACTTACACCGCACACGAGGTATAGCCATCGCCATCCAGCCAGACCATGAGTGCCGTCGAGGCTCGTGTAGACGGCCGCTTGGAGGTATCCACCTGCAAAACATTAACCTCTCTTCCTGAAGACATGGAGATAGAATTACCGAACGCGGACCCGAGGGGTGCCGTCATGTGAAAAATGGCAACCCTCTTGGCAAGCTCCGTCTTGGTGTACCAACTACCCAGCACATACAGCAAGACCGGAAAGAACGAGCTCTCAAAGAACCCCACGAAGAAGCGGAACGCATACAGCTGCGAGACGTTGTGCGTCCCCGCCTGGGCGAACGTGAACACGCCCCATGCGACCTCCATCGCGGCGAGCCAGACGCTGGGCCGCACACGCTGCACGATCAGCGTGCTCGGCACTTGCATCACGGCGTAGGCGCACGTGTAGGCCGTCTGGGCGTAGGTGTACTCGTTGCCGAACATGCGCAGGTCCTCCTGCATGCCCGAGACGTAGGCGTTGGACAGGTTGCCCTGGTCGAGGTACTTCATGAAGAAGCCGAGGCAGCCAATGGTCAGGATGGACCAGTCCAGCTTGCGCAGCAGGACGCGCTCCTCGCGGCTCTTGAGGTGCGTGTCCGTGTCCCAGATGAAGGAGCGGAAGGACCGCGAGGGGGCCTTTTCGGGCTGGGGGTCGGCCATCGATGCGGAGGGCTTGTTGTCGATGGGTGCTGTAAAGAAACGGGCTGGCTCAGCGTTGGCCGTTCTCTTGGAGGACGAGGGGGCGCCGACTGTCATATATCGTCATCCCGTGCTGCATGTGCTAGTTTGAGTTGCGCAATCAGACGCCTGCAGACGCTTTCCCCCGAGAATCGGACATCACGGCGTCTACATGCTTGTGACGGAGTCAACAGCGCGAGGGCGACGAATGCGAGAGATATCTCCGAGGGAAACAAGGCAACTCTCCCCGGGGAGGGGGTTAAGCCAGAACGTTGTGTTTTTAGGCCGATCCACGACTGCCCCTCGCAAGTTTAGTTTCGACCGGAGCACTCATCTGGCGCCGTCCGACGTGCATCGTCCAATGGCTTTCGTTGCGGCGGTGCAGCATCGCGGGGCCTCGATCGGCGGCCGTAAGACGACAGCGACGGGGGTGATGGCGAGCTCGCCAGAGCGACGAGGGATAAGACATGATGACCCAGGAAAGCAGCGCGCCTATGTCTTCTTATCAAGATGGCAGTCTCTGCAGTGTAAGCGACAAAACGCGATCGTTCAACGGGTCACTTTAAAGACATTAACTCCACGATGGTTAAGAAGCCTTGTGAGATTGGGGTCAAGACAAAACGAAGACAATAGCTGTCTCCGTTGCATGTCATAGCCGCTGGTGGAAGGAAACACGCGGGAACGTCCGATTCGGGGCTTGGCTAACACTAAGAACACGGCGCGATGCTACGTAAAGGTATGGTGCGAGGTTGCGACATGATCCCCCGACAACGCTAAACCCCCGAGACGAGGCCCGGTGGCGGACGAGCCCCGCTCGTGCCGCCGGCGAGAGGTTTGGCGATTTCTTCTGTTCTGGGCAAGATTTTCGTGCGAAGCTTTGGGGGAGGCCCGGAAGCTGAAGTGAGCCGGGCCCTCCAGGCTCCCGGAGCTGTTTCGGCGCCGGGGCCCCCTTAGTTCCGGGAGAGGTCAGTGCTAGGACCGGACCCGCCCCGGGCCGGTGTGGCTGATGAAGCACAGTGCTTGAACGAAGACTATTTCACATCCGTTCTCCTCCTTCCCTCAATTTTTTTGGGTACGGCTTGGGTCTTATGGTTCAAATTGGGGCTAGTTACGATAGAATGCGAGCAGTAAACAAGGGACCTCAACAATGACCGTACTCAAATGAATTGAATGGTAGGGAGCTTCTTCAGGCTCACGGACTACACAACCAACGCTGTTCGTCTATCAATCGCACGTTCGGCCGTTTCCTCGGACAGGAACCTCTTTTCTGGTCTTCTTACGCCTCCAAACCCCGTGACAGGTCATGCCAGCCGATCATGATTTTGCCGATGGTGTTCGTCTGCAGGCCAAGACCGCCACCCCTCCCGAGGTTGCATTATCGATTCACGTAGAGCCGGGATGCGTGGTCTTGGCGTTTCCAGGTACGGCAGGTGCGTGGGCGGGATTGAGCTCCGGCCGTCAGGGGTCTGGATCGCGTCAGAAAGCTGGCTTGTGATGTTTTTTCCCTCTTTCATCTGCTGTCGGAAGACGATGTTTTCACGCGAAGTGACTGGACTATTGGTAATTAGGTGTAGTTCGGACAGTACCGCCAGTACTTGGACAATTCACATATCTTCCGTAGAGACCAGAGACCAGCAGCATTTGACGAGACAGTCCCGTTTATTATTGTTCATCTCATGACTACATACAAGGTATCATAAATAAGCATTCATTACATGATTAAGCGGCAAACGCCCGCCGTCTAGTAGACGTTGTCGTCACCGTGGGAGCAGCTCTTGGCGTGCTCGGCCTGCTCAGCAGCGAGCGCCCACTTCTGGAACTCGCGGCGGATGGCATCGCGGCTGCGGCGGGCAGGCGTGGTCTTGCTGCGGCGCGGCAGGCCCTCGGGCAGCTCGAGCGCGAACTGCGCGGCGACGCGGCCGGCGGCCTTGGTGTTGATGGTGATGGCGTCCCAGTTGATGTTGGCCAGGTCGTCGCAGGCGAGGTGGTAGCAGGGGTCCGTCGGCGCGCCGGCGCCCGTGAAGATGCCGGACGACGGGATGCCGTTGCGGATGAAGCCGACGTAGTCGGAGCTGTCGCCGAAGCTGCCGAAGGCCGCGGGCTTGCCCTGGGCGGCGATGTAGTCGTGGATGGGCTGGGCGCCGAAGGTGTCGCCGGGGTTCTCGCCGAGGTAGACGTTGTAGACCGGGTTGATGGAGCCGATCATGTCGTAGTTCCAGTAGAAGCGGATGGCGTCGGCCTCGGCCTCGGACAGCTGGGAGGTGTAGTAGAGCGAGCCGACGAGGCCGGACTCCTCGGCGCCCCACCAGATGAAGCGGACCTTGTTCTTGAAGCCAGAGTACTTCTTGAAGGAGCCGGCGATCTCGAGGAGGGCGCTGGAGCCGGAGCCGTCGTCATTGACGCCCGGACCCTCCTGGACGCCGTCGAGGTGGGCGCCGAGGACGATGACGTTGTTCGGGTCACCCTCCTTGGTCTCGGAGATGATGTTCCACGTCTCGCGGGTGTCCCAGACAGCATCGACAAGCAGGTTGACCTCGAGGGTCTCGCCGGCAGCGAGACGCTCGCGCCAGGCCTCGGCGACCTCAAGCGGGATGAGGCCGACGGGCACCAGCAGGCCCAGGTTCTGGGCCTGCAGGGTGGCAGAGCCGATGTTGGTGCCGGGGGTCTGGTTGTAAAGAATGACACCGACACCGCCAGCGGCCTTAGCCAGCTTAAGCTTCTCGGCGATGGCACATCCGCCGCGCTTGATGAGGGCGAGCTTGCCGGTCGCGTCAATGCCCTCCCACTGGTCGGGGAAGCAGCCGGAGCCTGTTAAGCGGTTCAGGTTAGCATTGGTATAACGAAAGAGCGCGGTTGGGTTTCCGTACCTCGGACATCGTCGACGGGAATGTCGATGAGAGCACCAGTGTTGCCGCCGGGCAGCTCGGTGGGGTGGTTGTACTGCAGCTTCACGGCGTAGACATCCTCGCCGTCCGGGCCGGTGACCTTGAGGTCGCGGGTCTGGGCGAAGGTGTGGTTGAAGTACTGCAGCTTCGTGTCGAGCTGCTTGTGGAAGCGGCCCTGGACGCGCTCGAGGATGTAGTCGGACGACGCCTTGTAGCCGGGCAGGCCGAAGGCGCGGTTGCCGCCGTTGTCCCGGGCGATCTTGTTGAAGTTCCAGAGGTTGCGCTCGAGCCTAGGGAAAATGGGGGTCAGAGCAGTTCACAAGACTGATTGTGTTGGGAGCGACTCACTCCTTGGTCAGGATGTCGGCCTCGACCTTGTCGGCGGTGAGGGGGTCGGTCGCGAAGGACCGCAGCGCGAACAGGGACGCGGCGAGAGCGGCGGCGGTCTTCATCTTGAGAGATTGACGGAAGCTATTCCCGGAGAAATCTCCAATTGAGAGGAAGGAATTGACTGAAGCTTCGATGGATCCAACAGAGCGGACTGATCAGCGGAGGAGAACCGTCGACAACCTGTGGGCACCCGTCGCGCATTTATACAAATTTCCTTCAGTCTCTCTCGACGGAAAGACGCCGTCTGGGCGGCACCGCCAAGACGTTTGCTGGCCGAGCAGGCATAATTGCGCGATAAGACGACATGAACGGCCGGCCGGGGGGCGAGATTCTGCGGTTCGCGGTGGCCGGACGGCGGTTGCAGAGAGCAGGGAATAGCTTCGAGAGAGTTGAGCGGAGGCGTGGGGGGGTGAAGGTCCTTGTCCGCTGAGGCATCGCTGCATGTCGGGCGATGCTACCTCGGGCAGGTGAAAGACGTCGAGAAGTCTTGGCGAGCACTTTTGCTAGCACAAGAATTAAGACAATTGGCGGGTTCCAGCGTTGGTGGTTGGTTCCTTCTCGGCTCGAATAGTTCGCTGGAGACTGGAGAGAAGGTCGGCTCGGTTGCCGGGGAATTGGGGAGGCGAAAAGAGAGCGAGAAACACCTGCGGATCCATGGACAGACCAGAGTGAATCTCCGGGATTCTTGTGGATCGTCGTTGCTTCATCGGGCAGGTAAACTGCCTGCCAAGATGCTTCTTGAGAGGGGGGGAACAGGGGTTCGTTGTTTATTCCCACTAGCCTTCAGAGAGACGGTGACCTTTGGATTGCGGCGATAATCAGATAGAGCGGCGGCAATCAGTTGAGAGTAGGACATTTCGAAGCGACTGGCGAGAAGCCGAGAAAACCAGAGTTTCTGGCACAGCCTTAAAAGTTACTTTGCTGACTCTGGGCATCGTGAAGAGCACCAAACTTCAAGTCCCAGACTCGCTGCAATGTAAAGCGTCGGAACAACGACACTGCCATCTAGTCACTGTAAAATCCCGCCTCGAGAGCCCAGTTGACTATCTCGTGTGCGCTCTTGTGCCTGCATCCATGCTGCAGGCGATGTTGCACCGCGTGCAGTCAACCCCCCGCAGTCCAGATCGCGCCACCGCCGGAACAACATCCAGCTGTCCATCATCCCATCTTTCGCCACAGATAGGTAGGCAGTTCGCAGGTGAGCCGAGGGGAACCGTGCCGTCCGGTCTCTGAGCAGCTGGACTTGCCAGTGAGAACCAGAGTTATTCATACAAACGGCCCGGGATGTCATCATCGCCAGAATCGGTCCATTCCGGCCCGGCCTTCTCCTTTCGCGAGCCGCTGGGCCAAAAGAGGCATGTCCTTTTCGGCCGGCGAGTCTTGGCACTTTATCATTGATACGCGCAACCAGAGAGAGCCTGGGCGAAGCGGGGGAGGGGTTGATATGATTGCCAACACTAACAATCTTGATTTCACTTGGCTATCGGCGCTTTTTTGACTCCTGAGCTCGGGTAGAACCCCCGCACGGCGCCAATGCCGGTGCGGCAACTCTATTACTCCGCCTCGTCTAAATGCCGCGATCCTCCAGAGAAAAGATAACTGTTCTACTGACCATCAAACTCCTGTTCTCCGCCATACACCTGGCCTATCCCAGGTTTCAACGTTGGTTTTTAACAGGCAGTATTGAGTGGTTATTTCTCGTCGGCATGTCCTGGGCAGAGCCGCTTCGTTTCGGGGGTTGGTGAAGTTATGAGCAACGCCCGAAAAAGGTTGACATCTACGACGCCAGCGAGAGAGTCGTGGAAACAAGCTTTCTGAACGACGGGGTATTGTGAACTTGCTGGTATGACTTGCATATGGGCTACGGCCCCGGCAACTCGGCTGGGTGCAACCGCGCCTTTGAGGACCCTGATGGACTGTCATGCCTGCCACGAAGCACCTCTATGACCTCCTCCATTCCGTCCCGGTATCGGGGTGTCCTCCTGTGCCCCTGATGATCGCGGGCCGTGGTGGAGACGCTGCCGATCCCGCTCGCTCTGCTCTATCGAAGCCAAGTTGCGGGGGCCGCTGTGCGTGGCACCATGGGATGTAACGCTTTCTCTTCTGGCGAAGGCCGGGTGGCCCTATTTTGGCTCCCCTGGCTTGTTGCTTTTGGGCTCAGGATGGGGCAGCCTTGTTACATCTCTCATCATCCTGCATATGTCCCCTACTTGGACGACTTAGCCCGTATTTGCTAGACTTATTGATAGGTTTTGTTGCTTCTACAACGATTGAGGCTTTATGCGCTGTATAGCCACAGATCTATTTGTTATTGTCCTCCATTACTGACCACGGAGCAGGGCGGAAGGGTAGTGCCTGTACATCCACCTGGACGCTCTGCGTTGAGACGAGCATACGCGCGAGAAATGATTCGGTATACTCCTCGAGTTGCTGGCTTAGATGTTAGCAGCGGTGGAGGTTTGGAGGTGAATCAGGCATTGCGCCCTAATTGATAGACCTAAGCCTTTATCCAACCAACTGACCAAGAATGTCGAATACAGATAATGGTTTGCAATTGTTGGTTTGACTGCTGTGCTTCTTTAAGTACAGCCAGATGTCTTGGACAGTTCTTTTCCAAGACAATCAATTCTGAAATTAACGCCTGGGCGGAGTTGTGTAATCTACATGTACACTTCTTATCGTACAAGTTCAGTCGAGAAACGATATCGACCCTCGAAAACCACCCTACTAATTCCATGCTTTCACCTCTCCCTCAGAAGCACCCTGATCCTCTCAAACCACCCCTCAAGGAGCCTGTTGACCTCCTCGCTCTTGTGCTGGTGGAACCAGTGTCCCATCCCCTCCACGACATGGATCTCGTCGAAGTCCTCTGCTGTGGACTGCGGTTAGTAGTCCACGATGGACGCGTCCGCGCCAGGCCCGGGTACGATGTGATGTCTGGAGTCGGGGCCGGCGCCGACGAGCGGCCCTGGCCCCGGGGGTCTGGGGTGATGACTCAAACCCCGCGGGCGAGGAGGAACGGGACCTGCCAGTTCCAGTCGTGGAGTTCACAGGTTATGCCGGGGATTAGGAGGACGACTTGCGCATCCCTTGGGCCTTCGTCGAGGTAGGAGATGGAGATGTTGGTATTGCGCTGAAAGAAGGGCATCTTTCGTTATCTGGGTCGTGCTTGATTCGTTTGAACGATGATTCTACTTAAACCCTTCTCTCTGATACATTTCATTCTGAACAATCTCTCCCTCATATATACCTCTCCCTCGTTCATGTGGGTTGCAGGACGTCCAGAAGCAGGTAATGACTCCGAATAATCCCGCTTCAGGGTTGTAAAAGAAGTCACGTTCAGCTTCGGGGACGGGTGTTGACAGCCTTCGGCCAATCACGGAGAGCAGCCCCGAGGACAACCCGGGAGGCGTCGCGCCTGCCGTCGCCTTGTTCTGTAAGATATGCAAACTTGGGTTATTTCTGCGGATCAGGCTTGATTTCTCTCCTACTGGAGCATGCTCTCGGACTCAGGTAATTCGCTTACGTATGAAGCATTATTTGTTCCAAGTTCGTAGATCTCTTCATGCCCTCGCAGCTGAAGTCTCATGCTCATTCGTACTACTGTACTGGACCGTTGGCCCTCTTTCTCTTTCCTAATGGCCACAGTGCTTCTCAACGCGGCGTATTCAATTCTGTTACATGATTAGGCGTAAGCAGTTTCATTTACAAGCAGTTTTCCTGGTAGAAATGCCTGCAGGCTGAGTTCTCGAAGAGATGTTCATCTTCACATGAGACCGTATATGCTAGTTAAAGCTGTTGTCTCCAGCCATGTCCACAGATGCCCACATTCAGGCTTTAACCACACCGCTGAACGCGAAAGCAATTGGAAATTTGGTTCAACCAGAAAATATTGATCTGTTCCTCCCCAAAGCTCAATCAATCCTGTGAAGCCTCCGAATTCAGGATGAATCAGAAACTGTGCCGAAAACTTTACCCACGACAACCCGGGGCGTTGTGATTTCAGGCAGGTGGATTGAGTATAGTTTCCGTGAAGTACTTGATCTCAGGAGGCGTCTTAGACAGTCTGATGGGTACTCTGTTCTTCTCGGGGACGATGGTCGAGCGTCCAAGAATTAAAAAAAGTCAAGTTCGACATACTAAAAACACAAAACGGAACACACTGGATGTAACGCAAAAGATTCAAAACACATATGGATCTTCACATCGGCATTTCAGTGACGGTGGACTGCGTATTCCCCGCCTGGGCGTCGTCGCTTTGTTTTTGTACATTGGGGTTTCACTTCCTCAGTCTCGCGGGGGGAGCTGGGCTAGTCTTTCCTGGGAAATGCCCATACCATTGTTAGCTGCAAGCGGCGCGATCTGCGGCCTTTGATGTCAGCGAGCGTCGTCCCCGCGACTCCGGCCCAATTGAAGGCCAGTCAGCCCAGTTCACCGCGGCGTTGATTCATTTAGATACCTAAGGAGGCAGTTCGTCCGGTGTGCTGCCATTTCTCACTTAGTTGTTGGCTGGCGTCCCGGAATTCGGCTCATCGGCCATACCGAACAAGAAGCAACGAGTTGATCATGCAAGGCGACAAGAATAGGAATCATCATCTCCTTTTCGAAGAATACGCATACCTAGAATTATCAAGCTGGAAGGTGTGTGAGAAGCTCGCTGATCTCGATGATGCCTATCTTTATGCTCAGGCACTTTGTTGTTGATTTCCACATATCTGGAATACAGGTTTGAAAAAAAAGCCGAGACATTCGATCCGTCTCTGGGTATTTTCCCCTGACACCTATGTCTGATCGGCGAGACCAGCGGATGACCCGAGGGGCTGGGGGCTGAAGCACACGCACACCCGGAAATGGCAGCAAACGGACAGCTTGACGTCGCCCGGCTGATCTGCCGCGTCGAAGCAGCCGCGTTCTGTGTAGGATTTACCCCAAGCATGCCGTTCTTTCTATCACCCCGCATTACGACTTTCCGGGGCACATCGGACTCGATCAACGATCTTTGCATACCGGAGAGTCCAGGCCCTTACGTATCATCGCACCTCTGGTTGCCAGAATCTCTGAGCCCTCTGACGGTTTGACGCGATGGAGAGGCTCATTTCTTGTACCTACAAGTGAGGATGCCTAGGATAAGCAAGCCAGATGTCTCACCTGGTTTGTCTTCCGCCCACGTTGTTTCCTCCAAGCTGACCCCGCACCCTTGACTCCGTATGATGATGTCGGGATGAGCATAGCAAAACCGTGTGATAGGGCTAGAAACACGAAGATGGATGCCTCTTGGAGGTTTCGTTCCGTCCAGTTTGTGATGGGCCAGTCGGAATATTAACACTCTAGGTAGATCGGACCAGGCCTGAAGGAGTCAACATAAAGCCGGGGGGTTTTCCTAGCTTCATCTGTACTTCAGGCTTGGTCTGATCTAGTCTCGTCGGAGGTATGGACCAGCGGCGCGTACCGCGGCATAACTACTGGCGTTTCCCGCCAATGTTGATAACACAACTCGCAGCCCTGTCTTCTATCGATACACGCCTGCAAAGATCACATTCGCTTGCCCCTGGCACGTATGCTGCCCTCCAGCTGTCAGCGGCGTGATGCGTACAGCTCTGCTGAGCCCAAGCGGGCCGGAGGATTGTCAATGACAACGACAGGTGCCGCAACCGAGACACCTTGCTTCTGATGATGATGTCCGTGGCTTCCAGTGCTAGTCGGTTCAGGTCTAAGTCCCCGCGCTAAGCGACCGTTAGGCCCCTCATCATGCACCATTCCGGAGACACGCATTCTAGCCCGCCTCTCACACGAGATCCGTCGTCCCAACACCTATTTATGGGTCTTAGGCACTTTCTCGCAAGTGGCGTCGACGGCCAGAGCGCAGCTGTCTATAGAAGATGACAAAGATGGTCCCGCCGAATGCGGGTTGCTGTCGTAACGGGCGCGCTTCTCGTCGAGGGGGGTATAATAGCATGACCCGCGCACCAGGGGGGGGGGGGGGGGGGGCGCTAGAGGGGGTGTGCGGCTGAAAAGGAGAGCTGCTGAATTTGTAGACGGCGAGTTGCAGGCGAGATTCTCATGTTGATATAAAGCACGGTGGGCCCTTGAAATGTGTCTCAAAGGACTGAGGAATGGATTTCGCTCATCTGAATCACCGGCGATAGACCATGAGCCAAGCCCTACGGCCCCTGCCCGACATCAAATAACCTCCGCCAGCTTTCCGAGGTCCCCGAGTTATCCCTCGCAATCCCTCCAACATGTTGAACCCAAAGAAGATCGTGAACCCAAAGGCCATCATGCAGAAGCTCTCGGCGGACAACGATGGCGAGTATGACAACACGTTGCCGATGCTGCACATCTCCGACACGGCCCGCAACAAGGTCGTCTCGGCGCTGGGCGAGTTCGTCGGCACGTTCCTCTTCCTCTTCTTCGCCTTCGCGGGGACCCAGGTCGCCAACACGGCGGCCCCGTCCACCAACGCGGACCCGAACCTGCCGAACCTGGCCGTCATCATCTTCGTCGCGCTGTCGTTTGGGGTGTCGCTGACGGCGAACGTGTGGGCGTTTTACCGCGTTAGCGGAGGGCTGTTTAATCCCGTTGTAAGCCGTCCCGATGATATGAGTTTGTCTAAAGGAGAGATATGCTAAGATGTCGTCGTTTCCCCAGGTGACGCTCGCCCTCGTGGTCTGCGGCGGCCTGCCCATCCAACGAGGCCTCCTCATCCTCCCGACGCAGCTCATCGCCGGCATCGCCGCCGCGGGCATCGCATCCGCCATGTTCCCAGGCCACCTGGCCGTCGAGACGACGCTCGGCGGGGGCACAAACACAGCGCAGGGCTTCTTCATCGAGCTCGCCCTGACGGCGCAGCTCGTCTTCGTCATCCTCATGTTGGCCGTCGAGAAGCACCGGTCGACCTTCCTGGCCCCGCTTGGCATCGGCATCTCCTTCTTCCTCTCGGAGCTCGTCGGTACGTGTGCCCGCTCTCCCATTCGTGCAGAAAGACTCTGGACCGCGGAAATGAGACATGAAGCTGACCAGTCGACAACAGGCGTTCATTTCACGGGTGGCTCGCTCAATCCCGCCCGCACCCTTGGTCCTGCCGCCGTCAACGGCTCGTTCCCGGGGTACTCCTGGATCTACTGGTTCGGGCCCATCTTCGGCTCGCTGCTGGCTTGCGCTCTCTACGCCCTCTTGCGCTGGCTGCGGTATTACGAGGTCAATCCCGACCAGGATGCCGACCAGGAACCCGAGCCGGACGCGGACGCCGAAGTTGCCAGCAGTAGTGCTACTAAGGCAGACTGATGCGGGCAAATCGCACACGGGGGCGTTGACGGTTGCTTATGAGTGATTTGAAACGATGGGTGGCTATCTGTATTGGCAATATGTTGCACTGCAAGCCGTCAAGAATTTGGATCTGCGTCTCTGGGGATTGATGACTTGAGGCGGCTCGGTTGTGATCTTTTCTTCGGCGAATGTTCACTTAGGTATGCATGGTTGGAGTTATTTCCTCACCGACTTGAAGATAGCATAGCAAACCAATCTTAACTATGTGTGATTCTTTCATTGACACTGAGAAATTGTCGGATCTACGCATCCGGGCGTAGGTATCGCAGTGAGTTGCTGGGAGACTCGACAGATTCAATCAGCACTAGGTTAGCGCAAGACCGGACTGTTGCCACTGGACCTTCTCATCCCTTCGACATAGGCCCATTTCCGTCGCATATTTTATAGTCGGAGTTAAGACTTCCAAAAAGAGGCAAGTGATACGAAAGGGGATTCCGATGTGCCCGTTAATACGCGGACCTGCTTCTGTCAAGATTTAGGTTCTCTTCAATAAAGCTAGGTCTCAATTTTCCTCGTCCAACCTACTTGACTACTCAACTTTACTGACATTCTCTCAAGGACTCTCGGAAAATGGCATTTACTGGCGAAGGAAACACGAAGTGGGAGCCCAAGGACGTCCAGAGCCCTCACATCGACAATCCAGTGCCAACGGTTGCGGCACTGAACGTACCGTGCGTCCAGGATGGACACCGGTTCCAGACCCTCAACATTTACGTCCCACGCACACAACAGACTTCGTCCCTAGTCGGATCATCAGTCAGCTCGATCCCCGGCGAGTCTCCTGCCGACGCCCTCCCCAGATGGCACGTCCACATCCACGGCGGAGCATGGCGAGACCCTAATCTCACCGCAACAACTATCGAGCCCGCCGTCGCCCACGCCTTCTCTGATGCCGACCCTTCGAAGCCCATCGACGCGATCATCTCCATCAACTACACCCTCTCCCCATTCCCATCCCACCCGTCGCTGCCGCACGACCCGAGCAAGAAGGGCAATCCGGACCCCGCACGGGAGGGCCGCCACCCGTATCACGTCTGCGACGTGCTCCGCGCCTTTGCGTTTCTTCGCTCGCTGGGACTCCGAGACGACTCTTACATACTCACAGGCCACAGCGCGGGAGCCTGCCTGGCTTTTCAGTCCATGCTCCAGCACCCGTTAGCATGGGGTATCGATGATGTCGACGAGCCCCCTCGGCCGGCCGCACTCCTCGGGATGAACGGCCTCTACGACCTGCCCGATCTCGTAGACCGTTTGGGGGACTCTCATGCTAAACTGGCGGAAGTGTACCGCGACCTCCAGGGCCATGCCTTCGGCGACGACCGTGGCCTGTGGGAGCAGGCTAGCCCAGCCCAATTACCCCTTAGCAGATTGAGAGAGCGCGCGGCGCTGGGGAGGTTGCCGCGGTTCATCATCGTGGACCAGAGCGCGGAGGACCAGCTCGTCCCAATGAATCAGGCCGACAAGATGGAGGCGCATTTGCGCGGCGTGGAGGGTCTTCGAGTTGTGAGAGGATCGCGGTGTACCGGGAAGCACGCCGCGCCCTGGGAGGAGGGAATCATAATCTGGGACGGGGTAAAGGACGTTCTGGGACAGCTCCATTGATGGTACTAGTGATAGTCTACGAGAACATCCGTCGTTGGGCTTTAGAAACAGAGAAGGCATTGACAGATACCGACGTGCTCTGTTCCAGCCAGCTCTCCGGGGTCCCAACCTCCAACCAATCCAATCCCGGGTGTATAAAACGCATCATCTTACCGTCATCTCCCACCGTCCAAGCCTGTGTGACTGCACGTGATATCATTACATTGATCAAGAGCCCCATCACCAGCCACGTTCCAAGTCGCATGCTCTGCATCTTGACGGCAGCACCGGTGGCGGTCATCCTCGGTCTCCAGCCAATTGAGCCTCCTCTCTCCTCTCTCTCCAATCCTCCCAGCAAGGCTCATCTCAAACGTGGCAAAAATGCGACACACTTGGCCAACGAGCTCTTGGGTTTTGACAGGAAGTCGAAGAAACGGCGGGTGGCGGCGCCATTGGTCGCATTCCAAGAGAAAGAAAGATGGTGTGCACAGCACCACAAGCTCCGGGATGACATGTACGCCGAGCGAATCCGAAGGAATGAACTTGGCCACTTTTATTGTCCAAGGGTCCCCCCCCTTCTCTCCCCTTTGGTGCAGTGCAGAAGGAGTTGGCGGTGCCGGGCGGCGATCGGGGGCCCTGGGGGCTGTCAGATCACGACATCGAGAACCATCATTGGATAGGGACCCTGTAGGGCGCCGATCAGATTGGGGCCGATCATGCGGGACTGCGGCGCAAGGGGTGAGTCGTGGAGTTGCATTTTGTCTGACCAGCAGGGGTCAGCCGAGATCCTTCGCCCCGGGGAGGCGGTCGACGAGGCTGATTTTCGTCTTCTGTGCCTTGGGGGTTCGATTCTAAACGGGGAATGCCATGCAATTTTGAGATTGCCCATGTGCGAGTGGTTGAAACCGTTTCGAAGGGTATTGTACGAAAATGGTTCTTACATGTCGTTTGTGCGTCCAATCGCCCACGTGGGAAATCATTGCACTGCCGGGCCAGTCCGTTATTGGGCATTACAAGTCGATGAACCGTTTAGACTGACAACTTCGTTCGGACATGTCCGTGGGATAGACTGACAAGCTTTGCTAAGGGAGCGATAGGGGCTTCTAAGCCATGCTTAGGCAGGTCATCTGCATAGCAAAATGGAAAAAATCGTAACGCTGCCAAACCACATCGCGGGCCTCATACGGCCATGTCTGCAAGGCTCACTCAAACGGCTGAGGCCCTTGGCGATGGAACGTCCTGGTTTACGGTAGGGCAGTTCCTGGTGGCAACCGTACTGGCCGAAGAATACATTCCAATGCCGCATTGATGCTAGGTTTCCAGAGATAAACATGGACGGGTTAGAAAAGAGACGATACGGGTGCCGGGATCCAAGTCCGTGGCTGAGCTCCGGCCCCCAATATCTTCAACCTTTCCCCAGTTCTCGCCCGGCATGGGACGATGTTTTGAGGTCCAGTCTCCACTCAGCCCTATCCGACTCGTATCTCGCAATTCAAACTAGCAAGCCAGCTCAAAACTTGGTCACGAGGGCCCGAAGGATCACCAACGAAAGAATACCCTCATCCAATCGTGCCTCGCGGGTGAGTAACGCATGGCCAGATAGTGCTCGCCCCCTCGATCCTGCAAACATGGCTCAGGGGCAAGCAAATGACTGTAATTCCTTCCGGATTCACGCGTAAGAAGACTGATTGGACGTCACAGGAAGCTTCTATCGACGAGGCCTGGGCCCGTCCAGCCCTACGGGCCCGTCTCTTGCAGCCCAACCGAGGCGTTGACAGACAGACCGGGCGTAAGCGGACGGGGGACCTCGGAGGCGATATTGTCTCGATGCCCGTTTAGAGCTTCCGACGTGGTGGAACCGGAGCTTCTGGTACGATCCTTCAGATCGGGCAGGACATCTCACACCTCACAGCATATGTACTAGTTAAGGTCCGTCTTATTCAGAGGGAGGCAATGTTCTATTCTCATCAGTTCCGGTCCAGACCCAATCATGGAACGAAGCTCAAAGGTCTCTAACATCTCAGCATCTTCCATCCAAGACGGAGCTTCGCAAACCAGTAGGCCTGACGGAAGTTATAACTATACAAAAGAAGCAACTCAGACCATCCCCAACGGTCCTGGCTTTGACGATAACCCAAGCTTGGTACTCCCTCTAAGACAACAAGCACAGCCAGGCTCCCATCTTCCTGGCAAGCAGCAGCAAGCAGAGACCGTGATGCCATCGGGCCCGACCCACGACATGGCCGTCCCGGCCGGCCTGCCCCTCCGCAAGCTCGACCACGACTTCAACAACGCCGAGGGCAGCATCCTCTCCTTCGACCAGATGCAGGCCCTGACCATGTCGAACCCGCTCTGGCGCGAGTTTGTCGGGAACCGCATGGGCCTGGAGCGCAGGTACGGCGAGCTGCTCCACGCGTACGAGGAGGCCTTTACGTATGATTTCCCAGAAGACGCACTACTAACATGTTGAAATTAACGGATTGGGTGTAGACACTACTTTGGCGGGTACCGTCCGATCGACTATCGACATAACAGCGCGGACACGATGGACCCGGACACCATCGTCAAGATCATCCTCACGCTGGCGGAGATACCCATGTCCGAGCCGTCGGACTCGTCCGAGAGCCCGTTCACCGACGAGGACGACACGTTGAGGCGGATCGGGTGGGAGGACATACAAGTCAAGAAGCCGCGATGGGCCTTGCTGGCCGATACTTACGCCGCGGCGACGAGTACCTCCAAGGCGGTTTCGGCGGTAAGTTTCTCTTGTTGGAGTTTTGACACTTACACACGCTGACCATCTCCGCAGAAATCACCGCCCCAGTTCTCCAGCTCTAAGAAACCGTACGGCAAGAACCCGATCCTCCTCCACGCAGAGGGCGTGTCGGACGACGAGCTCCGGGAACAGCTACGCGCGGCCAAGGAGGATGGCTGCATCGGCGTCATCGTCGAGATAGTAGAGAACCAGTACAACGGCCGCGTCCTGGAACCAGTCCTCCTCGCCCGTCTGTCCGCCGCCTGTGCCGCGGAGCGCCTCCTCCTGGCCGCAGACGAGACCCTCACCGCAATCCGCTGCGGCGCGCCGTTTGCGTTCCAGCGAGAAGAATACGTCGCCGCAGCCGGCCCAGATCTCGTCTTCTTCGGCAAAGCCACCGGCGCGCACGGGACTGCCATTAACTTCGACGGCGCCTTCCTCGGCCGCCTCGGCATTTTCGCCGACGCCATCTCCCGCGCCCGCGCAGTCGGCAGGTGGCGCGCGCAGGTCCCGAAGCCCCTGCCCACCGCAGACCTGATCCACGCGACCGCGGCGCTGGAGGCGGCCGTGCGCGGAAACTTCGCGATGCTGAGCCGCATCGTCGGGCAGGCGGTCCGGGCGTTCGTGCTCGAGCGCGCGGCGGAGCGGGGCTGCAGCGGCCGGGACGGGGCGGACTCGCCGGTCGAGGCGCGGGACGTGCTCGGGGGGCTGGAGAGCCTGATCTTCGTGCGCCGCGACGTCGCGGGCGCGATGCTCGTCATGGGTGCGGGCACGGCGGCGGGCGCGGCCTGGGTGCCCTGGGTCCGGTGGCTGCCACGGCTCGAGACGGAGCTGTCGCGGAGTGAGGTGCTGGACGAGGTCGTCGGGGCCGCGAGCCGGCGGGCGCGGGAGGAGATGGCGGGGATGCTGGTCCGGAGGGGTGCGGGGCCGAGTTGGTGCTTCTGGTGCGGGGGCCGGAGGACGGCGGCGAAGGAGGATTGGTGCCGGCGGTGTTGCGTCGGGGCTTGCGGGGAGGAGGTCTGCGGGCGGCACTTTAAGCAGCATGAGCACATATGACGAGGAGTCATGGAGTTAAGGGTGGTGTAGGAGCACATAAGCGGCGTAAAAGGCGGATGAATTACACGAGGATGTGGTTGCTTATTACCGGTAGCATTGCACAGGCTGCATGGCACATAGATACTTCGAAAGGCGAATAGACTTCGTCCCGTTCGAAGCTGAACACTTCTTTGTCAAAAATGAGAATACCAGAGGTGAAAATGGCAAAAGAAATGATCTAGCCCGGACTTGAACCGGAGACCTTCAGTGTGTTAGACTGACGTGATAACCAACTACACCACCAGACCTGCTTAGTAATTGACAAATCTTGATTAGAGTTTGCCTATGACGCGCGCGACCAAGGTAGCTCGCTCAGCGCGCCTGCGCCAAAGCTCGCAATCGGTACGTTCGCGTCAATGGCGGCAATTTTTCGCACATTTTGATCACGAGACGAAGCACGTGAAGTTGGAAGCAGTAAGGCGGAGAGAGATCATAGGCTATTCACATTGTTTTGCCTGTATATACAACCCCGACGTCCTGCAAAGTATGTACTAAGAATTTGAAGCCATCGCGGCCCTCCTTGGGCAACCGAGTGCCCATCCCACAGCCTGTTCCTCCGCTGCAACCTAGTAGACGGTCTTGATGGGGGTCTTGACGTGGGCAGCCAGGCTGGTCGTGCCGTTCATCTTCTGGAAGATGGCCTGGACGAACGCCTGGGAGCTGAGGTCGGCGCCGGCGGCGCTGGTGTGGGTGTTGTCCTTGATGTACAGCGCGTTGGTCGCCGAGGCGCCGAGCTTGCGGTACATCTTGCTGACGGCCTCGTGGTGGTCGACGAAGGTGACGCCGGGGTCGGCCAGCGCGTTCTTGGCCTTGAGCTGCATCGGCACGAAGCGCGACGGGGTGCCGACCCAGGTGCCCGTGGACCACTGGTTCTTGGGCGTCTGCGAGCTGAGGATGACGGTGGCGCCCTTGGACAGCATGAGGCGTGAGGCCTGGATGATGTAGAAAACGTAGGTGTAGACCGTCTCGCCGGTCTTGTCGGAGACGCACGTCTCGGTGCCCTCGCCGGGGCAGACGGAGCGGCCGTTGTCGTTGGAGCGCGGGGAGCCGACGTCGTTGTGGCCGAACTCGATGACGACGATGTCGCCGGCCTTGACCTCGTTGGCGACGTTCTGGAAGCGGCCCTCGTTCCAGAAGGAGCGCGAGGAGCGGCCGCCGATGGCGCGGTTCACGACGGCGATGTTGAGGTACTTGGAGACGTACTGGCCCCAGCCGTCCATCTGGGAGTCGCTGCTACGCGCCATCGTGCTATCACCGCAGAGGTAGAGGGTGGGCGCGCGGGCGGCGAGCTCGGCCGGCTGCGGCTCGGGGGCCGGGGCGGCGGAGACGCCGAGGGCCAGAGTGGCGAGGACGGAGAAGAACTTCATGGCGGGCAGTGAGGTTGTGAGTGAGTGGGCTTGTCCGGGAGAGAGAAAGGGCAAGTGATCAGAGGATAGCTACGGCAGTGGGAATGGAGCTCTTCATATAGCAACTTCCGGAGGCGAGTGGAAACCTCGTCGCCCTCTCTCCCCACGATGACCGGAGTGGAAACTAACACCCTGACAACACTTTAGAGTAGTCTTGTGAGAGCTCGCAAAGCGGGAATATCCCCGAATAAAGTTGCAGCTTCCATATTGAGCTTGGCGCAGCTTGCTTCCGCTCCGCTCGGCCGACGCTTCAATTCATCTATGCTACAGCCCGCGAGGGGGTTTGCGGTGTGAGAGAGTCCCATGTGTGTGTCCTGCCAAGATACAAATCAAATCTCGCCATTTGTTCCGCCAGTCGCGAACGCGGGATGATAGTGGACGTGGGAGGCCGGTCTATCGCGGATGCGACGCTGGGGTGGTCCTCGGCCGGCATTTTGGACTCTATATGAGACTCAGCCGAATCACGGCGGTTGGACAGATTGAGGGTCCCCGCCGGAGTGTTCCTGGAGGCTGGACTTGTTGACAAGTTACAGCTCATAACCATGTCTCTATTAGTTTGTTTTGGGCACTCGTGGCCGCAGTAGCGCCTTGGCGAATTGGCAGGGGATGCAACGCAACTTCGTGGTTGTCCGTAACTCCCGGCAGAAGGTTTCGCTGTCGTCCCGCCAATGACGGGCAGACTGCAATTGAGTCTGCAAAGCTGACAGTCGTTTGCGGGGGAAAGGGACGCAGGATTCAGGATTTTGGGGCCGATCTGAACCCAATCGAGGGCTGTGCCGCTCCGATTTGGGATGAACGGGCATATTCGAGCGGAGTGCATACGGGAGAAGGGATGGCTTCGGCTCATGTTTGACGCGAGAGGCTCAGCTGAATTACAGGGCCGTTGCACTTAGGTTACAGACAAGGTGTGCGCGCCAAGTGTCTGGGAAGCCGCAAGAGCCGAGATGGGCGCGCGCCTGATTATGTGTGATTGAATGTGGTGTGGGTGGACCGTGGCTCCTCTGCGGTGGAAATAACCTTTAAACTCGGGTCGCGCGAAGGAAACCCCAGAATGTCTCTCACCGGGCTCTAGCTCGGATTCGGATGGTATTTCTGGGGTTTCGCTGGTCATCTGATCTCTTTCTGACTTGTCGGTCAGCTGTGCTGTTCTGGTGTGGAGCGGGAAACCTGGTTAATCTGGTTCCAGTTTCCAGAGATGGAGAGACAATCACCGATGCGCCCCAATAGTTTATCCCCATGTTCTCCTGGTGGCAAGACCGCCGGTCTCCGCGAGAAAAGGGGACGAGACTCCACACCAGCGACTATTGTGCGGAGGCGGAGCAAAGCCCACATAACCAGAGCGGCAGTCAGTTTGCAGTGGTCATAAATTGGTTGAGAAAACAGTTTAGGATACGACCTCTCCGGATCTGTATTAATAACCCTGCATGATGGTATTGGAAGGCCTTGTAGTATATCCTGAGGGAGGCAACCAGGATCTAAACACCGACTCTTAAGAAGCCGTGGTTTATCCTCTCTATCGGGACGGAATTTATCTTTGTAAGCAGAATTGACATGGTCCATTGTAGAATAGTGTTTCCTGTCTTTAACTTATTCCCGCGCACTGACCTTTCCTCACTTTCCAAATAGGAGGACGTTTCAAGCCCCGAAGCAAAATCTGTATTCAAGGCAATATTCCGCAACACGAATATTCTATAGCCGTTGTTTTTCCAACGCGATGGCAGAAAAGTAAAGTGCTTAGATGATTAGGTCAACCGCAACAACTTCGGTGTTCATCGTATAGCCCTATGCACCGTGGCAAAAGCCTGTAGCCCTAAAGTCTGTTCAAGACGTTGGACCCGACGTCATACTTTTCAATCCTTACGCCCTCGGCCGATATACTTTCCACCATCCAGGCGCCGAGCAAAGTCATCACGGTCGGGCAGCCTCGCTGAAGAGCTTTTAACGAGTAAGCTTTTTCCCAGTGGCGGTCATTTGACAGTAGTCTCCTAGGCAACTGCGAAACTGCTGTGTGAGGCGCACGGGAACTGAGAAGTAAAACTCTCGAAGTGGAGTTTCTTGAGAGGGCATCATGAAGCGGAGTTACACAAGTGTATCCTTATCTCTCAATCGGGAACCCGGATGACCCACGGTGGCTTCCATTGTCGCGTGTTGAACCAAAAAATAGAGGCCCAAAACGAAGCCCGCCCTCGTGGTCAGCCCTAGGGGCTGCCCCGAGCCGTTGGTACACGTCGTTTATTGTTATTGTGCGCTGATGTCGTTCCCGTCAAGCTTGCGAAGCGATCACAATCTGATTGAAGATGAAGCAGTCATCCATGTTGTGAGTCAAGTTCTCTCCGCGGTCTAGTAAATCCCTTCGTGTTCGTCGAATGCATCATCCATCTCCTCGTCGCCCAAACCATCCGTCCACGTTGGATCCATACCTAACCAATCGCTGACACAACACTTTTCGCACACCTGGTCCTCTATTTTTCTTTAATTTGCAAACTTCCTCCTCGCTTCATTCTGCCTTTACAGCCACTGGATTAGTCTCACGATGGAGAGTTTTACGATGCTGTTGATTGGAATACATGGCTCCGCATGTAGGCTCGGGATACGAATCTTCTGATCTCAAGTTTAGATGCCTGGCGCCTCTATCCCTCTCTGCAAGTCAGCAGATTCATACCCGGTGTGGATGGCGGGAGACCCTGAGAACTCGTAGGCTTTCCTTCGGTTCTTTCCAGCAACAAATAGCCATCTACAGGCAGGAACTATGCCCAGGGTGACCACTTGGGCCTGCATTTCATTTTCTAACTTTTCTTCGGAGATAGAATCAGCTCTTGTGGCTTCTTGATTCCCCTATTCGGGCATTTCAACACCCTGATAGTTGCTCTTAAGGTTTTCAACTTACAAACCAGGACTAAGAGCCCTCGACTCAACCTTGCGGTCCAGTGCCAGTTTCGCTCTCAAGTCCAAGGCTATAAGAGGGCGGCTTCCGGTCAGAGAAGACTAGAAAATATTTCCCACGCTTCCTACCAACGACAGTCCCAATTTGATCACAATTCTACTTAAAGACCAAGCAAACCCGGCTTTTCATCGAACACTCTCAGTCAGACTCTGGTCTTCAGCAAAATCAGTGGTCTACTTCACCAACCCATCTTACAACTAAGAACGACTTCAAACTTCCACCGCTATCAAGCAACTTGTTTCTCTTACCTAGGAAACCTTCTTTCCTTCATCTTCACCAACAATTATAACATCTCTCCCTCAACACTAGGGAAGATTCCGGCTTTTGTCCAAACACAAAAACGACCTTATTTCTGACCATCTAGAAGGACTCCGCCCTTCTTCGACAACAAATCTTCTCTTCCCTCTCACCCTCTCTACCGCAAAACCAAGACATTATTCGTCAAGATGTCCGGCTACGCAGCCCAGACTCTCACTGTCGACGAAAAGGCTCGCATTGAGAACGAAGAAATAGCCAAAAGCGCCCGCGGTTTCGGCCGCCTCTGCTTGGAAAGAGCTCGCCAAGCCGAGCTCGAAGGCGACGATGTTGCTTCCGAGCAGAACAGAGTTGCTGCAGCAGTCTGGTTCGGGAGGGCCGAGACATACGAGCGGGACTTGGCCATCTCGGACGCCCAGGCTGCTGCCGCGAATGACGAGACCGATGACGCGGAGGGCGAGGCTGACCTCGACGGCGACGAGGACTCTGACAGCGACGACGAGCTCGTCGGCGGCATCTGCGTCGAGGGCAACTACTACATCGAGTACAACGAGTACCTCGAGGACGGCGCCGACTACATTGAGGACGGCGCCGACTACATCGAGGACGGCGCCGACTACATCGAGGGCAACTACTACGTCGATGGCAACGAGTACCTCGAGGACGGCGCCGACTACATCGAGGACGGCGCCGACTACATCGAGGGCAACTACTACGTCGATGGCAACGGTTACCTCGAGGACGACGGCTACGACGCGGCCTCTGAGCAGAGCGAAGAAACAGTCGCATTGGAGGAGTTGGCCGAGACGCATGGACTGGACTTCGCCGTCTCGGAGGCCCTCGCCGCCCTCGCGAACGCCCAGTACCTCCTCGCGCAGAGCGAGGCCGGCTACACGCATGTCCGCAACCGAATAGCCTGCAACGAAGTGGGCATCTGGGCCCTCGAGAGAGGCTGGGCCCGCCAGGAGCAGGCCTGCCAGGCACTGGAAGCCCGGCTGGCCGAGGCCGAGCGCGCGGAGCGCCAGCGGCGCCTGGACGACCTGGTGGCCAGACAGCAGCGCCAACTTCGCCATCTCTTCCGGACCGCCAGGTGCGAAGATGACTTCGTGTCTTTCCGCCTCGCCGCCCAATGCGAGTGGTCCGCGTTCCACACCGAGGACGATATCAACGCCGAGGTTCCCGGCTGGTGGGGCGATGATCCGGCTCAAGCCGAAGAGATCACGCAGCATATTCATCGCGAGACGGAGCTGATGAGACAGATCGCCAGGAACTTTGACGAGTTGGCTCATATGATGTCCATGTGATCTGTGGCCGCAGCGCGCTTGGGGGAGGAACGGGGTGGGGGATACCAGGGGGCATGATGGACGAGGTCAAGTATGTGATCTTCACTAGTGAGATACACACGGGAGGAGCATTATTGGGTTGGTGGACTGGTCTATCACATTCTCGTCCGTCATGCTTGGAGTATGGGTAGGAGGAATAGCAGGGGCCCAGTGAGGGGAGGCGGGGTAGAATTCGCATTCTTAATTACAACACACTTCTTCCCTCCTTCCATGCTCTCCACGTCGACTCCTGACAATATCACCGTCGACTAGAAGGCTCGAATCGAAACCCAAGAGATCGCCAACAGATCCCGCCTGCGTCTTCTCTTTCTCTCGGCAGTGAGCTTCTTATACCTATTGGCAAGCCTTCATTTGCTTCTCTTGCTAGAGTCGTCGGCGTGCTTCAACAAGGCATGCGGCGCATGGCGATTTGACTGAACAGTTCTGGTTGCTGCAGTCACAACCAGTGGAACCGGAAAAATATCACCACGGCACGTGATCGACGGAGTAGAAAGTGATGTAAATCATAAGGTTTCGAATCCAGAAGTAAACAAGTGGAACTACTTTACGCATAAATGATAACGACGTAACCTTTATTTCGACTATTTAGAGAGCAAGTCGATCGTATTCGCGAGAAGAGAAACTTAATCTCGTTGTGTCAGTACTTTTCTGGTGTTCTCTCGTCCCCGCCAGTTCCAATCTTCTCAATCCAGCGAAACACCAGATAACAACTACGATTCAGCCATTGCCTGAAAAGAGTTGAACCAGTGATTGTCAATCTTTTGTAAAGAATGCTCTACACCCACTGGTCTTTCAATCTCACTGTAATTTCCCAACGACAAAAATACCGATAGTTCCATTTAAGCGTAAATATAACAGAAAGGACTCCCGCCAATGGTATTCAACATGTCGCTGATGGGGCGGTTGGGTGCGTTGGGCTCTTGCAAAATCATATCATCAAGCCGCGTGTCGCGGCTAGGGGGGTTGTTGAGGAACGTGATGGTCCCGGCGACGCTCCGCGCCTCGCTTGGGTGCAGCGCCTGCCAGAGCCAGTAGACCCGGTCGACCATGGCATGGTGCAGGTAGAAGGTTGGGTCGTTGGTCGAGGAGAACATGTCGGACGCCTCGCCGTTGACGATCATCTTTATTGCCGCTGATGTCAGCTCTCAAGATCACGGCAGTTGGCAAGGGGTAATGATAGACTAACGTGGCCCGATGTGTGCGTCCCGACGAAACCATCCTTGAAGCGGCCCTGAAGCTCATCCTGGAAGGTGCGAACGTTGGTGGCCGCGGTACCGATCGTCAGATTCAAGAGGTTCTCGGGCGTCATCCACTGCTGCGACGTCCAGTCGTTGATGTCGCGGGATAGGCAGCGCGGGTTGTAGGCGAGGGGGCCACCGGGGTTGACTTGGAGGCCGTCGATGCCAGGCGAGACGGGTCCGAGGTGGACAGTCATGCTGGTCCAGAGTTAGTTGAAGCCTCACTGTATTACACCAGTCTGAATACGAAAGTAAGTGACCTAAGGGGCTTGAATCTTACTTTGCGAAAGGGCCCTCGGTGACGCAACCGCCACCTTTGCCTGAAGGAATCCAGACACTGCCAGCAAGGCTACCGTTATGAGCCCGAAAGTCACCATCGCCGCCCAAACTTGTGTCGCTTCCGTCGAACATCGGAGACTGAGACGGGCTGTCGCGGTAAGCCAGCCAGTTCCAGTACTTTCGCAGGACGAGTTAGTCGGGAAATTCCCTTAAAGTGAGACTCAAAGACTATTCAAACTTACAGGCTGGTACCCACGATACCCACACTCTTCCCGGAGCGCATTCTCGTAAGCCCAGGTAAAATACCGATGAAAAGTGAGAAAGTTTCCCGTGCCGTGAATGCTCATCGTCTGGTTGATGTGGACGGCGACGAAGTCGTCGAAACGGCTTCGCGCCCCGGGAGCGAATCCCGGCTCGAGCTTCGACGGCTTGTTCAGGAGGCAGTTGACGGCGCTGGTGTAGTCCTTCTTCTCAGCTCCCGACAAGGAGTTCCTACAGAGGTCGACTACAATTAGCTCACAGATCATTTTTTACAAGTACCATTTCCAACGAACCAATCTCTCCGGACCCGGGCGTTGAATAGGTTGCAGCCGCCTCGCCTGTCCAGCGCGCCATCATTTTCGGCTGCTCTGAGGGCCTCAAGGGCCTGAGCCTGCACCGCTGATAGCTCGTCTCCCTCGATGGCTAGAGCCGGCAGGGCGCAGAGGACGAGGACGGAGATGGTGTTGATGAGGCGCATCTTGGCGGCGTCTGCAGTACCTCCGGCGAGGAAAGGGTCGACTGGCGAGGCTTCAGGGTCTGACTTCAAGTCTCGAGTAGCTCTCGAGACGTAACAAACTGAGTTCAACCTCCATTGTTGGCCTAGGACATCCTGTTATATGATCATCGTCCCTCATAATCTCCAAACCCCTGCCATTATCGAGGAGCACTAGCAGAGGCGCGATTTCCATCAGTCCAGCAAAAGCGGCATGAGAGCCAGGGATTCGACAGGCTGGTGAACGCGAGTGTAACACGAATTCGAAAAGTCCTGGACCCTGGTTATGCCTGCATCACAACTTAGATGCTGGTTGGCTGCTGCAGAGTTGCCCTGCAGTAGCGACGCGTCCCGTCTCCAAAGGACCCCTCATGGATCGGGCGAGGCCAATGTCAGCGTTACAATGCCGGTAAGCACTAGCTAAGCGTCAACAGTGCCAGGGGACTCAGGGTGGGTGAAACTGCATAGAATGTTGATTAACCGAGACTCTGGCTTTGCTACCGTCGCGGGATATCCAATGATGCGGAACACCCAGCCGGAGTACGCGGGGTGTTCATGGGAACCCGGAGAGCGTCGCCGGAGCCGAGCTTTGGGAGTCAAGCATGGTCCGGTAATACTTTGCCGGTGCTCAAGTATGTTTCCAGAGCAGAGCCGAAGTTCCCAATCAATGAGTGCCAAATTGTGCAAACATCAAGGACACTATGCCCGTTACTAATCGTTGACAAAACGGGTGCCAATTCTTGACTCTTACATCTCTTCTACAATTACAGATATACATATGTAAACAAACGTAGAACGATATTCTCCGATCTCATGCTATCCCTTGACTTGAGGTTGGAAAAATAACGGCACATCTGGCGGACTCTGAGCCAAGATTTGATCGGCGATAGCTTGAATGGCGTCAAAGGTGATAGGAGTATCGTTAGCCGCCCAGCCAAGCAATACAGGAAACCGTTCATTTCCTTCTTAATGTCAACAGCTGTAGATATAGATATTTGCGTCACAGAACTTACTGAAGAAGTATTCAAAGTACGGTCTCTTCGCCACCGGCTTGTCGGGGCTGCCCCAAACAGCCAGCATTAAAGAGCTCTCGCCCAGTATCCGCGGCATAGTCTCCTCGGTGATAGTGAACTCGGGATTGATCTTGCTCATCCCCAACGCATGCCTCGCCCGAGCATTGGCAAGGCTTCCCACATCCAGCGTCTGGGCGTCTCCGAAGTACGAGAGGAAGCTGTCAAAAGTCGCCTCATCGAAAGGGTTCCTCGGGTTAAAGTACTCATCGCGCCGGGAGAGACTTCCGTCGTGCTCGATGACGTTGTGGACGTGGAGCATATCAAGATCAATGAACTAGATTTTAAAGCAATCAGCAAGTTGTGAAGACGAACTGAGATCAAAAGACGTGCTGCTCACATTTGCGTTCGGCAGTGGATTGGTCTTCAAGGCAGGCGTGAAAGCCGCTGTTGAAATGTCTTCGGCGATGCTAGCCCCGTCCATCATGGCCTTTTTTACCATGTTAAGTGTGATTCCGCGCCCGTTGTGCGGGAGGAAACCGTGGTTGGCAAGTGTATTAAGCATAGGACAGGGAGATCGGACTAGGGTTTGGTCAACTAAAGGTGATTCTCGACCTTAGGGGTGGGAGGAAGCTTACCATCTCCCGGCCCAGGTGGAAGCCAAGTAAAGTGTTTTGGTTTGAGCCGCGTGTCAAGGGTCCGTGATGGCAATAGGTGAGGCTGACAATCACCGTTCTTGTCCAAATGTTGGCATGTTGGAAAGCCCAGGGCAAGGGTTACTATCCAGGATAACAAGTAAAAATGTCGCATGATCAAAGAAAAGAAGGAGCTTTCAAGACCCGAGTAAACGTTTGAAATTGGACAGGGATAGATTTCAGGATAAGAGAATCGCCTGGGATAACCTTTTTTATGTATGTGCATGATCTTCAAATCCCCAACCTGAGAATTCCAATTCCCACTATGAAGCTAAAAGTGTCAATCGCGGGCAGCACACACCCGTCCCCTAGTGATTTGGACCCTGCGTTTCGACAATATGGCGATCTTCGGCGCTAACCCCACCTCGGGGCACAACCTCCCAAGCGCCGTCGGGGTCCGCTCCGAACTATTCGCCCGGAAAGTTCAGAAGCCGGGCCTTCGGGCCATTTCTTGGCGCTCAAAGCCTCAGAACTCAGATAGAGAGACTATGAGTCGAACTGGCCCCCCACCCCTCTTCCCTTTGCCCCTTTCTAACAGGTTCACAACTCCTCCAATTGGACGACGGCGTTATGTCCTGAAAGTGATCACTAAGAACTAGAGTGAAGGCTAGGCCTAACGGTGATCAGCCACAACCGTCAAGGCAGCTCCGTGGCGTCAGCCAGCCAGACAGGGACTTGTTACCGGACTGATGCCGTTTGCACGTTCATTGTCAGAGCCTCGCTGGTGAACGGGAGAGGACTTCGGTGTTTGTCCGGGAATGCAGGGACGGTCAACGCGTCACATCTAATGATCTTCGAAACTGCGTGCTCTCTGGACCGGGATAGATGTTGGGTCGCTTTCTAGAGGGTAGGGAATTCGATAATGAAGTCAATGCCAGCTTACATTGTCCTAACTTCTGAGGCTCTGCTCTACCCCTCCCGGCGTCTTAAAGTCAGTCGCGCAGGAGATATCAACTGTTTTGTCAAATAATCACAGAATCCACGTTGATTCCCGCATCGACCACGTAGAACCTACATGACTGAGCACCCATTTGGCAAGTCCGGGCCCTCAAGTCCGCCAGTTCCATCCATCTCAGACGCCAGATCGTCCCAGTATATGAAGTTCATGAACCCAGTCCTGTGCTTCTGGAACAGCTCAGCAAGGATGCGGAGACCTTCCTCGTCCTGTTCCGCAAGCGCGAGTGTGACAAGGAGCGAGTTCTTCTCGATGGCGTTCTTCCCCGTCCCGAGCGCGCGCGCGTACAGAGGAGGGCCACGGCGCTTCAGCTCGTCCTCGAACTGCCCAAACAGGAAGAACAGCCAGTTAATGACGGTCACGTAGTTGAGTGCGGAGAGCGGCTGGCGGTCGCCGCACACGTCGTCGACGATGTCCGGCCGGACGGCCCGCAGGAGGTCTATGCCCGAGACCCGGATTCCGCGCCCGCCGTCGCCATCCAGCTGCGCGACCGTCTCGGCATCCGAGAAGAACTTGTAGTTCGGCATCATGCTCTGCAAGAGAGACTGCGTCCTTGCGTCCTCTTCCTTTGACTTCTGCATCCGGCTCGCCGCCCTGCTCGTTATGCTTATAACCTCGTGCTCGTCCAGGCCCCGCTGTCTCATGCGGTGGACGAGTTCAGTGTCCTCGTAGCGCCACTTGCCCGTCGCCGGGTCGACCGTGTGCTTCGTCTGGCTGAGGCGGATCGACCCAAGCAGCGAGGTGGGCTCTATCGCCGAGTCGGGAATGCGCTCCACGCTCCAGCCGGCCTCACGGTACAACATCAGGTTCGACTTCTTCCTGAAGTTCCGGTTCATGGAGAGGTCCAGGATCGCGTGGACGTCTTGCTCCTGGTGCGCCGACGGCTTCGAGAGCAGCTTGCTGCCGCGTGTAACTGCCTTGGCCTTGGCCACGCGGTCCGCCAGGGCCATGCTGAAATTGGACGTTGGAGGCTTTCCGCGCGCAAAGAAAGCCTCGGGGAAGAGACCCTCGAGGCTCGCGAACAGCCCGACCGGTGAGGCGATGTAGCCTTTCTGAACGAGCATGTTATGGAGGTGGATTACCAACGTGGGCTCGGGAAGCGACTCCCACAGAATCATGGCCCCCCTGTACGCCAGCTCAAGGGCCTCCATGAGACCTACGCCGCAGAGAAAGGGCGAGTACTCCCAAAGTCCGTTGGTATTACTGTTAGAGAAGCGAGAGGGTGGGATCTTGTTGAGACCATGCATGTACTTGGTCTCGCCCAGCCAATCTCGGAAATCGAGATTTAGTTCTTCGAGGATATCACACGCCGATTGGCGATAGGCCCCAGAGGATCCGTCCGTGGCCCCGAACTTGTCGAGACACTGCTTCAGAATGTGAACAGACTGGGGGAATCCGGTCAAGTTTCTCTTCATGTCGCGGTCCATGAATATGTCAACGTCGCGCCTGGGACGGAAGTCCTTGGGCGGAGCTTTTAGCAGGTGGCCTCTCAACACGCTGAATGACCAGCCACGCGAGACGGTAAAGGCGTCGACGATCAACTGGAGCTGGAACACGCGGTGCGGGAGGATCTTCTTGCGAACGTCTGTTCCGGGCTTTTGCATTGCCAGAGTGGTGACAAAGGCGGCAAAGTCGTTGATGCCGTAAATGACGCGGTGTACGCCCCAGGGGCCGCCGGGTGACCAGTCGACGTCCTCCAATACGTGGTTCTCGCCCTTGACGCGGATGCGCTGGACGACGATGCCCGAGAAGACGTTGACCAAGTCGTAGAGCCAGTTCAGCGTGTAGGATCTCCGCCACTTCAGCCTCTGCTCCCGAGTCGCCCGTCGCGGATCGAATTTGGGATCCCAGTTGTTGATCTCGGCCTGCATTGCTTTTGTCGGCTTGCCAGTCCTGTTCTTCTGGTAGTCCGTGACAAAGTCGACAAGGTCTGTGTAGGCGTTGAACAAGAAGTGCTCCTTGATATCTATGTTCGACTCCTCAACCGCTCGCGGAGCCTCGTTTGGAGCCTGTTGCATTAATGTCACCGTAAACATACCCTGGGCTTTGTCGACATCGCCACGGGTAAGGGTTTGCAACAGGGTTTCATAGGACTCGTGGCCTGGAAAGTCGACAAAGATGTCCGATTCCGTTTGCTTCACCATCCCGATGGCCAGATTGGACAGTGTACCGGCCACTGCACTGTTGAGGCCCTGGTACGCAACGTCATGCCAGACGTTCTGCAGGTAGTCGCGCAGGCCCGCCCACTCCTTCGTGATGGAGTATGCAGCCATGAGATACTCTGTCACAATGCCGTCCTCGCTCTCAATGATGCGGTAGCTCTCGATTGGCACGGCGTCCAGTTCGTCCTGCTGGGCCTCGGACGTCTTCTGCTTCTTCTTCGACTTGGGCTTCTTTCCCTTCTTCCCCTTCTTGCCCTTGCCCGGTTTCCGCTGGGCGCGTCTCTGGGGAGCACCCGAAGGCCCGGCCTCATCATCGGAGCTTTCGCCAGACGAGTCTTGGCGGTCGTCCGCGCGAATCTTAAGCGCCGCGAACTGGTTGGAGAAGACCACCTCGTCAATTTCCGAGGCGTCCAGGCCTGAGGGCTTCTTTTGGTTCGAGACCCAGTCGTCCCCGCCGAGCGCTTTGAACGCTCTGGCAAGGGCGTCGATGAAGAATTTATGAGTGGCGTTGCTCTTTTCGACGTCGGCGTCGGGCTTCGCCGCTGCGAACTGTTGAAATTCGGCGTGGTGTGCGGATCTCGCGACGATGACCGACCGAAGCAACTGGAATATCGCATTCGGGACGGGTTTGATGTGTTTGCCGATGAGCTCCGCCATGGCCACCAAACCTGCCACATTGGTCTGGCCTGACGTATTCAGGGCAACCGGAGTCGACGATCCATTCTCAATCTGTGGGAGAGACCTGACGACGGCGTTTGACGCGTGGATCATCCAGTAAACCAGATTTCTCGTGTCGCGTTTGTAGGCGAGATACGAATTGTGAGTAGCCATAGCTGCGGTAATGTAGGAGCCCGAGAAGCCTGCTCACAACGTCAGTATAATATCGCATTGTGCCTCTTCTAACTTCTTGCCTTAATGCCCCAGCTGACACCAAACCGGCTTTGGGCGATTTGTTGAGCTGCTCGGGTAACTGGAATTCGAAATCAGGTTGCTCGAATGCTGTCGTGAGGGAGGGGATTTAAGTTTAGTGTGAAGGAGGGAAGACCCATGTGGTCCGTGCCGGTACTGAAGGGTTCCAAAGCCATTAATTCCTTACGTAAGTCAGGTCGACTCACGATATTTGCCTCTTTTGTAGGTGATAAGGAAATGACATTGTTTAAAAAAAGTCACCAGTTGTTCCTACATACGGTCAATTCGCCACAAGATCTAAGGCAGTGCTACAGCATTGCTATTTAGCTGTTTTCAATGCTTGGGAGGCCCTGACCGCCTACCTAGCTAGGATGCCCCTTTGTTCTGCTGCAAACGGATCAATGTCTGAAATTTCCTTCATACCCACCTAGGCAGTACTGCTCTATGAAAGAGCAATGCAAGATACGACTGAAAGATATTCAAAGACAAGCAGTTGACCCTAAGGGAACGTCTATAACAGGCCTAGGTATCTTATCTAAACCACTCTTCCCCATTAAGGTTTGAAAAACTCAACTCTACTTAAGTCTCACTCAAATACAGAACCTACTCTTAAACAACGGGGAAAATAATTAAGTGGAAAGCCATATGCGTAAGTTCTAAGAGCATTAAACCATCTAAAGCGAGGATGGGTAAAAAACATGCAACACTAGGCATTCGCCGGTCGTCTCCGACCCGACTACTACTCCAGCCCTCACTGGTTTATCGATGGGAGAGCGGACGGAATCCCGAGTTCTCCAGTGGGTATGATCGCATGTGATGGCTAGGGAAGAACCAGAGGCTCATAACCTTTCATTGCGCTCTTGGTAATCACCACCGGGAGAGAGGGGTGTTTTCCTCGGACCTTTCAATCTCTCTCTCATGGAGTACGATTAGGCTATGGCTCCGCTTCACGGCAGACAAGGTTTCCTCTGCTTGAATGCTTGATCACGACCTATTGTCTAACGAAAATTGATGTGCTCCGTAAGTCACGGTTGAGGGCCGGAAACTTACCAGCATCAAATGACATACATGTCCGTCAGATACAGGATTCAGACGCGTTCAACTATCCGTTGAAGACGAACGATACACAAACTTGAAAATTTCTGTAAAGTGATCAGTGATGGTGTTCGGGGAGTCTTCCAATAGGTGCGTTTACTCGTCGACGATGTATGGCAATAGTCTAACAGAAGGAGAGACTCTAACTCAGCGACTTCCGCAGAAGGATTTGCCAGCGTTTCTCATGGACAGTCCAAATCAAGCGGCCCTAGAAACTAGACGAAAGCCCCAGGTGGCGTTCGAGTTGTTACTAGCTTCTAGGGACACGATCAAATCTCTCTGATTGTTGGCATACCTTCAGCATGGTTTTGAAGCACCGTAGTCCAGACAAGAACCGCTTCTCGGAGGAATGACTGTGAAAGGGCTCGGCCACTGGTCGAAAGGTACAACAGTGTGGTCTACCACAGGTTGTGCCCGCATCAAGACTGAGTTCTTCAAAACCCAAGCCCAAGAAAAGGGAGCGCAGAGAGACTGGATACATGTAGGCTCCTCATTCGAAGAGACGCCAAAGGTATGATTTCAATCGTGACACAGAGGTCTGAATTCGACACAGAATGCAGTCAAAAGTCCTACCAAGACAATCCCCCCACGGCTCGGTTTTCATGCCACTCGAAAGAGTGGAGTGGACTGCGATCCTTCCAGTCAATACCACGCCAGCATTGGATTTACGCCTGAGCCAGAAAAGGGGTGACGGCAAAATTGCCCAGTCGCTACAGCATGGAGCCCTCGCCGCACCAGGACTTGTTAATGAGGTTCACACTGCAGTGAGAGCTGCAAAGATATCTACGCCGCTTCTCTTAAGCAGCTTGTTTCAAGTGAATACTGCAATTCGAAGTTCTTGAAGTCAGACTTATTGATCTGGCAGAAGAATATCCGCTTTATTCATTGCTTGTGATCAAGCTGAGTAGAGACAGCTCTGCATTCGTCAGTAGGGATGGCATGTTAAACTCACCGATCCCTTGAGATCCCCGTATTTATCTGGGCTCGTTCCCCGAGGCTGATCACAACGTGATCCGGTGCCCTCTGGAATGAGCTTAGGACAAGCTGGCCAAGGAAACACTTCATCCCTTGACAACACTTTCCGCGGCGCGAGGGGGAAACTTTTCCTTTAAACACTTTCAACATATTCGACCTGACCTGCTGGACGAGTACGCAGTCCGGCCTTTTCAGCCCACATACAATTTCATGCGCACGAATCTCAATTGAGGACGGATAAAATTCCGCACGTGCAGACACCTCGGTCCACCCCTATTGACCTCAATATCAGGGACAAATACTCGCCGCGTACGCCAGCTCAAACCACATGCGCATCTCAACAGCGGCTCTCGCCCTCGCGAGCCAGCACCTTCTACTGCTCGCCGACATCGCCGCCGCCCTCGAGCCAGCCCCCGAGCCGCCGTACAGGTACCTGGGATGCTACGGGCGCGTCGAGTCCGGGTACTACACCTTCCAAAAAATCGACAGGAACAACATCGGCGCCGGTAATCCGGCGCTGTGCCAGTCCGAGTGCGACAAGGTCGGCGCCCCCTATGTGTACATGTTTGCGAATGTCGAGTGCCTTTGCCAGGACCCGAGCGAACCCTCGGAGCCCCCAGATCCCGCTGCCGGCGATAGCTTCTGCACCACACCATGCAGCAGTAATGCAACCGCGCCTTGTGGCGGTGGCAACGACTACGGAACCCTGTACGGGGGCCGGCTCGCCGGCACTTTCTCATCGACCAGTTCGTCGTCTACGGAGACATCTACATCCACCGAGACGTCTTCCACTGATATGGCCACATCCACCGAGACATCCACAGAAAGTTCTACCTCGTCAGAGAGTACCACCTCGTCAGAGAGTTCTTCTTCCACGGAGAGTTCTTCTTCCACGGAGAGTTTTTAATCCACAGAGAGCTCTACGTGCACAGAGAGCTCTACCTCGTCAGAGACCTCTTCCTCAAGCCCTTCCCCATCTTCAAGCGAGACGTCCTCGTCTACGGGGACATCCGTGTCCAGCCCCTCATTGTCAACGGAAACATCCACATCTACTGAGATATCTATCTCGGGAACGTCTACTTCCACGGATACTTCGGCTTCTACCGGAACATCCACTTCTACCGGAACCTCTACCTCTACCTCTACCTCTAGTTCTAGCACCGGAACGTCGGCTTCCACCGACACGGCGACTTCCAGCTCATCGTCGTCTACCGAAACGTCGTCAACCAGCTTTTCGTCCTCTGTCGAGACATCCTCGTCAACTACCACATCGTCCCTTTCCAGCTCATCGTCGTCCAGCGAGTCATCTTCGACACTTGCAACCACAATGACGACTACGTCCTCGACCATTACGACTGCGTCTAGCACTCCAAGCTCCAGTAGTAGCATCGGCTCTTTGGCGTCCGATTCTTCCACGTCGACTTCCTCGACTGTATCCGGTACCTCGTTTAGCACGTCGGTGTCGAGCGGGTCTGCGACATCCACCAGTGAGACTACAGTTGTGACCTCTTCGACCGTGAGCTCTTCAACTCTGACCTCATCGCCTTTGAGCTCCTCGACTCTCAGCTCAACGACTCTGAGCTCTACCTTGAGCTCCTCAACCCTGAGCTCTACCCTCAGCCTCATAGTGTTGAGTTCGACAGACAGCTCTAGCACCTTTCAACGACTTCCTTCAATTTTCACCAACTCCTCGACGAGTAGTACCAGTACAGCCCAGTCAGCAACAACCAGCGGCAGCAGTGTCCAAAGCAGCCTTACTGGGACGCCGTCCACCACGTCCACTCCCACCAGCCAATCACCGCTCTCGTCCTCGACTGCATCTCCATCCTCTTCGACTGGTGTTGGTCTCAATAGCAGCGTCAGCACTTCGTCAAGCACCCTCATCAGTTCTTTTCCAAGCTCCGCCGTTAGCCCGACTACCAGCTCCTCGAGTGGCCTTGCCTCCACGGGAACAATATCCTCATTTACTTCCACGCAATCTCTCGCAACCAGCACTTTGTTCTTGGTCGGGACTCTTGTAGTCCTTTCCATTCTCCCGGCCGGGGCAGCTCCTCCGAACCAGACGGGCACGACGGCGGCGGGATGATCCTCGACCGGTGCTGAAGGTGGTCGCGTCAGACCCGCGGTAGTCAGGACTATTTAGACGTCAGAGAGGGACTCTATTCAAGGGTTAAAGCTTTAAAGAAGGCATGGAAGTTGGCTCGTATTCACAACACCCACTACACGCACGCTCTTTCTTGTACGTATCTCAACGATGAGGAGGGTTCACACGATGAACGTATCCTCAGTAGCACGTAATATAAAGAAATAAGTGTACATAATTCAGGTTCCTAATCGCTATTTACGCGTTCACCACAGCAAAAGCAAGGCAAAAAAAAGAAGAAGAAAAAGAAGAACTCGCTGTTAAACATCTTGCCTCTTGCTCTGCCACCACCCAGCCTGGGTTCTGACCTGCGTGACAACACTCCTACCCCTATCCACTGCTACTCACTCGGAGGTATGAAGCTTCACCCTGCCGGGACACAGAAGAAAAGTAGAAAAGCCATAGGGGAGTACAGAGGACAGCACTTAGTATAATGATACACGGAATGAGGTGAGGGCCGATGCACGTAGCTAGATCGGTTTGACCGAAAGAGCAAGTGAGGAATTAGGGGGTGCGTACCGTGGCGAGGTAAATGGAGCGCCTTGACAGATTCTGCTGCGTTGTGCAATTCATTGAGGTTTTTAGGAGCTGACGACATTCTAAAGCGAGGCGGGTTCTCGCTCGTTTGTATGCCGGAATAGATCATATATTGCATTTATCTTTCAGGGAAGCAATCAAGAGCAATCAATCCATCTGGGAAAAACAGACATGAGGTGGGTTCTCGTCTGGTCTGCGATGCAGATACCGAGATACCACTCGCGAATTAAAATAGCTCCATTACATTGGACCCGAAGGCTCATATACATCCACATTGGGTGGTGTCTCCGCAACTGGATAACTAAGAGCGACTGATACAGACTGAAGTTCCAACAAACATAAGTACTTCGCAGGCCTCCCGTTTCATTTCTTCCCATCTTCACCGCCGCATTCCGACTGGCATGGCGCGATTTGAACCCAGCCAGCCCTCAACGGGCGTTTCATCTGTCATCGACTTCATCGCCACTTCGTCTTTCGAGATATCCGCCCTGGTCCTCTCCCACCTCGACAACAGCGACCTCAAAGTACTACGCTTAACCAACAACAGGCTCGCCAGCGTCATCACCCCCCATCTGAGGTTCGAGCGCGTGTTCATATCCGCCAGTCCGCTGGACGTTGCCGTCTTTCGCGCCATCGCAGGACATGAGATATTTCGCCATCGTGTCCGCGAGATTGTCTGGGACGACGCTCGCTACGAAACGGCGCCTAATCTAGGTCCTAGGCCACAGCATGTGTTGGAAGAGCCCCTTCCGAAGGAAGACAACAAAAGACGCGACGAGGAAGATGACGAGGGAGACGACGAGGGAGACGACAAGGAAGACGACGAGGAAGACGACGAGGAAGACGACGAGGAAGACGACGAGGAAGACGACGAGGAAGACGACGAAGAAGACGACGAGGAAGAAGACGAAAAGGAGGGCGATGACTGGCGTGGACCATGGCCCCCACCTAGCGTTCGGTTCTGGTTTCTCGGACGCTGCCAAGACAATTTCGGTTACTTGGAATACAGACGGTATGGCGACGCCAGGACGTTGCCGCAGCATGTCGAGACTGATAAAAAGATTGGAGCCCGGCTGCCCCTCGACGTTGCCTTCGATCACTACTTAGAGCTCCTTGCACAGCAAGACGAGGTGCTTTCTACGTCGGCCGATCTGGCCGCTTTCGATTGGGCTTTGGAGAATAACAAATTCCCGAACCTGAAGAGAATTACCCTGACCCCCGCGGCACACGGCGTTCCTTTCCACCCGCTCTACCCAGCGCCGGCCATCCGCGCTCTTCCATACGGCTTCAACTACCCGCTTCCTCGTGGCTGGCCCGCGGAAAAGCCTGAAGAGCGAAGCCCCTATGCGGACTGGGACCATGAGGGATCGAAGAATCAATGGCGTGGGCTCCTTCACGTTATCAGAAGTCTCGATCGGCAAAGTAACTCAAGGATTCAGGAACTCATCGTGGGCGGCACTGAGGTTTGGTCTGGGCTTACGTGTGGCCTCTTTCACGCATCAGAACCTTGCGCCGAGTACGACGATCTGGTTTCCGTCATCAAGAAGCCTGGCTTTACGACGCTCAGGCTCAGTCTCATGGTGACTTCCAAGGAGCACAACAACCACCTCGCACTCCGCACAGGACGCCTGAGGCAAGCCTTGGAGGCTGACTTGCGACACTTCACCCTCGAGACCGACGAGGAAGGCAGCCATAAACAGAAAAAGTACCCTCCGCAGTGGGCATTAGATCATTTCATACCCTTGCGGTCCATTTTCCCCGTGGAGGCGTGGAAGAACCTGGCGCACTTCGGACTATCGCGCTTCCTCGTCAAGCAGCAGGACCTGCTCGACTTCCTCGCCGCACTGCCGCAGACCCTCCGCTCCGTGGAGCTGAGTTTCCTCTGGTTTCCGAAAGGCGACGGAAACCACAGAGACCTGCTCTTCGGGATCCGCGACGAGCTGGGGTGGCAGAGGCGAGCCGCGCGACCTCGCCTGCTCATTCGACATGATACAGAGCGCTGGATGGCGGGGCGTGCCATCTGGCTCGAAAGCGAGTTGGACGAGTTTCTCTATCATGGCGGGGACAACCCCTACGTGACCTATTCAGTCCTAGGCTTGCCGAACGTTGGCCCCCGGAATCCGGTTGTACGCTATGGTCTAGGTACAGAAAAGGACGCTTTCGAGCCGGAATTTGAGAGGCCTCATGTTACACAGACTGAACTCTTTCAGTTAGGAATGAGCAAGAGACGGGGTCGTGAAAGTCTCGTCGAGATGGACTGAACGTGACACATGTGGCGATTCGGCAGGGTGATTGCTCATCTAGCGGACGTTCAAGTAAAGGAAGCAAAAGCGAAGGGCCTCAGATGAGACACGTCCCATTGCGCCCTATTTGCGAGTTTGATGAGACCAAATAGTGATTAACCTACCGATTTCAACAGGAGGAGAGCTAGTTTTCTTTTCTAATCCTATACATCAGCGTACCGTGTCCTGGTGCATCAAAGCCACCCGAGTTGGGGCTGTAATCACCGCCTCCGCCTTCAACCTGTGAAGTAATGTTCCCGTTGACAAATTCTCGGTATTCGCGCGACCAAGAGGCGTTCATCCCTTTCAACTCGGCATAATGCGAGTAGATAGCCTCATAGCCAGGCCTCACATCGAAGCGGGCCTTTGGGGCGACAACCTCAAGAACACCCTCCCAGCTGGAGTAAGGGGTGTACGGGACCGAGTGGCCCGTGTTGTACTTGGCAACGTACTCGGCGCTATGGGTGGCCACTGTTAGCAACTCGAGACTGGGCTACCAAGCTTCCCGCATCATCGAGACTCGACAAGGACTTACGCGTTGAGAATCTGATGGCTATAGGTTGAGTACAGGTCCACGCCCTGGTTCCACCCCTGCTGGCCGATGACGCCGAGGAGCGAAATGCACATCAAGGCGTGCGCCTGGTCGCGGCCCGACTCCTGCATCTGCATCAGCGTCTTTCCGGAGCCCTCCTCAGTGAAATTTGCGATCGAGAAGTAGGGGAGGGCGCCGTTGGCCACGACCTCGGGCCGCCCGGGGATGCCGTCCTTGAAGTAGCCGACGGCGTAGTCGTACATAGTCCGGTTGTCGTTGAAGATGCCGATGGCCATCAGCGAGGCGATGTTGCACAGGTCCCAGTTCGCGTAGTAGAAGTCGGGCTTGTTGTAGTGGTGCTCGAGGAAGTCGCGGTTGTACTTGGCGAAGATGTCGTTGAGCATGCTGCCGAATGCCGTCTGGTTCTCCTGGGGCCAGCCCGGGTAGGCTCGCAGGATCTCGGCCGCGTTGGCGAATTGGTAGCCGTACACGCCGGCGGCGAGGTACTTGTCCTCGGTGCCGTCGATGTCCGTGAGCGTGGCGCTCCAACCGTCGAGGATCGCGGCGGCGTGGTCGGCATAGGAGGTGTTGCCTCCGATCAGCCACCGCAGGGTGAGCTGGTACGCCGAGTGGGCGTCGCGGTAGGCGGAAACGTAGTTCTGCTTCGGCTCGGTGAAGGTGGCGTTGGAGCCGCGGACGAGGACGGCCTTGGGTGACGGGACCCAAGAGGTCTGGGCTAGTTTGGTCGACTCGAGATGTTCCCACGCCCTGTACCACGGCTGTTCCTTGGCTTCGATGTGCCGCTTGATTCTTTCGAAGTCTATTTCTGAGTGGAGCGCGCCGGGATGGGCGAAAGGTCGGGGTCGACTGTCATTTCTCGCTTCCTGTTCCGGCACAGCAGAAGTGCTGGCGATAGAGCTCAGGGACAGGACTCCAACAGCGATACGTGTGTAAAGACGCATTTTGGAAGTTCACACAGAATAAAGATATGAATCAGAATCCAGGAAAATAAGAGCTTGGTTACTCTTGAGAATGGGGGCTCTCGAGCACTTATATCCTGAAAGCGATCACACAATCCTAAGGTTGTTCCGAGATCCCATGAGCTTCCGTCGCATCGTGCCAACATCTGAGCCGACAAAGATATTATTGCAACCTTCCCCGCGGTTTCCCCCGTGATTTCCCCATGATTTCCCCGCTTAGGTATACGGAGTTGGAAACATGCTTCGCCCCGCCTCGTATCGTGCCGAGATGATCGTCACGGACAACACCGGGAACTCCCCCGAAGTCCGGTCAGGCTGTGGCCAGACAATGGACCTAGGCTTGAGGAACTCTGCCAGTCACATCAGCCCCAGAATTTTAACTACACTCGGTGTAATTCTTCCATGATCACGCTCCGCCTGTGGGCATGAAACATGAAGGCGCTGTGTGTGTGACCCACAGCAGGGAGACATCGACAATGGGCAGACGAGAGTAGTCATCGAGGCAAAAGCTATTCCAAGCTGGCGAACACTATAGATCAATCCTCTGGAAGCCTCAGAGTCATGATCAACATGATAATTCTTGCATAGTACCTGCAACACCATCGAACATCTACATGTAGCTCATGTAGCGACCCAGTCTACCAGGGCCGGTCATTTCACGAACTTAAGGCCCTTGACATGCTCATTTGTAAAGACAGGAACCAAGTCAAATACCATGTACCACCGAGGCTTTGCCATCCCCTCATGAATCGTCCTGTCTCCAATTTGAAGATTTTCAAAGGTAACATTCTCAACCTGTCGAGCCTGATCGTATCCCAGCATCATTGATGGGTTCACGACCTTGGAGCCATCCATGCATAACGAGACGTTCTTGAAGACCACGTCACGAATCCCACGCCCTGGAGCCGTAGTCCACATGGAATTCTGTATGACGCGGATGTTGAACAGCTGCCCTCGAGTGATCCTCTCCACTCGAACGTCCTCAATGCGAATGTCGTGAAATAGGTTCTCGTCGGCCGCGTTGATGGCGATACACCCCTGGTACCATAGCTGGTTCTCCTCATGATCTAGGATATCGATGTTGCTGATCCTAATGTTGCTCGTCGTCTCGGGCTTAGCGGGGTTCCCATGGGTGCCCATGTTGATGGCGTGCGCAATGTCCGGGAGCAAGACGCAGTTGCGGATCGTAATGTTCTTCGAGTCGCCGTACCAATCTCAGCGGTGAGAATACAACGCGGTGGTGTCGTCCGAGTTCCTTAGAAAGAAGTTCTCGATAGTGACGTCGGAGGAGCAGAAGAAGTCGATACCGTCGCCGTTGCCTGCGAGCGAAAAGGACCGGTAACCGTCGACGTGCACGTTTCTGCACTCGCCGGCCGAGAGACTGAAGCCGTTCGCCCCGATGGACGTGACTGCATGGACCGCTTCGTTGCTTGCCCGGCTCATGTGGATAGCCCCGCCGTGTTCGCGGTGGACGTAGCCGCCCTCGGGTCCGAGGATGAAGCCGTGGCCGCTTACCGCGGAGTCCGACACGCCGACGAAGTTCAGCCTACAGGTGATGAAGACGCCACCGGCGAGGTAGACTGTTTTTCCCGACGGCACTATCAGGTTGACGCCGTCAGTGATTTTGGAGTAAGCGGATCCCTGGTTGATGCCAGGGCCAAAGTACCAGACGTCGTCCGTGTCATGCGTCGGGGCGTCCTCGTCGATCGTGTTGATTAGGAGATGCAAAGCCTTCCACTTGTCTTCATTGATCTCTAGCATCACATCACGCGCTCGGTCGAGACTGAACGTTATCTCATCGCGTGCAACGTGGGCTTGCATTCCGAGGGAAAGGGGGCGGATGGCCGCCTTGTCGACCACCTTGTCGACCACTCCTGTGGTTTATTTTACTCTGAGCGTGACTGGTACACCGATATCGAATGAGGCAAGAGCGACGGTGTGTCGATTGAAAGCGTTCCTGGTGATGTTGGCGTTGGACACTTCCACGGCGTATGCAAGGACTCGGGACCAAGGCTGGACGCAATCTTCCCCTGGCAGAGCTGCCCGAACCTCAATGATGAAATCATCACTGATGGGTATCTCAGGAGGATTTTCAAAGACTTTGATCAAAGACTTTGATAGCATGAGACGACGCCATTTTGAAATATGTCGGGCGGGATTGAAAGGATAGCTAGTTGGCGAAATACCAATGCAACAATCGCGGAAACTTGTCGATGGGAGAGGTTGCTGGTTGTGTTTGGTGAGTGTCTCCCATCGTAGTCTCATCGGCCGATTGAACCAACAATGGGTTTGAATGTACGGCGATCATTTCTTGGGACCCGACGTAGTCGCATCGGACCCGGCGGGGGTTGTCAGGCCGGGCCCCGGACAACCGCCACAAGAGGCAGGCTATCGCGGACTACGGCCCAAGTCAGTCAGTCAAGTACGGCAGTAGCAACATGCAAGATACGCCAACGTAGAAGGTATCGGGTCAATGTCATGTAGTTCGGTTAATGGTCGCGAATCTCAACATAGCATAGCATACCCACGTGGGTTGAGTGCATGGATTGAGACCGAGGATGTCAGAAGGCAAGCAGGGATGAATCGAAGGGAATGAACTCGAGAACGCAACTTAGTCGGCGACAAAGTCCATATTAGACCTCTAATAATATCCGGATGATAAAACATCACATCTCTTCTACCTCGTTCAGTGGTAAAGATCTGGCGACGAGTAAATAATCCGGTCTACTCATGCACAACGCTAAGCCATGTCCTCTTCCTTGCCAATGGTCTCGTTCCTTCCGGCGAATTCTACGGCAGAGTCAGTATTGTTGAATCAGTCTGTTGTTTTCCTGTGTCACGGTTACTCACGATCAACCGCAGTGTACTTGAACTTTCTGGCAGGTATCTTGTTCTCGAACAGGATGTCGAGCTCACCGAAAGTCCGGTCTTTGGTCTCGGGCAGTCGGAAATAACACCACGTGTTGCAGACGAGGTTAGTGCCCGCGTAGAATAGGCCGGCCTTTGCACCCCAGTTCCAGCCTGACATCTGTTCAGTAACATCCACAAGCAACAAGTCCGAGGGGTGTTGTTCACACATACCTATCGGCGAGATCATGCGAGGGGTCAAAGTGTGCTCCACGATCCCGGTGACGTTGTAAACAAAGCGGCCAATGACAATGGTCTTGTACCGGAGCCTTCCCGACGGCGTCTCCGCGACGATGGGGTAGCAGACCGGCCCGACCGTCACCATGTTGACCAGGTTGGAGGCGACCAAGATGACGCCAATGGCGATCTGCGCCTTTCCGCTGTCGGTGAAACCGAGGCCGCCGATGACGATGTTGCAGAAGAAGAGAAACGTGAGGCCGGACATGTATAGCGTCGCCCGCCCGACGTGGGGGAAGAGGAACCAGCAGATGATGCCGCCGATGACGTAGCATGCAGACAGCGAGATGTTTAGGTTGAGCGACTGGATCTCGGAGAACCCAGCGGCCTGGAGGAACGTGACTCCATAAGCGACGAGAGCGTTTCCTCCGAGGATTTGGGCGGCCCAGACGACGCAGTTCTAGACCAGGCTTTAGTCAGTCACGCTTATCAAGATTATGTGACGTAGAGACAACTGACGATTTCCGTACGCCAGAGGTTGGCCCCCTTAAAGCACTCTAGGAATGTCGCGCCGTGCGTCTCCGCTTCCTCAAGCGCGGTCGTATGCTTGATGTACGCCAACGCAGCGTCGACTTCCACCTCCTTATCGGGGGCATCTTGACGGAGCCGCAAGAGGCTCTTCCTTGCAAGGTCAAACTTGCCACGGCGGACGGCGTTCCAAGGGGACTCGGGGGCGAAGTAGGCGCCGATGAACAGAGGGCCCGGCCAGATCCATTGCAAGAGGAAGGGGAGCCTCCACCCCATGTCGCCCTCGATTCCAGCAACTGCCCGCACGACCCCGGCGGACAGAAGAATTCCGGCGCCCCAGCACATGCACACGTATGCGGTCACGTACGGCCGGAGGACGGTGGGGACGACTTCGCAGGCATACGTCGTGCTGAGAGTCTGTGGCGCAAGATACCGTCAGCACCGCCTTGCAGTAGATGTTAAGAGAATTGCAGTGAACAACCTACCTGGAAAACACCCCAAGAGACGCCGCACATGGCTTCTCCCCAAGCCAGGACGGGCAGGGACGGCGCGAAGCAAGGGATGGCGATCATGACAGCCATCCAAGCCATGAAGAACATCATGGTGTTCCTCGCGCCGAACCTGTCCTGGCACCATGCGTTCACTACCAGCCCGGCCAGCTGGCCGACGAGCGCCGAGTTGGACAGGCCGGACTGCCACGCGGGGGTGATGAGCTTCTCGTCGGTGCCCGGGTCGTACTCCCCGAAGCGCTCCTTGAACTGAGTCTGGCCGTAGAACGACGTGATCTGGTATTGGTCAGCTTTGTGTATAATTCGGTGGAATCTCTGTGTTAGATTGCTTACGATGACGAGATCGTAGCCCTCCATGATCAAGCTGGTGGAGAGGAACAAAGCCCAGAAGACGGCCTTCTTGTACTTTGCCAGCGCCTGGCGGACGGTTAGCTTGCGGTCGGCGGCATCGCCCTCTTGCGCGCGGTTGATGAGCTCGACGGTGTGAGCGTCGCTCAAGTCGAACTGCTCGAGCTCTTTGGCCGTGGGAACGACCTTTTCCGTGGCCATGGTGGCGGAGTAGACACTTCAGCACTTCTAGGTAGCAAAAGTATAGATTGAAAGGCTATGGCATCAGTATAATTCGCGATCCTCATGAGTGGACGATATAAGCCTTCTTAAAGCTTTCGTCAAGCTCGATGCTACCTGCACAGTCCGGGGAAGTGGGTAGCCATGAATGCTAGTGCTTTGCGGGGGACTAAGCATGGAGGGACCCGATCATTAGAGTAGAGCTTGCCCACGGCTCTCTGCGACAGGCACAACACCATGAATGGGCAGATTGCTACATCATCGCATAGATTTGGTTGGTTGTCGTGAACATGCGGCCCAATGGGAACTTGGCCCGCTATCGGTTCCAACAAGGTCCGAGATAGTCCGTCCATCCGTGAACACCATCAGGTTGGGGCTTTCAGGCCAGAGTTGGGGAGACGTCTAACATACAACCAGGCGTCTGTCACGTACCATGGGTTGGAGATAAGATCGTCGCCAACACGTCCCTCGTGTCGGACCTTTTCGCCGACCCCTCACCGGCAGCCAAGACCGAGGCCGCATCGGACGGGTGCTCCGTCCGACCCATCCTTCAGTATCAAGCAACGAAGAACCAACAACCAAACGTCCGCTTGTGTGGTGGTGTGCGGAATGACGGCGAATACCTTGCACCAACATGCAGACGCCGCCGCTTCTCGAGAGGCTGGGGACAGAGATAGCAAACCTCGAGGCCAGGCTCTCATTAAAACCAACAGCCCGTTCTTTTGTGGCTTGATAAGCAATACCCTCATCAGAGTCGTCGTCCGCCAGCTCCTCAGATGAGTCAAGATTTGGAGCCGTGCCACTGGTTTCTCGCCGGAAATGACGTTGCTGACAAGTTGGCTACCTGAAGATCAGTACAGGCGAGCGCTCCGCGGTCGATGTTAGAGGCCAAACTTTGGAGCAGAATAATCTGTCTTCTATATACATACCTATATATTCAAGAAGAGCTTTGTGTTCTGGAGAACACAGGGGGCAACTGCATTTCGGGGTTCTTTGCAGCAAACACCAGTGACATGGCATTGTTGTACCTAGGTGGCTACCACGTAGCGTTACAACCAGCTGATAAGTAGATTTCCTACATGCCGGTGTCTTCATCGCCATGGAAGAGAGATTAGTAGCGTCCTTCAGAGCCTGAGTATACCGGTTGCAACCCACACCGAACACCGGACACTGGACGCCGGAACCCGCCGACCCACAATCGCCCGTCACCGGCGCTGCCGCCGATGCGGATTCTGCCGTTGACAACACTGCCACCGCAGTGCGCCGGCCGGTGTGGTTTCCACCGCCACCGACAGCAACTACGTTTGCCCTTTGGCTCCCAGAACCAGGCATGGATATGCATCTTTTATTGCCACCCGTCAATTTGCAAAAGTGGTTTCAAACCTCGAACGATGATCTGTGAGAGAATCGCCTCAGGGCCCTCGTCAGAGTCCATGTTGACCGGATTATGCATATGACGCACCCTTCAGCCAGTCTCCGCCATGCTTCGGAAATCGTCCGTCTCTCGAACAATGAGGGACGCGCTAGAGTCGTCTGTTCCTATCTCTGAGGGTTGGCCGTTCCGTTTCCCGGGAGTTAGGTAATGATGGCTCACTCCGACGAAACTAAAATCACTACTTATCCGCTTGGCTTACCACAAAATATGTTGGGAGAAGGCAACCCAAGCTGCTAAGATCTTTGTCCAAGAGAGAGGGATTGGATCTGGGGATGCTTAGTCATCCTAGAAGCACAGTTCTCATCTGCCAACAGCTGTCGGCCACCCCCAGCGCGAACCCCACACGCGGCGACCGCTGTCGCCGAATGCCGAACTTTTTTACCAAAAAATTTCCAGCCTGCCGCCTTCAAAGAAGTTCGGCGAAGCCTTCAGACAAGCACCAGCACCGGCACTACAAGCTCAAGACCAGACAAAATGGCGACCCCCGCGAAGGGCCCCGGGAAGCGACCCAAGACCATGAAGAGGGACTCGCGTTTGGAAAAGAGGAAGCAGCAGCTGCAGACCCTCGAGCAGCTGGAGAAGGCCGTCAACGACTTTGTAAGTTCTTCCCTCGTGATGTTGCTATTGCTACTCCCCGTCTCGATCTGCCCTTCGCGCGCATCCACGATGGCTGACCTCCCTCGCCCCGAAAGGACCCCAAGACCGAAGTCAAGAGCTTCTCCGACCTCCCCCTCTGCGAAGCGACCGCGACCGGCCTCGAGAAATCCCACTTCCAGACCCTCACCGACATCCAGTCCCGCGCGGTGCCCCTCGCCCTCAAGGGCCGCGACATCCTCGGCGCCGCCAAGACGGGCAGCGGCAAGACGCTCGCCTTCATCATCCCCGTCCTCGAGCGGCTCTACCGCGCCCGCTGGACCGAGTACGACGGCCTCGGCGCCCTCATCATCTCCCCGACCCGCGAGCTGGCCGCCCAGATCTTCGAGGTCCTGCGCAAGGTCGGCCGCGCCCACGCCTTCTCCGCCGGCCTCGTCATCGGCGGCAAGAGCCTGAAGGAGGAGGCCGACCGCCTGTCCAAGATGAACATCCTCGTCTGCACGCCGGGACGCATGCTGCAGCACCTCGACCAGACCGCCGGCTTCGACGTCGACAACCTCCAGATCCTCGTCCTCGACGAGGCCGACCGCATCATGGACATGGGCTTCCAGACCGCCGTCGACGCCCTCGTCGAGCACCTGCCCACCACCCGCCAGACCCTCCTCTTCAGCGCCACCCAGAGCAAGAAGGTCTCCGACCTCGCCCGCCTCAGCCTCAAGGACCCGGAGTATGTCTCCGTCCACGAGGAGTCGACCCCGAAGAACCTGCAGCAGCACTACCTCGTCACCCCGCTGCCCGAGAAGCTCGACACCCTCTACGGCTTCATCAAGGCCAACCTGCGCAGCAAGATCATCGTCTTCCTGTCGTCCGGCAAGCAGGTCCGCTTCGTCTACGAGAGCTTCCGCCACATGCAGCCGGGTATCCCGCTGCTGCACCTGCTCGGCAAGCAGAAGCAGCTGCAGCGCATGGAGATCACGAAGCGCTTCGCCGAGGCGAACCACTCGTGCCTTTTCGCCACCGACGTCGTCGCCCGCGGCGTCGACTTCCCCGCCGTCGACTGGGTCGTCCAGGTCGACTGCCCGGAGGACGTCGACACGTACATCCACCGCGTCGGCCGCACGGCCCGCTACGAGCGCGACGGCAAGGCCGTGCTCTTCCTCGACCCCTCCGAGGAGGAAGGCATGCTCAAGCGCCTCGAGGCCAAGAAGGTGCCGATCCAGAAGATCACCGTCAAGGAGAGCAAGAAGAAGAGCGTCGCGAACCAGCTCCAGAGCATGTGCTTCCAGAACCCGGACCTCAAGTACCTCGGCCAGAAGGCCTTCATCAGCTACGTCCGCTCCGTGTACCTGCAGAAGGACAAGGAGGTCTTCAAGTTCGACGAGCTCGACCTCGACGCCTTCGCCGCCAGCCTGGGGCTCCCCGGAGCGCCGCAGATCAAGTTCCACAAGGGCGAGGACGCCAAGAAGGTCAAGAACGCGCCGCGCATGGGCCTCTCCAGCGACGAGGACGACTCGGACGCCGAGGGCGGGCCCAAGAAGCCCAAGAAGCCCGAGGTCCGCACCAAGTACGACCGCATGTTCGAGCGCACGAACCAGGACGTCCTGTCGGGCCACTACACCAAGCTCGTGGCCAACGGCGCCATCGACGGCCCCGCCGTCGGCAACCCCGACGGCGGCGACGACGAGGACGACTTCCTCTCCGTCAAGCGCGTCCTCAACGACGACGCCCTGGACGCCGAGGCCCAGCTCGCCGCCGCCGGCAAGGCCAAGGTCATCACCTACGGCGACCAGCAGTTCATCGTCGACTCGAAGCGCCGCGAGAAGGCGCTGACGTCCAAGAAGAAGATGCTCAAGTTCAAGGGCCGCGGCCAGAAGCTAGTCTTTGACGAGGACGGCAACGCCCACGAGATCTACGAGCTGCAGAACGAGGACGACTTCCGCCAGGAGGGCCCCGCCGAGGAGCTCCGCCAGAAGTTCGTCGAGAGCGAGACGGCGCGCGTCAAGGAGGCCGACGCCGACGACAAGGCGCTCGCCAAGGACAAGAGGAGGGAGAAGAGGCTCAAGCGCAAGATCCGCGAGGCCGAGGAGAGGGGCGAGAGGGCGCCGGAGCTGGTCGAGGGCCCCAGGGTCGGCGGGGGCGGCGATGCCGACGAGGATCCGCTCGCGCTGCTGCGGTCGCTGCCGATCGCCGGCGAGGGCAGCGGGGGCGAGTCGGAAGACGACCGGCCCAAGAAGAAGAAGGCCAAGAAGTGGTTCCAGGACGACTCGGACGAGGAGAGGGAGAAGGCCAAGAAGGCCAAGAAGGGCGGCAAGGTGCTCGAGATCGACCGGGAGCCCGAGACGCTCGAGGACCTCGAGGCGCTGGCCTCGGGCCTGTTGAATTAGAAGCAGCAGCGGCGGCGGTGTGCATCATCATCATAGGCGTTGATACCCGGGCAAGGAAAAGTAATAATGATTTCGAGCACTGGTTGTTTTGCTCAAGCTGTCATCTTCAATGTACTCAAATAGACACACACATTCAGGAATCACTTCGAGACACAGTGATAGGTGGTGAGAAATACGTAATGCATTAAATGCCTGCCTGAAGGACTGCGTAGATGGGAGTCCGAGGGGTATCACCAACCCCCAACGCCTGAAAAAAAAAGGAAGCAACTTCCATTCCATCTTCCCAGAATGCTCAGAAAACAAAAAAGCGGTGTCTACCACCTCCCTTCCGCCCCAAAAAGAAAGGTCTTTGCCGACCTGACCCCGTGATAATCAACGCCGTCCGCCTTGTATGATCCATCAAATCAGCCTGTCGCCAAACAGACGGGCCCTGTAAATGCACGTGTGGTCTGCGCCGTAGTTGTTGACGGCGCGAATGGCGATCTGGTCCGTCGCGACCCCGAGCGAAGCCAGCTCGGGGCTGAGCTGGTGCACGTGGACGCCGTTGAGCGCGTCGTTGCTCTCGTAAGTGAACTGGCCGATCTTGACCCAGCCGTCGCCGAGCATGTTGATGCTGGGCGTGGGGAAGTGGGCGGCGGAGAAGTCCTCGACGCGGTCCCGCAAGGTGAGCTCGGTGATGTAGGCCCAGATCTCCATGTCCCGGGGTCGAGCATCCGGGTTCAGCGTCGCGGTGGGTAAGATGTGCTCAATGACGACCTGCCGGGGGATCACTTCGTGGCTGAGCAGGTACGAGATGACTACGCCGTGGTGGTTCCCTTCCGTGTCCACCGTGGGACTGCCGCACCAGCAATCGCCCTCGTCGTCCCACTTAAACATGGTCATCCAGGGTCCGAAGATGTCGGGGCTGCGCTTCGTGCCCTTGTACCACTCCGGCGAGCCGATTTTGTCACTTATGACTGGTGTGTAATCCGGGGAGGTGTGAATTGGATCAATGAGAGCTCCATTGCCCCGTAAGAGGAAGTTCACCTCGCGACGCAGCTGATAGGTCCAGTTGGCCCCGATCTTTCCCTTCGCCAACGCCTCGAGGCCGGCGTTCGCGACGGCCTGGCGGACCAGTTGATCGACGACCTGCATCATTTCGGCGCGCGAGACGCCCGCCGGCGGTGCCTTGCTCATGGCGGCATCCACCGCAGTAGTGACGTACTGCTCGAGTTTCTGCTGCATCTCCTGTGCTTCGGCCTTGACCTCGTTGCGGTGCACGATGAACTCGCCCTTGAGGTGCCGGAGGAACTCTTCCCGGGTGACGACTATGTCCTTGGTGCCATTCTCCTTGTAGAGGTCCTTCACGTACTTCTCGAGCTTGGCCTCGAGATCCTTTCCGATCTTGTCCGGGATCGAGGTGCCGAATGCAGGCTCGAGGATCTTGGCCACCTTCATGTTGTTGTTCTTGAGCCACTTCTCCCAGGATTTGGACAGGTTGTTCTGTAAAATGGCCTCCACTTCTGTGCGCGAGACACCCGGGTCGGGCGGGGAGGCCGCCTTCTTGTAGACCGGGTCTTGTCTGAGCCTGTCCCTGATGGCCCGCCAGTGCTCTTCGGATACGAAGTGATATCCGCCATGGCCTCTATCCAGCGTCAGAACCTCGGTATCACCCTTCATCAAATCCCGCAGAGCATGGTAGAAGTCCTGGGCTATCACGGGTCGGCCGTGCTTGTCCAGGGACATGTGGACGACCTTGGGAACGATTCGTTCCAGTTTCTCCAGGGAACCCTCGTGCAGCTTGTTGGCCTTCACCAACTTGGTAATTTCGTATTCGTGATCGCGCTGTTGTCGCACATACTCCCTGGTGTCCTCGTCGCTAAACACTGTGGACGGCCGCGACATCCACAGCGGCAAGAACTGACCCAAGTTGTGGGAGATGTCCGTCAGGCCGTACCACTGAAAGCCTGCCAGGCCCCCAACTGGGGCCGAAGCGAGCCCGGCTACTGTCGTCCATGCGACGAAAGATGCGACCACCACACCGACCACTGCCCTGATAAGCCAGGCTTCGGGGGAGAGAACAAACGTGAGAACATCCACGAGACCGTCGGCGAACGTGAACATCATCCAGGGTCCCCAAGCATACTGGCTCGTGGGAATCTGGCGTGGCGGCTGCCAGGAGGACTCGGAAGCGTCGGAACCAGCATCAGTCGGGGTGTCAGGCCGTGCCGTATTCGTCCAACGATAAATGGTCTTGTAGAAGCGCGGATATGCCTGGAGACGCGCGTTGCGCTCGGTTTGAAGGGCTTTCTGTTGGGCCTCGTCCTGCTGGCGCTCCTTTTCGATGCTCTCTTGCATAGCGGGAGTGAAAAGACCCCGTTCAGGCTGATTCGTCGCGTTGCGGCCAGTGCCGGCGGCGGAAGAGAGGCGATGTGCTCCATTTACAGGCCCTGACGCGACGGGTTGGCCCGGGTTGTTTTTATTGCGGATAGGAGGCAGCGAAACGTGCTTCGGGCGGGAGGCCTGGCGAGGCGGTGCCGACCGAGCAGGACTGGGACTGACTGGATCTGGGGGTGGATGAGGTTGATCTTGGCTTTGGATTGGCGAGTCGTGGGCGACGTGATTTGCGGTCCGGTGAGCGGAGCTCGTCACAGGAGTGGGCGATTCACTACGACCGACGACATTGCGAGGAGTTTGACGGGGAGGAAGAACTTGCGATGCCCTGGGCGTGATCCGAGAGCCGGCTGGTTTCGTGGGCGACGCCTCCGGAGGTGATTGCGTCGCCGCGCGCAGGTCTCTTACTGGTGTACTGGGTGGCTCCGACCGAACAGGAGGATGTGATGAGCTTCGAAGTGGCCGCATGTCCGGGGCGGGCCGGTCTGCGACTATCGTAATGGGCGACCGGACAGGGCCGAGCGGCCTGTCCGTCTCGAGGAACGCCCGGGGCGGCATTTGCGGTTCTTGTCGCCGGGAATGCAGTATTCGACTTCTGATGTTGGGTCTGAAGTCGTCTGCAGCCTCCTCTTCCTCGATCGTAGGAATCAAGCTGTCGTTGCCAGAGGACGAGTTTCTCGAGGGAGTACCGATTCTCGCATCGCCAAACAGCGAGCTCTCCTGGCCAAAGGTTCGGACAGAGTCGGGGGTGCGCGAGCCCGGAGGTTCTGAGCCAAGACGTCGCTGGGCAAAGCGGTCCGGAGCTTGGGGCGTGGGCTCCGCAGAGATGGCGCGATGGAAGACGGATCCTATGCTTTGTGGTGGGAACAAGCTGGAAGAGCCTGGGTTGCCCGATGAGTGGTTGGTAGCTGGTGGGAATCGCGGCTCTTGCGATCCGCCTCTGGTTCTTGCTGGGCCGTTCGGTGATAGATGGGAGCCTTGGGGAGGAGCAGCGGCAGGAAGGACGGGCGGTCGACGGTTGCCAGCAAGGGGTTCTGCCGGGAATGTAGGAGGTTCAACCGTTGGTGCTGGGCGGATGGTTAGTCAGGGGATCTGAGACTGCGACAGACAAAGGCAAGACCGGAGGGGGTCCGCACGTGGCTGAGCTTACCTGTTCTGGACGGACTGCGCTGTGGTGAGTTTCTCACGCTGGGCGGTTGTGGCGTGGGGTCTCTCGGGGGGCTTATCGAGTCCAAGTTTGGATCGTAACCGGCACCGAAGCCTAAGTCCTTGGGTTCAGGCTCGGGTTCGGGCTCTGGCTCTGGCTCTGACTCTGACTCCGACTCCGGCTCCGGCTCCGGCTCCGGCGCCGGGGGCGGGCGTACCGGGCGGACTCGTTTCGCAGACGATCTGGTGTTGGGCCTGGTTCTCTGGATCTGCCTAGGGGTCGCGACGAGGGCAGATCGATCGTCATCGCTGTCGCTGTCCTCCAATGCATCCTGGACGATGTCTTGGATGTTGCGGATCTGGCCTCGGCGGCTGTTCCGGGGAACAGTCGACGGGGCGGAGCCGTACGATGTGTCGAACCGGGTGGCCAGGGCCGGCAGTTCTGTTGACACGGCAGCTCCGCCACGGGGCATGATAGTGTTGTCATCATCGTCCGCGCGCGGCTTCCTTCGCGGCGGCATCTTGGAGTGTTGTGAGTAGGAGAGGACTGAAGAGGTGATTAGTGGATAAGGTTGTCGCTAAGATTGAAGTATGAGGAAGCGATGAGAGTGACGAATGTGAGATGAGATGGGGATGAGTGGCTAAGAGTTTGTTATGGCAAACCACAAGGGGAAGGAAGGTGAGAGAAAAGAAGAAAGGATAGAAAGAATTGGGTGAAATCCTCAAAGTCTCCAAGTCTATGAGAAAATAAGATAAAAAGTTGAAAGATGAAAAGTGGAAGGTGGGCAGGTGGAAGAAAAGGCAGGAGCGATGAGAAAGAAGAAGAGTTGATGAGATAAAAGGGCAAGAGCGAAGAAGCGGTCAGATACAACTCACATTATAATCCGGCCCCAAAGGACATGCGCAGCAGCAATGAGGGATGCTATTCAGGTCGAGTGGAATAGCTGAAGCTGCAGTCCGGGGCTTTGTCTCATCAACAATGTTGGGTGCCGACGTCCATGAGTTCAATGTTGAGAGGGAATAGGTAGCAACAAGGGAGGTTGCCGGGCAAAGAGAGCCTGCGAGGGAAGGCGAGTGAGAGGGCAGGAGCCTTTGTGGAAGGGCTGCAGGCGGCCGCTTCCGGTTGCGCGGAGAGAGACAATAATAGGAAAAAAGTGAAGCTATTCCTGAGAGGCAGACCCGCCGGATCGGGAAGGGGGAGGAAGGGAGACAGGGCGGTTTGTCAACAAAGAGAGGAGGAGCGGTCCCTGGCCGCAACTACCATCTTTCTTTTTTTTGGTGGCCCTGGGCGAGTGAGTTGTGTCGCGCGCGCACGCGCCGCGGTGGTCGTCGGAGGGCCGGCCGGGTGTGTATCGGACGGAGGCGGAATGCACGTCTTCGTCGCGCGTTTCTGGGGCTCAATTAGTCGTCGATGGAATAAGGCAGGCCACGCGACAGCAGCGATGTCAGACAGGGAGCGTCTCGAGGGGTCGTTGGGGGTCTTTGTGCCAGCTGGAAGAGGCGGGAGTTCACTCATTCATCTGGCCTCAGGGCGGCTGGAATGTTTTCGCGACAGGCACCCGCCACCGGAATAGACAGCGCAGAGAGGCACGGACCCCTGTACCGTGTCCGTTGCTCAACGCGCCTTGGGACGTGGGATGCGGGGCCGGGGGGTTAAGCCTTACATAAGCTTCAACCTTATGTAATACCAACCATCTGGTATCACCTTAGGTAAGCAGTGGGCTTGAGCATGTCTGGATCCTCAGGCCACCAGAAATGCCAATTGACGAGCCACCAAGGCCACCAAGCCAAACTTCTCAACCTTGCAGCTCCTACGTCACTGATGAATCCATGTCTCACCCGCCCACCTCGCTCTTGTCGGCCCATCCTGGCGCGGTCCCTCCCATCTATTGAATGCCGACTTCTGCATCCTTTCCACCTGCGAAGGAATTCGCGCAACTGGGCACCAATGCGCAAACCCACCACAGCGCTCTCGATTTCACCGAAAGGGACCCTGCGTCGAATCTCGCCTTGACGGTGCAGCTGCTCTAATACCCTCCAACGCTGCACGGCTTGCCTCGTCCTGCGTCGGACTTCGGGCCCTGACATGGAATGAGCGGCAAGCCGTTTGTTGTCTCCCCTCGTTTCTCGGACCAAGTTCCGGACTAGCACCTGCAGAAGAAGCAGGGAAGCAAGAAGAAGCGCGCGTGTGGAAGCACTCTCTCGTATCCGGTGGGCATTCACAGTCAGCCGTCTTCTCGCACCAACAAATAGCGACAGCAGAGAGAAGGACGGGAACCTCGGCGAGAAACTAACAAACCCCACTACATACCTCTAGATGGAAGCCTCTGGACCGCAGCAGTGCAGACCACGATGCCTCATCCGATCCTCCTCCTCCTCGTCCTCCCCAGTCTCCCGTCCCGTCATCCGCGGTTCGTCGGTTGCCATTCGTCCGCCACTCCAGCCTGGCCTCCCACGTGAAAAAAGAAGACCTGCGGCCTGCCAGACAAGCAGACGAGCAGACGACAGGACCCTGTCGGCCCGTCCGCAGTCCTGAAGATCAGGATCCACGGCACCGCGATCCCCGGTCGCTGCAGGTTTCAAGTGCGCCGTTTTGAGGCTTGAGAAGAAATTACTGGGCTCCGCAGCCAGCCACAGCGCCTGAGATTGGTGCCACCCCCGCTGCGAGACCCCGCCATCGCTCTGGTTTGCCCCCGCCAGATTGGCCGTTGGCGGCGTCACTCCCACTGTCGCAACGGTGTCGACAAGGCCGAGCCAATTTCTCTCCCGCATCCATCCCACGGCGGAACGTTACAGACAGACGACCCTGTTGTTTGTGTGATATTGTGACCGTCGCTTTTACTCTCGCTGCGAGACGTATATCTCCCACCTCTTCCCACTCTCTTCTGTTGATACTGAAAGGGCTCTGCTTCGATCATTCTTCAACCACCCACTGCTTTTGATACCCCTCCATCTCCGACGACGGCAGTCATCAATTGTCTCCTGATCGTCTCCAAATCGACCCCTCACCTCACCCCATCATCCGTCTAGTTGCGATCGGCATCAGCAAATTTTCTTCAAAATGGCCGTTGGAACTGTCTTGGTTACCGGGTAAGCCGCCCCACCAGTTGACTCTTGACGTCTTGGACGATGCGACAGCGCGGGAGAGGCTTTCGCGACCGTTGCCCCGAGTCGCTGTCGCATCGCCGGCGCAAAACTAGAGAGGACGTAGCGGGAAGCTAATCGCGCAACTTCGTGGCGTACAGTGGTACCGGCTACATTGGCTCCTTCACCTCGCTCGCCCTGCTCGAGCACGGCTACGATGTTGTCATTGTCGACAGCCTCTACAACTCGTCAAAGGTCGCCGTCGACCGCATCGAGCTCCTCGCCGGCAAGCGCCCCCACTTCTACCAGGTCGACGTCACCGACAAGGCCGCCCTCGATGAGGTCTTCAAGAAGCACCCCGAGATCGACAGCGTCATCCACTTCGCCGCGCTCAAGGTATGCCAGACGCCGTTTCCGTGATGCCCATCGCTCCCCGAGACTAACACGCCACCCCGCAGGCCGTTGGCGAGTCGGGCGAGATCCCCCTCGAGTACTACCGCGTGAACGTCGGCGGCACTGTTGCCCTCCTCCAGGCCATGACCGACAACAACGTTCCCAACATCGTCTTCTCCTCTTCCGCGACCGTCTACGGCGACGCGACCCGCTTCCCCAACATGATTCCCATCCCCGAGCACTGCCCCATTGGCCCTACCAACACCTACGGCCACACCAAGGCCTTTGTCGAGCAGGTCATCACGGACCACATCCAGGCTGAGCGCAACAAGCTGAAGAAGGCCGGCAAGCCCTATGAGCACTTCAACGGAGCCCTGCTGAGATACTTCAACCCCTGCGGTGCCCACCCCTCGGGCATTATGGGCGAGGACCCCCAGGGCGTTCCCTACAACCTGCTGCCGCTGCTCGGCAAGGTGGCTACCGGCGAGCGCGAGAAGCTTCTCGTGTTTGGTGATGGTGAGTACCCGCGTGCCGTGCCGTGACGGAAGACAAACGACGCTAACATGAGCAGACTACGCCTCGAGAGACGGAACCGCCATCCGCGACTACATCCACGTCGTCGACCTGGCCAAGGGCCACCTCGTCGCCCTCAACTACCTCCGCGAGAACAAGCCCGGCATCAAGGCGTGGAACCTGGGGTCCGGCCGTGGCAGCACCGTCTTTGAGATGATCAAGGCCTTCAGCCACGTCGTCGGCCGCGACCTCCCCTACACGATCGAGCCCAGGCGCCAGGGCGACGTGCTCGACCTCACGGCCAACCCGTCGCTGGCCAACAAGGAGCTCAACTGGAAGACGGAGCTGACGATGGAGAAGGCCTGCGAGGACCTGTGGCGCTGGGTCAGCAACAACCCCAAGGGCTACCGCCAGGACCCCCCTCCCGAGCTGCTGGCCAGCGTCAAGCCCACGAGCTCTTGAGAGCCTGGAGGCGTTCACGACGGACGGTTTATATAGAATTAGTGCTATTCACCAGCGACAGCCATGACACGACCTTTGCCCCCATATAGAGAGACCATAATAGAAAAAAAGTTTGAACATTAAGAGTTATTTCTTCATTTATCTACGTCAGATCTTCGCTCCGAGTCAGTCGATCTTGAGCAGCAGCTTGCCGGTGGTGCCGCGGCCCTCCAGGTCTGTGTGGGCGGTCTTGACGTCGGCGAGCAGGTACGTCTTGTGGATGGCGACCTTGAGCTTGCCCGAGGTGATCATCTCGAAGAGCTCGGCGCTGTACGTCTCCAGCTCCTCGCGGGTGGCCGTGTAGTTGTTGACGACGGGGCGCATGATCTTGAGGTTCTTGGGGCCGAGCCTCAGGATGTCGAAGGGGGGCACGGCGCCGGACTGTAGTAGTGTTAGTCGCAAATCTCTCTCTTTCACTTAGACAAGGAACGTACCGCGTTGCCAAAGACGACCAACCGTCCCTTGCGCGCCGCCATCTCGATATCGCTGTCGAAAGTAGCCTTGCCGACGCCGTCAAAGATGACATCCACGCCCCGGCCCTCAGTAATCTTCTTCACCTCCGCGACCACGTCCTGCGAGCGCGAGTTCACGACCCACTCGGCGCCGTTCTCCTTTGCGAGAGCGCACTTCTCGTCGCTGCCCGCCGCGGCGATGACGCGCGCCCCGACGGCGCGGAGCATCTGCACGAGCAACAGACCCACGCCGCCCGCGGCCGCGTGCACGAGCACGTGCTCGCCGGCCTTGACCTCGCCCGCCTCGCGCACGAAGGTCCACGCCGTGAGGCCCTGGAGCAGCGAGGCCGCGGCGACCTCCGTGGACAGCGCGTCCGGGATGCGCAGGAGCTGCGGGGCCGAGACGGCGGAGTACGCCGCGTAGGAGCCGAAGTTGCCCATGTACACGACGCGGTCGCCGGGCTTGAAGGAGGAGGACGGGACGGAGGGGTGGACGGCGGCGACGACGCCGGAGCCCTCGCGGCCGAGGGTCGTGGGGAGGGGCGCCTGGTAGAGGCCGGTGCGGAAGTAGGTGTCGATGTAGTTTATGCCGGCGTACTCGTTGCGGACGAGGACCTGGCCCTCGGCGAGGGGGGGCACGGGGAGGGAGGTGGTGTGGGTGAGGACCTCGACGCCGCCCGTGCGGGGGATCTGGACGGCGGCCATCGCGGAGGGGGTGGTGGAGGAGGCCATTGTGAAGTGAGGTGCGGGGGAGAGGGATGTCCTGAGGCGGGAGGAGGAGTGGAAGGCGCGGTTGGTGATTGGAGATGTGGTGAGAGGGAGGTGTTGGCGGAATAAGAGTCTGGGGAGGAGCTTGGAGGAGTGTCTCGGGATGAGGAATCGGGACATGAGAGGTAGGTTTATTGTTTATTTAGACGAATCGGAGATGTCTCACTGCGAGGCTGGAAGGTACTGGTGGATAGGTAGCTATCCGGATTGCGACATATGGGAGCTCCGTCTTACTAATCCAATCGGCTTCTGCTAGTGAGGGGTTTCGGGATGAGGTCGAGGTGGAGGCGGGGTTCCTTTTCGGCATTGGAGGGGCCGGAGTCGGAGCAGCGACGCGGGGAAGGCGGTGCTGACTAAACAAGGGGATGCGGGAGGGAAGGGGGGGGGGGGGGGGGGGATATCTTGATGGACTCCTCATTGTGTATCTCTGATTACCTACGTGCACATTGGCTGGTGATACCTAGCTTGAAAGGACGTAATTTCTCGAATTAGGAGAGAACTTGTTTCACCGATCAATGATTGATGAATTGTGCCTCGAGAGTTTCGAGGCAATTGGGATTGCGGCCCAATGCGCACGCCCCCTGGCCGAAGATATTGGGATGGTTTTGCACAAGAAACTCTGATGCAAGCAAGCTCTTTTCGTTTTCGGGGTGGCACGAACTGATGGTCGCGGCACTCGTTTTTATCATTTCTTGTCTGTCGCTCTTGTTCAAGTAGAGACGGCAGGCCAAAGTCTCCCCAGTCATTCACCATGGGTCGATATCACAAACGACATAGGACGGGGAGGAGGGGTTTCTCATATACACGTCCCTGGGTCGATGAGCCGGCATGTTCCCTCCGGGGCGAGGTCATGCGAATAGGGTCGGGTCGCCAAGACCGACGTGGAGAGGAAAGAAGGAGATGCCAGCGCATCGATGGATAAAGTGCGACTAGTCTACTGGAGTAAGGTATTAGCGGGGGAGGAAGAGGGGGAATGGGGATCGGGAATGGACGGCCGGATGATCGCCCCAATCGCCCGGGAATGCTACTACACTACTATCCACGATGCCACGATGGACACCACATTGACAGCGTGGGCACATGCGACTTGTGAGCGTGCGCGTTGCATTCCCGCGGCTCGACGAGAGAGAAGCAAATCAACGACAAAACCTTGGGGTCGGTCGCAATGGATGGCGTACCTCGATTGAGGCTCAGCCGTCTTGGCCATGCGGGAAGGGCGAAAAACGTAAGGGCGAGAGGCTTTTTTAGAGTTCGCCTCGACCTTGTGAGTGTCTTGTCGCGCGTGTTTGCGTGTGTGTGTGTGCCTTGTGGCAGTGTGCAGCTTGATAGCCAAAACATGTTTCGTGCAGATTCTTGTTGGTGGGATGTTTTTTCAAAGGGTCAGTTTCCCGTCGGCCGCGTAAGAAGGGAGGACGGGACCGACGTCCATTCCGTCACGATGAGCGCCTTCGAGAAGTGGAAAGGAAGGAGCGGCGGCGCAGCAGCTCTTGCTCTCCATTGCATCGACAAATAAGTACGTACCGCCCACGACGTCGATTCAGCCAATCAGCGACAGACGGCGTCAGGGGTCGAGGGGTCAGGGGTTGAGCTTACTCTCTCCAATATCCGTATTTCCCAACCCCAATATTCTCTAGCTTCACTCTCGGTCGCCCCAAAAAACATTTCGTTTCCGGGTCTTCGTCTGGTCTACGCTGTATATCCCCGAGCTTAATTGAAAGGGCCCCTGGCTGGGCAAGTGAAGGTTTCTGGGCGGCGGACTTGGAAGCAATCAGAGGCGATTGATGAATTCCAGACTGTGTTAATAGGTAGCCGTTGCTGTTAAGGAATGCCGCCAACGTTGGTTCTCCAACGCGGAAGTTCCATGCCGCTTCTAGTGCCATCGTGTCACCGCTAGCGACTGTCGGCTGTCAGGGATCGCCAAAGTGTCCGCGTATGCCCTGCCGTGTGCGCCCAATCCATGCCATCCAATCCGACCCCGGGTACGTTGGAGGTTGGAGGTGCTCGAGGCCTTCAACAAGCTTATTAAACGAGGAACTGGTCTTGGCTGTATATCATGACTTTTAATCCCTCTCCTTTTTGAATCCCTCTTACCTTTTAGCCCTTCTAGCCCTTCCCCTCATGACCCTTCTAGCGGTCAATCATCTCTCCACCTGTCAGCAGCGTTGTTCCCAGCTTCAAGAGACCACTCAGCCAACTGAACTGAACTGTTAGCGTGTTAAAGGGAGCGAAAAAGCCAGTCAACCACTGAAGACGAACAGACCGAGCAAAGAGTGGGTCTCCACCTCGCTGAAACGCGACGCATTGTCGCCACCTCAACCTCTCGCCAAGTATCTTCTCTCCCCATCTCGCCGGTACGGTACTTACCCTACACCACGGCACCGGTACAGAGACACGAGGCCCGGCACCGAACGGCGCCTGCCAGCTGTCCGCGACGTCGCACCTCACCTACTGATTCAGTGAATATTTCCTCATCCTCCCATTTTTTCCACTCCCACGACGTGAACCATCCGGTCCGACACGCCAATTGGCACACACACACGCACTCACGCACGCCCAGAGCTGTGCGTGGTTTCTGCTGCTGTTTGTCGTCGCCGTCGCCGTCGCCGTTGCGTCCGTGTCTCGCGGCTGCAGCCTCTGCCGCCGCCGCAGTTGCAGGTGGTGCTGCGCCTATCCCCCCCCGTCTTTCAGGACAGTGGCACCTGCTGCTACTTACTACCTACTATCCGTACCTTCCCATCGCAATCACACGCTACACTCATATTCGACAATCGATAGAGATACAAAATACTTAGGGTACAGAAACATATCTCGAATTCGGTCACGACGAGAAGTATCTACGTACATTGTCCAGCCTCGCCAAATACATCTTTTATCGACGACACTTTACGCGTTTCCACAGCCTTGCCACGTCCCGTCTCTCGCGCACCCCCGGGCGGTTGCTCTAAGCCGAAGTCCCGCGAGCGAACCAACCAGTATCCCGGTCTCACACTGGATCCGACTCGACTGGGGAATTCGACGAGCCCCATCCAACACGATCCAAACGTCTTTTTTTATTTTATTTCATTTTTATTACCACTTTTGCCCCCGTCCGGCTCCAGTTCAGGCCCAGCCCAGCCCTTCCTGACCCTCAGCCGCGTCGACGACCACACCCCAGTTCATCCCCTTGGGTTTTCCCCCCTTCGTCCCCCCAACGTGTCGTGTCGTTGTCATCCGTCCCTTTTTGTCGCCGAGCCCCCCGTCGATCCTGGATGCTTGCTTCTTCAACCCTATCTTTCCGTTCATGCCATTCAGGATAGATCCAGCCAGCTCACCGGGTTGCCACCGGGCCAGAGGCCGTCTTTTCCGTTGACTGACCTCGCTGTCCGCTGGGCATTTGGTGGGCGATAGGGCCATTCGTTGTCGACGACACCAAGACTGTCTGCCTGTCATACGGCTAGATACAGAGGTTGGGACGAAAACGAAACTTTGCGCCGCACGTCTCCTCTTCTGTCACTCATCGTCGAACTTGCTGCGGCCTCGCGACCCGACCTCTCTGCGCCTCACCTCGACTCATCTCACCACGATTCGCTTCACCTTACCTCCTCTTACTTGTCACTCACTTACGCTCCTTTCTCCCCTAATTGAAACATAACCTTCCTATTCTCTCACCTCCCACGCATCGCCCCTCTACGGCCCCATCGCCGCCGTCCCTCACCATACCGTCTCATCCGCACCTCACACACACGGCCGCCCGATGCCGACTCCTCCGTCCGAGGATGACCGCAAGACGCGGATCATCCAGCTCGCCGAGGAATGGGGCATCGAGCCCCCGCCCTCCCCGACGCCGTTGTCGCGGCCCTCCAGCCCCCCCAGCTTCCGCACCCCGGACGACGACGTCAAGGCCGAGGAGCTCCTGAAGAAGAAGCAGGCCACCATCGGCCGCACCGACTCGACTACTAACCTCAGGCGCGCCTTCACCGGCAAGAAGAAGGCCTGGGACTACAAGGTCATCTTCGACACCCTCGACCAGCATGTCGCCGACGCCGGATCCCCCGGAGTCGCCGAGGCCCTCGTCCTGCTGCTGCTCCAGTCCGGCGGCGACGTGAACATGGCCCAGAAGGCCCGGACGAGTCTCTTGCCGCGCCGGAGAAGTCTCGAGAGCTTCGGCGAGCGCAGCAAGCTGCTCCAGCACGCCGTCCACAACGGCCAGATGGACATGATCCAGGTCCTCCTTCCCCATGCCGACCACTTCGCCTTAGACGCCTCGTTACCACTCGCCATGCGCGCCGAAAACGTTGAGGCCGTCGAGCTGCTGCTTCGCTACGGCGCGGGTGTCGTCCAGAGCACCGAGACCCAAGAGGCCTTTCGCCAGGCCTGCGCCTCGGGGCGCCAGGCGGACTTGGTCGCGATGATTCTACGATCAGAAGGACGGCCCCCGTCGGCATGGTTATCTCAGTGCATGGTGGACGCTACGAAGGCGGGGTGCTTGGCAACAGTTCTCCACCTCAGTCGGTCTGATGCCGACGGCGACTGGAACCACGCCGAAGCTCTCAAGATTGCCATCGGACAGGGCCGTCACGACATCGCGCTCGCGCTCGTCATGGGCAACCACCCACCGAAACGTCCCGGGCTGGATGAGGCCTTCTCGCAGCTGCTGGACCACCCCTCGATGAACCCGAACGACAAGGTCGCAGTTGCCGAACTGCTGCTGTGCGCCGGCACCGACGGCGACGGCCCCGCCCTGGCGCTCATTCACGCGGCGGCCTCTGAGTTCCAGGACATGGTCGCTCTCCTCGTCAAGTACGGGGTATCGATCGAGTACCAGGACGCCATGGCGATCAGGAAAGCGATCCAGAACGGGCGGGCGGATGTAGCCTACACACTCCTGAACGGCAACTCGGAACTCACCGCAACGCACGCCTCCGAGTGCGTCGAGCTGATCCCGAGGAACATGGCGGTCGAGAGCCGCCGGCTATTGTTGGACGTATTATTACGGCGAGGAGCCGCCGGTACCGCGCTGCACGACATGCTGATCGAGGCCGCCGAGGCTGGCGACGTCGACTCCGTCAAGCTGCTCCTCACCCCGGTGTTCCCGGGAGGCAAGGTCGTTTCTGACCATGACGTGAAGAAGGGACCGCGGTCCAAGGTCTACGACCGGCACCAAATAGCCTCCGTCGATCACAAGGGGGGCCTGGCGCTGCAGATTGCGGTCATGAGAAGCGACGTTGCCATGACGAGGGAGATGCTATCGAGCGGCCCGTCGAGCGAGACCTTGGCGCAAATTTTTCCCCTGACCAAGACCTTGTCTCGACAGAACAGGTATCGCATGGTCGAGTGTTTCCTCACAAGCGGCCTCACCGGCCCCATCGTTCACGAGGCGTTACAAGAAGCCATCGACGAGGAGCCACCGCACCGTGACGAAGACCTCATCGGCCTCTTTCTCAAGTACAACACCGACATCAACACGAACGAGGGATCGGCGTTTGTGGCAGCAGTCGCGCAGAAGGACCTTAGGTTACTCAATGCCCTGTTCAAGAAGAACGTTACCCCACAAACCGCCGCGAGCATCCTGCCGAGGATCATCGCGACACAGGACGCCAAGGCAAGGCTCGACATGGCCACGCTACTCTTCACATCCGTCCCGACACTCGAGCCGGCCAAGGTCTCCCAGGCAATGCTCAACACGCTGAACTACCGCCCGGCGGATCTGAAGCTCTTGCAAGTGCTGCTGCTTCAGGGCCGGGCTGATATCAACGTGGACAACGGCATTGCCATGGCCTCTGGTAAGTAGCATGCTGTAGCTCACATCATTCTCCATCGCTAACCATTGACGACAGCCATTCACAGCCACGATCCACCAGTTCTAGAGACGCTCTTGAAGCACGGAAAGCCCTCACCACAGACCATCGGACGAGCCATCAACGAATTATCTCAGCTCCAGTCCTCGGAAGTCAAGGCCGAGAAGCTCGAGATCCTGCTGTCTAAGACGAAAGACAAGACGCTCTTCAATGATGTCCTCGTCAAGGAAGTCCACTCACTGCTCCAGACCGAACCCGAAAAGCGGAACTTGTCGATAGTCAAGGTTCTTCTCGACTCCGGCGCCGACGTCAACTCACACAACGCCGCCGCTCTCTGCCACGCCGTCGCTGCCGGCGATATTCAGATCACCGATCTCCTTTTCGCCGCACGCCCGAACCCGGCGTCACTGGCCTCGGCCCTCCCCCACGCGCTGCGCATCGCCGACCCGATGGACCGCCTCGACTTCTCTCAGAAGCTGCTCGATGCCGGCGCACCTGCCGCGGAGGCGAATCGCGCTCTCGGATTCGCCATCAACACTTACACCAACGACATCGCCCTGCTTCGGACGTTGGCATCGAAGGCCAACACCAGCGACGGAGAAGCCCTTGTTTCTGCGGTCAAGAAGGAGCGCCCGGACATCGTCGACCTCGTGCTGAAGCAGAAGCACCCAATTCCGGTTCTTAATGACGCCTTCGCCGAAGCGGCAATGCTGTCCGACAAGGAGGCGAGAGCGGCGATCTGCACGTCATTGCTGGAACACGGCGCGACGGGCACGGTCCTCTCCGACGCTCTGCTCGCCGCGGCCGCGGATGGGGACTTGGTGCTTGGAAACATTCTCGTGGCTCACGGCGCACAGATCGACGAGGAGATTATCGTCGAAGCCTGTCGCTCTGGGGCGGCCGATGTCCTGGCGATGCTGCTCAGCGGCAACACCACGCCGAAGAAGACGACGATCGAGAGGGGATTCCAGGCAGCCACGGAAGTCAGCAACCTCAAGACCCGGGCGGCCATCCTGGAGCCGCTCCTGTGTCACGGGGTGGAGGGCGAGGCACTCCATGTGCAGCTGGCATCCGCGGTCCGATTCGGTGCTGAGGGTGACGACCTGGTCAAGATCTTGCTGGAGGCCGGCGCGGATCCCAACCACAACAACGGCGAGGCCGTTTGGGCGGCTACGAGGAGTGCTTACCTGAGCAGTCTGAAAATGATGCTGGGTCAGGCTGACATCGGCGCGAAGGCGGCAAATAACCAGAGGCCATCGAGTCGAGGCTCTAACATCGTGAGGCTGCACAAGCCGGCGCCCGCCACGCTCAACAGAGCTCTGAGGGCCGCATGGAAGCTGAGCCGTGAGACTCGCGCCGCCACGATCGATGTGCTTTTCCGCGCCGGTTTGCCCATCTCTGAAGACCTGCACGTCGTGCTGAACCAGGCCATCAACGAGGAGGAGCCCGACTTCAAGCTCATCAAATCCCTGCTGAAATACGGCGCCTCGCCGATTGCGAACAACTGTCAGACGCTGATCGACGCTACGAGGAGGGTTCTGGTCAGGCCATTGGCCCTCATGCTGGAGTCCAAGATCTTGGGAGAGGACCTCAACCTTGCCATCAAGGAGGGCTTCACCAAAGAAAACTCAAAGGACTGGTTCACCGAAGCTGGGTTCAGCCTGCTGCACAGCTTCCTGCAGAAGGGAGCGCACGGCGACGGCCTGAGCTCCGTCCTCGCCCAGGTCGTCGACATGCCCTTGTCCGAATCCGACGACAGCGTGAGCCTCGCGAACGGCTTTGTCGACATCCTCCTCGACCACAAGGTCGATGTCAACTACGACGACGGAAAGCTCCTGCAGTCGGCAGCCGCAGCCTGCAACTCGTTCCTCGTCAAGCGACTGCTGGAGAAACGTCCGAATACCGAGTCGATATCCCGAGCATTCTACCGCATCTTCGACAACCCCACCTCGGAAGATGAGGCTCTGGAGCTAATTCAAATGTTTACCGACTACGCAGACGGCGAGACACGACTGGACGTCATGTACACGCCGCCCGGCTCGATGCCGCTGCTCTTCCTCGCCATCATGCAGCACCCACGGTCGATACAGATCACAAAGGCGCTTTTGGATGCGGGATATTACTACGACCAGATGATGCCCTGCAAGGTGTATGAGGACATGGAGGAGGAGCCCATCACGCTGACGATGTGGGCGCTGTTGCAGCCGCAAAAGAAGATCAGCAGCGGCATCATCCAGATGCTGATCGAGACGGGTGCCAAGGTCAACTTCGAGAGCAAGGTCTCCCAGACAACGCCCCTCATGCTGGCCATCCGCATGCGCCGGCCGGATCTCGTCAAGACGCTACTTTTGGAGGGCGCAGAGGTGGACGTGTGCGACGCCAAGGGCAACACACCCCTGACGTTGTCTACGGAGGCAGGGGGTGAGATCGCGATCAAGATGATGTCGAACCTGCTCGCTGCTGGCGCCTCGAGGAACGACGGCTCTCTGCACAACGCCGCCCGCGAGCTCAACGTCGCCGCGTGCCAAGTGCTGGTCCAGTACGGTCACGACCCAGACTTTCCCAGCACGCTCCACGGCGGACGCAGTGCTCTGGGAGAGCTCTGCCTGCACGCGGCGGACGGCGGCGAGCTCACGGCTTCGCGGCAGAAGCTCATGGAACGGGTCATCAACTTCCTCATCGAGGCCGGGTCCGACATCACGCTCCGCACGGAGGGCAAGTCGATCCTGCTGCTCGCGCTGGACTCCAAGGACCCCCTCGTCACCAGCCGGACGCTCCTGAAGGCGGGCATGTGGAAGCACATCAACAAGAAGTTCAACAACTACTCGGACGGCAACATGACGTACTCGCCGACCATGTACGTCAAGCACGTGCTGCCCGAGATGGACCAACGGGACGAGCTCGTCAAGCTGCTCCGCGCCAACCGCGCCGAGGACGTGTACTACGCGAACCTGGGCCCCCAGCCGGACGGGGCGGTGGGCATGCCCGAGGACGTGGAGGCGCAGGAGCGCACCCGCCGTGCGCGGCTCGACAGGATCAACCTCGAGCAGGAGGACCACCTCCTCTCCATCGCCCGCAACCGCGAGCTCGCGACGGTCCAGGCGCAGATCTGGTCTGCGCAGGCGGAGCTGGAAGACTCGCGGCGCACGCGCATTCGACAAGACGAGCTCGTCGCGCTCGAGGAGCGGGCGCGCGCCGAAGAGGACCACTTCGCGGCCGCGATGCGGAGGAAGCGCAGCGAAAGAAACGCCGACATCGAGCACCAGGCTGCCTTAGCCGAGGCGAGCATCGAGCGCGCGCGCGCGGTGGGCGTCGCGGAGCGGGAGATGGCGCTGACGAGGCAGTCCCTGATGCTCGAGTGGGAGAAGCAGATGGCGACGGAGAAGGTGGACCACGCGCGGGCGCTGAGCGCGATACGCATCGCCGAGAGGGAGGACGTGGACCGCATGGACCGCGAGGCCGAGGAGCGCTTCAAGGCGAGGCTCGCGGAGCAGAGGAGGCTCGTCGACGGGCAGACTCACCTGGCCAGCCAGCTCACGAACGCGGGGGTCAACGGGCGGAGGCAGATTGGGTACATCACCGGGGAGATTAACTAGTGTTGCGGATTATTCTTTTTCTTTCTCTTTGTCTAGCTGTTTTCTCTTTTGTTCTTTGAGTATTTCCGTGGGCACTTTCGCAAGCAAGTACAAAATAGGTAGAAAGAGGGGAGCGCGTGGAAGAGCAGAGTGTTTATTGTGGGCGTTTTTGGGACCTGGTTACATTGCACGTGGGGGAGGAGGCGGTACTTTTTCTTCTTGTTCATCTCTTTATTTTTTCTCTTACCATCTCATTTGTTGTTTCCCAAAAAAGGATACTGGCGGGCGGGCATCTATCTATCTATCCATCTTGACCCTGGAGAATAGCGAGTAATGAACATATTATTTTACAACTGCCTCATGACTTGAAGTGAGGGAGGGAGTTGGTGGGCCCGTTGATGGAGTTAGAGGGGGGGACGTTGTCTGTACGAATCAGTTTTTGGTTCGGGGACTGCTCCGGGCAATCACTGAGTCCTTCCCGTCGCCTGGTTTCCATGGGAAGGTGGAGATGCTGTGGGTTTTGCGAGAGAGAGATAGTGAGGATCGCCTAGGTTTCCTCGGATCGGCAGTCCGCTTCTGCGTGGTCTAACTCGCGGTGGTGTCACCCGGGGAAGCTCAGGCCAGTCTCTTTTTTTCATCTTTGAGAGGTTTGAATGTTGTCGAGACTGGCGGTGACGATGATGATGGTTGCCGTCGCGTTATGGTTGTTCTGAATGTGACACCGTTGAGGAGAACGTGTGTGCGCTGCTGCTACGGTGGTATTTCCCACGTGGCTAGGGCGGCTCAAACCACCATTGGATGAACGGGTGGATGGGAGAAGCCTGTTGAAAAAGAACTCGAAAGCTGTCGAAAGGAAGCGGGGCAGGGGTGAAGACAGCTGATGGGTGAGCGTTGCAACCGATGGTAACATGCAGGTGTCTTTTCGCTCGGACCTCTCGTCGAGGTTACCACGGCCCGGGGTCATTCAGGCCCTCTGGGATTCAGGACGGGGAGTCCCATTACTCGCGTCCCTATTTACGCGTGTTTTTGCCATTTAGTTATTACCGGGGACTTACACTAAACCATTAGCCGCTCAGGCCTCTTTTTCTTGCTATTGCTTGATCAGTTCTGCTTTCGCTTAATACCACTTCCGCGGGATGACGGGACGTCGGGAGGGTGTTTCCCAAGCTTTGGGGGTTGCGGAAGTTCCGATCTTGATTTCCGGAACTGAATTCGAGTTGGTCTTTCTCCTTGGAAGGCCCGAGCTCTTCAAGATAAGTCCGTGACAGCGCCCGTTGTTCGAAGGAGGGGAGCTTAGCTGTTGACTGCTTTCCTGAGCCGAGTGAGATTCCAAGATTTCCCTCTTAATAGGAGCGAAGCTAGCATCATCGACAGTGGAGGTGTTGGGATGTGGAAATCCGGGAATCCGGGAACTTCTCTCTCTCTTCCCCATCTCCAGTACCTAGTATTATGTACTGTTGGAACTTGGGACGCCCCAGAGAGATTCTCGAACATTGTGGACATTGGCAAAAACCCGAAAGAGGAAACCTCGTCGCATATCTTGTCTCCTTTCGTCGACGTCGTCTCTCTGGCTGTTTCTTCAGCGGATCGCGGAAGCGGCAGTGGGAAACTCGCCTTGCCCCTGTCTAGCTGGGACTCCCCCCGAAAGTTTGCGCAGTCATTACAGCGGTGATTTCTCCCCAGAAATCGCCAACTTGTATGAAATTAGGTTGCGTTAAGTTGAGCAGTCTCGCGACGGCGAAATGGAGCCAGTCACTGTGATTCCATACCATTTTTCGTCTCCTTCTCTGGAGATATAGATACGGGAATGCTCCGGGCGAGAAACCATACATCGCGGAGCAATCCAACAGTGGACGTGTCGCCATATGTGAAGAGAACCTTGCGAGGCTCCTAACTCCCCTCTGCGGCTCAAGGGACCATTTCCCGTGCATGGAAACCCTTGGTTTGAACCAACCATCTTAACGGGAAAGGGACCAGAAGCTAGGCAACGACGACAAACCGTGCGCCAACAACTCAACTCCCAGGAGTCCTAGTTCGTCCCTCAGACTCCCACGAGGTTGCCAGACGCACAGCCCTCGTGGCAGAACTGCTCGACAGCGGGGGGCGCCATAGCTTCCCGGGACTAGCCACCCTTCCTCTTCCGCATTTGTTTCTCTCCATCGCGGCCCCCCATTCCCATATCGACGTCTATTCCCAGTACCACGGACCTTCTCTCCACCCGCTATACGTGCGGGAAGCAGTAGATTGGGCCTGAGAAACGGTGACGGCGAGTCTGGTGGACTTGGCTTCGCAAGTCCTCGATCCACCCTGGGCGACCGGTGGTCTACGCTGACTCGGCATCAACCCTCCGCCCACACACGCCCTATGATGGTGTCCGTGAGCGGCGCTTTAATCGGTCGGTTCGTATTCTGGCGAGGCTCTCTGCGAGCGTATTTTGACGTGCCGACACACACCGTGGGCGAGCAGCAGCAAGCAGTCTTTTTGTTTGCAAGCTGCCATGAATGACCCTTTTACCGCGGCCCCTTCGTCCGTCAATATCGATTGTTCTGCCGTCCGAGCGTACATGGGTTTTGGATTTGGGGGCGTGGCTCGCCATCAGATTGGCGAGATTTACGGACTGCCAACTGTGGACGAAGCCTTCTCTCTCCCCTGCGTCGTCTTCCGCCAAGACATATTTCTTTTTCTCTGTTCCTGTTGGTGATTTCTTCCCTTTTCCCTGTCCATTATCGTATTGATGTCATGCGTTTGCTCGGGTTCTTGCGGAATTGTCACCAAATCACACGGAGGAGAAAACCTCCCGGACGACCGTTCAGTCCATTGTCGCACTCAGATCGGCCAAGGTCCAACAGGCGTGATTTGTCACAATGCTCTTCAGTCGCAACGAGCCGCCGGGAGGAAACGCCGGTCCGAACGGCGGTCAGAATGGATGATATCCGTGATATCGGATTGAGGGGTTCCAATCGAGGCCGCCGAGATCTTGATTTGGTCCGCAACTCCCCTCAGCGGTTAGAGTGCAGTCCAACGAGAGGTTCTTCGTTTACGTCTGCGTTCCTTGACTCGCTCGCACACACATACCGACGCAATGGCGATGTGATTTCTACGTCCTCGAACGAGTTTCCCAAAGTTCCTAAAAAATAAAAATAAGAACTGGGCAAACGACCCTGAAATTCTGGCCCAAGGTTTGCCGACAACCGAGAGCCGCCAAAAAGCTTGGGATGACATGATGTTTTGGAATGAACTATGCACGGCGGCGGCGCAGGCCACCGCAAATAATCTTAAATTCTGTCAGTTTGTGCCCGCGTCCCGGGCGCAAACGAGAAACGCTCCCGCTGAAACATGCGGTCTGCCGCGGGTAATGACTCGGGCGAGCCTCTCCGTTCACCGGAACAAGAACAGGGATAAGGTGCTATAACATCTGACAGCGCATTTGTTACTATCGCTACCCATCTCGCGTCCTCCCATCACCGACACGTGCGGCGGGAGATCGTGGGGTTGGGTTGCAGTCGCGCGTCCTGACAGTCCGTCACGGTTGCATTCCTCGCCACTTGCCGAGACAGACCCCCTCAACGCCCCCTTTCTTAAAGCGAAGGCGTCTGACGTTGACGAAAGAGGAGAGGACTTGAGATGATCTGCCAAGCTATCTCGAGAGTTGGCTGAGCTGCAAGTTGGTTTCTTGGAGGAAAGTCGTATCAACGGTCCATTCAACCCCCCAGTCCCAACGACAACCGGCGCTCAAAGTATGCGAGCCATGGAATTAGTGCTTGACCGGGGGAGGCCGGGACGGGAAGGGCGACAACGTGGCTTTCGAGTCTAAGCTCATGTACAATCAGATCCGAACGATGTTTCAATTGATAGTCCACGACCAACAACAAGCGTTCCTGGAGGCGTTTTTGGCGCCTCGTGTTCCTTTTCCCATTGTTCCCCCTTTGGACGGTCGTTCCCACCCGGTGCTGGTCCGGTTCGAGCAGGGTTGCACTCGCACGGACGCCCAGCAGGCAGTTCAAAGAGGTGATCACCGCGGCTAGCGAGGTGTCGATATCTCCCCTTGAGACGAACAGATGGTTGTTCCCACTTTAGCTTTAGCTTCAGAGGCTGGAGAGCCCAGTGGCTTTTGCTTTTTTTGCGAAAAGTCTCTCCCAGTTGTCGATGCCCACCTAGAAATACCGTAGACATGGAGAAAAAGGGGCATCGTTCGAAGTGTGGAGCAGCTAATTAGTGGTCGTTCGTCATCCGCACCACAAACCGCAAACACCGTCACAAACACAACCCACAAGCATTCACACCCCCTTGTCGTATCTCGCATTCCGGCACATGGTTGTATGGGTTCCACGCAAGGGTCGGTGGCTAGAGGCAAGTGGGTTCTGCGGTTGCGTTCGACGCTCCTCCCGTGGAGCAAAAGTCGAGCAGAGATTATAATACCATGGACATGGAACCGGTGGGAACCGCCCTCGTGGGCTCGCGGTCTCTCGGTACCGCACCCAGGACTCTCTTCCCGTTCAACTCTCTTCTTTTTTGTTTTCAGGTCCGGGAAGGGATGGGGCCTGCCTCCTCTGTCGCGACTGTCTGAAGCTTGCTCGGCCGACTCAATACCAACGGCAACGAAATCGAGAAACCGCCCGATAATAGTTGCTCTCCTATACCACCCTCCCAATCCCGTGTTTTCTCTTGGTCTGGTTTTCGGTTCGGTCCGTGGAGCGCTCGGCCTTCCCGATCTAATGTTTTGAAAACCGTCTACCTGTCGTGGTTTCTCTCCCTCTCGCCATGGACGGACACACCCTCCATGCCTTGTTTGGGTCGCACGACAACTCTGGGGAGCCGCAGCCGCTGGTGAACAGGAAGTCCACCATCCTTGGCGTGATCATCACCTTTGCGGTAAGGATGGATCTTGGAGTGTGGGCTGGTGGAAGTCATGACACCTACTAACTTGCGACCACAGACCTTCTCCGGGCTATGCGTCCTTTTCCGGCTTTATACGAGGGCCAGGTTGGTCAGGTCGATGGGCTGGGACGACGTGTTCGTCATCTTGTCGCTGGTGAGTCGCCGACGCCGCCACGGCTCTTGTGGCCTGGTGATGTTCGTGGTCATCTAACGTGAGAACCTGCTTTAGCTATCAACGATTTCGGCCTCAACGGCCATCTCCTTTGGTGAGTTTCCATCAATGGCATTCAGACCTTGTCAGAGATGCGTGCATGTGCTAATCGACCATTAGGCCCGGCGTATGGCATGGGTAAACACATCTACGAGCTCTCCGCGCAACAGGTCCAGAACTACCTCCGCGTACGTCCATCCATGACTTTCTGAAAAATGCAATCTCCGTAACCACGGGGCAACTCCTCACGACGGGTCCGACTAACACTGAAACAACGGAAACAGACGTTCTACATCGCCAACGCCTTCTACCAGATGTCGACCGCCTTCATCAAGATCTCGCTGCTGTTCCAGTACCTCCGCATCTTCGACCAGCCGTGCTTCCTCCGCCACCTCTGCATCGGCCTCAACGTCTTCATCGGCCTCTGGGGCCTCGCCTATTCCATCCTCGCCTGGGTGCCCTGCGCCCCCATTAGGGCCTACTGGGACTGGAGCGTCCCGGCCACCCGCTGGGCCTACGGCTCGCTCGACTCCGACATCTTCTCCGGCACCTACGAGAGCCACTCATCGGTCAACGTGTTCCTCGACCTGGTGGTGCTGGCTATCCCAGTACCCTTATACTTCCGGCCCAACGTACCGCTCAAATCACGGCTCGGCCTGCTAGCCCTCTTGGGCATTGGTATTGCGTAGGTGTCCCTGCAATTCGGTCGTTTTGATCCGAAGAGAACATGTTTCATGTCTAACACTGTCCCAGCGTCAACGCCGTCTCGATAGTCCGCCTCATAACCATCGTCCAGCACCGCTCCGCGACGGTGCCGACCCTCGACCCCATGTGGTACGGCCCCATCAGCATCGTCCTCTCCGCCGTCGAGATCGACCTGGCCATGGTGGCCAGCAGCGTGCCCATCTTCTGGCCCGTCCTGCGCGACGCGTTCCCGGGCATCTTCGTCACCAAGGAGATCGAGGTGACGCGCGAGGTGCGCCGGCTCGACAGCGTCAAGATCGACGACGACGGGATGGAGCTCGAGCCGGACTGCCACCGCCGGTCGCGCGTCGGCAGCGAGGCGAGTCTCAGGCAGGAAGCCGCCGCCGCCGGCGCCTCGAGCCCCGTCTCGGGCCACGGACACGGTAGGCGGGGGTATCTTGACGACTACGTCGTCGGACACGTCGACCCGCTGCGGAGGAGTAAGAGTGTTGTCACGCAGGTCAAGGCCCAGGCCGGGTGGTGGCAGAGTAAGGGGCAGGATGTTTAGCGAGCTCGTTTTTTGAATTCTTTCTTTCTCGTTACCAGTGCAGATAGCGATTGGGAATCTTACCTAATTTCTAAAACTTATTTCTTGATATCATATGTGTTGGGAGATGTCGGGTCTTGCCATATCGCTCTTTCCATCTTCCCTTTTCCACCTTTTGCCTAGCCACTTTGTGCCTTCTCATCTTGTGCCTTGCTGGTACTTTATGTCTTTCCATTTTACTCCCCCCTATATAGCTCTTTCCTGCATGTCGCTTTCTTACCTCGCTCCTTCCCAACTCCTTTCTTTCCATATTGTCTCCTTCCCTTGTTTCTTCTTCCCAACTAGCTCCTTCCTTACCTGCTGCCTCCTAACTTGCTCCTTCCTGTCTTGCCCGCTCCTTCCCAACAGTCGTCCTCTTTGGCTGGATGCTAGCCCTAGCCTCCCACGGAAACCATTTTTTTTTGTTTTTCTTGTGCGCCTCAGTGTGAAGTCTTTTCTCTGCTCCCCAACTGTCAATCTACCTACCTATCTACCAACACATCCATTCACACATCAAACCAACCCAACCAGCCGAACCGAACGAAATCAAACATCCAAAGCATGTCACACCATTCCCAACGGTTTCGAGCTATTACTGACCCCATACAGATGAACCACTTCTTCGTCAATGGCGACGGTGTGTACTTCTCTGGTGGCGCGGTGTACTTCTCTGGTGGCGGCGGTGGCGGCGGTGGCCGTGGTGGCCGTGGTGGCCGTGGCGGGCGCGGCGGGCGCGGCGGCAGCGGCGGCCGTGGAGGTTCCCACGGTGCCGGAGGTTGGCAGCGTTCGAGAAAAGCGGTATGTCGTTGCCATTTCCAATTGCTTTTTGGTTTGAACTGATAGCTGGCCAGGCCAGAGACGAAAGGCGGCGCCTCCAGTACCGCCTCCAACAGATCGACCAATGGGTACGTCGTCTCAATCGTCTGGTCCACACATGTTGATTCACTCGCTAACGATTATCCAGCTCCTCGACAACCCCGCTCCCACGGGCAGTGGTCCTCAGAGCGCAGACACCCAAGGCGATAGCCCTTTGGTCGAACAAGCACAGGGCGGAGGCCCTGTGATCCAATACCCTCAGGGCGACGGCCCTGAGAGACAATCCCAGGATGAAGGCCCTGGAATCGGAGGCAGCCGAGGCGGTGGCTCTGTGATGAGATGCAGACGGGGAGGCGGCCCTGTCATCAGATACACTCACGGTGACGACCCTGTGGACAGACAAGCCCAGGGCGACAGCCCTGGCATCGGAGGCATCCGGGACGGCGGTCCCGTGACGAGACGCCCACAGGACGACGGCTCTGAATGGGACGGAAACCCATTCACCGGACTCCCTGCCTGGGAGGAGGAGGTAAGTTATCCATATCCACCAGTTCGTGTGAATCAAGAAGCTAATCATGTCTGATAGAACAAGCCAGCCAAGGGGGAGTAGAGGCCCAAGGGCAACGAGCGACGACTTGGGAATGCTTGACGAAGGAACCGTCTTGGCGTTTGGGGGTTATCTGGCGTTACAGTGCGTCTCATTCACAATGCAATGGAATACGCAACACTAGGGTTCTCGGACACCCTCAAAGACACGTTGCGCGGTAGTTTGGCGTTTGTCGATGTCTCTGCCAGATTGTCATTATCATCTAGGCAAAGGCCCAAGAAAGTCATTGCCGCTGCGCCGTCAAAGTCCACGAGTGCCGACGCCCATTTGAGATGAAGCGTGGCTAGAGAACATGTAGCAGTTTAAACCTTACATGAGAAACTTCTTCGGCATCCTGCAGCCGGGGTGTTGCCAGGGCTTGCCGATATGTATATAGTCTTCCGAGATCAACTTAGCTGAGGTCATTGCGGATCCTGAGCGCGCCTTAGTCCATAGAGTGCACCCGTTACCCTACTCTTTGTAGGAACCGCAAATGCGTCCAACGCAGACAGCCTGGCGATGGCAAAGAGTCTGGCGATAGTAACAGAGCAAAACGACAGTAATAGAGCTAAACGATAGTGACAGAGCCAAGCAGCAGTGATAGAACCCAGTATTAGTAGCAGAGCCAGGCAACGGCATGCTGCGTAATGCAATTTTATTAATCAGGACGATGGAAGGCCGCAACAGCCACTTTGTGAGGTCCCAATAAACGGACTCTGGTGATAGGCAATCAAGGAGCTCAAATTGCCAACTGCAATTAACTTCATAACATGAATGACAAACACCTCAAGACCCAATGCAATACAACCTAGGTAATGCAACCTAGCACACTAGAAGCCCACACGACAGAAGTTCTAGTTCGCAGCAAAGCGACTGCTTGATCTGATTCTTTTCCCGAACACCAGAAAGAGATACGGAAAAGGGAGCATCGCAACGGTCATGAAACTGAGAATCGACGAGGCCCATTGAAAGCCGACCGCCATGTACATTTGGTTCCCAAACAGAGGGAATATTGCTGGGCAAGGCAGGTCAGTCTTCCGAACATCTGAAACAAGACCGGAACGCCTCAAGAGCCATCGGAGGGAAGACTAACCAGCCAAGAGACACCGGATAAAGGTATTCGCCCCCAGCGCGCTTGCAGCGAAGTTGGGATATGCATCGACCTGTTTTTGGCAAAGTTAGATTGATGCCATTTGATGGCTTGCTCGAGATCAGTCGTTGGGGCTGAAGCTCACCAGAAATGTGAAAATACCGGCAAAAATGAGGAAATATCTAATGGCAGTCCGTCAGTGGAGGGGCCGAATCTCAGGCCATATTGGCCAAACGCTGGAAACAGAAAGGGTTGAATGTACCCAACTCCGAAGATCATTGAACCCACGATGGACACTATCCAGTGGACCTCCGGAATAGACGTCCAGGCGAACATGAAAAGCCCGACGGAGGCCAAGGGAGCTCCAACGATCGCGGGAACCAGACGTATCTCTGGCTCTGGTGCCCCTGCTGATCCTCCTTCGCCAAGTGCTCCTGCCAGCGGCGACAAGGCTCCCCCTATCATGCGGGCAATCATGCGTTCCCAGGCGCCGCGCCACTGCAGGTCGGCCAGGACGCCGAGGACTAGCCCCACGCCGATGCCAAGGAACGAGAAGCCCACCTGCCACTGGTTGAAGCCGTAGTTGCGTGAGAAGATGAGCGGGAACGCGCCGAAGAAGAGGTAGAGAATAGCCAGGAGGATGGCGGAGTACATGCAGAGGGCGAGGCACATGGGTTCGAGAGCGAGCAGTTTGAAGGGCGTTGCCAGGGATCGCCCGATGGCAGTAGCGAGTGACGACATGGACTTCGCCGACGACGGCTTGCAGTTGCCTTCTGGTGACGTTTCTGCCAGCTTTCGGGCTCTTTTCTGAAGCAAAATGGGACCTGAGACGACCTTGATCAGCTGAATCCGCCTAGAAGCAAACCTGATTTTGAATAAGGTCAATCTCTTACGGAACGTTTCCGGGACAAGCACAACGATGGCAAGAAGCATCGCGAACGTCCAGATGATCAACACATAGTACGTCCACCTCCAGTCGAGGTTGTAGTTGATGAGACCTCCGATCAGCGGCCCAATACAAGGCCCCAAAAACGGCGACACGGTGAACAACGCCATGGGATGGCGAAGCTGATGCTTCGCAAAGAGGTCATATACCGTGCCCGCAGAAACCGCCAGGAAGCAGCTTCCGAACACGCCTTCGAGAAACCTCCCGGCAATAATCGTCGCGACGTTCGGGGCTACTGCTTGAGGAATGATGAAGATCAAGTGCAATGTCCAGGCCACGAGGTACATCGGTCGCCGGCCGTACAACTCGCTCAGGGGGCTGAAGAGAAGGGGTCCGAAGGAGAGCCCGAGAACGAAGACTGACAGGCCCGCCGTTGAGACCAGCCGTGCGTTGCCAAAGGTGGCTTCCATTTGGTCATACGTTGAGGTGTAGATGGAGCTTGCCGAGGTGCTGCCAGCTCGGAGATACCAGATTTGTAAGCATATGCGGTAATGGAATTTGTTCTCAGGAGAAAGAGGCAGTCCTACACGCCAAAGCTGGCAAATGACAGCACGATGATAATCGTCCATTTCTTGGTGGATCCAAAGCTTCGGGGGTCGATATCTGCCCACGCGGCCTCGACTTGAGGCGGGGGTTCGCCCTCCGACCCGGCCCCGAGATCTGGTGCCGGCGGCTTCTGGCCTTCATCCATCGCGTTCAGCTGAGTCTCGCAATGTTTGATGAGTTCCCGCCATCGCCCGTCAGCTCAACTAATGCAAAGATAAGTCGAAACCAGGGGTGGTACCGTGGTAGTGGGGGGACGTGACATGCAGTGTCGACTGATTCTTCAGTGACGGGAAATGGAAAGGGCGTCGCCGCTTGAGGTTGTTGGGGAAGCAGTTGGAGTCGAGGTATTTGTGTGTGTAAACACCCTGATAGGTGGAAGCGGTAACAAACGGTCTGCGGGTGTTTACCCACTGAATGTGGCAGGGATCGCCGTTCCGTCAACTCGCACAAGACGTCGGCCTCCAAGGGGGCCTATATCCGTAGTAAGCTTACATTAACACCAAGCCGCTCTACCCATGAAAACGCGGGGTGGAAAACATAGAGGCCATCTTGGCCAATCGCGGTCAGCTCATCGTCATCTCGGCCGACAATCGCACTGGTTGTTGAACCCCAGCGTTATTCGCACCACCTTGATACCTATCACGAGATAGGAACGACAGTACTCATAATTTCAGTTGCAACTGACCCAGTAAATCAAAGTCTAGACAGGAACCAAAGGACCATACGGAGCCCCTCAAACGGCTTCAGTTGGTTGGATCTGTGTCTGCATTGCAACTCGTATGACAGTTCCCAGGAAGATACGGATACACAAGTGGCCAAGACACCAGTGGTTACACTAGAACCTGTGTCACGACGCAAGAAAAAGAAAGCGTGAAACGATTGAAATATTTAATTCCTGGCCAGCACAACCTGCGCTCAGTGTGTTTCTCTCCTCTTCCGGTTGACCAAGATGGCCTTGAACATCCACCGTGATTCGGGCAGTGACTTCCGTAGTACCTAGGTATGCTTTCCCCTATCATTTCCAAAAGAAATCCTGCAACTTCAGACTGACTGATGTTTTACTCATAGCCACGATGGAACCTCGGCGATCGACCACGACAGAGCCCGCCGCCGATGGCACGATTCCCGCCGATACCATCAAACCGCATACCAGCAAGGAGGAGCAGACCCCAACGAACACGCACGATCTACAGTCTCAGAGGTGCGGTGATGTCGAGGATGCCGACCAACAAAAGCACAGGGTAGTCAGCTTCTTCTCCCGCCATCGGCGAGTGCTCGCCCACGTCCTGCTCTTCTGCCTATTCACCGCTTGGTGGGTAACCTCGCTGGTCCGCCACCGCCACGATAGGAACTGGGTGGCGCCGTTCCTGATCTATCTCGCAGTCGTGCTCCGGCTTCTCTTCTACTACGTCCCCGCTTCGCTGGCGATAAGGCCGCTGCGATGGGCGTGGAGACGCACCGCTTCCCCGGTTCGCGATCTGGTCCCCTCCCGGTACAGAGACCTGGCGGGTGGCGCCGTCGTCGTTGCTGTAATTGTCGCTGGCTCGTTCGCCTCGGGAGAAAACGGCGACAACAGCCGCGCCAACAGGGCGGTCAGCCTCTTCGGTCTGGCGGTGATCGTCTTGCTCTTCTGGGCGACGAGCAAACATCGACGTCACGTCTGCTGGAGGACCGTGTCTGCTGGGCTTCTGTCACAGTATGTCATCGGGCTCTTCGTCCTGCGTACAAAGGTGGGCTACGACATCTTCAGCTTCATTGCTGCCCGAGCAGGGGATCTTTTGAGCTTTGCGAGAGAGGGCGTTGCCTTCCTCACGACGCCAGAAATCAGCTCCTTGGCCTTCTTCTTCTTCAGTGTCATCCCTGCGATCATATTCTTTATCTCCTTGGTGCAAATCCTTTACTATATTGGGCTTTTACAGTGGTTCGTGGTCAAAGTGGCGTTTTTCGTGAACTGGGCTCTCTCTGTCTCCGGGGCGGAAGCCGTGGTAGCAGCCGCTACTCCTTTCATCGGCCAGGGCGAGTCGGCGATGCTCGTGCGACCTTTCGTGCCGCACATGACGAAGGCAGAAATACATCAGATCATGGCCTGTGGGTTCGCCACGATATCCGGCTCGGTCCTGATCGGGTACATCCAGCTGGGGCTTAATGCTGAGGTGCTCGTATCGTCGTGCATCATGTCGATTCCGGCGTCGCTGGCCATATCGAAGCTCCGGTACCCGGAAACGGAGGAAACCCTGACCAAGGGGACCTTGGCCATGCCTCACGAGGAGGACCGTCCCCAAAACGTGCTACACGCGTTTGCGGACGGGACCGTCCTCGCCATTCGGGTGGCGGGGACCATCCTATCTACCCTTCTCTGCATCGTCGCGCTCGTTAGCTTAATCAACGGCCTCCTCGGTTGGTGGGGCGGCTACTTGGACATCTTTGAGCCGAATAAGCTCTCTCTACAGCTCGTTCTTGAATACCTGCTTTATCCCGTGTCGTTCCTCCTTGGAATTCCCCGTGGAGACGACTTATTGAAAGTCTCCAAGTTGATTGCGGAGAAAGTGATCGTGGTAAGTTGCAAACGTGAAGTTCAACCCACACTCCGCCCTCCTTTTTGTTTTCCTTTTCCTCTTGGCGGCACGAGCTGATACAACTTGATTTCGATTAGGCAGGTATTCCGCATTCACCATTCTCGCCGGCGATCCCGAATACGCCGACCTCTCGCCTCGGTCCCGGCTCATCGCCACGTACGCGATCTGCGGGTTCGGCAACCTGGGCTCCTTGGGGATGCAGATCGCGGTGCTCGGCCAGATCGCGCCGACGCGGATCGGCGACATCTTGCGCCTCGCCTTTTCGGCACTCGTGTCGGGCGTCGTTGCGACGCTGACTTCTGCGAGCGTCGCGGGACTCGTCGTCACGACGCAAATCGACAAGTTTACTTCCACGTCTACGTAGACTGGCTGGGGAAGAGGGAACAAAGGTCGCACATCTGGTCAAACAACCCGGTCTTCGCAGGGGAGGGGGCGATGTCCAGGCTTATTTTGCATGTATCTTTCTCGGATTTCGTATCATCAATTCATCGTTATGAATCAAAATCAGAAAAATAGAAAACCACGGCATTTTGCTTTTTATTCAACTGTAGTTAATAAAACTTTCCTACTTGCCGCACACTGTGTCCATTATAGAGTGATCAACAGGCAAGAGGTTTGCTGTTGGGGCCTCTTTAAGTGGCCATTAGGGGCCTTCCTTACTTGTTAAGCAAATTAGGAGAAAAATAGTAATCGATCCAAGGAACAGTCACAGCACCTCGTGACGAATAACAGATACTATTGACGACAGAAGAGCCCGGCGAGAACAACAAAGCCCAGCGACAATAGTAGAGCCCAAAGGCAACAAAGGAGCAGCAAACCAGATAATAAGGAGAAGGTCACCATAGGGAAACTCTAGAAACTCCTGTGGCGGTCTTAAGGGCCAGTTACGTAGAGTTGAAGTCTTACTCCAATTCCAGCCTCCTGATGAAAGGGAAGGAGTGTACTGTCGGAAGCGCCGCCTCAACTGAGAACACAGCCGGGGCGATCCTGTCGCCGCCGACTTATCAACGTCGTTTCAGCACTTGAAGTGTCATGGACAGGCGCCAAGGAAGGGGAGCCTGTTAGTCAATAGATATTGCAGCATGATGTGCGTGACATTGATGGAACCTCGGCGGGACCCGTGAAACGCTCAATGTTGGCAGGCCGTAAGGTCGGACGATTGTGACTGAGGGACGGTATGGGGCCGGGAACTGTGCTCGGCCGAGTTGTCAATGACGACCCTTTACCTACGTCAATGAATGGTGGGCCGGCCCAGCATGGACCGCAGGTCGTCCGAGTTAAAGCCCCATCATCGCATCAGAGTAGGTTGTAACTACTCCCTGTGGGAAAAGCAACCGCCAACCTGTGTCCGCTCGCCGTGGGAAAGGACACGGACGGCTTCATCCGCGTCCCGTCGTTGTTTTGCAACCAAGTTGGCATTCGCACGCGCCGGCTTTTGCCCCAAGACCCAAACCGCACCAGGGCCCATGGCCCGCACCTTCACCTACTGCGCCCTTATGCTGGACTGCGTGGTCGGTTTTGACCCTGAGGACGACTTAACTGGCTACGCCGCCGTAGCCGCCGCAGCCGCCGCCCAGGGTCTTCCCGCCACCGCGCGGCGGGAGTTGAACGGCCAATTGGCCTCTCCTCAGGTGTGTTTAAGACTCAGAGAGCGACCTTCGGCGTTGTGCGTCAGTTCTTCGGTGTTGACAATGACCCGGCATGCGCCGCCGTCAACTCGGTCATGGAGTCTGTCATGGCCAGGCTGCGGGAGCAGGGAGCCCGCTTCGTCGACGTGCACACACCGAACCTGGACCACTGCATGAGCTTTCCCCTGACGACATAATCACCAGAGGTCCCGCAGCGACATCAAAGACTTCCTCGCGGGAAGCCCGGCCTGCCGTCTGACATCGCGTACATACTGCCCCGCGATGCCTCTAGGCCGTACCTCAAGATCATCTGCCGTGTCGTTCGCGGCCAGGCTCCTCGCGCGCGACGAGTTCATGCGCAGGGTCGAGACGATGATCGCGTCACGCGGCCTCGACGCGTTGATGTTCCCAAGCGTGCAGGTTCCTCCGCTGCGAATCGCCGACGCTGAGAACGGCAGGTCCTGGGTCGACGGCGAGGAGAAATCCCCGGCCAATACTTTGCCCGCAAGCATCACGCGTCTGCCGGACGTCTCGCTGCCCGCGGGCTTCACTTCGGATGGGCTTCCGATGGGGATCGAGATCGTTGCATGTGGCTTGGAGTATCAGGAACAGCATCTCCTGGAGCTCGCATACGGCATTGAAAGCGCAGTTCAGGCCCGGGTCGCGCCACGGGGACTGTGAGAGATAGAAAAACAGAAGCAAGAGCATCTAATTTCTCCCTCTTCCAAGTCGCGGCAGGTATCAGACAACACGACGTGACGCTTCGAGAACGTAAGTGTGTGGGATCTAGACAAGACGAAGCTGGGGGGTTAAAGTATTCGGTTGGGGAGGAGCGCAAAGACACCATACGCCTTCTCATACCTAGTCATCCACTGCCGTAGACCTCATGTTGGTGTTTCATACATCAGGTTAAGCACCCGAAAGAAGAATTCGACGAAAACGAGAAGGACGAAAACGACGAAGAAGAGACACATGAGCGCTGTGCTCGCCTTCGAGAAGTCAGCCGCCGACGACTATGTTCCGTTGCTCCGTCCAAGTCGAGACCGAAGTCGGCTCGGGAACTCGCATTGGGCAGGCCGTGCCACATCCGAAGACGGACCGGGAGTCCTTGCGTTTGTATACGCGTTTAGCTCGCTCATCTCCGCAACTCAGGATTCCTTTCCAAGTCAAGAGACGTAGTTGAGAATGGATCAAAGGCCGTCCAAGATGAAAAGTCCTGCATCGACCTCCTGTTTACTGGTATCAAACCCAAGTTGAATACTGCACCAAACACACCACGCAAGTCATGAAGTGCATCTCTCTCAAGCCACCTCCTCTGCGTGCATGATTTCTCTTTCCCCCTTTCCCTCAAGCGGGCCTTCAAAACGCCACCCCGTCGGCCTCTGCCGGCACCAAACCTCATACGGACGGCTGCCTCATCTCGGTTCGTCGCGACCATGACAGAAACTTCAGAGATTTGTTTCTCGAAGCCCGACGATTCCTGATACCCAATGCAAAAAACGGTGAGCGGTGCGGGCTCGTTACAGGGCTGCTGCGCTGCGCCTTAAGACGAGGGGAAAAGTTTTCGGTCACGAGAGCAGTTGGAATTTGGAAAACTCAAAACACCCCACTAGGTCTGGACTCAATTTCCGGTTATCTTCCCGGACCACCCCCCGCCGGAGTTAAGCGGTGACGGCTCTGAAGGGTTGTCTATGACAGGGCAAGCTCATTTCCAAAGACTAGAGTTGAGGGTTCAGTGACAGAATCATGTTTCTGTTGTTGTTGCCGAACATGAAAACTCGGCATGTAGGTGCCCAACCGCAACGGTGTTCAATCAGATTATCAAGCAACGGCCTGTGACTTGAGGATCAGGTATACCACAATCAGATTATGCCCTGGTTGAAACATCAGAGCAGTAGTCCTTGTGTTGTGGAAAACAACAGTTGAATTCAATATGAAAAGACAAGAGCGGCTTCGTCACAAACGATCGCTCATCGCTCATACGAAAAAAAGGGGTCCGAAAAGCTCGGGCCAACAGCGTGTGATGGAGCAGCACAGCGTTCTGGCCAAGCCGAGCCGGGTCTGCCATGACTCAGGAACTCCCGGGTGCAGGCTGGGAGGATCTGACAGCGGGCCAGCGCTCTCCGCCGTGAGCAGAGTCGGGTTCTAGACTTTCTTGCAAAGCCACGAAAGGCCATGCAATTACTGTCACGAAATACTGGAGATGTGGTTCTCGAAGACGAAGAGCCGGTCGCAGAGAGCCTGGAACCGCGGGAGGACCCTTTGGTTTTCACCCCTGAATGCAGATATTTATGGAAGCCCAGCACACGTGGAGCGCTCGAGACGCGTCTGTGGTTGGCCACTTTGGATGACAAACTCGCAGGACAAATCGGGTCGTTCCGCGCGGGGGGTTCGTTCATGTCTTGCCCGAGCACACCGTCTCATGCATGATGCCGGGATCGGCCCCCAAGCCTGGAAGTTCAGTCAACACAACAACGACGACAGCTCTAGTTGCGGCTCTCGGGCTGCCCTTCAGCGCCGTTGTGTCATGTCAACCGATTATGTGTCCTACTTGAGCCCGGAGCCATGCGTCAAAGACAAAGAGGAAATCTAGTGACGCCATGTCGCCATGCCCTTTTCCTCCCGTTCACACCAAGCCAAGGCCTTCCAAGGACGCACAGGGAGAACCCCGGGCGAATGACGACAGGCGCACAAGAAGTTATTAGGTAACAGAGTGTCGGAACCCGGCCTCGGGCCCCAAACAAGACCGTGGCGTGCTAGTACCACGGAGGCAATTCGATCTGCTGTCATATCCAGTTTGTTTCGGCCCAAGTGGGGATTAGATGGATACGAGATGGCATTCCCGCTGTGCGAGAATCTCTTTCCGCTCCCTCTTGTGGTGCAGCTGCGGCTTGGAATTCCGTCGTTTGATGGATGGCCAAATGATGCCGGGCCCTCCGGGGAGGGAGGCAATCAAAGCCCACAACTGTGATGGAGTGCTCCAATTCCAAGGGGACGTTCGCGTCGATAGGAGAACCGCCGGGGCGGGTTCGCTTATAAAGAAGAAGGAGGATCCCCAGACTTTGCTTTCCGAGCCCCCCTCACGATCCACTGTGCCCTCCCATTTCCCACACCGCGGGTTTTTTCCCTTTGCCTTGTTGTTGTTGTTGTTGGCATTATTTAATATTTTGCTTCCCCCCTCCGATGAACGGGGCCTCTATTCACGCAATCCAATCCTGACCGTCGATGCAATGGTCGGAATCTCACCAGCCAACCAAGATGACGATCCCGGCCCCGAACCCGGCGGCGCCGCCCCGATCTCGGCTCCCGCCCCGGTCGTCACCGCACCTGAAACCCCGTCCCCCGACGTCACGCCCTTGCCGTCTCCCGACCTCAACCCGGCCGCACAACCGACTTCCCCCGCCGAGACCGCAGCTGCAGCCGCCTTGAGGAAGGAAAAAGGCCGCGTGCGCTTTAACAGCCGCGCGGCCGTGACCCAGCCACCCATCTCACCACCCCCGAAATTGAACCTACCCGTGCCAACGCCGGCAGTGCCCCCGAGGCCGTCCATCCTGCGCGGCGGCTCCGGCAGCTCTATCCCGACCTTCGCGACCTTCGCTCAGGACAAGGAGAGGCCGCCGCGCCCGTCCATCGACAGCGAGCGCCAGGAGTCCAAGTCCGCCGCAGCGGCAGCTCAAGAGCGCGCTCGCCAGGTCGCCGAGAACATCCAGCTCGGCTCTCCCATCCGCGAGTCCCGGATTTCGCTCGAGTCCGCAGCGACGGCAACCACTGCGAGCGAGTACGAGCCGCCCATCGATGCCTCGAGAGGCTACATCCCCCTCCGCGACCTTAATCCCCGTCAGCCGACAGGCGGAGACGGTGCCGCGACGACCGAGGAAGAGAAGCATCAGCACCAGGCCCAGATCAACGATGAGGCGTACCGCATCGTCAGGGCCCACACGTGGCGTCTCGCTGAGAAAAGCGATGGCGACCCGGGCCCGTCCAACGCCCAGGAGGCCGAGAAGTCTGCCCCGACCGACCAGCTCCTCCCCGAGGTCAACGACGGCAACTACGACGGCATCTACGCCGTTCCCGCGCCAAAGGAGTACCGCGGCGGTGTGCTCTCTCAGCTTCTGAAGCTGTACAAGCCTTCCGAGACCGGGTCCCAGTCGACCCAGAACAAGCGTCACTCCGGTTCCTCCTTCACGATGTTCGGAGGACCGCTGTCCGGAAGAAGCACACCGGGCTCGGAGTCCGGGGCCACGACGCCTACCTCAGCAGGGCCTACTTCGACAGGGTTTGCCTCAGGTACTCCATCCACACCTAAGAAAAAATGGTACAATGCGAATAAGTCCACCGACACGCTCGTCAACCTCATCGAGGCCTCCGCCCGCCTCGCCAACCCCAACCAACAGCAGCAGGGCGCGGAGGGCTCGCCGGGTCGCCAAGGGAGGTCTGGCACAGCCAGCACCTCGGCCGCCGGCAAGAAGAAGCCCAAGCACAAGCGCGCGTCTAGCAACTCGCGGATCAGCGCTTACCTCGCCCGCGAGGAGGAGGAGGCCAAGATCACGGTTCACATCGCCGAGACCCTCGCCCGCCAGGAGTACATCATATGCCTGTGCCGTGCGTTGATGCTCTTCGGCGCGCCGACGCACCGCCTGGAGGAGTACCTCTCCACGACCGCCAAGGTCCTCGAGATCGATGGCTCGTTCTTGTATCTCCCCGGCTGCATGATTATCTCGTACGACGACCGGTCGACGCACACGACTGAGGTGCGCATGGTCCGTGTCGCCCAGGGCATCGACCTTGGCAAGCTGCGAGACACGCACAGCGTCTACAAGGAGGTCATCCACGATGTCATCTCGGTCCACGAGGGCATCGACCGCCTTGATGCGCTTATGAAGGCTAAGGACAAGTTCCACGCCTGGATCCGCGTTCTCGTCTTTGGTCTCACTAGTGTTACTGCCGCTCCCTTTTCGTTCGGCGCTCGCCTTATTGATCTACCCCTTACCTTCTGCTTTGGCTGTCTCGTCGGCTTCCTCCAACTCATCGTTGCCGCGCAGAGCAAGCTGTATAGCAACGTCCTCGAAGTCACCGCTACCGTCCTGGTCAGCTTCCTCGCCCGAGCGTTTGGAAGCATAAGGGGCGGTAACCTATTCTGTTTTTCGGCGTTGGCTCAGGGCGGCATTGTAATGCTGCTTCCCGGATACATGGTTTGTAAGTGATCATCAAACTACCCCTTTATCCTCCTGGCTTCGTTCATGCTAGTCGTCTCATGTTCCCCCTTTGGGACCTCTGCGGCATGCATCATGATCAAGCAAAGCAGGACAGACCGCTGACGGCCCAGTGTGTTCCGCCCTCGAGCTCCAATCGCGTGCCATCGTCCCCGGTTCTATCCGAGTCGTCTACGCCGTCATCTACTCCCTTTTCCTCGGCTTCGGCATCACCATCGGCTCCGCCATCTACGGCCTCATCGACCAGAACGCCACCTCCCGCACGAGCTGCGACGACCCGATCCCCGCACTCTGGAGTCTTATCTTCGTCCCCCTGTTCGTCGTCTGCATCGCGATCCTCTACCAGGCCAAATGGCGGCAGATGCCCGTCATGTTGGTCGTCGCATTCGCAGGTGAGATAACCACGCCGTCGAGCCCAAGCAAGCCAACCCTTAACAGGTGCTGATTCAAATAGGGTACATCGTAAACTACTACAGCAGCCTCCGCTTCTCCGCGGCGCCGCAGGTCGCCAACACCCTCGGCGCCCTGACCGTCGGCGTCCTCGCGAACCTCTACTCCCGCATCCGTCACGGCGTCGCCGCCGCAACGCTCATCCCGGCCATCTTCACCCAGGTGCCCGGAGGCCTCGCGTCCACGGGCGGCCTGCTCAGCGGCCTGACGACGGCCAACATGATCACCAACTCGACGCAGGCCGTCAACGGCACCAGCTCCGTCGACTACGACGACGGCTCCATGAACACCGTCGTCTTCAACGTCGCCGCCCGCATGATCCAGATCGCCATCGGCATCGCCGTCGGCCTGTTCCTCAGCTCCCTCATCATCTACCCGCTCGGCAAGCGCCGCAGCGGGCTCTTCAGTTTCTGAGGAGTGGTGGGGGAAAGGATCTCTCATTCTTAATGTTCGATCGATACGTATGTAGGTCATGTATACAAGGTTCCTGCGGCGCCTTGTCTCTACGTAGCCCCTGTCCCTCGTATCCGCAGGGTTTCCTCCTGTTGTCTATGTTCTCAACCTTGGCAATGTCCCTCCATATTCATTGCTAGTGGGTCATTTTATTCTTTTTTCATGCAGTTGAGCAGCAGACTAGGAAGATGAACGACGGCAACACGCCGTATCGTTCACACACACCATTTACCATGGAACGCCCTCATTCACAGAAAGCAGGGAAGAAAGCCAGAGAGAACAACAGAAATCAAAAATTTATCGCAGTAAGCTTGTGTCAAAGAAAAGTCAGGGGTAGAGCAAGAGCTAGCGGTTTATTTCATCAATTTTCTTAGTAGCTTAGAGAAAGTAAAAACATGAGGAACGTTGCCCTTGGTCCCTCTTACGCGTCTCGAGTGTCTGAGGTGTTGTAGCCACCGCGTAGGTTTGTTTATCTGTCACAAAGTCGACTTGAAACCACGAGCTCCTATACCTATTTATGCATCTCATTTTCTTCTTTGCCGAAACCAAGACTCTTTGGCACAAATCTCTGGGTCGGATCCCTCTCCTACAAGGTGCGTGTGCCTGATTTCGTCCACCAAGAAGAAGACAGATTGGAATTCACCGTAAACGCTACCAGGAGTAAAGGATCTGCCGAAGTCAAAGTGTTCTGCGAATGCATACTCGTCCTCGAACGTTTGGCGAACGAAATTGTCGGCCAGGAGCCGATCTCTGTCCGCTCGGGCCATGTGCACGAGGCGGGCGAACGGTTGAATCCCTCCCATGATCATCCGGTAAAGGTTGCCTTGCTTCTCTGCGGATCGCCAGCCCTCGTGTCTCTCCGTCGTGACTAGCTTGCGCACAGCTGTAAGCCCACCCTCGTCCCTCTGGCATAGGTATTCATCAGCCATCTTGAGATCTGTCCCGTCGTGTCGAACGCACACGATTCTGTAGACGGGCATCCCCTCTGCCTCCGTCTGCCAGCCGCGAACCTTGGCCCCGGTGAAGTCGAAGCAAACTTGCCCTTCCCGAGGCCGAGACTCCTTAATTTTGTAACTCTCGATCTCTTCCACCTCATGAATCTCCGCCCTATGCAAGAAACCGTACCCCGAGGAAACAAGCACGACGGGGTCGTGGAGCGCCTCGAGCAGGTTCGGGGCAGGTTCTCGTGATGTTCCGTCCGGGGCCAGGGCTACTTCCGGCCGATCGCTCACTCCGTATATGGTGGACATGCTGATTACTCTTCTTGAGGCTGAATTAAGATATTCGTTGCTCAGGCGGCAGATGGATCGATAAACCATGCAGAACGACGGAGTGTTCGATTCAGTCGAAACCCCATATTTTAGTTTGGGTGTCATTCCAGTTGCCTTGATCAGACGCCTGTACTCTATCTCGTTTTCCTCATATTCGTGTGGCTCTCGATTCCGGAATAGAGCCTGCACCAAGAGCTCGAAGGTCAGCACCTCTTGTTGGCGGGAGTACATCTCCACTGGGCCCCACGTCGGGAGAGAAGGAACCTGGGGAGCCCGGCGAGATGACGCTGGGAGAAGCCAAGGCACGACGTCGAAAATCCCATGTTTTTCAGTATTAATGGCTTGTATTACCACAGGTATGACGCGATTCACCTCGTCGACGAGCCGCAACAAGCCAGCGATGGTGGGATAGTCCTCGGGAATCAGCGATTGAGAAGAGCGGGTTGCAGCTTCGCTGAGGGACTCCAGGGCCACATCGACGAGGTGAGCGCAGCTGTGCCGGGAGCCCTGGAAGGGCCTGTTGTCGTGAAGCCGGCGAATGCGGACGATAGCCAGGGCCGCGGGGAGCAGTTTGAGGTCGAGGTGTCTCTGTAGTACTGTCGCTTTGTATTTGACAAAGAGGCCGAAGTTGTCGCGCCTTGTTGAAATCCACGTCAGAAGGTCCCCAGGGGTTGCTATGTTTTCCATTATTTGAAGGCACACTTCTCCCGGAATCTGATACATTTTAGGGACACTTTCGGGTCCGGTAGTAGATGTATCCATGATAAAAGATTTGTAGGTGGTTGGAGTGGGATAATCAGATCCGAAGTCGCTCCAGTCGGGCTTTGTCTTGTTTTGCTTGTCGAAGAATACTTCTGACGGGAAACGAGATATGCTGATGTTGAGGAGTGCTGAAGAAAGATACACTCGAGAAAGGGAAAAAGTGGTTGATATATAGCGCGCGAGTCCTTGCGAGGGGAAGAATAAGAAAAGCTTTCTTGGCGGCCACCTTGGTGGCTTCCCCTTTCCTTCCTGGCTACCCGCCTGTCCGCCTCAATCCGCCACAGTCGGGGATACCTAGGGGTTTGAGAAAGCCCACCTGTCTGTGTCTGTGAATTAGAGTTGTGTTTCTGCCTGTGAACACCACGAAGCAAACTTTAAAAGCAAGAACGCCTCTTAGCCATGTAATCTGACGCCCTTGATTCTGGTCGCCAAGGCGCTTTGCTTGTAATAGTTCAACATGCAGTTTGTAGTTTCGCTATTCAAGAGGCCGTATCTGCTTTTTGGTTGAGACAAACTCCATGGAACAAGGTGGATTGTGCTAGGCTGTTCAAGTAGACCGTTATCACTACACTTAAACACGGGGATCTTTTTGTATATCAATTCCAACACCCACCCCGAATGTGGTCAAACAGGAAAGCCATGGGAAGCTTCAAGTCTCAACAGCATAAGCTCCACTTCCCTAGACGGTTCCTGAACCTCCATGGTAACTCCAAACCATGAGGAAAAGAAACTAGAAGCTGTCAGTGACCGCGGACCCGAGTCAGCTCTACGAATGCCGCACCTCTCTATGCAACCCAGCCCCAGATGTTCTTGATAGAGCCGCAGACGTCAAGCGGGGCCTCGTTCTGCTCAAAGACGATGTCGCAGACCTGGTTCTTGGACGGCGTCACCCAGCAGGCGTAGTTGCCCTTGAAGTCGATGCAGATGGTGGCGGAGAAGGGCCCGCCGCCGCCGCCCTGGTGAATCTGGCAGTTGCCGCCCTGGGGGCTGACGGTCGTTACCACCTGCACGTCCCGCGACTGCCAGCTCCAGTTGTTCTGGTCCTGGCTGGAGAACCGGAAACCCGTATCCGCCTTTCGAGGGAAGGGGTCCAGAGCTTGCGTGCAAAAGTCGGCGTAAACGGTGGAGACGCCGAGGGCGACGACGGGGAGGAGAGTTGAGAGATGCATCTAAGGCTTGGAGTTAGTTTGCGTCAGGCTGTGCTGTGGGAAGTTTTGCCTACTTTGGTGGAACTTTCTGAATTTAAGCGAGAGAATGTGATGATGAAACGACAATAAATGTGAACGAGTGGCTGAGGTTGAGTTTGAGTATGGAGAGGTGTTGAGAGTGAGGTTAATATTGCCTCAGTGGACATGCAGAGTGTACTTATAGCGAGAACGTGGCTCAAAGAGGCCTGCGTCTCGATCTCCAAGCGGCAGTAAAGAATTTGTCAACCACGAGGCATATCGTAATTTCAGATAAATTATTCATGATCAAGTGCAGCTCGAAGGTGGCCGGACGTTACGGGTCGAACAGCCTCTACGGGCAAATGTGTTGTCCGCGCCCGAGAAAACCTTATTTTATTAACGTGTGTGGCTTCAGTCACTGACTTGTCTGTATTTCCGAGGCCTCTCTGACGTGTACGCATGATAATGGGAAGCTTCGAGTGCTGGGATGACAATACGGGTTTGTGAGATTGCCCCCACAGGTATTGGTTGGATCGGAAGCTCATGATCATGGATATGCCATACTGTCTTAATGACGTTTGCTCTTCCGCGAGACGTCGACACAAAGAGAGATACACAGTTTCGATATATCACGAAGTTTGAAGGGAGAAATTTCCTGTACCAAAACCAGTCTAAGCCACTTAAGCCAGCTCGCAGTTCAATACTCGCTTCAAAACCATAGTCGCCAAGTTCTTCGCATCCTCCTCCGACACCTGGGTGTCACCACTCCTCGCATCCCATGTGATCTCTGTGATGGCGGCCTTGGGCCCCCCACCGCCAGGGCCGTCCTTCTCGGAGCCGCGATCCGCGGCCCCGTGGGAGGCGCGAGCCTCCTCCACCTTAATTTGAAATTGCTCGTGGCCCGTCCAGCTGCGGTACACATGAACCACCAGAATGCCGCGTTCGTCCGGTCCATCCGAGCGGCACATCCAGCGATCCTCCATTGCCGACGGCTGGTAGCCGCGGTAGAGCTTGTCGACGTCTTCACCTGACAGGTCGAGGCGCCACGGCGCGGTTGCGGGCTGGGATATGGGATGAACGTCCCAAGTTGCGCCAGTTACCCGGCCGGCTGACTCGTCGGCCGCCGGGGGGTCGGTAGTCGGGTTGGTGTTAGATGAGTTCTTCATGCTCGGGAAGAGGGAGCCGAGAATTGAGCTGAACATTTTGCTGGGGGTTGGAAAGCTTGGATGTGGGAGGAAGATAGTCGTGATGTGCGGGCTGTGGTCTATCGTAGCCTACCGGCTAACCATCGAAGTGCGACTGCTTTAAAGACGTTGCTTACAGATGACTCCGCTCGCGTGGTGATGTTGGTAAGCTCGAGGCCATCTAAGTGAAACAACGAGGCCGGCAGTGTCACCAGGCAAGGCCGATTCTAAATTTAAAGCCAGCGCAGATCAGTCGGTTCGTTCGGGACGTTTTAAGGTTTATTATGGCGCCGCTAACCCCCTAGCTAGGAACCTATTTAGACAACGACTATGGATCTTCGGATAACCGAATAACGACTGACAGCCTATATTACCCATTTTTGGTTCAACCGTCTGATATCAGTGGGCTATAGCACGAGTCGTATCAAACCTTGGCTAATGCGCAGCAGTCAAGCTGTTCTTCCGATCAGTCCATTTCCTCTCTTCTCTTAAGCCGAGACTTGGCGGGGCTTCTCGGAAAAGGTCAGCGACAACTTGAAACCTTGGGGTCGGCTGCGGGTGGGATGGTTAGCGGACGGAGCTGTCAGTGACAAATCTGCGAGACCGAATGACTTCCCTTGAGCTCTTCTGACTGAGTCGGTCTGTTTCTTGGTCTACTCACTTTAGTCTTTGCGAAGCCTTCCTGTCATACGGAATCGGGACCTGCCAAGCAAAGAAAGAACGACTCATCTAGATGATCTTAATTGGACAATAATTAGCTGTACATCCCATCGGCTCTGGCTCGAAGTCTGGATTTTGAGGTCGCCGACAAGATCCCTGCCTTCTACCGCGGTACCTAGATTAATTGAAGGCCGAAGAACTTGAAAGACATGCGAACCCTGTCAATATCAACGCCAGCCAAGGCCAGATACGGAAATAGTGTGCAGAGACCAATGACATCGTCGGGCTTCAGGTCCGAAGATGAGAGAGACAGGCAACGCGATGAGGTCTGCCTTTGATCATATAAACTTGGTGGTATTCAGTGTCTCTGGGGAAGTTCATGCCCTCAACCCGTCTCTCATTCCCAGCCATCCAGTCCTCTCTTTACAATACTCTCGTTTCTTCTAGATATACACTCTTTCAACATGGCCAGACCGACTTCCTTCGTGTTTGGATTCTTCCTCTTCTCTCTTTGGTCCCTCCTTTGCCAGGCCGTAGACCTCTACCGCGCTGATTCGCGGCCCTACGCTACGATCCAAAAGTCCAAGGGGTTCCTCCCCAAGGGCCAGTCCACCTTCGGCGTCGCCGCCCCGGACACCAGCCTCTGGAACCACGTCAACGGCGCCGACACGGGCTTCAGCAAGGACGAGGACGGCTATGTCTCCACGACCTCGGACATCAACCTGGCCCGCACCTGGGTCCGCCAGTTCCTCGGCGGCAACGGCTTCATCTACCGCATCCACTCGGCCCCCAACATGATCGACTGCCAGGCCACCCTGGGCAAGTACAACCCCTATCCGCAGGAGAAGGAGTTCGCCGCCCTCGGCGGCATCAAGGACAACCAGATCATCAGCTGGATCCCCGTGAAGAACAACGTCGCCGCCAAAGAGGAGAAGAACCCGTTCTACCAGGCCAACATCTACGGCAACATGGGCACCGGCGGCGCGCAGCCCAAGCTCGCCGCGTTCCCGCCCGGCCACGCCGCTTGGAAGGAGGCTCCTTGGTCTCAGTTCAGCACCTGCGGTGCGCCCAGGCGCTCGGCGAGAGACTTCTTCGACTTCGAGAAGAGGCAGCAGTGCGGCCCGGCCAAGAGCAACCAGGCGTATGCTGCGGAGCATCTTGACTACGTCGACTCCGTGTGCCCTGGCTGCCAGTAAGCTGCCGGCAAGATGTCACCTGGCTATACTGGCTTCGAAAATTGCTTTTGCCTTCGGACTCTTTGCGCAAAGGGCAGTTTTAGCAATAGCCAAGCGAAGCGACTACGCCGGGATTGGAGATCACTTGTGTTCCAATGGGATAACTGAGGAGTTGTATGGAGGCTTGTGGGATGAAGCGCTGCGCAGCATGGCAACCTATTCGAATGTACATTGTCATATTCAAATACCACACCCCCTCTGTGCGGCTCTAGAGACTGTCTTCCAATCTGCACAGTGAAAACCCATCACACGAGCCCGGGATGTGAGGTACTTCTTATTAGACCGGTCGTCTTTGATCCCCATGTGGTGTTATCTCAGCGCGTGGACCCAAGCCAGCTTGTTCCAACCCAATAGGGAAAGATTGTGGGTACCGCATGCTCCAACGGTGCTGGATCCGGCCCGGATTCATGAGCTGTGGGGCCGAGGCCGGAGGACGCGGGACTCGAAGGGAGCTGGGCTGGACCACTGACGGGCCGCTGATCGGAAAGCTGGTTGCAGTCCGGAGAAAGGCCAAACCCGCACGCTCATCTAGAACCTTCACATCCGGATTCAAACATGAGCTTGTTGAAGCGCACTTGTATAACCCCCCGAAGCCCAAAGTTGATCCAGTAACCAGTTTCCAGGGGCGATCTCCAGATGACAAAACATTTGTGGCAATGCCCGACTTTCAGGCAGTGTCCACCGGTTTGTCGATACTCCGCTGCAGACCGACAGCCATACGTTCCATTCGACCATTCAGGCCGCGAGCTGAGGACGATCAAGTAAGCACAACCACCAGCCCCCGAAAACTCCGACGGAGAATTCAGACACAGCAGGATGATGTCCGCTCTTGGTAAACGTCGACGCAGCCAATGACGAGGCACGTATCTTACACATTGCCACTGCCTGTCCCCAAATTAAGCAGTTTCGCAGCACGAGCGGGAAACTTCGTCGTGGTATCTCGACATTCTTGGCTTCCTAATCTCCGACGTGAACACTATCAACACCATAGTTTGTGAGTTTCTAGATGGTAGGATGTTTGTACATGTAACCTATTTCTCAGCAGTTTTCGACTTTGAAATCATGATTTACTCGCCGTTGATGGACAAGGCAGAAAGCCATTTCTAAAATCAAGTGGGCGGTGCATATCTGAAGGCTCTCTGATGCCCTCATCATGGTCTCAAGCCGCATGATATTGGAAGCAGGCTGTATCCATCTCACGTATTTAAGAAAGAAATCATCCGCATTATCATGCCTTTCCAAAATACGATCATCACACTCAAGTAACAACCCTCACAAAGCCACATTTCCTACCCTACTTTTACTTCTCGAAAACCACCATTCATACCCACTTACACAACAAGACCGCCAAGAACCATGGGCGTCTTCTCAGTCGACGAGGCCCAGTACCGGGCCCAGTGCCAGTCCCTCAGCATCCGCAAGCTGCAGCAGGAAGAGACCCGCGCGCTCCGCTCCCGCATCTCCAGCGGCTGGGGCATCTATTTCGGCGTGGCCGCGACGGCGGGCACCGCCGGCGCCGCGTTGCCGCTGCCCATCATCGCGGGCGTCCTCCGCGACAAGGCCAAGGACCAGCTGGAGATCGTCCAGCAGGAGCTCCGACGCCAGGGCGTCGCGCCCCGCGAGCCGAGCACCCGCGACTACCTGTTCGGCTTCGGCATCAGCTACGGCGCGCAGGCCGTCGGGCCCGCGGCGGAGGGCCTCGCCGAGATCGCTGCGGAGAACGCCGCGTCGTCTGCGTCGGCCAGCGCGGCGTTTGCCGTGCAGACCTCGGGGCCGGAGAGGTTCGAGGTCGAGAACGTCGCGAAGGAGGTGGCCAAGGCCGTGCCGTCTGAGGCTGCTACCGCTGCTGCGATCCATGCTTCGAAGAAGATTTAAGCTCGGGTGTTGTTTCGGTTGATGACTAGTCTCCGGGCCCCTTGTTTGAGTATACGGAAGTTCTGTTGTTTCTTAGAAGTTTCCGACACTTGGATATTCTCTCATCTTTGTATTTCTTTCCTTGGTCCGACTCATGTTATCGGTTCTTTGTACTATGTGCACGGCTATTAGAGGCGGAGTTCCATCGGCAATGGGTAAACATATCACTCATGGCATTATTTAGGTATAACATTCTTTCTGTCAATCTTTAAAGGTTATCTCGCAAAGCTAGGGGATGTCATCGAGAGATGCAAAGTCTAGAATACCTGCAACTCTGCTTCCTTCGACTCACCGTTGCTTTCTCAATCCTTGGTGACATTGGGACGGTCATTCTTGAAACGAAAGGGGGTAGCCACTTCACGCTGTACTTACTCTTGAAAATCAAGACGTTTGCAATTCCTCAACAGCCCAGCACTCACAAGAGCCTGGGTTGACCAACCTCGCGAAGTAGAAGTTTTGAACAAGCGGGCAGGCAATGAGTACAATCCATACATATAGAAGCCGAGAGAGGCAAGGCAAGTCAGATGAGCCTTGCGACGTCGTAGAGTACAAGTGGCAGGCATGGACGGCTTGCCCGTATACCCACGATTTTTGAGCACGGAGGTAAAAGCGAAGGTTTAACGGGTGATGAAGACGGAGGAATCTATGTCGAGTAGATAACCAGCAGGTCTGCCTTCGTCACGTGTCCGACTTTGGCCATCACGGCAAGTTAGGGAAAAAGGAAGAGAGTAAAACAGCAAAAGCCGGCCTCCGAAACTCGAGTCCACCCACTACGGTCACCGACGCCATTAATGATTTGAGTAATAACCAACTGAGCCAACTGAGCACGAGGAAGATCCGATAGCGCGGTTGAGAGCGCTGTGGACAAGACCCCTTATCAGGCTTTCAACGGGTCGGGGAAAGGGGACGTCAAGGCAGGAACGTCCACCTGGGAAGGAAGGTGCCCACCAGACTTACTAAGACTTGAAGGCTAAGATTGAAATATCTAGAAGACTGTGACAGTACGTAACTGTGTCATAATCATCTTCTTAGAAACTCTTGAGTTACCGCACAGTTGTAAACATGAACCATCAGCTCTTATCACGAGACCTGCAGAAATGAGGTTTGAACAAGATCAACGTCAAAAGTCATCTCTCGTTGTTGCGTCGAAATAACAAGTGCGTCACGTCATTTGAATTATTGCCTATTGCCCGTTTGTTCCCGTGGCCTGCGGAGTTGATATGTCCTCAATCAGATCCGGCTGAGATTCCATGTCTCAGTTGTTCTATCCTCCAGTCCTCACCGGAACGGGCCAAGACCCACGCCAATACCATCTCGACCCAGGATTTTAGGGCATTCCTAGTTGAAATTCCGTTTATGTGCCACAACGGGACGATCCCTTAAACGATCTAGATCCAGTCCGGGAAAACAGCCTTCGTTCTCGGTCTCCCACCAGCAGCAGCACTTGTGAGCCCAGCTCGGCTTCGTATCGTCAGTCTTTGGCCCTTCGAGCCGCGCTAATACGGGTAGCTTGGCCTGCTTCCCCAGAGTCGACGATGTCAGGGATCTTCGTGACAGCCTGCTCGTTTCGAAGATCGTCAACACCAAAGAGCAGATCGCTGCCTTCCCGGACGTGTTACCAAACCTCCCTTCTGCCGGCTGCACGCCATCGTCGATGCCGCCCGCCCCCTCTGACTTGTGGACGACGGGTGGACGGCAGGGCGGCGCCGCGCGTCCCACGCGATGCTGTGGGGGATGCCCCAATCGCGAAATGGTTCTGAAGTCAAGCAGCTCCTCAACCTCGGCCATCATGCTGATGGCCGATGTCGACGCCGCCCAGAAGGTCCGCTGTGTATGTTGGCAGCGCTTCTGCTCACTTGTTGCTAGAACGTGGACAACGACAAAGAGAGGCTGCCAGGAAGCCCTCAATGACGTCGTCCCTCACGAGGATTGAGTACTTAAGCGCGATGAGCCAAGAGATCGCGTGGTGTTTCGTCGTCTCGAGGCTTACCCTTGCCGACAGCCACGCGTTCCAACATGAAATGTGAATGGCATCACGATTCCGGCTCAAAATTATGCTGCTTTCCTCAATCCGTGAGCCTGTTTGATGTCCAAGAGGTCATGTATGCCCCCCCCCCTCCTCTCCCTTCGGAATGATCTTCAATCGGGATCTGGCTCCATCACACGGCCCGAACACGAAATATTACCTCGCAGTCAGATCCCGCCGTTTTCTCCGGTCCCGAAACGTTCACGCCCGCAAGGTAGCTCGACGACGATCAAACATTGGATCGTCACCAGTATGACTTCGGGATCGGTGACTGTCGGTGTGCGTCGACAGCCTCGTCACATCCAAGACCTACTGTTGACTGATCAAACCCATGGTCATTTCCCCCAGATGGGAACGAGGAGAAGCCAGGCGAATCCGCCTCCGTTGCCGGACTTGGCAGCTTCCGGAAACCAATAAGCTGCCGAGAAGACTAGACGCATCGACTTTGTGCTAAGCAAACCAGAGGCAACAAGGAGAATGGTCGAGACGGCACTGTGAGACATGGACGCTTGAGCTTGTTTGGGGGACGGCTGTCGGTAGCGCTCCTATTCGGGGTTCAGCCGAACCAAGCGGGAAGCCCAGCTGAACAGACAATGCCACGACTAAAATGTCCTAGAAGACTATTCAGTTGATTGATGACGAGAGTGGCTATTTAATTCGTCTTGTTTTCCATCAAAATGTTGCTCAACGACACAACCGAAATGATTCTCAGCAACTATCCTCGACAAACAGATTGAATGCACCCCATAGGAGACGAAGCTCCGAAGAGGGTGTCGAGGAGGTTTGCGCGGTCGTCGGATTAGGCCTTAACTCCGCTGATCTCGGGCCAGCGTTTGCGAGTTGTTCGCATTCCGTGCGTACCTGCTACGAGGGCTTGCGGCCGTGGAACCGTCCAGATTTCCGGCCCGGTCTAAGCTCGCGGCAATGGCAGTCCGAGACATCTCATCTCAAGGTTGGGCATATGCGGAAATTCCTTTGACAGGTCTCCCGCAGCCACAGCCGACTTGGCTTGCGGCCGAATCAGAGCTGAGACTGGGGGATCGAGGTCTGGTTGAGCTTGTCATTTTCCGCGCGTAGTTTGCGCGCTAATGTGAGACACACGTTTTCCCCGTGAGAAATATGAAGTCAGATTGAGCTCCAATGTCGTTGAGGATCGTGTTCCTCTTGTGCTTCACATCGATGAACAAGTGAGAGTGAGAACGAGTTGCCATCGTGTTTGACTAAGGGCTGGGGCTAGCGAAGTCTCGATGGGCAGAACTTCTGGCTTCAAAGGGTGATACCTATTTCAGCAATCATCTATCCTAGTTTCCTCGAGCTTCCGGTTTTCAACAGAACGGCACAACGGTGACGATGTTTCTTCGTTTTCTCTTTCGAGAAATCACAGGATGGCAATACATGGTTCGCTGGACAGCAGCAAGTCTAAAGAAGATCGCACAGCCACATCGAAAACGTAACTTTGCGTAGCCGTCTACCACGTCCGGGCAAACGTCATTGTAAAGCTGGCAAGAAAGCCTCGCCCAGTCCTCACAGATGAGGCAAGCCTGCCGTAGAAGTAAACACGCCGGAAGCGTCAACGCCAGCCAGAGTCGACGGCCGGTTCGAGGTCATCATTCTGTCACCCCGCTGGCCTTGCAACACTTGTACCAAAGGACCCCTGAGCATGTAAAAATGCACGTAAAACGTCCCGTCCCGTCCGTCGTCTTGGGGTCGAAAACACCCAAGCCAGAGGACAGCTGAAACCCTTACGTTCTTCGCAGTTGACCTGCTCAGCGTGCAAAACCCCATGGACGGCAGCAAAGACATCTCTCTATCAGTCGAGGGCAGGAAGCTCCTCTTCCTCATCTGGCAGCTCTCCCGGCGCCTCGGCCGCGCGAGCACCTCCTTCCTCCGGCCTTCTTCCCGCCGTGCCTCCGCCCAGGCCATGGCATTCACGAACCCCTTCGGCGCCGACGCCGAGCACGGGCAGCGGCCGCGCAGCAGCTCCGAGTCCCGCCGGTCCAGCGACACCGTCATCTACCACGACGCCGAGAAGAACGACGGCGACTACCCGATCCTCGTCTCCATAAAGTCCGCCCGGTCCTCCGTCTCGTCCTTCTTCACCGACCCCGTGGGAGGAGCCGAGGACCCCCGCCCCTGGAAGTCGAGAGGGTCTTTTCTCATAGGCCGCCTCCAGCCCGTCCTCTTCCTCCTGCTCCCGGCTTTCCTCTTGGGTCCGATCAACCGCTTCGTCCTCCGACGGCCTACTCGCGGCGGCGCCGCCCCGAAGCGTCTCGGTCCCACGGCGTACCTCGACGGCCTCCGCGGAGTCGCGGCCTTCACTGTTTATGTCTTCCACTTCTCGTACCTCTGGATGCCGAAGCTCCGCAAGGGCTTTGCCTCCGAGCCGGACAACGACTGGTTCTGGCAGCGCCCCACCATCCGCGTGCTGCACTCGGGCCGCGCCAGCGTCACCGTCTTCTTCGTCATATCCGGCTACGTCCTGACCCTCAAGACGCTCAAGATGATCCACGCCCGCCGGAACGACCAGGTCCTCAGCGCCCTATCCGGCTCCGCGTTCCGCCGCCCCCTGCGCCTCTTCCTCCCCATCTCCGTCGCGACCTTCATGATCGCTATGATCTGCCGCGGCGGGTGGTACATCCGCGACCCGTCCTTCGCCCCGACGCCGCCCGTGGCACCGACTTTCGGAGCGCAGGTGCACCACTGGTTCTGGGACTTCGTCGACCTGGCGAACCCGTTCAAGGGCATCCGCAACCGCGAGAACATCCGCGGCATGGAGTACGACGGCCACCTCTGGACCATCCCCGTCGAGTTCCGCGGCTCCGTCCTCGTCTTCGTCCTGCTCCTCACCTTCGCCCGCGCGCGGCGGTGGATCGCCGCCGCCGCCTCGGTGCTTGTCGTCGTCTGGCTGGTGCACCTCGGCGACTGGGACAAGGCGCTCTTCCCCGCGGGCATGCTCCTCGCCGAGCTGTCCATCGTCCTGCCGGCCGAGTCGCCCCGCGACGTGCTGCCGACAGTCAACCCGTCCCTCGTTCGGAGCGGGTTCCGGTGGCTGTTCACGATGATCCGCCACGCCGTCACGATCGGCATGTTCGTCTTCGGGTGCCACCTCATGAGCTACCCGGAGCAGAACGGGCCGACCACCCCGGGGTACAGGTGGATGACCTCCCGCGTGCCGGCGTACTTCGCGACGAGCCAGGAGCGCGTCCAGCTGCACTGGATCGCCATCGGGTCCATCATCTTCATCCTCTCGCTGATGTACTCTCCGCCCGCCAACCTCAACATCCGCGGGCGGATCAAGACCTTCTTCCGCGGGCGCACCTTCTACATGCCGTGGTACGAGACCGCCCCCTCCCTAGACGAGACCGAGAAGGAGGCAATGGCAGCCCTCTCCTCCGCCGCCGTCGCACCCCGGGCCCCGGACGCCGGCGCCCCGCTACTATCAACGCAACCGCCGCGCCCTTCCGTCCTCGGTGAGCCCGAGCCGCTCCTCCAGCAGCTGTTCACGTCCCGCCTGGCGCAGTACCTCGGCCGCATCTCGTACTCGCTGTACCTCTGGCACGACACGGTGAACCACACGGTCGGCGTGCGGTGGCTGGTCCCGGCGTGGGCGGCCATCTTCAAGGTCCACGAGAGCGTGGCGTCCCTGCCGCCGGGGACGACGCCCGAGGCGGCGCGGGCGATGCTGGAGAGCGCGTGGGAGGACTACAACCTCGCCTTCTTCTGGGGCGCGCTGTTCAATACGCTGGTGCTGCTGTGGGTGAGCGACGTGTTCAACCGGCTGGTGGACGTCCCCTGCGTCAAGATCACGCACTGGATCGGGGAGAAGTGCTTCAGGAAGGATTAGGTGGCTCAAAATATATCTGTCGAGGAGAGCTTGGTATCTCCTGTAATGTTTTCTTGTAACCTATCATCATCAGCGTCATTGTCGTTGTTCGTCGTCGTCATCGACATCATCGTGGAACGGACTGTTTGTATTACGACTTCTTCTCCTTCGTTCTCCTTTTAGTAACAATACATCAGCATTGTTCCACCTTCAAGTCTTTCATCGGTAATACTAGATCCAGACATGTCCAGACGTCGCCACTATACAAATCAAAGATTATCAATACAACCCAATCTCCCACTTAGAAAGCTTCCCTGCAACCTCTCCGTTCATGACGCCGTGAACATAACACTCCCCAACAACCCTCCACAGCCCCGACCTCTCACCCCTCCTGAACACGAACGGCGCATCGCACCCGTCCACCAGGAACAAAATGTCCCCGGGCTCCGCGTCCGGCGGGAGCAGACACAGCAGCCGGCTCATCTTCGTCATCCCGAGGCTGTACTTGTTCGCGGTCTGGGCTAGGCACGATATGAACAGCGCGGCCTCGGGGGGCAGAAACCCGGGGGCGGCGGCACACGAAGCGCCCAGGTACGTCAGCATCGCAAGGAACTCGTTGTACCAGTGGCACATGAGCGCGCGGCACCCGGTGGCGAACAGACCGGGCAGCGCGAAGTACCACCGCAGCCGCCGGAGCACCGGGAGCAGCACGGCCAGGACCCCCGCGACCGTCGCAGTGTGGCGCATCCGCCGCCGAAGGCAGCACAAGGCCGCCAGCGCAATAATCTCACTTCACGGCGGGAGGACCCGTAAGATCGTGAGGACGAACGGCGAGGCAGCGGCACCGGCCCCGAGAATACCGCAGAGAAGTATGGTGAGGAGCTGGACGTCGCGCTGCCGGACGACGTTGTACATGGCGGCGTACTCGGGACCCGGGACCTTGCCGTCGAAGGTCAGGTTGGCGATCTGCGTGCGCCCGAGGGCCTCGTCGATCGGCTCGCCGAACGGGTACGTCCCGCTCGGGTAGGCGGCCCGGATGAGCTTCTCGTGGACGTACGTGCCCATCATCATCCTGCCGGGGAGCAGGCCGGCCACCTCGTCCATGGGGGCGGCCCTGACGTACAGCACGCCCTGGGCCTCGTCTATGCGGTGGTGGAACTTGGTGTCGCCGCTCGCCTTGTAGAATCTTCCTGGCTCGTCTTCTTTGGCGTCCTTCTTCTTCTCCTCCTTGGGTTGTTCGTCTCCATCTTCCCCCCCTTCTTTGGCGTGCCCGTCTTCTTGGGCTCCATCTCCCGGTTGCGGACCCGGTCGTTGATCCGAGCGGACTCCCGTCTCCGTCTTCTCCGGAACGTCCATTGGAACCCTGGCAGTCGTCTTGTCCTCAATGGTCCCCGCAAACGACCTCCCGAGCACCAGCCTCCTGTCCTCGCTGTTGACGACGCTCGTCCAGTTCGGCACCCACGACGGCGTCCCGTCCCCCCTCTGCTCCCCCATCCTCGCCAGCGAGAGCACCTGCGGCCCAGGCCTTGCCTCACCAGCCCCGCCGCGATCCTCGTGCTCACGACCGGCAGCGTCTGGCCCTCCGAGTACAGCGGCGCAAACTCCTCCCCGTGCGCGTGCCCCGCGAGCCCCAGCAGCGCGTAGATCCGGTCGACGGGCTGCGTGGCCAGGAAGCCCCTCGACGCGTCCAGCAGGCACAGCAGCCCCTTCTTGCCGAACGGGAACGCGTTCCCCCGGAAGCGGTACTCGGCCATCCTCCAGCTCTGGACCTCCTCGTACTCGCGCAGCGCGCGGTAGTCCCTGCGCAACGGCAGCAGCGGCCGCCACCGGTCGCGCTCGCTGCGCTGCCCGAGGTAGAAGATGGCGTAGAACCCCGTCGCGTAATCCCAGGACCGCAGCCGCAGGTCCGCGACGGTCGTCAGCGCGAGGGCGCCCTCGAGGGGGCCTATCCAGCGCTCGATGCGGCGGCGGAGGTGCCGCGGCCAGAAGAGCATGAGGGCCAGCTTCGCGACGCCGACGGGGAAGCCGACGTGCGAGAGGCGCGGGTTGTTGGCGTACGCCTTGCCCGCGAGCCGGAGCCGGCGCCAGTCGACCTCCCGCGCGCCGCAGAGCACGAGGAGCTCCGAGGCGTAGACGAACTCCTGTATGATCCACACGCGGCGGAACCACGGCCGGCGCCAGAAGTTGCGGACCGCTTCGAGCTCCGGCGCTTCGCCGTCTGCGGGCATGTCGAAGCCAGCCGCCACGGCCGCCTCGAAGCTGGCGGCAGGCTTCAGTTCGTCCAGTAGATCCGAGTATTCTGAGATGTGCTCCAGGAAGCTGATGGCCAAGTCGCTGTCAGGAGATGCCGGGCCGAGGTAGACCACCGTCCGGGACGCGATGCGGTAGATGTGCGGCATCAGGCGGATCTGCTCGCCCCCGGAGGAGTCAGATCTCGCCGGGGCGGAGGCTTCGATACTGGTATGGTCTCATCGTTTAGCAGTTGCTTTTGAGGAGCCCTGAGATATATGTATGACATGACTTCCTTAAGTTGGAAGGAGACAACGTCTTTTCAGCTCGCTCCCGTCCACTCCTGCGCGGCAGGCGGCTAATGCACAAGTCTTGCTCGGCTCAGTGTCTCAACCTGCCCATCAGGCTGAGATATTGCTAAACAGACCTCCGTCTTGGCCATTCTTCCTGGGTTTGGGCCAAGAAGCGACGGATTCTTGCCTTAAACATTTCGCAGTGTCTTTTTCCATCCGCTGTCGGTCATCCACCGAATGGTATTGGATCATCTCGAACAACGTTATGTAACCGACAGAGTGCACTTTGCCTCTCCCTGCTTCGCGATGCCCGTGTTCTTGACTGTTTCAAAAAGCCATATCGTACAAATTTGTTGAAAGAAGGATGTACAGAAGAATGAAGTGACCCAATCGCGGATCATGCTGCTGTGAACCCGCAGCCCGTCTTTCCGTTTTCCTCGGCAACGGCTCTCGCAGAACATGCGCCCTTGGGACCGGCGCAGCAGCCCGAGGCGCAGTCCGCATCAGAAAGACACTGGCCAGTGATGAATTGCGAGCCATTCCCCTTGCCTACGTTCTCTGAGCCAGCGGCTCCTTGATTTCCACCCCCTGCTGCCGGCGCAGGCTGAGCAGGCTGAGCAGGTGCGGAGGGTGCTGCTGCTTCGGCCTCCCCAGATCCGGCTCCCGCACCACCGGCGCCGCCGAACCCACAGCCCGTCTTCCCGTTCTCGTTGGCAACGGCCCGTGCCGAGCAGACGCCCTTGGGGCCGGCGCAACAGCCTGATGCGCAATCCGCGTCGGTCAGGCACTGCCCTGTGATGAACTGTTGGCCGTTGCCCTTGCCGACATTTTGGGAGCCTGGGGCGGACGATCCTGCATCGGCGCCTGCATTGCCTCCGTTTCCAGCAGCGGACTCCATGGACGGGGTCGCCTGACCTGCTCCTGGAGAGGCCGCACCGCCATCGCCGAAGCCGCAGCCTTGCTTGCCTGCTTGGAACTGGGCACCGACTCCGGAGCAGATGCCAGCACCGCTCAGAGTTGCACAGCATGCCGAGGCACAATCTTTACTGCTCAAACAGGCGCCTCCGATGAACTGGCCTCCACGGCCGTTTCCGATGTTCTTGGCTCCAGCAGGGTCGGGTGTAAGTGGGCTCGGGACAGCCAGAGCTGTGGCAGCGACTGACAGGTGTTAGTGATGGCACTCCAGAACATGTGTTGGGACAGGACTTACAGAGTGCCGCGGCAACGGAGAGACGAACCATATTGGAGAGATGGAAAGAGGTGAAGAGGTATTATAAAAACACCTTGATATTATCAGAAAATGATGCGATATAGGCTCGCTTGATGCTTCTGGTCAGTCTAAACATGAACCAGCCCTCGGCGGACATCTGCCGTCTTAAATAACAACTCCATCTCGACAGTTCAATCCGAACCTGACAGCGACCGACGTCTGAGCAGTCAGCGCTTGCTGATGTTTCCCGTCTTGTCAGCTGGAGATGCGACGCACTTCTGTCACAGGGGCGCATCTCTGGAACTGAGGCTGAGCGGGAGGGACGCTATTGCTCGACTGGCGCAATATGGAATCGGCTCCATGGATGCGTGAAGGGTCGACCGAACTTGAGGAACGCCACACGGACATGTCATCCGACGAAACTAGAGCAATGCTGCATCAAGTTGCAGCGAAAAGCAACGCAGCGCAGACTGGCCAGCGAGGTTGTTGAGGCTGATCGTCGGGGGTCGAGAGGGGCCGAAGGTCACGGACGAGGTCGTCCCTGTCGGGCCAATGTTTCGGATGGGACGAAACATCGGAGAACGAAAAACAGGCCAAACACGTCAAGCCCCTGGCGCCAGTGACAAGCGTCCTGAAGAATCCTCGAGGGCGAAGTGGCAGGAGAAAGGAGACAGAGGGAGGCGTCGGCGCCTAGTCTGCATTGAGGGCGTCCCCTGCTACGATCTTCCGACGATCCAGGTTTCCCCGTTTTCGCAGATGTCCAGAGCGACATGTCTGCATCGCGTCTTCATTCGTCTGCCCGGGTGGTTTGAGGGCCTCGGTCGGCATTGCGAAACCTCAAACTGCCTCCGCTGCCAGCTCGGTCTGCCGTCTGTCCGATTTAGGGCCGTTTTGGCCGGATCTGCCCCTATTCGCTTGATCCAGTTTGCCTCCAGTGTGGCTCCATTCGACAGGAGCAGTGAAGTCGTCGTCAGCTCAGCTGGCCAAGGGGTCGACGGTCGTCTGAGGTGTCTAAGCATGAACCGTCTAGAACACTGCCCAGCCGAGCTGCGAAGTATCTCCTGTATCCTTGGTGATCAGCCCGCTTTGCTCTCCTCTGAGATCGGTCTTCTTGGTCAAGATGCATGCGCCGAAGTCTTGAACGAGCTTTCCTTGATTCGAGTCGTCGGTCGGGGTCTCACGGATGAGAAACATGCGAATAATCAACGGTGCAATCTGCTGATAATCGCAGCATCAGAATCACGATGTTGTATTCTCGAAAATTTCAAGATGTCCTTCGTTGAAGTCGAAGATGCCAAGTCCAACTTCAGCAGAGTTTGGGAAGGCGGGAAGGACAGGGCCAAGAGGTGCCCTGTGAGGCAGGAGCGATTTCCTTTCGGCACGGCTCCCAGGCTAGGTAGGTGCAGGCACAGGGGCACTTTGGCAGCTTCAGGGGATGGGTGCCCTGTTTGTCCACTGCAGCTGCTTATCGTCCTCGTTATCAGATGCTTATCTTATCGCCCCAAGCTCCCAACGTCGAGGACAGCTCTTATCCCTCCACCCCTCCATCTCCTCGCCTGAGACTCTGGACATCGACCTGTCCTGCTGTCATCCTCCATTCCCTCGAGTCTGAGCCGTGTCTCGATTATCGACTTCTGGTTTCCCGCTATATCTTTGAGACAGTCGCTACACGCGTCCATTTCAGCCGAGCGCCATCATGCTGCCCGCCGCCCTTCCTTTCACGACGGAGACCGCGTTCTGCTCGAAGAGCACACCGACGTTGTTCTGATGAAGCGATTTGGATTTTGAGCTCAACGCTTGCTGTATCGTTAATTTAACGACGCAGAGACGCCCTGATTCAGGCCACCTAGGTACCTATCCCAGAGCAGCATCCAATGTCGGCACATGCGGTTTTCAGACCATGGTCACTTCGGTTCCCCCGGCATTTGGCGCTGAAGGTGCAACGCCTCGGCTGCAATCGTCTTCGCACTCGACTACTAATAAGGCGACCTCGCGTGTCCAGGAGAAAAAGCGCCGTGGCCGTCTCTCTCGTTCAACTGCGGGCTGGCCAGACGCGTCACGGAGCCCCCTCCGGGCTCTTGCTGCTCTCTAGTTCCTCCCATTGGCCTCCCATTTTCTCCCGACGAAGCTGTCGAGAAACGGATTAGGGCAATCGAATGGCGTGCTGCATTAGCCAAGACATGGAACTAGTGCCGATGACCGCCTGGACAGGCAAGCCACAATCTCGACGCAATCCCCTCCCTGCAAGAGGTATTATCTGCTATCATTTGAGGAGACGACTTCGGACTGTTCGAGCGGAACGACACTGCATGCGATGTTCCGATTCCATCCCGACTGCCCCATGACATGACTGTCGCGTCCCACCAGAGTTGGGCATATTCAGGAGCCGAATACATACGACATTGGTACACGGAAGCCATGGGCCCTCGATCCGTGGGCATTCTTCTGGTCCCTCGCTCTCATCATTGGCCAGACACCGACCGCCACTGCTGTCACCATCGAGACCCCTCACCGATGGCGCTATCCTTGGCTGAGACCACCCTACATGCACGAAGCGGGAAGAAGCTAGCTAGCCAGGCTGTCCGGAACCTGGGCAATGAAAGGTGCAGATGCTTAGGGCTCTGCGCTTCCAACACTAAGTTCAAGCTAGCAATCTGTCGCCCGCTGTCTCTCTCAGTACGCTTTTGATGCCCCTGGGGCTGTGGGCACGGAAACCCAGTGACATCAGTTCTTCCCAACATCAGGACCCCGCTCCAGACTGCCAGAATCACCACCGGAGCCGTGGCTACTGTGCTCCTACGACAGCGCACTTCAACCGTTGCTCTGCCTTCGCCTCTCTCGTTACGAAAGACTCGACGAAAGTTTGGACATGGCTGCGTTACAGGCGGAAACGGATGTCGTGGTGGAGCCGGATGATTTCAACGATAATGACTCCTCCATCGGCGACGTGAGGAAGCTCCTTTCCCTTCTCACGTTCAGGTGACTGACCAGTTGAACAGGACAATGCCTCCACTACGGCGAGCCTACGCAGCTCGATCCTCGACTATCGCAAGGAGAACGGACGCACATACCATCGATTTCGAGACGGGAGTACGTCAACAAGCTAGGGCGGTCAGACCTGGGGACGCTGACAATCGCACAGAGTACCATTTTCCCAACGATGAGGAAGAGAACGAGCGACTCGGTAATGTCATTCCCATTTCCAGGTGCGGCGAGGGCGACTTGCTGACATAGGCGCAAGATCTCCAACATCACATTTTCTATCTTTCCTTCGATGGCAGACTGGGGCTGTCACCTCCCAACGAGCCCGGAGCGAAAGCGGGTCGCGTGCTAGACCTGGGCACGGGAACTGGAATCTGGGCAATGGACTTTGGCGACGAACACCCCGGAGCCGAGGTTGGTCCAGGCCCTCGACTCTCTCACCATCCATCTGACCTTTGCCTCGCAGGTAGTCGGTGTTGACCTGTCTCCCACGCAACCGCAATAGTAAGGTCACCTGCCGAACTTCAAGCCTTGCTCTCTTGCTAAGAGAGGAGCAGCGTTCCCCCGAATGTCAAATTCGAAATCGACGACGTAGAAGATAGCTGGACCTACTCGCGCCCTTTCGACTACATCCATAGCCGCATGATGAACTCGGCCATTGCCAAATGGGACGAGTACCTCCGTCAATCTTACGAGTGCTTGCCTCTCCCCTTCCATTTGCCGTGCATCTCTAACATGCACATAGATACCTCAACCCCGGCGGCTGGCTCGAGCTCCAGGAATTCAGCCTCCCGCTCTCCGATGACGGCACGCTCACCGAAGAGCATGCACTCTACAAGTCCATGAAATACTTGGGTGAAGCCGCCGCAAAGCTTGATCACACCTTTATCGATCTCGACATGTTGAAGCCCATGGTGGAGGCCGCGGGCTTCGTCGACGTCGTCGAGGTCAGGTTCAAGTGGCCTAGCAACACCTGGCCCCGTGATGTTAAGTTCAAGGAGCTCGGTGCCTGGAACTACGAGAACATCACCAGTGGCCTGCAGGGTTTCCTGATGGCCGCTCTCACGAGAGGTCTCAACTGGAGGGCAGACGAGGTCAATGTGCTTGCGGCCCAGACGAGGAAGGATGTCGGTGACCGCAATATCCACGCCTACTGGCCCATGTGAGTTCCACGTCCGTCTGTTTTGCGCTCGTGCGGGTGGCTGACTAGTGCAGGATCGTGGTGTACGGGAGGAAGCCTGATGCCAACTAGATAGCGGGGACCGAACCGGGTCCGGGAGACGGGGCCGGGTGGGTTCGCTCTTGACGGAGGCACGACCCCGACCCGCCTGGCGCACCGAAATCCACAATTGCTCGGAAATTTCAGCAACGAGAGGCACCTCACGATGAAAACTCTGTTTCCTCCTCCCCAAGCCCTACCGCTCCACTCGCGTCTTAGTGCCTCACACGGTGACTCCTTTCAACAATCGCATCTCGCAGGCCTTGCTAGCTCAATCGGTAGAGCGTGAGACTCTTAATCTCAAGGTTGCGGGTTCGACCCCCGCGTGAGGCTCAATTCCTCCCACCTGTGATCTTTTTTGGATGTTTTCATGTATTGACAAAGATTTGGGTGATACAGCTTGATTTTTGCCGCCCTGCTTGGCAAACTGTGCCGCAAACACCCTCTATGATCTATCGTAGAATACAGAACATCCCAGGCATGCAAAGTAACGCTTGTTGACGAGAAATCTCTCTTCCAGACATCTCAGAGTAGTTAAAGCACGCTTCTTAGCTCAGCACACCACTTACAGACCCATTGTGCACTCGAAGGATTTCATTCATGCATAGCCCACGCCTAGAAGTATCCAATAGTCTAGAGCGTCCTGGAGAGATTGCTTATGGCCAAGAAGAGATCCTGCCATAGAGGTGAAGTTGGCGAAGACCAACCCAAACCCTTGCCGCAGAGGGCAAACATCAGGTGAGCAAGGCACCCCCGGGCGAGGGCTTTTTCGCCAGGCAAGCACACCGAACTTCGCACCCAGCTTACCCGATATGGCATGGTGTAAGACCAATAGGATCACTGGCCAGGCAAACACTGCTCCCCGAAGGAGAAGGCAACTCAAGCCACACAAACTCCCTTGAAACAACGGGCCAAGCAGCGACACCTCGTGCTGTTGAGTTGCAAATCTCCCTGTCACTTGGTCCCATCGGGATGGGTCGGTAGTCAACTCGCTGATGTGATGTGTCATATACCAGGTGCCTGGTACTGTCGGTGTCTGGGCCAAACATGTCTTCGACGACGAGGGCGAGGCAGCGGAGGGGGCAAACATCACGGCCCCATCAGCCCGCAAAACATGAAGATGGGCAGCAAACGTTTGTAGGCGGCGGTCGGATTCAACAGCTCTTGCTAGTTGCTGAAGACCTTAAAATGGAGCCCTCGCGAGATCCGTGGTCTGAAGAACATATTCATCATCCCCATCACCACTCTCATATCCATCTTCCCGATCGGATAACCCCCTTGTTCACTGTCATAATCCCGTTGATACCACCAAAATGCCTCGACAAGAGGTGTACCACCTCCACCCCCGGGGCTGGGAGACGGACCCCGAGGACGAGTACTTCCCCCTCTCGACGCTCGACTACCTCGCCGCTCAGATGTGGTGCAACTACGCCCTCTTCTTCAAACTGCCCCCGGCCGTCGACCACGCCAAGCTCGTCTCGGTGCTCAAGCGAGGCCTGGAAGTGACCCTCTCGCAGGTCCGCCAGCTCGCCGGCGTGCTGACCAAGGACCCGCGCGGCTCCGGCCTGTGCTTCCACAGGCAGCGCGCCAACACCGTCGAGTTTCACGTCCAGTGGCTCGACGACGACGCTTCTTCCTCTTCCTCCTCGTACCCTTCCTTCGAGGACCTCGAGCGCCAGCACTTCGTCGCCAAGGCCATGGGCGACCCGGAGACGTGGTGCGTCCCCGGCTTCCAGGGCGGCGAGCGCCCCGCGGCGCTGTACACGTCCCTGCCCAAGGCCGCGGCGTACAAGCTGAGCTTCGTGCGCGGGGGCGCGGTGCTGATGGCGCACCACCACCACTTCTCGGGCGACATCATGGCGTGGTCCGCGCAGACGCGCCAGCTGGCCGAGAACTGCGCCGCCATCTGGGCCGCCGACGCCGCCGGCGCGGATCCCGTGTTCCCGTCGTGGGACCCGGCGTGCCTGGACCTCTCCTGCGTCACGGCGCCCGAGGTGGCCCCCGAGAACCAGGTCGACGGGCCGTCCTCCCCGCCGCAGCGGCACCCGGCGCTCAGGCCGGGGCAGAGGCTGCTGTTCCACCTGTCGCGCAGCAAGACGGCGGAGCTGAAGCGGCGCGCGACGCCGCCGCCGCCGGCCGACGGCTGCTCGGGGAGCAGTAGGTGGATATCGAGCTACGACGCGTGCATGGCGCACGTGTGGCGCGTGCTCTCGCGGCACAAGGCCCGGCTGTACGACGCGGACATGGGGGAGAAGATCATGTGGGGCGAGGCCGTGAACATGCGCCGCCGGTTCACCGACCCGGCCGTGCCGTGGCGGATCCAGGGGAATCTTGTCTTCGCGGCGATAAGCGACCGGAGCGCGCTGCCGCAGTTCACGGCCGAGGAGGTGATTTCCAAGGCGGAGCTGTGGGAGCTGGCATGGTTCGTCCCCCCCTTTCTTTGCTCCGGATTTCAGAAGATCGTGAAAGAGAATCATCGACTGACACAGAAATCCAACAGGTACGTCCGCCAGCTCACAAACACAGTCACACCGGAATACCTCGCCGCGGTGCTGTCGTCCATCGCCCCCGTCCGCGACAAGACGACGCTCTTCTGCCGCACCGACTCGTTCCACCCGCTCGGCAACCTGTGCACCGACTGGCGCGACGCGGCGCCCTGCGACGAGGCCGTCGACTTTGGCTTCGCGAGGCCGTACGCGTTCCGCTGGCCGTTCGACACGCTCATGGCCAACATGTGGGTCGTGTACCCGCGGCGGGTCGGCGCCGGGGCTCCCGCGGGGGAGGACGAGGGGTGGGAGCTGAGCCTGCCCGTCGAGAAGGAGATTGTGCCGGTTCTGCTGGCGGATCCGGAGTGGAGCGATGTTTTTGAGTTTCGCGGGGTGGAGATGGATGAGGAGGACGAGGGCAGCGGGCCGGTTGCGGTCGAGGATGTTGCGGATGTCAGGACGCAGACTGCGGTTGAGATGGAGAAGGCGATTGTCGTTGACCCGGTGGCTATGTGAGTTCTTGTCTGGAAATATCAGCGCGTGCTAGCTATAGTCCGAAATTGAATGCCAGTGACTGTAGCCCCTCCGTTAAATTGTAGAGCCGCATCACAAGTCCTTCCATCGTCCAGCGTTGTCATCGAGTGGTATCATTGTAGTATCCTATCCTAGCAAGTTAATGTACGGCTCCGGCCACTTGCCCATCAGCATCGGGCGGTCCCCTAGCCGGCCGCTCACCGGCGCCAGTATCCTGAGCTTGCGCTTCTCTTTATCGATGTCGGCAACGTATACATAGCCCATAATATTCGCCGTTCTAATCGTCTCCGGTGAGTCCTTAATCGATGCGTACGCGATTGCGAGGGTCCAATGGGCTTGGAGCTGGGACGCGTCCACCTTCATTAGGCCCTCGTCGGCGGCGCCATACATGGAGTCTTGTTCAGTAGTCAGTGTGTTGTTCTCAGGCAGAAACACGGCCATCGTCGGGGGGGTGGGAAAGAAGACAAAAGGAAGGGTACTCACAGTCGCCTAGCCTGTATATCGACAGGCTGTCAAAGTCGACTTGTTGCGTCGCGGGGCTCAGCGTCCGGCCGACGCTGCCAAAGAAGTACTCCTTAATAGACGCCTCGCAGAACTGCTGCATGAAACCCTCGTCGCGCTCGGTCACGCCTTCGGACTTGTCCAGCAGCAGGATGCTGTACGGCTCCCCGAGGCTCGTCTTCTCCGTGGCGAACCGCTTCTGCAGCTCGGAATGCAGCCGGGAGGATCCTAGCACTATAATAATGTTGACTGTGCAAAGGTCAGCACACGGCCATACAGGCGATATTGCAACCCGAAAACGTACCAGAAAGCTCCTCTACGACGTGCGCGAAGGAATCCATCGCCACCTGGCTCCTCTCGCTCAGGCCGGGCGTGTCGACGATCATGCCGGCACTCTTGACGTCGGGGTCCTGCCACAGCCTCGACGTCGCCGTCGCGGCCATCTTACTGACCAGCTCGCGGTACTTTGGCGGGTCCTCCTCCGCGCTCGCGTGGCCGTAGTAGTAGACCAGCGGCAGCTTCACGGGCACCTGACTAGGGCCGCTCGTGGGCGTGGTGCCCCAGCCGTCGACGGCCTCGACGTCCAGTATGGTCCCGACGACGCTCGCGCTCAGCGTGCCGGGGAGGCTCAGCATGCCCTCCTTCGGGTCCGTGTTCACGACGAGCGGCTGGACGCCGGCGCGGGTGGCGTAGCCCGCCAGGGTCCGGGCCAGGGACGTCTTCCCGGAGGCCCTGGGCCCGCAGATGGCGACCCTGGGCCCCTCGCGGCGCTCGGCGGCGGCGCGCTGGCGGATGTTGGCGAGCTGGAAGTGCAGGTTGACGTGGGAGTTGGAGGGCGAGTCCTGGGGCCTCTGGTACTCGGCGACGAAGTCGTCGGCGGGGCTGCCGCCCTCTGCGACGAACTCGCAGCCCTGCAGGGTCAGGACCTTTGACTTGACGCCGGTGAAGGTGTACGCGTGGTGCAGGGCGAGCTCGGTGCCGTCCTTCTCGGCGGTGCCGGCGACCAGCTTCAGGGTCATGTCAGAGCCGAAGGGGACTTCGAAGCGCCACTCCCAGAAGGGCTGCAGCTTGATCGTTCGGGTTTGGTTCGCGTTCGCCGGTTGCTGTAGGGCGAGGGGGGTTAGCAGCGATTGACGAGGAAAAGGGTGAGGGTCGTACCGGCGCCGCCAGCTGGCCCAAGCCAGGAATCGACATTTGTGGTTTGGCTATCTGATGATCATTGGGGAAGCTCGAAATATGTGTGTGTGCGCCCGTTTTTTGGGGGCTGGTGTCGATTGACAAGAGGAAGAAATGTCGAGATTGACATCACAGGCCATAAGGGTGCAGGTGGCCCGTGCTGAAGCTTCCTCTGGGGTTCCATTGTGAAGGTACGTACCGACGAGAACAGTGACTCGACCCAAAGATGTCCGGTGTTATGGAACAGTGGACTACCTATAGTAGTTCGTTTTTCTTGAATGTGTCGACTAAGATGTTGATTGTTCAACATAAATAGTACTAAATTAAATGACAAGTTTCTCAAGACAGTGTCCTAATTGTCTTTGTCGTCCGCGTCGCCGCGGAAGGGACTGAGTCTAGTCACGCCAGTGACTTCTTTCGTTTTCTCCATCGAAACCGATCCCCACTAACTTTCGATGTCCTTCCAGCTGCACGTAATACGATGGGGATGCTGGACGATAGGGATGCCATGAAAAACGTCTCTAGTTAGTCCATTTCAGTTTCTTATCTCCCGACTCTTCTCCGGGAGATAAAGCTGACCGGCCTCGGAAGTTAAAATCACAGGGGGAGCCATTCAACTGGCAGGACGGAACCTAGATAGAGCATCACAGGAATAGAGGTCGTTTTTATACTGCTGGCCGGAAGGCATCCTTTTTGGTTTAAGTGAGACTACAATGCTGCGTGCCATCACCAATGTTTGACCAGAATGTAGACAAAGTGAGGGCGATCACTAGTTGCTCGAGTGGAGTAGGCTATGTATGCGTAGAACGTCCTTTAATACTCAGCATAGGACCCAAGTCGACTTTCTATCTTTGATGCCGACCAAGAGTGTCGCTACAGAGCATGTTCTGTTCAACAGATGTCGCCGTTGATTGTATCCATGCTTGCCCCTGCTGGCATCGAGCTTCTGGACCTTCCCGTCTTATGTGGAGGCGGGGGATAAAAGACCAGTCAAGCTTTCCAGGCTCGTAGTTAATAGCCTAGGCCTGTTGCTTTGCATACCCGTACACGTTGAATGTTGAATCAGTCTCTTGCAGGACACCACGCCAAAAGGCAATGTCACCCGGGCCTTGAATCGGGACCGAATGCTTAAAAGCTCGAGCTCCACCCGTGGACCCGGAGGCCCCCGGAAACGGGCTCCGCCCCCCTCGGCCTCACGTTCCCCCGCGCCAGCCAATCATCTATCGTGATTCATTCTGTCTTTCCGCGTAATGCAAGCCCATTACGCAAGCCCCACGCCGCGTCGCCCCTTCCCCCCCAGCACCTGCACTGCAGCATAGCTCCGCCACCCACCAGTTCGATTCCTCGCTGCCTGCCCGCCTTATTAGCACCAGCTGACCCTGAACACAACCCACCTACCTGCACACCCATTAAGACGTCACCTCACTTGCTCCCGACTTTCCTGCCACAACTTTCCAATCTTTTCGACGACACTGTCTTTTCTATAACGGTAGTAATCGCGACAAACTTCAATTCTTTCGTTTTGCTTCACACGCAAACAAAACAATGTGTTCCGCAGACGTCTTCCTCGGCCTCCTGGCCCTCCTCTTCCCACCTCTACCCGGTACGTCCGCCCCGCATCGTCGCATGCGACAATGACATTCCACTCACCCACTCAACCCACCTTCAACACCAAAGCAAAGAAAGCATCGACTAACAGAACAACACAGTCTGGGTCAAGCGCGGCATCTGCTCCGCCGACTCCCTGATCAACATCCTCCTCTGCCTCTTGGGCTACGTACGTCTTCCCCTCCGCAGCTTGAGTCTCTCTGTGTAATCCACTGCTAACACGTCCTCCCACAGGTCCCCGGCCTCATCCACGCCTGGTACATCATCGCAAAGTTCCCCGAGCCGGACTACGAGTACCAGTCCCTGCCGCAGCAGGACCGCGAGGGCGGCCGCGTCACCTACGTCTTCGTCCACGGCAACGGCGCCGCCCCGCACACCCGCCAGCCCCAGCAGCAGCCTCGCCCCTCGGCGCAGGGCGGAAACGTCACCTACGGCACCACGAGCAACAACAAGACCAACGGCAACGGCAACAGCAACAACGCGGGCGGTTCGTCCAGACCTCAGCAGCCGCAGCAGCAGCAGCAGTACCAGGGCGGTGCCGGCGAGGGCAGCAGCGACGGCGCCGTGCCGCCCAGCTACGCCGAGGTCGTGGCCGGGGACAACAAGATCCAGACGAGGGACTAGGAGGACTCTGCCGGTTGCACGCGCCGGAAGTCGGTTCCGTCCAACAGGGCGGTTGACCTGTCTGGCTCGCGTTCTGTTGCCGCCATGAGGGGTTTTAGAGACATTGGCCCCTCTTAGCTGGCTCATGTAAATTGGGTTTCGGGTTTTCGCAGGCGGGGTTTGCTTTTTTATTTTCTTGTCTCGTGGAACCTCCCGCTTGTTAGGCGTTGGGGGGATTCATGAATTGGTACGCTGTGCACGAATTACAAGTTCAATTTGATGCGGACCTCGCATCGTTTCATTTTTAGAAGTCTTGGCTGTATCTCATGGGTATCTAGCCGAATCTTCGTAAAACGCCGGTGCCCATCCAAATGTCCTTTGAAAAGTCCGGTCCCAAACCAGTTTCCCGAGTGTTCATATCCTTCCCGTATTGGCCAGACGCATCTAATCCGCAACAGCCGCATCAGCTCCATCAGCATCGACGCCATCCTGCGCATCTTCGACCGATCGTGCCGGCTTGTCGTTGGCGACGGGCTCCTTGAAGTGAGCCATCAGGGTCTGCGGGAGGAACACGTGCCAGGCCACGAGCACCGACTGGACCTGCTTGATGAACTCGAAGCCATTGTGCAGCTTGGCGACGCGCATCTGCATCTTGAAGCCGACCCGAAGCCTCGCGAGAATGTCGTCGTCGACGAAGAAGCAGGACTCCTCATCGGACACCACCAGCTTTCCGTGGTCGTAGCCGTCCTCGATAATGCACGGTTTGACGATGAGCTTGCCGACCGCAGAGAAACCTTCTTTCATGCCGTCCACCGTGAAGCATCGGGCGGCGTGGCAAACTTGAGGGGATGGGCGTTCGATCGCGACGATTTCCACGCTGCACTCTCGCTCGGCGACGACGCTGAGAGCCTCGTCCTCTTTGATTCCATGATCAACGCCAAGCGCGGAGGCCATCTTTAGGACGTCTCTCGGGCTGAACCCCACGGGCCGCTGAAAGCCACCTCCCTCACCCAGGAAGACGTCTTCTCCTAGGAGTTCGATGAGGGCCAGGTTGAACTGGCCGGGGAAGTGGATCAGCGCCTGGTGCGTCAGGGGCAGGTCGACCTTGGCCCTGTTGCAGAGGGCCAGCGCCTCCCTGACGTCGTCCTGGTGCTCGGGGCAGACGTCGTGCTGGAGGACGTACGTCAGGAAGTTCTCGACGATGCCGACGGCCTTGCCCATGCGCGGGTAGTCCCAGTTGGTCATGATGGGCAGCGACTCGGAGCAGAAGCCGGCGACGACGCCGGCGAAGTCGACGTCCCAGTGCTCCGGCTCGTCGGCGTTGTAGAAGCGGGAGCCGCCGCCGGAGCTGTGGACCGTGTCGATGGCCGTGGCCTCGCGGCGCTCCTCGGGTGTCATGTCCCGCACGTCCGCCTCGGTGTTGCCGCCGAACATGCGCGGGGAGGTGTCGATGCCGCCGAGGAAGAGGTACTGGTTGAAGAGGTTGATGTTGTCGGAGCCGCTGATGCGGCGGCGGGCGCGGAAGCGCTGGATGCAGGCTTGGATGCGCCTGGCGGTGTTAGCGACGGCAGACGCGCGACTGCCGTGGAGGACTTACTCTGGGAAGGGGATATCGCTATGAAGATGGACGTCAGCACAGATTTTGTTCCCACGACGCTAGAATACTCACGGGTTGTAGATGTTTTCTCGCTCCTCCTTGGCTTCGGCAGGAGTCATGGGAGGATCAGCGTAGAACTCTAGATATGGAATGTCAGCGCTGCGTCTCTTCTATGCTGTTCGCTCTCTTGCTGCGTCGTTCGCTTGGCCTACCCTCGAAACCGGTTCCGCAGAACTTGGGCAAGGCCGTTGGGCCCCGATCCTCGAGGCTCCTGTTCTTCTTGCCTGAGACCATCGTGAGGCACCGTCGTCTTGTTGTTGCTAGGAAGAAGCTGCGTGGCGGGGCTGCGAAGTGTGATGGAAGAGAGGTGATTTCTGGAAGAAGAGTCGACCAGGTATTTCAGGTGGTTGTCACTTGATCAAACGCGGAAGGGACGAGAGGTTGGGTGAAGGAAGGTGCGATCTGCTGAAGAAAGGGCAATTCCCAAACTCGTCGACACTTCAGTAACTGGTAACCTGATGAATATCAGAAAACAACGTTTGATGAAGACTGAAGCACTGCAGCAAGGAATATCCAGCGTCTAACTTATTACTGGCTGTTTTCTCAGGATCGGGGAGGAGGTTTGGGCAAATATCTCAGGAAGGCACGGCTCAATACATCTAAGAGCTGTGTACCACAAACCTATTGTTTGATATTATTTTCCTCCTAATAACATGTTTTTCGTCTTCAAAAGTCAAGAATAGTATTTTCATTGGTAGCCGCCGTTTGTCAAGATGCAGCTACCCTTCTATCCATCTAAGTGATGTTCCAACCTCAATCTGGCTTAGACGTCACGGGGGAAGTAGAGATATATATCAACAGGAGATTTCGCGAGGATGTCTTGATGATATTCAAAAATGCCATTCGACCTGAGGGACTTGACTGCGGATCTCGAAGGACGTCAATTTTCATGTGAGTTCCAGTCCCAGGTCTGCCCTGGTTGTGCCACGGCATCGGACGCACGTCGCAGCCAACTCCAAACAGAGTTACCAAGCCGTTGGGTGCAGATCTCGTCCCAAGGCTTTCCACTCGGCAAGCCGATGCGATCCAATCGCAGGGCCAGCCATCCCGGCTGCTGGAGGCCTGTCGGGAGGGATCGCCAGGCAAACGCGGACGGCAATCCAATGAGATCTAGAAGCGCGCGATTTGCCAACGGGACGCCGATGCAGGCGTGCTAGTGCTAGATATTGGGCGTTTGCGGAACACGAGAGAAGGCCGTTCCGCGGGGTCGGCTCGAGAGGCGGAGCATCGCGGGTTGCATGTAATGCTACGGGCTGCCATGTAGGCTGCTTCGTATGCCGCCGCAGCTTGGGATGACGGGCTGACGCAGGCAAAGAGGCTTGGGAGCGAGGCAGGCCAGCTCACGTTGCCTTACCCTTTGCAGGAAATAGCGCGGATGACACGCCTGATCCTCTGGTGGACGCTGGCAATCCAGATAGAGAGCGGGCGGATGGGCGATTTGCTGATGTGGGAGTTCCTGCAGAAAGTTGGCGGTGAGGTTCTCAACCGGAGGGCGCAGGGCAGGCGGTCAAGTTTTCGGGAAGCACGCGCTCCTGCTTCACTCGTTTGTCTCGTTGCTCTGGAACAATGTTCGAATAACCCGAGGCTTCTCCGTTGTTATCCGAAGTGGCGATGGAGTAATATCTGCGAGCGTGAGCAGTAGACCATGTGTCGCGATACACCACCAGGTGTGTTGTTCCAGAACCCCGGAGAAGGCGATACCCAGTGGAAACGTTCCGTCCAGGTTCGCCATCCACTCCCATCGTAGGATATGCGGTCATGCTACCTGAGCAGAAGTCGAGAGCGAGCGAGTGCGAGGTCAGTTGGACGCCGAGAGGTAAGATGGTGGTCTCCTCATCAGCGGAACTGTCGGGTCTGACGCATCAATCAATCACCCTGCAGGCGGCACATCACCCTCCCTGTCCATCATCCTTTCGAGGATGAACAACCGCCCGCATCTCGAGACTCCTGACGATCTTGTCGCTGTCCAGCTGCGAGGAGTCGAGTGCACTATTCCGTACCTATGCGAGCTGCGGCTGGGTGATGGAGCATATGGAGTCCGGGATCTCGCGAGGTTGAACGGGAGACGAGCGCAGCCGCAGGGCAGGGAAGTTGAGTAAGGCGACCTCTCCTCCACACACCCGACTCGGCCGATTGCGAAGGCGAAATGAGAAAACTGGAACAGCGGAACCGCAGCCGTGTCTTCGTCAAGGGCTCGGGGAATGGCTCGACTGTCGGATGCCAATGGTTCATGTTCATGGAGACGACGGTGTACGTGTGTGCCTTGAGGCTTGAAAAGAGGTTTCGTAAGGCGCGACAAGGGCCAACTGCTGGACAAGGCGGACTGGGCTGTACCGGCGGGGGCTGTATGTACTCTGTATTTTAGCCTGTAGGAGGGAAGGAACTGCTCAAGCAGCTGAAGGAGGGGCGATAGCGAGGGTGGCGCGCGAGTAAGATGCCCCAGAGACCCCCCCAAGGTCGTTCGTGGCCAGTGGCTGAGCGACCCTTTTTAGGGGGGAGGGAGGAGGGGCCACACTGTAGCGATGAGCATCCGCCACCTCGTGGGGTACGGAGCTGCCATCCATAGGTTGCTGCCAGAGAGGCACCTTCCCGCGGTATTAGCGTCGTTTCGCAGGCGGAGATCCCTGGCCGTGCCGCCCACAGGCCGCATTCGTGCTGCGTTCTAGCGCTCGCTCCACCGCTTCCCCCCCGCTGCATGGTAGGTACCTAACTGCGGTGCTACTGCTGCTGGCCCCCCCTGTCGCGAACAATCAAACCCAAATACCATTTTCAATTTCCCGCTCACGCCCAAATCCCAACACCTCGAACAGACACAGCAAGCAATATCGTGACTACGCCTCAATCCTGCCGCCGCTCCCCCTCCTTTCTCCTTACCTCTCTCTCCCTCTCCTCATATAACTTTGTTCCCCGCCTCCTCCCTCTCTGCTCGTCTGTCCCTACTAGACTGTCGATCCACTCCCCCGATTCCAAGTCGAGGATACCGCCTATTACGCACCAACGCTGCTTCTCCTCCTCCAATACCCCCGTTGCCAAGCCTCCAGACTGCCGGTTGCCGATAGCTAGTTCTTGCGATCTCGCCTTGGCTTTCGTATCTCTCTCTGTTGCCACTCCGTCGCTGTTCTTAAAAAGCACGACGCAAACCTCGCGTCTACCCCAACTTCTTCGCGACAGACGATTCTGGGATCCCCCCTGGGCGCGCGATTCAGCAAAACACTACTTCGAGCAACACCTCTCCGACGAACTCTCGACGCCACAGATACCATGGGCAAGAAGGCGCTTCCCTCCCGTTCCGACCTCGTCGATTACGGCCACACCGTTGCCGGACAGTAAGTTGCTCTTCTGCCGCTGCCAGACGCTCTGCGAAGAGACATCTCTGACGTAGCCTTCGCTCTCCAGTGCAGGAACCATGTGCGACGAGTCCGGACAGCTGTTCATCAAGCCCTGCACCCTGGCCGAGGTCGACTTCTACAACTCGGCGAACGAGGACCACCCCGATTTCGCCGAGCTTATGCCCCTGTACATGGGCACGCTGCAGCTCAACGATAGCGCCGAGCTGAGCTCCGTCGAGGACGGCGTTCCTGGCTCCTCGGACGCCGCCAAGGAGGAGCTGACGAAGGCCGTCAGCGCCGCCGCCACCGAGCAGCCCCAGGACAAGGAGAAGTGGGTGCAGAACAAGTCCAAGAAGATCAAGACGGACCAGGCCATCGTCCTCGAGAACTCGGGCGCCGGCTTCTCCAAGCCCAACATCCTCGACGTCAAGCTCGGCGTCCGCCTGTGGGCCGACGACGCCCCCGCCGAGAAGAAGAAGAGGTTCGACGCCATCACGGCCAGCACGACCCACGGCCCGCTGGGCTTCAGGATCGCCGGCATGAAGGTCTACCGCGGTTCCCTGACCAAGTCAGAGCTCGACGAGGAGGACTACAGGATCTACGATAAGGACTACGGCCGCGTCCACGTCAACGCCGAGAACATCGTCGACAACTTCCGCAAGTTCATCTTCGCGAAGGCCGCCGGCATCAGTGACGAGCTGGGCCGCGCCGTGGCGGAGGCGTTCCTCCACGACCTGCGCAACGTCGAGCGCGTCCTCGCCGCCGAGGAGAGCAGGATGTACTCGGCAAGCCTGCTGTTCGTCTTCGAGGGCGACGGAGAGAAGCTGAAGGAGGCCATCGCGCAGAACAACGCGGCCGCCGATGAGGTCGAGGCCGCGGCTAAGAAGGACGGAGCGACCACCAGGGTGGACAGCGGCATCGAGCTGAACGTGGAAGACGTCGCGAACGCCGCCGGCGACGAGGACGATGAAGACGAGGACGAGGGCCCCTCCCTGCCCAAGGTCTACTCCCTCAAGCTCATCGACTTTGCCCACGCACAGTGGACCCCCGGCCAGGGCCCCGACGAGAACACGCTCAAGGGCGTGCGCAGCTTGATCGACATTTTCGAGAAGCTGGTGCAATAAAACAGGCTCGGTAGAACGCGAAAGCACGCAGCAGGGCACAGCGGACCCTTCAGACGACACCAAAAAGTTTTTTCTCTTTTGACAAGTCATGATTTTCGTGCGGCGAAAGGCATCAGACGAGCGCGGTCGCTCTCGACCATCACAACAAATACCCAGATACAGTTGCGCGGAGATATGAGTGCGAAATAGAAGTCGCTCCTCAGAGGAAAAGATCGAAAGCGGGCTGGCTACCTTGGCATCCATGATAATGATGAACATACCCGGCGTTGGGGCTACTTTTTTTTTTTACATTACTCTTGAACATTTGAATACCACTCCCGGAGGTTTTCACCTCAACTCGTCTCGTTTACGGTCGTTCGTGTGATGATATCTTGACGTGCCATGACAGGGAAACTAAGGTTATCCGCAGAAGACTCCATGCTGGGACCTGCATGAAACCAATGCAGGCGCTGCAGAGAATGGTTCTAGTGTGCTCCGTATATCTGTAGTGTAGGTACGCCTGTCTAAACCCCACATGCACCATAGCAACGGAACGACGGTGGAGGATGTGTTACTCGGGCAATGTGTGGGTAGGTAGGCAGTGTGCGACGAGTGACATTCACCGACATTTCAGGAACGCGGAGCCAAATTCTAGACGAGAAGTCATTCGGAATCAACTGAGAGAAATGGCAGACCAGGCAGTAGGCCGCAAAAAGGAGACAAGAGGAAGACTGGGTTTTGAGGCACGGCAAAGAGGGCGCTGAATGAGACAGCAGAATTGGCCTCAGCTACGAGAAACGAAGCATTTTGCCGAGACGGCGTCCAAGGCAGCATCGATATATGCCGTAGCATGATCCATGAATCCTATAGGCCTCTCTCTATGTCCTGACAGCACCACCTCAAAACCACTCCGCTCGGAATATTGGACTTTGGACGTATTGAGGAAAATTCCTTAAGGCCCTTGTCAACATCGTCAGCACCTGGGAAGAAGACCGATAAGCGCGATAAGGCACAAGTGGGGCGCCTCGGAGCGGAAACACTTTCTCCGATACGTCACTTTCCGCCATCCGACGGGCACCTGGGCTCGTCGCGAACTCGAGCTGCCTGTACTTTTTTGCGAACCTTCGCGACCATCGTCACTGAGGTCGAGAAACAGCCACCAGCGCCATTCTTCGTGTCGACACGAAACAACCGCGACCATGGACGACCTCTTGAACCTCGAGCTCCTGTCGCTCGTGTCAAAGGTCACCTCTGAATTGCAGAACCATCTGGGCGTGTCCGACAAGACCCTCGCCGAGTTCATCATCGCCCAGCGCGTCGACTCGCCCGACTTCGATGGCTTCAAGAAGAAGCTCGCCGCCATCGGAGCCGACTTCCCCGCCAGTCTGGTCGAGAGCGTGGACCGCCTCGTGCTGAACATGCACCCGAAGCTCAAGGGACAGAAGCAGGCGCGAAACGGTGTCGGCGGCGACGACGAGGATCACCACCACCGGAGTAATGAAGAAAAGGAGCACATTTTCAAGGGTCTTTCCGTCCCGGATAAGCCGGTTGCCTACGATAGCATCGGCGACGGCGATGCCGGCGGCATCGACGCGATTGACGACACCCTGGCCCTGCTGGAGGGGCTGGAGGGCAAGGCGAGGCAGGAAAAGACGAGGAAGCGGAGCCGCAGCCCAGACGATGGCCGGGAGTCGAGGAGGAAACGCAGAGACCGCTCGAGGTCGAGAGAACGCACCAGGCGCGACAAATACCGCTCGCGGTCGAGGTCTCCCGACGACTACGAAAGCGGCCCCTCGCTGAAGCAGCGCCGCGGGAGGAGGAAATACGACGCCGACGACGGATACGGCCGCAGGCGCGACTACGACGACTACGACGACGACAGGCGCTTCAATAGAGCCCCCGAACCCGAGCTCGACGACGCGCCCGAGCTGCACAAGGTATACAACGGCCACGTCACGGGCATCAAGGACTTTGGCGCCTTTGTCAACATCCACGGCATCCGCGGCAAGGTCGACGGCCTGGTGCACATCTCCAGGCTGGTAGAGGGGCAGCGCGTGAATCACCCTTCTGACCTCCTGACCAGGGGTCAAGAAGTGAAGATCAAAGTCGTCAGCATCGAGGGCAACAGGGTAGGCCTGTCGATGAAGGAAGTAGACCAGGAGACGGGCATGGACCTCCAACCGCAGGACAGGATCACGTCGGGCGCCAACATGGAGGCTCTCGGAGGCAGGGGGCGCAACGGCAATATGTTCGACAACGACGTGATGCCTCCTCCCCAACACCAGGCAGGAGCCCGCCGGCAGAAGAAGCGCATGACCTCGCCCGAGCGATGGGAGATCCGCCAGCTGATTGCCTCGGGCGTCGCCAAGGCCTCCGACTACCCCGATCTGGAAGAGGACTACAACGCGACGCTGAACGGCGACGCCGGCATGGAGCTGGAGGAGGACGTCGACATCGAAGTCCGAGAGGAAGAGCCGCCGTTCCTGGCCGGCCAGACGAAGCAGTCGCTCGAGCTGTCGCCCATCCGAGTCGTGAAAGCGCCGGACGGCTCCATGAACCGCGCGGCCATGTCGGGCACGGCGCTGGCCAAGGAGAGGAAAGAGCTGAAGCAGCAAGAGGCCGAGGCGGCGGCGGCGGAGGAGTCTAAGGTCGACCTCTCGGCGCAGTGGAACGACCCGATGGCCGACCCGGACAAGCGCAAGTTCGCCAGCGACCTGCGCAACGCCAAGTCGCAGATGAACCAGAACAAGGCCGACGCGGTGCCCGAGTGGAAGCGCGCCGTCGCGCCCAAGGACCAGTCTTTCGGCAAGCGGACGAACCTGAGCATCAAGGAGCAGAGGGAGTCGCTGCCGGTGTATGCCTTCAGGCAGAAGTTCCTCGACGCCGTCAGGGATCACCAGGTCCTGGTCGTCATCGGAGAGACGGGCTCAGGCAAGACGACGCAACTCACACAGTACCTCGCCGAGGACGGTTTCGCCAACGACGGAGTCATTGGATGCACGCAACCGCGACGTGTCGCTGCCATGTCCGTGGCGAAGCGTGTCGCCGAGGAAGTCGGAACCCCGCTGGGAGAAGCAGTTGGATACACCATCAGATTCGAGGACCGTACCAGCCCGTCCACGAAGATCAAGTACATGACGGACGGTATGCTCCAGCGTGAGATCCTCGTCGATCCGGACCTTAGGCGGTACTCGGTCATCATGCTTGACGAGGCCCACGAGCGTACCATCTCGACAGACGTGCTGTTCGCGCTGCTGAAGAAGACGATGAAGCGCCGCAAGGACCTGAAGGTGATTGCCACGTCGGCGACGCTGGACGCGGACAAATTCTCGTCGTACTTTGACGGGTGCCCCATCTTCACTATTCCCGGTCGCACGTTCCCCGTCGAGGTGCTCTACTCGCGCGAGCCCGAGTCAGACTACCTGGATGCGGCGCTGGTGACGGTCATGCAGATTCATCTGACGGAGCCACCAGGTGATATCCTGCTCTTCTTGACGGGACAGGAGGAAATCGATACGTCGTGCGAGATTCTATACGAGCGCATGAAGGCATTAGGACCAAACGTGCCGGAGCTTCTCATCTTGCCGGTGTACTCGGCGCTTCCCAACGAGATGCAGAGTCGCATTTTCGACCCTGCGCCTCCCGGATGCCGAAAAGTGGTCATCGCCACGAACATTGCCGAGACGTCCATCACGATCGACAACATCTACTTCGTCGTCGACCCCGGCTTCGTCAAGCAGAACGCCTACGACCCCAAGCTTGGCATGGACTCTCTCGTCGTCACGCCCATCTCTCAGGCACAGGCAAACCAGCGTGCCGGCCGAGCCGGACGCACGGGACCGGGCAAGTGCTTCCGGCTCTACACGGAAGCGGCGTACCAGTCCGAAATGCTTCCCACAACAATCCCGGAAATCCAACGTCAGAACCTGTCGCACGTGATCCTCATGCTCAAGGCGATGGGCATCAACGACCTGCTGCACTTCGACTTCATGGACCCGCCGCCGATCAACACGATGCTCACGGCGCTGGAGGAGCTGTACGCGCTCAGCGCGCTGGACGACGAGGGCCTGCTGACGCGCCTCGGCCGGAAGATGGCCGACTTCCCCATGGAGCCGTCGCTGGCCAAGGTGCTCATCATCTCGGTGGACATGAAGTGCTCGGCCGAGATGCTCATCATCGTGGCGATGCTCAACCTGCCCAACGTCTTCTACCGGCCCAAGGAGAAGCAGTCGCAGGCGGACCAGAAGAAGGCCAAGTTCCACGACCCGCACGGCGACCACCTGACGCTGCTCAACGTGTACAACTCGTGGAAGCAGAGCGGCTACTCGTCGCCCTGGTGCTTCGAGAACTTCATCCAGGCGCGCTCCATGAAGCGCGCCAAGGACGTGCACGACCAGCTCGTCAAGATCATGGACCGGTACCGCCACCCCGTGGCCAGCTGCGGGCGCAACACGCAGATCGTGAGGCAAGCCTTGTGCTCCGGCTTCTTCAGGAACGCCGCCCGGAAGGACCCGCAGGAGGGGTACAAGACGCTCATCGAGGGCACGCCCGTGTACCTCCACCCGAGCTCGGCGCTGTTCGGCAAGCAGGCCGAGTGGGTCATCTACCACACGCTGGTGCTCACGACCAAGGAGTACATGCACTGCACGACGAGCATCGAGCCCAAGTGGCTCGTCGACGCGGCGCCGACGTTCTTCAAGGTGGCGCCGACGGACCGGCTGTCGAAGCGCAAGAAGGCGGAGCGCATCCAGCCGCTGCACAACAAGTACGCCGGCGAGGACGACTGGAGGCTCAGCGCGCAGCGCAAGGCGGGCCGGGGTGGTGGCGGCGGCGGCACCTGGGGTTGATGTGGCTGTTGTATCATCGTCTTGCGGTTGGGCGTTGCTGTTGTTGCTATTGTTATTGTTTTGATATAGCTCGAAAAGAATATACCCGAGAGGATTGATAGGATGACGTGTTGCTATTTCCAGTCTGTCTACTACCCCTCCACGTCGTCACCCTCTCAGAACAGGAACCACGCGCGCGTAGTCTCTTTTCGAGTATTTGTCATTACTTTGAGGGTGTTGCACTGCCTGCCGACAGCTCCTAAACGCCAAGCGGGCCTCGCCTTGTAGACGAGGCTCTTCTTCTTTACGCCAAGCAACCCACGAGATATGGATACCTACCGGATGAGAGCGTTGGTCGGCGCGTCAGGTCAAGGGGACCTGTCCGAAACGGGCCGGATAAGAGGGCCGGCAGCAAGACGAGCGTTGCGGGAGCCAAGGCGTGACAAGACTTTGCTCGTTGCATGGAGAAGGGTTTCTCTGTCGGTCACCTTACACGTGTGTGTAAAGGGGGGGGATGGAGTGATGAGTGGGCTCTCGATCCTCATACTCTTGACTTTTTAAGCATATACGCGACGACTTGGCGTGTGGCAGGTGACGGCGGGAGCGAGGAAGGGTGCGGGCGACATGGATCATGAGTCTTGTCGTCGTCGGTGGTTTGACAGGCCGGGGGGGTTCGGCACTGCCCAGCTCAAAGGTAATGTAATACTTCCGTGATCAGAGAGTGTGTGATAATGCTTCCGTCATCAAAGAGTGTGTACGGTAGCGGTGCCGGAGACTCTCGCCCCAAGAGCTTCGGGGCCTCCCCGCGAGCCCGGAGGCGACGGACTCTTCGTCCGGACCCGCGCGCATGGCGCTTGGCGGGGACTTCGAGGTTAAGGGAAGCGGGTTTTCTCCGTTGTCGAGAGTCGAGACTGGACCATAGAGAATAAACTTTCGGTTGCGATGGATGTTAAAGCGTACGATAACTGACTCGCGGCTAACATCGCAGTCTCCTGACGCTGCCACACTTCTACACAGGCTATGTATGCTACAGGAGGACGACCGATATTCGTAAAAGTGCTAAACCCCCGGCGGCGATCAAGCAGCGCGTCGTTCATCCTCCCCCCTTTACGACGAGCAGAGCCAAAATTAGGCGAGCCCGGCAAAGTCGTGATGTGCTTCGCCTCGACTCCAATCGACACGTTCCCGCGGCGATTGCGAACTCTATCTGAGCCGCGCTACTCCGTCGGTTCTCGTCTCTGATCCACCATCGCAACACCACCATCTGTAGCGAGTAAGCGCAACGGCAATGTGGGGGGAATTTCCTCTCTCTCAGCTCGCCTATCCCTCTGGCGGTTCGTCGTTCGTGACACGCCAAGCGTTTTGGGACGGTGGCCCTTCGACGTCGGCCGGCGTTTTAGACTGATGTTTCCGAGGGTGTCATTGTCTTTCCTTTTCCGCCGACTGTGTGTGTTGCTATCCCTTTTTCTTTCCGATTAAACGAAACGAGACGAGCGAGCTGATTGATAAATGGACAGAGCCGCTGCCTCCCCCACGTGCATTGAGTTATTTGGGGGATGGTGTTTTCATTGACGGAGGGTTTGCGGGACGGATTCTTATTTCTATTTCCATTTCCAACCTAAAATATTGATCCGTTCGAAGGAATAGAGTTCCCAGAGTACGACGTCGAAACATTGGATGGCACATGTCAACAACAACAACCACGACGAAGAAAGTGCCATGTTTACTCTGAGAGGCCAACATTAGACGACAGAACCCGACCGGACAGGACTGGGACCACGGAGAAGGACGGAACTGGAGGAAATACGCTTCAACAGCCACGGACGCGATGCCGCGACGCCACCACCTCACAATCTCCCACCTCGCCGCCCTCGCCCTCCTCTCCTCCGGCACCCTCCCCTCGACCGCCGCGGCCGAGGACCTCGAGGCCGAGGACGTGCCCTCGGAGTGCGCCGCCGTGTGCGCGCCGATCGTGCAGCTCACGGCGCGGTGCGAGGCGCAGACGACGCAGCGCTTCGGCGACCTCGACAAGCGCTTCGTCTCCTTCCCGCCCACGTTCCCACCACTAAGAAAGACGAGGAGGAGGAAGATCTCGAGACGGCAGGACGACGACGGCAGCGACAGCGAGAACGAGGGCGGCGGCGCGACGGGCACGAACCCCGCCACGGCGGCGGCGGCGGAGCAGGCTACGAGGACGTGCGTGTGCGGCGAGAGGGGGTTCGATGTGCGGGCTGTGATGGGGGCTTGCGCGGTGTGCGTGGCGGCGAATCCTGCTGCCGTGGAGGCGAATGAGGGTATGTTGCTGCTATGCATTATCATTCACGTGCGTTTGATGACTGAAGAGTTGCAGACATCAAGGAGATTATGGCCGAGTGCGGCTTCGCGGCCCCCGCCGCTCCGGCAGCCCCGGTGGTCACGTCGACGCCTCCGGTAGCTCCTCCGGTAGCGGCCCCTCCGGCAGCGACGCCTCCGGCCGCTGCTCCTCCGGCAGCGGCGCCGATCCCGGGGTTCTCAACATTACCGCCCGCGATGCTCGCACCCATCGAACCGTCTTCACTTCCACCTTCTTCCACATCATCTACATCATCCTCAACACCGCCGCTGCCGCCGGCCCCTCCACCGACTACATCCGCCGAGCAAACACCAACGCCGCAGCCACCACCACCACCACCACCAGCCACAACCCCGAATCAGACGCCCACGCAACCGGCACCAGCAGTACCGCCATTGTCTGCGCCGGATGAGAGGTCCATCACGCCGGTAACCGTGTTCGAGACGCCGACGTTCCGGACGCTGCCGCCCATCGTCTCGCCCAACGACGCGTCGCCGCCAAAGGGCGAGCTGCTGCTGAGCGGCGCGGCGGCGGCGGTGGCGGGGCCGATGGGAGGGTGGTTTAGGTGGGCGGTGTACATCTCTGTCGTGGTGTTCATCTTGAGGTGACGGGCTCGTATTTTTGTCTGTCTTTTTTTTTTAGAGTTGCAAGCGTGTTCTTTTTCTTTTCTTGGAGATACCCTCGTGAGCTGGGTGATTATATTCTTCTTTTTTTTCTTTATGACGCTCCTTAATCAGGGATATTTTGATACTGGGGAAAGGAAGCATTGACAGCGACGGAACATGAGGGAGGGACACATTCTTTAGAATCATTAGATGGAGGAGTTCTTTTTGACTCTTGGCAGCTTGACTCATGTCGACGGAAGTCTCGGGATGTAGGAGACGATGAGCATTATAGTAACAATCCGTGAGGGGTTGCGCCGCCACACGTCGGCGGCTGCATTTCATGCATGTTTCGTCTCAGATAATTCTAGATGTGAAGAGAAAAGAATTAAATAACAGATGACAGTTGCGATTGAAGAATCTCGGGCACATGCAGAATGCCGAGGCGCGGGTCTGGTGGTGCGGCCCGCGTTGGAAACGGGCCACCGAGACAATTAATTAGAGTTTCGGGACGACTTGTTTATTTCAACGGCAAAGACACGGCCACGCGATCGTGAGCCTTGGTCGCTGTGTAAGTTGCTAGGGATTGATTATGAGAAAAAATTCTTCAATACATTGTCGGTGTTCATTTGAGCCTACTTGTTCTGTTTGGTCGCTGTGCTTGACGATGCTATCACCAGGTAACTGCCAGGCCTCGGGGATTCTTCACCTTCAGTTTGGGGTACGAACCGCGCGTTTAGTTTCCTCTTCCATTAAGCGGGAATACCCTCCAGCCTGGTCCCGAGGTTTGAATCCTCGACGACCGGTCTCCAGCTAGAGAAGACAGTGCCCTACGTCGCGAAGGATCCAGCGCGACTCATGACTAGCCGCCATCCACCCGTCTATCTTCACAAACCTGGTAGACTTGGTATTCTGGCCCAGCCAGGCAGTCGCACTCTATCTGCATCACAGGAGAGATTGAACAACAACAATTCGCCCCCGGCGCCCCCTCGTATACCGTTTCCCAGGCCTCCGGGGTCACCGTTTCCTCGAGCATACCCTTCCCCCAACCCTCGACCGCCGAGAGAGGGCCAGGTACCAGACAAAGACTCTGCCAGGTCGACATGCGACGCGAAGACGGAGCTGAAAACAAGGCAAAGAGGCGATCACTGCCAGAACCGTAGACGGAACCCCTCGCCCCCTCGACTCAGTGCCGTTGCAAGGGGGACCGTAAACTGGGATGCGCCAAGGAGCGTGCGGCCCACCGTCCGCGGCTAGACGTTCAGGGCGTCTATGACGAGTAGCGAGACAGAACGGCTCGCCCGTGCAGTGAAGATCTGTCGACGAACTCTATCAATGCGCACCGAGAGAAGAAGATCTCGGGACGTTCTCTTTAGTGTAAAGCAAACCAAGGTTAACGTATCTGTATTTCTTTCAGTTTAGTGGGAATTCTCACACCCCGGCCGATGGATGACTGAGAGCCCACCCTGATAAGGCCTGAAGACCGGGATACCGGCACGCTCTGTCGAAGCAGAACCCAACAAAACGGTCAGACGATGTGAATTTCACCCACCTGTGTGTTGGAACAGCCAGATGCACAGAGTTGAGATGAAATTAGCTGCACAGTACTTTCTCGTGTAGGTGATTGCAGATGACTTCGTATCTTCCATCGGCCAATATCACACTCCCCTTCCCGACGTACCATCCCTCAGTTGAGGCGCAGTCTGCCAATTCTACTCTGCCCTGGAATCAATCACCGGCTTCAAGAATAGCAACAAACGGTTACTCCAGGATCGGAGAATAATCACCATTCCCCCGTCCAATATTTGCTACGGCCAAGTTGTTCGGCTAAGGGGCGGGCTCGATGCCAGGCTCAAGCGAGAGGACCGTAGTGGAGTTCCGACGGTCCAAGCGAAAGCAGCTACCAGCATTTTTGACGGAGGTGTCCTTTTATGTCATCCGCGACGGAGGTTTCTGTGCATTTTGTGCATCTCTGCCGGTGGGATGTCTCCTCCAACAAAACAACAACACCGAGCAGATAACCAGGGTACCAACAACACAGGGTAAAGAATGTCCACCCTTCAAACGTGCCGCCATTTTTCTTCAGACAATTCTCCACCGCGATGCCCTCCACTAAGACCAATTCGAATACGAAGACCGCCGCTACGCCGCGGATTCCAGCCCTGTAAAGGCCCCGATTGGACCCTGTTCCTCCGAAACGGGAGCCCAGGGGCCCCGGGTGGCGGGAGCACCGTTCCGCTCGCTCGTTAGGTGGGCGGCGGGCATCATAGGGGATGCACTAACAAATAAAAACATCACGTCCGTTATTTCATGTGCGGTCCTTTTTTGGGCCTTTGGTGGTGGATTTTCTTCGATTTGGAGGACCGTAAGCGCAAAAATGTCGCCGCCACGGACTAGAACTCGGCAGAACTTGGCGGGATGCGCAGAACCAGTCAGTTAGTCGAGTTGATCTGTATATACACGGGCACATCCAAGACTTGCATGACGTCCGTCCATCCGTGCCAACTGCGCCCATTCTCTGCCGTCTCTTCGGGGGCCACGGACGCCAGTCCAAGCCGCGCGGTCTAGAGTCTTCGATGCAACGGCGCAGGAGATCTCTCTGCCAATCACACCCCGAAACAGTGACAGCGCCATCGAAGATCTGGGCAGCTTCGCCGCAGGCTGCGACCCCCTGCGATGTGCAGGTCTAGCGCAGGAAATCTGCTCGTCCTTCCAACGAACCAAGTGGGAAGAAATAGGGGGCACCAAGACACCGCCGTGGCACCGTCTGGCACATCTCGACATGGATGGTGGTGACTGGGGTGCGTCTACATGGTTCACATGTGTGTGCGCATCCACTCGACGTCCACCACCTCACCACCACCACCATCTCTCTCTGGCGCGAGCCGGACTGTGCCTGAGCCGCCAGCCAACCGCCGCCGTCCCGTTCCTGGCTCGCTGGTGTCCGGCGACTTTTTCTCTTCGCGCTCTGATGTGTTTGTTCCTGGACCTGCAGGAAGGGTAAGCGTGTCCACTCACAACCCACTTCTTCACGCAGGCTCGTGAGATGTCCTGAGTGGAACCACGCAAGTTCCAAAACTCGACGTGCCCTACAAGGTGGTCCGTCCCTGCTACATACCCAAGGACAGTGACGGACGACAGTGACGGACGACAAGGACGAGGACGAGGACGACGGACGACAGTAATAATGATGACGGACGACGACAACGGGAGCGTTGGAGGATCGAATTTCGTCGAAGAATAGTTGGCTGACATCGAAGAGAGGACCGAGGGCCACCGAGTAGAGCGCATCCACAACTCATCGCGAACCAGGCCATGCACAAGTCCCCCCTTCCATCCTGCTTACACCCGTCCAGAACCGGCAGTCTTGTCAGGGGCTCTTGGGCCGTCGTTCTAGTCCTTCTCCTGATCTCTTCCTTCCAGTTCCCGAGCCCACCACACCCACTCGCACGCCTCCCCCCTGGCCTGGATAGCGCGAGGCACCGTTTTCCTGTTCCTGGCGCTGTCGCCCTCTTCTCTCCCAGGAACGGAATCAACGGATACCCAATGGAGGAAACGGGCATGGGAGAAAACAGGCGCAGCGGCTGCAGAGACCCCTGAGGGGAACTTCTTCTCACCTCCCTGCAGCCGAATCGACAGGACAGGAACGCTCCCCGGGTCGACCGTATTTTTGGGACTGGTATAAGATGTCCCTCACCCCGTGGGACGCCCACGCGCCCTCGGCATCCAGGCCTTTCTACCCAACCTTATCCGTCTTTTCAAAGATCCTGTTTTTTTCTTCGGGTATCTTTAGTCACTCCTTAAAACAAGAGAAGAGCTTCATTCTCTCATTCTTTGAGTTTGAAGTCGTTTCTCTTTAGCCTGTCGTTATTCGTGTTGTTTCGTGTGCATTTTTTTCATAATTTCTGTTTCGTGTCTTTTCCCACCGTCAAGATGGCGCCTTCTCTCTTCTCCACGCTCTCTTCCGCCCTCCTCCTCACTTCCACCGTCTCCGCGGTCCAGACCTACCAGGTGGTCGACAGCTATGACTCTACCAACTTCCTCGACAAGTTTGGCTTCTTCGTGGTATGTGCCGCCTTCCTTCGTTGAACAAGACGTCGTCCGTTGGAGCATCTCCACCAAACAGACTACATGCTTGATGACATGACGTGACGGGATCAACTGACGATCCCTCCAGAGCGACCACACCACCGGCAACTACAACGATGTCGACCCCACCGGCGGCTACGTCTCCTACAAGTCGGCCGAGGAGGCCAAGAGCATGGGCCTGCTCAAGACCGTCGGCAACGACCTCTACCTCGGTGTCGACCACACCAACAAGCTCGACCCCAAGGGCACCGGCCGCAGCTCCGTCCGCATCCAGTCCAAGAGCAAGTACAAGAAGGGTCTCTTCGTCGCCAACTTCTCCCACCTTCCCAAGCCCGTCTGCGGTGCCTGGCCTGCCTTGTAAGTCGACATTCACATATGCATATAGACTTGTACATATACGCACCTACATGAAAAGAGGCTAACAAACACCTAGCTGGATGGTCGGCAACCCCTGGCCCGCCGCCGGTGAGATCGACATCGTCGAGTCGTGGAACGAGGGCCACGACGGCAACAAGGTCGTCATCCACACCGACAGCAACGTCGGCGAGTGCCGCATCGACGGCCAGGGCATGACTGGTACCATTAGCAAGCCCAACTGCGCCAACTTCGCTCCCGGCCAGGCCGACAACGAGGGTTGTGCCGGTCTCGACACCGCCGCTCCCTTTGGCTCTCCTGAGGGCGGCGTCTGTAAGGACCCCCTTCACCTCTCAAATGTATTTCCCACGTACCGAAGACTAATTACGTCATAGACGCTATGGAGTGGACCGACGACGCCATTCGCGTCTGGGGTTTCACCCACGCCAACGTCCCGGCAGACCTCAGCGACCCCAGCACCTTCGGAACACCAAGCTTCACCACGAGCACCTGCGAGGCCGACAAGGTCTTCGCCGAGCAGCAGCTTATAATGAATGTAGACCTGTGCGGGATAGCTGGAGAAGCAAATGGCGGTCCTTGGGATCAGAGCGGTTGCGCGGCCAAGACGGGCATGTCATGCCACGAATTCGTCGCCTCCAACCCCGAGGCCTTCGCCGAGGTGTTTTTCCAGCTCAGCTCCATCAAGATCTACCAGCTCAAGGAAGGCGAGGCCCCTGCCCCTACTTCCTCTGCTGCCGCCGTCACCTCGTCCGCCGCCGCCGTTCCCACCTCTGCTGGCGAGGTCGCCTCTGAGACTCCCGCCGAGACCTCCGCCCCTGCTCCCGAGAAGCCCGTCGAGCCTTCTGTCCCCGCTGCTTCCGAGCCCGCCGCCGAAAAGCCCACCGCCACGGCCGCCGTCCCCGAGACCCCCGCCGAGACCCCCGCCGAGGACCTGACCACCCGCCTCGCCACCTCGACCGTCTACGAGACCGTCCTGCATACAAAAACCTCTTGCGCGCCGTCCATCACCAACTGTCCGGCCAGGGAGACCCCCGAGGTCGTCACCGAGGTCATCGCCATCTCCACCACCATCTGCCCCGTCGTCGACGTCCCCACCACCATGACCGTCTCGCGAACGCAGGTGGTTACGTTGACCTCATGCCCGCCATCGATCCCCAACTGTCCGGTTGGATCCAAGACGACCCTGACTACCGCCGAGGTCGTTCCCACTACTACCGCCATCCCCGTCGAGAGCTACACCAAGCCCCCCGCCCAGCCCCCGGTCGTCACCCCCGGCCCCGAGGCCCCCGTCGCCATCACGACGTACAAGACGAACCTGGTTACAATCACATCGTGTCCGCCAACCGTGCCAGACTGTCCCATTGGCAAGACGTCGACAGTGGTTACCAGCGAGGTCATCACCCCGGGCGTCCCGGCCACTCCCACCGAGGTCCCGCAGAACCCCCCCGCGAACCCTCCCGTCCCCGGCACCGAGAAGCCCACGACTCCCGCTGCTCCCGGCGTCGAGGAGCCTACTACTCCCGCTGCCCCTGGTGTCGAGAAGCCCACCACTCCTGCGGCCCCCGGCGTTGAGAAGCCTACCACTCCCGTCGTCCCTGGAGCTGAGAAGCCCACCACCCCCGCCGTCCCCGGCGTTCCCGAGGCCCCGGCGACCACCTCCGCCGAGCAGCCCGTCCCCGAGACCCCCGCCGCCACGCCCACCACCCTCGTCGTCGCCCCCTCCTCCCCCTTCAACGGCACCCTGACCACCGCCCGCATCCCCGTCGGCACCGGCACCCCCTGCATCGGCTCCGCCTGCCCCGCCACCACCACCGGCCCCGTCCAGGCCGGTGCCGGCAAGATCGGCTCCAGCGTCTTTGCGCTGGCCGCAGCGCTGGCCGTCTTCGTCTTCTAGAGTGGAGGCAGGTGAGGGAAGCTCCAGACGGAGCGTGTAAAACACCGTGTGTCCGAGGGTGTCGTGTGTCGTAATTTCTTTGTCAGTGTGGTTTTCTCTTGTGTACAGTATATATGGTTCCCGCTAGAGCGCATATACCCTTCGATTAGAAAAAGGGGAGATTGGAAAAGCATCCTGAGACGGATTCACCCGAGGTATCGATGGAAGGATACGTGTAAGGAAGACTTGGATAACGAAAACAATCGCCTTTGAACCGTTCATCAACGAGGTATACCTCTGCAGCGTGTTGCACTGCCTGTCTCGACCTTTGGATGTAAGTGCTGAGGAAATCAGAGGTTTCCCAATGAAACAGACAAGACTGGTCATAGTATCATATGTTTATTATTAGGTTTGGCCTTTGGGCTTTAGGATGGGTGGATACCGGAGAGAGTAGAAACGTGAAACAGGACGACTAGTTGGTTCGGAGATCGGATTCCTTGTGCTTATTCATTATATACATAGCGTACTTAGCGTTCTCCTACCGGCCTTTCGCCCTCGCCGTTGTCGCTCTTCTCCTCCTCGTTCTCATCCTTCTTTCTATTATCCTCCTCGTCCTTCTAGCCCTCGTTCTTGTTGGTTCCATCCAGGTCAATATGAATAGACGTCGAAGAAAAGAAGAGGAAGAACGCATCAGAACCAAATGAGCGACTGCGACCTTGGTCCTGGCCCTATTCAGGTGTTGTACTTGATTCCGAGGTGGTCCGGACGAGCGGCATGAGCAGCTGGCTGAGGGGGTTGTTGTCGGCCTTGTTAAGAGTTGTTTTACAAGGAACATAAAAGTGGCTATGATGCCAGCAGTTCCGCTGATGATGACGTAGATGAAAAAAGGCCAGCTGTCGAGGTCGGAGATCAGGATCATTGAATGCCATAGCCAGCCTCTCTCCGTTCTTTCCCTTGGGCTCGGATAGCTCAACTGTTCCTACTTACATCTCAAGGCTTTGCGGAGCTCCTCCCTAGCAGATAAGGTACATCTCCAATGTCCAAGCTTCCCGTTGCAATTGCTTTTAATGTCGGACATCGCCCGGGCTGCAGCTTTTGCCAGCATTTCTCCCTCAGAGGCAGAAACACCACTGTCAATACATCCAGGCGTTTGTGATGCCGCCATTGGTTTGGTGAGGGTCCTCTCACTACCTAGGTAGTTGGCTCCTTCGGCATCAAATCCTTCAGCTTTAAATGGCTGCAAATGCTCGTCTGGGTACCCAGCGTCTCCGCGTCAATTTCCCTGAAGAAATAGACAAAGTAGCTCTTGAAGCCGTAGCTCTGTTGGCGTAAAGCTTGCATCCAAGCCTCGCGCACTTTTTTGGGTCGCTCTCGTCTGAGTCCGTACCACGGAGTAGAACCGACCGTGAGAGTGCCCCCCCTCGCTCCGACCTCGTACCGGAAGAAGAACCCCTCGCCTTTCCCCGGAGCCCAGACTTCCATCGTCTCCAGGTTTGGAAGGTAAGCGGCCGCCTTGCTTGCCGCCAGGAGCAGATCGTCGATGCCCTCGCGGGTCCTGCACACCTTTCCGACGTCGCAAGTGAGCGCCAGGCGCCTGAGCCGCGGCCAGGACGCCGTGGTCCGCCGATCGCTCTTCGATTCTGCTGCCTCGCAGAAGGCCGGGAAAAAGTCAGCCGCGTCCAGCGCGCTCCTGATTGCCAAGTCTTCGACTCGAAGGGCGGCCACGACTGCATTATCTGCCAATTTGACGTTCGGAGGCCTGTAATATATATTGTCGGGTATCTTGTAAGGCGGCGGCTGTTCGTGCAGCGTTACTGACCGCATTCGAAGATGGCGCGCCCAAGCCAGAATGTGAACCAATGCGCCCTCAGCACGAAGCTGAAGTTTCTCTTCAACCCCGCACCAAGTCTCGTAGTTGATGTGTTGGAGCTGAAGTAGACTTGCCATCAACCGGAAGGCGGACCGGCTTGAAAGGCTCCGAGTAGACCCTGAGTCCATAGAGAAACTCTGAATAGCTGGAACGATCGGAAGTTCTGTTTCATACTGCTGAATCTCGAGAGGGTAGCCCGATAGGCGCCTTTTGGCCGTCTTGATCAAGTATCGAGGCGACTGCCCGGCAAGCTCGCGCTTGTGCTGGGCAAAAGACAGACGCCGGTGCGTTAAATCACTCGATGAGAACGCGTTGAGCTTGAAGGCAATGCCGTACGTGGTCCATGAACAAAGCGTGTCGAAGAGACGCCTTATACTGTCAGAGAATGTTTTGTTATTTTGGTCCCTCGTGTCGCGGCTCTCTTGCGATCCACACTCTGGACAAGAATACTCCATAAGTCTCACGTCGAGCGAGAGCTCTCTGATGAGTTTCCTGTTTTTGACAGTGGCATATTGGTTGGACCAGTCCGAGTCGAAATTCGACCCCTCATGCGACGACCAGAGCTTTATCGAGTGCCAGATAGTCGGCGTGAAATAGTTGTACCATTCGGTCGAAACACACGACCAAAGTGCCAGAGGATTCTGGCCGGCGTCGGGGGCCAGCTTCATCGCTTCTTGCAGCACCATTAGCCGGAGCTCAGGCACAAGTCGGTTCCAAGGGAACGCTGTCGTGTTCTCGGAAGTCATCGTTACGGGCTCATGTGGGTTTAGGCTGCGGATGTGTTGCAGGTATCCTCCGTGAGGTACGTTGTTTTCAACTTGGACTAGGCCATATATATCTGTGTCCTTTCCTTTCTTATAGGTGCCCATCGGTACCGACCAGGCTACTTTAATCAGAAATATAAGGTTTCAATCTGACTCCGAAGCTATTGTGGCGTTTAGGCAATAATCGCATCCAAACACCCTGGATGGCAACGAGCGCCACCTTGAGAGATACTTTCCTGAACCCACCAACGATGTCTCCAAACCATGGGTCTCATAAGTGGCCGGGTGGTCGACGGAATATCCACACCGTCACCAAGCTATCTTCTTCGCGAATTTACATGGCGAATCCCTTTTAAGATCTCATGAACAAGAATCCAGTCCCAGGTTCTGCAATTGCTTGTATTGAGGCTATCGCAGACAGCTGCGCACGGAGTAAAGGCGCCTGCAGGTGGCCGAAAAGAGGAAGATGCCACTAGAACTACAAAAGAGGGATGCCCAAGAAAACCGATCTTCATGCACGTCTTAAGCAGGGTTGGAAATAGTTGTAGTCGGCGTAGAGTTCCCATCTTCGTGGTTTCGCCATGGCGATGCTGAAAAGGGTTTAAACTTAGGCATTGCAGATGGGAGCGCACAGAGCATCTACACGAATGAGTCAGACTGGCTGGTATTGCAAAATCCGAGAACCGCGAAAATGACTTACTGCACTCATCTTCGCTGGGCCTGGGGCAAGTCCTCTGACAGTCCTCGCACGCGCCCGCCGCGACGGAGGCGACGTAGGTGGCCAGCATGGCGAAAAGAATCTGGAAGCGCATGTTGTCGGACTGGAAGGTAATAAACGATCAACGTTTGGGTGTTGTTGGTTGAATTAGGTAGGCAGTAAGGCAGCAAAAGGTTGCGACGATTAGAAGATGAGACGACTGCGGCGAACGGATGAAGGCTGTAATGATGAGATGAACAACTGATGGCGTGATAGGCTGTACTTATACTCGGAGGACTTGTAGGACGTAGTAACATATCTCCAGTAACCACCTACAATTCAAGGCGAGTCAGTTGAGCTGGGAACGCGTAACACGCCGGTTTCATTGCGATCCTCTACCACTCAGCTGGTATATTCTGATGATAACAAACGAATAGCATATGTCCTAACTTTCCAGCAGACCGCAGCGTAAAGACGCCTTGATTCCAGGAATGCTGCTTTACCCAGTCACTGGTACCGTGGGACCGGGACTGTCGGTTTAGACTTTTGCTTCAGCAGTGCCCCAGACGGAGTCCGTTTCACCCGCGTCCGGGGTACCCGTCGATTTGCTCTCGGTTCCGGTTCTAGTGGCAAAATAGTGTTATTCTGATGTTGAATACACTGTTCGTACGAGACTTCACTGAGAGAAGAAGAAAGACGGTAGAAGATCAGAGAATAGCGAACGTGTCTAGAACACGTGCACTGTCGCCCGTGTAGTTCCGCCTCTCGTCCTTGAAAAGGATACATTGTGCCAAAGACCATGACTGGAAACTTTGAAGCTCCATGTCCTCTGCGTTTCTCATCGGTACAATGCCGGCAACGCCGACTTTTAGAAACATCGGAGCTACCCGTGAGGACGTACTACAGTAAGGCTGGAGTTCTGCTCGATAGTCGAATATGAAGTAACAACGTACGCTTGTGGAGCTCGCTAGTACGGCCCGTTTCAGGACACCAAGTTGCAGGGTTGAGCGTCGGCCTGTCGTTCCGACGGAGAGCTATTTTCGGCGTTCAAGACGCGTACAGACGGATCGTAAAGTTCAGGCCATGACAACTGACGATTCCAGAGGCTCGGGTCGCAGATCAGCTGATGGCTGCTGGCATAGAGGGTGGCTTTGCTGGGTTTCTCGTGCCGGATCCTGGGAACGGCGCCGGGCAACGGACATACTTGATAATTGAGCCCCCCGATCGGGCTGATTATTTACCCCTCCGATCGGGTGTCAAGAACTCTCCGTTCTCTGGGTATCCAGGTCATAGAAAGGGATCATTCGCTCTTAAGCGAGGAACTGTCCACGTTTGTCTAGGAACCCTCTGCCGATCAATGCGGTCTGCTCCACGTCCTGCTTGAAGGTCATCGGCCATCTGCACGTCCGGGAGGGTGATAGCTAGAGTAACTCGCCGGTTTACCAGAACCTGTAAGAGCACGCAAACTGTTGCAACAAACACACAGTGTAAGTGACAAGAGAAGGTCGTATCATGATTCAGATATCAAAAGCTAGAGAAAGCGTAGGTTTCATACAGGTTTTATCGGTGATAGTATTACACCAAGCCTAGCTTGCCCCAACGGCTCATGTACTTTACATGCAGCAAGCTCATCGCCCAGAGATGATATCATCCGCAATCTTCTCCGCAAGCGCATAAACAGCAGACTGCGGGTGTCCCGGAATCGCAAACGGAAACGTACTCGCATCCGCCACCCTCAGTCCCTGAACACCAAAAACTCGCCCGCGGCTGTCCACAACCGCCTTGCCCGCCGCAACCTCTTCCTCCCGGCCCATGGCACACGTCGAGACGGGGTGCCACACCTGCCCGGCGTTGGCTTGGACGTACTCGAGAATCTCCTCGTCAGTCTGCACAGCCTCGCCGGGCAGCGTCTCCGGACCGGCCTTGAACCCGGGCGTGTTCGCGAACTCAGAACCCCACGCGGCGCGGAGCCGCTTGACGGCCGCGATGGCCAGCTCGACGTCGGCATCGTCCGAGAGCCAGTTCAGGTTGATCTTCGGCGCGGTCCCGAGGACCGAGGCGGACGAGATCGTGACGTTGCCGCGCGAGAAGACGAGCGGCAGGTACGCCGCGAGCGTACCGCTCGTCTGGCCGGGGCCCGTGGAGAAGGACCCCACGATGAAGGACAGCTGCGGCCAGTCGAACGGCACGGAGGCGAGCTTCTCACGGGTGCGTTGGCTGAAGCCAGCGAGGGTCGAGTTGGGCAGGCGCTCGTGGGCGAGGAAGCCGGCCGCGGAGCTGTAGGGGCCGGAGCCTGAGCGGAGGTACTCGGCGACGAAACCCGGGGCCAACGCCGGGTCGGCGGTGAGCGACTGGGCGGACGGCGTGCTGACCGGGTAGGCGACGAAGATCTGAATCGGATCCTGGAGGTTCTGGCCCACGCCGGGGACATCGGCGACGACCGGGATGGAGAGGGCCTCGAGGTGCTCGCGGGCGCCGACGCCGGAGGCCTGGAGCAGCTGCGGGGAGTGGAAGGTTCCCGCGGTGAGGATGACCTCCTTGCCGGCGCTGAGCGTGTAGTCGACGCCATGGGAATTGACGCTCACGCCAGTGGCCTGAGTGCCGTTGAATAGGATCTTGGTCGCCTGCGTGTGGGTGTAAACGATGATGCCCGTCTTCTCGATGGACTCGCGAAGGAAGCTGCTCTCACTCGTCGATCTTTGCGCCTTCTTGGGTTCAATGGTCGAAGGGACCCAGGCACCGTGGCCGGCGAGCTCGCCACTGCTAAAACCCTTGGGGCTGATAGTCAACCCGAGGCTCAAGACGACCCTCGCAAGCCAGTTGAGCGTCGGATCGACCCAGTTGTTCCACGAGACCTGCAGCGGGCCGCCATCCTCACCGTAGTCGGCCGGATCGAAGACGACCGTCGCGTTCGTGTTGTCCCGCTTCTCCTCGTCGGGCGGGGTGAGGCTGACGGACCGCTTGAAGTACGGCAGCATGTTCTCCCACCGGAACGACTCGTCGCCGACGGTCTTGGCCCACAGGCCGTACGAGCCCTTGGTGCCGCGGATGTACGACATGGTGTTGATGGCCGACGAGCCGCCGAGCGTCTTACCCTGCGCGTAGTGCACCCTCCGACCGCCGGCGCCGGGAATTGGCTCGGAGACGAGGGACCAGTCCATCAGCGGCTGCGGGGTGAACTCGGGCGTCGGGTCGATGAAAGCGATCCCCGTTAGGGAGAGCAGCGGGACGACGCTGTTGTTTCCGTTCTCCACTTCGTAGAACCCGCCGGCCTCGACGACGGCGACGGAGGCCGAGGTCGCGGCGAGGCGGGACGCGAGAGTGAGACCGGCGGTGCCACCGCCGACGACGACGTAGTCGTAGCTGGCATCGCGGCCGGGGTATCCGAAGGCTGAGGAGAAGAGGCGTTGTTGCTGGGCAGCAGCGAGGCCTGCGGCTAGGGAGAGGATTATGCCCTGGGACAGCATTATTCAAATGTTGTTTTTGTCAGTTGACAGGGGTTTGGCATTCGGAGGTCGAAAGACTCCTGGGGGAGAATACATCTCGGAAAGGACAGGAGCGTTGGGACTTCTTAAGAAGTCGTCGATGGTCAAAAGCTAGTTCGTATTGAAGCATCGTGACGTGCAGGACGTGGGCCGACGACCAGAGTGCATGATACTCCCATGTGCTGTCGCTGCACGCTGAGATGAGGTTCCAGAGGCAGACCCCTGACGATGGATCACCTGGGGACGGTTCCCGCTCCTCTGAGAGCCTTCCGAGGCCAGTTCGGATTCCACCGTTGCATCGAACCGGCTCAAGTTTCGATAGTCTCTGGAAGCCCCCTGTCCACCGTCAGCACAAAGTGGGATCGCCCACGGCAGCCCGCCTGCACTCCAATGAGGCCCCGGATTCTTCAAGCATGCCACGCCGGGTTGAATGTCGGACTTTGCGAGCCTTGCAACGAAGCCTCCTCGTCGCCCTTGCTAAAGGTTGATCACGCAGCTGGCATTTAAGGCTGAACTTGCAGGGAACATGTATCCCAAAGGGAGACAGACAGGCCGTCTTTTCTTAATGGATTTGAGTTGGTTCCCACGGTGCCAAGCAATTCGATCTGTGGATTATAACATACATGTAGTCCGCCAACCATCAGACGGGTTAGCGCTGTCTTCACAAACACAACCCTTTCAGAATGTAAAACGGTGCATTCGGATTGTTTCAAACAGTCAATTGAACTATCGGATCCTTAATGAGCTTACAGAGTGGGGAGCAGTTGACTAACCTTGCTACGCAGCAACTAGAACGTCGGTTTGTGAAACTTGAGTGCCCTCATCCTATCGATGGTCCTTGGACCTTAAGAACACGAAGCGCCCGCGGTGTGCCAATGAAACAAAATCCAGTAATCTGTAAAAAGCAGTGTACCCTTCGAGATTAAAACGTCGATAGAAATGAACTTGTGGAAATATTATAGTCTAGGTAGAGCTAGAGCAACTTGCTGTCAACACCCCCATTTTATGTGCGAAGCTCGCCAAACATGGTCCCGATCATCCCTCAAGTACAAAGAGGGGTCCATTTTAGTAACCTTTACTTTATCAACAAAGTACGTTGAGACGGTCTGTACAGTAAGTGGTGCTTTCGAAGACGAATCGTTCCGCCCACCCACGCTCGCCTTTGAGAAGTGGTGGAGCTGCGACGCCTGGGATCGACAGTAGTTGGTCTCATTTCAACGAGATCAACTTTTTTTTTTTCGTCGTAAGACATTTTCGTGTCCAACGGGAGGAAATGAAGATTCCCAACAGTCAGGAGATAGAATACGGACTGAATTACGACTCCAACAGTGTCATGATTGTGACCGATTTGGCTCACAATACTTGAATGAGATCGGCAGTGAAATTAGAGGGGCAGGGCAGAGAGACCGGGGTGATGTGTTTCTAGAATGCTACACCAGACGACCAAAATCATGCGAGACTCGACAAAAGTCCCGTTTATACCTTGCAATCCACCGCTGTTGGCAGTCTGCCTCGGCCAACCAACAATAACAGGTGCATGTGCTGAGCCACCAACGAGCCGTCACATCTCGCCTTGTTTAGCGCTGTCTTGCAGACTCTTTTTCTTTCTCCGTGCTCGTTCCTCCTGGGTTTGGCCTTCGTTGACTCTCGTCTCCTGTGCACGAGCTCCAGAGCTTCGTTCCTCATGAGGATCGCACTTACACCACTTTCCCTCCCGTCTCGTCATCACGATGTACTCCGCCGTGCCACTCTCGGTGCCAGAAGACGGAAGTCGCTTCGCACCTGATGGTGACAGGCCAGCACAGAAACCGGAGTCCAAACTCTCGAATAGCCCCGGGCAGGATACTCTGAACGGCTCACGCAAACAGCACGAACGGATCTCGGAGGCCGAGACACTGTCCCACGAAAAGCATGCAGCCCAGGGCGCGAAGCCGGTGTCGGTCTTTGCGATTTGGTGGACGGAGATATGCAGCAGCATGCTGGCGCTCGGCTGCATTCTCGCCATTGTCGTCGTCCTCGTCGTCCACCAGGGACGCCCGATGCCAGGCTGGCCGTCCCTCATATCCATCAACTCTCTCATCGCCGTTTTCACGGCCGTCTTCAAGGCCGCGCTCATATTCCCAGTGGCCGAAGGACTGGGGCAGCTCAAGTGGAACTGGTTCGACCGCCCCGAAAAGCTGGGTGACCTCGTCCTCTTCGATAGCGCCAGTCGCGGGCCGTGGGGTTCCTTCAAGCTGTTGATGAACCATGTCACCCGGCCGCAGCGAGGCTACCTGGCTACGCTCGGTGCCCTCATCACCGTCGCCGCCCTCGCGATCGATCCTTTCTCCCAGGCCATCGTCAACCACAGGGGCTGCGAGGCCGTCGCCGACTTCGGCCATGCCGCGGTCTCCCGCACGAACAACTATTCAACGAATCCGTTCGACATCTCCAACACCAGAGGTATACTTTTGAAAACCTAGACCTGGAGATGGAAAAGGCTATCGAGGGGGGCCTCACCGATCGCACGAAGGCGGCGGACCTGTTCGGCTTCGAGTGCGCCTCCGGCAACTGCACGTTCGAGCAGGAAGGGGGTGGGCCCTACTTCTACTCCCTCGCCATGTGCCACTCCTGCCAGGATGTCACACACAGGTCGAATCCTCGAGGCCCAAAGGTTGGTTACCCCCCTTGAAGGAGTGGTACCTCCCGTGGCGCGAACGGAATATGTTCGAGGAGAGCGTCTACAACAATCTGGTGCCCGCGAAGGTCCTCTTCGTGTCGGAGACGCCCTTCACGGTTTACCTCCACGACGCCGCCCCTCCGCTGCTCAGCTTCGACCTTATCGCCCTCCAGATGCCCCCAGCGGCCAACAAGACCCTCATGATGGCTGGACAAACACCACTGGGTGTTCAGTGCCGATTCGACCCCTGCGTCAAGCGATACAGCGCTAGGGTCTCGAACGGCGTGTACGCGGAGGAGGAATACGGCGACGCACTCCTCTTGAGGAGACGTCCGGGGCCCCTCACAGAGACAGACCCCTACAACGAAAGCCAAACGTCTTACGCCCTGGTCACAGGCACCTTCCTGGTCGACGGCGAGGAGAAGAAATGCGAGCCTACGGCAGACGGCGCGGAGGGGTCCGTCCGCGTCGGCTTCAAGGATGGCGTCTTCCTGAAGGTCTTCGACGGAGACCCCATGTTCAAGGAACTGCCCTACCACCTGACGTGGATGTATTACCCCCAGGAGTGCGTCTGGGTCGTCCCTAAGATCACGTGGCAAGACATGAAGGCGATCTTGAAGTCGATGGTCGAGGGCGAGGTGATGACGATGTCGGTGGAGGACCTCCAAGGGCCGCTCTGGCAGAGGCAGTTGTTCGCCGAGGGGAACATCACGACAGCCATGGTCGAGCATGTCGTCGCCAGAGTTACGGCCTCGATGACGGCGACGATGCGCCGGCGCCCATACGGTATCATGACCGACCTCGCAGACAACACGCCGGCAGCCCTCAAGGAAGCCCTGGGGCGAGTTATGGTCGCGCAGACGTGCATTTATGTCCATTAGGCCTGGATCGCGTACCCCGCGACGCTGCTGGCCCTGCAGTGGACATTCTTGGCCATGGTCTTCATGGCATGCGGCCAAAGGAGGCCGGGGTGGAAGTCCTCGCCTCTGCCACTCTTGTTTCACGGGCTTGATGAGAGCTTTCGGTCGAGGGAGCGCGATCTTGACAACGCTCAACAGATGCTGGACGTGGCGGAGAGAACCAAAGTCCAGCTGGTGCCGGTAGAAGATTCTAGGAGGGGCGGCTGGAGGTTTGTTGATACTTAGTCAGATCTGTTCCTTTACTCAGATGGGAGCCAAACATCAACTCTCTACGTCCCATATATCATTCAAAACTTCCTTCTGGTCTTAAATCCATCGATGAATTTCGGACTAGGTTCTCGATGAACGAGGTCCATTTTTTCGAATATACCTGCCCGAGAGTCGCTGTCTTGAATCTTTCAAGAGTCTTCAGCGTCCTTCTCATACTTGGTTTCCCGTTTTTCTTTTTTTTTTCTTTTTTTTTCAGCCAGCCGGCGAAAGTTTACACGGCAGTACTTGGTACACTAGTTGAAGTACACTATAACAGTATCTATCTTGTACTACACTGATATAAACTTCAATATATGAAGTTGATTTTGACATCAAGGTTTTGAGGCTTGGAAAATCGGCTGATAAACTGCGGTCCTTCTCATACGAAATTACAATTTGATCAGGAACTCACTTCGAAATTTCTTAGTGCTTATTTGACAAATCAATGGGAAAACGCCTTACTCTCACAGCCAGGTAAGTAAAAGCAACCCAGCGGACATCAGGCCGTCTGATAAGGCTCGACTTGCCTGACTAACCTACCAGCCCAATCATTGAAGCGGCTATGTGCATGCAGCTCAGCCACGCTGGTCATCATATGTAACCCCAACGCCGAGCGACCACGACAACGACGCAGCCTGGATTTTGAGCGCCTCGGGACTTTGTTTCTCCCCTCCATATTACTCGCCACACCAGTCGTCCCGCCGCTAGAATGACATCCCTCTCAGACTCCGAGGTGACCGTTCGCCGCCGGGATGAACCACAGCATCGCCCGCGGCTCTTTCTCCGCCGCGGCGCCGTTACGGAGCTGGCGGATCCGTCGGCCGGTCGGCCATTTCTCCAGGGCGTACCCGCCGACTGGGTGCTCTCGGTCCCGAAACAACGACGTCCCTCGGCCTCGCCGGATGTGGACCGGATGCCGTCCCTCCCGGTTCCGAGACCTCTCGCCCGCCTCAGAACGGCGGCATCTAGTGCACTGGTGGCGTCGCTCGTCCTGCTTTTGGCCGCTGGTGTCTGTTGGCTTCTCCATGGTGCTTCGTGGCCTCGTCTCTCGGCCGTCATACGCCGCATTACTCGCTCGGACGCAGGGACAGCCCCGGATAGACCGAGTTGGACTTCTGCCCTCTACCAGCCCTGGATGTCCGAGGTCATCCCCGTAGGAGCTGTCATACTACGGACGTCCATGTCCACCTTTGGCGGACAGCGCCTCATCATGAGCGGTGCGCGATCCCTTCTCTCCCTCGTCCCTACGGACTCCCTCCCCAGGCGCGTCTTCGACGATGAGACCACCGCAAACCGCCTCGCCGTCGCCGCATTTGCTCTCTTTCCCACAGCTGCATCGGCGGCTTTGGCCTGTGTCATCCCTCAGGGCTTTTGCAACCCCGAGCACAACGCTCGCCGATTTCTCCCGGCAAGGACCCGCGACGACATCAAACACGCACTGGAGGCTTGGTTTGGCCTGGCTCAGGTGCACGCGAAGGCCGGCATGAGCCTGTGGCAGATGGGTAGGTGGGGGTTTACCGCCGGCCGGGCGCTGGCATGGGTGTTTGGAATTGCCGTCTGGGCCACCGTCGAGATCGTCGCGGGGCCGTGTTGGTATGTTCCGCGAGCCTGGAGGGCCTGGTTCTCCGTTCTCTGCCTGTCTCTTGCTTCTTGGCAGGCCGGAAACGCGACGAGCTTGCTCGTGGACGGGTGGTCCTTGGTCGGAAAAGCGCACGCTCAGTTGCTGCTGTTCATCGGGGCTATCTATTTTGCAGGACAAGTTGACCCCGACGGATTTTGTGTCAAGCCCAGTTGCTGGTGACATCAATATGGTGGAGACCTTTGAGCAGAATTCACCACAATTGAGCTGGCGCCTGTATAATTGGAACGTTCAATTTCTCATTATCATGTTCACAGATGCCTCATCTCTATTTGACTTTGAGAACAGCCTTACCAAAGTTCTTGCCCACGAGCATGCCGATGAGACCATCGGCGGCGTTTTCGATGCCCTCGGTGACAGAGAGCTTCGCCTTGATGCTCCCGTCCGCCAGCCACTTCTGCATGTTCTCCTGGTGGTCCTTGAAGTAGGCAGGCCCGAAGCTGGGGTTGCCCACGAGGAAGCCTTGCATCGTGATCTGCTTGGTGACGAGCTGCGTCAGGCCGTTGATGCCCTTCTGCTGGTCAGGAGGAAGGTTGTAGTTTCCAATCTGCGCGAAAGTCAGCCGCTGTCCATAGTGTCTATGCCCGTTCAAAGTATTGTCCACTCACCATGCCACAAACCGGCACACGCCCGCCAACCTTCATGCTGGTAAGGGCTGCCTCAAGGTGATCCCCACCAACGTTCTCATAGTAGACATCGATTCCCTCGGGCGCCAGCCTAGGAAGCGCCTCCTTGGGGTTCTCCGTCTTGTAGTTAAAGCCAGCATCAAACCCAAGCTCCTTGGTGATGAAATCCAGCTTCTCGTCCGAGCCCACGGAGCCAATGACGGTGAGACCCTCCCGCTTGGCAATCTGCCCAACGACCTGTCCCACAGCACCAGCAGCAGAGCTGACAAAGATGGTCTCGCCCTTCTTGGGCTGTCCGATCTTGTGCAGACCGGCCCAGGCCGTCAGCCCCGGCATGCCCAGCGGGCCGAGGAACAAGCCGAGATCAAGGCCGTGCGGGTTGTTGATCTTGCGGCCGCGCTGCAGCTGGGCGGGCGTCACACGCGCGTACTCGGCGATGGGCGTGTGGGCAACGACGAGGCTGCCCTCGGGGAAGTCGGAGTTGTCGCTCTTAAGCACCTTGCCGACGGTGTCGTTGGTGATGGGGCCATCGACCTCGAAGGCCGGGGAGTAGGACTTCTTGCTGGCGTCCCTCATTCGGCCGCGCTGGTAGGGGTCGAAGGAGGCGTAGAGGATCTCGACGACAAGACCGCCCTCGGGAGCGTCGTTGAGGTCGATCGGGCGGTCCTCGACGGTGAGGTGCTCCCCCGCAACCGGTAGGCCGGTGGGGATCTTCTTGAAGATGAGGGTTTTGTTTTGAGTCATTGTGGGCGAGTGTGCTTAATATCGAGCTGGTTCAGAGGCTTGAACCAAGGGGGGAGGGAGAGAAATATGAGAGACTTTATATCACGATGGCCTGTCCGCAAAGTTGCATTGACGTTGTGGTGTGTCGAGAGAGGTCGTAGCCGATGCCGAGGTATGTGGGTTTGTAATACCTTGTCTTAACGCCGAAAAGGGCAAAATCCCGCGCTTTCCATGGCGACGACCCCGCCTTTGCGGGCAGTCAAAGTGACAATGCGAGATAGAATGACGTGCTTCTGCTTATTCATCACGCGGTCGTGAATTGTCACAATGAAAATGACCAATTCTGCCATGTTAAGAGTCTCTTCATAAGGGTTATTGCCGAAAGACCAGAACTTCAAGTCCCTCAACTAGACACTATCACTCAACCCTAACCCCGGCCTACACCGCTTACCTGGATCAGATGAATAGAGGAACATTTTTGATAGCATGAGAGGGAGTAGGGGGATGTCTGTGTGAGCTTAATGTATTGTGCCTCTGCTTCGGTAAGGACTCAACGTTTTCCCACGCAGAATAGGTGACGCCTTTCTCCTCACGTGCTGCCATATCAAGCTCTCTACCAGCTGGGGGGCCTGACAGCATCCTCCCCGTTAAACTGTCGAGCGGCAACCCCGTCGGCGGTGGGCATCTGTATTTGACTCGGGTTAGCTATCTAAATCGGCATCTCGAAGGGTTGGGAAGGACACGAGCTTCGGGTCCGCGACAAGGCTTACAGGAGCGGCCGAGACGAGCGCAGCCAGCGCAGCGACGGCAGCGATGGAGAACCTCATTTTCTTGGTTTCTGGGAGTCAGAATGATAATTTGGAGAGAGTTCGGCGTAAGGGGGCGTTTGTTGACAGGTAGAGCGTGTGGATCTCGGGTTAATGCTGTCTTCATCCCTTTTTCTTTCCAGGAATCATATCAGGACAGCTGGCCTTATTTATACCATGGCTTCTGTAGTTTAGTTTTCGTCCACAGTTTCTGTGCTCGGCGATCGTGTTCAGAATGCCGATGAATAATGTCCATGTCAGCCGCAACATACACGCGGAGTTCCACATGCCGGGGAGGGGGGGTTCCGCTTGCTCACTCAGCGTCCATATAGGCAGCCGCAGTTGCCTTGGGTCTCTCATCTATTTCACACCTCGCTTGATTAAATTCCAATCTTCTAGAAGGGTCGATTGACGCGATGAAGTCTGGGCTATGGACATACATGCCGTCGCAGGGTTACATCTGATTAGGTCTTTTACAGGAACTAAAAGACGTTTTATAACACATTTAGGTTCGCTTTGCCGGAATTAGAAGGTGATATGGATCTGCGAGGCTTGATCAGATCACTCGAACGAGACATGGCATGATTAAAAGACTAAGTTTCGTCATCTCAAGCGCTTCCCGCCGGAACACCATCGTTGACCCGCATGTTGGCCTCATTTCGGCGGTATTGTTGAGCCAAGACGGTTCTGACTACATCAAGGCCAAGAGGATTGCTTCGCGTTTTGTTCTGGGAATGATTTTAGAAACCTCGTTGATTGAAACCCTAGTCATTCATCCATGACGTCCGGATATGAGTTGAGGTTACGAAGACATGATATGACTGGTAAGTCTAGATAGCCGGGGGTCTGTAACTTACAACTCGAAAGGCTACATTCTTTTTGGTGCCGAAGAGAAAACCTTCCCTAAACGCTCATCCAGCCACTTGACATCCTCCATGTTGCCCGGAGGTCCTCCGGCCCAGTGTCCCCAGATGGACGGGTAAACATCCAGCTCACCCACACCTTCGCTCATGCAGGCCACCTCATACTCCGAGTCCTCGGGCCTGTCTTTTGTTAGCAAGCATATAACAAAACGACAAAATGCAACTCACGGGAAATAGAGATCCGTCTTCGACGGCAGGACCAGCGTCTTCGCCTTGATGGCAGCCATGGCCTTCTTGAAGTCCCCGCCGTATGGCTCCTGAAGGCTCACGTCGCCGGCCTGCCATGTATGCAGCATGACGAGCAGGTTCTCTGGGTCCTTGCTCAACGCCCACTTCTCCCAGAACGACACCAGAAATTCCTCCAGGTCCGCGGCCCCGTAGTGCTCCTTGTACAGCTCGTGCCGGTAAAATGCCTGCGAGAATCCCCACCCGGCATACCCGCGGCCGAACGCCTTGAGGCCGACCTGTTTCTCCTTCTCAGACCACGTGCGGAGCGCCTTCCTGTCCGAGCCGGCGGCCTCAACGCGGCCCTTGGCGCTGCCGGCAGAACTCGTTCCCTTGGCCGCGAGTAGCGCCGTCTTGACGCCCTCGAGGAATACCTGGTTGTGCAGCGCAGTCTTTGCGGCGCCGCAGAACGGCACGCAGACATCCATGAAGTCTGGATATTGCGTCGCCCACTGGAAGGACTGCGCCGCGCCCATGGACCAGCCTAGCACGCCTCGCAGGTGTATGATCCCGAGCCCCTCGGTGACCAGCCGGTGCTGCGCTCGGACGTTGTCGTAGAAGGTGACGTCCGGGAACGGGTTGATATCAGAGTTCGACGGGCTGACAGACTGGCCGTTCCCGAAAAGCGCCGGAATGATGATGAAGTAGTTCTTGGGGCTCAGCGTCTTGTCTTCGCCGACGAGCCACTCGTTGTCCGCGATCGCGCCCGAGTACCACGTGGGATAGACGACGGCGGGAAGTGAGGGGTCGCCAAAGGTCTTGTAGGCAATCCAGGCCCCGGGTAGTACGTCGCCGCTCTGGAGCTTGAAGTCTCCGAGGTCGAATCGTTTAATGTCAGTCATGGCGAGCTTCGAGGTGATGTCAGTCAGTAGTTGATCCATAAGTATGAAAGGAAACGTTTCTTGCGATAATCACGTTAGAATAGGCTTATGAGCAGCGGAATCTCAGACCGGATATCAATGGCACGTCAGGACAGGAATTGGGGTAGTGTAAGTAGTCGTTCCAACAAAGAGTTGATCTTAGTCATGTAATCTTATCATGTGCCATCAAGACGTCCGGTTGTCTGCGGCAATCAACGGTTGGCTAGTATTACCCCAAGGTTTACCCCTCACATCGTTATCATAGGTACCTGTGTCAAAAACGCCCTATGGTTCAATTAAGATAAGCTCAGGACGTATCTTAGAGGGCGTTTGATAAGAGAAACAACGATCGAGATACCTTTGACGTGATGGGCTGGCCGTTTGACGGTTAGAATATGAATGACACGTGACTGCTTACTGATTGCATTCAAGATAACAACTTACTTTAAGAGTCGAAAAGTCTATCTACTTACATTGAATTAGATCAGGTCCGAATAGAAATGAGAAATACCTTTGTTTAAGTTGTCGAGATGTTTGTTCTTATCTAAGAGTTCGCAATTCCAATCCCCTCAACACTTCGACCCACCCACCCTATGTATTTTCGATTCCACCTAGATGGACCTGTCTCCATGCAAGGTGAAAGCCTTTTGAGAATTCTCATCTTTGCTGTGGGCTTTGATACTGTCTTCACTGGTCAGAAAAGCCGATGAGGATCCGTGCGTTCACTGACAGGCACACTCAAGATGGCAATTTCCATCAAAATCAAGTTTCCCATCCCCAGCCACAATACGGCAGGGTTGAAGATCATCACCAATCAAACATTGGCCCTCGTCATCAAGGTCACATTGATCCAGGGGACAGCAGCCACAAAGCCAATCATGCGTCGCTTTGCCGCCATTCGCCTCTCCGTGCCTGATTTCCCTCCCTATTTACCTCATCGTTCGACCCTGTTTTTATTTAACAGGATTGATCTGCTCAACGTCGGTCCCTGGATCTCTCCACATGCCAACACTGAAGTCCGAACCACGACGCAAATCACACTTCACGACACAAACCTCATAGAGCCATTATATCAACGTCCATGATGGCGGACGAAGAGCAAGCCGTCCCGCGCCCTGCGCAAATCTACCAGACTCCCGAATGGGAAACTCGCACCAACAAGCGGCGGTCTCTCCTCGACCGCTTCATCCCTGCGACAACTGCCGGGCATCATACATCGCCAAATGGCGATGCCTCCGCAAAGGAGGCGGGTCAATCAAATCAACAAGCAGACCTCGCGACACCAGGGGCCGCGACAGGCGCCGCCGCAGCGACGGTCACGCCTCGAGCTCACAACTCGTTCGGAGCCCGCTTTGACGCTCTCTTACCACCCCACAAGACCTATCTTGGCCTCTCCCGCAAGCGCTACCTTCTCTTCGTCTTGCTGCCCCTGGCAGTTCTCCTCCTCCTGGTCCTGCCCCTCGCGCTCGGTCTCGGGCTCTCTAAGCGCGGCAGCGGCAAGCAAAACCTCCCGTTCCCGGACAACCAGGACGTCCACACGGGCGATCTCACCTACTACGATGTCGGCCTAGGCGCGTGCGGCGAGACTAACGGCGACGACGACATGATCGTCTCTGTCTCGCACTATCTATGGGATGAGATCCAGGAGGGTGGCAACCCGAATACCAACTCACTATGCGGGCGGAAGATTCGGGTCCGGCGCGACGGCAGCGAGGGCTCGGTGGACGTGACGGTAGTTGACCGGTGTACCGGGTGCGAGCCCGCCGACCTGGACCTGAGCCCGGCTGCGTTCGAGAAGCTGGCGAAGAAGGCGGAGGGGAGGGTGACTGGCACATGGAGCTGGTTGCAGTGAGACAGTTTTACCGCAGAAGGTGGATATAACTTCTTTTCTTGCCTTCCTGCTGGCCGGGCTTTTCCTCGTCGTCTTTTCATCTTGCAATGGGTTCCCGGTATGGGATTATGCTATGTTTGTGCGTTTTGCGTGGATACCCCGTTTCCTTTCCATAGATGGCCCTAACAGATATCATCTGCATGATCGAGTTTAACAAGTTACACAAATTAGACATCTGAAACTGATACATCCTGGAAACAAAGTGAACGGGATTGGTTTCGGTCTCTGTCCCTCAACTAAGAACACATTTAAACCCCTAATTATTCCATTGCATTGACGACTGCCCTGGAACCCGTTTCTCGAGAATCCACGGCTTTTCCCAGTGTTCACGTATGGAAATCATGTCCGCCTGTCGGCATCACAGTTCCCTCCTTGATAGCATCTCTGTGACGAATATCAGGGAAATCACTGAACGTGTGTCAATACAAGATGTTGAGCCTATTGAAGCTGACAAGCACAGCGCAGAGAGCTTGAAAGGTTTCGATGAGAACTGCCCAGCCACAGCCTTGCCGCTGCCAACGTGAAGTAACACGTTGTAAACGTTGAGAGTGCATGTTCTGTTTACATGTAAATTCGTACACGGCTAGAGATGTTCGATTTCACGTTCTAAATGGGTCAACACGACACCAGCAGTGTCCGCCAATTCCCTGAGCTCAGTCCACATTCACGAGACTCTTGCCGCTTGAGGTCCGGGACGCTGCGCAACTCAAGCTCTGCCGTGGCTACGGCCTCTGTCAACATCCATATTTACATCGCACGCAGCAGGGTGTGCAATAATACATAATAAAGGCAGCATTAGGTAAACTATGTGCTGGGTGAATTCCAACTGTCTTTGCGGTGAGTAGTTAGACAAGTGACAACAAATACGGAGTATTATATTACTTCAACCCTATTATGAACATTGCTGCTACTACAACTTCTTCTGCGACTGCACGCATTCGCTGCCCGTGTAGGGGGCGAGTGTGAGCTCGGTGTTGACACTGTTGAAGACGCGGCTGGCGGTGGCCATGCGGACAATGCCCTTTTGGTCGTTGCTGTTATAAAAGAAGCGGGTGTAGGAGTTTGTATTCGCGCCATCGTTACCTGAGGCAATGCAGTCAAGCGGCACACCAACAGGCAGGCTAGATCCAGAGGTCCTACAGATAAGGGGCGCAAGTCGGATACTTTGGACTTGGGAGGGGGTAAAGCTGTTAAGTGGGCGCGTATCGGCCTCAAAAGGAGCGGAGAGGGCAACGGCCTCATTATTATTCTCAAAGACCTGGCCGGTAGTTAGGTTGATATCAAATAGGGCGGCCGGGGCAGGATCAAATTCGCCTCTTTAAAGCGGTTAGCGCCGACTATGAGCTTGGTGCCCTGGAGGCTGCTGGGGGAGGTGACCCTCAGGCAGATATTACCGGCGAAGACATCGCTCGCAGTCGGGGAGGCAGTTGAAGAGGTGCTTGTGATGGAAGAGCTAATATTTTCAGTAGAGCTGACGCTGGTAGTGGTCGTGCTTTCCACAACAGGCGGCAGAGAAGTGGCGGGGGTAACGAAGGTGTTGAGGGTAGCGCTGGAAGTGACCGTGCTGGTCAGCACCTCGATCAAGTCCGTGGAAGTGGCACCAATCTCAGTCGTAGCGGTCACGGAGATTGTCTCGGTAGAAGTGACTGCGGTGGTTACGAGCTTGTTTTCTGTGACAGTGCTCGTGGTCAGAACGGTGGAGCTGGGAGTAGCACTGCCGGCGGCCGTGACCGCGACAACAGTGGTGGAGATGACGGTGACCGGGACTGTAGTGGTCGTAGTCACGGTAGCCGGACCCACGGTGCTGGTGAGCGCTGTGACGCCGAGGCAAGAGCAGGCCGAAGAGTAGCGGATAAAGCCACCACAGGCGGAAGCGTATGTCGGAATGTTGGTGGCGACCTGGCGCTTCTTGATGACGGCGTTGGTGGCATCGACGGCCTGCATCTCCGTATCAACGTTGAAGATCGGGGTGATGCTCAAAAAGAAAGTCCTGGGGGAAGAGACGACAATGGTGGTGGGAATAATGACGGTCTCGGTGGAAGCAGTAACGACCTCGGTGGTTCCGATGACATTGGTGATAGTAGCGGTAGACGGCGTGGTATCAAGGACAGTGCTGGTGTTCACAGAGCCAGTGGCACCGAACTCGCTCACGGTCAAGGTTGAAGTGAAAACACCGGAGTTGAGTGCGGTGACCGTCACGGTCGCGGTCCTAGAGAAGGTCGTATCAGGGAAAGAGTGATGTGGCTAACGGATGTGATGTGAGAGCTTACATGACACTGGCATTGACGCTGACCTGCAGGAAGCGAGAGCAGTCCTCAGTACCGTTTCGGTTAGGGAAGTCACTGGCAGTAACAGCTAGAGAGTAGAGTATTAGCTGGCGATCATGTAGACGAGATCTTCCGGGATGGGACACGTGGGAAGCATGGGTGAGATAGATGAACATGTACCTTGCAGACAGTTGTCCCTGGCACACTCGGCAGTGCTCATCCCGAAAAGAGAGGCCAACACGGCGGCGGTAGTTGTTTTCATGGGTACTATAACTAGAGGTCCTCTGAGACTGGAGCACTTGAACTTTCGATTTGAAACTAAGAAATGGGTTGACTGGAGCTTGTCGAATAAAGGAGATGCAGGGGATAACTGCTCTGGTGATGATGAAGACCCCTAAAAGTTCAAGTCACATTTGATGAACGTGTGTGAAGTCTTCAGAAGCCCAGTATTGCCCTTGTCATTTGGAGGAGACGGGCGCCGCACGCTTTTCGATGGTCCCACGCGAGTCTTGTTGTCTCAAAATACCTGAGATATTGAGAGAATATGGAGGTGAACAATAGCTTGAGTCTCGTGCCGAGGGCTGGATTTTGGTAATTTTAGAGCGTGAACCATGTCTGTTGGTTGAAGTATGCTCCTTAATATTAAAAACGGCGGTTGAATTCCAGACTAACTCTTCTGATGGGTCCACCACGAGCAATTTCAGTCAGCTCATAGAGGGCACTATCTTGATCTGATTTTCGAAGAGCAAGAGGCATGAATTGATGCCGTCATCTACGTGTCTCCGCGCAAGAGTCTAAGACACAGCGTGGGTCCCTGCGCTCGAGCTAAGCTCGAATAGCTTCCGGGTCTCATCCGGAGCGGTCTGCACGGCGTCCTGATACCAAGGCCCAGGCTATGGTTGAGCGGATAGCTACGGTGAACCATTTCATCCCTTACTTTTGGAGAGCAACCAGTCATGTCATGGCTGGCTGAAGAAGATGCAAACTCCCCGTCAACCCTGATCAGATAACTACTGCTGGAAACCAAACATCCCCTATGTTAGCATCACTATGCACACATTTCAAAACAACCATTTCGCGGAACATATGTTTCCCCATCTAGGTAATCTCAATGTCCAGACCCACTGTTGGTAATTCTCCTAGGAATTCACCTGCTACAATAATGTCATCGAGACAGCTTTCCCTGAACTTGGTCTTAGATCTTTTACCCTGTTTTCCTGTGTCCAGAAATATCGTTTAATGCCAGCCTGGAGTGTCATGAAAGTCAGAAGGATGAAGCCCCCGCCGAATCCGGCGAAAACAAACGACAACATTGTTTGACAGATTTCAATTTTCTTCAGTGTCTCCTATAATCGGTTTTAGTAGTGTCGATAGACTATATCTTTAAAGAAAAGTTGCATCTAACGTCGCACTATGTGACGCTGCAAAAGTGGAACCGCGATTACAACGCTGGTAATCGCGACTGTACGTACTGCAGTACGACACACTATAAGTATTAAGAAAAGATACGCAATATAAAGTCTAACACAGAATACCGATGGGGAGCATAGGTCCAACACTGGATGCAACACTAGTATTTACTAAATTTGATTCGAACGTAGGTTCAAACGTACTAAAGCCATTAAGTTACAAAAGAAACTAAAGGATTGCTCGTTGAATTAACTCGCTGGTAGAATGAAGCCTCCACTCAATCATGGCTCACGAACGCAAAACCGACAGTAAGGCACCGGTGTCTCCGTCGATCCTCGTTTGTATGGGCCGATGCTCGTTGGCCCCGAATCCACGTCATTCTTCAAGCCATCAATGACCGAAAAATCATCGCCGAAGAACTTGAGCAATGAGCTAGGAACAACCCCTGCAAAGAATTTCAGCAATCAGCTCCTTAGAGTCCAGAGATTCTCAGAACCTCACTGCTATAGACCAAGGTTTGACTGTAAAGGATCACTTACTAGTTCGCACTTTACTCCCCAGGAAATGCTCCATATTCTTGACATTCTGGTCGTTAACTTTGTAAAGACCCGAGATCCGAGTTCTCCAAGGACCAAAAATGAATAGTTCAAGATCCTGCGGAGTGCCACCTTTTCTCCCCAGTTCCTCTGTAAACTCGACCATGAGATCATCTAGCAGCTTTGATTTATCTGCTTCGGCGCAATGCACTTCTTCTAGGTCTAAGGGATTGAAAATTGCACTTTTCAATCCCTCCGACATGATGTCAGAGACCATGCAACATGTGTGTGTCATTTCGAGAGCCTCGAAGGTAAGCAAGCGGAGGAGCTCCAGCTGCCACTTTAACATCCGATTCGGTCTTGTCAGTCTTTCGTCGTCACCCAGGAGCGGTGGGGCAATCTTGCAGTCGCCTTGATGTCTGTGCCGGAACAAGACATGCCGAAAGCCATCAGGATGCCCAGGTCTCGCGAATTCTTGAATGTATCCTTTGCACAGAAAGCTGAAGGGTGAACAACCGCCTGCAGATGAATCAACGTGGCTCTGAGTCGTCTCGCATGCAGCCATAGTGCACCAGCAATTACACCTGTCATGATAACGTTGGGCCTCCCCCTCAGCAATGGTAGCCACCAAATCCATGATTGCTTTTGACACACAATCAGGCTTGCTTTGCTGAAAGCCCCACGTTCTTGTCAACACTCTCATGGAAATGTAGTGCCAGCCCGTGACGTCTGTGTTGATCTTCAGCCCTGTCTGGGGCTGCTCTTCTACACCAATCGGTCTCGCATCCAGACATCCGTGTTCGATGAGCCAGGGCAAGATATCCTGAATTTCGTCCCCAAAAGAAGCCTTGGATAAGCAATAGGAGCTCCGCAAAGTATTCATGATGGGTCGCAAGCCGTGTTTGTCTGGTGCGTTGTACGCCACAAATCCTTTCCTTTCAAATATGGGGAAAAGTTTCAGGGGCAGTCCAGGTAGCTGGTATATGTCGTGGCCTATAGGCTTCGAGGACTGAAGTGACTCAGGGATAGTTATCTCAATTTTCTTGAGTACCATAAGAAGCGAGTGCACAAATATGTCGTCCAAAAAGCGGGGTGCGGCTTCTTTGTCGGCCTCATTGCCCCCGATTGCTGCCTCGGTTCGGTTGAGAAAGTCGTCTCCACGGGGTCCAAGAGAAATAAGATATTCTCGAATTTGATTCAGGTTTGATCTCGCAAGGGATAAGAGCTGCTCTCGTCGCTGAGCCATTTGGCTTGCAAACACTTCAGCGCATTCGGCTGATGTTACTTCTAAGGCTCCCGACAATGCGTAAGAGTCTCTGCCAGTTGCAGGGTCCACTGGATAGAGATTACAGCCTGCCTCTAGCAGAATATTAAGACTCTGCGAGCATTGGTTCGCAGCGGCAAAGCTGAAAGGCCAGGCGAGGTTGAATCGGCCGTGGACGGTCATCGAGAAGTCGGTAGGTGTATCGAGTAATAGTGTTTTGGCGTCTGTCTGTAGTAGTAGTGATAGACCAAGAGGCCATCCGACGGAGAGGTGTAGAACCGTCAGTCCGCAGGTTCTCTCCAACAGAGATTCAGGGCATAATCTTATTGCGCTTTGTAGGTCTTCGAGTGACCTCCTAATGATAGCTTTTGCTAGCGGTGAGATCTTATACATGCCTTTGATTTGTTTAAGCCGAGTTAAAATGATAACCTCGACAATTTCTGCAGTTTTTCCAAGGCACCAGAGACTCACAGGTTTCAAAGTCGATGACTTTGGTAAGGAAGACACCAGGGTCCGCGTACGGTATCAGCTGGATTACGTCTTCCAGCACCGGATCCGAGGCTCGCGCAATGGTGGAAACAAGTCTGGTATTTTTTTCGGTTGCCCGCTCGCCGCTAGGCAGAAGAAATTGTGCCGAGTTCGCAATTGTTGTTGATATTGTGATCATCGGAAGAAAAGCCCATATAGTAGATATACCTGCGGTGACATAGTGATGGTCTGCCTCATCACAAGTCAAGCCCGATTTTATGTAAAGCGATATTATGGCCAAAACTTCATTCGTTACCTCCTCTGTCAGTAACTCATGGTCCAATGACCGAACTAGGAGGTCGACGAAATTCTTATGCGACGAATATTAGACTTGACCAAACACTCCATGATACTAATCTCTGTGAAGACGTACCTGCAAGTGATTGTTATTACACTCATCGACATCGTTGATAGAGGCTCTGCCGTCCGTATAAAGCATACTGATGCTTTGTTTCATCTTTGCGAGCCGGCCTACAACCTCGACCGGAGTCGGATTCCGATCCCCAGCATTCAGCCACCGACCGATCATGGAAAACTCCCGTTTCACAAGTGACTTTCCGCTCGGGACGAAACTCTTCCATCTCACCGAAGGCCCAAAGGAGGAAGCCCCCGCTCCTGTCGAACACCATAAGCTCGCTTCGACAAGACCGCTCAGGAACGAGCCCAGTCGAAGGTGTGTGCGTAACCCAACCGTAGTTCTGCGCCCCTTGGTGACGGCGTGAAGGGGGCAGTTCCTCTCATGGCGCGACAAAGTTTGCTGTCGAAGAAAGAAACGGAAGTTATATATATCAAATGAAGACGTAGTCGATCCGCTGGTTCCACTCTGGCATTGGCAATCGGAGAAGGCATCCAGTGCCTGTTTGAGCGTCGCTGGCGGTAGGCTCATCACCACTCCTTTGGCCAGTTGGGTAGATTCGACCCCAGAGGTGATGCTCGCGGCTTGTTGCTTCAATTGATAGTTGATCATGCTTAGCTCTGTCAGAATGAGTTGTCCGGTGATGTGAACTGCTCCCTCTATTGCTGAGAGTTGCTGCTTGATGGAGAATAGATCATGCGCGATGCTATCTTGCAGCTCGCCCAAATCCACAGCGTTCCTTTGCACGATAGCTTGCAGACCATCAGCTGCTGTCTTGCTCTGGGTTGCTAGTAGGGCGAAATTGGAGTCAGCGGCTGAAGCTCCAGCCGAAACTGAAGTTTGTAAGGCTTTGAGGTTTTGGGCCAGCTCCTCGCTTTGGTTCCTAAAATTGAAATCCCGTCTATAGTCAGTAATCAATGTCACAATAGGGAAAATCTGTCTGCGGTGTGTGAATTACAAGTTGACGGCGAGCAATGCAGTGTTGAGCGATGTGGCAAGCTGCTGTAAGGCCACTCTCAGATCCTTCACATCTTCCTGGTGGAGTTTGTAAACCATTGCACGCCCGGTATTCTTCGCCTTTTTCATCTTGTCGCCTGACCTGTGCGTCGCTGCGGACAGCGACGGCCCAGGCAGACTCTGAAGTGACGGGATCGCATCCTCAGGAAACCCCTCCAGTCTTGCCACGACATCTCGCAGCTGCAAGAGAGGAGCCTGGGCTCCTTCGAGGCACTGCAACAGCAGGGTCCCTTCGACCGGCCTCTCAACGTTCAATCGGCTGATAACTCCATTGAGGTTTTCGAGCACGGCGGCTAGTGCGCGCGCTGCGTCCCATGCCGCCGCTAGTTCTTTGTGCCTGTCTTTGATCGCATTCAGGTACTTCCGCACACCGCCGCAGATCTGGATGCCACCGGCCACAAGGCCAATTGCACCAGAGAATATTGAAAATGGATCTGCCATTCTCGTCAGTTCCTCCAGCGAGGTCTTGTATCGTGCGGGGTCGCGGAGCTTGGGTCCGGTTATTGACGGTGTCTATGGTTGATGGAAAAGAACAAGACATGATGGAATCCCGAGTCCTCTCAGGCGCAGGCCAATCTTCCATTTATTTCCAGCGCGACAACATACCTATTCCATGGCGGCTAAATTCATTTCGGTGTGCATGGGGCCGATCATGGCCATGTGTGGGCTATCAATTGGATAGCTACTGTTGTGCTACCACACAGCCACACCTGACACAGCCTGCGTCGAAGTATCAGACCCAATTTGTCCTTCATATAAGGCATGGTGAAGGCTACTTCGAAATATTCCTTTAAATCTGAGCATGATGCTTGATGATTTTTAATTATTCACGTTAGTGAACTACGTAGAGTTACCGAATAAACTTGTAGAGTCGTTGTCATCTGCCGACTTGGTGTCAGACTGGTGCAAAAGAAAATTGTGTCCTTACCTACCTTTCACGCCCAATAGGTGATACAGCAGTCCCTAAGCCACCGAGCCTACCCTACTTGTCACCAAGGGCCTCAGCGACGCCAAGATTGCGACATACCGACCCGAGCATTTTGCTCGGCCCGTCAACAAGAGCTCCAGATTAGAGGGGCTTTCTGCCTTAACCCCCTCCCCTCCTTTCAGAGATACAGACAGCTCATAACGTGGGGCTAGATTCTAATCGTGCAACACAAATCACGGTCGTTGAGCCGAGATCTACTGGCATGTCGACCACGTGAGTCGATTTCCACCTGAACTTGAGATCTGGTTGACCGAGGGGTGCTAGACCAACTCCATGGAGCAGAGCGTTAACCAGCACTTCAAAGACGACAGCAGCGTTGCCTGGTCTAGTATTGTGCGGAAGAGTCCAATCCGTGTCTTTCTAGCCGCGTTTACCCGTTTAATTCTTTTTGTTATGGTAGTGCTTCCACTTGTCTTCTGTTGACACCTATATTTACACTACAGATATAGAGGATGGCGTTGGTAGGCTTATTTAGGCGGGCTACTTGACTCCACGTCATTTAGTATTCTGCAGGTCTAGGTTTTTCTCAGTTCTTTTTCTTTAATGTGTGTTTTCGTATAAGACGTTGTTGGGACTTGATAAGTCAGGGCTTGTAAGAGTTGAAACTTGAGTTCTTCGACAATTAGTTGGGTAGTTATCAGACTTGCGAAACCCTTCATTTCCGATGCACTAGTGACGGAGTACTTAGAAAACTTTCTTCAACACAGTTGGGACAGAACTCATTCGTTGTCTTGAAAACAGAAAGCTATACCCGGCAGGTTTGATGCTAGTGCTGTGATATTGGGACAGACAAAAGTATAATTTGGGCAAAAGCAGAGGTGTACATCAGAGTTCGGATCGAGCGCAAAACGATCAACACCGTGCGCTTTACTAACATAAAGCTATTATGAACGATTTTTTTACTTCATGATACATTTATCATTATATTAGGACACAAGGTATGGAGCGAAAGCTTTTGACGGGGAGAACCTTGTAACCTACTCGATGTTGGCCTCTTGGACTGGATAGAGCCGCAAAGATGTACCCTTGAGGTCCAGACTTCCTGAAGAGTTCATCCCGATAAAAGCTCTGTAACAGGTCTAAGTGGCTTCCTTAAGTTACCGACATACCTGCTTTTTCCGATCGCACGACCTTGGAGAGGGTTCCGGCCACACCTGAACGCCGTAGTGGATAGGCCCCACCAGAGCGGCTCCGGACGTGACGCGTCGTCATCTATGCTTCCCCAGAACCCCGGACGACCTCGTCGCGAGAGGAAAACGGACATTACCTATCTGCCGGGATCGCCAACTGTAGGACTTCCTCCAGCGCGTGAGGTTTGAACAAAATCAATGCCTTTATCTCCGACTCACGAAACCCTGGCTGGGTAACCGAGCCCAGGAGACAGGAACCGACGAAAATCCCAGCCGGAATTGCGAATTATAAGCCTTTCCAAGAAACACCGAGCAGGGTGTCAGATCTTGGTCAACTGACAGAAGAATTTGAAGCGAAGGAAAGAAAAAAAAGTTTTCAAATAGACGCCGATCGCGCGCGTATTTTTTGCCCAGAAGGTTTGTCTGCTTTCTTGGTTTTGACCAAGAGAAACAGCCCCGAGCCAAACAAATCCAACGTCCCAAGAAACTCCCAAGACCGCCAAGCGGAAGGTTCCGCATATGTTTGACTTGGAAGTGGAGGGACGAGATATCGCGGACCACAGAGTCCCCGCCAGCAGCCAACTAGAGAATTAAGCTTAAAACTTGGCCAACGTCATAGTACGGCATCACATCCATGTCGCCGAGACAAAACCACACAACAAAAAGGGGTCCCGAAATCTGAGAGGTAGCCGCCCTTCTCAGCTTACTACATCGTCCAGCGCTCGGTCCTGGCTCTTTTGTTTCCTTTGCCCAGCCCTCGGGTTACCCTCTTGGGCATCCCGCCCACGGGAGGATGCCGATGTATCGATATATCGTTGGCTTGTCGGGCTCGGCGTTGGTCGCCCGCCCATCCACATGAAGCCGGATTCTCGTCATGAACAGGTGACCGGCCAGCTTTGTCGGATCGGCCGCTGACAGAGGCTCTTGTCTGGCTCGCATCCACGGCGCTGGAGCTCTCTCATTCTTTGGATCTAATGGAACTTGCATACATGCAGGGTTCGCTTCATCGATCGCCTCCCCTACGGATACACGAGCAGCTTTCTCGACAGAAAACCGGGGGTCGTAATATTCGGGTTTCCAGTCCATTGGAGGGCCGTATCTCGGGCGTTCCCCCAAGCTGACTAGAGCCATGTACCAACACCGCCCAACACCCAAGACGTGAGACTGGAGACTTGTGTGGATTGGGGTCGTTGGTGTTGTTGGTCACCCCCCTCGAGCCGCATGGGGACTCCGTTTTTTTGCCCCGGGCTACTCATCTCTGAGCATCCCGAAATGACCTCAGCCAAGTCATCCTCCGTCGAGTCTTGTCCCGGTGGGCTCCACGATGTCGGTCAAAGGCGTTTCCCGAGGTGAGAAGTGAGCGAGTACAAGACGCGCATCGCTCCCTCCCCGCGAAAGCCACGTTTTCTCCAAGACGCACCGATCATCCCTCCTCCTGTTACACGAACATCTCCTCTTCCCACGTTTCACGGCGCCTGTTTCCACCCCCGCGTGCAACCATGGCCGAGAAGCAAGAGAAGCAAGAACGCCCCGGCTTGACCGGCGGAAGCCCGACGCCCTCCTCCGTCGACAGCAGCCGGGTCGTCAACGAGAAGCCCGCTAGCGCGTCCGGCGGCTTCTGGGGCTGGTTCGCCAAGTTCGGCGACCTGCCCGAGTGGAAGTGGCGCGGCGCGCTCCTCCAGGGCAAGGCACTCAACTACAGCATTGGGTTCATTGCATGTAAGAGATTCATTCAAACTCTGGACTCGTACCTACATGAGGCTAACTTTGTGACAATAGCTTGCGGCTTTTTGATGTTCGTGACCAGCACACTTTCCACATGTTCAACCTTTCCTGACTTTGCGAAAATAGGTTCGGCTATGACCAAGGTGTACTATCCTCTCTGCTCACCCTCGACGACTTCCAGAGGAGCATTACTCTGATGACGCCCCTCGAGCAATCGAACCCTCTTTGCTGGCTCGACTACCCTGAGAATACCCAGCGAGACTACAGCCAGTGCACGGGCGACCCGAACACGCAGGCCGCGGCCGTGGCCGTCTACCAGATCGGATGCTTCCTCGGGGCCGTGCTCATTCTCTTCTACGGCGAGACCTGGGGCCGCAAGTCGTCTACCTTCTGGGGCAGCGCCATTATGATTCTCGGTACCATCATGCAGGCCGGTGCCCACGAGTACGGTCTGTTCTCGGCTGGACGCATCGTCGGTGGCGTTGGCAACGGCATGGTCACCTCTAGTAAGTTGCGCAAACACTGTCTTCGGCTGCCGTTGCTGACAATTTCGAAGCGATCCCTACATGGCAATCCGAGTGCGCGCGGCCTCATCAGCGAGGATTTCTCATCACCCTGTCCGGAGCTTTGATCAGCTGCGGTATCGCTATCGCCTACTGGATTGACTGTGAGTATTTCGTGCCATACAGCTCCCGTCAGCTCTAGACTCAATGACTGACGCTTCCACAAGACGGCTTCTACTTCCTGGAGGGCTCCATCCGCTGGCGATTCCCCATCTCGTTCCAGTCCTTCTTCACCATCATCGTCATGATCGGTCTCCTCTACCTCCCCGACTCCCCTCGCTGGCTCGCCATGAAGGGTCGCGTCGAAGAGGCCCGCGAGGTCACGGCCCGCCTCCTCGGCAAGCCCATCGACCACGAGGACGTCACCGTCGAGGTCAAGGCCATCCAGGAGGCCCTCGAGGTCCAGAGTCAGGGCGGCGGCTTCAAGATGAAGGAGCTGCTCACCAACGGCCCGTCTCAGAACCTCCGTCGCACTGTGCTGGGAATAGCGGCTCAGTTTTTCCAGCAGATTTGCGGCATCAACCTCATCACGTACTATGCCGGCTTTCTCTTTGAGAACTCGCTCGGCTTCGGTCCGGAGCTCTCCCGGCTTCTCGCGGCGTTGAACGGCACCGAGTACTTCCTCGCGTCGCTCGTTGCGTTGCCCCTGATCGAGAGGACCGGCCGCCGCAAGCTCATGCTCTTCGGCGCTTTTGGCATGATGGCCTCGATGGCTATCTTGGCGGGCACTGTGTCGACCGGCACCGTGGCTGACAACGGCGCGCCGAACCTTGAGACTCGCTACGGAGTTACCGCCACCGTCTTCCTCTTCGTCTTCAACTCCTTCTTCGCCATTGGTAAGTCCGGTCTTTGAATATCAAGAATGGGGATGGAATCAAAGAACTGACATCACACAGGCTGGCTCGGCATGACCTGGCTCTACCCGGCCGAGATCACGAACCTCCGCATCCGCATCCAGGCCAACGCCCTCTCGACGTGCTCCAACTGGCTCTCCAACTTCCTCATCGTCATGATCACGCCTCCGGCCTTCGCCAACCTCGGGTACCGCACCTACGTCATGTTCGCCGTCTTCAACGCCGCCATCATCCCCTGCGTCTGGCTCTGGTTCCCCGAGCCCAAGGGCCGCAGCCTCGAGGAGCTCGACGTCATCTTCGCCAGCGCCCACGCCGACGGCGTCAACCCCGTCAAGCGCGCCAAGGAGATGCGCCACATCGAGGGCAGCGAGCTCGAGAGCGAGCTGGACAAGTACTTTGGGTCGAGCGAGCAGATCGAGGACGCGCGGCCCATGACCCGTCCGATGACTGCGCGCAGTCGGCAGGCTGGGCAGTGAAGTCTTTGGCTTTCGTAAAGATGAAGTTATGAACCTGTGCGTGGCACAATCTGATACCACTTGATACCATAGTATGATGTTTAAACTACATCCTATCTAGATAGACAATGTTTTATTTCAAAAGCAGGCTTACCCAATTTCATGGCAAGTGATGCAATCTGTCGAAGAGAGTTAGATGCTTGAGCCCTCTGCCTTCAAGCTACCACGCGCAGCAAGCAACTCACTTCATGTCGCCAGCAACTTGTTTGGTGTCTTCGAGATTGAAGATGCAACCTCCTCGTTGTCTTCGAGGACCGGAGTTATTTCTGGAGACTCTTTGTCGACGTCCTTCTCTGAACTTGAACTGAACTCTTTGAGACTCAACTACATGTTACCTTGACTACAAAGACTTCCAACAATGTCGATGATTCTTTCTTGTTTCTTGAATGGAATTGTTAGTCTGTCTTCTTATTTCCTTCCTTTCAGCCCATATTGTCCTCGGGCTGAGCATCTCCGCTTTCTTTGGCACGAACGACCACTCTTTGCTACTTCAGGAATGTCAAGTAGCATTGAGAGGTTATCAAGGACACAGTGAGCCAACAAGAGGTTTGTTCGAAAATAGCCAGATGTGAAGAAGATGTGTATATAACGACTGGACCAAGGACTCTTCCCCCAAACTCAAGACATCAACATCAGACACAACAACAACCAACACCCGCTAGAAGTAAAAGCACACTCATACCTCAGACATCACACACTACACAAGTCCCCAGCAACCTAACGAAACAGCGCCGCACACAACAACTATTCAAAATGGTCGACATCAAGCGCGAAGCCGAAGAGTTCGACATGAGGAGATTGCCTCGTTTCTCGCCCCCCAGCGGCGAAGGGTATCCCCATCCTCCCCTGCCTTGGTATGCTACCATTTTCAGAAGAACCGGATTCTTCCTCATATACAACTTCCGCACCATGCTAATCCTTGCTACCTTGACCTTGGCTGCATACTGCTTCGGAGAATCGATATTCGACAACACCACCTTCCTCCAAGAAGCTACAACGGAAGACTGGGCGAGCATCTTCGCGGTCCTCCTGTTCCTCCGCTACTCCCGTCTCATCGTCAACATGTGGGGTTATTGGTTTGTATATCGCCCCTCTCCCATCGCTGCTAACCCGGCCTGGTCGCCGAAGGACGTCAGCGTGATTCTCCCGACCGTCGACCCGAACAACCCCAAGTTCAACGAGTGCATCCGATCCATCCTCGACAACCGCCCGGCCGCCGTGCTCATCGTCACCGTCGGCGCCGCCATGCGCGAGAGCCTCGAGCGCATCGTCGAGCGACACCGCCGCGCCCACCCGGACGTCGAGATCGGCATCAGCGCCGTCCTCCACCCCTCGAAGCGCCGCCAGGTCGCCCACGCCGTGCCGCACGTCCGGACCGAGTTCACCGTCCTCGCCGACGACCACGTCTTCTGGCCCAGCAAGAACTTCCTCCACGCCGCGCTCGCGCCCTTCGAGGACCGCCGCGTCGGCGTCGTCGCCACCCACAAGCGCGTCCGCCGCACGACCCCAGGCCGGTGGAGCCTCGCCTCGGTGCTCAACATGATCGGCTGCTTCTACCTCGAGCGCCACAATTGGGAGCTCGCGGCGTCCAACGCCATCGACGGCGGCGTCTTCGTCGTCTCGGGCCGCACCGCCGTCTACCGCTCCCGCCTGCTCAAGGCGACCGACCTGATGAGGCGCTTCTGCGACGAGCGCTTCTTTTTCGGCCTCCTCGGCGGGGAGGGCGGACTCGGGCCGGACGACGACAACTTCCTCACCCGCGAGGCGTTCAAGCGCGGCTGGCTGATCAAGTACCAGGAGACGCGCGACTGCGTCATCGAGACGACCATCGGCGACGAGTCCATCTCCAAGTTCCGCGGTCAGCTCGTCCGCTGGGCGCGCACCACGTTCCGCAGCAACCCGTGCATGCTCATCAACGACCGCTCGTCGACGCTCGACCGCATGCCCTTCACCTACGTGGCCGTCTACCAGGCCGCGCTCTTCAACTTCGCCCTGCTCTGGGACGCGGCCATCGTGTGGTCGTACTGCCACTCGTGGCGCTTCGAGGGGCTCTTCTCCACAGGTATGTACCAGCTCGTCGGTTGGATGATGTTCACCAAGATCGTAAAGATCCTGCCGCACTTTGCGCGCCACCCCGAGGACTTCCCCCTCGTCATCTTCCAGATTCTCTTTGCGTATCTACACTCGTTCGTCAAGTTCTGGGCGCTCATCACGTTCTGGGACTGCGCCTGGGCGGGCCGCAACCTTGATGCTATCGACGCCGAGTCGGAGCACTACGGGTACGCGCTCGACGAGACGTTCAGCTGGGCGGAGAACTCCGCTTACGGTAGGCGCCGCTATGCTCATTCTATCTAGCTGATCACAGGTTGGTTGATGTAAGGTAAGTCAGAGACTCAGGTTTGTATTATGATTGGCGGTTTTGTTGGTTTTGAATTGTTCTGTTATTGGGCGTTTTGCTTCTTGAGTTAGTGAATAGAGACTGTAATTGAAAACGTACCTCTTTTCCTTTATACTAATTTGAAACCCAGTATTTCTCTGAGCATAATAGTATCATAAATAGAATCTCAGTTGGTTTTGCTAAAAGAGATAGATCTATAGTTAAATTAAAGAGTTATTACTTAAAAGAGTAGGCTACTATCCCTCTTAACTATCTCTACTAAACTTCAAATAGCTTAGAAACTAATATATTAATAAATAAACTCTTATTTATTAGATTACTAGTAGTAGTAAAAACACTAATAAGGCGTTTTTAAGAAGCTGTTACAATGTTATAAATACATGATTACGTCTATCAATTAATAGTGATGCTGGGTAGGCTTGATATGCGTCATCGTAAGTGGATGCTTTGATGGATACTTTAGATGTCTGGCGAGACCGTCGTTCAAACGTCCTGCCAGACGCCCTACCCACCCGGACTCGAACCTAGTCCGCTTAGCAGAGGCCTGATCCGAAGAATCCGAGGTCGACAAACCCCGGGCCGATTACATCACATCATTCACGGCAGCGTGACCTCGCACTTGTGCCCGACGGGGCACATGACGAAGTGGTTCTCCATCTCCATCGCGGCGTCCGTCGTGCCCAGCGCGAGCCGTAGGCCCCCGCGCCGCCGGAAGAGCTCCGCCACGGCGAGCCGGAGCTCCATCCTGGCGAGCTCGATGCCGAGGCAGATGCGGGAGCCGGCGCCCCAGGGGGAGAAGAGCAGCTTCTGACGCGGGGTGAGGCGGTGGGGGTTTAGGAAGCGGGTTTCGTCGAAGCTGGTAGCGTCAGTACATGTACCGTCTCGTTGGATGTGTTTGGCATGGCCGTGGTCATGTGTCACTCACCGTAGCGGGTCGGGCCAGACCTCCGGGTCGCGGTGGAGCGTATATGCCTGCGTCTCGACGACGATGCCGCCCGGGATGAAGTAACCCCCCAGCGTCGCGCCACCCGGCGGTGCGACCCGCTGTAGCTGCCCCGGCACCGCGGCGTACAACCTCATCGTCTCGTCGATGACCGCGTTCAGCAGCGGCAGGCTCTCGAGCGCAGCGTCGTCAAACCCGGGATCCAGGGCGCCGACTTCCTCCTCCAGCCGGGCCCGCAGCTCCGGCCGCTTAAGGACCGCCCAGACGATGTACGTCAACGTCACGGCCGTGGTCTCGGAACCGGCGAAGATCATGCTCTTGGCGTCGGCCTCCACAGCCGCCTCGGTCAACCACTCCTTCTCACCCGCCTCGGCGGCGTCGAGCACGCCCTTGAACAGGTTCGTTCTGGCCTCCGCACCGTCGGCGTCGGCCTTGCTACGCAGCCCCGCCACGGCGCGCCGGCCGTACTCGCGGAGCACGACCTGCGCGTCCGGCCCGCGCGGCGGCTGCAGGGACGCCGGCAGCCAGGACAGCAGGCGGTGCAGCCAGGGCAGCTCGTAGCGCAGCGTGTTCTGGGACGCGGTGAGCTCGACGGCGCGGACGTAGTCGTTCTTCTCGCCGCGGTCCAGCATACCGAAGGACTCGCCGAAGGCGAGGCGCGAGATGACGTCGGTCGCCATCATGGTCCACCAGCGCATGACGTCGCAGCTGCCTCCCCCTTTTGCCTCGTCGCGGATTCGATCCACGGCGAGGAGGACTTTCTCCCGGACTGCGAACTCCCAGTCCCGACGCAGCGAGTGCTTCGTGAAGACTCGCGACAGGAGGCGGCGGCGCTGGGCGTGGAGCTTGGGATCGGACATGGCGAAGAGGCTTGGCTCGTGCCTGCGGCCGGAGCCGGCGTCGGAGGCCTTGGTGGACTGATCGTACCAGCTGGACTTGAGGAAGACGCCGCCGACGCGGTGGATCGCGGCGAAGGCATCTGGGGAGGCGAAGGAGACTTCGGTTGGGGAGATGCGGACTACGGGGCCGTGGCGGGCGTGGAGGGCGTGGACGTAGTACATGCGCCGGCCGGCGAGGACGTGGTACTTCAGGGGGAGGTGGGTGAGGAGGGTGTGGAATGGGCCCGGGACGTGGCGAAGGGGGGAGGTTGCTGCTTTGTGGAGGAACTGGTTGGTTCCAGTCAGTTAGTTCTGACCTGGCTGAAGTTGTCGAAGAAGAGGGCTTACGTAGATTGTTAGGATCGTGAGGAGGGAGAAGGCCGTGTAGGCCACGACGGATGGATCTGTAAGAAGCATTTTGATGGATTCTAGAGTACAATCTTTCGAGTTTTGAAATTTTGTTGGTCCAGAACGTGGATGGGAGTGCCGTCGAGGGAGCTTGGCTTTATGTATGAGTCCGTATCAGCCAGAGTTTCGGCGACGTCGGATGAAGCGGGCGGGTGGAATTACCTTCTTGGTTGCCCGCGTGTGAGAATGTCCGGAGGGAGAAGCTTAAGATGATCCGCAGCCCGTAGGATCAAGGATGTCAAGGTCGGTTGCGGCGGGCTCAAGGAAATAGCTCTGGTAGTACCTGCGAGTATAAACTCATAGATTGCTGTTTGGCGAATGAGGTACCTGAGTTGGGCCGGGATCTACAGAACGTAGGTTGTTGTTTGTTTGACTGGCACACCGGAAGACTGAAGTTGGTGCGTACTTACAAAGATGAGATTGGACGGAAGCGTAAGGTTTGCGAATCCAACTGCCCCTGCTGCAGCAGCCAGGGCAAGAATTAACGGTGCGGAGAAATTGCAGATCGCCAGACAAGATATTTCCAAATGAACAGCAAGATATTCTCACAAAGAAAATATTTTATCATGCTCTTGCGTATGTAACAACAAGCAGAACAGTTCCGAATACGGTCAACCGAAATGCCGGGAGATGTCTCGTGTACGGCCCCACTTTCGGCCGGAACCCAGGCGCCACCCCGGTGCTTGGTCGCGTCTCTGCGGTCCACATCAACCATTCCATCCATCTGCCTGAGCGACACCATTGGGCATGGTTTTCAAGCGAACGATTCCATTAATTTATCCTCGAGTTACCGTACAAGACAAAGAATCCAATCAAAGATGCGCCATATCTAAACCTTATGCTCCCAATCTAGTTCGTGAAAATGCCGAATGTGCTCGGCGGGCGTGAATCCCTCAGACCCTCGCGACACCCTCCTCCATGTCGCGGTCGATGACCTCGGGCTCGGTGTCAGCCTCGCTGAGAGGGGTGTACTCGGAGACCCTCGAGGAAAAGTGGCTCTTAGCGACGTCGCGGCAGTGAGGGCAGTCGCAGGATCGTCTTACGAACATGTGGCCGAGCTGGGAGGCGGACAGGTACGCGTGGATGCCGCTGCGGTGGAGTGTCAGTCTTTTACTCGAAATAGAGGGCAAAGGAGGAAGAGCTAGAGGGCCGGGGCGACTCACAAGTCGAGCATCAGGGGGACGGTGCCGTAGGTGCCCAGGACGATCTGGCCGCGGTCCCAGGGGTCGCGGATGGTGGCCCAGCTGATGAGGAGGAAGATAAAGTCGAGGACGAGGAGGACGAGGTCGGCGGCGAAGATGTTGGACTCGGAGAGGGCCTGGATGGGGGAGCCGAGGGCGGCGAGGAGGTCGCGGCGGAGGATGAAGACGGAGAGCAGGGCGGAGGCGGCGAGGGGGAGGATGTCGAGGGCCGGGAACGAGCGGTTGGTGATGATGCCGTGGATGAGGAGGAGGGTGAAGGCAAAAGGAAACGAGGCGATGGTGATCTTTCTGAGGACGACGGTGGTGGCGGGGGATACCATGGTGTCGTTTCTGGTGTTGTGATAGTCTATGTGTGGTGTTGGTTTGATGCTTGGTGTCGAGTGGTGATGGTGTTGTGATGCGAGATGCGAATGTCGAACTTATCCTCGACTGGAAAAGAACAGAACTCGAGGTCTTATATATCGACCACAACACTGCACAATCCTACAAGGCAACGTGAGGACAACATGCCTCCATCCTCCCGTGCGCCCATGATCTGCATCCCGCCACGTACAAGCACCCGCAGCCTCGGAATCCTTCCTCAACCCACCCAATGAGACTCATCACACCGACAGACCCTCGCCGAGAGGAGGAATCCTAATTTAGCACCCTAGACCTTTCAAGGAGATTCGGGGTAGAAACGAGGAGGTATAGATCGACGCATCCCCGCCCAAGCTGTAGCCCGGTCACCAACAGGACCCTGCTGCCTGGCGATTTCAGCCAGTGAGATAGCCCGGGACGTCACTGCGCTAGGGCGTTTTCCTGCCGGCTGCGGGGGGCGACTGCGCCGCCCTGCCAGGCAGAATACAGCGCGCTTTATTACAGTCGTTTGCATCGGCAGCTTCCAAAACGTCAAGTGGGACTGCTGCTGACTACTGCCTTTTGATGTGATCAGCAGTGAAATCAAAAATCAACCGGATTTTTAGCCATTAATACCTCTATGCGTAGGGCATGCACCATCATAAAACTTATATCATTAGATACGCCCAATTAAGGCGATTACAGTAATATCTTTTTTTCCTTAGTGCACGTACTACGCATTGAGGAATTTAAGTGCGAAAAATCTCGTGATTTTGGGCTACATTCTACTAACTTTTTTCCAAAATCCAGCTGTTCAACTTACAGGGGGTTTCGTTATTTTTGATTTTTTTCTCGATTTTTCTCCAAACCAGCCAAACCACTAAGTCAACAGTCAAAATCACTATTACCCAAATACCTTCGTACACAGAGCATGCGCGTAGATAAAAATGATATCGCTGTAATCGCCTTAATTAGGCGCATCTAATGATATAAGTTTTATAATAGCGCATGCCCTACGCATAGAGGTATTAATAGCTAAATATTTAGTTGATTTCACAGCTGGGCATACCAAAATCACGTAGTCAGCAGCCGCCCCACTTGACGTTTTGGAAGCTGCCGATGCAAACGACTGTAGCGTGGCCAACGGAGCTATTGGATTGGCTGTATCTGGGAGACAGGCGGTACGTACCGGTCGTCCCTTGGCTTTCCGTGCACCACAGCCACGAGCCGGAGCAACGCGGTCTGACAGATCTCCTCCTGCGGGTCAGATCGGGCAACACTTGGCAAGGATGATGTTACTGCCCGGACCTCCTACCAATCTGTCGAGCTGGGCCGAGATCCGCCCTTAAGGCACTTAGCGCAGTGGGCTCAAATCCACGTATTTGACAGTATCCAACACCCCTATGTGGCTTGGTTCACTCTCTCATAATAATAATGACGATGACGGACGACGATAACGATGGACGACGACAACGATGGACGACGACAACGATGGACGACGACAACGATGGACGACGACAACGATGGACGACGACAACGACCATAAGCTATGGAGCCTTTGATACAGTTATAGCTAGAGGGGGTGCTGAGTAACTACAAGAGGAGGGGGTGACGAATAAGATCTCCCTTGTTAAACTCGTTCCGTCGCTCCGTCGCTCCTTCGCTCCGCTTCGCTCCGGGGTAATCCATCCCTTCGACGAGGCGTCCACTGTAGGAGGAGAAGTCTAACGACGCTCAGAAGGACGAGCCGGGCTGGAAAAGCCAGGAAGCGGCTCGCTGTCATCGATGTCGGTCCAAGCAGTAGATTGAGATCTGCCCTCATTGGCGCCAGTGCTTTGGGAGGCACCGGCGGCTGTCTCAGGAACACTCAGCAGGCTGGACTGGGCGACCAACTGAGGCGTGACTCCAAGAGCCTTCTCCGCCTGGCCGACATCATCCTGCTCCTCGCTGGTATCCTGCTCCTCGTCGATGAACTGCGCTCCGTCATGCATCGCCTTGCTGTGAGCGTTGTGAAGGTCGGTCATAGTCTTTCCGTCGGCACTAGAGAAATGTGTCAGGCTTGTTTCCTAATTACTCATCGGAGCAAACTTACATGGCCTTGTTAACCTCCCGAGAAATCGCGCTGTAATCCGTACGCGCATTCTTCAAGGAGACCTTGGCGATATCAAGAAGCTTCTGGACATTGGCTCGCTCAGCAGTCGTGTGCTCGAAGCCATCGAGGATCTCGGTGAACAGTCGGACCGCCTCTTGCGCATGGTGAAGATACTCATCAGGAGATGAGGCAAGCAGCAAATGCATACCAGCTCGATGAAGCGGGCCGAGACGCGGTTCCATGAGAAGCTTCGCAGCCAACTGCTCTGCCTCCTCGGGATCGGTGTCGCGCATTGCCCAGATCTCCTTGAATCTCCACTGGAAAACCTCTGTGAAAGTCACGTCAGTCTCTTCTGCGGAGCTTGGATTGAGGCTTCGAGAGCGAGAACTCACTGGTGAGGTTGTCGAGTTCCTCGGGGCCCGTCGAAGGGTCTGCCATCCTGAACGTGTCGACGGTATTGACTATGTGAAGGCTGGGGCTCTGCGCCAAAGCTGAGGCAAAGTACTTTCCTCACCAACCTCCAAGTGAGAACGGCGTTTTTGGTTTGCTCGTAGGTGAAAAGGGTTGGTCAATCCGTACGGGGGTCAAATTCGTTGCAAAGAGTGATGATTCTCGTAAGTTGGGGGTGGCCTAGGTAGGTAGGTAGGTAGGCAGGTAGATATCGGAGCTATGAGTGGAGCCACGTAGTCACGTGACTCCAGGTGGCCATACCTATGGAACTCCTTCGGTGGCCACAGAGACTAACGGCGCAGCGGCTACCTATGCCAACAGGCCCGGGCGTCCTATTAGGTGAAAGAAGTGCTGCCTGCTAGCGTAGAACGGCAATATGGGCCTAAAAACCGCCAAATGATGGTACAGGTACCTAGGTTAGGTTGTCTGGCAAGCGGGTGAACAGGGACACTCTAAGCTTCGTTTTAGCTGGAGATACCTATCACAAGCTAGTTTTGCGTAGCTAGGAAGGTAGTTTCGTTAGTATTCTAGTGTAGCAGTACAGGTGTCCCTGTTCTTTTGTCACCCACTTGCCTGGCAACCTGGTGTACCTTGTCTACCTACCTAGGTACATGTGCAAGCTGGGAACTGTGGTGAGTGCTGTAAGGTACCTTCTTCGCCTTCTCTGCAAGGCAACCCGCGTTAGTTATGACGTATGCCTTCTCGCCAGCCGGACGCATGGGCCATCTAGGGCTGGATTTAAAGTGAGGCGTAGGACGGGGGAGCCTTATGATCCATGGTCCGGGCACCCAGGACGGGAACACACGTGAAGGGCATCGAAGCGAACTTCTGATTGGTGGTTGCGCCTCATCGTTTGACTTCAAACAGTTGATGGCTAATTCCAGGCCTTACTGGCCAACGGTAGCCTACAGAGGGCATCGACATGGCCAATTCCCTCTGATTCCTACCCATGAAAGCTGAATTTCCAGGGGCTACAGTACACGCTTTCTCCTAAAGAAATGCTTTGGGCAGTGAATCAAGAGTATCTGGCGGAATACAATTAAAGTAAACAAACCCACAGTGCCCATTGCTAGAGCAGCTGCCATGGTGCCTCCCTTCAGTGCTGTCCAGGTGCAACGGGACTGAGGCAGCCGGCCATTGCATTTCTACTTCACCCACAGGCAGGCAGAACGCGCTCTTTGTTTTGAACAGAATTTTATTCGTGGCCAGCCTTGAACGCTCCCCCCTGAATAACAAACAACTGAGGCCGACCCCCTTTCACCGCCGAAGCTCGCCAAAGAGCCTTGATCCAGCAAGGCCTAGGGCTTCTTCATTGTCCTGCCTACACACATCTTTCCCCAGACAACCTCTCGATTCTGGAAAATCATCCCATTCTTGGAGCCTTGAAGTCGCGTCGCGACGTGTGGGGATTCTTCATTCTTCCAAGCACGCCAGACCCGTTGTCTTTTATCTTCCCTCCCAGCCAACCTCCCCTCTCCTCTGAGTCTTCTCCCACCTCTCCATCACTCTCATCCCCTTCTCGTATCACCGCAATCTCTTCGTCTATCCCAAAATCAGGTTACGAAGACCGACTTCGTCACTTCTCTGAGCCTTCTCTATCCTCATACGCAAGATCGACGCGTCCACGCAGCCTTCAACGAGATGCCTCCCAAGCGGAAGCTGCCTGCCAAGGCAAAGAAGAAGACTCATCAGCACTCGTCCGACAACGAAGACGTCGCTCAGAGCCCAACCATGGTATTTACCTTTCAATTTTCTTGACAGCCCTGAGACGCATGCTAATCAATTTCGACAGCCACTGGCATCGGGTCGCCAAGCTGCGCCAGCTGAAGTCCGTGGCGGAAGACGTTACGGAACGAGATCACAGACTCGACTTGCCGCCGCCGCCGCCGCCGCCTCCTCTTCGGCAGCTCACACAGAGGCGGACAATGTTGAAGCTCCTGCTGTTGAGACCGCCGCCGCCGCCGCCTCCTCTTCGGCAGCTCACACAGAGGCGGACAATGTTGAAGCTCCTGCTGTTGAGACCGCCGCCGCCGCCGCCTCCTCTCCGGCAGCTCACACAGAGGCGGACAATGTTGAAGCTCCTGCTGTTGAGACCTCCGCCGCCGCCGCCTCCTCTCCGGCAGCTCACACAGAGGCGGACAATGTTGAAGCTCCTGCTGTTGAGACCTCCGCCGCCGCCGCCTCCTCTCCGGCAGCTCACACAGAGGCAAACAACGCCGAAGCTCCTGCTGTTGAGACCCCGGCCGCCGATGACGAGGTTGTTGCCGCTGGTCCTGTCTCTCTTGAGGTTTCTGAGTCTTCCCAGGAGCCGGTGCCAGCCTCGAAGCGGCGTGGCAAGCAACCGATCCCCTCCCAGAAGAATGTCCCCAAGTTGGCTTCATCACCTGGTGGATCTGACTTTCAACCGCACGACTCATCGGATCATTCGAAGACTTCCTCTCCCAAGCCGGATACCTCTAGCCCCTCCATCGCCTCATCTCCTGACCGCAAGCGAGCAAGGATGGATTCTCCTGTTGTAGGATCCCGCCTGAGAGGGCGGACTCCAGTGCCGACAGCCGACATCCAAGGCCTCTTCGAAGGCATCGCCATCCCACCCCACAAAGCCCTCCCGGCAGGATTGATGTGGTACGCTGAAGACGCCTTCAACAAGCTCAAGGTCCAGCAAGCCTTCCAGCGCATGAACCTGGAAGCCTCAAAGCTGGCTGTCACCAAACCGCGTGAAGGTGTTGCGCGCTCTCTGGATGACCTTTTGAGCTTTCCCGTCATCCGAAACTTCAATGCTCACGTCGAAAGCTCCTTCACTGCCAAGAAAGGGAGAAAGGGTGGCGATCCTATATTGTCTCTCGAGGCCAGAGATCCGTCGTCGCCGACAGTCTACTTCCTTGATTATATATCGACATCCCGTGGCACCTACACACTTGAGGAGGTCACAGCTATCTGCGATGAGCTGATCAAGGTTTTCAATCGCTTTCCGGGCCCTATCAATATCATCTCATCGAGGACCCAAAACGCGATGATGCCTCCCACTTGCAACATGCTTTTTCAAGCATTCTCACAGAGACTGTTTCCAACGAGGCCCATTGTCTGCTTTCTCCCGAAATACTACACTGAGGGACGGTACGGCCACGCCATGAGAATTGCATATTCCTTGGTTGATCCGGACACTCACGCGACCTGGAGATGGAACAAGACGTTCAACGCAAAAGGGGCGAAGGCTCTGGGCGTAGGTCATCTTCCCGAGATCCCTGACAAGTACGAGTTCATGGATAAGATGAGCCCCTCCATACGGTTCAAGAAGATTGCGAACAACCAAGGAGGGAAGCCATCCTTTGAGTCTGCAATCCCTTCGGACATCGAGATTGGTGACGAGGAGAGGAAGGAACTGGAGGGTCTAGAGCATCTTCTTCGGTTGTTCTCGGTTACCATGGCCACCGAAACGGGTTTAATGAATCGACTAAGCGCCAACACACTGTGGAAAAATTTCCTGGAGAAGTACGGAGGCTACAGCTCTCACAATCCTGATCAGAAGGACATGATCTTCCAAGGAAAGCAACTCTGCTTCGCTGTCAGCCACTTCGAGAACAGCACTGTTGTCATTCAGCCAGGCCATGCGATCCAGGACTATGTCAAGAAGCTTGACCCCTCTTACATGATCCCCGGCTTGGTAATCCGGTCTCTCAACCAAGGCTGGGCTGAGCTTGTTAAGCAGGCCTTGCGTGACGCTTGGAACTTCGAGGGTGATCTGCGAGAGGCATGGACGGTAGGCGCGGAGACCGCCGATGAGGTGAACAAGGCCATCAGAGAAGGCGACAAGCCCCCGAATCTTTGCGAATGCACAGAGGACATGGCCAAGACCGTCACTCATTCCTGTGCGGGCTGTGGCCGCGACTCGGTCTGCTCGTCACTGTCTGCGAGCCCTTACGACGGCCAGCGAGTTTGCGTCCATTGCCACAGCAAACGTGCCGGCTGGGTGAATGAGAATCACATCACCCAACTCATGAAGCACAGAGTCAACCAAGTCGTCTATAAAGAGGCTATCAATTCTCGAGGCACCATGACAACCGATGAGCGGACGGAAACAGTAGCCGCCCTGATCAGCCGCGTCGAGGAGATGCTGCCAACGCAGGCAGAGGTCGAGGAAGCTGGCAAAGTTGTCGGAAGTACCTACAGAGACCATTACACCGGAAAGATGTACACCATCGACGTCGACAGCCTCGCAGGCATTCGGAGCCACCCCTTGCGACCAAGCATCGATGCAGTCTTCCCCTGTTGGTGGACCGATAAGGGGTACCGAATTCATACGCCCGAAAATGTACGCATCGTCTCCAGCGCTTTGAACCAGTGCAAGAGCATCCAGATCCCCGCGGCGCTCCACATCCTTCGTGGTTTCACAACCGAGATGGAACTTGTTCGGGAGAAGTTCAGGGAGAATGTGCACAGCAAGGAAGCCCTGAAGGCCATCAACGATGCTCAGGGTAAGCTGATCTCACTTAGTCGCCGTATCCGGGACATTCGTCTCGGCTTCGCCTGGACCATAAAAGGTCGCATCAACGCCAAGAGGGGCAGCCGAGAGAAATTTCTTCACGACCTGGAACCTCTCATTTCTGGCCGCAAGCGCTCCAAGGCTTCCCCCGAGACTTGGGATGGGAGTGCTAGCAAGTATTACGACAAACAAGCGGCGATGATGCGCGATGGAGACGTATCTCGTATTGTCTGTTTGGCGGATGAGATGGTCGAGTACTTTGACGTCAATATCCCTCGTGCTGCGGACGGCTGTCCCTTCTTTGGCCATGAAGCTGCCATGCCAGAGGACTGGTCCTGGGAGACCGCCATGTCCTTCATGGCTGTTCGATTGCAGAGGATGATTTCGTGGTGCAACAGGTACTGGCCTACATTCGATACGCCCGTCACGATCTTTCTTGAATCAATCTTTCAGACCTGCGTCATTCGGTGCCCTTTGGACCCCAAGGACCCTAATTATATCCACAAGCAGGCTTTGAAGGACGAGTATGCCCCTCTGTTGGGTCTTCCAGTTGGAGTTGCTCATCACGACATGCTCAATGTGTCAGTCGCCCACGGACAACACGGCAAGGGCATGCGTACTGGTTGGCCTATCCAGGCCACTCAGCTTCGCGAGCGATTCGAGAACAATGCCGACAACAACATGAGGTTTGAAGCCCGATCCGAGAACTGGCTCAAGTCCGACTACCATCATTCGACCTATGGTTTGCTCAGGCAGCTGATCCTTGACGTCAAGCTCCCTCTGGATGTTTACGACCCGACAGTCAAGCCGTCGCCTGAGCGATTTGAGGAGGACTACATCGACCTCACTTGGGACGGAGACTTTGGAATCGAGGATCTGGGAGACGAATTCGTGCCACAGGAGGAAGAAGGTATTGCGATGGACGTTGGTGATGTCCTGGAGGAACTCCAGAACCGGAGCCCGACCCCCGAGGTATGTACCCATGCTTTCCTACTGACCAGCGCATGTGAAAGAGCTCCCAAGTTCTTTCACGCGGCTCTTTCAGGTCTCCATTCTCTCTGCTACATTGATCGAGTCTTCTTGACCAGTCTGCTAACTTCCAACCCTCAACAGGACAAAGGAAAGGGCAAAGGAAAGATGCGCGCGAGCCCTGTCAACGCGAACATCGCAGACATTGACGACGACGCCATGACCTCCATGCACGATCAGTTCAACGAGCTCCAGTCATTCGCAGGCAATCACCCCGGCGATCCGACCAACGATGTCGAATTCCAGCTGCTCATGTCGGATCTGGAGGGAGCGATGCAGAGAGGCGACCAGCACGCATTCTCCGACGTCCTGGGCGTGGCTTATCAAGAGCTCCAGCAGAGATTCCCGCAGGCTCAGGAGGATATGTCGATCCAGTAGGCAACAAGAAGCCGCCTGTGAGGACGCAATTCCCAACACGGCTCACACGATGGACGACAACGAAGCATGAAGATGGCAGCTAGTTAGTGTGAATTAGGAAAATAGAGTCTCGTATGGACCATTCGTGATGGGATGCATTGATGCTAAAGTGAGAAACGGTGGTCATAGCGTCAGCTGAATCCGTCAACCCGCACAAGGCGATCCCCAATGCCGCTCGCCGGGTGACCTGGCGCATCGGCATCTTCTACGTCCTCGGCGCCCTGCTCATCAGTCTGATCGTGGACCCCCGCGAGCCCGGTCTCGTCTCCGGCTCCGGCAATGCCAACAGCTCGCCGTGGGTCATCGCCATCCGCAACGCGGGCATCAACATCCTCCCCTCCATCGTCAATGCCTGCATCCTCGTCTCCGCCTGGTCCGCCGGCAACTCGTACTGCTGGGTCGGCTCCCGGATGATCGTTGCAATGACCACCGACAGGCAGCTGCCCCAGGTCTTCGGCCGCACCAACAAGCAGGGCGTGCCCTACGTCGCCGTCATCACGGCTTGGCTGTTCGGCCCCCTGGCCTACCTGAGTAAGTGGAAGAAGCCGCACCTTCTCTGTTTCTAGGAAGTAATGCTAACCGAATAACCCAGGTCTCGGATCCGGAGGAGCTGCCGACGCCTTCAACTGGCTTCTCAACCTCAGCACCGTCGCCGGCCTCATCGCCTGGGCGACCCTCTGCTTCTGCTACATCCGCTTCCACAAGGCCATGAGGGTCCAGGGCGTCAGCCGCGACACCCTGCCGTGGAAGGCGCCCTTCCAGCCCTACACGGCCTGGTTCGGCTTCGTCGGCGCCACCGTCATCACCCTCGTCGCCGGCTTCTCCGTCTTCCTCAAGGGCAACTGGTCCACCGCCGACTTCGTCGCCTCGTACATTGGCATCCCCATCTTCATTGTGCCCATCATCGGCTGGAAGCTCATCCACGGCACCAAGGTTTGTCTTATTTCCCCTCTACAAAGAGATGTAGCAAGTAAATGCTAACTCGCAAGCAGTTCGTCCGCGCCCACGAGATCGACCTGTGGTCCGGCCGCCTCCATGAGTCGGAGATTCCTCCTGAGAAGCCCAAGCCTACGAACTTCCGTGAGCGGGTCAGCCAGTGGTTCTCATGATCCCTGGATCGAGCGTAGAATGGTGTAAAGATACCCCCCAGAATCGAGGCGTAGCGATAGCCTACAGCCCGTGTTGAAGTGTACATTAGTTTTAGTAATGCAAATCTGCAAGTTATGCCAGTTTCGGGATCTGAAATCTGATTCGACACCCCCAACCCGTCACCCCCTGTGGCTTGCGTCTCTGACTATTAGCCTACCTCTTACACACAGTACTACTCTGCAGCCAGGACAAAGTCATTCCTACTCTCCAGTAAAAATTATACTAAAGCTAGTGTCACGCGGCTAAGTACGAGTGGTCAAAGTGAAGTAAAGTAACGGCTTGATCTCTAAGTCCTACGATGTACGGGAGCGAAAGCGAAGGCCCCCTTATAGGGGCGGGAGACGGAGCGAAGCCGCTTAGGTAAGCCGCTGAAGTAAGCGGTCGCTTACGTACGCAGCCCCGAATAGCTTCAGCTATCACGACAGCTAGAAAATAAAGTCAGTATTAACACTAAGGTCCCCTCCTACTTAGAGCCCTCTAGTACTTAGACCTAAGATCTATAACAGTCGTAACAAAAATAAGGTAGGAGCTATACATCTGTGACTCTATACTGGTCACAGTAAAAATTAGGTGGCAGCTGCACACCTAAAAGCTCTATAGCCTGGGGTACTTGGGGACGCCCAGCTATAAAGTGTGGCTAGAGGGGGTGATGGATACTAGAGATAGGGGTGTCGCATAATATTTCCCTTCGGGATACACTATGCCGATGCAGAGCTGAACGTTTCGACAGCGGACTGACTGCCCGACAAATCCTCAGCTGCATACGGGCATGTAGGTTCTCAACTTCTGACGATATGACATTAAAGCAGCGTACCGGTGCCAGCGCAGTCCGCGGCTTCCCGTTAGGCAGCCTCGAAGGCCCCGGTTCTATGGTAGTGATGAGCGACGTCACAATGAGTACCATTGAGCTGCCATTTCAAGGCATCCATAACGAATGTCGTGGTCAAGTCAGCCTAGGCGAGCCAGACTGGCTCCCCGCTTCCAAGATGAGGGGATCAAGCTAGACGAGCACTGCCCGGCGAAAGAGTGCCGGCTGGTTGCCCCAGTTCACAAATGTACGTGGAGATTCTCCGACTTCCGAGAAGTTACGACCTGTGCGGCGTGTCATCTTATTGCTCGCGAAGTTACGACCCGTGCGGCGTGTTATCTTGTTACCCCATAGATAGTGCTACGTACTACAGGCGTGAATGAGATGGCCCCCTCAACGGCTCCATAATCTCTAAAGAACCCATGCTCGGGTACGCGTTCCGACATCAGACCACCAGAAGCTCCGTGTATTAAACCTCGCAAGATGAAAAGTCGACGTCGCCAGGGCGTTAAATCTCTGCAGTACGGACAACGGATTCATCGGACACGTAGAACCTTCTGGGAACCACGAAAACCGACGAGAACGGAGGGTTTGGGGGCCAAAAGCGCCGGAGCCGTGGTGATGTGGAATCGAACGGAGCCGTGAATTTGTGGGCTCCCCCTCCTCCCCACCACAAGAGCGGTGCGACGAGACTGCAGTGCGCCGGTATGCACCCCAGCAGATGCCAACGTAGGATCAATGGTTGGCCAGGCGAGGTCACGGCCTGCCGTTGACCGCTGCGTTGGCAAGGGAGACCTTACCGTGGAACACCACGGCAATGGCAGAGGCGCGCAACGGCGCGCGATGAGACTCGGTTGGACCCTTGGCGTCAGCAGTTTATTGGTCCAAGGGCCCGCCGTTCGCTTAATGCGGCATGGTCGATGATGCAGAATGTCGGCCGTTCCGCCTAGGATGAATGATATATATCCGAGGGGATGGTCCTGATTCGCTTCTCTGCCAGCCTGATTCCTTCTCTTTCCCACAATTCGTTGGCAGCGTGTGCGGATCTCATTGCTTCGACGGCTTCCGAGCGAGGGTGTGAATCGCGAAGGCTTCGTAACTTCGTATCATTTGAAGAGGATCCAGCGCAGAACATCGTGATCTTCCATCAGTTACCTTCCTTAAGCGAGCCCTGGTGTTGAGAGTTCAGGTTCACAAGTCCGGGTTCGCGGGCAAGAATGAATACATCCGACAAAACACTGTGTTGACCCGGTAATAACAGCTAGTTGTCGCAGACTCCGACCTCGTGGACCTCAAGTGCCCCAAGAGCCAAGTAACGATGTCGTTCACAAAAACAAGAACAGTCGGCATGTTCCTTCAGATACTTGCCGATCGCGGCCCGGTACGGATATGTCTGTGAAAGCAACACGACGTTTCTTGCTACGTGCTAGATTGGCGCACCTGCGGCGGCGTCTCCTCCGCAGCAGACATGGCGAAGCGGGCATAGTGTACCAAACCAGGGTCTCGGGCGGTTCAAGGAAGATACCGGGCCAAGGAAACCAGGCAGGATTTCGTCCAGTTTGCCCTCCAGCCCAAAAGCTGGAGCCTAGAGGTTGCTGCAGCTGTCCAGGGCAAGGCACATCCAGAGCTCGGGTACCAGATCCGATGCTGCGGCCAAGTCTGGACTCTGAAGTGGTATGGTCCACGTCGCAGACCGGCCTGGAAAGACGGGGCATGGGAGCCAATAGTCCAGTGGTAGCAAGATTCGAAAGCGCGGCATCCTCATGACGCCCAAGGAGAGAGGGATAGGGGTACGCGCCAGCTCCAGGGGAGGCCTTACGTCCAGGCTGTGCACCACCTGCATGAAACTGCTGCACATTTCGCAGATGTGAGAGAGAGAAAGGGGTTTCGAGCCGAAGGTTGAGCAACTGGTTTAACTCGAACTGATGATCCCGTCAGAAACACCGTTACCGTACACTTCGTCATATCATGGCGTCCTAGGTAGCCCGCTGCGGCGCTGTCATCTCCATCGTGAACCGAAACACCGGTAGATAACACGCAAATGTAAACCAGACATGGCCTGCCGTTCACTGACGTTCCGGACGCCTGAATAAGGTGTGACCCATGCTGAACCACGCAGATGTGATGGGAACCGTCCGGGATAATACCTGGTGCCTGGTACCGTCAGACGTCAAATTCCAAAGGGCGTGAGGACGGGTAAGGCTGGCCGCAACGTTTTTCCGGCCCACACCCGTGCCCCAGTCGACCCAGCTGCGTCTTCTGGGTCTCCTAGGTCTCCTTAGTTTCCTGGGTCTCCTGGATCCCCTGGCAAGACTGCAGAGGGGTAGCGCCCATGTCTGGCCAATCCTACGTGTTGCGTCGCCAGTAGACCTAATGGACTGTAGTCCCGTCTGGGACTCGTGCGCCCGTGGGGTCTTGTCGATCGAAAGGGCGACTAGAAAGTACGTCTAGGGTGCGAAGCCTCGCCGGCTTTTGGCCGAGGGTTGTCTGGGGGCCGAATTTGGCCCCCAAACTTGTTCTCCCAGTTCAGCGTTGAGCGTATGTCGTTATGTTTAAAGAGCGACATTCCACTACGAACAGAGACTTTAAAGAGGTTCTTTTCGACTCTCGAGACTCTTGACTCTTCTTCGTTTTCAAAATCGCTCGCAAAAATGCCATCCGCCGTGTGCAGCTACGGTGGGAGCCAGATCAACTTCTTCATGCCACAAACACCCGGCCCAGCTTGGGCTGGGCCCTCCAAAATGGCTGCGGCCCCCAAGTGAGCTCCCACACCCTTTCAGACGTGCATGGCGGCACGGCTTCTGGTTGGTTGCAGGTCAAAGGAGCCGGCTGACAGGAGTAGGAGCGCGAAACCTGGACCGCAGATTTTCACATTCGCCCTGCAGAAGCGGCCTCGAGCCACTCGTGCGAGTGTTCCCAAGGTCCGTACAGGCTGTGTTTCTTGTGAGTCGTTCTTCCGTGGCGTCTGGTGTGACTCTGTAGACGTTAGCTAACGATCGACGTCGTAGGCAAGTAAGTACTCTTAGGTACTCAACAAATAGCGACCATCTTCTCATGTCTTCTCAGGCGACGCCATGTTAAGTGCGACGAGGCAAAGCCGGCATGCCAACGATGTGTCAAATGGCGAGGATTCTGCGAAGGCTACGAGTCTTCTGCGAGCTCGAGATCGACACCTGTCCTTGAATCCTCCGATTCGAGGAGTACGACTCCTACACAAAGGGCTGTGGTCAAGATAGAGGACACCCCAAATGAGACATGGTCTCCCCCACAGTTCAATAGCGACGCCGTGCTAGTTGAGCCGACTTCAAATCTTTTTGAGAATGAGACCGAGCGACAGTATTTCAACCACTGGCTCGAGTATCGAAATCAACTCGGCGGCGGCTTCTTCGACGAGCAGCTGTGGAACGACACCATCCCTCAGCTTAGTCTCCAGCATGCCTCAGTTAGATATGCCATTATGGCCATCGGCGGCATCGCCAAGGCAACCCAACACAGCTTGAAGCCGACGAGCCCCGCGCAGATGGGCGCCAACGGCCCTCACTATCACTTGGCTCTCTCGTACTATGGGCGAGCCATGCGCGAAGTCCGAGAAGCAAAGCTCGACACGGGCAGCCTGCAAGGGGCGATCGTATGCTGCCTTCTCTTCACCTGCTTCGAGGTTCTGCATGGCGACCGCAAGGCTGCCTACTCTCACATCAACAACGGCCAACGCATGATGGACGAGCTATTGCGGAGCAGCGAGCAAAGAGATAACGTTCTGGGTGCCGAGTCGTTCGAAAACGATATCCTCCACGTCTTTCAGCGGCTCATCCAGCAGACTTGGTGTTGTGGCGTTCTTCGAAGACGAGACCAGTTCATCTCGGATACATGTAGCAACAGGAGCGGCGACGAGTTCAAGTCCGATCAGTCCTGGTGCTGCCGGGGAGGATCGGGAGAGAAATATGCGATCCACAAGATGCCTTCGTCGTTCACGACGCTCCAGGAAGCGCGTTGTTGGTGGGACGCCACGCAGCACTACGTGACGCACTCGTCCGACATCGTCTTCCGGATCACGCATCTCGGCCTTGAGGACGAACTCGTCTCCGAATGCAGAGAGCGCATCGAGAGGCATATGGACATCATCGAAAAGGCCAGGCCCGGTGCCAGGCCAGCGACTTCGGAGCAGTGGCAGGACTTCAAAGACGCCCTCGAGAGGTGGCATACCGGCTTTGAGCCCCTATGGAAGACCGCACAGGCATCCAGAGACGAAGACAAGAGGCCATATGCGCAAGCAGCGCTCCTCCGAGCACATTACTTGACGCTCTGGGCCTGCGCCCACTCACCGTTGAGCTGCAGCTACGACAGCATCGCGCAGCTAACGCCTGAGTACCGGGAGGTGATCGAGCTCAGCAAAGACCTCCTCGATTACCAACAGCAGTCTTTCAACACGAGTGAGATCTTCACCATGGATATGGGCCCGACGTTGCCCCTCCTCCACGCCGCCACGCGGTGCAGAGACGCCGAGGTGCGGAATGAGGCCATCCGGCTCCTGCACGCGAGTCGGCGACGGGACGGGCTGTGGGACAGTCGCGTCTTCTACGCTATAGGGGTCCGGAACCGCATGTTGGAGATTTCCAACGCCAGAGAGGGAACATCCGAGGAGCAGTGGTGGCGACTCCAGCAACGGTCGGGCTACGTCGACGAGCAGGGCAGGCTGATGGTGCGGGCCTTGGCCAAGAACCCGGTGACAGGTACCTGGGAGTTTGGCGAGGACAACCTCCGTCGGTTCTTGTATGATTGATTGATCAATCACGCCATGGTGGAATGATTTCTGATGACTTTGATGTGTGGTATGGTGTTGATGAATGATGAGAAGTGGACGAGGGCGTTCCGGGACGGAGGAAGTCGCCATGCCACATTGGCCGGCTTACTAAGTGCTTGGTCTCATAGAACATACATACATAGGGTTCTGTTTTAGCGCTCGGAGCCTAGAAAATATCACTACACGGTGGCCATGTTTCATCTAAAAGTGGCCGTCCCTAAGTAAGAACATCAGTCCTCGGCGACTTCCCTAATCGCAAGACTTGGAGTGAGATCGCCCGGGAGGTGCACTGCATTTCCCCATTTAACCGGAGACCCACCGCCGGGCGGAAGCCGTACTGCCTTTTCCGTTCTCTGTTTCTGCGGTATTCACAAGCATAATAGTCTGCCGGTCAGAACGGCACATAGACAGAAATGGAAATAAGTATCGGAAACCCACCTATTATGCTTTTGCCATTCTGATACCACCAGAGCGTCGTATCTCCGACGACTCTCCGGCTCCGGCCCCGGCCCCATATTTCCGGCGCTCCTGCCCGGTGCACTTTTGCTGCTGTCGCCTTTCTCGCTACTCCTTGTTTCCCTGCGTTCTGCTGCGGCGTGTCCGACCTCGCCCATAGGGCCATAGGTGTCGGCGACTTTTCGCCAGCTGTTTTTCAGTCTGTTCAATCGAGTCCGTTGGTATTGATAGCCATCTACCACATCTACCGCGTCCGACCTCTTGTCCCCTGAAAGCTGTAATATCCCATGCCCAACCCAGAAGGCAAACACATGATTTATTTCCGAAGCCTGCTTTTCTTGTCGCAGTACCCGGCGAAAGGACATACCTTCTGATCATCCTCAAACCACGTCAGTCTGAAAGGACGTCGTGCGGTCGTCGTCAACCAGTCTTGACCAGGCTCATCGCAGGACACCCCACGATCGAGACGCTCATAGAGCATTCTCAATGATGCAGGACTGGCTCAATTTGTTTGATTACATCAAATCCATTCCATTACCATTCCAAGCTTTCTTCTTCCCCGTCGTCTTTCAATCCAAGGTCCTGCCGAACAGCCAGAAAACACCGAAATGACGCCAACTTCCGACACCTTATGCACACTCTCCCACAGACGCGCCCAGGCCTCCTCATCTCCAAAAGTTCCTAATTCCTTACACTCAATCTGCCTTTCTCACCATGCCCACATACAGAACCTCCGTGCTGCCCTGGCCCGTACCACAAAGCGGGCCCATCGCAAGAGCCAAGTTGGATTTCCAGCTTTGGTCGAAACTGCCCTTCTCTATCTTTCCTTTTTAGTTCCCGTCTTTTGGTCTTCGCAGACGCGCCATCAGGCGGCCGCGCAGTTCAGTCGTCTTCGCCAGCTCGCCTCCCGAGTCGTCCTTCGCTGCATCGGTCCACATCGAAGCGCGAACAAACACACCGCCACGAACGAGATACCGGTATTCCTCGTCATCGTCCTTGAAGTCCTTGCTGATTTCAGCAACCTCCTTATCAGTCTTGGTCTTCGAACTTGACAAAATAACAGAGATCTCGGCGCTCTCGGAGATCTGCGCGATCGTATGCCACGCGTTGTTGGGGATACTGCATTTGGTTGAGTCGAAAAGGACGTATACGACCACAAAGCAGCCGACAAAAGTGCTCAAACATCCCACAACAACCCAGTAACCCCTATGGCGCCCAGGTACCGTCGCTAATTCGAAGGTCTTGACGGTGAGATTACAATCATCTCTCGATGGTAAGAGGTTGATGAAGTCGTGATACACTTGACGTAATCTCGAGAAGTAGATGGCTTGTAGGGCGCGTGCCGGTGAATCCGTCTCATTAATGATGGCGCCCAAGAGGTCGGCATATACTTGGGTACTTACGCCGTGTTCAGCCGTTGGACCGAACGCAATGGCTCTCGATTCTGGGCTCCCCCCGGCGAACCAAGATCCGAGGAGGCCATCGGCGTCTTCGTCCTGATGGCTATAGAATGATTTGTTGCGGACCTTCTCTAGGAATGGACCTAGATTATCGGAAATTATTGACATGACCTGACGATCATCAGTAGTTCCTGGGCTTGAGATAGCTCCAAGCTGTCTGCGCACGACACTGGTATTGTATCGTTCCCTGTCCGCAGCTAAGCCATACGTTGGTTCTGTTCTCGGTTTCCTGCTCGTAGCAAGTATTTCGAGAGTGTTCCAACTTGGACTTTTGAAAGACGCGCTATATACGTTAGTCAGGATATGTGTTAGATTTGTCCATCGTCCTTGGGATAGGGCAAAACTCACTAGGCCACATCGAAGCACATGGACATTCTCAGGTTGATTGTAGCTCCAGTTTTACTCTTCATGTCACTGAAATCATAATCCAAAGTTGTGAAAGACTTCTTCATCTCTCCGACTTTCTGGTCGGTGGTCGATGCCGTCAACCTCGATCTTATCAACCGTCCGAGATCGTCCCAGCGTTCCCTTTGCATCGCTCTACTTAACTGTTCTATTTCGCTGTCTTCGAAACCGTCCTTTCTGAAATCGTCGGTAATTTCGTTGATGGCAAGACTCTTGATGATCTGCTTGAATCCGTCGAAGAACCCGTTCAATACCAGCTGGGTCCACGGACCTGACTTCGTAGACCTGAGGATTTCTAGCTTAGAAGAAGAACCACGGGCCTCCGTGTCGATTCTTTCCATCCCGCTATATGATTCCCAATTATCACTCCATAGAAATGGTCTTTCGAAATTGCCTGCTTCCCACAACATTCTCAAGGGCTGATTTTGAGTGGGATTCCTAGTATCAACCTCGCAAACCTGCCAAACGTGCCGCGGGCTATATCGGATTATTCTGATAGGGCATTCAAAGTGTATGCGGTGTTCTCGGACATCAGAGCCTACACCAAGGGTGATTTCGTCCGAAACACCGTCAATTGTTCCTGATAAAGTAAGCTCAACCTGCCTAGATACAGCAAAAGTGTAGGATACTTCCAAGTAAGATACCGCGGGTCGTACGCAAGTTACGCGTGAATTAACGGTTGTCGCTGTTCCTTTGAAGACCTGAAGCGCCTCTCGTGTCTCTGGGGATACAACTGGGAGAAATGCCCGTAACGCAAGTCCTGTATCATCAACACCGTCGGCTTTCAGCCCATCCTCAGTATACTCGGCGTATGTTTCTGAAAGTCGCGGTTTCTCCGTCCAATAGTTCCTTGGCTGCTTCTCAAGTACAAATTCCGACGAGCTTTCAGTCTCTGGTGTGGCGCAGTACGCGCCAGACGCCTGTTTCGGAAACGAGACAATGTGAATTCGTTCAAGGTCTGCGACTAGCAAAGTCGACGTGAATTGCGACGCAATAGTCGTTAATGCAAGGCACAGTAAGACTGTTCGAAGAAAGAAACTAAAGATCGAGTCATGTAGTGCAAGACCGGCGAGAGAGGCGGACCCATTACTGGCAAAGCGAGCTATGGAAACCTGCGCAACTGCGTGACGACGCACGCCAGATCGTTCAACTGCCACGGACGCAATCATGGTGGCAGCGGAACCCGCGAGTACTCCGACGGCGGTGCGAATGACGAGACTTGCGATGTTGACGCTGAGCTGAATACGATTCGGGATGAGAGCCCATCTGCGCCAGAGGGGGTCGGGATCGTCGTGAGGAGTCCACCAGAGCCAGGATATGAAGGCGAAAGCGAGGGCGAGCGACACCAGCGACGCGAGCGTCAAGAGCGTCCGCAGCTTGATCGTTTTACCGAGACGCAGGAGCTTCGTCCGAGTCTCATCGAGTGCAGTGGTTGCGGTGACCGAGCTGGCGGAGCTTCCGTCGTCCGGCTTTAGCTGGCCGTCTTGTCGGTCATCGGGTCTCTCTGACACGGAAGCGGGCGGGCCCGTCGTTTCGTTCTCGAGAGGTTGGTACATCGCTACGAGCCTCTATCCGATCAGTGTATGGGCCTATGAATCTGCGTCAGCGATAGCCGTTGGTTTGACACGGGGAAGATTTTGTTACTGTTTTGGGAGAGCTTCGGCTGTCGACCTTTGCGCGGGTGACGGCGGCGCAGGGTTTGCGTATTAAGTAACGTGCGAAGATGTGAAAATCGACGTGGGCAATGTTAAGATATCTTGATGCTTCGGGGCGGTCTAGGAATTGCGGTATGTCGTCGAAAGGATAAGCGTTTTCAGGAGAAAACTCGAGGGTAGGTAAGGAAAACGAGAAGGAAAGCGAGGAGAGGGGAGAGTTCAGGTCGAGGACGCTCAATGCAAATCGTCCAGCCGACGAGTGGAAGTAACACGACCCGAGAATCGAGGCGGCAAGAGTAATCCTTCTGGTACCACCCTCGAGTCTGCAAGCATCCGATACATCCAGGGAAAGAACCTCTCTAGCTCCTCGTCTCGCTGCACAGAGAGTTACGGCGTGCTACCCCGGATGAGCACTGTAAGCTCAGCTGGAGCGATGATCATTTTACCTGACCGATGTTGAGCAACAAGCCGTCGCGAGATCTGAGGTTGAAGGAATGACGCTAGAAATGGGAACCAAGCAAAAGAACCACCATGAACCCAAGTCATGATCTGCACTTTCGTATCAAACTATCAACCGAAGGAGGGAGTATCATCAAAAGAAAAAGCAATCCACCAATAGAGACCACCCCACTAGTCAAAAACATCAACAGCATACCTCACGTTTCTCATCCCCTCAAACCACTTCCTCGCCCCCTCCCCATCCAACCCCTTCACCTCTTCGACCCCCTCCTCCATAAGGACCTTCACAAAGGCCTCCTCGACAGCCTTCCCAACCTCTCTCGAGCCACAGACATAAACCCTAGCCCCTCGCGCCCACAAGCTCGCGACCTCCGCCCTCTCCCGCCAAAGCCGGTCCTGCACGTACTTGCACCCCTCGCTCTCCCCTGTCTGGCGCGAGTACGCCCTCCTAACAGTGACGGCACCCATCTCCTCCCACCGATCAAACTCCTCCCGGTACAAATCCTCCGCCCCAGGCGTCCGGCATCCAAAGAACAGCAGCGCGGGCGCCAGGGCCCGACCAGCGGCCGACATGGCCGCGCGTTCCTGCACGAAGCCCCTGAACGGCGCGATACCTGACCCCGCAGCGACGAGAATGAGCGGCGTCTGCTCAGGCTGCGCGGGGAGATGGAAGGCCGCGGGCGAGGGCCTGACGGCAACGTGGAGCTTGTCCCCCTTTTTCAGAGCGGAGAGGTAGCTCGTCGCGACGCCGACGTGGCGGCCGCCGTCGCCGGAGAGCGAGGGCTCGTCGAGGATGGAGTACGTGAGAGTGACCTGCGACGGGTTGCGCAGCGGTGATGACGAGATGGAGCTGTGCAGCCGTTAGTTCTCTTAATCTCCTGAAGGGCCGTGGTGTGACTTACTACTGCCTCACCCGCATGGGCGGCAACATCCCCAAAAACGTCCCGATGGACACCTCCACGTCCGGGAACCGCTCCAGCAGGTCCAGCACGCTCACCTTGTTCATCGTGACCTCTTCGTGGTAAGCATCCCCCGCCAACCGCTCGAGCTCCTTCTTCGCCTTCCCGCCAGCGGCAGCAGCCTCCGCCAGCGCGGCGACGTTCCTCTTGGTCGCGGGCTGCGCGACCTCGACGTATGCGCTGAGCACGTCGAATGCGGACACGGTCCGATCGACCGGCAGCGGCGTGCGCTGGTCGCCCGAGATGGTCAGGCACACGTCCCACGCAAGCTGGAACCGGCGGAACACGCGCTCGACGCTGGCGCGCGGGTTCAGCGGGAGAACGGCGAGGTAGTCGCCCGCGCGGTACGTCGTGCCTGGCGGGAGCTGGATTTCCATGTGCTTCTTCGTCGGGGCGACGGCATCGGCGCCGGGAGTGAGCGTCTTCTCGTCCGCGACGACAGCTTCCTGGACGTCCTGACGGAGCGTGGATGTGCGGGGGTTCGAGATCTGCACGGTCAGGCCCGAGGCAGCGACGCCGTTGGCACCATTAGTTGTAGCATCCTGACCCCCGGACACGTTGTACTTGGCCTCCAGAGCAGGGAACAGGACGTCGTCCTCCCAGACCTCAAAGTCGGAGAACATGTCCCGCTCCGCGGCGTCGGTGAGCCCTATAGGTGCGAGACGGATACCACCGTGCCTTTCTATAGTCTCGTTAACCAGATTCGGGATGCGGTGGAAGGTCTGGACCCAGTCGTGGTGGCCACACCCGAAGACGGCATACGATACGTTGTCAAGCTCTTTGGCCTTGAGGGTTTCGAGCCAGGCCACGAAGTGGGCCGCGTTATCGGGAGGCTGGCCTTCGTAGGAGGCGGTGATGATGACCACCGGCCGGTCTTTTGGCAGAACCTCCCGCGCGTGGTCGAGGGGGTCCACGACGGTGGCGTCGAAGCCGTGTGCGGCGGCATCGGTGGCGAGCCTCTGGGCCAGGGCCTCGCAGGTGCCGCTGTTGGATCCGTAGTAGATGCTCATCGGCTTGCCTTTGGGGGTCGCGTGCCCGTTAGTCGCGTGTCCGTTGGTGGCATGTCCGTTAGTCTCGTGGTGACCGTTGGTCTGACCGTTCGCCTTCGCCGGCCGGGAAGCAAGCGTCGTCTTGGCCGGGCCCCTCCCGGCGAGCCGGTGCTCCAGCTCCGTGGGGGACATGCCGTGCCGCAGAGCCGCACGCATGTAGAAATCCTTGGGCTTGATGGTGAGCGACTCGGCGATCTTGAGCTGGTAGTTCGGGTCATCCATGGTGAAGTTGAAGTTTTGCAGCAACATCGCTGTCGCCAGCAGGGCTTCCTGCCAGGCAAAGGGACGGCCGATACACGCGCGCATGCCGTTGCCGAAGGGCTTCCACGAGTTCGGGTGTTCCTTCTGGAGACGCTCAAAGTTCTCGTCCAGCATTCGCTCTGGCTTGAAGTCCTTTGCATCCTCACCGTACACGGCCGGGTCGATGTGCGATCTGCCGAGCATACATCCGATCGGTTCTCCTTTCTTGACGAAATACTTGCCCGCCAGTAGGGTATCCTCCTTGGCCTCGACGCCAAAGCCGGGAATGGTAGCACAGAGTCGCAGAGTTTCACGGAGGATCTGTGCAGCCAATGTTAGTATGCTACCTGTTGGTTGGGCGAACGCTGAACCATGACTTACGGCATTCAGATACGGCAACTTGGACAAATGGTCAATCGTTATGGGACCCTGCCCAATGACCTCATCAACCTCCTGCTGCGCCTTGCGATAAACAAGCGGCTTCTGGAGCATCTCGTAGAAGGCAAACGACAACAGCCCCGATGTCGTCTCGTGGCCGGCGATGAGGAACGTGATCAGGTTGTCAATGATGCTGGAGTCCGTCATCTTCTGGCCCGTCTTGGGGTCCACGCCGTTCAGCATCGCAGACAGCAGGTCGCGCCGGTCCGACGGGTTCTTCTTACGCGCCTGCAGCACCTCGTCGGCCGTCTTGCGCAGCAGCTCAATGTCTGCGAAGAACTTCTGCTCGGTGCCGCGCAAGAAGTAGTTAGCGAAGGCCGGCCGGCGGTCGCGATTACTACACTCGCTGAGGGAGTCGCCCATGGCCTCGATGAAGGGGTGCAGCTCTTCACGGTAGTACGAGTTGAAGCGGAAGTCCATGGCGCAGAGGGCGATAGTGTCGAGGGTCAGGCGGGTGAAATCCTCCGTCACCATGATGGGCGTCGACGAGCCGTGGCGCGCCCACTTCATGACCATCTGAGTGGCGATGTCGTGCATCTCGTCAAACATGCCGCGAATGGTGACGGGACCGAAGGCCGGGATGAGGATGCGGTGAGCAATGCCCCAGTTAGGTTCGTCCAGTTTTGCCTAGAGATGAGGCAAGACGTCAGGATATTTGGTCTAACAGCTAAATGGCAGCTAGTTGGTGATACTGGGATGCTCACTGTGAAAAGTCCATCGTTGGCAATCGTCCTTACTTGCTACGGCTTCGTTAGCTACCTCATGTCCTCCCTAGACATCAACGATAGGCAGCACTTACACTGAGGACGTTGTTGAGCGTCTTTTGGAAGCGGCTCTCGTCGCATACTTCGTTGACGAGCGCAACGGTGGAAACGATAACGAGAGTTTTGCCCGGCAAGCGCAACCTGTAAATTTCACCTACACCGGGTCAGTTGACGTCCCAGTCAAGACCCGTCGTGTCACACACCATATGTGTCTGCGAGCCGCAAGATGTCGTCCAATGGGTTCTCTGGGCTGAACTCGGCAATGTGCCCCAGGAAGGGGAGGCCCCGCGGTTCGGGAATGGGCACTTCTTTCTTGACAGCCATGTCGTCTGGTCCGACGCGAGTATGAGGTTTGAGTGGAGGAAAGGTCAGTTGTATCGTTTCCACCCAACCTTCTTGGTGAAGACGTTAAGCGGGGGGGACAAGCGAGTCTTATAAATGACAGAAATCGGTCGATGTCAGAACATGAGACGGGCGCACACAGGCCAACAAACCCGCGCAAAGCCCGAGTATGTTCGGGCTGTTGGTTGAATGTGAATGGACTTTCCTAATCCTTAGTGTCACGGTCCCTGTCATTGACCCGGCCTGCTGGGGTGGGAATGCAACAGGGATGTCACAATGGCACACGGAGTATTAGGGGTGGTATTGAGCGGGTCAGCAGCTGGCAAGAGACGAGAAGCTCTCCTTCTAGGGTTGCGTCGAGAAAGAAGACCGGTCTGTAAGGGCCGGGAGGACGGGAACCGGCGGGTGAAATGGACATCTGCAGGTCGCCTCAGGATGGGAAGTATCGCAAGCAGATCAGCACCAACAAGTCGCTGTGCTGGTGGAATCATCATTCCCGAGGGCGGAAGGAAGTTGTTCGATATTGTTCCTACAGACCAGCGGTGCCAAAGTCCCTTTCCAGGCGCATATGGGGGGGCCTGGCATCGTTCCTTCGAAGGCCCCATGATTTCGAAGCCGGGATCTGTCTAGCTCTTCTGAGAATGGTCCGAAGCCGACCAGTTGTCAATGGCAAAGCTGAAAAGCCCTCCGTCGGGGACCGACTCCTTAGTCTCTGGGGCTGACGTATCGCCGCGTTCGTATTACGATCGATAGAGAGGCCGTCCGTGCTTGTGGATTCGAGAATATCCCGAGAAAGAAAATGTCCCTTGCGCGTCCGAGAGGAGCCGTCCGCCGACAGGTGGGCGAAGCGGCTGGTTACTCGACGCCGACGCTCCGCTCCAAAACTTCTCAGGACCCGTAATTCACCGCTCAGAAATCACCGAGCGAAGGCATCGTGGTGGGTAATGTCCGATGCCTGCTGCCTGCTACATTCTCCACGCTTCCGAGTTCAACCTGTTTGCCGTATCATCAAATACTGTTTCCAGAGGAAGGGAAAGCAGACAAACAATAGAAACAATGGTCGTCCACTTTGCAATGCGGCGAGGGACCGGCCTAAGCTTATCCCGGAGAACCCATGCTCTCTTTCCTGTCTTAAGCCCGACTTGTGGCCTGCCAAGGCACGTAGGAAGTCGGGATTCCAGCGGACGATTCGTCCGTCTCGCGCGTGTTCGCTCCGCTAGTGCTGACAGTCTGCCGACGGCTAGAGTCCGAAGGCGCCGGGAGCCGCACGTCGTCGTCGTAACGTGATTAGCCACTAGGCACTCTCCCTCCCATGAGCTCTCCGCTGCCGTCGGTCTGACTTCAGTGAATCCCCGGCGGACGATGCCCCTTGATGAGTGCCGCGACCCGCTCACGGGCTGCCGCGGGCTGCCGAGACGACCCGCAAGTGCTTCCTGATATTTGATCGTCTGTCTGGTCATTAGTCGTTAATAAAGCGGCAATTTCTTCCTCTCCCTGGTTCAGGAATCGAGATCTGCCTAGATACGAGTCGGGCATGAGATGGGGATTTCGTCCCGACGGGAGGGTCTTCCGTCACCAGTAACGTCTGGCGATGTCTCGCCATCGTGGTATGCTGAGGGATTCTGGTAGATGGCTTCAGGTGCATCAGAGAAGCCGAGCGTCTATCAATAGCCCAAATTGATTGATCGCTGAGGATTGAAGACATCCTGATCCCGGGTTCTTCGGTGGAAGTTTTGTAGATGTTCAGGAAGGAAGACACAATTCACGAGGTGCTAGTATTACTGGGCAGATGCCTCGGTTTGCTGTGCCTAGCAGGTACCTACAGCGTAGGTAGGTACGGCTGGTGCCCCACCGCGGGGTAGCAACACTGTGACTGCACCGAATGGCGGGGTGACACTCTGGACTTTCGGTGAGCTTCAAACAGCCTCGCCATTTTCTCCCCTGCCCATCTTCAGATCCAGACACGCCTTCGAGCTCACGACCCAAATCCAACCTCAATTGACGAACACCCAATAGCTCCAACATCATGGCTGACGTAAAAGCCAACGCCGAGGCCTTGGTGCCCAGGTTCAAGCTCGAACGCGTCCTAAACCAAGGCACTTCATCCCTCCCTCTTCTCTTCACCTCGAGAATACATCTCCTAACAACGCCCCAACGCAGACCAAGCAGGCCGCCGCATATCCCTCCTCGGCACGATCGACGAAAAGCCCGCCCTCCTGATCCTCGAGCGCGCCCCCTTCCCGACGGACCCCTCCTACCTCGCCGCCGCCCCTCAAACCCTCTCCTCGATCGCGAACCTCGGCGCCAACGACATCTACAACTGGTACCTCGCCCACAGCGGCGCCCCCTCCGCTTCGTCGAGCGACACCTCCCTCGCCGACCTCAAGATCAACCTCATCTACCCCTGCACCGAGACGCACGTGAAAAAGTACTCGAAGCAGGGCGTCCGCCTCGTCACGGAGACGCCCGAGATCTACGCCAACGCCGTGCGGCCCTACATGCAGCGCAAGCGCGACGAGGGCCGCCTGAACTGGGTCTTCAACATCATCGAGGGCCGCACCGAGGTCGAGGACGTCATCTTCCGCACCGAGCTGGGCGCCGCCGAGGACGACGAGGGGTTCCTGCTGCTCCCGGACCTCAACTGGGACCGCAAGACGGTCGACGCGCTGCACCTGCTCGCCCTCGTCGAGCGCCGCGACATCTGGTCCCTGCGCGACCTGCGCCGCAAGCACATCCCCTGGCTGCAGCACATGAAGGCCAAGCTGCTGTCGGCGACGGTGACAAAGTACCCCGAGGTCGAGGCCGACCAGCTCAAGCTCTACGTGCACTACCAGCCGACGTACTACCACTTCCACATCCACATCGTGCACGTGCAGCTCGAGGCCGGCGCGACGCAGGCCGTCGGCAAGGCGGTGGGGCTCGACAGCATCATGGAGACGCTCGCGGTCATGAAGGGCGGCGACGAGGCGGGCATGGAACAGGTTTCTCTTAGCTATACACTAGGGGAGGCGAGCGAGCTATGGACCGAGGTGTTCGAGCCGCTCAAGCGCTCGACGTGCGCGACAGCTTCTCAATAGCGATGACGAGGTCGTTGACGCCCGCGCCGTGCGGGCAGTCCTTCCACTCCCCGCCGTCCCGGATGCAGTAAATCTCCTCGTTGAGCCTGACGGTGCAGCTCTTGGTCACGCCGGCCTGGGGGGTTGATGGGGTCAGTGGATGTTTGCACAAGAAGATGTAGAAGGGAGCACTCACGTCCTTGCTCCTCCGCACGCTGTCGCGCAGCATGCCGAGGCCCAGGGCGCCGTCGTCCTGGGTGGCGCAGTCGTTGAGCTGCTTGATGTCGATGGCGTGCTCCAGCGCGCAGTCCTCGACGAGCGAGCGCTCGGGGATGGCGCTGTACTCGCGGGTCAGGCACATGGTGAAGCCGAGGTTGATCTTAGGGTCGGGGTAGAGGTGGGCGGCGCAGAGCTCGATGATGTTTCCCATGCCTGTAAGCGAGCGTGTTAGACCGATACACAGAGAGGATCGGGGGGTAGGTAGGTAGATGCGCGCGATAGACGTACATTCAGACGGGCCGTGCATGCAATCTATGCCATCGTTCTCGGTGGGCCTGCGGTATCGTCGTTCAGTAGCTGCCTCCTCTATCGCATCCAGAGTGGCAAGACTTACGTGCCGATGTACGACAGGGTAAAGTTGACCTTTTCCTGGGCCTTCATCATGGTCGGCAGGACGAGGTCCCTCAGGCAGTCCTACGATTGGCATCCGTCAGCATGCTTCCGACTCTCATTCCAATCTTGTTCTTCTCGTTGGGCCCTTCCTTACCCTCGCATCCGGACACTTGCTCATGATGTGCGCCTCCAGCGGCACCAGCTTGCCCTGCGCAGCGATCGGAGCCTCCTGGGGAACGAAGCGCGAGGCAGCGGCGGTGGTGGTGCCCGCGGCCGTGAACTGCCAGACGGTGTAGACGAGGAACACGGCGATCGCGGTCAGGAGCAGCGGGCCCCTCTTCCGGGCGACGACTCGTCCGGACATGTTTGGTGTTTCTGGGATGTAGCCGCGCTTCTCGTCCATTGCCGTGTATGATAGTGGATGCGTTATCTACGGGGTAATCGGTCGCTTCGGAACGGTCGATTTCGATTGAGGATAAGATGGCAGGTAAAATCGATGGTATACTCGTACACAGGCGGGTGCTACAGTGGTGACGAAATGGAATGCGGTTGTGCAAGACAACGCCTCCCGTTCCCCCCTCGGTCGGAGGAAGTTTATGTCGCGAGGGGCCGTGGTTATTGCGACAGCAGCAGGTGCGTTCGCAGGAGCACAATTGGGCCGTTGGAAGGGACGTCAGTGCTAGCTGGAAGGGGAAAGGTTGCCTGATACTACGGAGGTACATGGATCTGTGGGACTATCCCGTAGTCAGAAGAGGTATACGTCTATCTACTGGCCAACCCCAATTTCCACCTTCCAGTGGTGGTCAGAGCTCCGTTAACTGTAGCAACTGGCGGGGATGCCTCCTCCTGACCATAGGTACCTAGATAGTGTACACTACCTAGGTATGGAAGGGCCCTGTTTACAGTGCCCTTGCTATTCCTTCAGTCTACCTCTGAGTATTCCTAGGCAATGGACTACCTACCTAAGTGACAATCGTCGGCTAGAAATAGCAGCAACAGTGATAAGAAGGGGTGCCGGATAGTGGACTGGATAGCGCCTGTCCTAAAGTACCTCACCCTAGTGTTCTGGGTGGGGAGATACCTCGGCAGGCGGGTCCCCCTCCATGTGCTCCGTACTGTTGTTGCATTCGGCGACGACGATGCAACAGTGCGAATACAGCAGCGAGCCTCCACGGTAATCCCGCAGGGATGCGATACCGAGACCTGTTGCTTGCATCCCGCCCGTCTCGTCTGATCTGCTCTGGCATTCCTTTTTTCTCCCGCCTTTTCTCCCCTTCAGAAATGGTTTCGAGGCGATGAGAAGATGTTGATTTTAGATAAGGGAAGCAAGAGTCATGTCAACACCTGCAACAGCAAAAGCGTATACCTTACATAAGAAACGGCATCCATTCGAGTTGTACCTATACTTGGGTACTTGGTTCTCACTGGACCTCACCTGTGACCTTCCTTGGTTGACCTTGGCTCCTCCTCCCCGCCCCTATTATCCCATCAGAACACCTACGTAGTAGAACAGACACAGTGGCATCCACTGCTACTGTCGCTCCTCGAACCTGCTGCTGCTGGACTGGACGGAGAGAGCGACGAAAGCAAAAGACGGGGAAAGCACCACCACCAAGCAACAGCCCATCGTAGCTGAGTGTAACGTGCCCTACTTGGAGGGGGCGCCCGACGTGCATCTCTTTTTTTTCCCCGTCTCCTTTCCCTTCACTTCGATCAGCCGATATATTTGAAACCGTTTTTTTCTCTCTCCCGAATAGCCATACCTCAACACCACGAAGTGCGTATATTCGTAAAGCGATCCGACCCATTCAAAGTTACATTTGATCCCATCCCTATTCAGAGGGGTATCCCGACGATCTAAAGTATTGAGATACAAATCAACCCCCGAGGAATTGGATAACGACAACAGCAACAACCTGACGCGATAGTCACAGAGGGAGCAGGAGAACAAACGCCTCATCGAGAGGCTGAAGTCTATCAGCAACAATCTCATTTTTGAGAGCAGAGAATCGAACATTCACACAAGGAGTCTTTAAAGTAGAGTTTCTTCTCTGTTTTTCCACACACACAGGCCTCATCTCTCCTCCTCGCCTCTCTCTCTTTCTTTTACAAACACCTTGAACACATATACACCACTATACGCCGTATACACACATACTACACAGGCAGGCACACCACACGCCACGAAAGAACCGTAGGAAGCAAACAAACATGGATCCCGGCTCCGCCCTGCAGCAGTTCCTGCAGCCGCTCCAGGTCGACAACCATAAAATTCACACACTGTCCCGCCTATTTTACTCGAATTTCAGGGATCTGGCCATCAACGCCCACGATCAGTTTCTTCCCACTCCCATATCCGAGTCCATTCTGAGGCCAGTCAGCCAGAATGGTCGTGGTAGGTATGTTCTATCTCCCCTAGAGTTGGATGAGCACTTCCTTTGCCTGCACTCATTTCCAACACTGCTTTCAAGATGGAATCACTCCTCGTTCTGTTAACATGGCTAACACGACTGCAGACATCTGGCCATCGATATGTACGTCACCCATGGGAAACAGCACACCTTTTCATGAGGCCTCGCCACAGCACCTCGCGAGCCATCTGCCATGAGGACCATGCTAACACCAACCCAGCGGCGGTACGAATCTAAGAGTAGGCTTCGTCGAGCTCAACCCCAGGAAATCCCACGACGATGACGCCCCTAGTGGAGGGCCCCAAACAAACGGCGTCTCCCCCTCTCTACGCATCCACGAAAAGGCCTGGCCCATCGATGACCGACTGAAGGCCAACCCGGGCTCGGGCACCGACTCGAATCCCCAAGCCCTCTTCGACTGGATCGGTGCCCGCATCGCCGAGGTCGTCCGCTCCTCATCACCCGCGCCCTCCTCCTCGGACCCCCTTCCCCTGGGCATCACCTTCAGCTTCCCGATGGTCCAGCACTCCATCTCCGACGCCACCGTCATGACGATGGGCAAGGGCTTCTCCATGTCGTCCACGACCTCCCTGGGCGACCTCCTCCTCCGCGGCTACGAAAAGTCCCGCACTCCGGACCTGCCTCCCCTGACCATCGCTGCCATATCGAACGACTCCGTCTCGACGCTCATCTCCTTCATCTACCTCTTCCCCGAGTCCGCCTCCCGCAAGGCCAGCATGGGCCTCATCCTCGGCACCGGCTGCAACGCCACCGTCCCCCTCAAGCTCTCTCTCCTCGGCGCCTCGAAGCGCCCCGCGAGCGTCTCCGCCCTGGCCGGGGAGTCCGCCAGCGCTTCCTCCTCTCTCGACGACGTCCGCATCGCGGTGAACACGGAGTGGAGCATCCGCGGCACCGCGCCCCCGCTGCGCGAGCTCGACCTCATCACGAAGTGGGATGCCGCCCTCGACACCGCCCTCGTCGGCCCCAACGAGATCGCCGGCTTCCAGCCCCTCGAATACATGACCGCCGGCCGCTACCTCGGCGAGCTGGGCCGCCTCATGCTCCTCGACTACCTCGCCTCCGTCCTTCGCGTCGACCACTCTGTCCTCCCATCCAGCCTGTTGGCGCGGTACGCCCTGACGACGACCTTCCTCAGCCACTTCAGACCCCTAGACCCGCCCGCCCTGTTGCGCAAGCTCGAGACCGAGTTCCCACCAGCTGAGGGCACCTTCGCGTGGACCGAGGAGATGGCCGCGGCCCTCTACCACATCGCCAAGGCCATCGAGCTCCGCGCCGCCGGCATCATCGCCGCGGGCATCGTCGCCCTCCTGAAACTGGCCGGAGACGTGCCGCCGCCGTCCTCTGCCGATAACACCAGCGCAACGCCGCCGGCCCGGGAGCTCGGCGTCGGCTACACGGGCGGCTGCATCTCGCACTTCCAGGACTACCTCGCCGACACGCAGGCGTTCCTCGACGACGTCGTCGCGCTCGAGTTCGACGGCAGGCCGCCGCCCGTCAGGGTCATTCTCAGCCCCTGCCACGACGGAGGCATCAAGGGGGCGGGCATCCTGGCCGCTGCCACGGGTGCCAGCGAGGAGCGCGAGACATGATCTTCTAGGGAAAACGCGTCTTTGGATGGGGAGGGACGCTATACATCGGCCCTCATTCACGAGGAGAGCGAGGATAGAGACGGAGCAGCGACACAATTTTGGATCATCAAAGCGAAAGAAAAAAAAAATGAGCCAGCGGCAGTTCAATCGTGATTCGTTTCCGGTACCGAGAGTACATCGCAGCATGGCTGCTAGATGGAATACCAGGATACATCATCGCTTCAAAATAGAGCAATCGAATGCAGTCACACCAGGACACAATCCTCTCCGTATGAAAACTTGTTCTTTTGCGCCGAAACTAAAAGCTAGGCCCCAGATCGCTCTCAACGTTGGCCGAGATCGGCATTTTGACTTGGAAAAAAAAACGACGTCTTCAACCACGTCAACTCGTGAAAAACTCCCTCTGCACCCTTCGTGATCATTAAAAAAGAGGAAAAAAGGGGAGAATGCGCTAAACCGCGGTGGAAATAGAAAAAGATATCATATCTTCCGCCTGCTCTCGGGAATCGTTTTCCCAGCTACGCAAAAACAAACAACTCTGCCTCCACCTCCCTTTCGCGTGAAAATGGCTCAGAAATCTCCCCCCTATGCAAAATCGAAGCGATGGTGACAAAGCAGACGCTATGCTATGCTCATGTTGTTATTTTCTTTTTGATGTCATCAAGAGCCATGCCCCCTTCGATGGAGACAGGGCCCCCGTGCAGATCAGACTCCTCTCTCCAATGCTTTTGGTCCCAAATGCTCCCCGGGTTGAGGCCGTATCAGTCATGAAATAGGTATGCTCGTATGTTGTAGCGGTCAGAAGTCTCACGGGCGCACCGGTGGGCCTCTCATGGCCCTCGTGGATCGGTAGTTCAACCTCGGCGGAAGCGAGATCTCCATGTCGTCGATGCCCTCGTCGTCCGCCTCGATGGGCGCGTCAGCAGCCGCGATGGGTTTGGACATGTCCACCTCTAACGTCTTGGTGATGGGCGCTTTGGCCTCCACTTCGAGCTTCGCGTCAACCTCAAGCTTTCTCGGAGTGATGGGCGGGTTGCTGTCCTTGGCGGGCGTGAGCTCGCGCCGCATGCTCGTCGGTCGAAGAGTCCGCACCTTGTTCGTCTCGCTCGCCTTCAGCAACTCGGGCTCCTCTCTCTCGATGCGCTCCATCTCCTTGGCGGCCAGCTCCTTGGTGTCTCCCAGACGCCGCTGGATGTTGCCAATCTCCTCTCTGCATTCTCCATCGCGTAGGAACTGGTGAGCCGCGTGCTCACACATGCCTTGTACATACTCCAGACCCTTGTCGAGCTCGTCATATGCGTCCGGGGCGTTGTCACCCATCAAGCCGCCAGGCTGGCCCCCTCGAGCATGTGGCGCTCCCGGAGGCCTGGGGCCCATTCGTCTCGTGCTCATGTAGCGCAGGGACGGGAGGCCATTGGGGGCGTTTTCGGAAGACAGAGGTGTATCTGGATTCGAGTCTCCATCGTCATCGGGCACCTCGAGTTCGGCCAGGCGGCGAATCTGGGCTACCTTGGCCGCCATCTTGGCCTTTCGCATCAGGTTGCGGCTTGCCGACACAAACTTGACCAGCTCTTCGAAGAAATTCTGTACAAACTCGTCGTAGTAGACCTCGACCTGGGCTTTTGTGCGGTATTTGGAGGGCGCTTCTTCCACCGACGCGACGGAATCGGGACGATGGCGCTTCTTCACCTCGGCACGCGCGCGCGCCTGCGCATTCACCATGGCCTGCTTGGTCTGCTCTCTTAGTGCCGATGGCGTGCCACTGCTGGGACTCGAGGGTTGGGCGTTGGCTGTTTGACCATTTTGAGGGGGAGTGGTCGAGTGGCCGGCGGCCTTGGCGTCGTCTTTCTGGGCAGCAGCGGCTTCATCGATTGGTACGACATCGGGCTCTACGCTCTCGTCCTTGGGCTTCAAAGACTCTGTGGAGCCCTTGTTCTTGATGGATCTTGCAGAGCTCTCGACGCCGAAAGAAGCCAGCTGGATCTGTCGCTGGTCAATCTGGTCGCCAAGCTCGTCGAGGCGCTTCAGCCAGTCGGGGACATTGTTGATGATATTCTTGAGGGCATCCATAGCTGCAACAGGGTGGTCGTCTTCGCTTCGAGGGTTTGTCGTGTTGAATTGGAGGTAGACGTCAGGTGCACTCGAACAGCCCAACGTCTAGATGCGGATGGGAATTGCGAAGTCGGTCGAATGGCCAGCAACAAGGTGCACACGGCAAAAGCGACGGAGGCGGGTTTTCAGAAGGAGGAGGGTGAGGGTGGTGGTGTTGTTCGGTGGGATATGGGGCGGTGATCGGCGTTGCAGACTCGTCGACGGGGGAAGGTCAAGGAAAGGGGAAGAGATCGGCGTTGCTTATGGGTGAAGCATGATCCGCCAACAAGCGAGGTTGGCGTGTCTCTCCCTGAGGGGTCGTACCGCAGTGGGGGTAAAACAGAGAAGCGAACGGCCGTCGAGGGTCGCGTCGATGAGCGACTATTCAGAGACGGATGAGGAGGGGGGGAGGATATGTAAAAGCACAAGGCGTGTGGTTTGTGTGTGTGTGTGTGTGTGAGTCGACTTTTTGACGCCGCTTAGACCGGGGGCGAGGGATGGCTTTAAACTAGCGGCGGTCTCGAATCGGCAGAGGCGCGGCAGCAGAGACAGATACGTGCGTGCCGTGTCGTTTGGTGCAAGGAATATACGGAGAACCGCGGGGCGCCGGCAAGAAAAAGAGCCGTAGATTGGGCCGGGTGTGATGGCCAACTAATAGATGGAGATGGAGATTTGCGCAGGAGGAGGAATTTCCAAGCTTCTTCGTAGGAAGGGTCTCGGAAATGTGGACGAGTGGGAAGGAGGGGAAAGAGGAAGTAGGATGTAAATGGAACGGGAGGGATGTGAGGTGAGTTGATGGGGAGAGTGTGAGAGAGAGGGAAAAAAGTGAGGTAAGGATACTCGGTAGGTAGATGAAGGGTGTACAGATAGGTTGGTGTAGATGTAGGTGTAGGTGTAGGTGTAGGTATCCGTTAAGGATGGACGTGGACGTGGACGCTAAATGCTCCGTAGCAGATGGAGGCTTCGGGGATGTGCGCCCGTGTGGGTATGCCGTTTCCTGTCCAATGCCTTCCTTTTTTTTGGCCCAGGGCTCGCGCCTTTCTTTTTGGTCCTCCCTTCTCTCTGTCTCCTCTCTGTCTTGTTGACGGGAGAGGGCTTGGCGCTAAAATTGGGGGTCAATGGCGCTAGTGAAGGGCCGCTAATGCTGTGGCGGGCCAAAGGTGACGAGACCGATGGAGTCTAGAGATTGGAGACCTTCGAGGACGAGGAGTCGGCCTTTACAGTACAATGAGGAAGGAGGAGAAGGAGAAGGAGGAGGGGTGACTGCTCGAGTTCCTAATAATTCCAACGGCGATGTCGAGTGCCGGTATTGGAAGTTGGACACTGCAGATCCAAGGTTCAAGGCTTGCGGAATTATAAATGTCCAGGAGGGGGAGAATTGGTTGGCCGTACTAGTATCAAGGTAAGGTATGGTGCCTTACACTAGCAAATAGATCAATGCAGACAAGCGACGGGATAGAGAGGCACGGGACGGCACGTCTTGGAGGAGGAGGAGGGAGGAGTAAGACCAAGAGCAGGAATAAGAATCAAGGAGGAGGGAAGATGAGGGAAGAGAAGGAATAATAGGGCAGAAGTGATTATGAGAGGAAAGCCGGACTTGTGCGATGTGAAGGCGGTGGGGGTTGGACAGCAGCAGGCAAGGAAGAGGAGGGGAAGAAGGAGGAGGAAGAGGAGGAAGTCCAACGGCATAGGGCGGACGGTGAGCAGGCACAATGCATAAGGGACTACATAGTACAGCAGTAATTCGTCGATAATAGGTGAAAGCGAGGACCATGTATCCGTACCTATGTATGTATGTATGTACCATGTAGTATGTAGGGGCGCTTGTGTGTGTGAGTGCAGATGCAGCAGATGCAGAGCAGCAGACCGCAGATGCAACACCAGAGGGGACGACGACGGCAGCAACAGAACAGCAGCAGCAGCGGAGCAGAGTAGCAATAACAACCTACTGAACAGAGCAACGACAGCAACAACAGAGAAAAGAGAGGCGGCAGGGATCGGTTGTAAAGGAAAAAGGCGGGCGGACAGGGGCATGGATACCTTCAATACACTACGGAGTGCTACACCAGTACCTAGGCATGTACATGCTATGAAGGTGGGCTAAATACCTGCGGCACCGTACCGTACCGTACCTATACGCCGTGGTGTGGAGAACATGATGGCCAAGAATGGGGACGTACCCGACCCTTTCCTTCCGCAAAAAGACGGGGTGGCGCCGGGTGTGGAGGGGCAGAGGGGGAATGCGAGAACACAGAGAGGAGAAGGAGGAGACGACCTTCATAGCACTAGGTACCTAGGTACCTAGGTATGGGCGGACAGGGGGCGGCAAGGCCCCCAGGTGTACTGTACGTACCGTGACCGCCGGCGAGCAGCGGATGGTGATGGTGAGGGGGGCATTGAACGGCTCGACACCGGACTGGGCAGTTGCTCATCCCCTCCCCACAGGTCTCTAGTGTATTACCTAGTGTACCTACCTCGCTACCTTGGCCTCCTCTCACAGTGAAAAAGCTGTACCTATATCAGAGGTATTCAGTGCACACAAAACACGCTACTAATAGAGTGTAGGGCACTGCGCAAAGTAGTATCACATTTGCAATCTGCCATGAAGAGCAGTTGCCTATCGTAGTAACTACCTACCTACTTCGACAGGACTAGGAGGTGTCTGGTGTCTGTCTCTCTGCTCTTGCACTCTGAGATCAAGGCCCATTGTCCAGTCATCAGTGCCTCGCAGTCAAAATAGGCAGGAACAGGGGCCTCGCATGCACCTTCCAGTGTCCACCGCGTTACACTCTTGCCTTCAGGCACAACTTGCAAGGTTCCTAGGGACGGACACTAACACGGCAAGAGAGAGCTCTCCCGCCATCTCCATGTCTGACAGTGGACGATCGGATGGACACACCTTGACACACACCCACACCCACACACTTTTTTTTCTCTCTCTCTTTTGAAGCAGAATGGCATCTCTCTCTCAGTTTCACGCATATCGAGATGTGCCCGACTACTACCCGATTGCCTATGCCGAGTCCTACCTTGCCAGCCAGCTTACTTTACTTAGACGCCAAAGTAAGCTACCTACGCTACGTCAAGACCGAGATGAAAATCTGCGTTGCCGCAGTAGTGTATCTCGGAGAAACGATGCGACCCTCTCTCTCTCCTCACCCCCCAGCCAGAGGTACCTTGGACTACGGTATCGCTTATTGCGTGCCTACCTAGGTAGGTACCTAGCCCGGGGGATCTGAGACTCTCATCAACACTCGCGAGACACAACGTTACGTTAAGGCTAGGTACCTCGACCAGCTGTTCTTTTCCCCAGATGTGAGGCGCCGTCCCTCTTACCTCACCGTCTACCTACTTAGGTACTCGCTTGCCTACTACTATTTACACTAGTGACCAAAGTACCCATCTACCTTCCGAAGTCTGCCTCAGGTACTGCGACGCGAGGTACTGTGCATTGCATGGCAATGTCAGAAAAGCGCCGACCACAACTGCTCCAACACAGCACCACCACCAACACCACCATCATGTGCGCCGGTACAGATGCAGATGGGCACGTCGAGACACCCGTCACTTACGGCCGTTGTGTTGATCAAAGCCAGCTTACCCACCTACCAACGATGTACCCGGCGGCTGTCTTGGCCCGAAGCCCAAGCCCAAGCCCGAGCCTGAGCCTAATCATGAGCCTCCGCCAGCCGCCTCGAGCACCATCATCATCATCGCCATCAGCGTCACACATCATTACTTCTCTTTTGAGAAATTGCACCGGCTTTCGGCGCTAAACAGAGACATTCTAACTGCCCCGAGACCTAGCTAGTCTCGTCACAAAACGAGCCGTCATTTCTCAGGCCCGCAACTGTCAACATCAATCCAACAGAAGAGAAAGCAGCCTGGTCGTTTCTCCCTCCGCCCATCGGACGTAGCTCCGACTCACGCCGCCATCTTTTTTTTCCCTCGCGGCTTCTACAGTCCTCGCCCTCCCTGTCTGTGCTCAAACTGTCTGATTAACGGCGCCAACAAAGAAGACACCACCAAACCACCAAGCCCTGCCACTGGCTGACATACGATCGACATTGAGGAGCCGGCGACCTGCTAAACCCACAACGGCATTACGGTTGCGAATGCTACCTACACTACCTACTTGACCATAGCTACACTACACTACCGCTAGCTACTCCCAGTCCCCTACAGCCAATCAACCCGGAATGGATGCCGCCGGATGGCTGTATCGGCATCAGGTCAAAACGCTGTCGGGCGCCTGCCGAAAAGAGCACCATCTCATTTGCGTCTGTCTGTCACGGCACTATCAAATTCAAGGCTGAAGGGCAGAAGGGACGAAGGGAAAGGAAAGACAAAACCCCGTGATGCTAAGACCAAGGGTCACGCCATATCAGACCGCTGCCGACTGCGGTTAGAAACCAAACCAAACACACAGCAATCCTTGACCCTCGAGGGTTTCGAAATGCCCGTCGACCGTAACCTTCCATAAGAACCCTGCCTCCTGCCGACGACGCCCACTCACTATCGAATCGCTCTCGGATGGCGCACGTCGATCCCCGGCAGCAACAGCAAGCACCTCGCCAGCGGCGGCAGAGCCCTAGGTCGCTCCGAAGGGGACCAGACGGCCAGCCTCTCTGCCTTCTCTCAGAGCTTCTCGAACAAATCATCTTGTGGAGGCAAGCAAGGGTGAAACATCTCACCGCAGCGCGGCCCCCGTTGATCGCCGCTGCTAGCCCTATTCCTCACCAGTGTCACCACAGCCACGAGCCGGGGCTGCTTGTTCCTTCTGCCTTCTGGCCTGCGGCCTTTCTGCGACTTCAATCTCGCATTTCGCCATGACTAGGAGCTATTTGAGATTGCCAGAGCCCAATGACTCTTGTTCACCACCTCTTCATCGGGCCAAGAGAAGCCCTGCCGAAGCTCAATCTCGCAGCTCAAGACCTTTTCCGCAGCCCATGGCCCTGCACAGTCGCAACCTGTCTTCTCCTCTGGCATGCTGGACCTTGATTTAAACAACATCTGGGGCAGCCAGATGTCGGGGGTCGACTGCCAAGCATCTGTGTGAGCTGAGCGACGAGCCAGGCCCTGGACACGACAGGACTCGTAGTTTTTTGCTCCAACACAGGCTCAGTGCTCATCCTAGGAAAGAATGTGTGAGCCTTGTCAAAGGAAACGGCGTTTTCCGTTCTTGTCGCGATACAACGTCGGGACAGGGTCGACAGACACCTTGCCATGTCGGTAGGCCAATCTGGCACCTGTGTTGGCAGCAAAAAAGACAGAACAGACAACGCGAATGCGGTCTCCATCGGCAACGAACCAAAGCGGGCAAGCCTCGCCGTTCCATGCATCTCATGCATGCAACGCCCACTGCCCACTCCTCATCCACTCAACGCCGGGGGCTCGCGATCCTCTCGGCTACCGCTGCATGCCGTTGCAGATCAAGTGAACTGCTTGACTGCCCGCCTCCGCCTCCCGAGTCCTCTTCAGCCCCAACCCTCCAACACATTATTCCACCCTGTTATTCACGTTTTGATGCGTTGGCGGTTTCTCAGGCGGGCTTTTTGTTTCTCGCCCGGCTCCTACGAATCCTCCTACACCACGCTGCGTGCTTCTGCCATGCGGCCGCGTCGCTGAGATCAGATGAAATGCCGACATCTCAAGTCTGATGTCTCCAAGCCGCACTGCTCTTGGGATGCCACCCCAGGCCGTTCACCAAGGCCGTTTGGACTAAAGCTGTCAGGGCACGCACGAGACGAAGTGCAGTAAACGTGGCGGGCACATGCATCGTCCCCCTCAACGGTCAGGATTTTTGGCAGAAGCCCCAACACGCAAGAAATGACAAAACAAGCCACAATTGCTTGGCCAACAAGCAACAGGCCAATAAACCCCACGCCCGGCCATACCGGGGGTCGTTAATGGACCGATCAGTATCAGTACTACTACCTCCGGATGCCGCAGGTTTTACAAGCAACCTCGCCCTCGAGAGTCTCGAGCCCCGAGCCGGCGTGTCTTTAACTCGTACGGCAACTTGCCCTCATTCGCTCGGTAATAGATCACCGTCAAGGACATTGAGCCAATTGTCCGCCCTGCTCGCCAGCCGGCTGTGAAAGTCGCGACTTTTGGTCAGGGCAAGACCAGGTGAGAGCCTCCAGTCGGAGGAACGGCCTGCAAACGGCCGGAAAATGAATAAGAGTCGGGACTGTGCACGAATTACAACGACCAGGACGCCGGCTCTCTCCGCCCGAAGCAACCGGAGACAGAGTCATACAGACGGCGATCGAGGTGCCCATGAAACACCTGACGACTGCGCCAGGGCGATCCCCGCGAACTCCCTAGGATGTTGCGGATGGCTGGCTCAAGAATTTTGACATGCTTGGTTGAACTCGAACGGCCCTTGCCCGCCATACAATGGCCCCATGAGGAAATGAGCTATGGCATCGCATTGTCGCACAGAAGGATATCTGGTGTCAACCACCCTGCGCCATCGGCCAATGTTTCTATCATCGTCGTATTTGCCGGCGAGGGTCGCATGTGAGAGCATTGGTGCCTGAGCCGAGCGCACATGTCAACAAGCAGGGCGACGCGCGCCACAGTTTTCGTCCTCGGCGGAACCAACCTTGTCTTGGGCACCGCCGACTGCCAACATGGGCAATCACCTTCAAAGTCAGAACTCAGCAGCACGGGGGGAACGGCCATGATGTGACAATGTGGGGATGGTCTTGTCTTCTTGCCTGCCGTGTGTCAGTCGCACCGGCTCACGAACTGGTGATGAGTTCAAAGTCTAACTCAAGGAGGTGGCGTGCCCGTAAACAGGGTTTTGATCGTCAATTCTCATGCACACCCAAATTGGTCCGAGGTCCGAAACACATGAGAACGGACGGCTGCGGGCAATCGCAACTGGTTCAATTGAGCGAGTGAGGTACCGCGAGGCTTCGGCAGCAAACTCATCGCATGTTGCCTCAATTCTCAATTGCCGTGGACTGGACAGGGCATCCGCAGGCAGTGCGGCATGCCCTAAGAAACTCACGCGCCGAATCCGCCATGCAGCTCATCGACGCGGGATATCTAGCACCAATGAGAAGAAGATTCGAGGGTTAAAAGGCCACGTCCATCCTGGGCGGGACGGTTTGCAAATGACGGTGAGGAGAGGAGAGCCGGCAGCGGCCACACGTCCAACATAACACATTTCACACATGTCTCGCCGGTCAGGTTCGCACCTGGTCGAGGTAGAGGTGAGGTATCCGTACTGGATGTATCTCAGGGTCGACTCCGCCGAACGGCCTTGTCAAGCGGGCGGGCGGTTCCTCCGGCGATCTAGTGTCGCGTTCGATCTTAGTGAGAGGGATGGCACCGCTTACGTCCGGTAGCGTCCGGCCTGCGTCGGTCAGGAACTCATCATCAACCCGACGCCTCTACCATAATCCTCCGTGTCAATTTTTAGCTGTGGGCGTTGCGACATGCAACGTCAGTCCATCTCCGGGCTGGCTTGCGAGCCATGCGCGGCACCTTGCAGCCAAACACGCGTACCTACATTCACCATAAGTTCACTACTACTATGTATGATACCTGCGACACAAGTCAGGGCACGGAGATGGAAGAAGGAAGAAGGGACCTTGCTATTTTGCCGATAGCATGCGGGCTGCAACTCAGATTCATCCTCGGACCCTATTCGGACGAAGACCTCGGCTCTGGATGCGGTCCGAGGGCCAGAGAGGACTACGCGTACACGTTCGAGAAATCCGGGGTGCAACCTTGAGTCGACATGGTGTCGACAATTTAAAGTGTCTGACAAGGAAGCACGAGCGCGGTCTGAGTGCAAGAATGCGGAAGCAGACGTTCCTCATGACGGGCCAAAGACGTCAAGCCGCTCTAGAAGTGCCCGTCAAAGGCCGGGGATCGCTGAGTCGCGACCGTTTGCGAGGCACGGGAAGACAAGGCAAAAGAACAGCACGCACAGGACGCTTTCGACCGTCAACGTAGTACCGACCACCTGCTCGCAGCACCACCGGCAGCGGATGGCAGGGGTCAGGTGAAAGTAGTCAACCAACCTCACTGCTGCTCTCTTTCTTCCGATCAATCGAAAAGCGACAGATGCGAAGCGAAGCGTTCTGCCGGCGAATCACGGCTCGCCGAGCCCCATACGCCCACGGCACCTGGTCTCGTGATGCGGTCTCGGCGGCTAGGCGGGCATTACACTGCGGATGCCGGAACATCGTCTAGAACGTCTATTGGATCGACGGGGATAAGTTGCGGGCTGGCGTTGTTGGACACTTGTCAACGACGACGGACTTGAGAAAGAAAACAACGACGATACGGAAGAGGGCCTGTCGGGGCCGTTCCGCAACCTGTGCAGGGCTGCGCAATCCGCCGGCGACGATGAGCGTTTCTTAACCTGGTGCGGTTTAGAGTTTCTAGCCCTGGTTTCCCGACATGAGTGAGTGCGTAATAATATCGTGCTAGTAGTGCTAATAACAGCCCAGTACCTTGCAATAAGGTATGTATCCATATTCATCTCATCAAAGGGGGCTGGCCCTGACGTTGGCACTTCAAACACTTTGCAACTTGTTGCTCCGCCTGCTCCCGCCATCCATGATGATCCGTCTCATCGCTCCTCCGCTAGTCTACGGATAGGCCAACAGAGATTCGGTCGGCAACGAAAAGAGTGCAGGGAAGACGATCGCTAGCTGCAGCCCGACCCGTGGTCAAATACGACCTCCCTCATTCTCTGCCTTACATACCCGCGCGTAAGCATGCAGCAGCACTTGCTCGAAAGGGAGGAAACGGGCCAATTGTCAATTGGCAAGTCAAAGATGGGGTTTCTTGACTTGACGAGCACATTCTCACTCTGGACTCTGGCGTTGATGTTCCCCGCGGGCATGTCGGCCGGCAGCTTCGCCTCCTTCACGAAGTCACCACGGAGAAGGCCGTCGGCCTCGCATATTTGTTTCGTGGGGATGGCATGATCACCTCCTGTCGCGTCGAGTCCGCGGACCCGCCCAAACAATACACTATGGAAAGAGAACCAGAGGCCACCAGTAGCGGACGACGACAGGCCTGGCTTCTCCCCTTTCTCCTCTCCGAATTGCCCACATCGTCTGCCTGTTGCCCCCTGCTGGTCACGCTCCGCGCAAATGACGGCCGACGCCAAGTGCTCGCGGAAGCACCGCTCCCAGATCCGGAGTGGAGAGCGTTTTCCCATGCGGTTTAGGGCTTGCATGGCTGCCATGTGGGATGACTGACTAGCAACGGAGGCCGGCTTTCGGTTACGAAGTTTTTTCGTGTGCGAGAGGGAGAAATAAAAAAATAGCCGAAGAATGGTGGGTTGAGGAGGAGCTGCTCCTCGATGAGCGAGACGAAGGTGGCTGGTTATTGACCAGCAGTATCCGTACCAACGCGCTTCTGCCACTCGAAGCTGCGAATTCAGCCTCTGAATCCTAGGGGTTCGTCTGGTTCTGCTAGTCGGCGCCTTCGCCCATCCGAGACGAGCCCCATTCCTCATGTTGCAGCGAACCGGTCGTCGGTGAGATGTGATGAAGTCCCTCATTTCGCTCCAGCCTCCGAAGTGTTTAGAGCCGCCCTTTCTCAGCGCCGCCAGGGATGTGTCGACTTCAGACTGGCGGTCCTGATCGGAGATGCCATGTGGCTCATACCAGGGCCACCCTTGAGCAAGCCTTCGAGACGATTCTTGGTCGCTGTTGTCTCACTGCCTCCCTCCACCGTGCTAGTTAGTAGTAGACGAAGACGAGAGGACCATGTTATTAGTGGGCACATCAACTCGGCGACCCTTTCCAACAGCAGCGCGCGAGAGAAAGATGGCATTTCCACGGGAACAGTCTGCCGGGGTGTTTGCGTAGTAAAAAGGAACCGGATCGTACGTATCGGCATCACGCAAGCCTGAAGCGCAACTCAACCGTGGAACGACGGGTCCGCAAAACCAGGGCAGGGCAGAACAGGGCAGAACAAGGCAGGTTGGGAAACCAACAACAACAAGCAACACGAAGTCGCGTTGCAGATGCGGTCGGTCACGGCCATCTCAGACGAGGCCCCGACCGACCTGCCTGCGCGTATACATACAGAGGAGAACTACATGTACATTACATGTCTCGGCGGAGGAGGAGAGAGGGGCCATCTCATCCCACGCAGCGCGCTGCAGATCCATCCGACGCAGCTGTATCCCAATGAGGGAGAGCTTGCCGTCCGCTGTCCGCCGGCTTACCTACGCCAGCCGGTCAGTTCAAGAAAGAACCCCTGCGCCAACAGGACTCGGGCGATGTACGCAATATGGGCCATGTATCCCGTTTCGATGGACCGGTGAGGGGGTGGTAAGCACGGCACGGCTCGGCCAGCACTTACTTGCTCGCGCGCACTTTGGACGGTTGAGCGTCAGCCACCATCTTTCTGGAGTCTTGTGCAGACGCCGGGAGTGTCTGTCTGTCTGTCTGTCGTGCTGCTGCTGCCGCTGATGCTGTGGCCAAGGCCGTTGACCTCGTGATACTACCTGCGCATTGATCCCGATTGTACGATGATGGAAGGAGAACGTGTGAGATAGGCACAGTATAATGGAGGAGCTACTCTCGATAATCTGCGACAGGTCGGAGGCGGGCTCGCAGCCCGGTGCCGCTCGCATATCGGGAGACCAAGCAAACACGTCTCCTCCTTCTCACTGCTCGCATCCTGCCACCCCCCTCGTCAGTAAGGAGTAAGAGACGCATCTGTGGCCTCAGCAGATCGCCGCCCGCGCCCCCCTCTGACCTTTCCCCGCTTCGTTGGAACGATTGCCAACTCATCACGGCCACACCTCAACCACCTCCCAGCCGTTGGTCCTCTCCTCCTCCGCGCCACCGGCATCTGCCGGCTTCTCCCCCTCGGCCCCCGCGCCGACGAACCGGTACAGCCACCGCCGCGGGTCCTCGGCGTCGCTCAGGTCCGTCCGGTCCACCTCGGCCGGCACGACGACGACGACGCGGAAGTTGGCCCGCGCCACGGGGTCGTCCAGGTCCTCGACCTTCTGCCCGAGCCGCAGCTCGTCCGTCGGCGGGTTCGCGGCCCGCGGCGCGCCCGGCTCCGGGTTGCGGAAGGTGCCGCGCATCGCGGGGCTGAGGTTGCCGAAGTGCGCGGTGACCTCGCGCGCGAAGCTCCAGTCGTCCGGGCTGTCTGAGGAAACGACGTGGTCCCTGACCTCCGCGGGGAGGTCCTCGTTCGTCCGCCGGACGACCTCGGAAGGCGAGGAGGCCTTGCGCATACGCGCGAGGAGCGCGGAGCGCACGGCGGAGGCGTCGGCGTCACGGCCGAGGATGTAGGCCTCCCCGCGGATGCGCCACTGCACCCTGGCCGGCGTCCAGAAGCACGCCTCGACGGGCGCGCCGCCGCCGGACTCGGGATTGCTGGTGCTGCTGCCTGGCTGCGCGAGGAGGTCGGGCACCTTGGCCATGCGCGCGTCCGTGGTGAGGGTGAGGAGGTCCGACTCGTACCACGGCGGGTTCAGGGCCGCTGTGTTCTTTGGGTTGACGGGGAGGGAGGCCCAGAGGCCGCGGAAGACTACCGTTCGCAGGCGCGGCGAGGGCGAAGAAGTAGAGTTAGAGGTGGAAGAGGTGTCGTGGAGCGTCGCGAGGGTGAATTCTGGCGAGGACATTTCCGTGACGTTTTTGAGGAAGGATGACCGCCATGGCGCGGGGCCTGCTGAGGATGACGAGGACGAGGACATGCTGCGCGGGGTTGTGAGGTGGTGGGATAGTTGGGTCAGACGGGTTGAGAAGTTTCGGGAGGGATTCATGTGAGGTTTTGATGAGTGAGTATGTGATGATTGTGTTTTTGATGGGAGTGAAGGTAGGTGGGGGAGTCTGTTCTGGCGCGATTTTTTGGGGGTGTCGTGGTGTTTTTGGTGTCTATGATTCATCAACCACCCGGGGACCCAGTTTAGGAACTTGGTGTTTTTGGCCACGTCAACGTGATGTTTTGCGATAAGGACTGGATATGAGATAAGGAAAAGCAATTGCGATTTGGACATCTTTGGTAGGGAATTTGAGAAACGTTGTGTTTTGATGGTTTGGTGACGGAAGGGGTTGAGGGGTCGTGGGTGTGGCGTGACATCACTGGCGATGGCTTGCACGACTGGGTACCATCAGCAAGCCGCCATCTACAATCGTGGACCAATTTGCGTTTGGTAACTGAGACAGACAATATGGTGTCTCAGTTGATCTGGTTGAGATGGTACAGAGGTGACAATTGACTGGGGAAGTGGACGGGTCGAAAGACGGGCGGTGGAGGCCGTAGCGATGAGGCTGAGGACATAGATTGAGGTCACTCTTTTACAAGTATGAGAACTTTGAATTGAAATAAAGGCTGAACAGAATGTTTGACATATTTTCAGTGATAAACGTCTTCATTTTCCCACTTTCTTGGAGTTGCGAGAGACGACGGCTCAGCGGTCCTCTAGGGAATAGACTTCTAGGTTGGCGAGAAATCGAACGAACAATAGGCAGGTTTACAAGGCAGACGTTAAAACACGGCTGGAGAATCCAAATCTTGAAATACAGAGATGATCAGGTTCGGCAGTTGAGAATACAAAAGCGTGACGGGAATGGGGATGATGTTGTGTGTGTCCCTCCTCCGGTGAAGGTGTGCGACTGATCGTGTGTCCTGGTCTGTGAATCAAGTTACACCCATTAGATGGCTCGAGTTGCCGATCTACGACTATGAAATACTCTCAGGGGAGAAGAAAGAGAAAGAAGACACCAGCACTAAGGTGTTCTGTGGTAGTGGATGCTGTAGTAGCAGTGACCACAGAATAAGAACGGGTGGGCCGGGACTGCTTGGACTGCCGGGCTGGAGGGAGGGTGTTGGTAGATTGATAGATGCCGTGCGTTAGCCATCAACACTTGAGTTCTCTGTTCTTCATCTTGGTCTTATTATCTAGGGGAATAACCCCACGACAGAAGTATGCGATGCTCGACCTCTTGTCAAGAATATCAAACCCTCACATGCTCTGGCACGCCAGACTGATGAACCCAGCGACGACAACACGCCGACCAGAATCAGATTCTTCCGACCCGATACATGATCGGATTTGATGCAGTCCATGCTGACTTGGGAGTGTGCCCCTCTTCCTTCTTATAGGTACGTGAAGAAAAAATAGCAATCCGCGTTGCTTGCCCGAATGGACTTTCTACCCAAGGATAAAGGACCTTGGCACGTTTTCTCGTTTCTACTCGACTGAGGCTGCTTGAACCATTGGGAGACTCAAATACTAGACGGACAGGACGATTGGCATTTTTCACCTCAAGTAGTATGCCGAAATGGAGATGGGGGGCACATCATCAGATGCGTACCTAGGTGGTTTGTATCAAGCGGATCTTGAACCTGAAATCTTACTCCCTCACAACTTCGGCAGGAAGACGAATGAAGACGAAAACGAGCATAGAGCATGATCTTAAGGCGGATGAAGCTCTGCGACTATCCAGGATCAAGAAGGGGGTGAGTGGGAGTAGGGTTGGGTGTAAAAGCGGCGTTGCGGTGGTTCAGATGAAGTCAACGATAATATTCTCATGCGGGCGAGAGTTTTGATTCTTGTTGCATGGCCTTAGCCTGATACTCGTCGGTCGCCAAGTTCCAAGAAGACCTCCGCTGCTAGATTCTGCCAGATGAAGGTGGTTAGTTCGCTCAGAGTCTCCTGCCTGACCCAGTCGAAGATTCATACCACAATACGTTCAAGACTAAAGTCTCTTCTCCCAGATATTCACCTGGCGACTTGACTTCTATTCATGGTACCCTTTCCCTTGAACTCCGACCCCGAGACAAAATAGGTTTCGTGTCAGTCTGCAATCTCAGGGAATGCGAAGCGGTCAAGTCCAACAGACCGGATAACCAAAAAATCTTTGATAGCTGGGATTTGGGACCTTTACCAGGAGGACGTCGCAGTGCGTAAAAGTGTAGGCTCCGCCCTCCCTTGGAACTGTCTCGTTCTCCGCATACGAGATCCTTGAATAACACCTCGCCTCTGTGGCAGCAAATGGATCATGATGCCATGCCGGGTACTAAAGATACCTAGATATATAAACAGAATATGCCTCGACCGCCGTCATCGAAGGGGAACGAAGGGGAAAACTACTTGTGTTCGCATGCTACGAAGCGAAGGAAGCGCGCATGTTAGCATACTTGGCTAGCGTAGTGCGCCGCGGCTTCGATCGGGAAAACCAGCGTGGAGGGAGCCGATGAGCGGGGTACCTTAAGGGATTAATGGTGTTCGAAGAGACACACAAGCGGTGGCAAGCTTCATATCTACCACGGTGGAAGGTCCTCGGACAAGTCGGTGGAGTCTTGGGTCCTTGTTGCCAGGTTTCACGCGTCGTCGAGTTCGGCATCTCGAGGCTTCTGGCATGTTATCCCAGAGATCGTCCCCGGAGGATGGCCGGGCCATGAGAAGAGGAAAGAACAACGTCGTGCCTGACGTCCAAGGAATGAGTGCCTCTTACGAATCCACCCTTCAGCATGCTAGCGATCCTTGCCAGGCCGGAGCGGTACTCGAGTTCGACGGGAAGCAAAGCCGTTACCGGACAGGAGTGAACAGGTGTCTCCCTCGCCTTTCGGAGTTCTTCTTCAAAGCGTGGAAGACGGCTTCGGCATTGGCAGTAACCGCGATCGAAGCGCTCTCAGACGAACCGCAGCGTCTGAGTTCTCTCGTTCTCATGTGCCCGGCAGGGCTGTGGCAAAAGCGTGGCGGCGGGCAGGGCCGAAGGTACTCACGACTAATGAGCTGCGGTTTACTACGTATCATCCTGAACAAGACCTAACACCCAAAGTCTCTTGTAAAACCTCCCACGAAAAGCCGGACTGGAAGAGTCTTTCTAGACTCGGAGTCCAGGGCCGGTTGCTCAACTCATTCGGGAGTTTCTTGCTCGGCGAGATTCCACATAGATAGGTAGCCGAAAACACTCACAGCTTCTGATCGCTGAGTGAAGTTGGCTGATTATCCTGCCCTCTCTCAATTCTAGTACCTACATCCATCAGCTCAACTTGACCGTCGGTGCTACAGCTGGGCTTCGTCCTTGCATGTCCGAGTGCAGACGGGATAGTTCGTCGTCTGGAGGCTTGCCTTGCACGGCTGTCACTAAGAGCGGGCATCTTAAGCCCATCTCCCAGGAGAATGCGTCTTCGAACAAGAAACGCCAACATCCTAAACGGGCTGGCTCTTCTCTTGACCGAGTGTGCCATACGACCTGCTCGTGGACATTGTGCATACGGTGGCTAGCCAGCTCAACGCACCTATGACCGGGACTTCATTTTTGACGACAGAGAGTCGATTCATCACACCGACAGTCAGTCGTTATGGAAAAGGACACAAAAAGAGCAGCAGAAGCGTCAAAACTTGATTTCCATGCTTCATATGCCACCAAAAGCAAAAGGATTGCGCCGAGGGGGAATCGAACCCCCGGCTCCCCGACGCTGCTGGATGGCAACGGAGAATTTTACCACTAAACCATCGGCGCTTGATGAATCGTTGGTGATTGATGCTGAAGCGAGTCGTGTGAGGGCCTATGGTGGAGGTGCAAGAGCGGTAAGCGGCGGACGCGGTTGGGAGTGGGTCGGTCCGGGCAGGGGCTTCGGGGCGATATCGGCCGGCGAGGTTAAAGTCGGCAACATGACCGAGGTCTGGCCGACTCTTGTAGCGGGCGTGAAGGGCGTAAGGTCATTCAAAAGAGCGTGTGAGCATCCACCAATATTCAGGAATCGGGCTGGCAATTTGAGGCAAGCGGCTCGGTGGAATCGGAGAGCTGAGGGCCGGCTGATGCAGTTGGTGACGTCGGTGCGGAGAGAAGTGCGTGGGTTCCACGAGACGTTACTTCCGGCAGGCAAGCTCGCCGGACGGCAAGCTGGCTGCTCTGGCGACGTAAGTCTGGCTGCATACCTTGATACCAAAGGGTGCTGGCGTCGTTGGTTTTGAGATGCTGGAGGGTTTATGACGCTTAAGCGTTTGAGAATAACAAGAATCGGACGCGGAGTTTGCCGTGTATATCACAATAGCACAAACTCTCGCATGAAACCAAGGCGCCATTCGACCCTATGGCAGGCCGTGGCTAGCCGTGCTGGTGCAAGTGCCATGATCAATAGGACAGGGCCCCCGGTGAACCAATTGCTCAGGCGCGATTGATCAACGACGATGTCGCAACGGGCTGCCAAGTTCAACGTCCCGGATCGAAGCCAAGTTTCCCCGGGGCTGAAGACGATCTCGCGACGGCAGAAAGCAGGGTTTTCTGGCGGCTCGTTGAGCGGCGCAGGGCCGGGTTCGGCTGGTTGGTCTCCTCCCAACCCCGTCTAGTTTGCAGAATAGGGAATGGACCAAAGTCGGAACGGAGCACCCTCCCTGGCCATTCAGGCATGTTGCTCCGTATGCCAGCCGGCAGTTGACCTCGGGCCACTGATGAGAGACGAGAAACTCGAGCCGGGACACATTTGGTTTTGTAGGGAGGCGGTATCCGTACTGCTGGTGATAAGCCAGATGCTGATGCAAATGCAGGTGGGAGGCTCGTTGACGTGAACCAAGCAGGGCGTGTTAGTTGACTGCCAAGCTAGGTAAGGTAGCTGCGTCTGGCGAAAAGGTTGTTTATGTATCTGGCATGGACAACTTTTGCCTCGGACACAATGAAGAAAAAGGCTTGCTCCTCGATGCTTTGAGGCGCCTCAATCGAAGCATAACCGATGCCGGGACGGTTGCTGACTAGTCCCGAGAGGCGGTGGCTGTTCCCTTTTTTCGGCTCTCAGCGTCTCTCTGGCCCCTTGTTCTCCTTCATGTGAGTGAGGATGTTGGCCATGTTGTTATTGTTGTTGGTCGGATTGTGGGATCGATGAATTTTTCATGAGGAGGTCTAGCTTCTTGTTGTATGTATAGGTGAAGGTATTGTGGTGTTTGTTAAGTGTGTGTCTGCTACATACCTCCTGCTGTGTGAGCTGTACCTTCCCCATGGTTCATAGGTGCTCCTTCCCAGTAATAGCTGTTTCCCCTCTTTTTTTTTTTCTTCCCTCCCCCCTTCCTTCCCATCAAAAAAGTCCGCGTCCAGTGTCCCGTCCCAGTGTCCACGGGTGTTTCCCATTCCCGTCCGTGTTCGCTGCTTCCCGGTCTTTTCTTTCCTTTCCTTATTCCCATCCATTGGGATTATCACATCCGCTGATTTTCCCTCCATCACTCTTTATTATTCCACCCCCAAATGTCCAAGACTTGGGATTCCCGCTCACACGCCCCAGTTTGCTTGTAATACATACGGTGGGCGCGTGGGTGTCAATAATCTATTCCCGTCGTCCGCATTTGCCCGGCGGTTGTTTATTCCCAGAGACCCAAGACTTTTCGACTCCGATTATTTGCGCTACGTTGCACAACTGAGCGCCGCACACCCCCAGAGGCCCGCGCCGTGCCGTGTCGCCTTTATTCCCGGAGGCTTCACCTTGTGTTCCGTTCAACATCGACTGTGTTCCGTCCCCGCCGGTCCGATCCTCCATCTCGGAGGAGCGCCCGTGTGGCCGTGGAAGAGGAGATTTCCTCCCGTCCCGGAAGGGCGCCGAAACACCACGACCATAACCTCCCTCGCCACCCCGCGATTCTTGTCGCGGCGTTGCCCAGGCGGAGAAGCTGGAGCAGCCGGGGGAAAGTGGACGCCGGGAATTGGCAATTGTCAATTGCGCCGATCGGCATCGCGGACCGGTATCAGCCCCGATTGACTCGTCGATCGACCGGGTCAGCTTCAACGCCGTGAGAGAAGGGTAGCCGGCTGCAGTCATCATTCCTCGACCATCTGCTGCCGCTGCCATGGCTCCTCCTCCTCCTCTGCCACTCCCGCTGGACCACCAGCACCAGCATCAGCAGCAAGCCTTCACGCCGAGCTCGGCCTCAACGAATTATGCTTCGCCCGCTTCAGAACACGGCCGCTTGCCACCGCCGCCCACGACCACCTCAACTCCGACCGGAGGCGCTGGCCCCCCACACCCGCCGCCGCCGGCCTCATCTTCCTCAGCAGCAGCAACGCCAGCAGGATTGCCGCCGCCGCCGCCCTCGCATAGCTACCCGTACGACATCAAGACCGAGGACAGCCTCGACGGGAACTCGGCGAGCCCCGATGGTCTGACGAATGCCGACGATGAGCCTCCTAAGAAGAAGCAGAAGCGCAACAAGCCGACCCTGTCGTGCCACGAATGCGTCGAGCGCAAGACCAAGGTTCGTTCCCTCCCCTCGGCTACCTTTCTTTCCTTGTTTTTGCTTGTTTGACAGCTTTCCCCGGGCGTTCGCACTCGTTGGCCGGGGGTTCTTGACCTTTGGTCTTTTCCCCCGCATGGCAAGCCTTCTTTTATGCATGGTTTACCTTGGCTGGACTTCGGGTCTCGAGTCTAGACTTGGTGAAACGTCGCTCGCATATCCCCGTCACTCTGTGTTGGACAAGATGGACGTCGGGATTGTGAGCCATAGTCGCACGTGGCTTGCATGCTTCCCCAACCTTGTTGCGCCTCATGGACTGCTTCCCCGGACCCCCTGTCCTGCGCATTCTTTCTGTGTTTCGTACAAATTGGACTCGGCTTTTGAACGAAAAGTCATGTATCGATCGGCCTGCTAACGACAACCAGTGCGATCGAGGCAGGCCTCACTGCCTGGCATGCATCAAGCGCCAGACCGAATGCAAGTACGCCCACGTCGCAAACCTCCTCGAGTAAGTTGCATCAAAACCTTGCCTCAGCGGCAAAGAGATGAGTCACGGCTTAACAGCTCCCACAGAGAGACGACGAGGTCGGCCACCAACGGCCGCCGTATGACCAAACCCCCCAAAAAGAAGGCGTCGGACGTCAACACGATTCCGAACATTGCCGACAGGGGTCTCATCGAAGGCCGCGGCTTCACCTCGCGCGGTTCCGTCGGCTCCATCGCCTTCTCCTCGTCCACCGGCCTGCTCTCCGACGTCCCGTACTCGCTGCCCACCGCTAGCAATGTCTTCGGCATCGGCTCCGAGCACCCCTTTGCCAACTACTGGACCTGTGAGGGCGGCCTGCCCGAGGTGGTCTCCGTGCTGCCGGAGAAGTACCAGGCGGACCTTCTGTTGGCCCAGTACTTCGAGTGCGTCGACCCGGTGTACCCCATGATCCACCGCCAGACCTTCTACGCCGACTACGAGCACTTTTGGAGCTTGAGTCCGGAGGAGAAGAACCGCGTAGATGCAGCCTTTGTCGGTCTCGTCTTTGTCATGCTGGCGCTTGGCACCCAATTCGTGACGACGACGTTGCCCAAGGACAGGAAACAGACAGCCGAGTTTTATGCGTCAGCCAGCAACCAGGCCTTGCGCATGTTCTCATACTTGAGCGCTGCTTCGCTGCGGTCCATCCAAGCCATGGTCCTGTGAGTCGTCCATCATGGCACTGACCGTGAGACTAATACTAACACAACACCACAGGTTGACGTACTTTTTGATTAACGACAACCATGCGTCAGACGGTTGGGCTTTCGCGGGGATCCTGATAAGACAGGCGTATGCCATGGGCTTGCACCGCGATCCCAGTATTGGTGAGCTCCGATTCCCAAGCCTTGCAGCTGAGCATCCCTTACTTACACGCGAACTAGTCACACCCGATGCCAGCATCTTCGAGAAGCAGCAGCGCCGCAAGCTGTGGCAGGCCGTGCTCCTCCAGGACACCTTCCTGACGGTGCTTCTCTCCCTGCCGCCGTCGGCGACGCACACAGACGTCTCGGTCGAAGACCTCCACGACGACGGGTCGGCCATCGCCCCCAGCGACCCGACGGACATCGCCTACATCCGCGGGTCGTGGACGCTCGCAAACTTGGTGCAAGAGACGATCTGCTCGCCGCGATCCCTCGACATGCCCATATGCACGACGGCCAGGCACAAGTCGAAGCTCGTGGCCGACTTCCGGGCGGTGTACCGGTCGTTCCCGGACGTGTTCCGATCGTGGGACGCGGAGAGCCTGACGGCACTCTCGCGGACCAATAAGCGGGTGGTGCGGCAGACGCTCTTCCTGACGAGCAACTACCACCACAACATCATGCTGGTGCACGCGTCGGAGAGCGCGGACGTGCCGGTGAACGTGCGCGGGACGCTCGAGGCGGCGCACGAGGCCATCAACTCGTTCTTTCTGCTCTTCAACATCTTCGAGGTTGAGGCGCGGGTCTGGTGGGTGTTTAACCACCGGGCGTTCCTTGAGGCGCTGTGCATCGGCAGCGTCCTCCGCGAGACGGCCAAGGACGCGGCAGCGGTGGAGGCGTCGGAACGGGACCCGCTGTTTGTTAGGGCCCGGGGTGACATAAGTGAGTGAAGGCATTCTTTCAGTCAAAGCTTTATCCGTAGGCACAGGGCAGATGGCTAACCAAGATCACAGCGCGCATGATTGAGATTATGGAGTTGATGGGTGCAGGCGACCAGGGGTCCGACGTGGCGCGGACCCGGGTGCAGGTGCTGAGAGACCTCCTCTGAGAGCGTTCCTGCATCTGACTGGCGCTTGACCGTACGTTTGTTCTTTGCAGGTGTTTTTGACGGGTTCAAAGGGTGCTTGAAGGAGTTCAGGGGCACGATGGACCTCGATCCACCATGGAACTGCTTGCATATATTTCCTGGAGAGCCACTGAGTGTATTCATCGCTCACCTAGGGTAATGATAGGATAATGAGAATTTACAGATGAATGGATCGACCCCCAGAAGACGGGTTCGCCGCTTGCGAGGTCTGCTACCGCTACAGCAAATGTCAAATCACATAACCCGTCGACCTCTCAACGGGGATAGCACCCGAGATAGCTTCCCCGGGAGAGCTAGCGTGTACTCCCCCCACGTTCCGTGAAAGACCCTCTCGCTGCCCTCACAGCCTTGCTCAGGACCAGCACGAACATTTCGCATCAACCCCACCACGATCAACCCACATCCAGTTGCTTAGCCCTCCTGACCTGCGTATCATTGGTCTATGGTTCCCTCGATGTTGGTCCCGATGCACCAGGGCCGGCCGGGTTTCGGTCGGTGGGTGCCGTCCCGGGGCAGGTACAAAGGTACTTGTCGATGCACGGGCCAACATCAGCCAAGAGGACTCGTCAGCTCGTCGACGCTGATTGGTTCATGGTGGTCCCGGTCTATAATAGCACGCCGAGATGGGGGATTGCGCAGCCCCAAAATGGACCCCCTAACGGACGTCTGCATAGAGGCAGTTCCCGGACGATGGGCCACAGGGACGCGTGGTCTGTCTCTCGAGGGTACGGATAGCCAAGGTACCTACTCTTCCTTCCCTCTCCTCTCCTTTCTGTCTCTCTTTTCTCTTCTTTTCTGCTCATCAGCTTTCATCTTGGGTGAGAGTTGTGTGAATACCTTCGTTCGTTTAATCTGTTTTTGTTTATTCTTCTTGGTGTATGTTTGGTGAGTTGTTGGGTGGATAGCTCTCTCTCTCTCTCACCGAAACGGTGTAAGACAACGACGACGACGACGATAGTCTTACCACACCTAAACAAGTATACTACCGAACTACACACCACACCACCACGTCAACGAGCATATACATACGTACGCCTGCCCAGGCAGCCATTTATCACACATACCGGCCCCGTTTCCCTCTTTCCCTCCCTCCGACTGCCTTACCTTTATACAACCAACCCTGGTTTGGTGTTATTCGACGGAAAGAAAGGGACCAACCGACCCCGTTCTCAAGGCAGAAGGAAATCCCATCGGCTGGTGAAAGGCCAACTAGGGAATAATTCCTTGTTCGTCGTCGACTAAACATCATCTCGCCCGTCATGCGTGGCCTGGCGCAGGCTCTCCTGCTCGCGCCGGTCCTGGTGGGAGCAGCCCCCTCGCGGATCGAAGGCGACAAGGCCAAGGGTGTGTTTTCTCTCGCGATCCATCTTCTCACTTCACTTACACTAACACGGGAAAAGATGCCTCGCCCTCGACGTTTGTCACGTTCGACATACCCCCAGGCTTCGACGAGGACCAGCCCAAGCCCTACGTAAGCCCCTCCATGTCACTCATCCACGCAAAACTCATCACATCTAACACGCCCATAGACCCTCCACCTCGAGGTCCTCGAGGCCCCCTCCCCCTGCGCCTACCCCAACATCGTGGTGAACGACGTGCCCCTTTCCAACGGCGGCCACACCCTCGGCCGGGGCACCTTCGCCGGCGACAACGACGCCACCACCTTCATCGCCTCGTGGTCCTCGACCTGCGCCGGCGACGAGCAGCTCCTCCGCTTCACCCTAGAGTCCCTCGCCGGCCGCACCCTCGCCTCCGATCTCGAGTTCGTCGCCCGCTTCCGCCAGACCTCCCCGGCGGCGATCGTCGAGGTCGCCGGGCCCGTCCGCGTCTCCGACTCCCGGCCGGAGCCGGGCCCGCCTACCCTCCCCGACGGCCGCGAGCCCCGCCCCGGCGACGACGAGGACGGCCTGCTGGAGGACCCTCCCTTCCCGCCGCCGCCGCACCACCACGTCGGGAACCACCGCGAGGGCGACCGCCCTCCCCCTCCGCCCCCGCCGCATCCCCCGCACCACCACGAGGATGAGCGCGTCGACCACGAGCTCCGCGAGCTGGACTGCCTGCACCACCAGCTCCACGCCTTGAAGCACCTCATCCGCGAGAAGGAGCACCGCCTGGAGCGCGAGCACGGCATCGTCGTGCCTCACCGTCGCGGTGGCCCGGGGTTGAAGGACTGCGACTCGCTCAAGTGCGTCCTCGATACGCTGATGCATTCTGTGGGGGGCGGCTTCCGCGGCGGGTTCCACGGTTTCGGGCGCCACCGCCACGGACCGGGACACCACCACGGCGGTCCGCGCCACGGCGGGCCCCCGCCCATGTGCGGCGCGTTCCCGTTCCCGGGACACGGGAACCATACCCACGGGAACCACACCCTGCCGCCGCCGCCTCCGGGGTTCTGCCACTGCGGCCCGCCGCCGCCCGAGGGTCCGCCCGAGGGACCTCCTCCCCCTCCGTTCGATGAGCCTCCTCACGGCCCTCCCCATGGACCCCCCGAGGGACACCAGGGCCCGCCTCCTCCCCCTCCGGGCCTTCCTCCCCCGGGCCCTCCCCCCGACCGCGAGCACGAGTTCCCCATGACCTCGGACCACCACCACCGCCCTCGCCCCCACGGCCACCACCACGGAGTAAGTCAAGCCCCTCAACTCTATCCTTCACCTAGCTGACATTCTTACCCAGCCTCCTCCTCCCCCTCCCCCCCACGTCCCCTTCATCTTCAAACTCGCCACCGCAGCAATCCTCCTCTTCGCGATCGCAGCCTTTTTCCGCGCCCGCCTCCGCCGCCCCTCCACCTCCTCCCGCCGCTCCGACCGCCAGCGCCGCCGCCAGCGCCGCCGCGACGCCCGCGAGGCGCGCAGGGCCGCCTTCACCGCCTCCCTGGCCGACGTCTGGTCGCGCGTCTTCGCGGCGCGGTCCGGCGCCGCCGCCGCTGAGGGCGCCTTTGACGACGAGGAGAAGCGCGCGTTCATGTCGGGCGGACACTACCGCTCCGCCTCTGAGGACGAGGAAGAAGATGCGAGCTACGACAACGCGGGGAGCATGGCCCGCGAGATCGTCGAGTTCCGCAACGCCGCGACCGTGGTCACGGAGATCGTCGCCGCCGAGGAGGGCAGGCAGCGCAGGCAGCAGCAGCAGATGCTCGCGGCGCAGCGGAGGCAGAAGGTCTCCATCCCGGCGGCGGCAGCGGCCGTAGAGATGCCTCCGCACAGCCCGACTGCTGCGTTTGCCGAGTACATGGCCGCCGGCGATGACGATGGTCTGCCGACGTACGACGAGGCGGCGCCGTCGGTTGTTGTGTCGGACGGGTTCGTTTCGGACGGGTTCAGCAGTTACACGCCCGGCTCGAGCGAGTGCGCGCCGATCGCGCCCTCGGACGGGCCTGTTGCGGATGTTGAGGACGGCCCGGCCGAGTTGGACTCCAAGAGGTGAGGGAGGACGTGGGAAGGATTTTGGGAGGAGTTGGTTTGTAGAGAGATATCCCCGGCGCCACATATTATCGTATATCAGTTTCTTTTCCTCTGAATGTTGGTTTTCATTTTGTTTTACTCTGTATATATACTATCTTCAGTGTGTCTGTCTCGTTTTGTTTCGTCGCTGAATGTGTCCTCCTTTGGTTGAATCTTTCTTTGGTGAGAGGGGCGTAGGAAAGGCGAGCCGAGCTGTCTGGACGGGGAAGCATAATCATGAGGGTTGTCGATTCCCAACGTTTCTCAGACTGTAGCCTCTGGGATACGAAACATTGCAGAGAGTTTACCACCGACTTGAAGAGTAATAACGAAAGGATTTGACTGCGTGTCTGCTCTCCCCGTCGTTTATAACCGACTGCCTCACTGCTCACCGCAAGGGATATTCACCGCAGTCGCGGCTGCTGGCGGTGCTGCGACTGCTCCTTCTGCTGCATTGACTGCTGGTGTTGTCGCCACTGGTGCTGTTGCCACCATCGTCACTGTCGTTGTTGTGACAGTCGCCGTCGCGGCCAGTCGTCCGCCACTGTCCTTGTGTGTATATACCTGAGCGTATCGTGATCACGACGACAGCCACGACTGGCGTTCGGTCGGCATTTCGCATACATTCAGTCTGTCGTATTTCCCTCTGACCCGAGCTTCAACCCAGCGGCCTCCCCAGGACACACCTTGCGCACAATCTGTCTTCCGTTGAACTCCCAGCCATCATGGAGACCAGCCTCCGGCAAGTTACATATTCGTATTTTCTTTGCTCAAGACTCATACCAGGAAGGGGCGTGACGCTGTAGCACAGCGCCTCCTCCCTCATGATCTGTGTATACTCTTCACTTGCAGCGAAGACCGAATCAATTGTGGACCAGTTCATTTTGATTGTGTGACAATGAGAAACCACTAGTCTATGCTGGATAATTGGTGTCATTGACAAGCGTCTGTCTCCTTCCAGGGGGTATCTGCGCATTTCATTACTTCTTTTCCTGCACCACGTCGTAGCAGCCCTCATCCAAAGATGAAGTCCCTGTAGTTCTTTCCTATGCGGTCCACACCCTCCTCGAGCGTCCATCCCTTGATCTCGCAGACCTTCCTGTACATCTCCTCAAGTCTAGCGTCCATCTCCTCTCCCGCGATGTGCAGGTCGCTCTCCACGAGAATGCTGTCGTCCGGACAGGCCTCGAGGACCTCGCCAATCTTGTCCGCGCCGGCCTTGGTCCCAAGGTTAATAGCCGAGGAGAAGGAGAAGAATATCCGTGCGGGGATGGCCGGGTTGGTGTACTGCCTGATCATCTGAGCAGGCCCAGAATAGGAGTGCAGGCAGATGCGCGGGGGGAAGGGTTTCGGCGGCAGGACCTTTCTGCCAAAGTCATCTTCCTCGGCTTCGTCCTCGTCGTCAGAAAAGTCCTCGGCTCCCTCAGCGACGAGTCGCTTCTGACGCTTGGTGATGACCTCCTTCTCGTGACCCTTCCAGAGGGCGGCGAGGGTATCGTGGAGCACGCCGTGCGCCTGGACGCCATGGACGCTCACGGGGCGGGCTAGCTCGCCGGCAAGCGCCAGCTGAGCTTTAAGAACGGCAATCTGGTGGGGGGTCTTGACATGATAGGGACTTAGGCGACGCCCCTCGCGGCCGCCGGGGGTCAGGGTCTCGTCACGGGAAGACTGGTGGTCGTCGGCCCATCCTTCGGGCAGGCGAAAGGCCTTGTCGAGGCCCACCTCGCCGACTAGAGCAAGGGGGTGATCTTGCAGGCGGGCCCGCGTGTCGGCCAGGAAGGCGGACAGAGGGCGCGGGGCGGGTAGGGCGTCAACAAAGGCGGAGTGCTCGGGGGCCGGGGCCAAGACGGCCTCGTAGTGGCGCCTCTTCGCGTCGGGCTGGCCCTCGCGGTACGTCCACTCGGTTTCGGGGGCGGTGTCGTCGAACAGTTGGTAGGAGAACCAGGGATGCCAGCCGAAGCAGGGTATCAGGCGACCCTGAGACATCTTGTACCTGGAGCGCACGCCGTGGGCCGCGGCTACCTCGGCGACGAGCGGCTGGTCCTGACTACGCGTAGCCATGACCGTTAGGGCAGCAGCGCGCATGCTGGGGATCGCCTCGACGGACGACATAGTGTCTGTGGGATGACAGTGTGCGTCGTACACCCCACGGTCCCAGGGGAAAGGGTCCGACGATGGCGAGGGACGAGGAACGGCGCCTCCTTCCTGCTCGGAGTGTTGGCCGCACATGCCGGGCTAGAAAGCGCGATGCCTGGGGGCAAGGGTGCGGCTTTTTCCTGATTCTTGCGACTTGACAATGATGAGCAGTTGAACTTGCAAGAATGCGGCTCGTTGCGTTCGAAATGTGTGAAGCCAGGTTGTTGTTAGTGTTGTTGATAGGTGGCGTGGATGGTTGGACCACGATGAGAAAGAAAAAAAGGATAAGAGAGGTTGGGAGGGATCCGGAAGGAAGGAGGGGTCCTGCCTATTCGGCCCAGAACAACCTGTACAGCCCTACTGCAGGCAGGCGCCACCTAGGTAAGACAGTAATACCCTTCCTGCCGTCTCTGATTCCAACTCAAGACAGATATCTGCAGCTAAAACCCAAGTTCAGGGTGCGCGTTTATTTTTGTCGACCAGAGCAACAGAGACAGTCGACATTGACAACAGCGGTGAAACGAGTTTAGTTGTCACTGGATAGGGGACCAAATAGGGCGCTTGGGCTGTCTCAGTTGAGGTGCGCGCCTATACGACGGCGTTATGCGCGGCGTGAGCATGCGGCCAACAACCGGTGTACCTCGGTAGGTAGTCGATATAGCACCACAGATTGGCGTCTAAGGGTGCAACCATATCACTGCATATCTCACTAAGCCACGGGAAACCAAGGGTAAAGGGACCTAGTGATCTTGAATCTGAGTGTATGAAGAACTCAGAACTATGACCTTCCAGAACGCAGGCAGGTAGGGTGCCCGAATCATGAAAGCAAGGGTCAGCTTGTGACAGCACCCCTGTTCAAAGACCCTTGCTTAGTCAGTAGCCCCTCCACTGGCGCATGCACTTTAATACGACGCGTCGAGACGCGTCTTCTGCCAGGTCGATTGTGCATCTACAGCAGGGCAAGGCATCTCCCGAATCGACAGATTATTCAATTCCCCAGATATCCGTAAGGACACAGAAATGGCACCCGCTGCAGTCGAAACAACAAACATGTCTGCCCCAGAGAACCCGACCAAGCAGAACGGAGGTGCGCCGGCCAAGCGTCACGAAGAGTACCAGTACCTGGACCTCGTCCGCGAAATCCTCGAGACGGGCGAACACCGCCCAGATAGGTGAGCAACCCCATCTCTTCTCTCTCTGTATTGATTGAACAATTTTGGAAACAATATCTAACAACGAAACAGAACCGGTACCGGCACGTACTCCATCTTCGCCCCGACGCCCCTCAAGTTCTCCCTCAACAAGGACGGCGAGCCCCTCCTGCCCCTCCTCACGACGAAGCGCGTCTTCCTCCGCGCCGTCGTCGCCGAGCTCCTCTGGTTCGTCGAGGGCAACACGTCGTCGCTGGCGCTCAGCGAGGCCGGCGTCAAGATCTGGGACGGCAACGGCTCGCGCGAGTTCCTCGACAGCGTCGGCCTCTCGCACCGCGAGGTCGGCGACCTTGGCCCCGTCTACGGCTTCCAGTGGCGCCACTTCGGCGCCGAGTACGTCGACTCCAAGACGGACTACACGGGCCAGGGCGTCGACCAGCTCGCCGAGGTGATCCACAAGCTCAAGACGAACCCGTACGACCGCCGCATCCTGCTCAGCGCGTGGAACCCGGCCGACCTGAAGAAGATGGCGCTGCCGCCGTGCCACATGTTTGCGCAATTCTACGTCTCGTACCCGCGGTCGCGCGGGGTGGTGCCGGCGGACGGGGAGGAGAAGCCCAAGGGCCACCTGCACTGCCAGCTGTACCAGCGGTCCTGTGACATGGGCCTCGGCGTGCCTTTCAACATCGCGAGCTACGCGCTGCTGACGCACATGATCGCGCGCGCGTGCGACCTCGTCCCGGGCAGCCTGACGCACGTCATGGGCGACGCGCACGTCTACGCCGACCACGTCGACGCGCTCAAGGTGCAGCTGGAGCGCGAGCCGAGGGACTTCCCCATGCTGGAGATCACCAAGGAGGCGGGGTGCAGCATCGACGGGTGGAAGGTGGAGGACTTTGTGGTCAAGGGCTACGACCCGCACAAGACGATTGCCATGAAGATGTCCGTGTAAGCCGGTCCGGGGAAGGAGAAGCAGTTTTGTGTTTGGTGGGCTGGTTGGGTTTTTTGATTTTCTTTTAGCTGGCATTTTGGTGTTTGGACTTGCATTGATGGGTGGACATACTGCGCCGCGGTAGGGAGTAAAGAGCGTGACAAAAATGATGGTTTGGCGCTCTAGAACACACTAGAGGGCAGATATGGGACATCTCGCCCTACGTAGATAGACGGGCAATGGGAAGAGAAAATAGCTCAACTCAATTCGGAGACGGAAGCTTCATCAAGTGTTCAAATGACAGAGCTTGGATGTCTGTCGAGTTGTCTGCTTGCCTCTGTTTGTCTCTTGGACGATATGGTCTGTTTGTAAGTCGGTCGGTCACGCATTAGTGGCCGTGATAGCGACGGTAGCAACTACCTAGGTAGTGAGGTAGCAAGAATAACAGCAATATCAACAAGTCCATCTCAATAGCTCAATTGGTGCAAGTTGAAATGGGTAAACACGAAAACCGATTACACAACAAACAACCCGGCCTTGCAAGCCGCTGCTTGGGAGGGGAGATGCCTCCTCTCCTCATCCATTGCGTACCTTCTTCGTGAAGATGAGTAGATAGGTACCTGATCACTATGTAGGCAGGCGATACGAGAAAAGAGGCTGCCACATGTAATTGAAGCGCAGATGAGGCAATTATTTCACGTGGATCTCGATGTCGACGGCCCATTGTGTGTCAAAGGCGCGCGATGATGATGATGATGCTGTGGCAGTCGGTAGTGGCATCAACAGGGGTAGTGGTAGTGGTAAGAAGTGACTGGCCGAAGGCATCTCTACGGATGGATGAAACGGGTAATTAGTGGAGAATCTGTGAAATGATGTCAAGTGGGCGCGGTCCAGGCCCCCCGACTGGCAGGAACGATCTGAATGCCACTGCCAGTTCTCCTCACCATCCTCCTTCGCTTCAGAATTATCTAGGCAGGAGGTACTTGGGCTCTCAGGATCCAAGCACCACAAAGCACCGCCAGGTACATGGGCGAGGTACAGAATGTCAGAGGTACCCGACTTAAGTACCTAGATATGGCCCTATCCTAGGCAGGAACGGGGAGCAACGGGAAAGAGGGACGGGCTGACGGGCAAGACACTCGAGACCCTTACTGCGTCGAGCTCATGGGCGCCTTGCCGCGTCCGGACTTTTTTCTTTCTGATCTTGGGGTACCTAGATGAATAGTTCAGGCGCCTAGGTAGATAGTGTACCTATTAGCAAGATGAAAAACCTCGGTACCTCGGAACCTAGATACAGCAGCTTTGGGAAGGTGTTTCCGTCGTTCCTACCTGCCTGCATCTCGTCCTCCGAGTCCTCCTCTCTTTCTCTGAGGACTCGTTCGCCGCTCCAGGCTGGCACTGAGACGGGTTTCGCTTACTGCATAGCTTCGTTGCAGAACTTCTGCCCTCCATGCGCAACACGGACAGACACCCAGCGACATCGCCATGGGAATGGGAACACCTTGACGCCCGTAGGATGCTTCCCCGAATCACAGCGCCGAGATACACTACGGACACGACCAGCCCCGGCTTCAGATGCACAACCCGGCAGCTTCCTGTTGCCAAAAGGGTCTCGTCCCGCCATGTCAGTTTATCAAGCTAGCCCTGCCTATAGGTACTACGTGAATACCTCTTCTACCCTACCTCAGCTAACCTAGCTAGTAGGAAGCTCTAGCACGAGGAGTAGGGGGAGACGACAACGACGAGCCGAATGCATCGCCGTGCTTCGGCCTCTCCGTGTCCTACGCTTCCCCAGGCTTCGTGCTATCCATGGCTTCGATCCTGAAGTTGACTGGCCGTTCCAGCTGGCACGCCAATCGAGGAGCTCTGGCTTCTGATGATCCTCCCGCCAGATTCTGGTGTGGCGTCTGCCTCTGACGAGACGGTGCGGCGTGCGAGGCATGGGCCAGGGCCACGGGCATTCAGCACATTGACAGCCCACCCAGCCCTTCTCCCCCAGACCCAGACCCAGACCCAGACAACGGCTTTGGAGAACCGGAGATGACACGCAAAGATTGACAGAAACAAGAGAAGCAAACATGCACCCCGGGATCTTGATCACCCTGGGGCCTTGACGAAGGTGCCGTGCGATGTCGATATCGCGGGGAAGACGACAAGATCTGGCCCGCCTGTCAAGGGCTGACCCTGGGACGGCAGACAGCAGTTGTCGCCTTTAGCACCACGACGTGCTGAACGTTTCGCCCCTGCTAGGGATCTTCGCTACACGCACACAACGTTACCACCCAATAAACGCACCAAGCAAGCGTTGACTGATATGCCGCCTGCGTCCCGACCTCTGTCCATGCTCATGCTGGCTACTCATCTTCGACAGAGCCTCTCCTCTCACTGGAGAGCTTCTTCCTGCGTCTGGCCAGGGCCTGGATCTGCGGGGAGGGGTGTTCTCGGGGTCCTCCAACTCCCTTGCTCTCTTCCCCGGGCGGTCCCTCCAATGTCCATACAACACCAGCCCTCCCTGACCCTGACCCTGGCACGTCTGGAGTCTGGAGACGCGGAGACAGCGGACGATCGGTTTCGGAGAATTGACCTCACACCTTTTACAAAGAGTCGTCTCCTCTTATCTCTGCGCGCCAAATGCCCAGCAGCGCTTCTTACGCAGACGTCGTCGCATCGCATTGCATGCATTCATCATCGCCCGTCACAAATCTCCTCAACAGCCAGTCTGATAGGCAGACCTGATAACGGCACGCCGGCAATGCGCACACGCACACGCACACAGACGCACATACTCACAACGTCCCCCATCCCAAGTCCGGCGCCCTAGGAGCGAGGCCCCTACGGTACCTATTCTTTCGTCACCCCCTCAGCTTTGGCTGGTATCCGTACACTAGACCGAGGGGATCCATTCCCTCTCTATTTCCCAAGTCCGAAGGCGCATCAGTCGATTCTACGTCGCTGATTCACCTGGCAAACTTTCTTCTTTTTCTTCTCCCCACCCGCTTGCTCCCCACACGGGCAAGCCGTCTCTGTCAGTCAGCCGGGAAAACAAAAGTCCCTTTTCACATGGGAGACGCCGTTCAGGAACTGCAAACTCTGTTTCCCCGCCCGCTGTTCCAGGCAGGGACAATCGATTCGAGCAACCAAACATTGGACGGCCTGAAGTCTGTCTGGCCAGAATGACGGCCGCTTGAATACGAAAGAGAACACACAGGCCTCCTATGAGCCGAAATATCTATCAAATGTGAAAATGCTTCATTCCTTCCCGGAGCCCCCGTACGTGGCAGATGCAAACTCTCCGAGGCTCTCAGAGCTCGAGCGCAAGAAAAAGAGAGACAACACACAGGGCGAGCGAAGACGCTACAGCCCATGTAGACACACTACGCTGGCCCGGCAGCCATTCGCAACGAATCAGCCAACAATTCCATCATGGCCTCCCCAGACAACCAACCGCTGGCAGCAAGTGTAGCGCAAGCCTCCGGGTCTCTGTAGCTTCTGATAGCGCAGCAAACGTGAAGCTCGGCTTCTCCACTTTGGTTCCCTCGGTGGCTGCTGCTGCTGCTGCTGCTCTGTTCTCTGTTCTCGAGTAGCGTTGTAGCGTTGCACTGCATACTGCATCGAACCCCTCCGGGACGACCAGGGCAAGGGAAAGCCAGGACAAGGGCGGCGCTGGCCTGGGCTTTGCCGCTAGCGCGATAGTTTTGCTCCCGGCATGTGAAAGAGACAAACAAACCTCACCTCTCACCACCACCACCACCACCACCACCACCACCACAGGACTGAGCAGAACTCCCACACCCCCTACCCTTCCCTACTCTACCCTACCCTACCCTTCGAACCGGCCGCAGTTCAGACCCCCCCTACCTCCTCATCACCTCGGTGCTGGTGCTGGTGCTGGTGCTGGCGCAGGTGTTGGTGCTTCTGGCGCTGCTTGTACTGCCACTCGCCGCTCGCCTGGCAGCCACCAACCTCAAGGTTTGAAGGTTCGCTCCCGGCTCCCCTCCGTCTCATCCCATACTCTAACAGCATATTTCTCCCGTCCACCACCATGCCTTCTGCGTCTTTAGACTTTCGTGTGCCCCCATTCCATTCCTCTCAGCTGTAGCCCATTCCGTCGTACAAAGCTGCCAACTGTCCGTCCCTCAACACCCTTTTTCCTTCTCGCACGTTTTCTCTTCTCTGTCTTGTGAGAGATATCGAAAGATTGCGACAGCGGGTTGGGGTATCACGCCGGAATCGAACGATCGGACCACCGACCGAACGACTTCGTGGGGATCATACGACTCAGGTACTGGGAGATACTGGCCACCCTCCTTCCCCCCACGGCCAGATAAACGACAATCCGACCAGCTCAACGAGGGATGAGAGATGATGTGAAGGAGCCCCCGACCGAGCAGTCGCCCAACACGCACCTAGTCTCTACCTTCCGACTTGTCCGCCCCACGACCGCAAACATGGCTCTCATCAACCCCATGTACGCCATTATCGTCCCCTTCCTGTTCCTGTTCACCGTGCCGCTCGCCATCTTCGCCGGCATAACGACGACACTCGCCTTTACCGTCCTGATCTTCCGAGTCATTCTCGTATACTTTGATCTGGCACTGTCTCTTCTGCCGTCGTACATCACCGGCCGGCCTCGCTACCTCTCCTACGCCTCAAAGGCTCCGTCCTCTGCGAGTCCTTCTCCCTCGCTCACGCCGACCCGCCGCTCGGCATCCCGCCGGACCCGTCGCCCGTCTTCCGCATCCGCTCACTCTGTCGGTACAATCACCCCCATTTCGGAGTCCGGCGGCATCGGTCTCTTCCCCTCGGTGGGTATCGATCGTGACTACGAGGGCGTTGGCGGCTGGCGATTGGGGAGCGGCAATGATGATGACCTCTGGACGACTATCAACTCCCGTCTCGAGCTGCCCGATCGTCAGTACCAAAGACATCACCACAGGAGCCCCAGCGGTGGTCCTACCACGCCCGGCGGAGGCGAGGGCTACCTCATGATGAAGGGTGGCCGCAACCGGAGCCCGGAAAGCAACCGCGGCGGCTACATCGTCGTCTCTCCCAACAGCTCCAGGGCGAGGACACCCACGAACGCATCACACATCGCGTTCACGGCGCTCGACACCGACGCCGACTACTTTCCCAGTTTATCAACAAAAACCGTAAGGAAGGTTGCTGTGGCATAAAAAAGGGGACGCAGCAAACGCACGCGCCCTACCACTAATTCAAAATCTAAAAACTAAAGACGAATCACCTAAACAAGACCAACACATTTGGTCTCTTATCTATACGCAAGTCAGACTCGCAAGATCGATGACGACGAGAAAAGCAGGCCCCTAAAAGCGGGTGGTGTAAGAGTTGTTTGAGTCCTTCTTTTTCCTATGTCTATGAGCCGGATGGGAGCGGGACCAGGAAATGCCCTGGCCCGGGCAATGGGAGGACGGCAAGGTAGAACCGGGCTTTTTCCTTTGACTTCTTTCTTTTTCACGACGATACTAGGGGGCTTTCCGACGAAGGCATAGGCAAATCAATATTCTCGGTCAGCGCGGCCTGCCAGGGACGGAACGGACAGACAGGTTTTTTAGGATCGTTTCTGGGAGTCACCGGGCGTCTGGCTGTATCACACATCTCATCATTCAGTCCCGACTTAAGACTTGTTCGGAGGGACAAGCTCGGGGACGTACACAAATCCAAAGTGATTGATCATGTTCAAACATTCATGTTACGTGCGTTAAAAAGGCGTCCGATGTCCAGACTTGGTATCCATAATAAAACCCCCATCCGCCCAAGCAAGCCCCAAACGCCGTCCAAAAACAATGGCATGCCAAAGGGCACACATCCACACAAGTACGCAGCGCCCCGGCCTGCCGATTTACAACGTCTGCCAGAAGTAGTTTGCGTAAAAGAACTTTGAGAACTTGGGGTCCATGTTGACGACGTGCACGTCGCCCTTGCGGTCGTTCCGGACGACGGCGCGGCTGAACTCGCCGTCGCGGCCGTCGCGCTCGATCTCGATGCCGAGGCTGCGGTAGACCTTGAGGCGGAGGAGGACCTCGTCGTCGACGGGGTCGCGGCGGCGCTGGCGGTCGTCCGGGTCGCCGTCAACCCCCTGGAGCTCGAGCTCCTGGAGGCGAGCGGCGAGGTCGGCGGCCTGCTGGGCGAGGCGCTCGGCCTCCATCTCGGCGTCGGAGGCGGCCTTTGCGGTGCGGAACTTTGTCGTGTCGAGGCGGGCGATCTCGGAGGCGTGGGCGGCGGAGGAGTGGGAGGAGGTGAGCTCGGCGTGTTGGGAGGACATTGTGTTTAGTTGGCGGGTGAGTTCTGTGGTGGGGTGGATGGTCAGCACTTGCACGAGAGAGAGAGAGAGATAGAGTGAGGCAGTTATGCACGGGGAAGGAAGAGGAGGATGTAGACGTACTCTTGAGGGCATCTTCGGCTTCGCGGAGGCGTAGCTCGCGGGCTTGTTGCAGCGTCTCGAGGGATCCATTGATGCGCGCGACGGCTTGTTTGTCGGGCTGGATGTTGAAGTTTGCGATGGTGTGGTGGATGAGCTGGGCGGGGGAATGATGTTAGTTCAAAGTGCTTCTCAAGTTTTCACATCCCCTTGCGCGTGTGAGGATGGTGATTGATGATGGCGCAGCTTACCGTCGCGGGCTCCTCTGCCAAAAGCATCTTTGCGATTCTAGTGTTCTTCTCGACCAGGGGTGTTTGTATGTACGGTTCGATGTGGATCGATGTGAAAGCGTCGGTCGCGAGGAGAATCAGGTGCGATTCTGTTCGTAGATTCGCGTCGCGTGTCGTGTAGTACGTGTGGTTTGTTTGATTGAAGTTGGAAGGGTGGGATCGAGTGTTGGTCGATCGGTGCCAGTAGATAGAAGGCTGCCGGCCCAAAGTGGAAACCGCCCAAACAAAAAAGTACCTAGGTAGGTAGAGTGTCGGGTGTGGTGTTTCCCGGGCTTATCGGCACAGGCATCACCGGGACGACAATCATTGGGTTGTCACTGGTCAGTGCTTGCTGAGTGGGCACCTCCTTCCGTCTTTCCCTTCACGGGCTGTGTTCTCCCCCTCCAAACGGCCCCACAATCGGCTCCCCCCCATTCGCCGTCCTTCCCCGGTGTTCCCTCCCAGTCGTCATCAGCTGCTAGAGCCTAGAGCTGGGCCGCGCCAGCTGCCACCGCAGAAGGGCTTTCCCGCGCCACACTCGCACACATGACCGGGGTGCCAGGTCGCTCTCCCTGGGTCCCCACGTCTTTCAGATGTCAGAGCTTCAGCCACTCCCGCCTCTCCGAGAGCAGGTTTGCCATCGTCCATTTTGCCATATCTTGTCGGCAGCACATCCCGCAACCGTTCACCCCCGGCCCCCCTTCGTGCAACCTACGCAGGTACCCGACGACGATTTACCTCCCTCTTCCACGAACGACGAAACTAAACGAGCTTGAAAATTCGCGCCCCCCTCACGATCCCCTCCGACAGCCGAGAGAGAGGGAATTTTACAGAGACGCAAAGGCGAAAAACGGCACAGCAGAGTGTAGCGGCTACGACAGAACGCAAAAATGGTCGATCTTCCTTGTAAGTCCACCTCCACCCTCGCCGTGTCGCGACAACGACGGGCGGCACAACATGGCTAACCTGCTGGATCTGCCAGACGCCCTTGACGCGGAAACGTATGTTCCCTCCGAATGGCCTCGCCCGCCATGCCCCGCAGCCTCCCGTCGTTCCGTCCCCAGACTCACACAGGTTACAGGCCCCTCAAGGCATCCGAGCTCCAGGTCCTCCGCGCCCAATATGAGAAGGAAGGCGAGATGGTCGGCGTCCAGACAAAGTTCAACTACGCATGGGTAAGCTCCCTTCCCTACCCTCGGTCCCTCTCCCGTCGAACTTGCTTTCCTCCCCCTACCGCCGCCGACCTCACCAAACTGACATGAACGATACACCCCCAGGGCCTCGTCAAGTCAGACTCCCGAAACGACCAACAGCTAGGCGTCCGCCTCCTCTCCGAGATCTTCCGCGTCTCCCCCGAGCGCCGCCGCGAGTGCCTCTACTACCTCGCCCTCGGCAACTTCAAGCTGGGCAACTACGGCGAGGCCCGCCGCTACAACGACCTGCTCCTCGACAAGGAGCCCGCCAACCTGCAGGCCTCGAACCTGCGCCAGCTCGTCGACGACAAGGTCGCCAAGGAGGGGCTGATGGGCGTCGCCATCATCAGCGGCGTGGCCGTCGCCGCCGGCGTCGTGGGCGCGTTCCTCGTGAGGAACGTCAAGAGGAGGTGATGATGCCTCTTCTTGTTGTTTTTGCTTATTTTATGCTCTTCCTTTTTGGGGGGATCCTATTCTCTCCACTATGATTCTGCGATTTCCTCCCCTTTCCGTTGCAGTGATGAAGACATGACGGACACGGTTCTCGAGAAGAGCCCACGGAAAGAGACGGATGCTTGCGCGCGCGAGTTGGGTTGGGTTGGGTGGATTGCGTGTCACTTCTTCCAAAAGAAACAAAAGAAATGACAGCATGGAAGAAAAGAAAAAACAGGGCCAGAGGAGGGGAAGGGCAGACGGGACGATCGATTCGACTCATTCTTCCCTTGATGTTTTTGGTATTGGAACCATGAGAAATGCCCCACCCCTCTTGGCTAATTCGTCCAGTAATGTGTATTTGTATGGTCATGACGGGGCTTTTTTTCCGGTGTACAGGCGTAGGCACCAACAAACTCTTTTCCCCCGCCATCATAGCATTCTTGTCACTTTTTGAAAAGAAAAGAAACATTCAGCTCACTTTTTTCTCGTGCTCCCTTTGTCGTTCAGGAGGGGACAACAGTAGAAGCTCCTTTCAGGAGGGCGAATGGTGCAAGTCTGAGGGCCTCCTATTGAGTTTCCAGATCTACTCCTTGGGTTATGACTCTGCTGTCTCTTACTGTGGTCTGTCAGTAAGTAGGAAGGAAAAGAGGAAAAGGGGAGTAACTTTCGACAGGAAGTTAAAAGTGCAATCCAGACTGGCAACACTTGGCGTATTTAACCGGTTTCAGCCAACGCTTGACATCAAAGGACACAGGAGATGGTAGACAGGGGTATGTGTTTCTTCACCCCCCTTCCAACAAGACAGACATTTACCGCGCGTACATAAACAGGCTGAAAGTCCTTCCCGAAGCAGCCCGTTCGGCCAGGCCTTGTATGTTTTATTGACGAGCTGTCGTGCCAAGCATGCACACAACCCTTGGGTCCCCTTTGAAAAAAAGACCGCCTTCAAGATAGGTCTATCAATGTAATCACTTGAGTCAACGCCCAAGACTCGTGTGAATTTCTTTGTCCGGCGGCGGCAACGTATGCCATCTTGAATACGTGCGCGCCGTTGGACGACAACGGAAACAATGCTGGAGCTTTTGTCGTTGTGAGTGCAGGCAGGGCTGTCGTGAGAAGTCTTAAAGAGCTAGCTGCCCACCAAGACATGGACTTCCTAGCGCAGTAACGGGGACGCGCGTCGAGAAAATCAAGCTGTATTCGTTGGGGGCTTTCCTTCCACCATGAAGGGCAGGCTGAGCTGAAGATATATAGGGTGGGAGGAGGGTTTCAAGAGCTCAACTAAAAGAACTACACCTTCAGAAGGCATGGGAAAGATCCTACTTTTCAACTACAGGTCCTGATAATCGTCTGCAAAACCGAGCCGGTTGCTGGCTGGAGCTAGAAGCAACGACTAACCGCAAAACCTGCTCTTCTCTCTTCGAGCTGGGGACGTCAGGTCGACCTGCCTGCCTGCCTCTATCCATGGCCATCACCTATTTTGGCGTCCATTTGGATGGCAGCTAGCCACTTTGCATGCTGACTGTTGTGATAAGGCGTGAGAGTTGGGTGTCAATCGCTTATCCAGCCACGCCGGAGCACTTGCCTCGGTCCGTCGGACCAAGCCTAACATCATCGACCAAGGGACCGCGCAACTACGACTCACACGAAGAGGAAGTGAAACGCTCTTGATTTTTGCGTGATGAGAGCTGTGATCTACCAATACACGTCCAGGCTGAACGGCGGGAGCAGCCCCTGATATGGTCCCTTCAAGGAGAAACGGCATAAACAACCGATGCCAAACGCCGGCAACCCACTTCATAATTCGTAACCCCCAGACGCCCGTCCTTTTCTCGCGCCGCTTGTACGTGCTTATTACACTCCTCGGTGGCTTTCACGGCCACTGCCTGGCCTACCCAATCGACTGAAAACTCAACCAGAATCCAATCAGTAGCGGCGTCTCTCCCTCGCATTGTTGTCTCCGGAACCCGATCCCCGAGAGAACGTGTTCCTAAGCCAACTCAGGGGACCGTGGTTAGCTCCAGAGTCTTGGCCGTTGTTGCCGTTGCCTTCGTTATTGTTGCCCCGGTCTCTGTCCCAATTGCCGGACGATGGACTACGCTGCCTGGCGCGGAAAGAATCGGATTGTTGTCGTCGCAGGTTGGGAGGTGAGTGGGAGTCCCGACGTGAGCGAAAGCTGGGCATTCGGCTCGACTCCTGGGGACGAGGGGGGATTTGGGGGTTCCGCGATGCGTCTCTGCCGTATAGGGGGAATGCCAAGTCCCAATCCATGGCGGGCGCTCTCTGCGGTCGCGTAGAGTTGGCGGGAACGGGAGGGGGTCGGTCGAAGAAAAGCGGAGATGCGGCAAATGTCTGCGATCCCCAGTGGCCAGGCATGCCCGGGGGCGCATCGTCCCAGATACCGGGGCCATTGTTGGAGCCGGACGACCCAGGAGCAGCGTCCGGACCACGACGAGACGGGTCGTTGTTCGAATTATTGCCGTTATTGGAACTCTCTGCGTTGCCCGCGTTGCCGCCGTTGTTACTGCCGCTGGGCTCCTCGATCGGCGTGCGGCAGATGGGGCAGGTGTTGTGTTCCTTCAGCCACATCACCACGCACGCATCGTGGAACCAGTGCTTGCAGGGCAAGACCGCCACGTCGTCACCCACTTTGAAGTCGTCAATGCAGATCGTGCACTCGGTCTTTCCCTCAGGACCCAGCATCTTCTCGTCGACCTTCTTGCGCTCCAGTTTGCTGAGGGCATCCTCGGTAGCCGGAGGTGCCGCGTTGGACGACGTATTTTGCTCCATCAGCGTAGAAATGATCCTGTCCAAGGCTTCCTGGGTGTACACAGCATCGCCGTGGGCCGCATTCGCCGGGTTGAGCATGTTGAGGATCTCATGCAGGAGCGTAGGCGCCCCGCCAGCACCACGGGGTCCTTGTCCGGGGGCAGCAGCCCCATCAGGAGTGGGAGGGCCAGCCCCGGCGAGAACACTGCTAAATATACTAGGAAGATGATTAGCATTCGCTCTGATGGACACCAGCGTGATTCGTGGTCCATCCGGAGGTTGATCGCGAGGGCTATGGCGAACATACGATTGAAAGGGGTCGCCTCCGGGTCCGGCAGGGGAGCGAGCGCCTCCTTGAATGTGGATCGGTCCCGTGGCGATTGTGAAGCTCGTCATGCCCCCTGGGCCTCCTCTGGTAAAGGTGCGAACGTTGGCTCCGCCACCAAACAGGCCGCCGCCGCCAAACGCGGCCGGACGAGTTTCCTCTGCCGGGCGGGGTGGTGGCATGGCCATTCCAAACTCGTTGACCATGTCAATGAAACGTCTAATGATCTGGTCGCCATCACCCGGGTCGGGCGGCTGTCGAGCGTCGGGGGCTGGACTCTGTCCGGGTCTCTGAGAATGGTCCCATATCGTCCTGTGGACCGTGAAGCCGCTGGGGCCGTGGTGCAGATGCTCTTCTATGTCGGCTTCCTCGGGGTCGGAGTCGTCGTCATGATGTCTGCCTCTATAACGTTCCTGCCCGAGAGAGCCATGGAGCGCAGGGCCATCTTCGATAAGTCTGGGATCGTTGTCGGGAGAAACCTGGTTGCGGGTTAGGGGTCAGCCGTAGGCCAGCGACAGAAGACGGGTATGGTGTAGCGTACGATCTCGGTGATTTCGCTTTCGCAATGAGGGCACTGCAGGCCATGCTCGTCTTTCCACCACTCGTGGGAGCAGGCGTGGCAATACACAACCTCTCGATCGGCCGTGGCATCCAGGTGGCCACCTCTTGAAGTGTGTGACTCCATTTCAGCCTGGTTGCGCTGGTAGGCCGCAAGGGCAGTAAGTCCAAGGCCTACAGCGAGGCCGGCGGCTCGAAGTGCTCGGAACGCCAGTCTGAATTATTTGTAAGGAACTTGGTATTGGAAGCTCTTTGGGCAGGCGATTTTGCCTGTGTTGGGACGGGGCCAGGCGCTCAAGCTTCCACGCTCGCGATATTATTAAATGTAACAAAGCCGGCGAGCTTTGGGCAAAGGAGGCAAAGAACCGCAGCAGCTACTGCTATCGTCAATGTGGTGGTGAAAGGCAGGCTGTGGTCAGCCGAATCGACGCTGGGAGGGTCGTTATCGGTGGGGGGCGGAAGGTACGGTGCGACGTGGTACGGAAGGTGCAAGGTAAGGTGGGTAAGAAAGAGCCCTGTGACTGTAAGGGTGGAGGATCGATAGTGGGAAATGTGGAAGTGGAAGAAAGCCTGGATGCAAAGTCAGCCTTATCCTAGCCGTGGAGAGAGCTTGCAGCCAATGAAACAAGAAACGAATAATCGCCTCCAGGTCTCCCGTCTTCAGCGTGCAAGGCTCGCCTCCAACAAATCGTTTGCGCAATGGGTAGAAGGTAAGGAGGGTGAGGGTGTAGGTATGTTGGGATGGAGGCAGGGTGTGTGGTGTGCCAGGACAAGGAGAGGACGTACCCAAAAAGCTAAGAAGCCTTGTACCGTGGATGGAGCAGCTGTGGGTGCATGTCTCCAACAGATGTTGAAGCAACGGGAGCGAGGAGTGTGTTCGCGATACCAAAGAGGACCTTAGGTAGGTAGGTTTCGAAGAGAAAGAATAAAACCAAATGGCGGTAGAGACGGGGGATTTTCTGGAAGAACCGCGTCAGTAGGTCACGTCGGCTTGTAGTCGAGCGGACAGCGGACAGCGGACGCCGTCACGTCAAAAGCGCTGTACCGGCAGGGGAGGGTACGTGACGTTGGTGGTGGGGAAATCGCCGGCCGGCTCAAGGTCTGTCTATTTGTCTTAGTAATCCGACGCTCCCGCAGCACAGGCGCTGCGATCGCGGCATTGGACGTATCCCGCTCCACTTTTAACCACCTCCAGGGCTCTTTCTGCTTCCACCAGCTTCACTGTGGCGGTGCGTCACTACCTAGGTACTCAGCTGGGCCAGCACGCGACGGGACGGGAACATGGAGGCGTGCCACATGCGCGCCCTATGCCTACAGCGGCCAAGCTCACTTAGGTATCGGGAAAGAACTTCATTCTATGGACATAATCTTTACACAATAGGTCATCTGTGAACTAAAAGTTTTTTGGATGGAATTTTTCTTTCTTTCTCACATACGAGATTCCTCCCTCGAACGCCTACCGGACACCGCATATAGAACCAGAGGCCATCGTACAGGGCGCCTCCATACGTGTCTTGACTATTCCATCTATGATTCACTGACTGGGCATGTAGGCATGGGCTTACATTCACGTGCCGCTGTTTGGTGACCCGTACCTAGGTAACACATGCCGACCGGCTTGGACTTGTGGGCGTGTGGGCAAGCACCAAAGGCGAGCCTCAAGCATACAATATTCATGTCAAGTCCCGTGATTGTTTCGCCCCAGAAACCAAACTCTTGCATTCATCATAAACAAGATATCATGACCCTATGAAGCGCCATACAGACCGGCTGCGAGCATCTGCCCCTTTTGCTTCGAGGTGATATCATCAACATCTGACTATGACGACGTGACGTGGGCAACGTAAGATAGGAGTCAAGACCAGAATTTCGAAGGATATGAGTTGACACCCACAAGATGGTGATAAGCATACAAGTTATTCGCGGTACGAACTTCGCAGTTCGACAGCCACCTTAAAACAACAGGATATTCATCTTGAAATTCGTGAGATCGTTCCTCGTAATTGTCATGGTAGTATATATAGATATTGGTGGTTTGTGTTCCGGGATGGTATAGTCAGCGGCACCCATTGCCAAACGGGTAGCACAGTCTGCAAGCTGCGGCGAAGCCCCGGCTTTTCATGCCTTCTCCTCAACCAACCCCTGAGCTGCGTTATCCGCGGAGGCGCTCGCCCGTTCAGACCCGCGGAGTGCTTGTTTTGACGACACACTGTCCATCAGATCCGCGACCTCGTGCATGTCCCTGCTATTCATAGCATTCATAGCATATCGACGACTGCTCACTCCAACGTTGTCGACAATGTCCGGGTCGGCACCGGCCTGCACTAGCAGCTTGGCCGCTTCAAGATTGTTCCTCCAAAGAGCCACAAACAGCGGCGTGGAAGAGAACCGCCCGCCTTTCTTGTCAATCTCGACGTTGTGCTCTGGCCTCAGAAGCAGCCGCATGACCGACAGCATGTTGAAAGATGCGGCGTAGTACAGGGGCTCCGACGCGCGGATTGCTTCCAGGTTTTCCGAGTTTTGGATGAATTGCACCCATGCCTCGAAGGGGCCGCCGCCCGGCTGCTTTTTCGTCGCGAAGAAATTCAGTATGAAATTCTCGTCGGAATGATGCAGCGTAAAGCGTTCCGAGTGAATGGACCACAGGTTAGACGCGTAGTCGAGGAATGGGTACTCGATGAAGTAGCGCTTGACTTGTTTCAGGTGTGGCGAAGGGCCTGAGGCGAAGGGCGCGAGACTGAGGTACGTGAGGCATTTGCGCATAATGCTTCTGTGAACCTCGGACGCGTCGAGTGCGAAGTATGAGGCGCTGGAAGACCGAATCCAGTCTGACTGGAGGAAGGTCCTGATAGAATCATGGGCCAGTGTGACAAAGTCCTTGCTGGCGTGGACCAGGCCTTGACAGATGGCGGGAACGACGGACGGATTGGTCAGACGGCAATCTGCATCGATGTCCGTGTCATCCTCCTCGATGATGATGGCCTCAGCAAGTTCGCCGAGACTGAGAGGTCGAAGAGAAAAGCACAGCCAGGCGAGGGCCTCACGGACAATCTGGTGGTCTTGGTTGGGAATTCGGAGCAGTATGCCGGCGTACGTCTCGTTCAGAGTAGAGGGGATATCACCAAGAACCCGGCGCATTTCCCGTCCAGTACGGAGTGTGCTGAGTCTGTCCATGCACAGCTTTGCCCAACGGAATCTATTTAGACCAGAAAATCAGTGAAATCCCGCACCCGAAGTCATCATACTCAACTTACGTCCCATGAGCATCTGCCACAATCTTGCCCCTAATCTCTTCTCTGAAATTGGGACTCAACGTTTGGAAGCTGTGTTCGATGGCAAGTCTGTTCTGGACATACATGTCAATATCTAGGTCGACACATGACGTGCTCATATGCCTTGTGTAGATCATCTGGGAAGGCGGATTCGGTTCCCGTGTGCACGTAACCAATACGCGGAGACTCTCGTGTCTCCAACACATGGCCAGAAGAGCTTCGACAACAAGAGTATCATGAGGAGTCTCGTTCAGAGCGTCTATCATGAGATAGAAGACGTCGAACGTTTCCAAGGCTTTGTCCATGACCTCATGGACCTGCTCTATAGACAGATTGTTCTGGGGAATGAAGCTGTTGCCTGACATCCTCAGAGGCCTGACAAGGTCCAGAATCTCGGGCCGAAGGGTGCCAATCTGTGCCAGTATAGACCCAAAGATATTGGGTATTGCCTGAGATGCAGCATCATCCAAGGAACAACAGTGGAAGGCCAGTCCGCTTCTGTAGTCCTTTTCTGACGCGAAAGAGTCGACCCGCGCCTGCAGCTTGTCGACCAGATGTGAGCTGGAAATGTCAGCAAGGATCGTGAGGCGACAAGGCCAAAAGGCGTCGACAGCGCTGGCGCTTACAAAAGAACAGTTTTCCCCGAGCCGGCTGGTCGCATTAGCTGAGAATCACTAGCAACAATACAAACGCTCATAAGTGAGCAAAACTGGCTTACATCGGCCGGTAATCCAAAACACGGGCCATTGGGTCGGACTGCCGCGCTCCCAAACCGACAACCGGCCGGCATGGATCCATTGCCCAGTGCCCGGCAATCGGTCGACTACAGATTCGCGGAGCTTCTCCCTGCTGTCAACGGGAGACAGCCACTTGAGCAAGTCAGACGTCTCGCTGAGCATGCGGTCCGTCTTCCGGGCGATTATGTCCTCGTGAATCACAGCCGTCAGATTCTGCATCTCAGTAAATACAGACGTCGTAGTGTCTAGCGAGTCCCTCATCAAGACCATGATGAACCACGTCTTGGATCTCTCGATGGTAGCGAGGTACTTCTCAACGTCTCCAGCCCTGAAGGGCCAGGCTAAGCTCTGGACAGCACGGCCCATCTTGGAGGTCTTGGGCGTCCCCAGCTTCTTTGCTATGGCCTCCAGGGTCTCCTGGGTCATGCCCAGCATGGACTGGGCTTGCTCCTGCAGGTAGAAGTCCGATTCGCCCTTGGCCTGAGCATGGAAATGATCCAGAGCTCCCCTGAGAGCGAACAGCTCCTGGGTGAGCTTGCGGATATCATCTCTGGCGCTCTTGACGGTGGAAATAAAGGTGTAAAGCCGTTCAACAACCTCTGTGATGCAGAGAGCGACCTCTATCACAGTGAGAGCCTCAGCCATTGGTCCGGGGATGCGAGGCTTCAACGGACGAACTCAATCTGGAAAGGAGGGGTGTCAGTGGCTGTGGTTATGGCTGTAGATGTGGCCATGGCCTGGTGTATGACGTCTTTAAACGGCCCGAGAACTAAGATACTCGCTGACCGGACACAGAAGCAGCTAAGGGGCTGACGTCGAGGTCTCGGAGGCAGCCAATCTTCTCCATCTCATTCTCTCTCCTTCATAGGAAATACTCGAGATAACAAATAACTGTACCTGAGAGCGAACGAAGGTGCAAAGGCGAGAGTGACGAGGGGCTTGCCGAGATGAAGACAGTACCTTGGCGTCAGACGGGTTGGTGTCTTGGTTTGGAGATGGTCCGTGACAGGCGGGGAAGCAGCTCTCGCTGCAAGGATGAAATCACACTTGGAACTGAAGATTTCAGGTTGGTGGTGTACCTGAAGGTGGGGGAAGTGGGTTGTGGGGTGCTTCGGGCTGGCACGTGCACCTTCACAGTTCAGTTCATGATGGCTGCACCTGCTGAGTGAGGTAGGAACGCTGGTACAGTACGCCGTATCCATAAGTACTAGGTAGCTATCATAAGTACTGCTAGCAGTCAAAAAGACAGGCAAGTTACCTAATGCAAGGTTTTAGAAAGTGCTTTGCCGTTTCATGACTCCGCAAGGAACATTAGAAGGGAGGTAAACCTGTTACTTGGCGTTGTCCGTGGCTGGTTGTACGGATACTGTTGATATTAATACATACCATGAATTGAACGACCGAAACAACCAATATGCATGCATCCTTGCTTTCTACCCCGAGCCAAGGGCGAAAAAGGACCGAAAAAAAGGGTTCTGCATCTTCTCCGAGGAGCGGAACTCAGGAAGCTCTTCGTTCATCCACTTTTTTTTGTGTTTATTCATCAAACCACACTGCAAGGAAGTTCGGATAGAGAAGTGGAAAGAAGTTAAGAACTGGTGTTAGTGATGCTGTAACCAGTTTGTCTCCACCTTTTGCCTGTCCGCATTGCATTATGGCAGGGTTGTTCCTTCCTTGCCGGCTCGACTCCCCATTCGTGCAGTGACGGGCCGCGGAGGTATCAAATCGAGGCAAATTCATGAAAGGCGGCAAGAGCCAAAATGTTTTTTTTTTCTCAGCCGCTCTTTCTTCAGAAGGGGGCCGGGGCGTGCGGGATTACCTACTAGTAGCAACTGCCTAACTACCTAGGTACCGCAGAACAAGACAAGCACTTGCCTTTCAATGTCAGTTGAGTCGCCGACTGACAAGCAAGTTTCTTTTTGTCCCGAGTCCTACATTGCCTACCTCAAAAGTACCGACTCACTTGTTGTACCCGAGTCCACGGATGCGGCAGTCCTTTCTCTCCACCGACTCAATCGGCTCCTCCTCCCCAGATCGGCCGGCCCTGCCTACCGGTGCCGTCCGCAGGTCTCCAGCTCCAGCTCCAGCTCCTACGTCGGAAGTTGGTACCTTTGTCTACCACGCTGCGCTGCGGTGGTAAGGTCCAGCAAGTCAAAGGCCGTTGATTTCTCATCCCGCCTTCGCCGGGCTTTTCTTTGCCTGTGCGCCAAATTGCACTACCAGAATTTACCTCCCGCGCCTGAGCGCTTAGCCCTCGGCTCTTGCCCCTCCTTGACTCTTCCTTCCCTCCCTGACAGGTCGAACCACTGCTGCGATTCATTCCGTCACGCGCTGCAGCAGGAGCTCCCGGTACAGCTTGGCGGCACGGACACCACCTACCTACTCCGTACTGTTCTCTCCTCACCACAGCAGCTTCCAACGGTGCTGCTGCTTCCAAACCAAGAAAGCGTCCGGTTTCTTGTACGTAATATGTAAGTACCCGGTGCTTCTATGCAATAACACCACCCTCTCCCTCTCCCTCTCCCCCGAACAGCCCGCGACTAGGAGATGACAAGCAGGGCACACAAGAAACCATTCCCCCTTGGAGCTCAAAGTCTTGGTCAGCCCAGGCGCGCAGCACTCTCTCACTTCTCGGCTCAGTCGACTTTTCTCCCTCATGAGACCATGTTCTGATGTGTGTCTTTCCCAGACTCAACTGAGATACCTCATTCAGCAGACGAGAGAAACCTACGGGTTCCCGAGCTCGACGATAGGCCCATGACGGACGACAAGTGAGCAATCACACCTTCTCAGGTCGACGGCGATCCAGCTCCCTTTTAAATCAATCTGCTACTGCCAGCCGGCCAAGCCACCTTCCCATATCTTCCGCGTCGTTATCAGACGCTGCGCCAATCCGCATACCCAACCCTGCACGCCCAATCGCCGGCCGCTTCTTTATCTCGACGACAGGGTCTCTATCTGTACCGCATCGCATCGCACCGCACCGCACGTACCGTACTTGCGTACCTCCGCTGACTGACGGCGCCCGCAACCTTAGCTCCTCAGTCCGGAGTGCCTGCAACCCCATCTCTCCACGTTGTCGTGCTCCCACTACGGTCTCTCACTTGCCCGTCTGCCACGGGGAACACGGCATCGTCATCTCGCAGACATTCCCTGACCTGGTGGGGCTCGCCGCTCGCCAGTTGCTGCCGTCTACCCCCTCTTCCCCGGGATTCTGCCCCCATCAGATTCCCACATCTCCGTGCACCGCATCTGCACTGGACCCAGCATCTCCGGCTCTTTGTTCGACAGTCCCGTCTTTTCTATTAGTCGTCAAAATCCCCAGCCATGGAGGACCAAGATCCCGAGCTCTCCCTTCAGGCAACTTCTGCCGGCCCGTCCGAGGCTTCCTCTGCCTCTCAACCAACAAAGAAGAAGTCCCGCAGAGGCGGCGATTCCGCCTCCCAGAAGCGACGCTGTGTAAGCACCGCTTGCATCGCCTGTCGGAGGAGGAAATCGAAATGTGACGGCGCCGTCCCGAGCTGCGCTGCTTGCGCCAGCGTCTACGGCACCGAGTGTGTTTATGATCCTAATTCGGACCATCGTCGCAAAGGCGTCTACAGAGAAAAGATCGACAGCATGAAGGCCCGGAACTCCACCCTGCAGATTCTTATCGAGGCCATCCTGAACGCTAGTGAAGACGAGGTCCCGGACATCGTCAAGAAGATCAGGACCTGCGATAGCCTCGACACCGTGGCCGAGCAAATTTTGAAGCAGGAAACTATGCTTCAAGAGGCAGAAGAGAACGACAACGGCGATGACGGGTACGCGACCGACATGCCCGTCGAGGGCGAGAGGGAGCTAGCCCGGAAGATGGGCGAGCTGCGCCTTGAAAACGGCTCAGTTCGCTTTATTGGAGGCACTTCTCATCTAATCTACCTCGGCGACCCCAGCGATGCCAACTCGAATGAGCCAGAGTCCGACACGAACTCGGCCAACGAAGACCCCGTCACCAGCTGGACTAGAGTAACCCAGGACAAGGAGCTCATTGCCCATCTCATGAACATGTACTTCAATTGGCACTATACTTACTTTACGACGCTATCCAAGACACTATTTTATCGAGACTTCTTCAAGGGGAAGCACGGCTTGCAGCACAAGGGCACCATCTATTGCTCACCTCTGCTGGTCAACGCCATGCTTGCCCTTGGCTGCCACTTCACGAGCGTTCCAGGCGCCTACGGAACCCCGGGCGACAGCAGGACCAAGGGCGATCACTTTTTTGCCGAGGCAAAACGTTTAATTGTGGAAAACGACGAGTATGAGAGGCCCAGGCTTACCACCGTCCAAGCACTGGCTCTCATGTCCGTCCGAGAAGCCGGCTGTGGAAGGGAGGCGAAGGGTTGGGTGTATTCGGGCATGGCGTTTCGGATGGCTCAGGACATTGGTCTGAACTTCGACGACGGCGGAATGTCGACCGACAAGCAGAACCTCGGGGAGCATGCCGTCGATGCTAGGCGGATGACCTTCTGGGGTTGTTTCCTTTTCGACAAGGCATGGTCCAACTATCTCGGACGGCTGCCGCAAATCCCCAAGAACTCGTACAACGTACCCAAGTATGACGTCTTCCCCTCCGAAGACGCTGAGTTGTGGGCACCATACACAGACACCGGATTCGACCAGACGAGCAAACAGCCGTCCAGGACGCGGGCAATAGGGCTGCAGTTGTCGAAACTTTGCGAGATCAGCAGCGATCTTCTTTTGTTCTTCTACCACCCGAATCATATCGGCCGCTCGAGTGGCAAAGCCGTCGAGCTGAAGAAGCTTAGCGAGTTGCATCGAAGGCTCGAAGACTGGCGCAAGGAGTTGCCTCAAGAGCTGGAACCAAAGGAGGGTCAGCTGCCCAATGTGATCCTCGTACAGTAAGTGCCGAAGCATGCGTCCAATTGAGGCACGTCGACTGATATCTCCCAGTATGTTCTTCCACCTCCAGTACATTCATCTGTTTCGGCCGTTCTTGAAGTACGCGCCAGCAGCGTCCCCACTCCCGTCACACGTCTCCCCGCGGAGGATATGCACAGCGAACGCAGGTGCCATCTCGAAGCTGATGCGGCTGTACAAGAAAACCTGGAACCTCCGCCAGATCTGCAACATCGCCGTCTACATGATCCACAGCGCTTGCACCATCCACCTTCTCAACCTGCCAGAAAAGACCGCCAAGCGAGACGTCATCCACGGGGTGAAGCACCTCGAGGAGATCGCCGAGGATTGGTTATGCGCACGACGAACCTTGAGCATCATCAGTGTGTTAGCCCGCAAGTGGAACGTGGAACTTCCGGAAGAGGCATCCGCGGTTCTTCAGAGGACGGATGAGAAGTACGGCCACTTCAACACGTCGGACGTACCCTCGCCGCACTCGAACATGACCACTTCGCCATCCCCGACTCAACCGCCAGCATCTCCAGGAACCAGCAAGCCAGAACAATACAGCCCATTAAATCAGTACGCGCAGCCGCAGATGAGTCAGGCGGACATGTCACCCACCGATCTCATCATGGCGAGTGCCTCTCTGGCACAGATCAGCGGCACAAGACCACCATCCCGAACGCCTACTACTACAGCCGGCCCAGGCATGGGTCTCGGATCCGAGTCCGTCGGCAGCTGGTCTCAACCAGGCATGAACCAATCCATACCCAGCTACCAACAACAGCAGCGCTTCAGGGCCATGAACAGCGCACAAGGAAACATGAATAACAGCCTGAACCCCTCCCAATCGAGTCGCCCTGGAGCGAACCCAAGACAGGTGTCGCCGGGCCAGGTCTTCCAAGGGCTTGACCAGGACTGGTTCCTCAACGACGGCGCCAAGTGGCACCAGAACTTCGAGGCGTGGAACATGCCCGGCGGCATGTCGAGCAGCGAGCAGATGTTCATGTTCCAGGGCGGGAGCGGCTCTATGCCGCCGCCGCGGCAGTCGTCCGAGGACGCTTCGAATACCAATTTCGACAACCTGAGTTCTCTCAACAGCAACGGGTGGCTTCCTGGGTTGGATTAGAAAGAAAGAAAGAAGAGAGATTGGGCACGGAAGGTCCGACATGACTGACGATGACGTTATCTTTTTTTTTTGTTAAAATAATGTCCATGTGAAAAATGGCGTGCCATCTAAAGAGACATGTTTTTTTTCATTTATTTTCACTGGTGTCCTCGTCAATCAATGATGACCGACCCTAGGCAACTGGATCTCGGCTACTGTTGCAGGAAGAGTGGGTAGCACTTTTTGGGGGGAGGGGTGGCGGTTGTTGTAGTGGATGAGACGGAAACGAGATTTCGAGATACCGCAAGTCAGACGGGGACGGTCTAACTCAGCAAGCAAGTATTTTGTGTATCCGTCGTACCTATTTTGTTTGCAGATATTCCCTTTTTGGCTGTGGATGAAATATCCAGTCGCGTTTACGTCTAGCAAGATGTGACAGTCACACACAAAGAGGCTTTCTCCGAGAGATATGATGATCTCGTGAACCAAGGAGATCCGGGAAAATGCACTGCATCTCATCTCCAGTAATCATCATTCAAAGGGCAATTACATGGCCTGCTACTAGCTATAACATCATCACGGCCCCTGGAAGAGCCCCGTGGACCCGTTCAATCGTCTCCCGACATGCCCCGATTCATCATCCCGAGAAGCCAAAAGAGGAGAAGAATGTCCTGCAAGAAAACTCCCCTGGTATAAAACAGAAAGGACAACCCCGAACCCACAACGATATCGTTTCTCGAGAATCCGAATCAGAAAAGCTAACCACGCCCTCACTCCCTTCCGTTCCAGTAGCCCTTGAGTTTTCGCCTCTCATTCCACCCAGTTTTCTGCATACCCTTTTCCGTTTGAGCGTTGTTGTGCTCGGCTGTTTTCCCATCCGCGCCAAATGTCCCACCCAGTAACCGTTCAAATGCTGTTCCAGACCGGTTCTCCCATGTTGCCATCTTCATCGTGTATCGTAACCCGCCCCCACATAAGATCCCGCGGACTCTAAAGTCCGTCTCACAAAGCCAAGCCGGTTCCGTCGCCAGTCCAGCGGTAGAGAGCCAGCAGTTCTCGTCGTCGTTGATGCTGCTCGTTGAGGTCCTCGGGTACGCGACCTCGGACCTGCGCCAGTGCGCTTCGCATCACCTTGCTAAAGTTGCGCTAGACTCAAAGATTAGCTTGACCTAAAGGCTAACGGGCAGAAAATGTTGCTTACCTGGTACTCCGTGTTAAGCGTCACGACGCAGGCTTCGTGCGCACGCACAATGGTCTCGCAGGCCTTCACCACGCTAGGGGACGCCTCGAGTTGAAGTTTGTCGGCAATGAGAAGCAGGAGAAAGGATCCTTGCAAGAGATAGATGCCGAAGAAGAACGGCATGAACTCCAAGCCGGGGTCGAATTCGAGGATGTTGCTGATGGCCTCGGCGGCCGACACGGCATGGCCGGTGGCAGTGATGAACCCCTGGGACGAAATCCAGAGGTCGTTGTCGTCGATGAGGTTGATGGGGTCCCACTTGCCGGCAAGGAGGATGTGCAAGACGTGCATGACATGGGTGCCGTAGGCCATGACAATCTTCGTCTGGATGGCGCTCTCCGTCATACGATTTGATGCGTTGGTATGAACGGAGTGGACGGATGGGGTGCCGATGTCGGAGATGGGGCCGTGTTCCACATTCTCGGGGTTGATGACCTCGCCTTTGTCGTCAATGTTCGCGTTGTGCCGGCTGAGATTCTGCTGTTCGAATCTCTTCAGGCTCTTCTCGTAAGCTTCCAGATGGTGAGTGATCTCCGTCGCTTGATCGTCCCATTCACGGGCGGAGCGGAAGCCAAGCCCAAACCGCGGGTGGTTCCTCGCGTGATGTAGGTCGACAATCTCTCCTAAGATGGTCATGAGAGGCAGGAAGTAACCGAAAATGCTGTGGCCTGTGCATTCAAAATGAGGACCCCGGACGCGGCCGACATGCCCGTCAGAGTGGTCTCCGAGGCTCGGGTCGGTCAGGGTCTCTACATGGCGGAAATCTCCGTTCTGCCACGCAGTATCGTCCATCGGCTGTAGGAGGCCGGCGCACTCGAGATCAAGAAGAAACAGAGGACGGTTGTAGCAGAGAGCGAGGTGACGGTCGACAATATACGTCAACCACCATATGCGACGGCGCTCCTCGCGTTCTTCTTCCGTGATGATTCCGGGGTGGGAGCTTCCACCCAAAGCATCTTCGGCGTCGCGATCACCGTCTGCTTCGTGATTTTGTGGCATTGACAGCGGCGTTGGGGGTAGTTCTCGGCCAAGCTTGAGCTCGCGAGCCAACGACCATGCAGCGTTCCACCACCGAAGGCTTGCTCCTTTGTACTCGCTTGCGGAAACTACCGTTGCGAGGTGGATGTAGGTGATGACATCGTCCAAAGTGCCCGCGGCTCCGAAAGGTCCAGACTCTCCAGTCAATGCATCCATACTGATGGATCCGGGAAGCGCAACACCCAACCCGCCAAGAGCAACACCGTCAATGACAGGGCTAGTGACGGGCGATGTGTCGCCAGATGGGGTGTGGATCAATGGCTTCAGCAGGCTCACGGTCAACTCAAGCAGCTTCTGACAGATCTTGCCCCTCGCCGATGGGACACTGGTCAGGAACGGCGCATCGCTAGTCTGAGCTGCTACCCAGAGCATGCTGGCCAACAGAGCGGGCTGACACAGCCTTGGCTTGGTCGGGTGTAAGAACGACCTCTTCCGGAACACGAATCCCAGGACGTATGGCGACATCGGGTGCATTTTTGCCGAAGATGAGGATGCGAAGTAGAGATCGATCAGGTCGCATGCCAAAGATGTGGGAATGAGATTTCCAAGGTGAGGAAGGAGAGGCTGTAAAACCGGGTATCGCAACTGGTGTGTAGGGTGCCCATAGCCGCCTGGGGGCAAATGCGTCGGGTACTGCGCTGGGGGAGAAGGCATTGACATCCATTCTGGGGACGTCGCTTCGCCTCCTAGGGGGTATGCACTTATAGGACTTGCTGCAATTCGGAATGGCGCGCTGTTGGTGTATGCTGTAGGGCTTTGCGTCTGAATGGCGTATGGTATGTCGGGATAAGCCGAGATATTGCCCTGGCCTGGGCCGTATCCGGCGTGAGGAGGGCCTGCCATCATATGTGTACCCAGACCTTGTCTGTCATAGCCTCCGTGGACACTGCCATACCCGTTCAAGTCCAAGGTTGTCGGGCTTTCCAGGTGATCCCTATCCATGCCATGGTGATTGACCAGGTGAGACTGATGACCAACCATGTCACCTAGACTGTCGAGTGAGTCTGTTCTTTGACTCCGTTGCATAGGCTCTTCGCCTAGCTCGTCTATGGCCTTTCCCCTGTGACCCTGTTGCGTATCGTTCCCGATTTGCCGGCTAGCTTTTGCGCCGATGGATTCGGGTTGCTCTGATGGCTGGCCGTTCTCATCTGAAGGCGACTTTGGGCCTTGGCCGCCTTCTGCCGCCTGTGCTGCAGCTTGTGCGGCAAGATCCTTTCGGGAGGCCTTGCCTCGTTTCTTCCTTTCTCGTATGTATTCACATCCAAGGCCAAACTCTAAGGGGACTGTCAGTAAACAAATCAAAGACTTACAAGTCTGTCGACATCGATACTTACCTATGCAGTGGGCGCAAGGATGTTGGCCATCGCATTTCGTACGTAGCTGGTTGCACTGGTCGCATGCTCGGCTAATTCTCCTTCGAATGGGCCCTGAAGAGCTAGATGACCTAGCCGAGGGCCCATAAGGATGCTGGCGATGTTTGGGTTGCGGTCCCGCTCGGGCAAGATGTGGGTTGTGAACTCCCACATGCTGCAATTGTTGTTGAAGAGCATAGTGCGAGCTTTGGGCGAGCGGGTCGATTCCTCCGGCATGAGGGTGACCGCTTGGGACGTGATTGTTGGAGAAAAGCGTGCCTGATGACATGCCATGATATGGCGAGAAACGGTGAAGCGGATTGGACAACATTCTGTCTTCCTCGTGCTGGGACCAAGCCCGCTGATGGTGGCGTAGTGGCTGAATGGTGACTGATTAAGGCGATATCCGGGTCCTCGATTGTCCTCGGTGCAGCAAACTCGTATACGCGGTTCAGAAGATCGCAACAGTCGTCTCAGTTCCAAGTGGGAGGAGCCGTCGTCGTCGGAGGGGAGATGTCGTCTGTGAAAGTCGGATGTTGGCGAGGCAGTGAGCACAAACAGCTGTGTATGCTTTTAGAAGCAGGTATTGCGAGAGACTCGCTGATGTGCCTTGCCAGTTCTGCTCGAGCTGGTCAGCGGTACTTCAACGAAGCGAGATGCTTAGATGCGTCAGGGGGGCGACGTTATGGAGTCTGGGCCGCGAACAGCAGACTAATACGACTAAATAAGGGGCAGAGCAACCACTGCCTAGTACCGCTCTTTGAACACGGCACAGCTGGCACCCAGCATGGGAGATGGCGGGGTCGATGTGCACCATCCCAAGCTGCCAGGACGGGAGGGGTGACCAGGGTGTGATGAAGGAGCCTTGCATAGGAGTGGTGTGGAGGGGGGATGTCATCCATCTGGGAGGCGAAGAGAAAGCGCAACATACCTTGCTCTTGACCCGAATGCGCCTGGAAGTGGTCGTCTTCGCCTACAAAATTCGTCGCTGGACACGAATGAGTTGCTCTGAGGCTTGAGGGCTGGCCGTGACAGCGATTCACCGAAGAATGAGCCCGTGTAAGTCGTGGTGTGTCGAGGAACACTCGCAGAGCTGCTCTGGAAGCTGCCGGGCAGCAAAGAGATATCCAGTCCGATTAATAGAATGGTCTCGAATCGGGCCCGATCGTTTTGCAGAGGATGTGCCAGAGCTCCTTTCGTCCTTCTTGTTGTCCTACTTTCCAGGTCGGGGCAGCGCCTTGGCGAGCATATACAAGTAGGGAAGCTCTCGTGGAGTTCTCTCGTGTTGAGACGTTGGTGACTTGGCTGATCCACCTTTCAACGAACAATATGGACAATCACAATCAGATTGGCGGCGCAATATACATTGCGAGAATTGAGACGGGTGCGAGAGGTGGCGGCGACGTGACGGGCTCGCGCAGTAGGTGTGAGTGTATGTATGTATGTACGCGCGAACGGGCGAAAGAGAAAAAAAAATGTATTCGGCAACGCATGTACGCCTGGACGTCCCAACGGCGCGCCGGTTCTCGAAGGGGAGAAGAAGCGAAATGGTCACTTTTTGGTTCCTCGGGCTTAGCTGTTATATGGGACGCTTGTACATAATAGCATGCGAGGGACGGGGCAGGGTTGCAATGAGGGGAACAGGGGTCCAGCGGTTCGATGGCCGATGGTAAGGTGAGGAGCGACGAACAGCAGCTCGAGGAAAACTGGCGACGGGCGGCCATTTACGGGTAGAGTGTGGAGCGGTGCGGCATCTTGGGGCGAGCAGGAACAGAAGCAAAGGGCGGCAGGGCCACATGCTCATGAGCTTCTGTGCCGGTCTAGAACCAAGGCCTCGACCCCAGGATGATCTTGCCGACGTTTGGTCTTCTCAGATACGTGGTTTACTGTGGTAGTATGCGACCCCAGGGGGTCCAGCGCGCTGTAGACGATCGACCGACGAGATGAAGGCGAAGGGGCTGGCGACGGCGACGACAACGGGCGGATTGTCAGGCCTAGAGGGAACGACGACGTCAACGAGGAAGGATGTGGCGGTGACAGACATCGGGATGGTTGTCATGTCATCAAAAACTTTTCCCACCATCGGGCCGGGCTCCCCACTCTGCTCTGTTCCTCTTGTCTCTCCTCCCCGTCGTCGTCCGCGCCTCGGGACAAAAGTCACGACACTTCGGTGCTCCTGTCACTGCCCGTCAGGTAGGTCGAGAACCGAGGGTAGACGGACGGTAATAGCGTGGCGTGTGCGGTAGGGATGGAGCGGCACATTTCTTGGGGGCGGCGGGCTCCAGAGTCCAGAGATGGGGAATCGTGCTTTCGATGAACAGCGAAGGCTCGCTTCTCCAGTCTTCAAGGCTGGTCTGCAGACCTCCAAGCCTCCACCATGGTGTGGGTTGGAGGGTTGGAGAGGCAGGCCTGGTTCGTTGGACTGTGCCATCCCGGCCAATAGTACCATTCGGCTTGGCGGATAGGATCTTGGCTTGTTCTCCTTCGGTCTGAGTGCCGCCGAACACACGACCGGTGTTCGGATCCATCCTCATTTCGTCCGTGGTCCCGTGTCGATGGCCACGCAGCCTCTTGATGGCGACCAGAATGTACATCGGCCAGCGCCCGCGACTCTTAGCGACGTGTCTTGGCCTATATCAAACAGTAGTTATGACATACAATCGGGAGGCTTCGTTCCTTTCGGCGACGAGGAGCGGCAGGCGGCAGGCAGGCAGGCAGGGACAGGGAGCGGCCGTTGCGTGGCAGCGAGCGTCGAGACGCTATATGTGCCTGTCGCTATGCTTCTTCCCCAGACCAGACTGCAGACCAAGCAACGGAAACGAATGCCCTTTTCAACGTGGCCGGCCGAGTCGAATTTCGACTGCGCTGCGCTCGGCCGCCGTGCCGAGTTGCTGCTTTGGCCGAAGAAGCAGCCGGGGAGTTAAGAACGAGACGAGTCGTACAGTGGCCTCGATATGCCTGCTTGCCTAGAAGTTGGCACACAGCGAAATGCTGGTCGGGGGTGTGTGGAGGGTTGCCGATGGAGGGGGGAGGGCGTCCCTGCAAGAACCCCAGATTTGTGATGGCCATGCCTGCATTGAAGAGTGAGTAATGGTGTACTCTACCAAGAGCGCGTAGATGAACACCCAGTGCGCGGTCTGTCGTTGTGTACATACCACAACATCAGACTGCAACATAGTCCTGCCATAGGCGTACGGGCTGCGGAGAGCGTCGCAGTTCATCCGAACCAAACAGGTCTTCACTCTTCAGTGTCTCCATTTCGGAACGAGTCTAACTGCGCGCCGGGCTGTGCCATTGATGTGCTCAACCTAATGAGGCAACGGGCGGCGGTTGGCTACCCCAAGTTTTGCTGCAGGTAGTGCTGTAGTGTATTGACCGGCTGGTACGTTCCCGTATTACACACATGCTCGTCGATGGAAATAGGAACAGGGATGCGTGGTCGTGGTGGACAGAATTGGGATGGAGTGGTGACATGAAATGCGGAGAGACGACCATGTCGAATCCGACGGTGAGGTCGAGCTGGTGGTGATGCTGGTGGAATGAATGTGGTGGGGGAAGGAAGGGAACGTGTGTCGGTTGAGGTACCACGGTACACTTTTTTGGAGGTTGACCGTTGAGAGGTTCCATCCAGGCAATGGCAGGGACGCTCTGCAAAACGAAGACTACCTAATACCTAGGTACCTAGTACGCTGTGATAATACCTACCTGCGCCTGCCCAACTGCCTAGGTATCCAGATGCCAGGTACCTTGAAAAGCAAATCTGATTGGCCCAAGGTCATGTGGAAGACCCGTCTTGTCCAGCGTACCTGACTCTGCAGGCGCTATTTTCAGAAAATTAGAGTGTTCTTACAGTGAGCACTCGCGGCCTCGGGCGATCTCTCGGCCTCGCCTCTGGGCACCACCTAGCAACCTACCTCCTACCTAGGTAGCACGTAGGTACGCGTCCTCGAGGTGCCCGCCCATAGATGATAGCAGTGAACGGTCACTGTACCTAGGTACGTGGGTACCTAAGAGTGCCAGCCTGCAGGGACCACTCGATGTCGCTGGGCGTACTCCCCCGCCCTGAACGGTGAACCTAACAGAGGGAAGGTGCATCCTGTCTTTGCAACTACCTTCCTTGTAAACTTGCCTTGCCTTGCCTTACCTCACCTTGCTCTGTCCGACCTCCCATGGACAACAACAGATCAGCATCGACAGTCATCCATCCATCCATCGTCGTCCTCATCATCCAGTCATCTGTCGGTCAGTCAGTCACTTGCCACAAGGCCAGGGATGATCATGGCCTTTTACTGAACAGCAGGCGAATGCTAAACACGATTGACCATGCGCCACCGCCTCGTCTTTTTCTTCACGATTCAGCCAAACCTCACTCGATCTGTTCCACCCGAAGACACTCAAATTTCCCAGACTCCGCAGAGAATTGAAATGCCCCGGACCCATTCACACAAAAACCTTCAGCTCCAGTCCCGCAGGTCGAGTGCCGGCGATGTCCAAGGAATCCCTACCTACCTTAGCTCGTCTTTCTCCAGACAGTGGTGGCCAGCCGCCACCCATGTTGGCCACCAGTGCACCACCTCGACATCATCTCCAGACGACTCTCTTGGAGGAGGGTGTCGACTTAATTTCTCCAGAGGCAGCTGTAAGGGGCACACTGCCTTAGCATGGAACCAGACGACGAGATGAGGGGGTGATAATCAGGATGCCCTTTCCACGTCTTTTAGGGCCATCTCCCCAGAACCCGAACCAGAACCAGAACATCGATGACCACGAACTGCTGCAAAGGCCAGGCCATTTTCACCACTCGATTCGCTCGCATGCAGACGCGGTTCACGCAGCTACATTACATACATACATCTTGCTCCACTGAACGTGGCCGACACGCAACTCGACACCAGCATGGACGCATATCAGAATCTGGAGAGACGGTCTTTCTGGTCCGGCCCACTCAGCATCCTCCAACCCTTCTCCGCACATGCGGAGCAGAGGATGCATGTCTCTTCTCCTCACCTCCCACACACACCTCCCTCCCTTTTCCCCCGGGAGTCATCCCGCATTCAACACCACAGAAAGCTTTTACTCGGACCTTTCCGAGCGTTGTGCGGGAGACAGGTATCGTCGTTCTGCCTACCTAGGACACCACCAGTACCGACGAAAGACCATGGTCAGGCTGCCACGCCCGTTGTGCAAACTTGACCGTCGTCACACACTGCGCATAAGTGCCAACTGGGGCAGTAAACTAGGTATTTGTGCTCTGATGCCTCTGGCTCCCTCCCCCTTCCCGTGCCGCCCGTCCATCGGGGAGATCCTTGTCCTTTTCAGCAACCACGGTTGACTCTTGAGGGGTTTAGTGAATTAGCACCAAGTACCAACACCAATGAGATGAGAGGTCTCTTCCCCATAGACCGTCCTGAAGCTTGAGGAAAACGGCAGGAATTGGAGGAGCTACAGTGCCTGCAGTACCTCACCAAGTGCGGGTGGAGCTTTTGGAGCACTTTTGCAAGGGGGAGACCAGCTCCATGTTCCCAGCCATCGACAGACACATGCGTGAGTACACTATGGGACGAAGAGAAGACCTCGGGGATCCCTAAGCATACTTGTTGGGCGTCACTACTGCACCTCGGCAACGCTGCCACCTGCCTGTCGCCTGCTTCTCTATGCGAGTTTTCCGGCGTCCTCGCAGACCTTCGCAAACCAACCTTCCAGCAGCCACCGGATCCCTTCTGAAGACCGCCGGCTGACCGTCCCCTTGTCACCCATCTACTCCAGATTCACTACGGATACACCACTCACCATATTCCAGAAGCCGTCGTTCGCAAGTTCGATGAGGCAACAGTCACACTAGAGTAATAGTGGCGGCTCCTCCCCAGATGTCTCTTGAAGGATGGCGCCACCAAATTAGGTTGCTCGGTGTGCCACGAGGCATTCAGGCAAAAGTGCAGCATGGCGTCGCGCGTGGCACCATACCATAACGGTCGTCGGTCCGAAACTCCAAGATTTTGGGAAAGATCTGACGGCAAGCTACTTTCATTCGTGGGTTTCTCGCTGGCGTTCCTCCACGAACCAATGAGCAACCCCTGCTCTACCCCAACTCATCCACACCTTAATATTGCTTCAAACCCTGACTTCACCATTCACCTCGAGCCCCCGAAACCATGAAAGCGGTCAGCTTCCTGGCGTACACACTACGGAGTAGATCTGCCTACCTCTGCAATGCTTCCTGCTCTACAACGACGTAACACCCTTCTGAACCGAGGACGCGAGGCTTCTTCTACTCGAAATCTGATGGCAATGCCCTCTCCTTGGTCTGCCATGGCCTACCTAGGTCTGACGACATACCAAGTTGTGGTGGGCGCTAAATTCCCCAAGCTCGGCTCGGCATGTCTATCTCGGTATCGACCTCCGGCGGGTGCTAACAGGCGCTGCCCTCTCCATCCCTTTTGTTTCTTTCTTGGTTGTGTTGCGTCTCCAAAGTCGCGTTCATGTTCCCTTCGTCCTTTGCGTCCACGTGGCAATGCCACCCTGTCGTCTTTCTCAGAGCCTAGCCAGTTGCAAAGCTCTGCTGGTATCGAGGAACTAAACCACCGCCTTGTTCACACCTGGTTATTTCCCCCCCCTTCAACGTTGCTCATTATCGTTAATATCGCCTATGGTTCTCTGTTGGTCCGGAACGGATTTGTCGACCGGGTCAGCCCCATAGTCGACACTCGGAACTCCGATTTTCTGTCCGATACGAGACGGTACACGGGGGTCCCTTCTTGTCACTAGCTTCTCGTGCCGTCTTGGCTCGACCGCCCTTTTATCCCATAATCCTACGAGCCAAAGCAGTCGAAATCAGGGAACCACGTCTTATTGGTCAAGTGACCATCCCGTTGCAATGAGCATCGCTTGTGGATGGTAGAGTAGCCCACGGGTCTGCAGAAGCAACGGCTCGTGCCTCTATGCCGCCCAAGTAGGACGGCAGTCAAGTGACGGCGGGATGTTTACGTGGATCTCCGGTAATCCCCTGGACGATTCGGGGATTGCAGTTCGGGCTGGGACGAGGCTTTTATCCCTGATCATGAGTCAGGAAGGTCCAAGAGCCGGGATCGGCGTTCGCCATGACAGCTTCTCGACGGCTTCTGTTGGTTTGCTGTACCAGACGAACATCAACAAGTCAGGTACAGGTGCGTTGGGGGCTTCGGCTAGTGGACCGCTCTTCCAGTCAGCAAGGGCTCTAGTCTACGCCTTCCCCATGAATAGACGTTTGGACTTTTTTTAGACCGCGTTAGGACCGACTCATGTTGTCGCGACTCTTCAACTGTCATGGGGACTTTGGTTCTACCCAGGGCAGCTCCGACTGCAGAGCGATTTCCTAATTCAAACGTCACCCAACACAAAACCCATGTCAGGGCTTCCCGAGTTGCCCTCGACTACTCGGAACGACACCCAGTCTTCCAGTGCCAGCCACTTGCAAAGTCGAGACACATCTTATTTGAGCATGAGGCGTACAATTCGGAATAAAGGAGAAAACTTATATTGCCCACCACATGCCGGATAAACCTTGTTTCCCTGCTCGGGAGTCGTCGAGACGCATCTGGCTCTATTCAGACAACCTAAGTAGCAAGACTATTCACTGCTGTACACTGTCACTTCCATTTACAACTCATCCGAACGACCTAGCAAATAATTCATGAGCGAAGAAAACGATATGTAACCTGTATATGTCAAGGTTGCATACGGTGCCACCCCACGTCGCATGCCCCCGGATTCGAGTGGTCAACCTCGGTTGGGCTAATCAGCGAGGCGACCCAAACATCAATCTATCCAGCCGGGACTTGCGGCTGTTTTCTCCGTCCTCGCCGGAGGACCTGCGTCTACTTTCCACCGCCCGCATAGACTTTGTGGTCGACTAGTATCATGTGTGGCCGGCTGGCTGTGACCTGCGGAATGGCACACAGCTGCAAGCGGCAAGCATGTGCCCTACCTCGCGGAGCACGGATCGATCGTTCGGGCATTCGGAAGATAACACAGGTAAGGCAGTCGAGCTGCATCTTTTGAAGCGGCGCCCGCATGCATAACTTGAACTGCCAGACTGGGACTTGTGGCCTCCTCTACCAGCGTATGTCCTCCTCTACGTGAGACATTGTTGGGGAGCCTGGTGGCTTGCAATATGCTTGATGCCCGACTATTTTTGGGAAATGGACGCCCAGTTAAATTGGGAACATGGTGGTCGTAGACGGTACTGCGACTCTACGGGGCCCTGGCCTCCGTAAGAGTACGAAGTGATACCGTGAGCCGCATAGGTGTGCGCTCCTCAAGCAAGTCTAGCTGAGGTTGACTGGCAGAGTTGGCTAAGCATCTCACAATGTCCCCATTTGAGGAAGGTCCTCCGTCCCGTGTTCCAGGGCACTTTGCGGCACTTGTGGCGAGCTATCGAGACCCTGAAGCCAACCATTTGCGGGGATGATGTAGAGAGGTTTCGTGACGTACGGTTCGTCATGCTATTCCAGCTAGATCTTCTGGTGTTGATATCGAACTGGGTCTATCGTGTGGACCAACTCGGTCAGCTCTTCTGGGCAATTGCCACGAGGCTTCCACAGGATTCTGGTCATCGGAAGCGTCCTTTATCAGAACGCCACCGCTTTCCTTGCCTCCTTCCCCAGAGGCGACCACTCCCAGATCAGGAAGCACATGAATGATTGGCGTCAAACACTACCCCAGACTCTGGAATCGTCGGCCGATCTCGTCGCTCCCCTAATATCACAGAGGGGAGGATCCCTTCCCGAGCTTCCCGTAAACAGCCAACGATACAACACAAAAGACGGGGATCCGAAGAGCTTCCAGCTGAGCTTTCAGCGTCGATCCTCTTCTCTCTCAACTCTGGTCAGCCAACCAACACAACAGCCCCTTTCCAGAAAGTTGTCATGTCTGGATCTGGGGGTGGCGGCGGTGCGTCCGTCAGACCATGTACATCCCGTCGGGCATAGGCACCCTGCCGACAGAACCCGGTGGGGTCGCCTTTCTCAGCTGGCAGGCAAACGTGGTAGGATGAGCCTCCTCCTTCTCCTCCTTCCTCTTCGCGCACTGTTAGGCATGTGAGGGCGGGTTGTGCCGTGGTGATATTCGGAGTCGTCGCCCGTCTTGTGCGCGTGCGTGTGTGCGTCAGGTGTGAGCCGCCCTCCTTTCTGGGAGAGGGGCTGCGGCGTGGTTGGTCTACGTTAGTGTGGACTTGGTGAGAAGGGTCCGGATCATCGGTCCTGATGCTTACTGCTGTTGCATTAGGACTAGGTGCTCCCTCTGGGCAGAGACTCGTCGTGTCGAGCATGCGAGCCGCTTCCAAGCTCGGTTCTGGTTTGGCATCTGATCTGTTGGTTCACGGGCAGCTTCGACGTCAGCCTGTTGGAACATGGGTTGACTGTGAGGGACGATATTTTCTACGCTCTCAAGTTTGTTTTGCTCCGGTTGCATGCGATCTGCTGTGATGTCTGCCTTGGCAGCGCGCAGGTGAAGATGAAGCCGACGACGGGGAGTAAGGAGACGAGAAATGAGTCTGGGGTATGAGCGGGAAGTGATAGCAGAAACCGCGGACAAGTCACATGAAGACGCTCCTGTAGCCGTAGAGCTTATCGCCATGCCCCCTGACATAGTTTCTTTTGGAACTTGTAGTGTACCTACGCAATCTTGCAGCGGTTACCAGAACCATTGCTGCCATCTGCCGGCATAGTTCCGTGATGCTCTGGCTCCTGAGGATCTCAAACACGGGCAACCTCGACCTGGAGCTGCTTCATGGACCACCACCGCTCCTCCACCGCAATCAGCCAGTCTGTCTCAACGGTGTACGCTGCTTTCCCGGCATCGATCGTCTCGACAAGGATCGAGAATGACTTTGAAAAGCTTTTGCATCAGGCCCAGCGTGACGACCTCGCCAGTTGCCGCTTCGCCTAGCTGTTCACCGCGGCAAAGACCTCGGCGCACCAGCCCGCAGCCGAGCAAACTGCGCAGCGGTTTGTTCGATTCCCACGCGCGAAGCCGGGCGAGAGGTCACGCGGTAGAAGACGACGACGACTCCGCCGTCGAAGCCGAAGCTCTAGCCAAGGGGCGTCCATCTGACCGAGGACATCATGACGTCTTTGAAGCTCATGCTCGTGGCCTGGACAGTGATCTCAACCTCCCCCGATTAGCTCGTTGTCGGCGCTCTGTGGGTCCTCGGCGTAGAAGAGCGTGTCGATGAGATCCGGTGTTTCCATGCTGACGCGGATCTGTGGTTTCCTGGTGTCGGGGGCGGACGGTCTGAAGGGGACGGCGGCGTTGGATGGACTTTCGGGGCGGGAGGTCAGGCTGAGGTCACAAAAGCCTGGTTCGGAGCTTGGGTTTTCCTCGAGGTCAATTTTGTGTAACTTCACATAGCTCTCTGCTTAGGAGAAGCGCTCTCGGGCTCTTTCGAAAGATCCGGCAGAGACATCGGTGTAAGATACTCCCCAAAGCTACAATATCTGGTTACTGATGTTAGCAGGGGAATGAGCTCGGTTAGTTAGAATAGATAGAAGAAGAGATGGAACTCGCCGGACTAACCTCGGGGTGTCCATGAGTTACGGTGCACGACCGTGGCGGCGGTGGACTGCCTCGATGACCATGACCAGCATGCCGGCGGTGGGGGCAGGAGCCGCAGCCGCGGCTCATACAGCTCTCATTTCAGAACTCGCACGAGCAGTTTAACGGGTACGAAGGTAGGTTGAGAAGTAGTTTCAGTCTTCTATCGGACCGCTGGAAAGGGGTCTCGTTTAGTCGGTAACATTTACTGTCGGTTCAAATCTACTGTAACACCCACTACCCACAAAGCTCCGATCGTTCTCAGCAAGGCTTGTAAGAACGATCCGCCACTTCAAGGTGTGAGCGGACAATGAGTAGATCGCGACGGGCGACATTTTGTAGCTAGCCGCGTTGTCGTTGGGTCTTTCACTGCGCATGTATGTCCCGAAACGCTCGGTCATAGTCGTCCGCAGTTGCTTCCATTGCTTTGGAGAACCTGACTTCGACAGGAAGCCTTCTTGCAAAGATCTCATCCTCCCGCAGCGCTTTTGAAGGCCTGCCAATGGCCTCGACTGGACCTGATAAGGTTACATTTACTGGGCAGTTGAAGTAGGCTTTTGACGACCCGTCCTTGAGACAGCTTAGCAGAACTCCTTTCCAGCTAAGACCAACAACCGTCGTAGTCTTGCTTCAAGTTTTGTTTTTCGAAGTCAGCTTGTGGGTTTTGGACGACGCTGCTCGAACACAAATGCCCGACAAACGCAGATAATCGTCGCACTCTTCAAGTCTCTACCGGAATACTGCCTACTCAAACGGGTTTCTTGCTATCTTTGCATAATAAAGGACTTGACCGGCGAAGATTAAGGCAATCTCGGGTGATCTTGACGGCAGCGTGCAAACGACGGGTGAGAGGGACTCTGTAAGCCCATCTTTGGCATCATCCATTCCTCTGATCACGGCGAAGGCACGCTAGATCAGCAAAGTTTCCGGGGGGAGCGGATGGGTCAGGTCTAACATGCCCTTGGCAGGGGTGACTGATAACCTGGAAATGTATTCTTCAAGTGCGTCGGATTGTTTTCAGAAACGCCTTCATTTACCGCAAAGAAGGTTAACAGGGCCTGAGAAGTAGATGTCTCGTTACAGTCACACCTGCGGTTGCGCTTAGAGCTTGTGTCAGTGCCGTTAAGTGTTACGGCCAGCCTTCTGACAGTGAGGTTTGTGTTAACAGAAGCTGAGGTTTAACACTAGTAACAGTACTATAGGGTACTAAAGGGATCCTAGGGGTCAAGGCACTTAAGTAATCAGTCTAGGTATTTAACAAAAGGGTCGTAGTAGTTACTACTAAAGGGCTAAAAGTATCTAAAGATTAATATAAAGTTAATAACTAAAAAACTATAAAAGGGAAAACTCAAAAGTACTTAAGTCCTATCTATATATAAGTTCTATTCCCTATAAATATATCCCTTTATCCCTAGAACTAACGTTAGGTATATTAGTTTATTACTATAAACTACCCTTAGTATTATTAGTTCTACTCTAGAACTACTTATTATATATTAATCCTTTTTATTATTATATAACTTATATCTTAGTTCTTCTATTTTATAGAGTCGTTATACTAATATAAACTAATATACTTATTTAACTACTAAGCCCCCTATAGAGTTGTTATTAAAAGTCTATTAACTAATAAATTATAATATTAACTCCTCTTTTAAAAAATTTTATTCTTAAGACTTTATTATAAATAAGTTATTAGTTCTAGGTTAAAGATCCATAATTATACTTCTTTATTTCTTATAATACTAATACTATATTAAGTCGTATTTAAAAATTAAAATTACATTTAACTATAATTAAAAATTATAAAAGGGCCGTACTTATTAAATATATAAAGTCTTAATTAATTAATAATAATATACTTTATACTTATTATTTTTATATAAAGGTTCTATATTGTTTTAGTAAAAAGTCTACTTATTATTAAACTTATATCACTATAAAGAAGCTCTATAACAAAGTCTTAGTAATATTTACTTATAAGTATTTTTTCTCGTACTTATATTTTTTAGTACTAATTCTTTATATAGTATAAAAGTTAAATTTTTAATAAAAAGAGTAGAATAAAAAGGAAGAAAAGGCTAGCAAAGAGCTCCTAGCGCTTTATCGTAAATTCACGTATTTATAATTCTAAATAGTAAAAGTAGCGAGTTGTTTAAGTTATATTTATACAATTTAAAAAAAAGTTTATAAAAAGTAAACTAAGGCTTTTAAGCGGGGTATATAAAAGGTTAATTAAAAAAATAAAGTCCTTTTTAATAGTAATTTATTATTAGTATTAAATACTTATAAAGGGTTTATAGTAAGTAATTTTTAGATAATAAGTTTAAAAAATAAGCTACCTTAATTAGTATTTAAGTTTAGTAATAACTTTACTAACCTAGGTCTATTAATTAATAGTATATTAATAAAGGGTTCCTAGTTTTATTCTAGACTAAGCGTTCTTAGGTAAAGAAACGTTTATTTAGTTCTAGGTCCCTTAATTAGTCGGATCTTAGGTTATAGCCTAATAATATATAATTTATCTACTAGTATCTTTACAATTAGTATACGTTATTACTCTTACTACTAGGTCTAGTATTTTTATAGTTTACCTTACGCGTTAGTAAGGTTTAATATAGGTTCCTATATATTGTCTTTATAGCTGTAGTTTTTCTATTTAATTAGGTACTTAATTTCTGTATTATTTTACTAATTAATATAGTTAATAATCCTTTTAATTTTATAGTCTTATTCTAGATTAACTTTAATATAATTAGTTATATATAATCCTTATAGTATAAGTTTAAGTAATAAAATATAAAAAACTAAGTAATATCTTATAGTATCTAGTAGTATAAACTTAAAGTTAACTTCTAAGATTTTCCTAATAATTTTAAAGGGTCTAAGTTTTTTAAAGTTTAACTTATTACTTAGTTATTTTATTTTAATATTACATTAAATTAAGTACATACTATCTCTCTTTTTAAAAAATAGTCCCTTTATCCTTAAAGTATTAGCGTATTTACGTATATATTATTTAATAAACTTAAAGTTAAGTTAGAGTTATTTATAAATTTCCTTAATTTTATTAATATAAACTTTAGCTTTAATAACTAAAAGTCTAGCTTTTAGTTCTTTATAAATAATAAGTTTAAATTTATAATTAAAGTAAAAAAGTAAGTTTTACGTACTTTCTCCTACTACACTATTATATATAAATTAAGTAGTTAGTAATAGTAATACTTAATTGTTTTATTAGTAGTTAATATAGCTTTTTAAATATATTTTAAAAATCTAGTTAATCCGTTCTATCTATTTATTAGTCTAAGAGTAAAAAGTAGTAAATAGTTATAGTTTAAATTTAAACTATAAAATTAAAAATTTTTAAAACTTTAAAATAAACTATATTCCTCTATTTAATACTATTTTTAGTAATAAACTGTATTAACTAAAAATATACTTATTAAAAACGTAAGTAAGTTTTTTAACTATACTAGCTTTAATTTATAGAATAAAATAGGTATACTTAGTAAGTTTATCTATAATCACTAAAATACTATTAAACTATTTCTTAGTAAGTAGTTCCTTTAATTATAGTAGTTTAATAATAAAATTAAGGAAAATTAATTACTATACTTTATTAAGTATAAAAAGTAGTTAAAGTTCTTTATATAGCTTATAGCGTACTAGTTTACTTTTATTATAAATATCGCAGTACTTAATAACTTTTACAACTTACTCCCTAGTAACTTTATTACTATAGTATTATCTAATTCTTTTCTAGGTCTTAGTAACTCCTTAGTATCTATATACTTTTATACTATAAATCGTTCTAATTATCTTATTAGTTATCTATCCAGATATACTAGTATTAATCTATTTAGTAATTATTAAAAAATAAATAACTAGTACAAAGTTTTTATTTAAATCCTCTTTAAGGATTACTTAAGTTTCGTCTAAAACCATTACTTTTAAATCTAATTATCTACTAAAAGTATCTACTCTTCTATTTTCTAATCCTTTTTTATAAATAATATAAAAGTTAAATTCTAAAAGAAATTCTAACTATTTAATTTATCGTTTATTAAGGTCTTTAAATATAGTAAAGTATATAAGGTTTTTATAATTTATATATACTGTAACTTTATAATTAGTTCTTAAAAAGTATAGTTTCTATTCCTTAAATACTTTAATAATTACTATAAGTTCTTTATTATAAATCTAGTAATTAAGTTCGGGTCTTTATAGTTTTTTTAAATAAAAGGTGTATAGATATAGTTGTCTTTCTTTATTATATTAACTAAGTTATCTACTAATAGTATAGTCTAAAGTGTTAGTTTTTACTTTAAATAGTAAATTAGGGTTAAGTATTATAAATACAGATTTACTAAGGACCTAGTCCTTAATTTTTTAAAATACATTTTTTTATTTATTTATTTAAACCTATTTAGTATCTTTTTTAATAAAGTTAGTTAGAACTTTAATATTTCCTAAATATCCTTTAAAGAATCGTTAGTAAAAGTTAATAAATCTAAAAAAAAATTAAATATCTTTAACATTCTAGAGTATTAGCTAGTCTTTAACTATAGCAATTTTCTTATTTAATATCTTAATAATCCTAGGTATAATAGTAAATCTAAAGTAGTTTACTTTTTAAGTATAGAATTTACTCTTTTTTAGTTTAATAAAGAGTTTAGCTTCTTAGAGCTTTTAAAGTACCTAATATACGTATTACTTATATTTTTTAAGGGTTTTTAAAAAAATAAAAATATTATTAAAGTATATAATTATAAAAATATTAAGTTTCTCTTATAGAACATAGTTAATTATATTCTAAAATATTATAGGGGCGTTAGTAAGTCTAAAGGGTATTATAAAGTACTTAAAATATCCTTTATAAAAGTAAAATATAGTCTTTTACTCCTTCCCTTCTTTAATCCTAATTAAGTTATAAACTCCTTTAAAGTTAAGAGTTATAAACTAGTTAACTCTATAGAGTAGGTTTTATAGTTCTAAAATAAATAGTAGTAAGTACTAGTTTTTTATAGTAATATTATTAAGTTTTTTATAGTTAATATAAAGTCGTAGTTTATTATTTTTCTTTAGTATAAATAAAATTGAGTATCCTATAAGTAATATTAATTCTCTAATATAGCCCTTAGTTAAGTATTTATTAATATATTTATTAAGTACTTTTATTTCTTATTAATTTAACTAATAAACTCTATTAAATACTAGTATTTATTCCTCTTTAATAGAGATTTTATAGTTAAAAGCACTATACTCTAGTAGACCTATTTCTAGTATTAAAGTAAATAGCTTTTTATATACTTTATATTCTTTTAAAATAAATAAAAGTTAATTATTATTATTAATTAAGTCTTTTTATATTATAGTAAAGTCTTTTCTCTATAATAGCTTAGTAACTACTTCCTTAACCTTTAAATAAATAATATATTATAATATATATATTATTAGTTTTTTTTATTAAAGTTTATTTAAAACTAGTAGTTAGCTATGTTCTTTAGTAACTAAACTCTTTTTATAGTCCTAATAAAAATAGTAATCCTTTTATTTTATCTATAGGTTTTTATTATATAGCTATAGTAGTTTTAAAATAATATTTTAATATTCTATATTTATAATATTAAAGTAGTAGTATATCTTTTAGTTATAGTAGCTTAAAGTAAAGGGCACAGTCTCTCTATTAACAATACCTCTACTATACTATACTCCTTCTCCTTTTATATTATAAAGTATATAGGGGTTTTCTTTTTTATTCTATAGTAGTTATAAGTTATTTATAACTTATAGTAATATAAAGTTACTTTAAGCACTACTATTAATTAAAACTCTAACCTATATTCTATTTACTATTAAGTTAAAGTAAAGGTATTTATTATTCTTACTTACCTTTATAACTAAGTTAATAGATTTTATTATAATTACCTATTATAATCCTACTACAGTAGGCGAATTTAGTTTTTTAACTACTTAGGCCTCTATTCTATATATATCCCATTATTATTAAAGTACTTAACTACTCTTCTTTTTTTAAAAGTATCTTTAATATTAAAAATTAATAGTACAAAGTTAATTCCCTTTTCTTCTTAAAACTACTTCCTCTTAAAGGTTCTTACTTTTATAATATAGTAAACTTAGTACTAGTTAATATAGTAGTTTTATTAATCTATATTATTATTATATAAGTATTCCATTAAAAAGTTAAAATTAGGTCTAAAAACCACTTCTTTAGTTCCCTTAAATTCTTAAATAATCTATATATAAAGTTCTTTTATAAAATAAATATTTTTATATAGTACTTCTTTTTTTTATCAAAAAAAGAATTATAAATTAAGTTTCTCTATAAAGTATATTTAATATTTATCCTTAAGGCACTACAACTAAAAAACATCACAGTATTTCTTATATAGTATATTTAACTATTTATAGTCTCCTAGTATACACTTAAGCAGCTATTTTCTTATCTTTTTAATAAAATCAGTTCTATAAAAAATAATACATTATTAATCATCGTTCAGGGAGATATATAGCAAATATCTTTGTACTTTCTTCTATATTAAAGATTCTTTTTTAAAATCTAAGCCCTAAGTATCGAATTAAGCCCCCTAAATAATCTTATTTTAAATACATTATTAAGTAACATCATAAAGTTCGTCTAAATTATAGAGTATATTAAACCCTTATCCAGTTCCCTAAGTTATAAAACAAACTATAATTCTTTCTATTCTTTTAGTATTTTCTATATTAAATTATTTAAGTTTAAGTAAGTTAACACATACTAATATTCTCTTATTCTATTAAATAAGTAATATCTAAATATACTCTACATAGTCCTTATTAAGTTCTATATTAGCAGTATACTATAGTCCTTTAATTAATTTATTAAGTTTTTAAATAATTTATTTATTTTTATACCTAACTTCTTCGTTACTAAGTATTATTAAATCATAGTATACTTATTATAAACTTATACTATTAAGTTATTTCTAAACTTTTTAGTTTAGTTTTTAGTAAAGTACTTTATAAGTAACTATAAGTATTCTTTTAAAAAGGTCAGTAATATCGTAACCAGAATAACTAGTATCCTTAAGGTACCATTTAGCATTCTCCTTACTACTTCTATAAATAGTACATTTATTACTATAATATACTATTTATAAAAGTTTAGTATAGTCTTCTTTAAAAACAGTATTAAATTATTTACCTCCTAGTACTAGTTACTATCACTACTTCTTAAATTAGTAGTAGTTTTTAACTATATATCCTAGTTTATTATAATTATAGTACTTAAAAGTATATCCCTTACTAGTTTTTTATTATTTAATAGTACTAAAATCTATAAAGCCTATATAGTATCTATAAGTAGTACTCCTCTAGTTATTATTTTATCCTTACTAGTTATTCTACTAAAACTATTATCTTTAGTTATAGTACTAGAATTATTAAAGTTACTATTAGTACTTTTTACTAGTATTAGTATTAAGTTATTATTTTCCTTTTTTATAGTATCTTTCCTAAAAATAGTTATTAATCTTAATTATAAGTTTAGTATACTAAAAAAAGTCCTTAGAGTAGTTAATTTTAACTAATTTATTCTTAACTTCGTCCTTTAAGCTTTAGTAAAATATAAAGATTCTAAATTCCTTAGTAAAGTCTAGTTATATACTAATACATTAGAATTTAATAGTATAGTAAGTTATAGACTTAGTTTATTTAAGTATAGTAAAATCGTACTTAGCTTATTATTTCTAGTTAGGGTCTTAAAATAGGGTTTAAAGGGCGTATTTAAATCCTTTAAAAGTAAAAAAAATATCCCTAACTTTAAAGGTATAGTTATTTAAAGTTTTAACTTTAAGGAATTATTCTTAAAAAGGTTTAATTTACTAAAAAGCGCGTTTATAGAGGAACGTAGTAGTATAAATAACTCGTTTAGTATTATTTTTAAAGCTATTATAGTAAAAGCTTTAATAGTTCTTAATTTAAATTAAAAATCCTTTAAGTTATTTAAGGGTTTTATTATAAGTAATAGGCGAGTTTAGCTTAAGTTTCTTATAACTATTATAAATAAGTATCTTAATAATATTAATAGTAGTATAGAGGGTTTTATTTTAATTTTTAACTTCTTAAGTATATTTATTAGCTTATTAAACGACTTACTAAAGTTCTTCTATAGTACTAGAGTTTTTATTAAATAGCTTTTAGAGCTACTTAATATTATAGTAAGCCTATTTAAACTACTTATTAGTATTGTTATTACTAAACTCATTTCTATTATCTTTTATATATTATTCTCCTAGTTCCTAAGTAAAGTTATAGACTTATTTACTAAAAAACTTAAATAAAGTAAGAGTTACTTTAAGTATTCTAACTAAAAATATTATAAAATACTATTTAGTTAGTATTAAAAGTTAACTTACTAAATAAAAACTATTAAAATATTATAATTAGCTTTTTAATAGTAAAGTTTATATTAATAAAAGCTAAGGTTTAATACTAATAATAGTACTATAGGGTACTAAAGGGATTCTAGGGGTTAAGGTACTTAAGTAATTAGTTTAAGTATTTAATAAAAGGGTTATAGTAGTTACTACTAAAGGGCTAAAAGTATCTAAAGATTAATATAAGGTTAATAACTAAAGAACTATAAAAAAAAGGACTTAAAAGTATCCAAGTTTTATTTATATATAAGTCCTGTTCCCTATAAATATATCCCTTTATTCCTAAAACTAACGTTAAGTATATTAGTTTATTACTATAAACTGCCTTTAGTGTTATTGGTCCTACTCTAAGACTACTTATTATATATTAGTCCTTTTTATTATTATATAATTTATATCCTAGTTCTTTTATTCTATAGAGTTATTATACTAATATAAACTAATATACTTATTTAACTATTAAACTCCCTATAGGGTTGTTATTAAAGGTCTATTAACTAACGGGTTGTAATATTAAGATTATTAAAAACTATATTATTAATATTATTAGTTTACTTATAGGTAAAAACGTTAGTAATTAATCTATATAGAGTTAAATATATATAACAAAAAAGTAATAATATTTATAAGTTAAAAGTAGCCTAAGTGCTAGTATAGATATTAAAGCTATAAGTAAAGCTACGTAGTTATATAACTCTATATAACTATAACTTTTACTATAGTACTATATACTATAAAGGCTAACTATATAGTAACTATATTAATACTAGTACTTTTTACTTTATAGTTTAAAGTATAAGGCTTTAATAAAAAGAATAATTACTTTTATAAAAAGGGTAGTAATTAATACTATTTAATAAGTTACTACTCTTTATAAAATTAAAAATTTTTTTAAAAACCCTTATAAGAGTTAAGTTTTATTTTTAATAAGTCCGGGGCTTATTAAAGTACCTAGGGCTTATTAAAGTTACCTTTAGAGTAACTAAAGTCTATATTTTTTTCTTTATACTACCTATATCCCTTAATCCTTTATATTCTTAATTTTATATACCTTTTTATATAACTTATTCTTTTATTTTAATTATTATACTATTACTATTAATAAAACTTTTAAAAGTGTAGTTTAAAAAGGTTTTTATAAAGGTATTAGTTAGGTTATTATTTTTTATTATTTAGTAAATATTAGTAATTTTATATTACTTATAAAACTATTTTAAAACTATAATATTAATTATTAAGTACTTTTTTTTAGTAGTACTAAGTTTAATAAAGTATTTATATAGTAAGTATAAATTTATATATACTACTATAGGAATTTTAAAAAGTTAAAAATAGTTAGTTATAATTTAAAGGGTTTTAGTAATAGTAAGGACTATATTAGTACTAACTATTATACTATAGATTTTAAATATTAGTATACTATAGGTAATGTATTTACTTTTTATAAAACTATAGTAAATAATATTACTAATAAACTTAAAAGTATTATTAGTAAAGTAGTATTTATTACTAAGGACAATAATAAAACTAAGCTATAATAAAAGGTTATTATTATTAGTAAATAATTTATTTATAAATATAAAAAGCTTATTAGTAGTAAAGTTAAGGGAGACGTATATTAGCCCTTACTTCTAGTTATTAATTTACTACTATAAATACTTATTTAAAGCCCTAATATTATTATTATTAAGCTCTTAGTACTAAGTAGTAACTAATAAATTATAAAATACTTTTAGTTAATAGATTATTATAATATAAGTACTATAGGCCTACTATTAAATATATATAGCCTTTTAATTTACTTTAGGGATTATAATAATAAGTTTTTTACTCTAGCCCTTTTATTAAAATACTAAGTTACTACTTTTAAAACTTAAAATACTACTATTAAATATAAGGGGATTATTAGTAGTTAAAAAGGTCTTTAGCTTAGTTATAAGGTTTGCTTTTTAAAGTTAGTTATTCTTTTAAATTAAAAAATTAATAGTAAAGAGTTTTAATATATTATTAGTTTATATTTTAATTATAATAAACTTTCTATTATTAATTAATAATATTAAGAGGTATAGATTATATATTAAGTTAATTATATTAAGCTTTTTAGTAGTAGTAGTTATACGTTACTTATTAGTACGTTTTTACTTTTATAATACTATAAAGTAGTTTTTTAATAACTATAATAGTGTTATAAGGGTAATAATACTTAATTTATTTAGGGAGTTTTATAAAAATAGTATAATTAAGCTTTATTTTTAATTATATATATATTTAAGTAATGTTTTATAGTTATAGGGTTATATTATTATAAATTAAAAAAAGAACTAAAGTAAGGATTAGTTATTATAAAGTTTATTAAATTATTAAAAACTATATAAGGATTTTAGCTTTTTTATTATTAGTATAGCTTTAGATTATAAAATAGAACTTCTTATAAAAGCTATTTATAGTCTTTTTTTGATTTTATTAATAATTTTTAATTTAAATACGTAATAGCTATTATAGATTTTAGAGTTATAAGAAATAAAGTTAAAAATATTATAATTCTAAAGTACTATAATTTTTTACTTTATTAATAGTTAAAAAGGTTTACTAAGTATAGTAATTATACTTTTATTATATAACTTAATTATAAAAGTAAAATTAACTTTTTTTTTTACTAAAATATACGTTATAATAGTATTTTTATAAGGGCGGCTAGAACGTTTTTTAAGTAGTTAAGGGAGGTTTTTAGTAGTAAAAAAAGGAGTAGGATTAATAATAATTTTATTAAGGATTTTTTTAAGTAGCTTAGTTTTACTAGGGGTATCCCTAGGGCTATTAGCTTTATTATTTTTAGTTTTTTTAGTATAGTTAGGGTTATTTAATACTAGAGATTTAAAGTTAGCTTTATTATTATTATTATAAAAGGGTTTAATAAAAGTTAATTTAAATATCTATAGACTTTATAGAAGGGCTAGTATATAGGACTTATTATTAATTAAAAGTAGTAAGTATAGACTTTATTAACTACCCTTTTTATATTATACTTTAACTTTAAATTAAAGTAAAAAGTTAAAGTTTATAGATATATTAGGGCTATTATATACTTTAAGGCCTTTTATAACTATTTATTTAGTATAAAAGTAATAAACTTTATTTATAGTTTTATAAATAGTAGTAGCTTTAGCTATAATATTTAGTAATAGTAAAAAGGAGTTATTTATATAGAGGTATACTCTAAATACTAGTAAAGTTAGAATAAGGCTATTTAAACTAGTAGTATTATTAATAGCTTTAACTATAACTTAAAAATAAGTATTATAGTTTATTCTAGGGTTCTTTACTTTAAAGATTTTATAGATCCTATATACTATAATATAGTATCTTTTAACCTTATTAATTAAGTAGTATACTTTAATAAAAGTATTTTTAAGGGTAATACTAAAGAATTTAGTATTATTATAAAACTTACTAAACTAAAATCTAGTACCTAAATTAATAATAAAGTTATTAAAGAGTCCCTAGTATATATTAATTTAGTTTTTTTAAAATACTTACTATAGATATTTAGTAAAGAGTAATTTTAAAAAGTAAGTAGTATTAAAAGTTATAAATATATTAACTATATATAAAACTAGTTTACTATTAATATATATAATATTAATAATAACTTTATAGTTAAAGTTAAAGTTATTATAAAGGTTAAACTTAAAGTAGAATAGTATTAAATTATTAAACTAGTATTAATAGTATATATAATTAAGAGTTTTAATAATAGAAATTTTAATAGAGTACTTAGTTTTTTATAAAATATTATAGAGTTATTAAATAGAGGGGTAGTTAAATTAATAATAAAAATAGTAAAGCTTAATATTAGTTAAGTAGTAGAATATTAGTAACTTTTTAAGATTAAAAGTTAGTTATTTATACTTTTATTATTAAATAATTAGAACTATAGTAGTACTTTAATAGAGTTTATTATAAATATTATTAAAAATAATACTAAGTTAATTTATATTACTTAAGTTAAGTAAAAACGGAGTACTTATAGGTATTATATAAAAAGTAATATTTTTAAATAAAATAGGGATATTAATAGATTTAAGTAAGTTAACTAGTACTACGTTTTTAAAAAAAATAAAAATCTTACTAGTACTAGAGGTATTAAATTTAAGGTTTAATAAAAAGTAATTTTATAGTACTATATATTAATTATAGCCTATAGTTAAAAACTTTACTACTCTAGTATTAAGTATAATACTATAAAAAATATTAAAAGAGTAGTAACTATTATATATAAACGTTAATATAAGTACTAAGTAAATAAAAGGGTTTATTTATATTAAATAGTAGACTATAGTATTATTTTTAAATAGTTTAAGGATATAGTAGCTATTAATAGTAGCTAAACTATTAATACTTATAAAGGTATAATATACTATTATATAATAAATAAATTTAATATCCTTTTTAAACTTTAAATTACCTCTTTTAAAGCTATTAGTAATTAAGGGGTTATTATTATTATTTAAAAAGCCCTTATATTAAAGTAAAAACTAGTAATATCCCTTATAAAAGGGATTTTAAATGTAGAATAATAATCTATAGTACTTATATACCTTATTATACTCTTTCTATATATACTTATTAAACTAGTAGTTAATTTTACTATAAATATAGTACTTTTATATACTATTACTATAAAAAAAAAGTATATTACTATAAAAATAGTTATAAATATTATAGTTCTAATAGTAGTTATTATAGTAACTATTATATTTATAATTAATATAGTAAGTATTTATAAAAATATACTAGTTATTTATAGTATAGCTATTAGTAATACTAGTAATTAATTATAAATTAGTAATAGTACTACTAAGTATAAAAGATTCTTTAATAAAAGCTAATATAAAGTCTAAAAAGGAGTAGTAAGTAGTAAGAAGTTAGTTATATAGGGTATAGTTACTTTAGTACTCTTTAGTAAGTATAAACTAAATTTTTAAGAACTTTATAATTATTTTATTAAAGTACTTAATATAGAACTTACTTTAGCTATTTTATATTTTTATAATAAAGTTAAAATATTACTACTTAAAAAAGTACTACTAACGTATTTAGTTAGTTTTAAAGTAGTTATATACTATAATTACTATATTAAAGAGTAATAGAGGGAAGGTAGAGTTACTAAAGTAGTTATAATAAAAAGTCTATATTTAGTTTTATAGTATTAGTAAAAAGGCAATATAAACTTAATATTAAGAAATACTTATAAAGTAGTAATTATACTTAAAAATCTTAAACTTTATATTAAAAAATTTATATTAATTACTATTATAAGTTATACTATTTTTAAGTTTAAAAAGGTTAGTAAGTATTTTTAGTATAAAAGGGTTAAAGAGTAGTAGTACTAGAGTTAAAGTAGTTTAGAAAAAATCTTTAAAATAGTAAGAGTAGAGTTAACTCTATATAGCCTTATAAAGCTAATAGGGCTAGTTATAGTATTAATTCTTTAAAAAGAATTAAAAAGTAGTTACTTTTTATAGTAGTAAGGTATTTACGTTTTATAACGCAGTATTATTATAATATTTAATTAATAGTAATACAACACTTTTACTCTACTTAATTAGTTCTAAAGTACTATATAACTTACTATTTATAATATATTTAAAAACGTAGGGTTTTTTAGAGTTAGCTTTAAAGGTTTTATAAAGGCCTATAACCTTTATAATATCTTTTTTATTCTAAAAGTTAAACTAAAGAGCTTAAGTAACTTTAAAGAGTTATTAATTAATATTTTTTTATAAAAAGCTAAACTTAATACTATTAAAGTATAAAAAATCCTTAGTAATATAATAAACTTTAAATAAGACTTAGGTAAAAGTATTTATAAACTAATTATTAAAGTTAATATTAAATATTTCTTAGAATATATAGCCTATATAGTCTTTTATTATATACTTATTAAGAAACTATAGTAAGTAGGTTTTAAGTATAACTATAAGGGTTTTATTAGTAGGTTTATTATACTCTAAAGTAGGCTTTTAACTTATAAAATCTATATTAATTACTAGTCTATAGGCAGCTACTATAAGGGGGAGGTCTTTAAAAGGCTTATTTATAGAGGCTATTTATAATATTTTAGTAACTTATATAACTATATAAAAGTCCTTTTAGTTAGAATTTTAAGATTTACTAAAAAGCTTTATAACTACTTTATAAAAAGTTAGTAATAGGGAGTAGTTATTAAGTTATAAATAATTAGTAACAGCTTTAGATTTTATTATTACTATATAAAAGGAATAGAGTTAGAGTAATAAATAAAGGGGATAATAGATAGGAATAAAGAGGGGATTATAAGGATTTATAAAGAGTTTTATTATTATTAGCCTTAAAAGACTTAGTAGAAAATCCTTATTAATAAAAAAACTTAAGCTAAATAGGTTATTTACTTAAAAAGTAAGAGTATATAGCTATAGAAAAGAAAACTTTAAATCTATAGATCTATAGGGCTTAATATAGGTTTTTAAGTAATAAAATTAATAAGTAAATAATAGTTTAAATAGTTAGTAAATACTAGTAATAAAATTTTTATTAATTTAAGTAATTATAAAGTAATTTATAGTGTTTTAAGTAGGTATAGTAAGGGTTTAAAGTAGGGGAGTAAGTTATAGTTGTAGTTATTAAAGAGGTTTTTTTATAAAAGTAAATTTTAACTCTTATTAAAAAAAGGAAAAGTAATATTAAAGAAGTTTATAGTTATAGTAAAAGGTAGTAATAGTGGCTTTTTTAAAAGAATTATATTATTAAAAAGTAAACTATAGCTAGCTTTTTAAAAAAAAAAGGAATTAAAAAAAGTAAAAAGTAAATTAAAAAAAGGAGTTAATAGAAGAGGGAAGTTAGAAAGAAGTTATAAGTAAAAAGAGAAAAAGAAGAGGTTATTATAAGGGGATTTTTTATAGTTTTTTTATAGTACTTTAGTAGGAATATTTTAGTTATTTAAAGCTACGATTTTATTAATAAAGGCTTAATAGGATTATAAGTTTATTACATCTTAATACTTCTTTTTTTCTATACGTTTTTTTTAAGATTAGAGAGATACTTAGTATAGTAATAGTATTTTAGTAGTCTTATACTTAAAGTTAAAGTTATAATAGTCTATTATTATTTCTTTTAAGTAACTCTAACTAATTTATAACTTATAATTAAGTAGTAATAGGTAAATTAACTACTAATTAGTATTAGTTTACTTATAAGTAAAAATATTAATAATTAATTTATATAAAGTTAAATATATATAATAAAAGAGTAATAATATTTATAAGTTAGAAGTGGCCTGGGTACTAGTATAGATATTAGAGCTATAAGTAGAGCTACGTAGTTACGTGACTCTGTGTGGCTATAGCTCCTACCGTGGCGCTGTACGCCACGGGGGCTGACTGCGCAGCGGCTATGCCAACAAATATGCCTATGCGAACTAGGCGAATTGTGGTTCATACGATGCCCCTGAATGTGCCAGAAGTTGTGCGCGTGAGCATTCGAGCCTTCGCATCGGAAAGAGCTAATAGAGACCCAGCAGACCCCAGAAGAAGAGCTGAATCAGCAAACAGGCTTATTCAAGAATCTTATGCCTAGACTTTTGGCGTTGCTCAGCGGGAAGCTCATGTATTCCGGCGTCGAATACTAGATATTTGAGCTTCATTGCTTAGAATTGGTTTAAGAATAGCGTAAGAATTCCCATCATCTTCGTCAAGAAGAAAGTAGAACTCACATTTTCGCCGCTAGAGACACTTGAAGAGAGCTTGAAACTGTTTCAGGAAAAGAAAAAGGCAAAAGAAAACGGTTTGCGCATTATCAAGCACAATCTGGCATTCTTCCTCCGCGTCACGAAAAAAACAACTTCGAGTTCAAATCAGCATCTTGAGCCCAACTGTCCTTTGACACGACGACCTCAAACGAGACCATAGATCCAAAGACGGCTTTGACCAAACTTTACATGAGCTTTGAAGGAAAGCCACCGCGTCTGATTGGAACTCGAGCATACCGGCGCAAGTAGAGAAGACAGTGAAAGCCTCGCTACCGAGGTCTTCTAGACACAGTTTGTGGATTACCGTTGTCAATAACTTGCCTAAATGACAGCTACGAATAGACTATGGAAAATGGATAGAGCCGAACTTGGTAACGCCGTTTCCTTCCCAGCGTTCCCTCCTAACACTACAACCTCTAGGATACGCTTCGCCTCGACCTCATCTGCACAAATTCGGTGCCATTCAGTGTATGTTCCCGTTGGGTCGTGGAACGAAACGCGATTCTTTTTAGAATGTCCTCATGTGTCTTTATAGTCTCGCCGTCATCTTACACAACTACGGGGCCGACTGGTCAACATCATCGAATTACTTAATGCAACCTTCAAAAAGGTTGAGTTTCGGATGATCTCGATCACGTTACTTTTCGAAGCTAGTTAGACAGTCTTTATATGTTGCTTTTGACAACCATGTACCAAGGTGCCAGCCTGATTTGCACTGCTTCATTTTCTTGAACAGACGGTGCCCGTTATAAACGGCAAAGTCAACTGTCAGCTTTTAACTACCGTTCAGGGCTTAGCTTAACCCCAGGTTTACTAAACAGCAGAATAGCCTCTGATAGGCCCTGCTGACGCCCAGCTTCGGGAACAGGCTGCAACAGCTTGCACATCATATGTTGCGCCCACAGCCTGATTCTCCAGCACCTTACATTTCTCTCCGCTCACTCACACGTTCCCTTAATCAATCTCGTTTCTAGTCCATTTGTGGACACGTCTTTCGTCTTAAGATCATCTTTCTTTGTCATCGCATCGAACGACAGAGAGTCACTGTAATCAACAAATCATTATGTCTACCGGCGCCAAGACAAGGACTTATCGAGTACGACAACTTCCATGCATCTTGAAATATAGGCCCCAAGTCGCGTCATTTTTAGCCAGCGTCTTGCCGGACCTCGCTGCAGAGAATGTCAGGGTAATGTCACTGGCCGCGAGCCTGAATCCCCTGGAGATTCCTGCGACCAAAGTGGCCACTGTTATGTTTGATCGAGTGCCCGCTGCTTTCGATACGAACGACACTCAATGGGTTATCCCCGGTCAGTCTGCCGGGCTGGTGAGGGACATACTTGTGGATCTGCATTTTCGGGACTTCACCCCTCTGAACGATGTTCTGCCGGACGATCACGAATTTGAGTAAGTCAAACTTCAAACCATCACTTGCGTTTAACGACACGACTGAACCACTGTGAATCGGAAAGCTGCATCGCTATACCTGGCTTAGCCAGCCATCCGTTCGGTACCTGGCAACAATCTGGGTCCCGGTCGTCTTTCATGTGGCTGAGAGACAGACTCCCCAAAGAGATGCCCAACGTCCGGAGCATCATTTACGGCTATGATACGTCCCTCGCCGGGTCAGAGTCCGTCAAAGGAGTCGATGACATTGCCGTCGCACTCATCAACAAGATGAGGTCGATTGGCAGGTCCAACCCTTCTGCAAAACCTCTCCTTGTCCTAGCTCACAGTCTCGGCGGCATCGTACTGAAGCAAGCCATAGTGATGATGGCTCGGACAGGGAACTCGACCGAGGTCATGATCAGTATGATTCGCGGAGCCGTTTTCTTCGGCGTCCCGAACAAAGGGATGAAAACATCCCATCTGCTGCCGATGGTACAGGGTCAGCCCAACGCGCACATGGTAGATCTTCTGTCCACGGACTCAGACTACCTGCAGAGCCTAGATGAGCAGTTCTCGGGTATCGTCACCCACAGGAACATCAGAATTCTTTCCATCTATGAGACGAAGAGATCTGCCACGATGCAGGTATGTTAACGACGCGCGCGCCAATAGATGCCGATAAGGCTTGAACTAACAGCATCGGCTAGAGAACTGCTTCTGGCCAATGGCGGAGAGATGGCCCGTTAGATCTTCTGGTCAAAAAGTCGTCTGCCATCCAGCAAAGCTCTGACGCACACATGCCGATTGACGAAGACCATTCTAATATAGTCAAGTTTAAGGCTGATGACCAAGATTGCCAAGCAATACTGGGTTTTATGAGCGAGGTAGCTGCAGCTATCACTTCAAAATCAACCAGGGCCGGCAACATTCCGTCGAACTCTGGCCGGTATGAACCTGACGAAGACGAGGACGATATTGATTGTTTGTAACATATACCTATCCAATTTCTAAAACTCACTAACTTAGGCTTGTAGCAATGGTCAAAAGCCTGCGCCATGAAGAGACCGGGCACCGACTCCGCGAGATACAAGCGCGCTACAAGTCCACATTCGAATGGATCTTTGAAGACAAGGAGCTCCATTTCGCCTCATGGCTCAAAAGCCGACAAGAACTGTACTGGATCAGCGGCAAGCCAGGGTCGGGCAAGTCTACGCTCATGAAGCTGGTACGCCAAGATGTTCGGACCTACAACTTATTCAGAGAACACAACCCCGGTGCAAGGCACGTGGAGGTCGACTTCTTTTTCCATGATCGCGGCTCGGCCTTCCAAAAGTCGTTGGAAGGTTTGCTTTACAGGATGCTGCACCGGCTGACGAGCTCCCAACCGGAGCTCGCGAAACTGGTCTTTGCCATGTTCTCCTCTCGGCCAAAGGAGCATCGTCATACGTGGTCGCTTCATTATTTGCGCCAAGCCCTCGACATTATCCTCACGCAGGACAAGATTGAACTTCGTATTCTCCTCTTTCTTGACGCCCTGGATGAGTTTGATGGCGAACCGCAGACGATTGCGGATTTTGTGACGGATCTGGTTCGACTACGGGCTAGTTCGACCACGCAAGTGAAAGTATGCTGTTCTAGTCGCCCCTGGAATGTATTTCGAGACGCCTTCCTTGATGTGGCTGGATGCAGAGTTCACGAACATACCCTTGGCGACATCCGGAGCTATATTGATGGACGATTCGAGAGTAATGCGCGGATGAGGGAAATTATGCAGCAGAAGGAGCGAGGTGGTGGCAAACCGATTCAAGCATTGAAAACATCCCTCTTGGCCCGGGCAGAAGGAGTCTTTGTCTGGATACGTCTCGTCCTGGACGAGCTTCTCAAAGCCTGCACGGATGGCGCCACTCTGGAAGAGTTGACCGAGATGCTGTCATCGTTTCCCGATGACCTTGACAAGTCGTACCAGCGACTGATTGACCGAATCCCCAGGGATTACAGATTCGAGAGTTATGTTCTGATTGAGGTGGTTTTGCGAAGCAAGGACAGCCTTGGACTGCGGGACCTGGGCCTCGTGCTGTTGTGCGCTCCGGGCCGTTCGCCGTTGGAGTCGGCAAAGCGACTACCGTCGAACCCTTATTCGGAGGAGTTCCTTGAATCGACGAGACGGCGCCTCCAGAGCCGGTGTGGGGGGATGCTAGAGGTTCTCGGAGATACTACTGTGCAATTCATGCACCAGACGGCCAAGAGTTTCTTTAGCAAGCCGGGGTCGACCGAGGCCATTCTTCGACACGATCCATACCGCTTGAGAGAGAACGGGTACTCGTTCCTCGCAAAGTTCTGGCTGACACTTGGGACCGTCCGGTCTCAAAATTTTGACTGGCTCGGCTATATCCTGTCGATGTACGGATTCAAGATGGGATATCTCGCCCAGCCACATTATCTCACCGCACAAATTGTACCGCGCCCTCAAGACGTCGAAGAACGGGCAAAGGCGAGACCAGCGTTTGACCTAGAATCATCCCGTCTGTATGCACTCATATTACTCGCCGGGTTCGATTCACTCGCATCACAGGAACGCTGTTACGAATATACGCACCTAGCAGAAGTTTCGACGGGACTGACACAGCGAGAGTTCATCAACAACCTCCAAATAGAAGCGATGCGCATATTTTTCAAAGTCGATTTCCGCTCGCTTGACGATTTCGCGCAGACTGCAGAGCTACATTTGTACATAGAGGAAGCTCAGAGAGAGAGAGCGGACCGACGGGCGCGCAGACGACAATATCAATCTTACGACTCGTTCGGGGGTCAAGGTAGTCGAGGTACTCAAAGGAAAGAAGGCCCACGACGGAACCGATGGCAGGACCAAAGATGAAAGTTTTGGCATTGAGATCGGCATTTAGGCGTCTACTTGGGACCCTCTTTCGCTGTTTGATTTCACATCCAATACATGTTGACGAATGTGTGACGCGCATGGGCGTTCATGGGTGGTCGTCGACTGGTGATCAAGTAGGCACTTGGGTCAATATTTCCCTTTGGTAGAATTGAAATGGAAATCGGGCCTGCATTTATACGGAACAGAAAAAAAGGAGAGTATGTCGCGGGATGCTGCGAGGGTTTGTTGGGACCTCATGCAGGAACAGGTCCACGGAGGGGTGTACGCCCCAAGTCCAACAGTGGTTACGGCTTGGGTCAGTAGATATTGCGAGCATATTTTAACTCTGAAGCTATTTCAAGAGATCCTACCCCTTGAAGATGAGCCTTGACCAACTGTTCTGTTGTAGATGGAGCTGACATGGACTTCATCGTGATGTTGTGGTGGTGGGTATCCAAAAATGAGGGAGCGGAACAGACGGTTGATTGGCACGTTGGGGATTTAGCTTACCAATTGCCCACCAATCCCTTATATAGATGAACTCCCGAAGCCAATGGAAGCCTGAAATGAAACGTGAGAAAGTCAGACTGTTGTTACCAGGCATTGTGATGTGGTGGGAACTTACCGTGACCGTTTGACACCTCCGCAGACGAGGAAGGACTTCGATGCAGACTCGTTATGCCTCAATAACGGAGTCGGTTTCTTTTATTGACCAATATTGATGTTACGGAAACGTCACAAGAAGACAAAGTACAAAAGTGAGTGTGTGAGCAGAGTATTCGTGTCTACCAAGACATTTCCCAGTCCGCGTATGTCCTCTACGGGGTCAGGAGCACGACGATCCAAGGTGACTTGATAATACAGTAATATACTTTGTTTGTTTCCATCGCTGAAGGTGGCTACAGTATGTCGATTCCAGTCGTCTCCGTCTGATGAAACCAGGTCAACATTTTCTCTTCCCAATTACAGCATACGCGCTGAGAGACTAGAACTTGAAGTTCATGCATGATGCATTTCGCCGTTCCAGTAAGACCCAGAAGAATCCTTATACTTTCGAAGTCTGCGTATCCGGTAGCCGTACGCTGCTAATATCCGATTCTGAGAACATGCGAGCCATGTTGACGACCCAGACGAACGACTTTGGTAAAGGCAAGAGGTTCAGAAAATACTTTTAAGCTAATGGGAAACGGAATCTTCAACGTCGATGATATTGTCATGGGTGTTTTACGAGCTTGCATGGAGGGTCTCGCATCTGCGTGAGACAATAGCTAGCGCTCAACAAAACGGTTGTTCCAGGATGGATACGGGGAGGGGAAAATCCAGAGGCGATCAAAAAGTTTGGAGAGTCTATGCCGCGAATTACCAGTCAGATGACCTTATCTCCAAGATAGCTTGTCGATTTGGTTTTTCACATAGTTGATGCATGTCTTCCATGGAAGTTACTGCTCGATACCAGCCAAAATAGATTGGTCTGACTTAATGTGAGCTGTACTACAACAATGATCCGCTAAATTCACGGAATCTTGGGCTGATCAATTTCCAGTGTAGACAGCAACGTAAAGCCCGCCGCTGTAAGGCACCATTGTGGTTCTGAAACCGTTCTTCGGGTCATCCAAGTGCGCCAGCAGGTCCTTGTATCCGGCACTGCCTGAAATGATGTTGTCCACCACTATCAGTGCTCCAGGCTTCAGGTGAGGCTTGACGACCTCCAGAGTAGGCATGGCGAGGACGGACCAAACTGTTGTTACTTCGTCAGCAGCGAGTTGTCTTCCGTCCGGCGTTCCTTCAGGCCATTCAATTGTTGGTTAAAACTCACTGTCCAAAAGCAAGAAGTCGACCTGTGGGAGATCCGTCTTAAGAGTCTCTCGGAGATCTCCTTCACGGAGTTCGATCCACTTCTCAACGTTTTCGCCGGCCTTCTTCCAGTGCTCTCGGGCTCTCTCGGCCTTCGTCGGTTCGTTCTCCGTGGCGATGACCTTTCCAGGGGCGTTCTGAGCGGTTGCGTTCTGTCCGACGGCCAGCGCGAGCCAGATGGTGCTGACTCCAAACGAGGTACCGGCCTCGACGACGAAGCGAGCACCCGAAGCGCGCAGGAGGAGGTACACCAGCGCACACTTATCCGGCTCCAAGGCGACGAATCGATCGAGGGCGGCGGATGCGGGCTGGCTGTCGGTGCTAACATACGGAGGCTCCGTGAGGGCCTGAATGTGCAGGTCCTTGAGGACGTCTAGGGTCGTCTGGCTGGCCTGCAGCGAGGCCAGGTGCCGGTCGAGACTTTCAATGCCAGCCATGGTTGCTTACGCTGCGTCACCAAGCTTGCGTTGCGGCGGTTTGAAGAAATGAGAGGAGATTGATGGGCCAAAGTCGGGAGGGGAAGGCCTCAATTATATATAGAATTTGAAGGGCGTGGGCTCTACATCTGTGTTGAGTCATCCGGCCCGTCCCGTGAATGTCGGCTTGTGACGCACATCGCGAGGGGCTCGGATCGCCTCCGCACTCGGCGCGCATTCGCCGCGGGCTCTTACTCGAACACCGAAGCAACCAACTGTTGGTAATAGTGGCCACGAAACAATCGCCCTCGGCTTTTTCTCCCCAGCTTGGCAAGGTACGACGCCAAACCCCTGCCGCGAACGAAAGTCGGCCGCGGGCCAATTGTGGTGCAGGCACGACAACTGCCTTGGAGCATCCAGCAGCAGCAACGAGATTAGTCGACCGCCGGTATGTGGAGGAAGAAGCTGGATTTTGGCTGCATCATTGAAGATTCATACTCGCCGCGTCGTTGTGAGTGCATGACGATCCCCAACCTCTAATATGACGGTCTCCGACGGTTTCCGGGGACTCACCGAGGGCCCGCGGCCCGGAAATCGGCACGGCCCCACTCCACGCCCGTTCCATTATCCGGTAGAATGAATCTCCCCGCAGCGTCCGGATCTAAGCCGAAGGTAAACGACCAAACACGAACTAAGAAGTTCGGTTGGACGACCCGAGGTTACACTTCGTACTTGAAGTCACCAATAGCTTTCTCCCTACTGAGTAGTTGTGTTCTTTAGAACCTTTTTTTATTTGATCAACTATCCTAACTAAAAGCCTTGGTCAGGACTTATTTGCGATTAATAGATGAGGCTTGAAATATGGATCACAAGCCCTGATACATTCAGCAGGTGGTGTATAATACGTGCAACTCAGGATTTGGGGCCTCCTCAATGTCATGCAGACCCGCCGGCACGAGCAGGGCACTCGGTAGCATCACCGGCACGCGGAACTCGGGCCGTCCCGATCTTGCAGCTTTACACAGGTCTGTTCTCCGAGGCAGAGGCCGAGAGAGATGTAGCTGCGTCCGTTCGTGCCCGTCGACTCGCTGAACTTGCCCTTCCAAAGGGCCAAGGACGTCGAAAGGATGGGGTCATCGCGGCTCAACCCGCCCGAGGAACCGAAAGAGTAGCTGCCAGAAACGAACACACATCAAGTCTGACGGGACTTGGGCCAGCCTGTTCGACGTTCGTTGCGGCCAGGCACCGGGTGATAGCGGGATCCTGGCTTCGTGTCCGCAGACACAATGCTGTCTAGAAGCTTTCCTCATCCAGGCGGGAAATTGGGTATCCCGACTCTCGTCGATCGCAGCCCCTCGATGGGATCACTGCGAGGTAGCAGCATGGCAATGCAGCCACGACAGTGCTAAAATTGAAAGGCGTGACGTCGTCCATCAAAGCCTCTTGACGGCAGCAGCATACTCGTTTCCAAAGCGGCGGAAGGTCTGGGTTTTCGAATAGCATCAGCACCCTCAGTGCTACACGTTGATTCCCTTTCACATGGGACGTCGTTCAACATAAGCTCGATTGGCTCAGGCGGACAGCAGATCAAGTGGTCCAAATATCTTGATTGACTAAAGTTGACACAGCAAAGAAGAGCCTTGCATCCGCTCTCGAAACATGGGGCGGATATCCTCGCAGACGAACAGCTGCAGACGGAAAAGAGGAGACGCCGTCGAGTGAGTGTAGGTAGGTCTCACACGTGCTAATGCTATTTCATAACAACCAGACCTCTAGCCAGCCAGCTACCTTAAAAAGCCAAGTTCCCGTGAACGCCGTAGACCGTTGTGCCTCAGACAGGCATATGGGAAAGCCAAAAAATCGAGTCCCGATATAGTGCTTTTGTAAGTGGTATCGTGTTGTTTTAGGAGCGCCATCTTCGTGGCGACGCGAGGAGCGGGAGGGTGTGATTATCGCCATCCCTTTACGCGGTGGCCTCGGTCTTGATGTCGACCTTCTTGGCCTCGGGCTGAGGGGCGGCACCATCGTCCTCGCGAGCGCGCTTGCCGTTGCCGTTCTTGTCCTCCGCAACGGGCTCGCCCTTGTCGTTGGTGGCCTGGATGGTGGGCCTGGCACTGGGAAGAAAGTTAGCAACATGATTCGGCCGCAAGCAATTTCGATCGAAAACGTACTCGTTACGGCTAGCCCGCTCGTTGGGGTCCCTGCGGTTCTCCTGGTTGTCACGTCCGCCCCGGCGGTCACCACCACGGCCGCGGCCGCGGCCACCACCCCGGCGGTCCTTGAAGCCGTTCTTCTGGTCGTTGTCGCGGCGCTGCTTCCAGTTGTCCTTGTTGTTGAAGTTGCCACGGCCGCCCCTGCCACGGCCTCCGCGGCCGCCACGGTCGCTGCCGTCCTTGCCCTCGAAGAATCGGCGAGAGGTGTTGGGCTCGAGCTTGCCGGCGTGGATCAGCGCGCTCTTCTCCTTGACGTAGTCGACCTTGGGCATGATCTTGAGGTCGTGGCCCTTCCACTGGGGCTTGGGCTCGATGGCGAGGAACTTCTGAGCAGCCTCCTCGTCGGGGAACTCGACGAAGACGGAGCCCTTGAAGAGCTTCTCAGCCGTGCGGCGGAGACGGACGGCGTTGATAGGACCGAACTTGGTGAAGAAGGCCTCGAGGTCGAACTGGGTAGAAGGCTCCTCGTCGCCGAAGCCCTTGACGTACACGCAGCGCGCGTTGTACTTGTCGTTGCTAGCAGTGTAGGCTTGCTTGCGCTGGATGGTCTCCTCGCCCTCCTCACCAGCGATCTCGACGAGAGAGCTCTCCTTCATGGCGGCGACGACGGCAGAGTAGGGCTGGAAACGGCGCATGCGCTTGAAGGCGCAGATGGTCTTCAGAGGAATAGCCTTGTTCTCGAATCCGCCAGTGAGCTCCCACAGGAACTTGTCGTGGGGGAGGTTGCTATCCGACAGGTAGAACTCAACCTGTTCGTGACGAGATTAGCTTTTGCGCTCGTTCTGGGGTCGGCCACGGGGCGTGCTTACCTGCTTGCGGATCTCAACAGGGTCTTGCGACTCCTGAAGCAAAGAAGCGTCGAACTTGACGTTCTTGGAGTGGTCCTTGGGATCAATCTGTGCGGTCGTCTTGAGGACGTTGTCCTTCTTCTCGGGCTCCTCAGCCTTGACTTCGGCGGTCTCCTCAGTCTTGACCTCCGCAGTCTCCTCCTTCACGGCAGGCTCCTGGGCCTGTTCGGGCTCTTCGACCTTGACAGGGGCCTCGGCCTGGGCAGGCGCCTCGGGGGCAACAGCCTCGACGGGCTTGGTCTCCTCGGCAGCGCTCATGGTGTTGCGAGACGGGATGTCGAGTGTAATGGTTCGGTGATCTGAAAGAAGCGAGATAAAAAGTCAATACCGATTGTCTTTCGCAAGAGATTCTCGGTTGCAAATACAACGGACTCGAGGCTTATATATAGAGTGAGTAACACCAACACCACAAGGGTGGACAGAAAAAAGTGAATAGGCCAGGCAGAAGGTGTGGTGGCGGGGTAGTAGACCACAAGGTGTCAGAGTGTGAGTAACCCGGGGGGACAAAGCTTACAGGAAATAGGAAGGAAATCAATTCGACCCTGGCGACTGTGACTCGGCTTGTTGTATGATTGGAGGAACTGTCAATTGGTGTTGAGAATTCGAATGTGTTTTCTTGGTATCCTTTGGAGAGTTTGTTTCTTAGCGCAAGGAGAAGAGATAGAGAAAGTATTGCAGCCCCGTTTCCCCAGCGAGGATTTTGCGACGAGACTTCACGCATGCGAGAGAGCTCCAGTTTCTGCCGCTGCGAGTTTCGCGCATTTGACGCACACCGCCCGCAGGAGGACCCACTTAGCGCGGATGGGGGACTGAAAAAATCGAATGGGCAGGAGGCTGGACGGCTTGCTGGGGCGGGCCAAGGGGCCACCGTCCAGGGACCTGCCAGAAGGGGTCCTTACCTAAGCAGCTTCCCAACCGTGTACGAGCCGGCCATCCACTAGTGCACGTGACGACGTGACACCTCTCTGCAAGCGAGTTCTTAGTGGCGAGACACTGGTACCCCAAGTCAATCGGCGGGTCGCACAGCGGTACGTACCTTTTGCAGAGAGCCCGGTAGATGCCGTCCCATCACCAAAATTTCCACTACGTCGAGAGTGCTCCTGAAGCTGTGCAGCATCCGTACGACGGGCCTTACGAACGTGACGACGCCGACGACGACCGCCCAATTAGCCCAACATGAGGGCTAGAAAGCCAAGATGGTATAGTCTTCAGACTATGGTAAGCCTTCCTTCCGCCCGCGTCGTTCCCCAGAACAACAATTGCACGCTGCAAACACACCATTTCGACGAAGCCCCATCCAACCCATCTCGTGGATTGTACACCACCGTACTACCGCAAGAACGATGCACCACAACCACGACGACATCCTTTGCCTCCCCCCTCCGACGATGAACGAAGGCTAACCACACCACCACCCCTCGCTGCAGAAAATCCGCCAGTCATGGAACAAGCACAACCTCTTCAACATGCTGCGCAAGTCGCTGCCGCAGCACCGCTTCGGCAAGACCTTCTTCCAGCAGAAGTGGATGGCCAAGTCCGTGACGCGGGCCTACCACGGCGCCAACATCAAGGAGTCGGACTGGAACCGCCAGTTCTCCCGCCGCCTCTTCTCCGCCGTCGAGATGGACCCGGAGTACCTCGCCCGCTTCGACAGCTCCGAGCAGGCCGCCGGCCGCGGCTCCGGCCGCAAGGGCGAGACCGTCAACGCCGCCAACTTCTCCCGCCACGAGACGGAGCGCCTGCGCGCCAAGGCCGCCCTCACGAGGTCCAACCGCCTGTACTCGAGGCAGGCCGCCCTCAACCGCTCCGGCGAGATGCTCGCCGAGCCCGTCAAGGACATGACCCCCTACATGCAGATGGCCTACGCGCCGCTTGAGAGGAGACTAGACGTCGCCATCTTCCGCGCCATGTTCGCCAGCAGCACCCTCCAGGCCAAGCAGTTCTGCACACACGGTGCCGTCAAGGTCAACGGAAAGACGGTAAGCTTCTTGCTCCTCCCCCCTGAGACGGTTTCTCCGTACATGTCTAACAAGGCTTCCTCCTACAGATGCGCTACGGTGCCTACCTCCTCAACCCTGGTGACATGTTCCAAGTCGACGTCGAGTCCGTCCTCTACGCGACCGGTCGCCCCAAGACCCCGTCGCACGCCTTGTACCTCGCCGGCAAGGACTGGGCCTCCCTCGAGGCCGCCAGGCAGCAGAAAGCCCTCGCCGCCGGCAGCGCCTCGGAAGAAGCCGAGGCCGCCGCCGCTGAGGCCGAGGCCGAGGCTGAAGAAGCAGTCGAGGCCGAGGCCGAGTCCGCGGCCGAGGGCGAGGAAGACGCCAGCGAGCTCACCGAGGAGGAGCGCCTCGCCAGGCACAAGAAGCAGCTCAAGGCCCTCGTGCGCTCCGCCAAGGAGCTCGTCAGCGACGGCGAGGGCCTCAACCCCCGCAAGAAGCGCCAGCTCCGCGCCTTCATGAGCGAGGCCAAGCGCGCCATGTCCGCGTCCGGCAAGGCCACCGAGGCCGCCGCCCTCGACCCGGTCAGCGTCATCGACCACCTCGCGGCGCAGCTCAAGGACTTCAAGCTCGACGGCACCAAGGTCGAGGCCGTCCAGGAGCAGCAGGAGGAGAAGCAGCACGTCGGAGCCAAGGACAAGGCCCTCTCCGAGGAGATCAAGGAGCTCGTCTCCTCCCAGGAGGTACGCGCGGCCGTCGAGGGCTTGTCCAAGCAGGAGCAGAGGGCCCTCGCAAGCTTGCTCCGCAAGGACGCAGAGAACCCCATCGACGAGTCCAAGCCATACTGGACCCCCTGGCAGCCACGTCGTTGGATCGCCCCCTTTGCTTTCATCCCCCGCTACCTTGAGGTGAACCAGAACATCTGCGCCGCCGTCTACCTCCGTCACCCCGTCGCCCGTCGTGGTATGGCCGAGGTCCCCACTCCCTTCCCCTACGAGACGAACCAGCTGGCCTTCAACTGGTATCTGAGGAGGCGGTAAACGCCGTATTAATGATGTCCGAGGTGAAAAACATGGTCTGCGGATGGAACAAGGATGGGCTGCCGCTGCAAGGGGTGCGTGGCATTGTAAAACAGGATATAGAGCCCGAGCTTGTAAGGCTGCATGTAGAAGGCTTAGGTGTAGCTTTATATGTATATCATCAAGAGTTTTGCTGTTGGGGCGACCGACCCCCTTTAGCTATCCGGGCAACCCCCGAGCCGTTGCTATCGCCATCGCTGTCGCCGTCTGTCCCCGCCGCCGTCGCCGTCGCCGTTCGTCCCCGTCGCCGCCGCCATCGCTGTCGCTGGAGCCGGAGCCCACGTTAATTAAAGCCGTCGCTAGAGCTAGAGTAATTGTAATTAAGCCCTTTTTGAAGTGCTACTGAGAGTGGTACTTAGAGTAATATAGAAAAGCAGGGGTCGCCCGGATAGCCAAAGGGGGTCGCCCCAATAGCAAAACTCATCATCAATGGTAGGGAAAACGAACAATCTCTATCTACCCTTCAAAAGAGTCTTCATGACGATCGTCAGGTTCAAGGTTCGTCTGGGAATATCACTCGCAGTGCGCCTTCTGACACGCAGCGCCTTCTGACACGAATCCGGCTTCATGCAAACGGGCGAGATGCAGTCTAGGAAACAATCCCTTTTTTTTTTCAACCACACAGGAACTAAAACTAGCGTAGAGAATGGACAACAAGGAAATCAAATGCCGAGTAATCGAAGATGCCTGCTGTCATGCCTGACAGGGCGTCTTCAGCCCCTCCTTCTCAATGGCCTCATCCGAATAAAATACAACATCATGGGGGTTGTTTGCTGGCCGTAACCGAGTTCCTCCATTGTCACGGCGCATTCCTCCCCACCGCCGACCATGTGTGTGCGACCATGAGCCAAAGACGGCCCGACCCCGCGTCTTTCTCCGAGGTCTTCCGCTCCCCAGTCTGTCACAACAGGATCAGTCGCGGCAAGTAGAACCGCAGATGTGTTCCGAAAACGCCGCATCGCCAGAATCAGGCCTCACAGAAGCAATGACTCCTCGTGTTTTCTGTCGCGTCTTCCCTCCATAGTCTGCATCAAGACCCCCTTGCATGACTGTTTCGTAAAGACTTTTTGGTGATGTTGGGTTTTCGTCTGATTAGATGAGGGGTTGGTGATTAAAAAAGAGGTCCAGGGAAAGGGGGTGATAAGAAAGAACAAGAAGGGAACAAGAGGCGCGTTGTGCTGGTATTGTATGGGCATCATTGGTACTGAGACATGGGTCGTAGAAATGTGAGACTGCGGGCGAGTGGTTCGGCAGAGGAAGCTTAGCGAAGAGAGAAACCCTTTCGCTTGCCTTCCTTCTCGATGGGTCGGCCGCTCTCGACTCTTTGCTTCTTCTCTTCGAGATCCATCCGTTGGCGCTCGAGCTGCTCCTTCATCTCCCTGTGACGAGAGTAAAGCTCCTCTTCGCTCTGCTTCAGTTTGCTCTCCTTCTCGGCAACCTTCTGCTGGAACACCATCTTCATCTCGGCTTCCATCTTGGCGAGCTTCTGCTCGTGCAGGGCACGCTCCTCCTCCTGCTTGACGGCAGGGTTGACCTCCTTGAAAACGCTGGGGTCTTGCGACACGCCCATACCAATGAGCTTGTCGGTACGGTAGTTCTCGTACAGGCTGTTGTTGGTGTGCTCCTTGAGCTCCTCCATGTGGGTGCGGATGAGCATCTGGCGAAGCTTGACGAAGTCGCAATGCTCTTCGTTGTCGACCTCGATAACGCCCCAGGGGTAGCTACGTCCACGGACCTTGCGTCCGTCCGCGTTGGTGATCTCGTTGGTGGCACCGACGACAGCGAATGGGACCTTGGACATTATCTCATTGTTCTCGGCAATGGTCTCCTCGTCGTCGAGCTCGTAGCGAGGTCCCTCGAAAATCTGGATACCGTGGTACTTGATATCGGCCAAGATCTAGATGCGTTAGCACTTGCAAGAAACAAAACTTGTCCAAGTCACTTACTCTGGACTTGAAGTTCGCGATTTCCTCGTCGGTGAGGGTATCGGCCTTGGCAATGACGGGAATCAGGTTGACCTTGGTGTGAAGGCGGCGCATGACCTCAATGTCGAGAGGCTTGAGAGAGTGGCCAGTGGGCTGGATGAAGAAAACGCAAGCGTGAATGCGGTTGTCAACGATGTTCATGCGGTTGACCTTGTTCTCCGCGTCCAGGTAGGCGTCGTAGCGCTGCTCAATATTATCCACGATCGGGCGCCATGACTCGTCGTTGTTGACGAAGTCGCCAAAGCCAGGGGTGTCAACGACGGTCAGACGGAGGCGAACACCCGCCTCCTCGATGTCGGCACTGATAGACTGGATAGTGACAGTCTTCGGGATGATATCGAGACTAGGTCCCTGGCGCTCCTTGGGGGGGTACAGGGAAGTGTTGAACAGAGTGTTGACGAGCGTCGACTTTCCGAGACCAGATTCACCTGTGATCATATTCTGGTAAGTCTCTGATTCACGTACCATGTTCTGCCAATCAAAGTAAAGAAGAACTTACCAACAACCATGACGTTGAAGTTGAAGCCCTTGCGAACACTCTTGCGGTGCCATTGGTTAGGCAGGTTAGCGAAGCCGACGTAGCCAGTCAGCTTACGGCGGACAATGTTCCTGAGATCGCTGGAGGGCGCCATCGCTGAGGGGAGTCCGCCAGCTGTGGACGCGTTAGAAATGGCTTGATCGATCTCGTTCGCAGAAACAAGGTTGCCAGCGGGCGAAGCCGGCGGGGAAGCAGCAGAACCTTCGGAGGCTGTTCAACTCATCATGTTAGCAATTCAGAATCGTCACAAAAAACCTTAGGAGTAAGTATGCATGGAGAGGCAGAGGCAAGAGGAGCTTCTGACCACGCCGCTGATCGGAAGACACGTTAGAGACCATTGGGCCTTTTCGTTTGTCGATCCTGGAGGGCTGGGCGGTGTTTGGCGATGCCAGTTCGTTGCCGTGATGTTCACCCAGAGGCACGCGTTCGCGTTCTTTTTGCTTGTCACCCGACGATGCTGATGTATTTAACCCTGGGTCAGGAGGGTCGTCGTCATGATTCTCGTCCTTTTCGGCAGATCCTGCGGTCTTCTCGATCGAAGAGGAAGAAGACGGCTGACCCGAAGTTGAAGACGCCTGGCCCGAAGTTGGAGAAGACGCCTGGCCCAAAGTTGAAGAAGACGCCTGGCCCGAAGTTGAAGAAGACGCCTGGCCCGAAGTTGAAGAAGACGCCTGGCCCGAGGTAGACCCGCGCGATTGAGGATTTGGCTGCGCAGAAGATGAAGCAGACGACCGACCTACATTCGCGGGGTGCCATGGAGAATCTGGAGGATGTGGGATGCCTTCCAACTCGCTTCTGTAGTGCGGTTGAGGATTTGGGTTTGGCGGCGCGGCAGACGAAGGGCCTGCCTCCGGGGAAGACGAGGCAGAGCGCGCTGGGCGTGCACCGCCTCGGCCTGGAGAAGACCATGGTTGATTCTCCGGAGGTTCTACGTCAGAGGACGTCGGCTCCGGAGGCCACTCGACGGTCTCTTGTACCCGGTGTGGGTTCATCAAGATGTTTTTTTTCGCTCTGTAGTTGTGTGGGCAAGGGTCATGATGGCCGGGGAGTGCCCTGGGATGTTTGACGACTCTGGGATCGAATTCAACACTGCGATTGCGCCTACGGCTCTGGTTGGGAGTATTGTTCTCGCATTGGTTGCCAGGATTATTCGGGCCCTCGTTGGGAGAATCGTCCTGGTCCTGGTTGGGGGCAATTTCCTTGCCTTTGCCTTTGTTGGGAGGGTTGTTTTGGCCTTGGTCGGACATTGTGTATGTCGTTCGGGCGGTTGTGTTGAGTAGTAGTGGGATAGCTCTGGTCTACCAATAAAGGACCAAGAAAGGAGACCCAAGAAACGGTAAATTGGTGCAACGGATGAAGTCGAGCAATGAGAAATGTGGTGATGTCGAGAAGACAGGTCCTGGTGTTCGATCGGATCCAGCGGGGAAACCATCATATAGGCCAGGAGGTCGTGGCCTGGGAACGAAACTGATCTCCTCTTGCCTTGCCTCGCCTTACCTTGCCATTGTGTGTGCAGGTTCACGATGTTCGGGGGAAGGGGCTTACCCATATCGAATGTCGCGAATGTCAAGTTCAGGAAGGAATTGGTCGAGTTGAATGTTCTGTGGAAGGCAGAGAAGGCGTTAGCTATGCTGCAGTTCGCAGGAAGGTATCGTGGAAACAAAGCTCAAATGTGAAGTGGAAAGGGAGAGTCGACGGCGACGAGGGACGGGGGACGGGGAGGTGACTATGCAGAGGGTGCAGCCGCAGGATCAAGCCAGATGGACGACCACGAGGGCAAAAAGACGAGAAGGGGTAGTCCGCCTTCGGAGGGTCTCTCCTGAAGGCAGGAGGGAGGGCAGAGAAGGGCGACGGTCGAACACGTACGTACCTGGACGTCTACAGAGTAGTCGCGTGTCAAGGAGCGTCGCAGAAAGAAAAAAAGGGTAACGAGAGGAAGGAGGCAAGACTGTGGCAGGTGACGATGGGCTGCGACAGGTGATTGAAGAGCCTCGGGGTTCCTAGGAGCAGGAAGAGATGTTGGTGATGCCGGTGGCAGTATCAATGATGCGGCAGGAAGAAGGGGGAAGATTCACAATCACAACCTCAGGGAGAGAGAGAGTGTGTGGTGGTGGCCAGGTGTGAGGTACGGTATGGTCAGGGTCGTCGACGGACGTACGTTTTAGGTGGAAGGGGAAATTTGGGGTTCACGCAGCGAGCGACAGCAGGAGATTTGACTGAGGGCCAGTCCAAGCAAAAGTACAGTCCACCAGTCCGATCCAGTCTGGCCAGGTGGTGTGGACGGTGCCACCCTGTTCCGTTTCCTCTTTCTCTGGCACCCTCATGCTACCTATGGGGGGGTATGGAAGGGGAAGGTAGGGGGTCCTGCAGGGCACCGGGCTCTAGATGTTGCGCTGCCAGGAGAGCCCCAGGGGACCTGCCAGGCGTGTTTCTGGTGGCAGCAACCCGCGCAGGGACCAACATATGCGCTGAAGCCTGCCCGTAGACCGGGTGGTACTTGGTCCCTATTATTTAGGTAGGGAAGTACCAGTGTGTTGAGGCCTGACCTGCTGCTGGCCGCTGCGTGGCCGACAGGCACGCAAGCACGTTGCTGGACCCCCTTCTTACCTTCCTTCTCTCAAGCAAAAGGGGGTTGAGCCACGCTAATCCCGGTCAGGCTAGCTTGCATTATGTGGGTCAAGTGCCGGGGTCACTGGTGGAGAAAGAGAATGAGGGACCGGGGTCGTCCTCAACGGCGTGCAGTGATTGGACACGGAGTGGAGGTCGTAATGAAGCATCAGAGGGAAAAAAAAAGGGCCAAAAGGAGGGCCCTGGAGATTGGATTTCTAAAGACGGAGGAGATTGGGAGCTGGTCGAACCAAAGTGACAGATATTTGGACGTGACATCCATAGCATCTTCACTACCCTAGGTAGTTGTCTAGATATTCTACATCACATCGTAGACACATACCCAAACAGGCCTGGCGATCGCGAGAAGTGTCCGGGAGATGGAAGGGAGAGCGGAATGGCTTTGGAGTTTTGTTATTTTTTTTTTTTTTTTTTTTTTGGTCGCTGACTGACAGCGCCTGTGGTGACCTGGCAAGCCTGCGTGTTCTTAATCATGCCATCCTCACCGGAACTCCCCAGAGCCCAAACTAAGGTTTGACAGTTCACGTTGTGTTGAGTTACCAGTTTCCCCTGCACAAGGCACCTCAGGTATGTATTTCTGTCTGTTTCCCACCGTCCCACGGGCATTGGAGCTGCCCCTCCCCCCCTGTTTCCCCAGCGCACATCACTTTGGGTCCTGGCCTTTAAGGTACTGTCAGTACAGTGAATTTGGGCTCCTTAAATTGGGACGAAGATGAGACGGGCCACCTCCAGAGCCAACTCTGCCGTACTCGCATCGGAACTGTCAATGTCATTGTCTTGGCTCAAAGTCAACTGTACAATCACTTGCCAGTGTCCAGGATTACCACTAAGTGACCAGCGATCGCGCAGTTAAGGAGCCTTGTCTTCAAGCGAGATGCTGTCGCGGAACCGACCTTCAATTTCCACGGTTCATCCATTCATCGACCCATTCATTGGAACGAGAGAAGGCCGCGGACGTCAACAGCTGCACCTTCGCACTTCTCGACTACCAAGTCACTCAGAACAAGCCCATCACCTCATCTGTCAAATCGATGACTATCACCTGAGTAAGAAGGCTTTGAGTGCCTGGCAACTGGGCATTTGGAAAGGTATGTAGCTACCTACGACTTCAATGGGCTGCCACCGTTAGGTGTCTACGTACCTAGGCAGGTACCTATGTATCTACGTCCACACCTCATGGACCCGATGGCCCGATGGACGTACCGAAGGGGAGCGGGAAAAGGTGCTTCCGGCTCACGGGCCAGCTCCTGACACTGCCTTTGCAGGTTCACCCCAGCTCCTTCGGCTCTCTCTAATGTGCTGCAAGCTTCACACCAATTCGTCTCTCCTTGGCCACTTTTACCTGCAGGAAACCCCCGTGTGCCTGCAGGAGGCGTCCCTGGATCGCGACCACACCTCCAAGCCGGGCCATCGTTGGCCGCCGCCGCCGAACGCCGACCGCTGGCTTCTCATTCTACTGGTGTTTCCTCGGAACTTGCCTGCTAAAGCCCAAGCCCGACCCGTCTGCCGAAAGCTCCCCCCCACCACCACTAACTGCACCATGCCTTTCGGCAACCACTCTCGACCATCCACATCATCGCACCTCACTTGAAAGCTCTTATACGAAGAAGAGAGAGGGGTCGCCTGATGCCACTTGCAGGTACGAGGTGGTGCTGGCGGCAGCCTGTTGTTATTGCCCTCATTTGCTCTTTGGCATGGAGTGGAATCCGCTGGTGGAATGCTGAGCCTTCGCCATTCGTACCACCATTTTGACAGCTACAGATGCAAATGGCGTGTCGCTCGCAAGTGTCCTACATGCAGCGGATCCCTTTGCGACTCGGCGACTACTTGACTGGTCCCATTGACTTGGTCAATCGATGCCTTGCGAACTTGCAGATAAAGATGCAGCAAGCAAGCAGCACAACGGCCCAGCAGCTAGCTGCGTTGCAGTCGACTGACACGACGCAGAACCGCAGCAACCGTGCAGGTCTGGCAGCTTGCCTTTCCGTGTCTCGGGTCTCGCGCTGTCTTGCCTTGTCTTGCCCAAACATCTGGCGACCGTTCCAACCAGCCTCAGATCGGCTTGGTGCAGATTTTTGTGTCCCCCGTGTGTCTGTGGTTACGCACGCCAGAAGCAAACAGACGCCAAAAGAAATACCTGAGGGGAAACCGAGAAATCAAAATAACAAAAAAACGACTTTGCGCCCTGGCAAACACTATTGATTGATCTCGCAGCCACTCAATCTGCTGCATTCAAGCCACCCTGCAATCTCGATCAGGCTCTCTTGGTTTGACCAGCGCCTTCCATCCGCGGGAACATCTTTTCTCGGTCCTCGTTCACTTTGAGGATGGCCTGTCTCGCGCCGGGCCATACCCGTCTCTTCCCCGTCTCGAAGAGACGGTATATGTGCGGCGAATATGCCCCCCACGCCACCAGCCTATAGAATGCTCGATCCTGCCACCAGAACTTCCAGCCCTTCCATCCCCATCCCAGGGCTTCGTACACACCAGTTCCTGCCATGTCGTGGACGAACCTCATCCATCGATGCGGTCGACCGGATCCGAGTGGCGTTGCAGGGAAATATCGAAACCGCCTCCAAAGCCACTTCTGGTACGCAGCTACATGGCGCCGCATTTCTGTTTCGGAGGGCAACGACGAATTCCCCGCCCACACCTGCGCGATGGCCATGGACTGCAGCTCCCTGTACGATGCAGCATTGTCGTTGACGACGCAGTAGCTCGTGCAAGCAAGTGAATCTGGGTAGTCTACGGAGAACACGTTTTGGTACAGGTCTGGAAGGGGCGGGAGGCTCGGATCCTCGGGCTCTGCATGGCACAGTGCTGGCACCAGTGAGAAGTCTGGTCGATATCCGGTGGCTGCGATGAGGACATCAACGTCCTCAACAATTTCGCCGTTTTCCAGTTTAACGGTATGCGGGCCAACAACACCACTGACGCCTTTGATAGACTCGATGCGTCCTTCTCGAAGCCGAGAGAAGAGTTCATCGTTGACCACGACGACATTCAGTCCAATACCGATGCTTGGCGAAGGCTCAAGTCCCCATGCAGGATCTTGCTCGCCGAGTGCTTTAGTATTCTGCTTGAAAACAAGATCGCCAACCAGACCAAAAGCACGCGGGAAATAGTGCTCCAGCCAAAAGCTGATGCGAGACGTCCGCCACGACAGAATACTGTCTACGGGGCCGCCTTCGTTCATGCGCGGGACCACCTTGGCGCCTCTTCTGTGCGAGAGATAGACTTTGGAGTCATGGTCTGCTAATTCCTAACCGTGTCGATTAGAGCGGGCGCCACGCTTGGTCAAAGGTCCCATTACTCACCACGGCGATGTCGCAAGCAGTATTCCCCACGCCTACCACCACCACACTTTTGCCTCTGAAAGCCTCAGGCCTTGACGCGTTGTCAGTTCGGCGTTGTTGAGCCCCGTTCTTGCCCTCCAACTCACCCTTTGTAAGCCTGAGAGTGCATGAACCGCCCCCGGAATCGGGCCAGGTTCTCAATCGCTGGAAAGACTGGTTTTACCTCGGACCCGCTGGCGAGGACGACCTTGTCGAAAAGCCGCGGGACTGCTTCGCCCGTGATGTGCACGATCCACCGCTCGTTCTCATGGTCCCGTTCGATCAGCTCGACGGCAGCGTTGAGAACAATGTTGTCGTAGAGGCCGAAGCGCCTAGCGTACATCTTGTAGTACTCTGACCATTGTGTTGCCGAGATGTGAACCGGGTAGTCTACCCGGTTGTCAGTCGTTTCCGGCCATAGCCTGGCCCCTTAAATGGAGAACACTTGCCTTCGGGAAAAGGGAAATCGGACATTGGGGACTGTCTTCGCTGTTAGCTGGTTGTATACGCAAATCTGCAGATGGCCCTGGTCACTCACGATGAATTTGCTTATTTGGGACTTTGTCCCTGGCACCTAGTCATCAGCGTATGAAACTAATAAGAGACTGCAGAACGGGCCCTTTACAAGCCGTGGTTGACGTTACGGAGGGGTCGTCAGAGAACGTCCAGAGCCCGCCCACATCGGATCGCCTCTCAAACAACGTGACATCAAACCCAACTTCCCGAAGTTCCTTCAGGGCAGAGAGGCCACCCGGTCCTGTTAAGTTTCGGCTTCAGCCTAGTCTGAGGAGAGCATGTGCATCCTTTTCTGGAAAGTCAAGGACTCACCAGCACCGATGACAGCTACCGTAGCAGGAGACGCAGCCATTGTCAAGATTTTGCAGATGAAGCATTCAAGGACAGCGGGAAAATTGCGTCCTCGTGAGTTGCGGGATCAAATAAACAGTAAGATAGCATAGAGCCGATTTTGATGGCAATAATCACATAGGTCTTGCTCTAGGGGACTTGGGGTCGAGGCGTCAACACTTTCGATGTGGCGAAGGTCGGGGTTGACTGGGGTCCGAAGACTAGCCAACCCCGGATTCTTCAACATTATCCTGACTACATCGAATACACTAACCGGGCCAACTTTTTGAAGGCCGGGTCTGTTGAGTGATAAATTTTCGGTTCTCACATCTCGACATAAGGAGAACCAGATTTCTCTCGGGAGATCTTATTCATCACCCCCTCTTCTAGCATTCAACACCCCCCCCCCCCCTTCGTGGCTTAACTCTCTAATTATCGGCCTCCCCCTCTATAATACAACGGACGATGGACGACGATGATGGACGACGATGATGGACGACGATGATGGACGACAACGACAACAATAGCGATAACAATGATAGATAATAACAACGACAACAACGATAACGAGAGACAAGTATAAGCCTATATAGATAGCCCTTAACTTAAGAACCCCTAGCTATATAGTTGTGGCTAAAGGGGGTGTTGGATACTAGAGGAGGTGGTGACGAATAAGATCTCCCTTTCTCTGTTGCCTTATGATTGTGCAGGAAGAAGGGAGTGTGAACACATTGGGCTGTAGTTGTCCAATTTGCAGCCCAAGCAAGGAACCAGTGATGGTGTATGTTGGCTCCTCTTTATCACTCACCTCCCACCCCCGATAGTTAGATATGATGGTACTCAAAAGTCATCTGAGGATTCTCCGTGGTTCTAGACTCGCAGACATGCCGGCCTCCACCGGGGATTGGGGAAGGTGACAGCTACGATCCGTCATAGTCACATGGGAACGAACGGCAGAGGTCGGGCGACAGGTACCTCGCGCCGCAGAGTGGTCAGAGCGGCGCTCAGATCCACTGTTCTAATTGGCGAATCACGCCGCCCGGAGCGTTTCCAGCGAGAGAGTGGAAATTTGCGTACCATAGAATGGTACTTTACTGTCACGCAAATGCTACGCCCTTTCACAAGTCCTATCTTAACGGTCCATCGGGGCCCGCCCGTCCCCGTTCCCCCTTGGCTCGTCCTTGCTTCTGATCCACTGATTCTAATCATGCCTCAATGATGTCAACAGCAGACCAGGGTCAGCAGAGAACTGTTGAGTTGCACTTGCACTGCACTGCCTTGCGCTCATCGAGCCTGGCGCGGTTCTCTTTTTTTAGGCCAGCCTCGTCCCCTTGGTTCGACGTCTCTCCCCTACCTATTTTTTCTTTACAACTTGAACAGAAGCGAAACAACAAGAAGGAAGATGAAGAGAACGTCGCCGCAACCATAACACGTTCGTTGCGACCAAAAAAAAAAACCACCTAGTCAAGCTAGTGAAAACAAAACACACACGTAAACCACAACCAAACAACCCCCACGCCACTGCTGATCGCCGAGAGGCGTACCAAACTCTGAGGGCTGTCCTTCCGGCCAGTCATGTCACACGGCTTCAGCCTCGACCCGACGAACCCAAGATCGCCAAGATGAGGCTATTCGCGGCCTATTCCCGCGCATCCGCCGCTCTGCGCTGGGCGGCCTCGAGTCGCGCGACGGGAGGCCCGGCAGCAGCAGCAGCGGGAACGAGGAGGAGGAGCGTCCACAGCGTCACCGTCGGCCGCATCAGGGCGCATGGCCTCCTTACCCGCCGCCGTCCGAAGCTCTCGCCGCGTCGGTCCCGGCAGCAGGGCTTCTTCACCGCCAGCAAGGAGCAGGACAGCGGCAAGAAGAACAGGACGTCCCTCCCCGTCTCGGTAATTACAGGCGGCCTTTTCTTCTGGTGGCTGTACCCGTCTGACGACTTTCAGCGGCTGTCCATCGCGCCCCAGGACGAGGGGAACGCGCCGCGCGGCGAGGGCGATAAGCCAGGGGCGGCCAAGTCGGACTCGTCGGCGTGGTACAACTTTGCGCTCAAGTTCGAGAGTTTGTCTGATGCCACCGACGTCGAGTGGAGTGCCGACAAGATCGTCGGCTACATCCTTCCGGAATGGTCCAGACTGGTGCCCGGGTACATCCGGAAGCTCCAGAGAGAGGTGAGTTGAGGTTCTTGCGAGTGCTCTCGTTGGATTCGGAAAGCTAACTGCCTGAAGTTGTCCATGTCGCCGGGATCCCTGGCCGATGAGATTTGGCGAGAGGCTCATGATCCGTACATCAACCCTGAGGTGCGGTATGCCGCCCAGGTCAGGGTGTCTAACGACCTGTGCGACGAGGAGAAGGAGTTTCTGTCGAGGCGGAAGCGTGTCACGACGATGGCCTTGGCCAAGTATCTCGACATCCCCGAAAAGGACGTCCACCCGGACGATGTCCCCACCATCGCCATGTGCGGCTCCGGGGGCGGCCTGAGAGCCCTTGTCGCTGGAACCGGTTCTATGCTGGCCGCCGACGAGGATGGGCTGTTCGACTGCGTCACTTACACCTCGGGCGTGAGCGGGTCCTGTTGGTTGCAGACACTGTACCACTCGAGCATTTCGGAAGGCAGTCTCGACCGCGTATTACAGCATCTCAAGGCCCGCGCCGGAATTCATATTGCTTACCCGCCGGTTGCTTTCCAAACCCTGCTCTCTGCGCCGACAAGCAAGTATCTACTTAGCGGTCTTGTCGAAAAGCTCAAGGGCAACCCCGATGCCGACTTTGGGTTGGTCGACGTATATGGCCTGCTCTTGGCGGCGAGGTACCTTGTGCCCAAGGGCGACCTCGAGGTCAGCGACAGGGACTTTAAATTGTCGAACCAGCGCGATTATATCAAGTACGGCCAGAACCCACTGCCCATCTACACGGCTGTTCGTCACGAAATCCCCGACGTCGACATATCCGGGACCGAAGCCGTGCCCTCCACGTCTGAGGCAGCTAAGGAGGTCGCCAAGCAGGAGGCATGGTTTCAATGGTTCGAAATCACACCCTACGAGTTCTTCTGTGAGGAGTTTGCCGCCGGCATCCCGACCTGGGCTATGGGCCGGCGGTTCAAGAACGGCGTTGACATCCCTCCCGAGGAAGGCTTCCACCTACCGGAGACCCGCATGCCGTTCCTCCTGGGAGTGTTCGGCAGCGCCTTCTGCGCGACGCTGAGTCATTACTACCGCGAAATCAGGCCGCTGGTCCAGAGCCTGACGGGCTTCGGCACCTTGGACGAGATGATTTACGGCTACAACGAGGACCTTAGCAAGGTTCATCCCATCGACCCCGGCACCGTTGCCAACTTCGCCTACGGCATGGAGGATAGACTGCCTAAGACAGTACCCAAGAGCATACACAATTCAGAGTACATTCAGCTCATGGACGCCGGCATGTCCAACAACCTCCCGATATACCCGCTTCTCCGCCCCGGAAGAGACGTCGACGTCCTCGTTGCGTTCGACGCCTCGGCGGATATCAAGACAGACAATTGGCTCGCCGTCGCCGACGGCTACGCCCGCCAGCGCGGCATTAAGGGATGGCCTGTTGGCGTGGGCTGGCCCAAGGCAGACGAGTCGCCCAAGGAGATCCGAGAGGAGCTTGACCAGGCCGAGGCCGCGTCCGGCCGCGAGGCGGACCAGAAGCTGCACGAGGCCCAGCAGCACCAGATCGACCACCGCGCGGAACAGGAAGCCACAACAGCCCACAAGGCCGACAGCGGCGAGAGCAAGGAAGAATCGCAGGCGGCCAAGTTCTCTCCCGGCGACGAGGAGTCCGGGGAGCTGGGTTACTGCACCGTCTGGGTCGGCACGACGCAGGAGCGTGCCTCGGAGCCGCCGCCGCCGTCCAAGGCGATCAGCGAGTCCACGTCGTGGCAGCTCGCGGAGCCGGACGCCGGCATCGCCATCGTCTACCTGCCGTACCTCGCCAATCCCAAGGTCCCTGGCGTCAACCCGGGCACGACGGACTTCCTGAGCACGTGGAACTTCGTCTACACCCCGGAGCAGATCGACGACGTCGTCGCGCTGGCGCGGGCCAACTACGCCGAGGGCCGCGAGCAGATCCGCGGCACCATCCGGGCCGTCTACGAGCGCAAGAAGAAGCTTAGGCTGGAGAGGGAGGCCAACGCAAAGAAGGACAGGTACAGGAGGCTGATGCGGAGGGGCATGGCGCATAAGCTGGGGGAGGGCGATCAGTTTAGCTGAGTCGTCTCAGGAGAGAAGCTTTTTTCGAAGACAGTTTGTGATACCCGGGAAAGAGGAGGAGTTGGTAGATAAAAGGCGTACGCGCATGTCCGTTTAGCTGTTCGGAACTACAGATTTGTTTTGTCATTAGTATTGTTTTCATTATCGTAGCAGCCAGCAATCGTCAGACAGCTTTCTTCAACGCTTCCCCCCTGCCCAACGCAGCGTACAGAGACGTAATAGAGCCAGTACCAGATTCGCCAGTGGAGTTGATGGTTGTTTTCAGAAATAGTTGCCCCCGTTTTGAGGAGTGTGTCATTGTTTTTACAGATCTATTCATCTTACAGAGACATGCGTGAACCCCATCTTCTACATGCCCTTGTCCAAAAATGTACACTGCCAAGCGGCATTTTGGGGGTTTTGTGTCCCGGGGCGTTGTTTGTGACGCCCCCTTCCCTCCTCGCCGCATGCTTTGCCTCGTCTCGTCTCTCCCCGCCCATTTTTCCATGGCAATTACACGTAAAATGCTATTCCCACAAAGCTTTGTTTGTAACGGTTTTTTTTCGGTTTTTATTTCGGTCTCCCGTCTTCTTCCTCTTTCCCCCGTTCGGTCTTAGATGATCTCGCCCATGTCGATGTGCACGGGCTGCCACGGCGCCTTCTGATTCCGGGCGAGCATGTCGCTGGGCACGCGGACGTTGGGGCCGGGGCTGTACAGGTACCAAGACTTGAGGGCGTTCATGGCGGCCTGGAGGCGGGCGAAGTCGAGGCTGGCGCCGGTGCCCTCGCCGAGCTTGTCGGTGCCGCTGTAGATGCCGACGACGAAGACGGGGGTCCTGCTGAGGCGGCCCGTCTCGCTCTCGACGCGGGCGACGGGGGGCTCGAAGCCCTCGCGGGCGCAGAGCATGGTCAGCTCGCGGACGGGCAGCTTGAAGCTGAAGAGCTTCTCGAGGTCGACCCGGCGGCTGAGGACGTGGGCGTCGACGAAGGAGCGGACGGCGTCGAGGCCGCAGTGGGCGTAGAGGGCGCCCGCTACGGCGCGGAGGAAGGCGGCGTGGGCGTTGTTGCGCAGGTTGTTGTAGCGCTCGCGGACGGCGTCGGGGTCGTGGGCGTCCCGGGCGGGGTTCTCGGGGTTCTCCTCGGGCTGGTGGACGGCGTCGCCGAAGTCGTCGTCGAGGACGATCCTCGAGCTCATGCCGCGGCGCCACTTGAACTTGTCGAGGTGGCGGTGCTCCTTGCGGACGTATCCCCAGCGGCCGTGGACGACGCCCGAGGCCGGGTCCTGGGACCACTGGAGCAGGCCCGGGTCGACCTCGGAGCCGGGGAAGGCGGCGCTCTCGACACCCCACTGGTTGGCGACGCGGAACAGCGAGTCGGAGCCGGCGTAGGCGCGCATGGCCTCGTAGAGGATGGACATGGGCAGGCGCGGGTAGTGGCACAGGAGCCACTCGGAGGTGTGGTAGGTGAGGAGGGAGCCTCCGACGACGGCGAGGTTGGCGTTGTTGAAGTTGGGGCTCGGATCGGCCGAGGGGTCGACGAGGCATCGCGCGAGGGTCTCCAGAGGGAGCTTCGCGGGGAGGGAGAGACGGGCGTGGAGGGCGGCGAGCTTGGCAGAGGTCTGGGCCTTCTCGGGGAGAGGTGACGGGTAGTGCGTCGGTTCTGTGACGGTCTGCTCCTCGACGGGCTCGGAGACCTCCGCCTCATCTTCCTTTGCTGCCTCTTCCTTGGCCGCATCCTCCTCGGTCACAGCTTTCTCGGCCGCGTCTTCCGACTTCACGGGCGTCTCGGTCGTCTCGGGTGTCTCCTTGGTCTCCTTCTTCGACTGAAATGCTGACCAGAAGCTCGAGCTGCGTCTGGGGGCGTGGCGGGGTGCTCTAAAGGAAATGGGCGTCAGGTAGGGCGAGGCGTGTGCCCCGGCCTGGGCGTTGAGCAGCTGCCCGGCGGTGCATCTTGATATCCTTAACCTCTTCATCGGGGGTGGCGTTCTTGTTTCGTCGACGGGGTCGTCGTCGACTTTTTGTAGGTGGAAAGAGTGGGACGACAAAAAGGGAAGGGGAAAAAAGAATACAGAGATGTCAATTGGGTGTTGTACAGAGCCGGAGCCGACCGGGCAATTGAGGCTGCTGGGGGGCGGGCTGTTGAGGATCGCGAAAACGGGTAGGGGAGAAAAAGTTCCACGTCCCTTTCTCTCTGCGCAAGTCGGCCGGTCGTCTCCCGTCACGAAAAAGTTTCTGGAGCCGCACGATTCGAGTCGTGTGAGCTCCATTGGCAGGATTGCTCCCGTGCACGAGCCACCTAGCACCAGCAGACCACGGAACATCCGCCCTCCGGGGCTCCGGGGTGTTGCGGGGCCCACTTTTTGAGAATCGTCGAATGGCGGACCTCAGATTACAACGACCGGCGACAAAAGCTCCATCCAAGGCGTTGACATAACCACAACACCCAGTCTCTCTCTCGTTGAACAATTCGTCAAGATGGTAAGCAGCCCCCCTCAATTGCTCTCTAGAAGCCAATTGCTAACTGTGTGACCAGGGAGGCGGCCCCAAAGTTCCGTGAGTAGCTCCCGACACCCTCTGCGCGATCCCGCTCCGAGCCATCCACTTGCCCGTTCCCTCGACAGCAGAGCCCCTCTCTAACATGCGCGAACCCAAGTTACCCCAAGCACGTCTGGTCGCCGGCCGGTGGTTGGTATGCCCAGCCTGCGAACTGGAAGAAGAACACCGCCGTTATCGGCACTGTGATGGTCGGCATCGTCGCCATCATCTGGAAGATCAGCGCCGAGAAGGAGGTGCGCTACGTCATGCCTCAGGAGGGCCGTTTCTTCCCCAGCAGATAGTATGTTCTACGACGCCGCAGCGCGACCCCCTGGGAGAGCTTCAAATACCTGCTAACCCTTACGAAACAGCTGGTCGAAGCAGTTGATCGAGTACGACAGAGAACAGGCCGCGAAGAAGGCCAAGGAGTCGGCGCAGGCAGAGGCTATCCAGAACTCATAAACGAATCGGACGAGGGAGCAAAAAACTGTACTTGTATAAATGGTACCCAACGAATTGAGAGCTGCGTAGTTGCGGCGATTGCGAACACTGGGCGCTCCGGGAATGTTGCTCTGTGCTTCGTCTGTCCATCACGTCTAGACCAGGGCCAATGGCGATGCTGAAGAAGCTACGGGCGGCTCTGTATCAAGCAGGAACGCGCTTGATCTGTGCTGCACCGCGTATACCCGATAGTGAACGGGTGGACGACGGGAACCTCTGGCAAGCGGTCCGGGAATTCTTGCGAGGCATTCCCTCCGAAGGGACCCTTACCCCCTCGTGCTTATGATCATCTTTGCAGGAACCGAAAGCCACCATTTGGTATGCATAGTGCGTGACCTCGAAATGCCCCACCCAAGCTTCGATCAGGACTGTGGAATCGCTGCTTCTCGCGATTTTTGGTGCGAATAGAGCTTCTTGAGCCAAGAGCAGAGGGTGCCCCCGAGTTCGCTGCGACAGCATGCGATCGAAAACCAACTGTCCCATCTCTCAGTGCTTTCTCCATGGTTGGGAAAGCTACGCAATGTTTGGTGAGGCTGGCAAGATGTGCCACGCCAATGCCGTCATCTGCGTTCATTGTCTCCGGATTTCAGGCAAACAGGCCGATTACCCAGTTGCTACATGGGCGACGTTTTCTAGCTGTTCTGTTTACATTTCCACGGCGTCCCTCACCTTACTGGACATGGGATTCCGGAAGGCCGGGTTGCCTGTTATCTGCTGCACCAACGGTCTTTTTTTTTCGCTTTCTGTCTGTGGCATCAGAGGATACTCGTTCCATACGCATCCCTCCTGAAGGTCTATCAAGTCTCATGGACTGGCTTTACCAGGTTCATGCCACGCAGATTTACCTAGGGTAGCACCAAATGTCACATAACAAAAGGCCCATCGAGTTCACACAACAACCACCAGGACTATCTCCCAACTGCAGAGGGGTCTGAGGAGAAGAGATGAGCAGCATACAAGCAAGTGACATACAAATAGGGCCTTTGACTTGTGTTTTCAATGTCAATCTCCCACATTACAGCTGCTTACCTTCTCAACCTTCCAGTCACATCCGCCCTTCCAAGCCGACTACACGGTCATTCCACAAAAGGACGCGTTCCGCTTCAACAGCACCAGTGAATGGTCTTACACCTCCCAGAACCTATCCAACAATATATTCCTCTGAACCTGAGTTGCATAGTGACCTTATAAAGACGGCGCCTCGGTCCAATGAAACCAAACACCAACCACGACCCAATTGACTGGGTTTAGAAAAAGGGAGTCCAGCCGGGTACTTCCATCACAACTCAGCCTGACATACCTTGTCCGATCAAGGCACTGTCCAGGCGAGGTTTATTTTCTTGGGAGCCATCTCAGCACCTTGCAACTAATCCAGCACGAATACGTCAGGTCCAATCGGCGCCAGAAACGACGGACGCCAACGGGTTGTTTTCCAAACACTCTTTATACCCACCCCTTTCTCTTACCTAGGGCACTGTTGAGTCATATCCCCATCTGGGATTGAGAAGTGGAGGTTGATCGAACTGCACAGTGACCAGCATAACCGAACATGCCCATGCTGGTTTATTGAGAAAGACTATGAAGACATCTTTCCTAACTGATATATAGTAGTTGGCCAAGGTTCAGAAAGGGCCAAGGAGAAGCTTGTCCGAGGCGGGGGAAATGCCTGCCAGCTTGGGTGGAATCCCGTCTTATTCCAAGCATGGCGTGTACGCCAACACCAGCCACGAAGAACAGTGGGAGGAACAGTACGACTTTGGGAACACCTACTTCTCCTTGCCAGGCCACGTTGCTACGCGACTACCCTCTTCGCCTACGTGCTCGAGTCCAACCGGGCATATCATGATTCCAACCCGATACTTCTTGGCCTGGAAACAAAGCAATGTACACGAAAGCTCGTGTACAAGCCACGCCTAGAGGAACTCAATGCAGGGGCCGGTGGAACCGAGTTTCTTTTTGGACAGTCCCCAAACAATGGCCAATACCCTCTGTCAGCTCTCCATATGTTGTCTCTGCGGGGCTGAAGCATGCCAATGGCTCTCTGTTTGCCCATACGTGGCCAGTCACTTGTCCACCAGGGCCATAGAGGTTGACGATGGTTGGCTTTGCCCTCTCTGAAACTCTGCAAAGGCGAGTTGCCTTAGACTCCGGATTATATGACCAGGCCGGATTCGATCTCTACAATCACGCGAGGCAGGACCAATGTTGAGTTGTGTCATCTCATTGTCTACCTAGCTTCCTCGACGGCAGCAGCAGCTCTAGCGTCCCGTCCTTTGAGGAAGGACGCCAAATCCATCTTCTCTCCATTCACTCTCATCTCAACGCGTCGTTCACGTGACCCTCGCATGCCTCTGCATACAAGGCATCCAAAAGAGCCGGCATCATTTCCACCCTATGAGTCGCCAACTTGCGACGACCACCAGCCACCAGAGCTGCAAGAAAATCAAGAACGAGAAGAAAGGGAAAAACAACAAGAGTGGTGCAATATACATTAAGCACTAGGCGCTTCCTCTCCCAGCACTCATCGCCAGAACGTGTCTGGCTTCTCCGAGTCCGGGCCGGTATATGAATCGAAATGGGTCAACGGGTTGGTAAGCGAGTGTAGAGAAGGGTAGTAGAAAAAGAATTGCGAGACTCGAGGGTATGGAAACCAGTTCGCAAAGGGGTGTATCAAAAGCTTGTGTCGTAAAAGAGTGACTCGAAAGGTATAAAACGCATCGTTGTCGTTTGTCCCCATTATCGGAATCTCAACGATTCCGGTCGGGGCAAGAAAGCAACCCTCCCAATTTTGTTGGTTCGCAGAAACGCCGTGCCCGTGCTGTCCAGAATGCATGGTAGACCCCAGTCTATCGCCAAACAAGAAGTGAATCCCTAGTCTTTGTACCAAAAGACGTTATATACGTAGGGAATCAGTGTATATCAACGGTGTTTTGGTTGCACTCAGACGGCCTGACCGGGGGGGGCTTGAGTTGTGACGGCCTGGCCAGGCACGGGCTTGCGACCAACAGGGCCTGTCGGAGGACCAGGCGGGCCAGGGCGAACTGGACCCGGGGGGCCCGGGGGGCCTGGGGGTCCGTTCATCCTGCTAGGCTGGGGAATCCTGCTGGGTCCCGGAGGACTCGGCTTGCGTCCATGTCCGCCGGGGCTCTGAGGTCTTTGTCCCGGAGGTCCCTGAAATCGGGGGCCAGGTCCTCTCTGTCCGTTGCCGCCCGGAGGGCCGTGTTGGCCAGGAGCAGTCATGGGGCGGGCGGGCGACTCAGGGCGAGGGTAAGGCGGGCCGCCATGGGGGCCACCCTGAGGAGTCATGGGTCGCTGGCCAGGAGGGTAGTTGGGGCCAGGGCCACGGTGAGGGCCGTTCGGGCCATTGGCACCCATGGGAGGGCCACGAGGAGGGCCTTGGTTCTGAGGAGGCCTGGGCTTAACGGGACGAGTAGACAAGCAAGTGCGCGGCACGACACCCTGTTGGGACCTATCCAAGCGGATGCAGAGCGCCTATTGTCATTGTTAGCATGTACAACTCTCAGACGGGAGTCTCCAAACTTACCCAGCCGTCGTCGTACTCGTGGAGAAGTCGCACGAGCTGGCCAGCCCTCAGTTCCATCTCATCCTCAAGAGTAGGCTTGAAGTCGAGTTGCACGCGGTGGACAGTCGTGTTCGCGGGACCGCCAGCTGCGGCAATGGCAGCAGATCCAGTGGAGCCGTTGGACGAGTGACCAGGGCCAGCGGAGGTGGCGCTAAATTCGGTACCAGAAGGGCTGGCGGGTACAGTGGACAGGGGCGCAGTCGCGGGAATAGTAAGATCAAGCGCTTTGGGGCCGTCCTTGCGGGTCGACGCCTTGCGCACAAGGCCTCCGGCGGCAACGGCTCCAGCACCGGCGGCAACGGCAGCACCGGCAGCCAGAGCGGCACCGTCGATGGCGCCATTAGATGCTGCGCCGCCGGCAACCACAGGGGCAGCTCCGTTAACCGCGGGCAGAGGCTTCTCGCTGATATCCATGGAGCGGACAGACTCCTCGGCGATGGGGCCGTTGATTCTCTCGGCCTGGGCACCGAAGGGGTTGACAGGGCTGGCGCTCTGGCTGGTGCTGGGGCGTTCCCAAGCGCTCTGGCCCGGGGTGCGGGCGCCGACGGCAGCGGCAGGGGCCAGGTTGCCATTGACGTTGGTCCGGCTGGCGCGCTTGTCGATGTTCAAGTTGGGCAAGAACTGAGTGACGGGTCGGAGGCTGATGCGAGGAGCGCGAGGGTTGTTTCCACTGGTGACGGCGGCGGCGGTTCCGAAAGAACCGTTGATCTTCTCATCCTCGTCGGCCAGACGCTGCTGCTCGAGCTGCTTCTTGCGGCGGTTGAACAGGAAGAAGACAAGCAAGAAGACGACCAGAACACCGGCCAAAACGCCGATTGCGATACCGGCCTTGGCGGCGCCGCTGGTCTCGGTACTGGCAGAAGACTTCTCGCTGGAGGAGGAGGTAGCGCTTGCCGTGGCAGCGGTCGCGGCGGTGGCCTCGTTGGCCGTGGCAGCAGACCTGGTGGAGCGGACCAGAGTAGGGGCATCGGTGGCGAGGGCGAGAGTCGTCTCGATGCTCTCGGTAAGGGGATCCTCAATCACGGACGGCAGCGAGGTGGTCGAGGAGTCGGCGGTGGAAGACACACTAGGAGTCTGGGCAATAGGCACGCCGGCCCTCGCGATGGTGGTGCCCGTGGTCTCGGCAGTGGTGGACCTCGTCCGGGAGGGGAGAGGGGACTCGGCGACGATGAGCTTGGTGGAAGAGGTGCTGGCAGCAGCGCGAGGAGCGCCATCAGTGACGGTCTGGTAAATGGTGCGAATAACGGTGGATCGGCCTTGTCTGGTATTAGCACGTCGGGTGGAAGTGCGGTCGTCATCGTCGTCGTTTTGACGCTTGATGTTGTGGTTACCTCCGTTGCCACTGCTGGTGGTAGTGTCGTCATCATCAGATGCGAAAGGGTTCAAGTTCTTGAACTTGTCCCCGACATCACTCCAGAAGTCGGGGTTTCTAGGCAGGTGCCTGTGACCGTGGTGACGGTGAGCCATTGTCGGTGATTGGCGGTGCTGCGGTGGCGGCCGTAGTCGTGCGATTCGTGAATCGGAAAATACCAATTAGCCAAGGGTCGTCGTGATAAGAGGAATGAACGTGGGGTGAATTGTTTCGGTATTCGAGTCGTCAACGTCGTCGTCGTGGGTCAGGCGGGGTATCTGAAATGTGAGGGAGGTTCTGGCATGCGCGGGAGAGGCTGGCGATGGGAATGCTCAAGGGCGTGGCGTGCCAGAAGAATGGGTATGTTCCGGGGATCGTGATCGTCAAAAGAATGAAGAGGCTGTAAATAGGTCCAGCCAGGCGGATCGAGGTACTCAGATTTGTCGTAGACGGGAGATTGTCTCCAAGTTGATCCTCGCGATTTTGTGTCGTCGAGAATATCGCGTACTGCGTGTTTTGGCGGTTGTGTGTGCGAGTTTTTTCAAGAAAGAATGCAAGGCGGCACTAGGCGCGGAAGGATAGTAAAGTGAGAAGGCGGACGAGGTGAGAAAGATGAATATCTCACTACCAGCTCACAGTCATGGACAACAACAAACAACAGTCGGTGGATTGCCGTCGTGGTGTGTTGGGAAAGAACGGATGAATCTGCACACAGTCACTCTGCTCGCAGGGAAACAACACAAACCAACGTTTGGCGGTGTTGCAGCAAGCGGCAGTGAGAACAGTCCCGTAGAGTGCAGTTCGGACGGGGGGGATGGGGATGGGATGAAAGAAAGGGACGGGAGAGACGAAAGTGGGAAAGGCCGTGAGAAGAAGGAGAGAAAGCGACGAGGGGGGCACACGTTGAGGGTTGCAGTGAAGCGCAGCCAGTCAAGTTGGTCCCAGTCACGAGCGCAAGGCACATCCCAGACGTGCTGTAAGCCGTATGTGAGCAACGTTTGACGGAGGGAAGGAAGGACCAGGTGGTGAGTGAGTTGCGTGTGTGGTGAGAGGCAGTTGCGTGGTGACCGGGGTGGGAGGGGGAGGGTGAGGAGGAGGAAGGAGGAGGAGAGAGGGCGTGTGCGCCTAGGACGGGGATCCCTGCGTCGTGCGTCGAGGGTGTTGCCCGTTGGGTGGGACACTGCCTGCCCGGTGCCTTCCAGTTCCCCCCCTCCATGGACCATCTCTCTCCACTTGCTCCTGCCTGTTGTCGTGTTGTGTGTTGCCGTACCTGCGTCTTGCGTCGGCCAACACCACAGAAAGCGAAAGCGCAGCCGTGCGGTACGGCATGGCTTGTATCGCCTTGCAGTCTTTGCCGTATTAGTGCCAGTAGCGCTTCTTGGCCTCTTACGTTGGACCGTTAGGTACCTCACCCACCTACCAGTAAGCTTAAAGATACACGAGACACCGAAGTGAAGTTGCTCGGATCACATTTTGCACAATACACTAAAATTCGGGATTGGGTTTGGATTGGACTGGAATTAGACAATGGCACAATAGTAGGACAAACGGCGCGGTCGATACGTACCCCCAATAGGCAGTAATAAACGGCCACCTTATTCGACAATGCAACTGATCCAAGAAGCCACGCGCCGAGTCAGCGTTTCACCTTGCGTCCAGTTCTGGGCCGCGGTGCCACTTCCCTGCGCCATCAGGGAGCACTGCACTGCATTTTACCATGGTACATCGCGGCTGCTGCCCGGACCAAACAAAACATTTCACGATAGTTGCACAAATCGATCTCTCGCTCACTCTTTCCCCCCAGAATTCCAAACAAATCTTCGCATCGTTGAAATCATTCAAGTCCACCGCACGTCGTCAATCACTTCCCTCTGCACGGGTAACAAAATGGCGCACTCGGTCGTCCTCCCAAGACCAAAAATCATCCACACCGGCGCCCATCTTCATCAGCGCCCATGCACGGCCCGCGCTAGACAGGGGTACCCCCAGCGCCATCATGTCAGGTACCAGCGCCGCCTCATTGGCCCTGAAGGGTGACCCACCGCGCACGCATCCCACAGGATAAACGAAATTGTTTGCTCAGGGTTCAAATCATTTTAGACCAATCACACCGCTTGATGCGCACAAGGAAAAAGACGTTTGGCCGGCCCGAGCTCCAATCGCCGGCCCCCAAATCCAAAATCCGACTCCGTCCCCAGACGCCTGCGACGTGCCTATGATCACCACCAACAAGGGGTGCGGTGTGCTGCTCCCCTTTTGCCTGCTTCTCCGGCCGCTGCCCGCCATCCAACGAATACACGCTCCAACCTGACGGGCTCTCTTTCTGGCCCTCTTGAACGCCTTCGAGAAGCGCGGGATGGCTGCTTACGCCTTGCGCGGCTTGCGACCATGTCCTGCAGCCAGCCATCACCACCTGCCCGGCCAATGCCTGAAGAGGCAAAGCCAGCAAGCAATGTATCAAAATAGCATATCATCTCTTATCGTCGTCGTCGTCCGTCTTCGTCGTCCATCCTCATCGTCCATCATCGTTGTCTATTATTGTCGTCCGTTGTATGGTAGAGGGGACAATAAGAGAGCCAAGCCACATAGGGGGGTGTTGGATACTGGAAGAGGGGGTGATGAATAATATCTCCCAATAGCATCTGTCGTCACTCTGCCGCATTCCAGCCGCTCCTCATCGGACGACGGACGACGACTGGCCGTGTTGTTGATGTTGAGCGCGAGGCTGTGAACAAGACTGCCCATCGTCATTTCCATGTTCGGCGGTATTCACCACAATCACCTCGAGATGACCACCACCGGCACCTACGCCGCCGTCTTCATTTCATCAGTGATCAGGATCAGAGACATGCCGCGCCTGACAGCGTCAATCAGTCAGTCACTCCCGGATCCTGCTCCTCCAAATGGCATCGCACATACGAGACGAGACAGGTCAGCCCATAATGCCGGCGCACCCTTGAGCTTGCTCGGACACGTCTTTTCAGGTCTGACAACCCCCTCAAGCACTCACCGTTCGACTCTGGCCTTGTGCTTGCTTTTTTTCCCGCTCTCTCTAGGACTCAGGTGGTTCTAGGTCAAGCCAGCGGACACCACTCCCGCTGTCCAACGCGGCACAAGAGAAGAAATAAGCAAGCGAGAGGAGAACCTTCCGGGGAAGCGCCAACGGTGCCAGCCGCCCTCACCATCTATGGATTGTTAGATTTTCGTATATATTACGTTGTGTATTATTCTACCGCCTTCAGCGCCATTAACGCGATTTTCGCCTTGATGGCGCTGTGGGCTTTTGAACCCCTAAACGCAGTTACGGCCTTTAGAGCCAGTAAAACGTTGTTCTAGAGTAGCTATTAGCCTCCTTAAATACCAAAATCCGCCTATATATCTTAACGTACTAGTAGCTTTAAGCTATATAATTTAATATACCTCCCTAGTAAGGGCCTTATAAAGGCTTTATTAGATTTATTTATAAATAAAATTATATACTAGCTACGCTTTAATTACTCTATAGTTACTCTTATATAACTTACTTTTTTAGGGCTATAATCCCTTTAAAGTCCTTATTTTAAATAGTTCTATTATTTTTATTAAACCTTTATTTCTATAGTAAAAAGAGTAATACTGTTTTTAAAGTATTTAAGAGTTATAATTCCTTTAGTTTATTTATTATTAGTAAAGTTAAGGCCTTTTAGCTATTCTTTTTAAAGTTTAGTATTATAAAGTACTTAAAGTTATACTATTTAGTTTATTATATTAAGTTATTTAAAGAAGATTTTAAAGTAGGTATTAGTAAGTAGCTTTATAAAGCTATTTATTATAAGCTATACTATAAACTAGTATTTAACTTTAATATAACCTTTTTAGGCTTTTTAATATAATTAATAGTTATAAATATTAATATAGTAAAACTTTATATATAATTAAACTATTTTTTTATTAATAAAATAAATTATTTATTAATTATTATATTAAATATATATACTTAGTACTAATATAGTAAAAGTAGCTTTATTACTAAAAGTCTTTTTACTAAAGTTAATATAAAAAGTAGTTATTAATTAACTTATAAAAATAGCCTTTTTAACTATTTAAAAAAGAGTAAAAAACTTAGCTTTAGTTATAAATATAGTTATAGTATTTTACTTATTAGTTTATTAATTAATAAAGCTACTAAATAGTTTAATTATAAATACTTAAAAGCTTTTATAGTTTAATATATTATTAGTAAAGCTAGTATTTAAAGTAATTACTAAACTATTATTAAAGCCGCCTTTTTTATAGTTAAATTTAAAGTAGAAAGCGCGCTTTATAGTAAAGTATTTAATAACTTATTTAGCCTCTTTACGGTACTTAAGGCTAGGGTTATAGTTAAAGTATATAAAGCGACTCGTAGTAAAAGCTACGTTTAGTTGAGTTATTATAGTACTATATATAATTAATTTAATATTACTTTAGTATATATTAGTATTTATATATAAAGTAGAGCCCTTATAAAGGAGTAGTTTAAGTAATTAAATTAAAGAAGTATATAGTTATTTAATTTATAGGCCTTACTTTTTTAAGTACTTAATAACCTTATTAATATATACGGATTATAAGAGTTAAAAGTGCTTTATAGTATAGTTACGGATAACTTTAATCCTTAAGAACTATTATAAGTTTTTACTACTCTTAAAAAAGTAACGTTTTTAAAGCTTTTTTATAAGTAAAAGAGCCTCTTTATAGTATTTAAAAGGGAAGTAAAGAATATAGTTATTAATATAGAAAAAGAAAATAATATAGCTACTTATTTAATAGTAATTTTTACTTACTATATATTTTAGTTTAAACTTTTTTAAACTAGCTTTTAAATAGCGTTACTATAGGAGTAAAGAGTAGTATAGGCTATAGAGTGCTTTATTAAGCTTAAGAATATACCCGGGCTTTTAATACTTAGGGGGTATTTATATATATATATTTTTATTAAATAGGACTTAAATAAATGTATTTATAGTATTATATTATAAGAGTTTAAAATTAAAGTAGTTTATAATAGCTATAAGTATTTAAAACGATATACTAGTAAGTATTAAAGTATAAGTATTTTATTTATTTCTTAACTATTAATTACTATATATAATAAGGTACGCTTTAATTTTAAAGAGTCTTTTGTACTTATTTAACTTATATATATATACTTAGTAGTATCCTAGGATCTAGGAGCCCTTAGCTATACTCTTAAGGACCTTTTTTTAAAAGTCGGTCTTATAATAGCTTTATAAATAGTTTATTTTAACTACTCTAATTAAAGTAGTATAGGGGTAGGTTAATACTTTTATATAAAATATAAGTAGGGGTTAGAGTTCTTACTAATGGGTACTAAGTACAGGAACTTTAGTTTATAGTTAACTTATTCCTCTCTATAACTAAATCTTACTATTAGAGTATTTAATATTTATATTTTAGAATATTCCTATAGTATATTAGATACTAGGGGTCCCCTTTAATAAGTTATAAGTAACTAAGTAGCTAGTTTAGAAGTAGCTTTATTGTAGAGTATTTTAAAATAATAATAGAGTACTAGTTAAAAAAGTGGCTTTATAAAACGTTTATTTGTACTAGAGTATATAAGTTACTAGGGTAATTTAGTTTATAAGCTTAGCTACAAATATAAATTAGTAAAATAGGTTTTTAAATTTAACTATAAGTATAGACTAATAAGAATTTATAAAGTAAAGTTTTTTATTTACTAACTTAACTATAGTCTACCTCTTTAAGTACTAGTTTTTTTTAATTAATACTTAAAAGAATAAAATAGGTAAGTTAAAAGGAGTAGGTAAAAGTTTAAAATAAGTAGAGGAGTATTTATAGTTACGGGGTTTATTGTTATTAAAGGTAGTATTACTTAAATTAAGTTTATTAAAAACGTTATTAAGAAAGTTTATAAAAGAGGATACTTTATTATTTTTTTTATTTAATAAAAATAAGTATAGTTATATTTAAAAGTTAATTTTACTAGTTATTATAAAGGTCTTTTAAACTTATTTAGTAATAGTTTAAAAGTTAAAGTTATTATAGTTACTAGTAAGTAACTTTAAGTTACTATTAAAGTACTGCTTTTTATTAAACATTACGTTATATATAGTAACAATTTTCTTAGTTATAGGGTTCTATATATAGTACTAGTTTATAAAAGTATATTTTATAAAAAAACTAATAAAAGTACGCCCTTATAAGTAGTTAAAGTACTTCTTTTTAAGTTATATAGTAGTTATAAGTATATATACTTTATAGCTATATAATTTTAAGTATATAAAACTAGGCTTTACTATTTTATTAGCTCTAAGTTATTAATAAAGTACTTTATATAGAGTTTTTTACTTAAAAGCTACTTAGAGTATATAGTTATAAAAGTAGGTTACTACTTTATAAATATTAAGCTATATATTATAAAGTAGTTTACTACTTTTTTATATTATTTAAGCCTTTATTTTAATAACGGCTCTAATATATTTTATACTACTATTTTAATTTTAAGTATATAGAGTAAATAACTTAATATATTTACTGTGCTTTTAAAGGTTATTTATAAGATAGTGGTATTTTTTAATCTTACTATTATATTTAAAAATAAGGATATTAATATTATACTAGACCTTTAAAAGTAAAATAAACTTTTTAAAGACTTTAGTAAGTATCTTTATACTATAGTTATATAAATAATAGTTTTAAGAGTATTAAGAAATATAGTTAGTAAATACTAATACTAATATAAACCTACTATAACCCTTAGTATATAAATAAAAGTTAAATATAATTTACTTACTAGGGCGGGTATATATATTACTCTTATACAGCTTGTAGTTAATAATCTACTTTACCTTACTAATACTATAAGTATTATAGTTAAAAGGAGCCTTTTTAAACTCCTTTTAAAAAGTTATAAAGATTTAAATACTATAGGTAGATAAAATAAAGCGTTAAAGTGGTTTAGGGCTAGGGTAGCTAAGCTACTAGTACTACGTTTTTTTTAAGCTTTTTAAGAATTATTATTTTTAAAAAGGGTATTTAGTTTAATAGCGCGGGGTATGTATATACTAAACAGCCTATATAGACCCTTTATATAAGGGCACTTTATTTAAAAACTTATTAAACTCTAATACTCTCTAGTTATATATATTTTTAATAAAGCTAAAAGGGGAGTAATTAAATCTATATAGTATAGAGTACTAACTTAAGTACTTATTCTACTAGTAGTTACGTTTATAAAGTTAATTATAAAAAATAAAGTTAATTACTATAGATATATATAAAGTAATATTATATAAGTATAAATTAAATCTTTTTTTATTAGTTAATATAACGCGTATATTTACGTTTCTATATTTCTTAATTATAAAGGACTTAAAGCTAGTTTAAAGGTAATTATTTAAGTTAGTAGTTTAAAAGTTACTAAAATAACGTTTATCTTTAAATACATAAATAAACGCGCTAAAGTTAAGGAGGTAAGAGTCTCTAAAAGGGTAAGCTTACAAACCCTTACTTTAAGTAGCTTAAAACGCTACTAGTAACTACTTAAGACTCCTAGTATAATAACTATAGAGTTATTAGCCTTAAATCTCTTTAATACGCTTAATTAGCTAGTTATTATTTATAAGGTTTTTTTTTACTTACTTATAGTAGTAATCGAGCGGCTTTTACTTAGTATATATATATTTTAAAAAGGTATAAAAGTAATTTTTAAAGTAGTAGTATATTATATAAGTTAAGTAAAAGGGAGTTAATAGGGTAAAGGGGGCTAGAAATACTAAAGAAACCTTATTTTATAATTTCTTAGGGTTAGTATTATTATATTTATTACTAAGGTACTTTAAAGAGTTATAGAGAGTTATTTTATTAATAGTAAAGGTACCTTAAGCGCTTTTTTTATATTTTATAAACTTTAGTATTTATTTAATTATAACTATTATTTTAGTAATAGCTTTATTAAAACTATAATTATCTTAACTATTACTTATTATTATATAGTAGCTTTTAATTTAGAATTAAAGTAGTAAATAGCTAAGGAAGTAAAGTAGTTTATAAATTTATAAATCTCTTTTATAAACCACTTTAAGCTTAATAGTATAGCTTTTATATATATTATTAACTTATATTATAAACTATTTAACTATTATAGCTTTTATTATAAACTACTTATTATAGAGTGCAGTAAAGTAATTAATATAAAGTTAATTAGTATATTAATAATATATACTTTTTATAAGTTTAAAGTATTTATAAAGGTTTTAAATTTATACTACTAGTTTTAAAGTACTTAAGTAATACTAAATTTTAAACTTTTTAATAATAGTACTTTATATTTAAAAAATAATAGTATTCTTAGCTTTTTTTTACTTTTAGTATATTACTTTTATTATATAGTATAAAAATAAAGAGTTAATATAGTACTTAAGGGCCTTTTTAAAAAAGTTAACTATTATCTTAGTATAATAGTAATTTACAGCTCTAAATAGAAGCGGGAGGTTCTTATTTAAAAGTATTTAAAAAGGACTATTTATAATAAACTTATCTACTCTAGATTCTATAGTCTAGGAGTAAAGGACTTATAGCTTAGAGCTATAGTAAGTAATAAACTTTAAGTAGTTACTAAAATAGGGCTTCTAGGGTAAGGTATTACTAATAAATAGCTCTAGGGATATAGAGGTTAAGTTAAGAACTTCCTACGTATTAAGGGTATTTATAAGTACTTAAAAGTTATAGAGCTACGGGTACTAAGTAAATAAACTATTAAAGATAGTCTTTTAAAGAGTTAAAAGGATATTTATAGTAATTTTTATATTTAAAAAAGTAGTTTAAAAATAATTAATTATATATAATAAAGGGAGTAGTAGAATAAGACTTTTAATTATTAGATTTTTATATATATTACATTATATATTATTTTACTACCTTTAGTACTATTAATATGATTTTTGCTTTAATAGTACTATGGGCCTTTAAACCCCTGAACGCAGCCACGGCCTTTAGAGCTAGCAAAACGTTGTTCTAAAGTAGCTATTAGCCTCCTTAAACACTAAAATCCACCTATACGTCTTAACGCACTAGCGGCTCTAAGCCACATAATCTAATATAGATACACTAGCATAACTAGCTGCAGCTTACTAAAGGTACCCCCCCCCTATACTTAGTATACGTAGTATCTACTTTAGAAAGGTCCGCCCTATATTAAAAAACTTTTTTATTAGTAGGGACTATGTATACTAAGCTTTAAAAATGTAGAGTAAAAGGGCTTAGGCCCTACTAGTATATACTATAAGTATTTTAGGAATACTCCTTAATTTATATAAAAAAATTTTTCTTTTTTTTTTACTTTTAAACTTAACTTAATTTATTACTTATTTTAGTTTATATTTAAATTAAGTTAAGTATATACTTAGATTAATTTTTCTAAATTAATCTCTATAAATTAATTTTTTTAAATTAATTTCTTTTATAAATATTCTTTAATTAATTATACTTTAATTTTTATACTTTTTACTATAGTTAGTAATACTTTTACTTATAAAAACAATACTACTTATTTATAGTATATTAACTATAATAAGTACTTTATTAACTACTCTAAGTAAACTAAGGATGTATATTTTATAATAAATTTATAATTAATTACTAAATTAATTACTTTTTAAGTTAAAGGAATAATAATTATTTTATTTAAAAAAGTGTTTTATTACTTTATTATAACTACTTTTAATAAAAAAAATATATATATATAATAAAAATATATATATAATTACTTTATAACTTTTTAAGGATTATTTTAACTTTTTTTATAGTAAAAGTAGAGTAATAGTTTTAACTTTTATTATTATATAATTAGGGTTTATTATAATATTTATAAAACTAACTAAAGTAGCCTTAATACTAATATAGATATAAAAACTAGTAGTAAGTATAAAACTTCTATATAATTCTTAAATTAATTTAATAAAACTTAGTTTATTATAAATTAGTTTTTATAGCTACTACTTAAGTTAAAATTAATAAATATAATAACTTTTACTTTATTACTCCTATTTACTATAAACTAAAGCTTATTTATATAAACTAATATACTAAAGAAGTGTTTATAAGTACCTTTTTTACTTTAGGTATTAATTAAAGAATAATTTTTAAAGATTCTCTATTTATTCCTACTAAAAAGGCTAAGTTTACTAAAGCTAAAGTTACTTTAAAAAAATAAAAAGTTATATTTAATAAGTTAAATACTTTTAATATTAAAGTTACTATAACTTAAAAAAAAAAGGTTTATACTAAAAGTAAAAAAGTTAAAGTTTAATTTAAAATTAATTTAATTATTTAAAAGAACTTTACTATTAAAACTAAAAAAACTATACTTAAACTTTTTAACCTAAATATACCTTTAACTATTAAGTAGAAGAATTACCCCTTTAAAGTATATTAATTAATAATTAATTTTAAATATAACTTAAATTAACTTATTAATAAATTTACTATAATAAAATAAAGTAATTAATAAATATTTACTACTATAAAAAGTATAGTAAAGTTTTTAATAAGTTATATTTATAATTAATTTTTAATTATTATATACTAATTTAATAGTTTATTTTAAGTTTTAGTTTAATAACTATAAAGTTTTTAATTACTTTAAGCCCTACTTTTTAAAAAAGAGCTATAAGTTTAGTTAAAAGAAGAAGTATATTTTTAAAAAGTAAGTAATTTAGGATACTTTTAGATTAATTATAGATTTTTAAAAAAAAAGTAGTTTAGTAAGTAAGTATAGTATTAAGACTTAGTATTAGTTTAATAGAGTAATTTAAAGTAATTTTAAATTAATTATAGATTTTTAAAAAAAAAGTTATTTAGTAAGTAAATATAGTATTAGGACTTAGTATTAATTTAGTATATAGTATTTAGTAAATAATTATTTATAACTCTATAGAAAATTATAAATTAATTATAAAGATATATAAATTATATATAACTATATAAATAAGTATAAGTATATAAGCTACTTTATTTAATTAAACTATATAGTTTTTACTATAGAGCCTTTTTATTAATAAGTTTTAAAGTTTATTTATAATTAAATTTATAAAACTTAAACTTCTTTAAAAATACTAAAATACTAATTTAAGTTATAAAGAATTTATACGTTTAAATATATAATATAATATAAAGAAATAAAAAGAATTAATAAAAAAATACTTATAAAATTATAAAATATTAATAATAATAAATTCTTTTTAATTTAAGTTATAAAAGTTTTATTATTTAACTATATTTTATAAACTTTATATAACTTTATTATAAATTTAAAATATTAAACTTATTTTAATATTTATACTAATTATTTATTAAACTATATTAAAAGTATAATTTAATAAATAAATAATATAAATATTAAAGTAGTTTTAATACTATATTATATTAAACTTAAGGTTTAGTTTAAAAAGCTTTATAAGTTTAATATTATATATAATATTTTAAATATAATAATATTTTTAAAATTAAATTAATAAATATAATAATATTATTTAATAATAAAAGTTAAAAATATATAGTTTTTATAAAAGTTTTAATACTTTATATACTTAAATAGTAATACTATATTAATAAAATAAATTATATTATTATAATATATATATATATATATATTAATATATACTATTTATACTAATAATAATAAATATAAACTATTATTATATATTAATTAATATATATAATATATTATATTTTATTTTAAAACCTATATAATATTAATACTAATAATAGTAGGTATAAGTTATTATATTATATAAAGTTAATATATAAATATATATATATAAATATATATATATAAATATATATATATAAATATATATATACAAATATATATATATATATAATATTTTAAAAGTATTAAACTATTTAAAATAAAACTTATAAGTTTTACTTTTATTTATCTTTATATATTATTATTAATATTTTATAATATATTAGTAATAGAATATAAATAAAAATATATTAACGTTTATAAATATTATAAATATATAAGTAATAGTATTAAAAGTAGTTTTATATTATTAAATAGCTTTATAGTAATATAAATAATATTAAATTAAAAAAGTAAATTTAATAAGTAATATAAAAAAAGTATAATAATAATATTAATATTAATAAAAGTATTATATTATTATAATACTATATTATATACTAATTTAAAATAAATATTTAAATACTAATAAATTAAAAAGCTTTATTTTTATAAATTAATTACTTTATATTATTAATTTAATATTTTTATTATTAGTATTTAAAAGTAAAGTATATTATATAAAGTTACTTAATTAAATAGTTTAAAACGTTATATAAAGTTAATTATAATTACTTTAAAATAGTAAATAAAATAATTAAAATAATTGTTTTAATTAAATATATTTTATTTAATATACTATAGTTAAACTTAAAAATATATAAAACTATAAATTTACTTTTTAATATTTAAGTTTAGTTTATTTTAATAATTAAGAAATTTAAATAAATATATTAAATAAATATTATAAGTATAAGTATTAAAGTATTAAAGTTAGTATTAAAGTAATTAAATATATTTATAGTAATATTAAACTTAATAGAGTTAAAAAAGTATAAGTATAATATATAATATATAAATAAAGAAGTAAAAGAATTATAGTAGTAGTAATAATACTATATTACTGTTGGTATAGCTACGGCGCTATAAGCCACTGTAGCTACAGCGCCGAGGCCCTAGCGTCTATGGGCCCCTGCGCCTACGGCGGCTGGGAGGGAGCTATGGCCATTCGGGGGTCACGTGACCACGTGACCCTACCATGGGCTCCTATATCCACGCTAGTACGTAAACACTATAGACTTAGGGAAATCATCACGCTTTTTAACCCCCTATAAGGACCTACGTTACATTTAATCAAACCCCTTTACCTACAGGTATCCCAATAATTACTATATTACTATATTACTATATTAATTACTTTTAAAAAAATTAAAGTTTAAACCCCTATAAATTAAAAGAAGTTTTATTTTTTATAAACCTAGTACTTTACTCTATTAACTTAAATTTTAAAGTACTAAGTTTTTTAGAATTTAGTATATTATATATAGTTTACTTATATAGTACTAAACTTTATATATAAATAACTATAAATAATATAGTTAACTATAAGTACTATAGTTAGTTATAAAAACTATAATTAGTTATAAGTACTTTAAAAGGGTTAATATAAAATATTAAAAGTAGTTATTTTTATTAAAAGTAGTTTATTTAGTAACTTAGAGTTTAATTTATTAAAACTAAAAGCTATAGGTTTAATTCTTCTTTTTATTTTTTTTAGTTTTTTTATAAGTTCTTTTATATAGTTTAGTTTTTTTATATAAACTAAAGTATTAAAAAAGAATATTAATATAATATTAATATAAAATATAAATATAAATATATATATATATATATTTATATTTATGTTTATATTTATATTTTATATTTATATTTATATTTTATATTAATATTATATTTTATATATTAAATATATTTATTTACTAAATAATAGTAAAAATATATTAAAAATATACTTAAATTTAATATTTTTTTATTACTATAAAATTAGTATATTCTTATTTATAGCTTAAGTTATTATAGAGTTATAACTTCTTAAAGAATTAAAAATAAATAAAAAACTTTAACTTAGACTTTAAGTAAGTACTTTAGTTAATTAAAAACTACTTATTAAAAAACTAAGAAATAAAAAGAATACTTTAGAGATTTATATTTCTATTAATTTATAAGTTATACTTATAAATATACTAGTATTATAATATTTAGAACTTTACTTTATATAATATATTTACTATATATTTAAATAAAAATAGTAAATAAAAGTATAATAAATATAGAAAATATAAATATATATATTTATATTATTTATATTTATATTTTTATAATACTTTAATATAAACTAATAAGTATTATAATATATATAAATTAATAAATAGTTATATACTATAAATATAGTACTATTTAATATTAATATAATATTTAAAATACTTTTTTATTTAAATATATAGTATATATAGGTTTATTAAAATAATTAAAAAATTTAAGAGAATAAAAGAATATTTATAAACTTTAATTTAATAAATAGAACTTTAAACTACTAAGTAAACTATATATAATAAAATAACTATTTTAAATACTTATAATTTATAACTATAGTATTTATAATTAACTATAGTAACTATAAGTATAGGTATAAGAGTATTAAGTTTAGTATTAAAGTAGTTAAATACTTTTATAGTAAAATTAGGTTTAATAGAATTAATTAAAGTATAGATTTAATATATAGTATATAAGTAAAAAAGTATAAGTATTATATTAATAGTAATAGTACTATATTACTATATTATAGTACTAATTATTTATTAAAAGAGTAAAAGTTTAAACCTTTATAAACTAAGAAAAGTTCTACTTTTTATAGACTTAGTACTTTACTTTATTAACTTAATTCTTAAGGTACTAGTTCTTTTAGGGTTTAGTATATTATATAAGTTTTTACTAAGTAGTACTAAACTCTATATATAGTTAGCTATAGTTACTATAGTTAACTATAGGTACTATAGTTAGTTATAAGAAATATAATTAACTATAAGTACTTATAAATAATTTAAAAAATACTTAAAGTAGTTATTACTACTAAAAGTAATTTATTTAGTAGTTTAAAGTTTAGTTTATTAAAACTAGAGGCTATAAGTTTAATTCTTTTTTTTATTCCTTTTAGTTTTTTTTTTTAGTTTTTTTATATAAACTAATATATTATATAAATAAAAAATAAATAAAAGTATTATTTTAATAGTAATAGTATTTATAAGTATAAGTATAAAGGTATTAAAGTTAGTTTTAAAACTACTAAGTACTTTTAAAGTAATATTAAGTTTAATAGAATTAATAAAAAATAGTTTTAGTATATAATATATAAAGTATTAAGAATAATTATAAAATATAATATAAGTATATAATATAAATAAAAATGTTTATATTATGTTTAGATTTTTTAAAAGAATATATACTTATATTAAAAATATAAATAAATATATTTATATTTATATTTTTATATTAAATATATAAGTATATATATAAGAGTATTAAAGTAAGTATTAAAGTAGTTAAATACTTTTATAGTAATATTGGGCTTAATAAAGTTAGTAAAAGTATAGATCTAATATATAATATATAAGTAAAAGAAGTAAAAGTATTATAGTAGTAGTAATAGTACTATATTACTATTATTTATATTACTATACTAGTTATTTATTAAAAAAGTAGAAGTTTAGACCCCTATAGGCTAGGGGGAGCTCTGTTTTTTATAGACCTAGTACTTTACTTTATTAACTTAGCTTCTAAGGTACTAGTTTTTTTAGGGTTTAGTATATTATATACAGTTTAACTAAGTGGTACTAGGCCCTGTATATAGTTAACTATAGCTACTATAGTTAGCTATAGAAGCTATAATTAACTACGGAAGCTGTAGTTAACTATAAGTACCCTAGAGGGGTAAATAAGGGACATTTAGAGTTACTTTTTTTACTAAAAGTAGTTAACTTAGTAGCTTAGAGTCTAGTTTATAATAGCTAAAGGCTATAGGTTTAAGTCTCCCTTTTATCTTTTTTAGTTTTTATTTTTAGTTCTTTTTAATAAATTAATACTACTTAATAATAAAGTAAAAAAGTAGATAAAGATTTTTTAGAAATAAAGATTTATATTTATTTATAATAACTTTTATAGTATTTAAATATTTAAATAAGTTACTTTAATAAAAATAATTAAACTATAGCTTTTAGTTTAATTAACTAAAATTTAAGTTATTCTATTAATACTTTTTTTAAAAAATAACGTATATTAAATATGTTTTATTTATTCTTTTATAGTATATATAATTAATTATATTAATTATAATTAACTATATATTAAACCTATTACTATAAAATTAATTTATTTATAATAAATTAGTTTATATAAAAGAACTAAAAAGAAAAACTAAAATAAAATAAAAGGAATAATAAAACCTATAGTCTTTAACTATACTAAACTAGACCCTAAACTATTAAGTAAAATATATTTAGTAAAAGTAACTACTTAAAATATCTCTTTTTAACTACTCTAAAGTACTTATAATTAACTATAACTTTTATAGTTAATTATAGTACTTATAGTTAATTATATATAGGGCCTAAAGCTACTTAACTAAACTATATATAATATACTAAATTCTAAAAGAACTAGTACTTTTAGAGCTAAATTAATTAAGTAAGGTACTAAGTTAATAAAAGGTATAGCTTTTTTTAGTTTATAAAAGTCTAGACTTTTACTTTTTTAATAAATAAGTAGTATAGTAATATAGTAATATATTACTACTACTACTACTATAATACTTCTACCTCTTTTACTTATATATTATATACTAAACTTATACTTTTACTAAGTCTATTAAGTTTAATATTACTATAAATGTATTTAACTACTTTAATACTAACTTTAATATCTTTAAATTTATACTTATATAATATATTAAAATTTTAAAATAGTAGTATTTTTAAAACTAAGTTAATAGTAATAAATTAATAACTTTAAAGTAACTACTTTTATAAAAAGTAATTAATAAAGTTAGTTTTTATTTTAATTATAGAAGTTAAAAATAATAAATTTAATTTCGTTTTATTTTTTACTTTTATATATTAATAGTATATATAAGTTTATTACTTATAATAAAATTTAATATCTAATAAGTAGTAGAAATACTTTATTTAAATTATTATAGTTAAATACTACTTTAAATTATATAATATATCCTATATTTAGTAATTAAAAGTACTTTTAAAATTAAGTTTTTTTAATTACTTTTATTAATATTAATTTATCTAATATATATTATAATAAATACTTAATAAAGTATATAAAAGTAGGAGTTATATTTTAAAAAGTTAAAATAACTATAAATAAATAAAGAACTATTATTATTTATATATAGTAATTATAAATTATATTATTTAATAATTCTATAAATATATATAGTTAGTTTATTATATTCTTTTAAATTAACTTTATTTATTAATATATTAATATATTTTATTATATTAAATTACTTTATAATATTTATTATAACTTTATATTTTATAATACTATTAATAGAGTATAACAAAAATATAAATATAAAAAATACAAATATATATATTTATATTTATATTTTTTATATTTATTATACTTTTTTTTACTATACTTCTTTAAATATATAATAAATATAGTAAGTAAAGTAAAAGTTTAAATAGTATAGAATTAGTATATTTATAAATATAGCTTATAAACTAGTAGAGATATAAACTTTTAAAGTATTATTTTTATTCTTGAATTTTTTAATAAATAGTACTTAATTAGCTAACGTACTTACTTAAACTTTAAGTTAGAATTTCTTACTTACTTTTAATACTTTAAAAAATTATAACTTTATAAGTAGTAAAGCTATAAATAGAAATATACTAGTTTTATAATAGTAAATATACTTAGTATTTAAGTATATTTATAGTATACTTTTACTTTTATTTAGTAAATTAGTATATTTAATATAAAAAATATAAATATAAATATATATATTTGTATTTTTAATATAAATATATATATTTTTAAAAAATCTAAATATAATATAAATATATATATTTATATTTATATTTATTCTAATAATTATATATTAAGTACTATACTTTATATTACTAATATTTAATAGTTTTATTACTTTAAATTATTATAAGAATAGTAAATACTAAAAATAAATATTAAATATTTATACTTAATATTAAAGAACTTATTAAAAATTAAAAACCTTACTTTTAATAGTAAAAAGTATTTTATACTTTATTTAAAAGTATAAAAATAAAGTTAAATATTATAAGTATTAATACTTTTAATTTAATATTAATAAAGTTAATTAAGAATATTAATAATTATATATTAAATATTAAACTAAAATATTATTTTAATTAATAAGAATAAGTTAAATAGTATAAAACCTTAGTAATAGTAATATAGTATTAATTTACTATATTTAAAAATAATAAAGATTTAAGTTTAAAAGCTATTTTAAATATTATTAAGTATTAAATATTTTACTTTTAAGTATTATATAATAAATATATTAAAAAGTTATACTAAGTATATATATATATATATAGAATAGTATTATTAGTATTTATATACTTTTATATAATAGTATATACTTTATATATTTAAAGTAAAAAGTTAGTTTAAAGTAATAAAGTTTAATTATTATACTAATACTAAATTATTTTTAATTTTTTAATTACTATTATATTAAAAATAATAAAGCTTGTATTATTTTAGTTGTTTAAATTAGTAACTATAGTATATATTACTTAATTAAAATATTATAACTACTTACTATAAAGAAAAATACGTAATTAATTATAAATATATTACTAATTATCTCTATTAACTCTCCTTATTTAAGTAAATAATAAACCTCTTCTATACTCTATATTAATTATTTTAAGCCTTAAGTAAGTAAGCTATATATTTATTAGTAAGAAAACTATAATTTAAAAGAGATTATTTACTTTTTAGAGAAAAGTATAGAGGCCCTTTATAAATAGGACTTAATCTAGTCAATACCTTTATTTTAAATTATTTAAAGTAAAAAGGATTATTTTTTTTACTAATAGTTATTAGAACTATTAATAAAGGCTCTTTTAGCTTTTATACTATTTAACTTAAAAATAAATTAGTATCTTTATAGTTAGTAATTAATTCCTTTAAGTTTAATAGTATTACTAAGCTAGTTAGTATTAATAGTATAGTTAATTATTAATTAGTTTTAGATTAGTTAATAATTAATCCCTTTAGATTTAATAGTATTATAGAACTAGTTAAGACTAATATAGTAGTTAAGAGTTATTTAGTTTATAATTAATTAATAATTAATTTAAAATTAGTTTATATAAGAGTTTTTTTATTATTATACTTTAGTAAAGAACTTACTTTAGTTCTATTATACTACTACTAAACTTACTTTTAAAGGACTAAATTAGTTTATATTAATAAAAATATATAATATAAAATAAAGGAACTTACTTTTAGTTTTTATATATTTTTAAAGATTTAAGTCCCCTTTAGAGTCTTTAATTTAAACATAGTAAATGTTTATAATATACTTATAAAGGGTTAAAAGTTATTTTTTATTAAGATCTTAGTATTACTATAAAGAAAAGGTAGATAATTAGTTTATAATTATTTTTAAAGTATTTATAGATACTTACTATATTAAGATATATAATACTTTTATTTTTAACTTAAACTATAGTTTAGTAAAATACTTTACTTAGTAGTATAATTACTAACTTATTTTAAACTTTAAAGGGGGGTATATTAAGTAGGTAGGTTAAATAACTATAATACTACTAATACGTAAAGGAATTATAGTAGTTAGTATTAAAAGAAATAGGTATTTTAGAATTAATTTATAAGTAATCTTTAAGTCTTTACTAAGTTTTTAATTAAGTAGGTATAGGGGAAAAGGAAATTAAAAGTTAATTAATTAGTAAAATAAGTATATTTTTAAATAATACCCCTATAATATTAAGTAGGGTTATAAAAGATCCTTTAATAAAAAAAGTTTATTTAATTAAAGTTTAGTTTTTATAACTCTATATTACTTATACTTAATATATACCTAGATTACTTTAAAATTAATTTAGGATAAGTAACTAAGTATAAGTTTCTTTTAACTTTTAGAAATACCTTTATAGACTTAAAAAACGAAAATTAAGTATAGATTAATTATAGATTAATTTATAATAAACTACTTAAGTAAATAATAACTTTATAGTTATTTTACTAAGTTTTTAAGTATATTTTATTTTTAATTATTTTTAGTTTTATATACTAATTAATTCTAACTAAACTTATTAAAGATAAAGTATATAGTAAGTATTAACTTAGTTTATAGTAGTTTAATTTATAAAATAACTAAAGGTAAAAGTACTCCTAGATTAATCCTTCTTTCCTTTACTTATTAATTAATTTAAATTACTCTCTTTTTAAGTAAGATAATAAGTACTAAGTCTAGACTAAATTTAAGTAATAAAATAGCTAAATTTATAAACTATAAAATATACCTAGAATAATTAAAAATTAATTACTACTACTTATTCTATTAAAAAGCCTTTAAATATAAACTTTATAATATTTATTATAACTTAAGATTAGTATTTTTATTTTATTTTACCTTTTTATATATTCTTATATATATTCCTAATAGCTTTTTATAAAAATAACTTTTTACTTTTATAATAACTATCTAACTTTTTTTTTATTTTATAACTACTTAACCTAGTCTAGAAATACTCTTAAATTAATCCTAATTTATTCTTTATTAACTCTACCTTTACTATAATTTAAATTAATTACTAGCCTTTAATATAAATACTAATAAAGTAGTTTAGTTATTCTATAATACTTATAATAATACTAACCCTAACTATATTACTACTAATAAAAGTAGTACTATTAGTTTCTCCCTTACTAAATTTATAACTACTTACTACTATTTAACTAAGTTTATTTTTTAAATAGAGTATAATTTTATTATAATTAATCCTTTTATTACCCCCTATTCTTAAAGTACTATACTCTTTCTTTTTAAGACTCTAGGCCCTAACTACTACTCTATTATTAACTTCTTTAATATATACTATATCTTTATAATAATACTTAAAAACCTAGTACCTTTTACTACTACTAAAACTATAAGTTTACTCTATAATTAATCCTACTCTATTCTTTTACTAATTCTATAGGTTAATTTTATAGCTATAAAAATAATTATACTTCTTTATAATAGCTACTATTTTAGTATTTATTAAATTACTAGAAGTAAGTTTATTTTTAGTATATACTAAGAATACTTAAAAATTAATCCTTTTAAACTACCCGCCCCTTAAGAGGGATAACTATTATATTACTTAGGCTTAATATAAAGTTACTAAAAGTAAGTCCTAGAGTAATTACTCTACCTAGACTATTAGTAGCTTAAAGTAAAAAAAAAGACATACCTATAGTAGATTCTTTTAGCTTTTTTAAAGTTAAAAAAAAAGTAGTAATTAATTATAAATTAATTAAAGTAAAGGTATAGATTTTATTTAAATTAACTACTTTAAACTAGTAAAATAAAAGTACTTAAAAACAAAACCCTAAACTATCCTTAATTAATTAATCTTATATCCTTCTTTAATTTACTTCTATAAAAACTAATTCTATAGTTCCTATTATTTAGCCTTTAATTAAGTACTATAGATTTATACTTAAAGAAGCTTATTTTCTAAGTTAACCTTTTTAGTATTAACTACTATTTATAGTATTATACGTTTTAATTATAAAGTATTTTATATAAATTAGTAATAAAATAAACTAAAGTATAAATTAATTATAGTATAATCCTAAGTTAAGTTAGGGATATACTTTAATAAAGCCCTTATTATTAATTAAATAGTTCTATATAAAGATATAAATTAAAGGTCCTAATTACTCTTTATATTAAAGGAATTAAGAATAGGGGAACTTAAAAACCCTAAAGTAGGGGATAAGTACTAACTTAGAGTAAGTAATAATAGAATAAATAAAAGCTAAATTATTAGTTTTAAAAGCCCTTTTAAATTATTCCTAAATATAATATTACGTATTTCTTTATACTTCTATTTATATTACTCTATAATTACTTAAAAATTAATTATAGTATATTTTAAGTATAATAAAAGAATATACTAAATATAATTAACTTTTAAGTATCTTAGTATTACTAAGACATTCTATAGTATATATAGAATATTCTATATATCTTAAAGTAAATTATTTTACTTATTTAATAATAGTTCTATAGTTTATAGTTAAAGGAATTAGTTTATAATTAATTAAAAATTATAGTATACTTACCTCTCCTAAACTACTATTACTAGTTTCTTTATACTACTAAAAGTATAACTTAAGAAGTATAATACTTCTATATAGTTAGTATATAACTTAAGTTTATCCTAATTTACCTTCCTTATATAAAACTAAAAAGGAGTTAAATAGTAATAAATATAAATAAAGTTCTTATAAATTACCTATATATAAACCTTTTTTAGTTAAAATAAATCTAATTATAAATTAATTAGTAAATTTACTATTTAAAAAGGGTTTATACCTATTAAGTATATAATTATAGCTACTTATTTAACTAGGGTTTAGTATATTAATAATAACATTATAGTACTAAATAAACTATTTAGCCCCTAACTAGTAGTTATACTAAGAATTTACTTAATTCTATATTAAAAGTAGACTTTATAAAACTATATAGTATAAACTATATAGGTCTATTAATTTCTCTATTAAGAATTAATATCTTAATAGAGGTAGTAAGTAAATCCTATATACTTTTAGTATATACTTAAATTAAACATAAATTAATTCTTTTTTACTATTAATTAACTTAAAGTTTATATTAAATATTATACTATAAAACTTAATATAGTTTAATAGAATAGGCCCCTATTTAAAAAGGTATTACTAGTATAAACTAATATTATACTTCTTTTTAAAAATATAAAAAAGAGACTTAAAAAAGTAGTAATAAACCTTTAGTAATTTATTATTAATATAGGCCTAAGTAAAAATAATTACTAAATAGTATTAGAATTAATTAAAGAGTAAAAATAGATTATTCTTATATTATTAAACTTAGTTATTATAAGTTACTATAATAATCTCTCTTTTATTCTAAACTAAAAAATACTTATAGTTTACATTAATTTAATATAAACTAATATCTCTCTATAGTTAAACTTATTTAACTTAAAAGTTAATTATAATCTAATTTAAGTTTTAAAAAAAAAGAATTATAAATACTATAAAATTAGCTTTAAGATTAATTATAGAGTATTTATAGATTTCTTTTTTTTACCTACTAACTTTTTTCTATTTAACTATACCTTTTTTATTTAAATTAAAAACCTAAATATAAAGATCTAGTAAAAAAGTATAATATACCTTTTTTATAAATTAAAGTTATAATTTAATCTTAGTTTAATAAACTAAAGTATATTTTTAATAAACTATTTTTATTAAACTCTTTATAAAAATTTTAGTAGTAAAAACTATTAAAAAAAATATTTAAAATATATAAATAAAAATTTAAAAGGGATTAATTAAAAAATATACTTAGTATTAAGTTTATATCTTTTACTTACTAAATTATTTATTATAGTTTTTAAAAAACTTAACTAGGGGTCTATTTTAAAGGGGGGGTAGGTATATATATAGGCCTTTAAAAACTTAAAGGATCTAAAGATAGAGTTCTATATTCTATAAAATAAACTAGTAAAATTTAATACTATATAGTAAAAACTCTATTTTACTTTAACTCTATATATAGTTAATACTTAGAATTAATTAATAATTATACTAAGAATAATCTAAAAGTTAAGTATATAATAAAATATACTATATTTTATTAACTACTTTAAGTTTTAGTCTTAGATATAATACCCTTTATTATCTAGTAAATAAAAAAAGGATAAATCTTAAATTATTTATTAAATAATTACAATATATATACTATACTCTAAAGAAATAAAAAAGAATATATAACTATTAACTTAGTCTTTATATTAGTTATAATATTAAATTTAAAACTAAAACTATAATATAAAACCCTATTAAAGTTAGTTTTAAATTAATTTAAAACTAATCTTAAAATATACTACTAGGGGGTTCTTAACCTATTTTACTTAGTAAAATTTAACTTATTCTTTATAAATAGTAAATATATTTATTAAAAAAGTATTATAAGTTATATATACCTAGGAAATTACCTTTTCCTAGAGTAAAAGTAATATATATAAGGCCTAAACTATACTTATTTAAGTTTAAACTATTTTACTTAAAATACTATATAGAACTTTAAAAACTAAATTAAAATAGAAATAAACTTTATACTTAGTATAGTTCTATATAAACTAGTAGTAGTTAATAAGGCTTAAGTAAAAGTAGTAAATACTAGGACTCTTTTACCTCCTTTAGTTAGTATATTAAACCTAGAGTATATTAGTAATATAGAATTAATTATAAACTATTCTAAGTATATACTTTATTCTATAGCTTTATAATTTTAGTTACTATTAATACTTTAATAAAAATAATATAAAAATATTTATTAGTATTAGAATAAAAATAGTTAAGTATTAAAAAAGTAAAGTTAATATTTAAAATAAAAAGAATAGTTTTATAGATTTAAAAAAAAGTTAAACTTTAAAAGTAAATATTAAAAAATTAATTAAAGAAAAATTAAAAAGTGAATATACTTATTTAACTAAGTAATACTACTAATTATTAAGTATAAAAGTTAAGTAGTAGTTAATAAAGATACTTAATCTCTTTTATTTTAATTACCTTTTTTTTAAATAAAAGTAGTAGTAAGGGGATATTAAGGATACTAAAGTTAGGGATACTAATTACTTACTAATATTTCTACTTTAGCTTAAATATACTAGTAGTATTAAAATTACTAAAAACTTAAACTAAAAATAAAAAGTATATAAAAACTATAACTAAAGGGTATATACTTAAATTAACCCTAAAATACTCTAAAGTTAATTATAAATTAATTTATTTAAAAAATAATTATTTTAAATTAAAAAAGGGAATATTAAAAAAATTAAAAGTAAATTAAAAGTAAATATAAAGTAATCTATACTATATAGTTTAAGTTATATAATTTAGTATACTAATTCCTTTTATCCCTTTAAGTTAAAGTTATAAAAGGACCTATAATTAAAAAAGTTTAGTATGTATAGTCTCTATTAATAGAAAAGTTTTCTAATATAGGGCGGACCTTCCTAAAGTAGATACTACGCACACTAAGTATAGGGGGGGGTACCTCCAGTGAGCTGTATAACGCTAGCACAATACACACAAAGAGGAGACAATCTGAAACACCCGACTTTTGTCCGCCCGAGCCGTCATTCTCTTCCCCGTTCTCTCCTCCGAAGGCGGGAGATGGATGCAATGATCTGCCTCCATGTCCTCAAAGGACCCGACTCCCGCCAAGCCGCTCCATTCCCCACCACTACCGAGATGACTTGCGCTCCTCCGGCCCAGCAGCCTTGCCCACGATCCATGCGAGCACACGCGGAACGCCAGGCAAAAATCTACGAGCCAATTTAAACCCATCGAGAAGACCCTGTTAAGGTAGAAAAAAACACCGCACCGTTGGCAGGCAACCAACGTCACCGTCCCTCGCGAATGGAGTCCGCCGTGGACGTGGATCTTGCAATCCGCGGTCCCAAATGCACCGCGCGTATTGCATGGGGAACGTCGCATTCTAACAGAGGGCCAGCTCGATTATCGAAATAACGAAATAAAAAAGTCAAAATAACAGACCGGGACCCAGCGTCGTAGAGATCTGCGCTTCCTCATCTTAAACTCGTTCATCTAGGGCAAATGACGAAGGGGGAAAGTTCCAACCAACAATCTTAGCCCCCAGCCAGGCCGTGTGTCTCGCGGCACATGGAGATTGTTTCGCTCCGGCTATTTGGAAACTCTCGACCGTCTTCCCGGGATCGCCGCCTTGCACGGCAGCGCAGTTCGCTGCACCTGAATAAAGCTTTCCCTCTATTCCGGCTCAAGTGCCGGTGTGCGATAATAATACACAGAATCACGATCAGTCGAACGCGCCATCACAGCATTCTTCTCGATATGCTTCGGCGCTAACAATAACCAGCGGCCGCCTCAGCCGGTAGGGCAGCACCCGCTCGTCCTCAGCCCAGCGAACTTTACTCTGGACATCTTGCTGTGTGTGTTTGCGTCTAGTACGCGGCTGTCTCTTTTTTTGTCTCTCTCTAATCGCTCGCATTGTTGCGGCCCTTGAGTCTATCCAGCTAGGATTGTAACATACACACAATGATGCGTTGCTTTTTTTGAACGTCTCGGTTTCCGACTCGGCCTCTTCTCACCTGCCCCATCTCGACAAGAAGAAGAAGCCAGGCAAGCCCAGGCTAAACCACGCCACCCGACACTTTGCAGCCCCTGGCCTCATTTGCCTGGATCCGCGCCCAAGCAGCAGCTCATGGTTTGGCTCCCCCCTAAATTACTATGTAATAAGTGTGTCACAGTCACACACGCTCGCAAGCAAGACCAACGACCCTTCTTGAAACAGTGAAGGTTCTGATTTCCTCCCAGCCAAGTCAGTCTTGTTGAGAGCTCCTCGAAGGAACGCAGGCCGCACTGACAGCCGGCTCAAAAATAAACTTCTCATCTCTCCCTTGCGTGAATCACCGCGGCGGCTGCTGCTGCTGCGCGCCCCACTGATTCGGTGGCTGTTGTGGCGGCTGCTGCTGGTTTTGTCCAGGCTGCTGCGGTTGTTGCTGAGCGTTCTGCTGCTGGCTCTGCTGCTGCTGCTGCATCTGTCCCAACAACGCCGCGAAGAAGGCCGGATTGATGTAAGCGCCAGCCTGGTTCTGTCCGGTCTGTCCGCCCTGCGCCGGCCAGCCAGGCGGCGGCGGCGGGACGGCTGGGAAGCCCTGCCCCGGCTGCGGGGGCGGGAAGGGGACCGGGAAGTTGAAGGCTGGTGCCGCGGGTGGCGGCGCCGACTGCTGGGCAGGCGGCTGGTAGCTGCTTCCGCCCCATTGTCCCTGGGCCTGCTGTGATTGCTGAGGCCGTTGCTGCGACATCGAGTACCCGTCCCTGGAATCCCGCTGGCCGGGGCCGCCCCGTCCGCGTCCGCGACCTCCTCTGCCCCTGTCGCCGCGTCCCTTAAAGTCGCCGCGACCGCCTCCCCTGCGGCTGCCGAACCGTACGGGCCCGGGCTCGGGCTCCTCGCCATATGTTTGCTGCGTGGGCGGCACCTGACCGAACCCAGGCGGGCGGGCGAGCGGCTTGTACGGTCCTTCTTCGTCGTCGTCGTAGTTAAGCGCACCGTCCGCCGAAGAGCCCGCGCCGATCTCGTTGCGCAGCGGGTGCGGCTTCTGGGCTCGCCTCTCGCCGCCGCCGTTCTTGGCCCGCGCGTCCCTCTTCTTCTGCTTGACCTGCCTCTTGTGCTCGAGCTCCTTCTCGTCGTCGGAGAACTCCATCTCCTCGTCGCCGACCTCCTCGTCGTGGATGTTGCTGGCGTCGGAGCCCTTGAGGTTCTTGAGCGGCTCCGTAAAGACGAACGTGGCGTGCGCGGTCGGGTAGCACACCTTGGAGCCCACCTCCAGCCCGGCCTCCTTGATCTCCCCCGCCGTGTTGAACAGGACGGTGTACATGGGCTGCACGACCTTTCCGATCGTCTCCCACACGGTGCCGAAGACCTTGCGGTCCTCGGTGCAGAGCGCCGATCCGGAGTCGAGGACCTGGTACTCGCCCGGCGTGAAGGCCTTGATGACCATGATATTGTCAACTATCTGATCCACGGCGCCGAGCTGCTCGATCTTATCCTCGGGCGTGAGCGTGATCTCGGGCTTGGGGATGGCCTCGGGGAGCGTCTCGTTCCTGCTGCGCACTATGCCAGCGCCGCTCTTGGGGCCGTCGCCGCCCTCGTCGTCAGAGCCGTTGTCCATCTCCATGAGCAAGCGCGCCGTCTCCTCGATGCCGAGGAGCTTATATCCCTCGCCGGACTCGGAGTCATCGTCCGAGGAGGAGTCGCTGCTGGAGTCGTCGGAGGAGGATTCGTAGGGGGAGGAGTCGACCTCCCACTCGGGGTGCTCGCCTTCGCCTACCGGTTGTTGCTCCGCGGTAGGGACAGCGGGAGCGGCGTCAGTTGCAGCAGCTGCTGCTACCGGTGCTGTTTCCGGTTGCTCGGTCGCGGTGACGGCGGCGGCGGTGATCTGGGGGGCGGGAGGAGTGGGATCGAGGCCGTTGATCATGGCCTCCAGGGCGTCGGTGAGTGAGGGTGGCTCGGCGGCGTCGATGCTCATGGGCTCGTGGGCGCTGGGCATGGGCAGCTCTGGGAGGGTGGGCTCGTCTTCCATCTTGGTGTCTTCATTCTGCGCCGGCGTTTGCTTGTCGTCATTAGTTTTGCTGGCGTCGTCCTTGGCGGCCTCGACGTTCTCAACGTTGGCAGCCGTCGTCGCGGCGTCGGCGGGCAGAGGCGGGAGCGTCTCGTTGGGCTTCGCGAACCCCAGACCGGGGATTTGGAAGCCGGACATTATGTATTCGGTTTTTGACTCTCAATTTCGTATTCAGATAATGCTGCGCATTCCAAAACAAAAATATCTGAGTGTGGAGTAGCAAAGATTTTCAACGGTGTCGTTGAGACGGAAACGATCAGACTCGAGAAGGCGCGGGCGCAAAAAGAAATCGAATTCCCCCAAGGTCGGCAGGACTGATACGAAAATTTTAGTGGGGCGATAGCGATAAAAACTGGGAAAGGTGGGGACTGGACGGTGACTGCCGAGGACCGCCCCGCCTTCACCGAGTTCACCTTATCCCGAACAGGTCACCGAGATAAATGAAGATCCGTCCGCTCCATCCACAACTTCATCCGGAGCATAGGTAGCTCGCACAGCGAGCGAGGCAAAAAGACCGATACAACGAATTCACGTTGAGAATATGATAATATTACAGAATTTTTTTTTTATGTGCGCCTCTTTCTAATTTGTTGGATTCGTCAAAACCCTCGCCAATCAACTACCTACAGCTTGATTACACCACAGTCTCCAAGAGGTAGGAGCCCAGAGCCGGACGAAGTCCTTGTCGGATACAGGTGGATGTCACTTTTGTCAGAGACACGATAGAAATTGCGATTGCGATTGCTGGCTGCTACTAAACCGTAACCATGGCATTGGCAACTAATCGCCCAACTAAAAAGTGCTAGAAAACGTTCCTGGTAATTACCTATATACTATACAGCGTACCTCAAGTTTAGTCCATTGCATAACCTAGCGCGCGCCACAGTCTAGTGGCGCTGTCAGACCTCCATCTTCGGCGATTGATGAATGAATGGAACTTCTTCTGACCCTGGGTAGGGCTTCGTCCCTAGGTGGTAACGAAGCGCATCAGAAGGGAACAATAGCAAAGTCTTCGCCTTGCACTTCCTTCATTCCCCCAATGCCTCAGCCCCATGAAGTCCTTTTTTTTTAATCTTCTTTTTATCTTCTTTTTTTTTCTTTTTTCTCTAAGAAAAATCGAATTCTTCAACCGCGGCAGACCTTAAGCTACCCGGGGCTATTGCGGGTACTGGATGTATGCATGACTTCTTCGGGTTTGCGTAAATGCCTGTGTTTTCGGTCAATGGCCCATTTCCGTCGACCTTTTTTGTTGTGACAGGTCGACTTATGTACTAGTCAATGTGTCTACTCCGGACACATTGTCAGCCATCGTCTCTGACGGACGGCAAGTCTTCATGTGTCTTTTGAGATTATCAACACGGCCTCCCCTTATCTGAGCCGAACACCGTCGGCACTCAAGGGTGATCATCTCGTGGGCAGATTTGCGATGCCGACGGAGATCTCTCGGAGTACAAAATCTTTTTCTGCACCCGACCTCGTCGCATGAATGCCGTCGGTCATGAGACCGCATGTGTTCTCTGGGTAGGCTACAGTCAGTAACAAGCGGCTTCCACGGGGTTACTCAGATGTCGGTACCTCAACGCCCTTGCGTTCTTCAACTGGCGCTTGCAGACCGAGCATTCGTGAACGCCGGTATTTGAATATGGGCTCTTGTTGGAGCTTGACTCTCTGGATTCAAGACCTGGAACAATATGGGGTACTGTTTCGGGAATCCTCTCAGTGCCAGACTGGGTTCCACTGCCATTAGGGATCGATGGAAATGCTCCAAGAGAATAGGGACCTCCGGAATCGCCGATCAAGTCTGCTTCTGGCAATGAGCCTGGTTCGCGTCGATACTGTAGAGTCTGCAATGCGCCGTCGAATGTCAATGGGGGCAAAGGGTGGGAGACATCAAAGTCGCCGAGCTGTAAGTTGAACTCAGAGACAGCCATTGTCTCAACATCGCTTATGAAGGCCTGCGTGTCGTTGGCCTGGCCCGGCTCCGCAAACTCCGCGCCAGGATCTGGAAAGAGTTGCTGAGTTGGGCCAATGTCCATCGACAAGTCAAAGTTGACTGGATCAGCGAGAAGCGACATGTCGTTGACGTCAGTGGAGGAGACCTCGGGGAAGTGTGGTTGATCTCCCCCTATTCCCCCAAGACTGTTGAACCCAAGGGAGTCGATGCTTGGCTCCGTCATGCCAGCGTGAAGAAATCCGTGCCCAAAACTGTGAAGCAACCCGTGCCCACCGCAGCAAATAACGACCGGAACGCCTGTACAAATGAAACCGTTTCCCACTCCGTAGTGACTCGCACAGAGATGCGGTCCCAAGCCAGCACTCAACAGGCCGTCCGTGGACCCTGCAACCACGGAGGTGCCGCAGTCAAGAAAGCTGGTCGTGGGACCGGATCTAGATTGACCACTAGTCCATTGTGTCGAAATGTGAGCCTGCGCGGGGACTCAGAAAGCCCCCGCCAGGAAGCTGCTGGGCAAGAGGGAGTCTTGTGCGGTGCAGTCGCTGCATGTACCGTTAGTGTACAACCTCCGAGATGCTTGGCATCAGAAAGACTTACGTGACTGCAAAGCAGATGCTGCGCCGCACCTGGAAGGCCGGGAGGGGGCGATGCTGAACGGAAGTTGGAGGTCAGAGAGGGAGCGCACATCGGAGCCTTATGTACTTGTCCGAAGCAGACGGGCTGACCGTTGGATTGAATGGGAGGCCAGGCATTTTGGTATCAGTACAGCAATCTGCACGAAGAAATCTGTTGAATAGTGAGTATCGAGACCTATGCATGCCAAGATAAGGCTTCTGAGGCCACGCATGTAAGGCGGGCGGATTGTGGCGAATGGCAACGCATGCTGACAATGTTATTCGGTCGAGGAGGCCACACCCTGGCAGTCCTAAGGAGGTGAGTGTGGGGTGGATGTGAAGTGCGGCTTATCGTGCTTGTGCGAGGTTCCATGAAGCCTTCTGGCACAGAAGTCTCTCTTGCTAACGGTAATGAGGTACTGGTTAGCCAAGGGTGACGAAAAGGGGCATTTGCGTAACTGGCTTCGTGTTCATCAGATAGCCCGGCGGCAGCCTACATTGTTGTTGAGTTATTGTAAGGCGAAAGCGCGCGATCTCATTTTGCAGACTTGTGAAAACGTCCTGATTAAAACTTGATTCTGATACTGGCGTTAAATATCTCAATACATGTTCATGAGTTAATTACCTGCCGAGGCTCGCCGGCTATGCCTCACGCAGTAGCCCTCCCAAGAAGCTCCCGTATTGATATATGCCCTTCGTCATGCGCTACTGTCATGGAATCCTCGAATCCCAGAACGCTACATCCTTAGATAAACCCCACCACAAGAACTAATACACATAGCCCTCAAACCCTCCCGCAACCTCCGGATGGCACGCCTTCATATGCCGCTGCAGGTTGTCCTCGCGGTTGCCCTTGAGCAACGCAGAACACTGGGGACATTTGGTGAACGCGTTCTCATGGACCGCTTTCTCATGTCGCAGAAGATCTCGCGGAGTACTGAAGCGCTTCGGGCAGCGAGAGCAACCGTGCCGCTTGTCGTGGCATCGCATGTGATCTCTGTTGATGTCGGTCAAAATCCGGCGGTTGGATCACACGAGGCCGAGGGTTCGACGCACCTTAGGCTTCTCACATCTCCCCTGAAGCGATTGCATACCGAACAAGGATAGGTTTCCTCAGCCGCCTGACCTGACTCTGGGTCGAGGTCCTGAGGGTCATTACTACCACTAACCCCCGGTGAGCTTTCCGCCGAGAGATTCCCTTGGTGAGGAAGCGTTGTCTCGTGGTGATGATCAAAACGTATCTTCGTCAAAGGATCAGCGCGGTAAGTTGTGCCGTAGTTTGGCGTATCGTCGTAACCCTGGTTCGTACGGGCAGACTGCCGAAGAGCCTCAGGGGCGAAAGAAGGATTGTCGTACGCTGCAATCGTCTCATTAGAGTCCCAGGCCTCTGTAACGTAAGTACTCATGCTACTGAATGGAGCATTTGTGGTAGCAACGATCGGGCCTGGAACGTAATTGGCGTCGAAGGATGGTGATATCGAGGCCGGAATTGTCGACGAACTCTGTTGGACGGTGGTCAAATTGCCATCGATGCCGTTGTAGAATTGGCCGGTGACTGGAGAGTATTCTTCTGGTGTCCTGACAGAACCAGTGCTGTAGTCCTGGTAGTGCTGTGTGCCTGTCTGGTGGCTGTTGTCAAAAGCAGTCGCGACACTTGTGCTCCCGAAAGAGCGTCCCCCGTTGTATCCCCAGGCATGGGAAGCTCCATAGGCAGATCCAGTAGTTTCATATCCAGTGTTGGGATCATCATAACGAAAAGCCGCCGTGGCAAAACTGGGGGCCTGCGGGGTTTGCCATGGCCCTGTAGTTGTTGGGAGAGCAGGGTAATAACGTTCCATGTCCTGATCTTCCTGCAACTGACCGATATCCCATTGAGTGCATTCTGAGATTGAAGCATAACTTTCTCCGGCTGGTTCATCCATGGCCGCCACCGACCGGCGGGGGCTCCGTTCGGTCATTCCACGATTGTCTGGTGACAAATAAAAACCACTCCTCGGGGCTGAGGGAGGGAGGCGGCTCCACGAAGGCATTTGGAACGCCTGAGATGACCTTGGTAACCTTGGAGCCATGGCTGACGGCGGGCGCCGACAGGAGAAAACAGAGAAACCTCCTAGCTAAAGTTTCGAGGAGGTCATGTCAAGATATGGAAACCTGACAGTGGAGATCTTGATATCTGCAGAGGCAAGAGGCATGAAAAGCATGTGTCATCGACACAAAGGGAGTCCAGGGGCGAGCACGACACGGCTGTGTGTGGTTTCCACGATAGAGCTGCAGGTCTGCAGATGCCAGTGACAATATCCAGGGAAATCAAAAATCCTCAAATGTCCTAGGTTTCCGAAGTGGTATATGGTCCGTATTGGGGTGGATGTAAACGCAAAATATGCTGAGAACGAGGTACGGAGACTTCCAATACCTGTTTTGCGGTCGTCCAGGCTTCAAGTTGGTTACTGACTTCGAGGGACGATGAAATTGCGGGCCTCAAAGGTGTTTCGAAGCTGGCGGTGTCGTTGACTGGCTGTATTAGTGACATAAGTCCGGGTTGTTGCAAGTTCCGAAGCACAGCAAAGTGCAATAGCCCAGGTAAAAACGAGACGATCGCCAAGTCCAAAACGTACCAGGTGAAGTCGGGGAATCGAGGTCGGGTCCAGGGGAAATTGAGTCGGTGCAGGGTCCAGAATGGCCTCGGAATTTTCTGTACCATTGAAGGTGAGGAGATCGTATTTTCGTGACTAGAGGGAGACGACCTGAAATGTTATGTTTGTAATTCTGGCGGCGATCAGGTCGCGATTGGGCGCTGATTCTCGGTTGTCTGGGAAAGAGGCAAGGCGAGTGAGCGGAGGCCTCGGGCGGACATACTTGCTAGGATTCTGGCCCCCAAGTAATCGGGAAGGAGTCCAAAGGTCTTATAGTTGGGCATTAGCAAAACAAGACGATACCACATGTCGGGCTTCCGCCTTCACGATGAACCGATCGGCTTCGATGACAACAGCGGCTCGCTGACAACTGCAATTCAGGTGAGGTCATCCAGCGATCGCCCACACACACCGACAGCGAATAGAGACTGTAGATACAATCCCTCGACACCCTTCAACTAACTTACCCCGGAGAGGCCACAGTTGACCACCCCATCTGCATGCATACATGACGCGAATGAGATAGTCGGTGCCGCGGCGGGGTGTTCCGGCGGGATAAGTGTATAAAGTCTGAACCGCGGGGGGAAGCCTTTGGAAATGGGAACGGAATTGACCATGCGGACCAGTCGTTGCGGGTGGTGTAACCACCCAACGTCCAGGGTGATGCCGAATGTGTTGGCGAGGCCACGCCGAGAGATGGTTTCGGGGGTTCGACCGCAGGGAACGAGAAAGCCTTGGGCTCAACCCTTAGCACATAGCAGTGGCTGGGTGACCGCCGTAGATATCCTTGGATTGAACTGTTGACTGTGCCGTATCGAGGACCTTGTACGCAGCCGCTGCAGGGTGCCCCGTTTGGGTGAGCTGCATCGCATGGCTGATCTGACGGTTTCTCAGCCCCAGGCAGACGGAGAATGGGGGGCAGACTTGTGCAGCAAGCAACGATGCCGCGTCATCATTGTGCCCAGAGACCCAGCCTGATTCGAGATGCTAGGAAAAACCTCTCCTAACAGCTTCACGAAGTAGATTGTCTCATAGAAAGACTAGTAGCAGGTGGGCATGTGGCAGTGGTGGGGCATGTCGCATACAGAACTCCAAAGGGCGAACTGGGTTGCATGCATTTCCATCGAATCGATCGCCATGATCAATCTGGTCCAATCCAGGTGGCATGGAGTCGTGGCCAAGTATTGCTTGTTGGCAGCAGGCCACGGTTAAGAAACGTATCGGAGTTTGGGAGATTTCGCGTATATTGAGCCACCCGGATCCAGTTGATATTGTTTCATCTCGAAGAACACCTGGCCTATTGAAACAACATGCCGTAGGCTGGATAAATTTCGTCCAACTAACAGTCGTAAGTATTATCGCGATGTAGCCAGCCATGCGTCAACAACCTCGCCAAGTAATGTAGAGGTCCTCCCATTATATATCTATGGCTGTTAGAAACGGAACCAATGAGTGTTTGCTGAGGCTGAAGGTGGGCACAACTTACACAAACTCATTCCCTCTCGAGAAGTCAGGCCTGGCTAAGAGGAAGCCAGTGAACCCAACTTTCGTCATCGGTGTTCATTCAGTCTCTCTGTCCCTATCAGGTACCTATGTAGGAGTGGTCCCGGCGAAGTCATCGTACCCGGGAGTTCCTTGGATGATGCTTAGTCATGTGTCGGTTCAAGTTGTCATTACGATGTCCTTTGAATTTGCGCTTGCAGATCGGACAAGTGAGCGTCTTGTTCTGGTGGGCGGACACCTGATGACGTTCGAGGTCCCGGGGGGTGCTGAAGGCTTGGTCGCAGCCGGTCGCGGGGCAGCCGTGCTGTCGATCGTGGCATCGCATGTGTTCCCTAGTGGCTATCGGTCAGCTTCAAAGCTTACAAATTTGCATGTATTCTTGCTGTACTAACCTCAGGGCCTTCGCATCTCCTGTAAAAGTTCTGCAGAATGGGCAAGGATGGGTTTCGGATGACGACGAAGAGGACCTGGACATGGATTTTGGCCGAGGTGCCAGGAAGTCATTTTCTGAAGACTCGCTGGCGGAATATTGGCTAATCGTTTGAGCGCTAGGGCTGAAAGGAAAACACTGCGGTGGACTCGTGTCGTTGGTAAGGCCCGTGAATGTCTGGTCCTCGAGGGTTTCTCCAGCTTGCCTCATGAGCAAGAGAGCTGGGTCGATGTTCCACTGCGCAGTAGTTTGACAAAAGGTCTCAGCGAACTGTGGTTGGCCATGGCTTTCTGAACCCCCGACAAAGTCATCATCTGAGTGCAGCGAAGGCTGCGTGGGACTTCCGCGATCAAGGAAGCCAAGCGAGTTGGTATCGGAAGAGGCAGCGTTGAGATTGGTTGAGATGTCAAAGCAGTCGAAGGAGCTGATGTTGTTTTGACTATTCATGGAGGGCGAAAAGAAATTCGTGAGACCGAATTGCTGGTTGTGATCTCCATGTTGTCGAAACCCGGCGAAGCCGCTTTGTAAGGGAGCGGTAGCGGGATTGGCTGGAACTTCATACGACGATGAAAAGCAACACCCTACAGTGCATCTAAGCAAGTAACACCTGCAAGGGATAGCTCCAGCATGGGTATGGATGATATCGGGTTGGCCCATGCAAGAGGGTGACTTGAAGACATAACCATCCGAGAGGTTGAGGGGCCATGGCGATGGAAGCAAGGCATGGGAATGATATGGGACACTATGATTGAATGAAGGTCCATCGATGTCCCACGATGTCAAGTTAGACTGCGACACATCGGCGGCCTGAGGAGACGTTGACCAGGTCGATGTAGGCTGATACGGTGATGGGTTGACTGGACTATGACAGTTAGGGAAGGACTACGATAAATGCCCTCATAGTGCTTCAGACGAATATGGGCTGGCTCATATGGGTAACATACAGTGACCATGCATGTGAGGCTTGGGGTGAGAGGGATGCCTGCCTACTGCGGTCAGGTGAGGTTGTGGGTAGTTGAGCCATGCTGCCAAACGATGAAGGATGAAGGAATCGGGCACAGAGCGAAAAAGGCTGGACAAATCTAAGGGAAAGATCACGGAGGACGGGCCATCTTTATGGAAAATAGTGTTCATAACATGATTGAAACAACTCTTACATCCGCCCCTCGCAGCAAAATAACGCCCTGCTTGTGGTAACGGCCCATTGTTAAGTTGGGAAATACTATCATACATGGTCTCAACACGAAGCTCTTAGCCATAAACAAAGAGATGAAGAGGATAAGAACGAGAATGCAGGAAACAGTCTGAGGCAGTCATAGCTCACCTTTTTATATCGCCATACTAAACTCTTGACTCTACTTTCCCTCATCGTGGGTTTGTGGCAGACGAAGTGCACAGCCGCGTAACCGCAATACGCCTCGCCAAAACTTAGCCAAGACGCCGCAGCTGCTATCAGGCGTCCCGGTGAGGCCACACCGCCCTGCACTACTCATTGAGGCGACGAACCACCCGACGCTGCGTTGGCATTAGCACCGATGAAATGGAAAAGCCGTGCATGATGTCAAGGGAGTCTGCAGGATGAACAGCCTCAGATAGCCATATTGAGGCCACAGAGGGGGAGGATCGTCTGCAGTGAACTCAGCCCCGAAGTGCGCTGTCAACGCATCCATCCAATCGCTGACTTCTGAACGAACTCTGTCGTCTGTTTAACCATCCCCAGATCTTTCGGGGCTCAACCAAACGGCCGCCAGCGGCTGTTGATTGCGCAATTAATCAGGAAATCGAGGTCCAGGCCCCAGGCGAACTGGAGAGCCTAGGGAGCAGCCGCCTCAGCGCCTCACCTTGGCAGCGCGGGCTGACTGCATACCTATTCAACAGGCGGACAACTCGTCCACGTCTATCGTCTTCGGATTGACGCGCGTGGGCTCGGACAGAAACACTCGCATGACGGCAGCCTATCCTCAGAAAGCAGCAAATCTATTCTTTTCTTCCAAACCTACACGAAGCTGCTATGGTTGGGGGGGCTGTACTCCAGACAAATGTACGCGTGGCAAGGCTGCCCACCAAAGAATATCGCTCCAGTTCCTTCCTCATGGGGGGTATCTTCCGTTCAACGCCAGACAACTGAGAACCAAAAACATTGATACACATCCTTTTATACTTGGCGCACGAAAGGCCCGCGGCCGGATTCGGCGCGCCGAAATGTAGACACAACACGAGCGGGCGTGGCTCAGTAAAACCCGCGGTGGCCACCACCGCCCTTACGCCTGTCGTGGTGGCTCCGGCGCCCGTGACCGCCGGGCCACGGGCCGCCCCCGTCGTGCCTCTTGCCGTCGCGGTGGCCGCCGTGGTTCGGGCGCTCGGGCTCGATGGGCACCTCGACCTCGACCTCGTACTCCTCGTACTCGTCGCGGAAGTACGGCTCGACCTCGCGACGCTCGCAGCGCGCCTGCTCCGGGTCGAAGACGAAGCGCATCGTGCCGTCCTGGCTGCGGCCGTTGCGCTTCGCCGAGTTGCTGCCGAAGAAGGATATGTTCCGGAGGACGGAGGTGCCGTTGGACAGGTTCTCCTCCTCGCCGCCGTCACAGTTGGCGCACCAATGGGCGTGGCGGGCGAGCTTAGGATCGTTGTCGACCTCATTATTAATGACGATCTTGACTTCGATGAACTTGTTCAGGTCGAACCGGTTGCCGAGCTTGGTCGACTTGAGGTGCTGCGTGTACAGGTCCAGCAGGTCGAGCATGGTCTCGACGACACCCTGGCGGGACGTGTGATACTCGGAGAGGTCGACCTTCTCGATCTTGTCGACGCCAACGCCGGTAAGGCGGGCTGTGAGCTCCAGCAGACCGAGGGCCATGGCAAAGGTAGGCTGCTTGATAGGGGCAAAGGTCTTGTACATGTCGATGCTCATTTCCATAGCCGTCGAGAACAGCTCCTGGGCGTCGTCGCCCATGATCTTCTTGGTGACCTTTCGGAGGGCTGCTTGAGGGTAGCGGCAGCGGAAGTCGAAGCCGACAGTCTCGAGGATCAGGCGTTCCAAGCCGATGATGATTTTGGAGGTTTGGTCAAACATCTGTAGTTGTCAGTCCCAGCCGAACACCTGAACTGGAAGCATGTTTGACGTACCTTGTCATCTTGAGTCGTGGGATGATCTGGATTCTTAATATTATATGCGGCGCACAGGATCTCCTTCGACTTCTTGATGGTGTCTTCGACCTTGCACGCCAGGAAGAGCGAAGCCATGGCGGCATCCTGGTAACTATACTCGGCGTCGCGGAAGGACAGACGGAACCAGTGATAGTAAACGCAGGCAGTGTCAAACGTCTTGACGGGGCTGTAAAGCGGTCAGCAACCGGGCTGGAAACCTGGACGACAAGAGCATGACGACGTACACATGGAGCACATTGCGGACGTTATCGATGAGCTGCACACCCTGCAGACGGTAGCTATCCTCCCTAGCTGGATCGCTCTTGTTGTCTCTCAGCATGCGGCGCAGGCGCTGTTCGCTCGTGTACTGGCATGACACTTGGATATGGCCCGGGTGAGGACCCTTGGGCAGCTCCGGCTCGCTGGCCGGCGTCGGAGTCGAATTGTTCGTGGCCGCAGCCTGCTGGGCCTTGGGGCCGGAGGGAGCCATCGTCTCGGATCGTTCGTCTGGGCCCTGGTGTCCTTCGCAAAGGTCGGTGAGCTTGCAACAGTTGCGGTCGTTGTCGAAGTTCGCGATGCAATCGTCCTCCCCTACTGGTCTACCGCAGACGCTCCAAGTAGCCACTTCTCGTCGGCGGAGGAGCTGCCGATGCAGCACTGCTCGGGAAACTCAATCGGAGAGTTCTCGAAAACAGTCAGTCGTGATTTCGATCGAATACAACCTGTCGGTCGAGAGGGGGGTCGAGGACCTGGCTGCGTGGAAGTTGTGCAATATGCTTTCGGGAGGTCCAGAGGTGCCGCGTTGCGAAAGGTGCTGTAGACCTACCTGGTAAATCTCAGCAGTGGGGGGCGCCGCGAGCACAGACCACAATCCCGCAGGGTGTCCCGGGTGGGGCCCTTTCCGGAACTGGGGCCGGGGCTGGAGCGGACACTTTCTCGCGTCCTTGGACCGACACCTTGAATCCTGATTTTGCAGTATTCATGCAAATCTTCCATTTCAATTTCCTAGTCTCGCTGTGAGAACAGGACCTGATTCTCAAGACTTCCTATGGATGCATTTCGTAGTCTGCTTCGACCTTTTAGTGTCCCTTGGGACTAGTGTTTTCCAAGCTTCCTTACATGGCTTGCATGCTGACAGTAAATGTGTTCTTGGCTATCGGTTCCCTGAGGTGTTCATCTGTTACTGCTGCCTGTCAGGTATCGGCTTGACAAAAACTACCTACTAAACAGGTGATTCTATTTCCCGGAACATCGATTTATAGTCCCACATCCTACAGATGTTCTGTTGGAGAGAACACATTCATTACAGTACAACCTGGGGAGGAACTTCCAGATCGACTGTTGCGCGCTGATGAGAAAGTAACGAGATTGAGGTAAAATGTCTTCTATATCTATTTTCCCAGGAGCCAATAACTCCAAAAAGTAGGTACAAATTTTGATGTTCTGACCAACCCGTTTGCGACCTTTACAAGGCTGGAGTATTTTGACAAGTTAATCAGCTCTGCGTGTAAAAGTCAGCAATGCACTTCAGCTAGTGAGATTGCTATACATCAAATCATCCAAGGTATTGATTCACAACCCCGTCTTGAAGCATTCGTTGAGTGGATGCAAGTCGCCATGGTCCAGTAGAGGCACAAGCTCGACGTACCTTTGTGATAGTGACCAACCAAGCTGCAGCAGCATCGAGCAACACAGGAAGCCATCACCGAAGATGTCCCTTGCGAAGGAAGGCAGTTACATCATGCCAACCACCACTCGTCACTCGATGCCGCCATGGTTGAACCCGCTTTACTCGGTGCAGGTGTCTTCCTGAGGGACGCGTCGGTCAATGGCCGGGACCTCCGGGGCGACCGTGTTGGGGTCCATCGTCGGGACCTTGAAGCTCTGGAACGGAGCGGCAAGGGCGGCCACGGGGAAGAGGACGTAGAGGACCTTGGAGAACTGCATGTTGACCGTTTGATGTCTCTGCAGGGTGGGAAACTTTGACAGGGCTGCGAGAGAGAAAGTTGGGAGGAAACGGGATGCAGGAGGGAAGACAAAAAACTGCAGGTAGTTGCCGGTGGGTATTATGTAAAAAGCAAGAGAATAACGCTGATTAGATCAGACTCGTCTTAACAGGTTTGTTGTGAGGCGGCTGTGGTGTTTCAAGTCGTTCGATCTCGGGTCTGCCGTCCATACTTATGGATGGGGCGAACCATGCCTCTGCTGCCGTCACAGCCACGGGTTCCGTAACAATTGACCGAACACGCGTTGTCCGAGCCAAGGCCCACGAGGAGATCCGCCGATCAACGACGACGTGCGTCCAGCCACAGGCTCATAGCCCGACCGTGTTTAATGCACTCCTCGGTCGAAGAGAGAGAGGGAAGTTGTCAGCGACGTTTGAAACAGGGAATCATCTTGGAAGCCCCAAAGCGTTTCAGACGGCAGGGGACCACCTCTGAGTAGAGGATCTACACGCCATGGCCTTGGGTCGAGTCGTCGACGTCGTCGTCAACCTCTTCCCGTCCGAGGGCTGGCTAGCCTTGCAGTAGACCAGCAATTGAAGGGCCGGTAGAGGCGTCCGTCAGGACCGGAGGATTCGGACAAGACTTTTTGACGGACATTAACGGACGTTTGACTGGAGGCCCAAGAGGTGGAAACATCATTGCTAAGAGAAAACTACAGCGGTTCACAAGGCTTTTCGGCGTTAAGAATTTAGTGACTTGGCACGGACCATCCAGCTGCAGAATGGATATTGTACGTACATCCGCCAAGTGGTTACCGCCGGATGCGGTACGTACCAAGGTGCTGTAGGCCAATGGGGAGCTCCATTGATACCAGCAGCTGAGGTGATAGTATTAGCGAAGCTCGCCCAGCCTCACAGCTGTGCCTGCCTGCCAAGTAACCAAGGAATACCTGAACCTCGGGCCTGGCGTCGTCAGCTTTCCCTTGCCACCAACCTTCCAATCCCTTTGGAATCCCTTGCCTGAGAAAGCTCCCCATTGTCCGACGTCCCTTCAACACCAGGCGGGGACTCTTAGCATAGCATTGACCACCATTAATTCAACACAAGTCTGTTAGCAACACAATGAAGTCTTCATCCGTCTCCAGGCTCCTCGCGGCCGGCTCGCTCGCTGCCGTCGCCTGCGGCGCCGCTGTCCAGCGCCCCCTCTCCGATGATATCGACGACCACCCCATCCCCCTCATCATCTGGCACGGCCTGGGCGACTCGTACGCCGGCGACGGCATCAAGCAGGTCGGCGAGCTGGCCGAGGAGATCAACCCGGGCACCTTCGTCTACACGGTCAAGGTCGGCTCCGACCCCAACAGCGACCGCTCCGCGACCTTCTTCGGCAACGTGACGACGCAGCTGGAGCAGGTCTGCGAGGACCTCGCCGCCCACCCCATCCTCTCCACCGCCCCCGCCGTCGACGCCATCGGCTTCAGCCAGGGCGGCCAGTTCCTCCGCGGCTACGTCGAGCGCTGCAACAAGCCTCCCGTCCGCAGCCTCGTCACCTACGGCAGCCAGCACAACGGTATCGTCGAGTTCAAGGCCTGCGGCGACTCGGACTACCTCTGCAAGGGCGCCATGGCCCTGCTGCGCTTCAACACCTGGTCCTCCTTCGTCCAGAACCGCCTCGTGCCCGCCCAGTACTACCGCGACCCCTCCGCGGACCAGTACGAGAAGTACCTCGAGTCGTCCAACTTCCTCGCCGACATCAACAACGAGCGCGAGCTCAAGAACGTCCGCTACGCCAAGAACATCGCGAGCCTCTCCAACTTCGTCATGGTCATGTTCGAGGACGACACCACCGTCATTCCCAAGGAGACGGCCTGGTTCGAGGAGGTGAACGGCACCGAGAGCCTGCCGCTGCGCGCCCGCCAGATCTACAAGGAGGACTGGATCGGCCTCCGGGAGCTCGACCGCAAGGGCGGCCTCCGCTTCCGCCAGATCCCCGGCGACCACATGCAGCTCGGCCAGGAGACCCTGAACAAGACCATTGCCGAGTTCTTCGGCCCCATCAAGAAGCGCTTCAGCGACGAGCGCAAGACCACGTTTGTCTCGGAGGAGCTGTAGGGTCGAGGCACGGGTTGAGTGATGCAAGGAACGAGTCAAAAAGAAGGAATTTGGTAAACAGGGCCAGATTGTACACTAGGTTCGATTAAATAAATCCCTGACACACACACGCGATCTCTCTGGTTATTTTGTCTGAACCAACGCCGTACGCCACAAACCATGCATGGTATAATCCCGCACGAAGATTTCCCCTCCCATCTCTGCCTTTTTTACTTTTTCTCGCCCGTCTCTATCCTATACAACGGCGAACAGGCTTTAGTTGTCCAGCGCAGCCTTGGCCTTGGCCTTCTGCTTCTTCAGCTTCTCCTTGCGCTCCGCTGCGATCTTCTTGTCGAGCTTGTCGTCGTTGCTCTCGGGCAGGGCCTTGGGGGCGGCGGCCTTCTTAGCCTTCTTGGCGGTGGGCTTGCCGTCGTCGTTCTCGGCCTCGTCCTCGGCCGGGGCGGCGGCCTCGATGGACTTGCGCTTCTTGCCGACGTTGGCCTTCTCCTTCTCCTCGATGGCCTTTGCCTCCTCGCTGCCGTCGGCGACGATGTCCTTGTCCTCGAGCCAGAGCTCGTCCGTCAGCCAGATGGGCAGGGCGGCCGTCTCCTGGCCCTTGACGTAGATGCTCTTGACGTTCTGCCACTTCTGGGGCACCCACTTCTCGACGAGGGCCTTGACGACGGCCTCGGCGTTCTCGGCGATCTGCTCGGCGGTGAAGCCGGCGTAGCCTATCCGGATGGCGGTGTTGGTGGAGGGCGTCAGGCTGACGAGGGCGGAGCCGATGGCCTTCTGGATCTCGGCGGCGATGTCCTGGGGGGTCCCCGCGCGGACGGAGGGCCCGGAGGCGGAGGCGGCCTTGTCCTGGGCCTTCTGGCGCTTGCCGTCGATGCGGACGGGCTTGGGGGAGAGGACGACGGGGACGGGGCGCTTGGTGGTGGACTTGTAAAAGGTCTTGCCGAGGACCTTGGGCAGGCGGTTGACGATGCGGTCGTCGGCGAGGAAGATGTCGTGCTCGGCGTAGAGCTTGCGCTGGGCCTCGTACTGCTTCCACTTGGACTTGAGCTTGCCGACGTCGACGACGCGGGTGATGCGCTTGCGCAGGGCCTCGGGGAAGTCGTCGGACGCGACGATGTTCTTGTAGGCGCGCTGGGGGTCGGCGGTGATGAGGCATATCGTCGACTCCTCGTCCGTGTTGAGCGGGTGCGGCAGCGCGATCTTGCCGGGCTTGAGGCGGTTGCTGTCGGCGATGTGGCGCTTCGTCGTGAGGGTCAGCAGGACGGGCGCCTGGGCGAGGTCGGCCTCGTCATCGGGGTTGGCGAGCAGGTTCTTCTTGCCGGACTGCTCCGTCTTCTGCGCGGCGGCCTTCTTGATGTGGGCGAGGAGGGCCTTGGACGCCTTCAGGGTCTGCAATTTTTCGTTGATGCGGTTAGCGATCGGTCAAAAGGTCTGGGAAGCGGCTGCTGGGAACTCGGGCAAAGTCTAAAGTCTTACCTGCTCGGGGTCAATTGCGGGAACGACATCTTTCGACGCGACGGCGACGGCCTTTGAGGTCTTTGAAGTCTTTGAGGGAGCCATGACTGCAGATAACTGTCCTGTTGTTGTCGTGGCTTGTAGAGAATTTCGGGGGGTGTGTTTGGATGCAGGACGTCTCTCTACGCGCAAAGGGACGGCGGGGAATAATTTTTTGTCTGGAATTTTTCTGGGACAACTTTTTTGACAGGGGTCACTGGACGTCGGCGGATCCAGAGGCCGGAGCCGATGGCACGGACCACCTCGACGCCGACCCGACTTTACCGACCGCGCGGACGCAGAAAGGCCGGAATTTGCTCCATCTCCGTCGGCCGAACCTTTGGAAGTCCCAACCGGAAAATGCCACCGCGACTTTACTTGAGTGCATGACGGGTGGAACGCCGTGGGCGCGCAGCCAGCGGAAGGCCGATGGGCAATTCAAATGTAGAGACGCGAGTTTTATGTGCACATGGCACTACACAACCTCTAGCCACTATGCTATGTTAAGTCGCAATGTTGCATACCTGCCACATGCCCAGATATGGCAGATGAGCCGCCACCTGGCGGTACATTGGTTGGATGCAGTTTACATTGCAGCCTCCTGAAAACTTGCCGGATGGCCACTTCCAAGAACAAAAACTTGTTGGCGGCGCCTTGCGTCGCGTTGCTGCAGATGCAAGGCCTGACTAAGGTAGGCAAGGTTTGTGGTAGACGCGTTTCTTGGTCTTGACGTCGCGTATTCATTTGCAGGCCGGCCACCTAGCTAGCCAGCCAGCCAGCCAACTCTAGGGCTGAGCAGTGGAAACATCTCCAGAGAACCCGGCAACCTGCCTGTCTGCCTCTCCATAGACTGACGCAGAGCACCGACCATTCGCTCGGCAACGCCCGTCCAGACGTCAGTCAGTCGAGCCAACGTTAGTTGCCGTGTCTCCACGGATGGGGACGCTCGAACCAGTTGGTCTTGATACACGGGCGTGCGCGTGTGCTGTCTCACTCTGAAAACGGGCCCTGGCAAGAAGAGCCTGGCATGGTACGGTACGGTACGGGAGCAGTGGGAACGAACATCACGCTTGCGATCCAATTGGGAAGGCCGGGATCGTCATGAAATAAAAAAATTGTCAAAGCCTCGGCGGGTCGTGCGAGCAGCAGCAGTACCTAAGACTGGAAGCGCGACTTGCGTTAGGCTGTGATCTTCCACCTAGCGATACCAGTAATCAGTTACCAGCACTTATTCAGCATGCATAATCCTTCTGGATATAGGTCTCTAATAGCACTATACTACTATTATAGTAGCTACTATATTATATAATATAGCTTTTTAAAACCCTAGTTAAAACACAATATAAAAGAAAAGGTAGTACTATAATTACTAGGATTTTACTAACTTCCTAGTATTCCTTAAAAGCGTAATTTATTACTAAACCTATAAACCCTTATCCTTATACCCCTATAACTATAGAGTTAGTACTATAATACTATAAAAAAGGATTATAAATATACTTAAAAAGTAGCTATTACTATTACTATTAGTATTATTATCGTTACTATAGTAGCTACTACTATAAACTTTACTAATACCTTTTTTAACTATTACCTTTAGTACTTAATCTATTTAAGTAGTCCCCTATAAAGCCTCGCCGTTACTCTATATTACCTTAATAGCTCTAAAACGTAATTTAAGGACCTTTTTTAACTAATAAAAAGTAAGTTTAATACCCTTATTGTATAAATTAAAGCTAGTTAATACGTACTTAATACTTAGTACTAGACTGTTAAGTAAAAAGCTATAATTTTTTTATATATACTTAGTTATAAAGTAACTTAAAGAACTACTACTTACTTATTCTAAATTAGCTAGAGTTTTATATTCTAAATAGTTACTACTTTACTTACTACAATAGTTATTCTATATTAAAAAGTCGTTACCTAACTATACTAGTCTTTTATTTTACTTAAAATTAAACTAGTAAATAAGAATACCTACTTTACTAACTATATTAGGGTAATTAATAGTACCTACGTTGTAGTATATATACTCTTTTAAAAGTAAAAGTAATTTTATTTTTAAAAAAATATTATCTTATAGAATATCTTTACTATAGTTTAATTTAATAGTGTATTTACTTATATAATAGTAAATAGTAAGGGGTTTTTTAATAACTTAAACCTACTAAATTAAGTACTTAACTAATTATTTAAAATACTAAAGAAAAGATTCTATTTTACTAATACTAGGTTTAATTATAAAAGGGGGATAATTACTCTATACTCTAATATTTAGTACTAGTTACTAAAGACTACTAAAGTAGGCCCTTTAATAATAAAAAATAAGTTCTTTAATTAGTATTACACAAAGCTGTGTACTATTATTAAGTATACCTTTAGAAAACTAAAAAAGAAATAAAAATTCTTAAATAGTACTCTCTATAAGTATTCTTTTTATAACTAAGTATATATAGTTTATATAGTAATAGTACTATATAACTTTATACTATTTAAAGTAAAAAATAATATTTTAGTAATAAATTTAAAAAAGATTATAAAGTTAAGTAATATAGTAGAGGTTATAAATAAAATAATAAAGTTAAAAAAAAAGGATATTTATAAGAATATTACTAATACTATATAGTGTACTTATAAAGATTATTTTAATAAAAAGGAATAAATTTTTAACTATACTAAGTAGTAGTAAAAAAAACTATATTTATTAATATAGTAAAAAAAACTACTTTTTTATATAATTAAAAAAATACTATTCTTTTACTACTAATTTATTATTTTTATTTTCTATAAAAACTCTTTTTTATTGTTTTTATTAGTAATATATAACTATATAACGGTATTTAATAGATTCGTAGTAAAAAACCGTGCTATCTTTATAATAACCCTACTACTAAGTTCCTTTATAAATAGCTTTTAAAAGTCGTTAAATACTATTACTACTTTATTAAATCTAGGTAACTTAAGAGTTAATAAGGATATAGGAGCTAAAAAAGCGTCTTTTAGGTTTGTAATACTTTCTTTAATAGTTTAACTTAATTAATTAAATAATTTAACTCTTACCTTTTATACTCTTAATACTATATATACCCTCTAGAGCTATAATAGAGATATATTAATCAAAAATAATATATTAGTTCTAGTTATAGTAGTATTTAGATTTATATTAATATTATATACCTTTTACTTCTTTACTTAACTATAAGTAGGTATTTTAACTAAATTATTATTATTAAAGTTAGATATTTCTATTTAATTATTTACCTTACCTACCTCTATAATATACTAACTGTTTATAACCTTATTAGGCTATAATATAGCTATATTATCTATAAAGGGGAATTCCTTTTTTTTAATACTTTATAAGTATAAATATCTTTTTATAAATACCTCTTACTATTTATCTATTACTAATATTATTCTAGTTTTATTATTATACTATATACTAGAGTATAAAAGGGTCTAGACTTTATAATAATTTTTAATAAGTAACTAATACTTATTAATTAAAACTTTAATTAAAAAAGAGGGTAGACTTAGATACTTTTTTATTATTAATAATAAAATATTACTTATAGCCTTTTTAAAAATTAGGCCCTTTATATTAACTAGGATACTCTTATTAATTTATTTTTAGTAAAAGGTAATAAAGTTATAAATTAATTAGTAGGTTTAGTAGACTTATGATAGGTTTAATAAATAAAGCTGGGCTTAAGATTATAGAGAGCTAGGAGTTAGGGTAGGATTTAGTTAGTTATAGTTAAAGTTAGTATTATTAATATTATTAAAAAAGTTATTTAGAATAATAGGCCTAGTTTAAAGTAATAAGTAACTTAATAATATAGTTACTTATAAACCCTTATAATTACTACTAAAGTCTCTAATATTGCTCCTAACTAAAGAGTTACTACTACTAATAATAATAAATAGGTTTACTATAGTATTATTAATAAAGAAAGTAAGAAATTAGGCTCTTTAAGTAATAGGGGTATTTAATTTATTTATACTTAATAGTCTTCCTTTAATTAAACCCTACTAACTACTTAAAGCTATTTAAATCTCTGTTTATAGTAGAGTAATAGTATAGAAAGGCGGTTAGGGCGACTAAGAGTTTAATAGTGGTAGTATAATACTACTCTAGTAGTAGCGCTAAGTCAGTGGCGAGGTCCCCCCTAGCAACTGATTACTAGCATCGCCAGGCGGAAGATCACAGCCTTAGCGATGCGGGGATGGGATGGACGGCCTCAGCGCGGGGCGGCTCGGCTGTCTGCACCTCCTTGACGCTCATTTCCCGGGAGCTGCTTGTCAGCCCTCGTCGCGCACAAAATTGCGTGTTTTCGGGCTTGTCAATGAACCTGAGGCGATGAGCCAGGAGATATGGGTGTGAAGTTTGAGAAGGATCATTGCTGTGGCTTGTCAGATATCTACCCAAGGCAGGGGTTGCAGTGAGTTCTAGATATCGCAGCGGAACGCTAAAAAGATGTCCATTCCCTACTGTTTCTGTTGTTTCTGCAGTACGTATCCCTATTCCTTAAAAAAGGTCAACAATGGCAACATCAAATGCAACGATGATAGTGATGTATCATGGTTTATATTGGTGAAAAGTGAAATGGGTCTGGATTCATCGGATAGGCTACAGGCTACAGGCTACAGACAAGTACGGGACTGGGGCTAAGCGTTCCCAGGTTGATGCCACTTTACGCGAACCAACACGTCCCCCTACCCCCGACCCGCGATGCCTCGTTTCAACCCCTTTGCCCCGGCTGACTTTCATGTACACCTATCCCACGGTCTTAAAGGTTAGGGTGTTACCTGCGGGGCCTGGATATATGGTAAGCCCCGCAAGAACTACGCTAACCTTTAAGACCGTGGTATATATAGGTGTAGGTAAGCCTTGTTCTGGTTCAGTTTTCCGATCCCGGTCAGCAAGCGGGTCAGGTCTCAGCAAGACGGGCGGGTAGGACATGCTCGCGGGAAGAAGGAAGGGTAAAGGCATCCAGCAATGGGATGGTTCCACGGGACCCAATAGATCTGGAGTATTATTGCCGCTTTATCTGATGACCTCACTCCCAGACGGACGAGCAACTATTGGAAGCGAATCTCGCTCGGACGGGCGAGGGAGACACAGGGATGGATGGTCAAGGTGATATACAGGGGAAACGGGCGGGAATGCACGCACAATAATACTGCTAATACAGAAGATACGGATGCAAAGAAGGAGGGCCAAGTCAGCTATGCAGTGCTACTAATACTCGCTACCTTGGCTACCTACCCAAGTAGTATGTAGGTGACATTACCTCGACGCGCGCTCTATGGCTATCCCAGTTTGGTTGGACGACTCGCCTGACCGTTGACGCGTGGGTAGTGGCTCTTGCTCTTGAGAAGACGGACGTAGGGGGCGGGCGGCTAAGAAATACGTTCTTCAGCGTTCTGCGCCGTTGAGCTGTCCCCGTAACGGAAGGAAATATGCCCTTCTGGGCAGCTCGGCCGACACACTAACTGAACGGAACGTACCCAAGTAGATAGGTACCTTCAGGTAGCCAAAGTACCTACTGTCAGCGGGCGGTGCAGCAGGAGGAAGACGCGCACCGGAAGTGGACTCGAGTTTTTTTTTTTCTCTTGGTGGAGACGTGATTTGGGAGAGGCTGGACTCGACGTGAATGAGGGGTATGATGCGTGCATTGTGAAGTCAGAGACAGGCTGAACTCGAGATGGCTGGATTGGAAAAAAGCGGTCAACTATACGTGAGCTTTCCAAGTTGAGCACTTGTGAAGGGGAAACAGTGAATTTGAACAAAAATGTCTAGCAAACAGCCTCAGCAAAAAGAAAGCAATAGACGGAAGGAATATGGGTACCCGGCAGTCCGTGTGTGATGCTGGGCAATTAGCGGTTGAAACACCCATTTAAGCTCCGTTGATGGTCCGCGTTCAGGCGCTCATGGCCTGGAAACGCGGCCAGCTCCAGGTGTGGTGGTCCCTATATCGTGGGCCCTACCCGCTGTAGAGAAGTCTCCCGGGCGCCGTCACCGCTAAAGGAAACCCGCGCCGGGGTACCCAGAGTACCTCTGACGGGCGCCACACGCGCGACCTCACGCCAAACGCGATCGCGTCCAGACCACGCTCCGTCCCACTAATGGAAGGCGCCATCAAAAAGGTCCCGATCCCATGCCCAGTCACTCGCACCTGCACTCTGGGCCTCCTTCTACCAGACCTGCAACCACTTTGACAGTTTTGCAACCTCTAGTGTGGAAATATCTATTTCGGGTCGACTTTGAAAGGCCTCACTATCCTTCCTTCCTTCAACTTCGTCCTGTATATCATTCTCAACGTCTTCTCGACCTGCCTCTCCACGGTCCTACGCTCAGCACGACTTACACGTCTGATATCCGAATCCGCCAACCCGAAAAAACGCGCCCCTCTCTCAACGCGGTGGAAAGGGCTCACGTACTGAGCAAGACGCACACAAAATATATACTCGAAAAGAATTATAACAGGGAACAAGACCACATCCACTCGGGGGATTTGATTCTTTTTGGCTGGGCATGCCTTCGTCGCCGCAATGATGGACTCGTCGCCTCAATCCAAGCACCCGGAGCCCACGCTCCCCTCGGCCGGCACCAAGCGTCCTGCCCCGAGCCTCCTCCCGGCATTCGAACCTCTTTCTTCCTCTCCAGGATTCCCTCGACCCTCCAAACGACAGGCACGTCCCGCATCCATGGTTGGAAGCAGTGCCTACCTCAAATATCCCACCCCGATCCCGACTTCGAGCACCGGCATCCTCTCTTCGTCTCCGCCCCGCGTTCACTCGAGACCCGGAGGTTCCTCGCGAGCCCAGTCTACCGTCTCCGAACGCACACCTCTCGGAGCTGTCGCCTCCATTGAGCTCAACGACAACGGAGAGACTCTGCTCATGGGTCGCTCCAGCAACTCGTCCCACTACCAGCTTTCCGCCAACCGTCTCGTGTCCCGCGTTCACGTCAAGGCGCGTTATGTCCCTGCGCCCTCGGCATTGGAGCCGAACAAGATTGAGATCTTGTGCAATGGCTGGAACGGACTGAAGCTGCACTGCCAGGGCCGTACGTGGGAGCTCCTTAAGGGCGACTCCTTCACCTCGGAGACCGAGGGCACCGATATCATGCTTGACGTCCATGATTCCCGCGTCATGATCCAATGGCCGAAGCGGGATGTGCGTGACCGTCTCGCGAGCCCCGAGTCCGCATGGGGTGACTCTCCGCCCCGGCATAATGCCCGTGCGGCCGCCGCTGCCGCGGACCTGCTGCAGTCGAGTCCTCTGCGTCGTACTTCGCGCATTGAGTCTCCCGACTCGCCCACACCTGCCCACATGACCAGCTCCCAGAGACTGCAGGCACTCCTGCCGACGGATGACGGAGATGTGCACATCTACGAGGACTCGAGCGCAGACGAGCCGGAGCTTCCCAAGCTCGCCGACTCTGCTGCTGCTGTCGGCCAGAGCTTCACGACGGAGGTGACCAACTCGTTCTCTTCGGAGCTCAGCGAGCCCGAGGACGAGAACGACCCCGATGAGGAGAACGACCCCATCGTCCACTCGTTTGGCCCGTTCGGCGCCGACATCTCCAACCGCCTTGCCTCCGTGCTGGCCGGCTCGCCCAAGTGGCCCGGCGGCCCCAAGCACACCCGCCTTGCCCCGGTCCGCGACCAGTCGAACCCCTCCAGCCCCATCTCCGCGCCGCCCAAGTCGCCGAAGGTGGAGGAGGAAGAAGAGCGACCGAAGGCGCCCCCCTACCAGAACTCAGCTGTGCGCAACCACGTCGTCAACCAACTCGCCTTCTCTCGTCTCTCGTCCAACCCGCTGTCAACCATCATGAACAACCTCCCGACAGAGGAGAAAAGGGGTCTGACCAAGGACCAGCTGCGCAGTCTGCTCGAGAACACGGCGTGCATCGGCATCATCCAGCGCCAGGGCAAGGATGCCGCCGGCAAGCCGCTCGAGAGCGAGTACTACTACGTCCCCGAGGCCGACGACGACGAGCAGCGCCGCTTCGCCGTCACCGACGGCCTGCGCAAGCCGAGTCTCAGGAACTGTCGAAAGCAGCATAAGGTAAGCTATGCCGAAAGGACGTGGAGTCGCTTGGAGTTCGAAACTAACGGGCTCGGCTCATTAGCAATACTACTGGAAGCGCCCTCGAACACCTTGAACAACCCCTGCTTTGGTTTTCATCCCACGTTGCAATTTTTTGGCCCGCACCCAAGAACCTTGCTTTTGCTGAGCTGATGCCATGCACACGCACGACGCACATCGTGTGCATGCGCAACAATCACCACGCTCCCCTTCTACTGTCCATACCGACCACGACCTTGGCTTCAAACCCCACCGGATAGGCACTCTTATGTACTGGTTGCATAGCGCAAGGCGTTTGATGGATTTGTTTACCTTTTTGTTTTGTTTTTTACTACTGTACGATTCACTGCTACTATACCTCGGGTCCCCTTATTCTTATTCCCAGACGATTCCCCCATAAACACAACCCGCTAGATGAGATCCACGCATTACACCCCGGTCCAGGCGACGATTTGGAGCGAGCGCAGTGTATACGTTACTAGGTTGAGATTCTTCATTTTTTTCACGTCGGCGGCCTTCTTTATTCCTTTTGCGAGCGCGCGAGCGCACGTGCGATGGGAAAGGGAGGGAATGATGCGGACGGGGTTCAGGTACGGGGACGGATGGAAAACGGATTGACGAGGTGACGGTGGCAATGTTAGGAAAAGAACGACGAATGCTGGAATCAGGCCTGGCGAATACAACGCGAATTTCGAAATATTTGGGGTTCATGCGGTGATGTTATGCTCACACGTCACTGGTCGGGAAGAAGCCTTGGAGCTTCCACGAGGCAATCGTCTCTCCGCTCTCCAATTGGTATCGCTAGAAAGACATGTAATATTCTGTGGCAACTAGTAGAAGAATAAACTGCAACGCGTCTGTAAACTACGATATCACGACACCAAAGAGCAACGAGGCCACGATCACAAGCGAACCGCCCGGTCTCGATCCCCGAGGAGAGGAAGCTCATGTGGGTCCTCCTCCGCACTAGGACCCCCGGCTTCCCCACCAACGATAACGTCCGATAAGCCAAAAAGGGCAAGCGGCCGGGGCCTGGACCGCCGCTTCTTCTTTTTTTACCCCGCAATGACGGCGGTGGTTTTTCCCTTGGCCCTCCGTCCCTTCCACTTGCTCAGTTGTGTTGCAACAGGAGCAGCACATTTCAGACGGGAAAGGTGCACATCTTCTCTGCCGGCACCCATCCATCTGTAGCAAGCAGCCAAGCAGCCAACGTCTGGCAGCTAATAAACAGCTGTCCACCTACGTAACGGCGCCTGCAAGCTCGGAAAGCATGTGCTTTGCTCTCACCCAATTTTTTGTAGTTCGGAGGGGTATTAATTCATATGCGTGTGGATGGTGGTGTGGTGGAAAGATCGGCGCGAGCTGCAACTCTTCGGTGTGGCGAAAATCGAGAGAAGCGGCGAAAGATGATGCTATCCGCCTCGCCGTGGGGCGATCGTCGTCTGATGCAATTGCCCAATAAAGGGACAATGCAGACAGAGTTTGTTTTTACGTGAGGGACGCACCTCCATCTCTAGGTAGGTCTTTGACCGGGGGAGGAGGGCAGGGCGGGATTGGATGGGCGAGGCTTGTTTGGTGGTGGTATTACCGGTTGCGCTGGCTGGCTGGCTGCATCATTCGGCAGAGCTCGAAGGCGCATTGGACCCTTAAAATTTCCAGAGTGAAGGAAGAAGGGGACATTCCCGGGAGAAGGAGGAGGGGGTGAGGGGTGCGGGATGATACCACTTAAATTACCTCCTTCCGATGATATAATAAGGCAAGCTCCCGACCCTACGCGCCAGGTAATCTTAAATCTTCATTCCATCCCCCATCCTCTGGTGTAAACAAAAACCCAAACACTCCCAGGTATCTATCTACTCACAGCTCGCACCCAAGGAAACCTCTCAACACCCTTCATCAAAAACAAATCCCCTCAGCAGTGCATTACTCTCGCGCGGAGTAGTAAAATCCAAACGCATCACCCCACGGGCGACCACAGTCAAGAAGAGATCAAGAAGAAAAAGAAGAAACACAAAAAATGGCCTCCCAGACCGCGGCGATGAACACCACAGCCGAGAACACGGCCGCCCCCCAGGCCACGTCCCCGACCTCCAACCCGTCCAACCACTCCGCCGCCGACGCGGCCCGCGCCATCGAGCGCACCAACAACTGGAAGCCGTCGTTCGAGCGCCGCCAGAGCTGGAACAAGGAGGACCAGAAACGCGAGCTGCAGATGAGCCACATCGACACCGTCAAGACCGGCCCGGGCTTCACTGAGCGCGGTTGAGTCTCTTTTCTTTTTTGAGGGATAATGGTTCCGGTTTCCCGTCTCTTTTCCACGCGATCTCTGGCTTTTTCGCGGTGAGGGTTGTTGTTAGGGTTCTGCGGAGCTGATTAACGGGAAAAAATGAGTCCGACGGTATCACGACGGAATTCCGACGGTGCCACGACATCCGGAAGTTGATCAGCAGTGGACGGCTGGAAGGGGTTTAATAGGGTATTGCTAGGCGTTTAAAATCAGCTACACGATTCACACACATTATTTCTACCTCACCAACACACCCAGCCAGTGGTAAAGATATCGTTGTATGCCATTGACTCCTGTGTTTCGAGCCTGTCGTTCCGTCCTACCAACCTAAGAACTAGCAAATAAAGACCTGAGATGAGCTGAGGCCGTGTCGAGAAACCAATCGCATCTTGGCGACTACTACTGGTACATGTGGAGAGAGGGTTGAAGCAAAACATAGGGCATACTCGTGCGAATGCCGCATCCTACAACCGTGCAAGATGTATATAACCCGCCGTAATTTGGAAAAAGGAGAAACTCCAGCATGAGCATCAAATCGAGCCACTTGCCTACAGCCCCTTGGGACCGCGGCCGTCGGTACCTCCTGACTTGAAGAACTCTCCGACGACACCAATAGCGTACGATATGCCTCCCACCCACACGGCGCCAAGCATGATCTTCTTGGCCCTGCTCTTCTTCCGCGGTTTGGGAGGCTCAAAGTCCTGGCTGTCGCAGGAGATCGTGTTACGCCTCCTTAGCGGGTTCAGTGGTGGTGGGGGTTTATCCTCCGCCTCTGCTCCTGGGTAATCATAGTTGAGGTAGCCTGTAGGACTGGAAGAGTAAGCGCTTGGTACAACGGGGTCCCGACCCATCATGTCGATGGGGTTCACCTTTGGCGCCTTGTAGGTCGTCGGCTTCTCGATGGTGGAGGCGAAAGAGGCAGCGGCCACATCCGCACCGCGGACCTTGCGAAAAACTAGGACATCTCCGCTTCCGGAAACAATCTCATAACCTTCCTTCTGAAGGGGGCTGAAGTATGGGAAGAACTTGGTCGGATTGGACAGCCTCAGGATAACCTCGGCCGGGGTCAACGGTGTCGCACTGTCAGGAACCACAGACGTGGTCTCGGCCGTGTTAATAGTCTGCATCGTGGGGTCGTAGGCAAGGATCTTGTAAACCACGGGCTCACGAAGTTCCTCCTTTGCGGCGGAAAAGACAACGCCCTCCGACTTTGCAGCAGAAACCGCCTCGGCGGAAGTCCCGGCGTCTTTAGACGCATCGGGGATGGTGCCGTAGGATCGAACGTACGCGGGCCAGGTCTGCTTACCACCGCACTCCTCAGCGTAGCTAACCTCGAGGCCTTGCGGTTCTTTCGAGTATGGGTCCGAGGATCCTTGCTTTCCCGCAGATCGAGACTTGAAGGCAGACGATCGGCTCAGCGCCGGCTCTAATCTGGGCTCCAAACTAGGGAAGCTCTCGTCAAAAGAAGCAGGCTCGACATCGTCGCACTGCGCACTTTGTTGCTTGCTCTCTTCGTACTTTTGAGTCTGCTCCATGACTTTGCTCCAATTTCCGGAAAATTCCTCTGGGAAATCTCTGACATAGTTTCCAGTCAAGTCCTTCTTGGGCGAGTCCTCCTTGGGCGACTCTTTCTTGGACTGGGTTTTCTGCCAGGCCTTGCTCTTTGACTTGCGGAGGCTGACACGAGCAGCTTTGCTCGAGATGTCCCAGTTGACTTCGTACCGGGGAAGGTCCGATTCGAGAATTTGTCTGTTATTAGTGCTGTACTCCCTGCGAGACTGGCCAGACGAGGTGGGTATCTTGGCCCGTATATCGCTGGCTCGGAGAAGGTCCAAGTCGTCGGCTCTCTCCTGCTCGGTCACATTGGTGTTCAGAAAGCGACGTCTTGTTTTGGCCGCGATTTCCGCATCGAAATCGCTCAATCCCTGAGAAACCGGGTCGATGTGCTCGATAGGCTTGCCGTCAGGTTCGTTGTATTTGTAGGACTGATACTTCTTGGCCTCTTCAAAAGCCGCCTGGTCCCAGTCTGGTTTGGGACGTTGACTCTCTGGCTCGTCGTACTGGACGGGCTTGTGTTTGGCCAAGTCTTCGGGCGCCATCGGGTGAACCATGCTCTCTGGTGTCTTTCCCTCACCTCTCTTGAAAGCCACCGGGCCATATGTGCCCAAGTCTTTGTACTGCTTCGAAGCCTCCTCGGGATGCATTGGCGGCTTGCCATGCGGCTCGTTCCAACCGATTGGTTCGTACTTGCCCAAGTCCGTATAGGCTTTTGAAGCCTCCTCAGGGTGAACCGGGGCTTTGCCATGGGGTTCATTCCACGCAACGGGGCCGTACTGATCGAGGTCAGGATACGCCTTGGATGCCTCTTCGGGGTGGACTGGAGGCTCCCCAAAAGGCTCGTTGTAGGCCATCGGACCATACTTGTGGAGGTCGTCATAGTTCTTCGACTTCTCCTCGTCGGTCATAGGACGCGCACCTTCCGGCTCATTGTAGCCGCTCGGACCGTACTTGTGGAGGTCGTCATAAGCTGCCGTCTCTGCGACCTCCTTCTCGTTGTGCATGACCGGTCCATACTTGTCCAGGTCTTCATACTTCTCGTTTGCTGCGGGAACCTCCGCATCCTCGTTGTGCATGACGGGGCGGTACTTGTCAAGGTCTTCATAGGCCGGCTGCGAGAGCTCTTCGGGTGGGCCCTCGGTGAGCGATGGGTTCGCATACTTGTGGAGGTCCTCGTACTTGGGCTCAGACTCCACTTCATTGATGAAGTCTTTGAGGCCCACAGGCGTGTACTTGTGCAAATCGTCGTACTTGGGCTCATCGGAAAGTTGCTCGGCGTCCAGCTGCTTGTCCATGACGGGCTTGTACTTGTCCAGATCCGCATATTGCGGGGTCCCCGCATCCCCACTGGCCTCGGCCCACGGGGTGCCATCAAGCGGGACCTGACCGTACTCCTTCAGCTCATCGGCCGGAGGAACCCCGTCTGGGAAGAAGGGCTCCTGGGTGTCCTTGGTCGCCGAACTTTCAAAAACCGACTCTGATGATTGCGTTGATTGAACCTTTCGGTTCGTGATCGGGTCGATCTCAGAGTCGGGACCCCTGCTGGCGGTTGTCGTCGACTTGCCCCTGGTCTGGCTGCCTAGGTAATTGCGAATGTTTTGCAGAGGCGACTGCCACAGATCGTATTCGTACGAGCCCGCACGCTTTCCCGCAAAAAGTGCGTTGATCGCACTACGCTCGACATCCTCAATGTTCTGGCCGGGCCGCGATCCTGGAGCCTCATTGGACCCAGACTTCATTTGGTCTTCGTTCACGTATTTTCCCTTGGAATGGGTGTGGCCGTGTCTAATCCAACACTGCGTCATCAATTTCTGCAGCACCATTCTTGAATCATCGGCGCGCGAGCTGGGGTTCCACGATAGCTTCCGGTTTATCGACTCCATGTACTTGTAACTGATGTTGCGCTGTCGCTGTCGCAGCTGTCGCTGGAGCTCGGGATCCAGGTAGGCAGACCATGCGCGAAAGCGAAAACCGCGAGTCTGGCCGTAGTGGCTTGCCTTCGTGGGGCCCGGGTTCGCGTGGACGAGACCTCTCACTGCAGAGCTTCTGCCAGCGAGGAGGCCGCCCCGTGCGGGCGAGGAACGAGAAACGTTGCTGAGCATAATGAAGGGCGAATTCTTCGAGCCTTTACCATGCCTCCATTCCTAGTAAGACCAAGAGGTCAGCAACCGGAAGCTGGCACACCCAGAGAGCTGGGCTGAAGACCGACCGCGGCAGCCGACAGAGGCGTCGAACTGCACGTGAATAAACCGGAACAACTTACACGAAGAAAGCCAAAGGAAGGAAAGTACGCGATCAAGCGCCCACATGTAGGCCGTGGAACACGATATTTCGATTGTTGAAGTTGAAGGGTTGAAGAAATTGGAACGAATCCGCCACCTCCGCCATGCAAAGGGGGGGATCGAAGAAGGTGTGGCCGGCGAGGTTGGACCAGCAAGAGTTCAACAGGAGAGATGATCGATGGGGAGATGGGCAGATCAGAAGGGAGCAGCCAGCGGCAATCACCTGCGAATGGCCGGCTTGGGCTCAGGCAGGTAATAAGGTACTTCGTCCTCCAGTGAGGTAACCTTGGACGGCGAGGTATCTGACCTCACCTGGTGCTACCTAGCTACCTACCTTGAGTCTAGGAAGGTACCTCGGAAGGTGTAGGTAGTGCGCTGGTGTGGGAGAGGATCCACAGCTACCGCTCCCTAGCGCCCTTCCCGCAGTGAGCAAAGTGGGCACCGAGTTCAGTAACTGGCCGCAAACTGCTGGGCAGTGGGGGGCCTTCGCGCTGCAGTTTGCGGGGTAGCCCTCTGTGGCCCCCTCGACGCCGCGTGAAACCGCCGAACGACACCGAATTAGCAGCGACCTCAGCAGTAAGGCCGTCGCCAGGGCTCCCTGCCAGATGCTCCCTGTGAGTGAGTCCCCCGGCGAGCTTGGAGCCTGGAGGCGGCTGGGCACAAAGTGGAGCAGATAGAAGCTGAGATAGTGATAGACCAATGAGCAGTCCAGGATAAGACAGGGAAGCACAGACGATAATGTGCACGGATGAGGCCAGAAGTGGGCAAAGTCACGTGCGAGCTGCCCATCGATGACCGCATCGCCGCCAGGGTTTTTTGGGTGGTATTACAGTGTACTTGGGTACCACGTACCTACGTACCCTGTGAAGTGGTGGTTCCTCTATGGGGCAGCCTGGCTGTTTTCATTCGCCGCATCGGCCTGAGTCAACATCTGGGCTGGTCCTGCAAGGCTGCACAGCGATTCAATTCTCGAACCTACTTTATATGTAATCGAATGCGACGAGTCTTTCCCTCCGTTTGGCGCAATTCGAATTTCGATCAGCCAGAAATCTTCTAGAGGACGAAGAACCTGCCAAACGACGACCAAATTGCTTTCCAACGGTTGTCATATCGGCTCAGCCTTCCATTCCTGCTCGTCCGATCTTTTTTTCTAGATTACCTATCAGGCGCGCCTGCACTGTACCCCGCCAACGTCATTTTCGAGCTCCGATGCGTGCCGCGCTAGGTGCTTCACCAAGCTGCAGCGGCCACGACTTTGCTTAGAACACCACCACACTCCGCTAACGACCAGATCATGTCTCGTGCATTTGGAAAAGGCGGTCGCTCCGCCGGCGCGAAGGGTTTCGGCACCCCCGCTCGCGGTGGTTTTGGCGGCTTCTCGTCTGCGTCCGATGGCAGCGGCCTGTCTTACCTCGCCGAACCTCCCGACTTCTCCTCCCTGTCCGATGCGAACGTCGTCGTCTCCTTCAAGAATATCCTCAAGAAAGATGCTACAACCAAAGCAAAGGCGCTGGAAGAGCTCCTGGCATACGTGCAGGCTCACCCGTACGAGAAAGACGGAGGCGCAGAGGAGGCAGTCTTGGAAGCATGGGTGCGTAGTCCTCGGGATGTCCATTTTGACGACCAGCTAGTAATGTATGTAACAGGTGCAAATATACCCCCGTACTTCCATAGACAACTCTCGTCGCGTCCGCGAGCTCTCCCACACCCTGCAGTTCGAGTTGATGAAGTCGGCTCGGAAGCGCATGGAGAGAAACGTCCCCAAGATCGTCGGCGCCTGGCTCGCGGGCCTGTATGACAAGGACCGTGTGGTTTCGAGAGCCGCGAACGATGGGCTTTCTTCTTTTCTCAACAGTCCGGAAAAGGTCGTGGTATTTTGGAAGAAGTGCCAGACCCAGATTCTCTCCTATGCGACGAATGCGATCCAGGAGACCAAGGATACCCTGAGCGATGAGAGGTCGACGACACCCGACGATGCTGAGGCCAAGTACCTCCGAGTTGTAACCGCTAGCCTTTCCCTTGTTCTCGGCCTTCTGCAGAAGTTGGAGCCGGCCGATGTCCAGAAAGAGGAGGAGGCATATGACAACTTCTTTGCCGAGGAGAAGGTCTGGAAGAGTGCGACTATGCCGGACAACTCGGTCAGAAAGGCAGCCTGCCAACTACTGTGGGTGTGCTTGGAAAAGAGGCTCGACTCAGTATCATCGCAACTGTCTCGCCTCAAAAAGATTTTCATCGCCGAGGGCCTCAAAAGCAGCCAAAGCGGCTCAGCTGTTGAATACGTCAGAGTTCTGACAAAACTGACGAACAAATTCCCTGAAATCTGGACGAGCTCGAGCGAGAAGAAGACACAGATCACCAGGCTGAATGCTTTCTTGGAGAAGGGATCTCAGGGCACCTCTGCCAAGTACTGGGAATACCTCGAACAGCTTGTCGTGGCTATCCCAACCGAGCACTTCACCCCCGAAGCTTCCGCCGATGCCCTGAAGTCGATGAGAACGGGTATCACTCACAGAGAAGAGCCACGATTCAACGCACCTACAGCTTGGACGTGCTATGTCCACGTGGCCAAGCACTTTCTTGAGAACATACCGTCCGGCGGCGCCCGGGCAAAGGTTGTCCAAGAAAACCTCTTCCCCTTGCTTGAGCACTTTCTTTTCCCGACACCCGAGAACTCTGCTTGGGAGATCGGCGGTGCCGGACGTTTGGGAGTGCTCAGCGAGGTCTTTGAAGTTGCTGCAGATTCATCCTCTCCAGAACTCGTTCAAGCAACAACGGAGAAATTGGCGACCCTCTCAGCTGCTTTCTGTGCGAGGATATCAAACTCACTGCCGGAAGTTTCTCAGGGCTACGAAAAGTCCCAGGAAGAAATCTCCTCCGAAGGCGATAGGTGGTTTAATCTGGTTGGCCAGATTCAGACCAAGACCAAGGCTTCTACCACCGGTCCAGCACAGCTCCTTATCGGTCCCTCCAAGGAAGTCATCACACATGCGATCAGCCTGCTCGATAACAGGAATCTGAAACCATTCGGAGCGGCTGGGGTGCTGTACAACGTTGGCAAGAGCGCTCCGCGCGTCTGGGAAGATGCCGAGGCAGCCCAAGCCTTGGAGCAGTTTCTTTTGAAACAGGGTCGTGAGCGCATGGATGTGTTGATCAGCTCCCGATCCGCGGGAGATCTCCTGAGCTGTGTCTCTATGTTCGGTTCCCTGGAAGGACAGCAGGAGGCCTACAGCTCCATCTGGAAGACTTGGATAGATGCACTTTTGGCTCTTGCCGATGATAAGCTCACTGTCAAAGGCATCGAACGATTGATCGCCAACCGCCATGCTTCAAGCCTTTCCAAATCGCACGAAAAGCTCCAGGACTTCTTTGGAGCCAAGTGCTCTAGCGCCGCTCGTGGGGAGTCGGATGCTTGGGCGCTCGTCGAGGCAGCGCTGGGCAACGATGCTATCACAGATTCCACAGCAAAGCAGCTTGTTGACAACAGCATTTCCTCGTTATCGCAAGATAAGCAAAATTCTACGCATGCGCTGCGGGCGTTGGAGGTTATCGCGAACAACAAGCCCGGCATCTTGTCCCAGGACGAATCGACTCACATGGCTGTCATCGCGGAGCTGCTGGGCCTGGCTGAGCTTAACGACAGAACAGTCTCGTCGCGTGCGGCCTCTCTCAGAGCTCTCCTGGAACAACCTCAAGACGGTACATCGCCGTTGGTCACGATTATCCAGAGGAATCTCGAGGACGCCGGCCAGCAATCACTCGGGTAAGTCGTTGGAGATTGCTTGACAAGCAAACACTCGCTAATCATTCGCAGAATTGATACACTGGTCCAACAGGCTCTGCAGGCTTCCAAGTCGGGCTCGGTAAGCCCCGAAGATCTCTTCCCAAGCACAAACATTTGGATGCAGCATTTGTCAGTCTTCCTGCAAGGCTCACTCAACCCATCCTTGTCTATCACGAGCAGCTTGGGAGGTGCACACTTCCTCGTTCAACCCTCGCAGGAGGCGCAACGTCTGCGCGTGCGTAGAGACCGAGACGGATACTCCATCCCGGCCAGGATGGCGTCTTATACCTCCAAGCTGCTGTCGTCCGACATTTCCGTTTCCACTCTTCCGGAAAGCTTCCAGGTTGAGCTTCTCTACCTCCTCTGTGTCTCGGTCCAGATTGTGTCTGACCAGATCACACTGATGGATGAGAACAAGCTGTTCTTGAACCTCGAGGCTGGAGATGCACTTGCCGTCGCCGAGTCATTTGTGTCGTCTACCAGAGTCACGATCAACGCTATTGTCGACAACGCTACTGGATGGCGAGATGGCTCAGACTCCGGTTCTACGAAGCTGGTTGACGGTCTCATCGAGATAATGAAACAGGAGACAAAGGATTTGGTGCCCCTTGGGCTCTACAGCTCTAGGGCCTTGAGCGAGCTGCTGCAGACTCTCGTTGAGAAGCACGGCTTCCCCGCTGCAGGCGACGAGAAGATCAACCAGCTCGCCACACTGAGAGCCACGCCCCCCACGATCCTGGCAGCCACCGCGGTCCTCACCGGGTTCGGCGAGAGCCTGGAGTCTTCCAAGGCTATCAACAACCTCTGCAACCGCCTCGTTAGTGACGTTGCCGGTGCAAGCATCGAGCCGGAGAAGGCCGAAAAAGCGCTCATGACTCTCGTCCTTCTCAATGCGTCACTGCAGGTCTACGAGGTTGGCGAGATCCCCGTGGCAAACAACCGTATCGTCTTTGCAGTGCGCCAGATCACTTCGTGGTTGGAAGACACTCTCAACCTCACGCCCGCTCTCTCGGCGGAGATTTGCCGGGCGTTGCAGAGGTTGCTTCCCAGCATCAAGGACGTCTACGGCCCGCACTGGGACAAGACGATTGAGTTCTCCACGGCCCTCTGGGCGAAGGCTTCAGACGACCGCCTCGATCAGTCGCTGCCGTACATTCACACCTCGTTAAAGCTCATGACTGCCCTGGAGACACTGTCTGAGCCCAATGATGACCTGGAAGAGGCGCTCAAGGAGTTCGCTGAGACAAAGTCTCTGTCATTGATCGAGCTTCTCAAGCTCACGCGCGAGAAGAGTACTCAGCCCCTGGAAATCGTCGACGCCATCATCTGCAGACAAGTCGACAAGATCCCTCTCAAACACATCTCCGACCTCTCCGACCTCTACGGCCTCATCGCCGCCGACTCGCGCTCGATCCAGACCGCCGCATTCAACCTCCTCCACCGCGCCCTGCCCGCACAGCAGGAGGAGCTGTCGGTCAACGTCCTCCTCGACAAGAGCGACGCCCGCCTGCCAGACGAGCTGCTCTCCCTGCTCCTGGACGCCCCGACCCTCGAGCGCTACCCGGACGAGCTCCTCGCCCAGTTCCCCGTCGCCATCAGGGGCTACCTGCTGTCGTGGCACCTCATCTTCGACGCCTTCTCCACCGCCTCTCTCAAGGTCCGCAACGACTACACGGAGCACCTCAAGACGGAGAACTACATCGCGCCGCTGATGAGCTTCACGTTCGACGTGCTGGGCCACTCGGCCGCGCACCCGCTGAACCTCGAGAGGGAGGGCCTGACGGCGCAGCACATCACGTCCTACGACCTCGCCCTCGCCGACGCCGAGCCGGACGAGCGCAACCTGCACTGGCTGCTGGTGCACCTGTACTACCTCACGCTCAAGTACGCCCCGGGGCTGTTCAAGGCGTGGTACCTCGACTGCCGCTCCAAGCAGACGCGCATCGCCGTCGAGGCCTGGATGACGCGCTACTTCTCGCCCATCATCGTCTCCGACGCCCTCGACGAGGTGTCCGCCTGGGCCGCGGCCCAGGACCCGCCCGCCGACGACGACGAGAAGGAGCTCGTCGTCAGGGTCAGCAAGACGGGCAAGGAGATCACGGCCGGCTACGAGGTCGACGAGAGCATGGCCTCCATCGCCGTCAAGGTGCCCGCGGCGTACCCCATCGAGGGCGTCAGCGTCGTCGGCCTCAATCGCGTCGCCGTCAGCGAGAAGAAATGGCAGAGCTGGCTGCTGACGACGCAGGGCGTCATCACCTTTTCCGTAAGTTTTTTTTCTTTCTTTCTTCTCCTTTCCGCGCATCGAACGTCGTCACTGACAAAGATTCATCATCCAGAACGGAAGCATCATCGACGGCCTCTCGGCCTTCAAGCGCAACATCGTCGGCGCCCTCAAGGGCCAGTCCGAGTGCGCCATCTGCTACTCCATCATCTCCACCGACAAGAAGATGCCCGACAAGCGCTGCCAGACGTGCAAGAACCTGTTCCACCGCACCTGTCTGTACAAGTGGTTCCAGAGCAGCAACCAGAACACGTGCCCGCTGTGCCGCAACCCGATCGACTACCTGGGCTCAGACACCAAGTCGCGCAGGCGCGGTGACGATTACTGAATAGCAAAGGGGGGCAAAGGAGGTGGGAATGGAGTATGAGGTAGCAATGATGCGAGGTGCATGCCGAAGATGGGAGTTGTGTTTGCTTTTGTACGTCGGGCGTGGAGGGCATTGCAAGTCAGCAGGAGAAAAAGGAAAGTTACGATTAGAAAGAACGAATTCGAATTCCCCGACTACAAATGAAAAAGAAGCAATGCTACTACACATGTGGGTTTGCGACGCCCGACTTAAGTCCAGCTCAACCGAATTTCCCAGCCCCCGCCGTTGGCGATCAGGATCTCAGACGGTCGAGAGTCTCGCTGATTCTGCGCTGAAGCTCCGCGTCCTCCTCCAAGCGCATCCGCCGGGCCTCGTCATCCGCGATGGCGTCCGCCTCCTCCGCGCCCACGTCCTCCCACTCGTCCTCCGTTTCATCCATTTCGTCCGCAGACGAAGAAGATTCGATGACGATAACCTCGGAGACCGTGTGGCGCCGGCGAGCGTGCGCCGGGCGGATTGGGGCACGCCCGGAGAGCATGCGCTGGCCGACGCGGCCGGTGCGCTTGCGGACGCCGACGGGGCGGCGGGCAAAGGCAAAGCTCGCAATGGCTTGAGCCCTTTCGACCTGCCTCCTCGTGTTGGCTTCGTGGTGTGCGGTCTGCTCCAGCGCTCTCTTCTCCCGCTCGTTGGCGCTGTGCCTCGGCTTCCGCTTGCCGCGCAATGCCTCTGCCTCGACCTGCTTGGCCTTCAGCTCGGCTTGTCTCGCTCGTTCTTCCTCCTTTTTGTCTTCGTCTTCTCTGTCCTTGGCCAACCGTCTTGCTAGGCAAACCCGGCAATTGGTCTTGTAACTTGCTGATATGTATTCTTTGCACTTTGGGCATTGAATGATGTGACCTTTGGAGATACATCGGCCGGCGTCAGCGCCGGCACACAGGCCGCAGTGGTGAATCGTTTTCCCGCCGACCGGCCTCCGAAAAACGTCTTCGATAGCCTTGACGCCTCTCTTGTTGACTCTACCCTCTCTCTGGCGGCTGTTGTCCCTGTAACCGGTTGTCAGAGAATGGTCCTGGAAAGCCTGTTTGCCAATGTTGGGCCCAGTACGCTTTCCGTTCTTCGGGGGCATATTGGCTGCTTGGAGCTGCAGGCGAACAGGCGGAGTTTTGCGATTTTCAGAGGAGTAAGAGGAACTATGCTGGGGTTCGAGGGTGAGGATCGAGGGTTGTTTGGTTACGACGATTTGAAGACGTCACGGCGGCGGTGTGCATTAATACTACAATCCCTGGGGCGATGCGTCTTTGTTCACGTTGAAGTTTGGCTCAACTGTACCAGGATAACCAACCACCTGCAACAGCGCGACGGTTGCGGAGGGTGGGCTCAAAGAGGACCGGGAACACAGGCAGCCAGCCTTGACACAATGCCGTACAATGTAACTGGCAAGCTATCACAATTCGGCCTCCCTGGCCATGGCAATCGAATGATGGCGCTGTAACCGTTGGCCTAAGGCTGAGACCCGGCGCCGTCTTGCAAGCACTTGTGTTGCAGGGCCTGGTAAAGGTCAGAAAAAAAGAAAAAGCGGCTTCGATGAAGTCTACTATCAACTCACCCGTTCAGCACTGCACCTCTTGGAGTCAAACCGAACCAGGCTCGCGATCAAGTCGCGGACCTCAGGATCAACCTGGGGCAGAATTACCTCCCAGGGCTGGCCGTCGAACATGCGATACATCTCGAAAGGAGGCGTCTTGAATCTTGCGGCTTCCGGCCAGGTCTCCGGCGTCGGAGTGCCGAGCGTCTTGAAGATGCTCAAGATCAAGCCCAGCTGATTGCCATCTTCGTGAGTCGGTCTCGATTCGAACAGGGGTTTCGGAGGATCTGCGCAGCATTCTGCCAGCATCGCGCCGGCAGCCCACATGTCGACGGACGAACCATACGCCTTGTCGCCAAAGAGTGCCTCTGGCGCCCGGTACGGGCCGGTCCCAATGTCCAGGATCTTTGCGTTGGCTGGCTCTGAGACGGCGGACATGGTGGGATGCCAGGCCGTTCCGAAATCTGACAGATAGGCCGGGCCCTCTGGACCGTCGAGGAGAATGGCCTCCGGCTTGATGTCCCTGTGGATTATGCCCTGGGCGTGGATGTCTCTCAGGGCGACGAAGACGTCCTTGAAAATGGTCCGAACTTGTGGGAGAGAGAGAGTTCCTTTGTCGATGACATCGGCCAGGGTGAGCGGCTTAAAGGGAAACACCATCACGAATCTTTGCTCTTGGTCACGAAATGTTTCCAGCAGGGGGATGCAGGGCCGCTTCAAGGTTGCCAGAATCTTGGCCTCTCGGTGGGGGTTGTGCGGCTCGATGTTGTGCGTTTCGACAATGACCTTCAAAGCGCGGTCCTTGCAGCGGTAGACCTCTGAAGTCAGGCCGGTTGCAAAGGGCAGGCAGTTTTTGTAGGCGCCGATGGTGACTCCGATGTCGTCGTCCGACAGATGATTTGCATCTTGAGTTGATGAGCTGGCCGGTGCCATATTGGCTGAGCCGACCAGCTGGCAGATTTCATCATATTGAGCCTGGCTTCATTAGCGCCTGTCTATCTTGCTTCATAGCCCATAGGCACGGATGAGTTGCGCACCTTCGACGATGAATCCTGATAGGCCTGGTTTTCGACAGAGAATGCCTCGGATTGCGATGTTGCCTTGGCCTCTGGACTGGCTGCTTCTAGCACTGCTTGTCTGTGACGGGATCAGATTGTGACGTTAAAGCTGTATTGGCAACTGGTTCACTTACATCTTCTGTATGTTTTCATAACGCTCGGACGCCGACACCTGCGTCCTCCAATCCGAATTGCCGTCAGCCATGAGGGGCAATCGAACAAGAATACTATGGAGGTTTCTGAGTTGAACCGGCTGTGACAGGGATAGCTAGATGTGCGATTTGGCTGGCAGCTGCTAGTCTCTCAACGGGTAGGTAGGTATTACTGAGCGCCAAGTACGAGGAAGGAACGGGTGGGTGCTGCGGTGTCAGTCCGGTGTGCCTGCCTCCGACGAGAGGCGGTGCGAGAAATTTACCGTGCGAGAACATTCGACGACTGTCCGGACCGGCCCCGCCGAGCAAAAACCCGTCGCAATCTCCGGGCCCGTACAGTGTCTAATAGTGGAGAGGAACTCCGGCACGGTGAATCTTACATAATGTGGCTCCAGGAACACTGTCTGAACAGTGGACATCAATTTGGCGGGTACCTGGACCCGGCGGCGGAGGCGTTCCTTCGGCGTTAAATTGTTGTCTTGCTAATTATTGCTTCATCCTCAGCTTAGCTCTCTCTAGTCCGCAGGCATGGAGTAATACCAGGGGGCACATTGAAGGCACAGCAAACGCTAATGCCCACCTCACATAGTATACTACAAGCACATCAGAGTCGCGCGTTGAGCAAAAATTCTGGAGATGAGCAAGCCACCCGCAGAAAGGTCCTTTTCGTCGCCTCCATTGGTGACACCGCAGCGTCGAGATCCTTGCGACGAAAATAAGGACTGAAAGTGTAAATTCATGCAGTGCCGGCTGCGATGGCAAGGATGGCGCGGCTGGAACCCCGACAGCCGTGGTGTCCATTGTTGGGTTTTGGCTGCCATGCGCACACCGAATTCAATTGACGCGTCAGGGCTCTTCCCGTCATCTCATACAGGAACCGGTCTCTGAACCTTCCATCTTCCATGGGAGAGTTACTGGTGGCTGAAAGAGGCACCGAATAAGCAACGTGTAGACGGCAAGGTGCCTTAGAGTTGGCGGAACGCGTTCCCGAGTTATGCAAGCCTGGCGCCGCCGCCGTCGTTTACAGCGGCAGGGGAGCGAGCGGCAAGTTTCTTTTCCTGAGCATCTCGAAGCTGTGCGTGGCGTCTTCTGAAATCCAGGCTTGGGGCAGTTGCTGGATTTCTGGAATCACGCAAGTCTTGTACCGATTCCAAGTTTATAATGAATTGGGCTGTTCGTCGGGAATGAACAAACGAAATAGTAACAAGGGCCGTAAGGCGCGTGACGTATTGCAGAAGTGCCCCCCTCTACGCTAGCCCGTTTCGAGTACAGGAGCCCTGTCAGGCCTGAATACCTGGATAAATGAGCAAGAGACGCGCATACTGTAAGTACCTGGCGGAACCGAGGATTTGACTGATGAATGGCTAGGTACTCTGTCGCCCAAGGCTTCGTGTGCCTGTGTAACTCATACCGATGTACCTACTACCTACTTAGCCAGCTGGGCACTGAGTGAGATGTGAAGGGACCTATTCCCGCGTTGCAGGGCCGTCCGTGTCCGCTGCTCCCGGGCCAATTTCCATCCCAAACCCAGTGAATTTTAAATTCTTTGCTGGACATGCGCCGAACGTGTCAGGACTCGGACCAGTTGGTGCCTTGGGAGACCCAACTGAAAAGTGGCAGTTGGCAAACAAGACGTGGTGATTTTGAGGGACCTGTTGAAGAGGAAAAGGGTCGAAGGCTGAGGTACCTTCATAGGTACCCGACTTGCCAGTGTAAGGATCCAGACAAGGCACTGAGTATTAGGTAGGTATCTCCACAGAGAGGCAACACATAGGACCTAATGAGAGTACACCATCACTGCAACTGCAAACAGAAATACGTACAGTGGACATTCGGTCCAATTGATTCTTCGGAGCGTGCCTGTTCCAATTTCGTCAGGTCGGGTGTGTGTTGCAGTGTTTTGCCATGTTCCAGCCAGCGAGCCTTACCTCAAGCGACACTTCAAGGTACCTACAGCAAGGTGCCGGTCTACCTAGGTACCTAGGTAGGTAGGTAGGTGGTTAGTGAGTAGGTACCTAGGTACTTAGGTGCCTCATTACCCTCTGCGAGGTGCAACCCCCGGTCCGATCCACTCCACAATTCTCCATCATCAGTCCAGTGTCAACCGTCCCGGCCTTTCCACGTCCTCTCCCCCAAGGTCCCGTCCCCGTCCCCGTCCCGCCGTCTGTGGCCTGCTGCGACTGACTGCCTTGCCTCGTACGTATCCGTATTAGCGACAGCACGGCGGAATTAGCCCAGCAACGCCTTCCTTGCCTTTCGTCAGGCCTGGCCTTGCTCGCGAACTCTTTCCGTCCATCCAATCCGCTCGATTCCATCCATTCATTTCGCAACCCACCACCACCACCACAACCACCACCACTTCTGCCAACCACCTCCTCCGCCCTGCTGCGATACAATGCGAATGCTCCTCACCTTGGCGTCACCTCTCCCAGCATTATAGACAGCATCGCTATGCGCGCCGTTTTCCTCCTTGCTTTCATTCATCATTCATGATTTTGCGCGCCAATAATTAGACACAATGGATGACCTCGCAAGGGCCGAATACCCTGCCATGCTGGTAACGTTTTCCCATTCCTTTACCTCGTTGCTTCCCCCTCTCTTGAATGCCACTCGATTGCCCGACCGCTTGCCAAACGATAAGTTCAAGGCAAGGGGTCCCGAGGCATCTTGACTCTCAAAGCCCCCTCTGCCATTGCCTTGTGGTGTTCCTTGCGGAAGCGCATTGTTTGCGACATGATTGCTAACCGTCCTTCCCCTTTGTCCAGGCAAACCTCCAGCCCATGCAAGCTGTGAACGTCCTTACCGACCGCGTGAAGAGAATAACCAAAATCAATACCGAGATTGCCGACTGGATACAGGTACGCGACACCCAAGCCCGATCCTCGAGGGGCCCCTCCGAAACTAAACATTGCTACTCAGGAGCGCCGCCGAGTCGAGGAGCAGTATGTCCAGAGTCTGAAGAAACTGCTCGCCTTCAAAGTCCCCAACAGCCAGTCCGAGCTCGGGTAGGTCGCATCCAGCTGGATTGACACCAGAGTCTGGCATCCTGTGCTAATCGCTCGCTCAGCGTCTTCTCTGCCCCCTGGGACAAGATACTGCAATCCGTCGATGCGACCGCCCACTCCCACCATGTCTTGGCGAGCCAGCTGGACAAAGATGTCGAGGGCCCCTTGCGCAACTTCCAGAACCGCAAGGAGATGCAGAACATGCAGACCATCTCTGCTAACCTGACAGCCATGGCTCGGGACCTCGAGGACGCCCAGAAGAAGACGGACGCATTGGCCAGGAAGGGCCCGAAGACGAATGCGCAGAAGATGGCAGATGCCACCGCGAGACTCGAGCAGGCCACCCAGCAGTGGGATTCGCAGGCCCCCTTCATCTTCGAAACCCTCCAAGCCCTCGACGAGCAGCGCATTAACCAACTGCGCGATCTGTTGACCCAATACCAAACCCACGAGAGCGACCAGGCCCAGCGAGCTCAGGCCAAGGCTGTCGATACGTTGGCCTCGATGCTTGAGATTAGCACCGAGCTGGAAATCGCAAGCTTCAAGGAGAAGGTCATTTCCGGAAGGCCGAGAATCGAGAAGAGGGCCACGGCCTCGAGGCAATCGTCCAACGTGCCCACGAGCCAGACTTTGGCGCCCCCGCCCCCGCCGTCCTCCAGCTTGGGACACCACGATGACGACACGAGCGACCATTCGGGTTTCGCCGAGGGCAAGACTGGTATGAGAACTGCATATGGGGTTTCTCCGCCGTGGCCGCAGAGTGCTGACAGACAGGATAGAGTCGAAGCTTCGCAGTCGAATCGGGACCATGCTCGGCCGTCGCCGACAGAGTGTCCACGGAGGGTTCGGACCGCTTTCTCCACAAAAGACCGGCGGTGGCGCACCGTCCTTCGGTCGTGGCCTTAGTAGTAGCCACAGCAGCACGCACGTCCGCCCCGGCCTCTCCCCCCGAGCCTCGTCGAACAACCTGCACGAGACGAACAACCGATTGTCTGCTCTCGCGGAGACGCCCGACTCCCCAAGACCGCCCCAGTCTTCCGGCAACGACAAGCCGTTCCACGAGGAGACCAATGGCGTCAGCAACGGAACTGCGGAGGCTGCGCGCTTGGGCTCATCAGCCGGTACTGTTAACGGAACTCACGACACCGATGTCTTGGATGTTGCACCGCCGCCTGGGCCGCCCCCGTCGCATAACAAGGAGCCCGAGGCTAAGGATGCCGAGGGCTTCACCATCCCGCCACCTGCCGATGACCCTATTTCCCTGGCTCAGCGCGAAGCGGCGGATGACAATGAGCAGCTGTTCAAATTGAACATTCAGAACTCTCCCATTGCCGAAGAAGATGCCGAAGCCAAGCAGGCGGCCATGTCGAACGTGGCCAACACCTTGACGCAAATGGCTGCCCCGTCGCGCAAGATTGGAACCGTTCGAGGTCGCCGAGATGTGCGAAACACCATCTACGTGCCTCCGCCGAACATGCCCGAGCTCACCAACGACAACCCCTTCCCGACGTCGCCCTCTCTGCCCAGTCAGTCGTCTAAGCCTACCACCGTGGCAGCTCTTGCCTCGGAGGCCAGTATCGCTGCGACATCAGATACCCAGTCCATTCGCTCGGCCAACTCGCTCGTGAGCCTCGCTCACCTCAAGCACCCTGAAATGCACGAGCCCGGCCTGAATGCGTCCGTCATTGAGACCGTGTCTGCCACTTTCGAAGACGGAACCGTAACAAGCGCGAAGGTTCACGGCGAGATCGCCCTTGCCTACCACGCTACTGGTGACTCTGCTAAAGGTAGGTTCCTGTGCTCCGTCTGAGGGAATCTGAGCTAACAGGAGATCAGAACGTGAAATTATCCGTATCAACAACTTTCCGAATCTGGAAGTCATTGGGCCGAATCGCATCTTCGTTCAGAACAGCCCCGACAAGCCTGACCAGTTCAACCTGGATGTATCACACCTCAACAAGACTGCCACCGCATTTACGTATCGGGTTCACGCAGGCGAGGCTGGACTAGCTGCCCATGTGCCTTTGCTACTTCGGCCGGCCTGGAAGCCTCAGGGTGACAAGCTTGGCCTCCTCCTGCAGTACTCTCTCAACCCTGCCAGCAACCTAACAGGGCCCATCACGCTGCAAAACGTCGTTTTTGTCGCCACATACGAGGGCGCCAAGGCATCGGGCGCGCAGACGAAGCCCACGGGCACGCATCTCAAGGACAAGCATTTGGTGTATTGGCGTCTTGGAGACCTGACCCTCACGTCCGAGACGCAGAAGATTGTTTGCCGCATCATCGGCGCTGAGAACGCGGAGCCGAAGCCCGGACACATCGAGGCCAGGTGGGAGTTCACTCCCGAGAGCCTCAGCAGCGGCATCAGCATCTCGAAGCTGGAAGAGACCAAGGGCAAGGGCAAGGAGGAGGAGGCGGACCCCTTCGCCGACGACAACCCGACCTCGCCGGCCCTGCCAGCCGACCAGCAGTGGGCGGACGTGAAGTTGCTGAAGAAGATCACGAGCGGCAAATATGAAGCCAAGTGATTTGGGCATGCATTTGGAACTTAATGAGACGGGAGAGGAAACTGTTGGTGTACATACCCTTTATTGGAAGATGTAGATTTGATTGAAGGACATTTACATAGCGAGCGTTGCGCGCGGTATGCGACGAGCACCGGAGAATCGGATGGAAACAAAAAGACACCCCCCGGATAGTTTCGTCTGGTAAATTGCTTTTTCATTTTCCCTTTCTGGATTCCCGCTTGGGGGAGGCGGATTCAGGACAGTCTCTCCTCGGATCGGCCCTTCCTTGAGCACGGAGGAGGTCGATGACGATTTGTAGCTAAGCTTTTTTTCTCTATGCCCATATGACGAAGAGAGGATTTCAAAATGCTTCACCGTGAGAGACTTGCAAGGCAGTTCCTGAATCATGAGGCAAGGACAAATGAGTGGGCAGTAATCCTTTTTTGGTCTTTTCGTCATACATCTACTCATGCCGCCAGCGTTGTGAACACTCCTTTACCCCCCGTCCCGCTGTACTGAGTGGGCTCTGATGTCTGGTATCTCGTGGTATAAAAATTGTAAGTAATACATGTAGCCGCAGCGTAGCTGGCCCAGCAAATCAACAGCAAAGCCACCACCGCCTTCGCTTTCGTTAGGGACCAACAACGACAACCTTGTAGGATCGCTCGGTTCCCTGTCTCTCTAGGCATCTAACAAAACACCCTGTGCAACTTCGGAAATTGGCACACGGCACTTCCTTTCTCTACTCGGCATTGCCCTGGTTCCGCGAGTGCTCCTCATAAAACTCCAGCGTGAGCGCGGCCAGGAAGCCCGGGATGCAGCCCTTCTCGCGCACCCAGAAGCCGATCTGGTCGCCGATGCGGCGGGCGAAGGCGCTGCGCGGCCCGCCGCCGACCTTCATGGTGCCCTTCTCGCCGTCGAAGACGATGGAGTTCTCGTGCTCGTCCGTCTGGGACGGGTAGAAGGTCGACTCGACGCGCATCTTGCCGTTGGGCATGAAGACGACGGTCCAGCCGAGCGTGGAGAAGATGGCCTCCTTGAACTCGAGCGACTTCTTGGACCACACCTCCTTGAGCCGCTTGGCCGACTTCTGCGCCGACGCTGTCTCGGCGCGGGCCTCCTCGACGAGCCGGTTGGCGGCGTCGAGCTGGGTCGTGGGCACCAGCCGGACGGACGGGTCGGATCGGAGCTGGGCGAGGAGGTCGGCGTTCTCCTGCTTGAGGGCGGTGATCGTGGACATCTTGAACGCCTCGAAGTCGGAGGTGGGGTTGGAGCGCAAGGAGAGGACGCGCGTCTTAGACTGGGCCTTGAGGGCCTTGAGCTGCTCCTTCGTCACGGACAGCTCCTTTTGCGTGACGGTGTGCTGCGTCTGCACGGCCGAGAGCTGGTCTTGCAGTTTGCGGTTCTTTCGGGTCAGCAGGCCGACCTGCTGGTGCGCCGCCTCGTCGTTCTCGTCGCGGGGGCGCTTGGTGCCGGCTACAGCTGCTGGTTCTGGCTTGGGGGGGTTGCCCGCCTCGATGGACGACATCTCGGTGTGCAGGGCCTGGACCTCTAGCCTGTACTTGTCAACCAGGTCCTCGAGCTCCTGGATGCGGCGGGCTCTCGTTTCGTCGACGGACTCCGGCTGGAAGGCCTCGTCCTCTGCGTCGAAGGTCTTGAGCTGGGCGCGCAGGTATTCGACCTCCTTCACGGCGAGGACGCGCTGGCGTTCGGTGCGCAGGCGGGTCTTGTCGACGTTCTGGGTCGTGGCGGCCGACTTGGCCTCCGCGAGCTGCGACTTGAGCGCCGCGTGCTCTTCTTGCAGGGACTTGAGAGCCGAGTCCTGCGCGGCGAACTCGGCCTGGAGCGAGCCTATCCTCTCCACGTGCGAGGCAGATGTGAGGCGTTCCTGGATGAGAGCGCGGGCGACAGCTTCCGGCGAGTCGAACTCGGCGTCGGCGCCGGTGCTGGCTAGGTATCCCGTCCAGGCGATGCGCTCGTCCTCCAGACGCTGGCGCTGGATGCGAGCCTCTGACAGCTCTGCCTCGAGCGACTGGGCCGCCTCGAGCTTACGCTGAAGGGATCGCTTCTCCTCTTCAACGACCTCGACGGCCCTGTGGATCTGGCGCAGGTGTTTCAGTTCGGCGAGCTGTTCGCGGTTCGTGGCCTCTAGATTCCTGATGTGGGTAACCTGCTCGGACAGCTCGCGTTTGATGATGGCCATGGTGTCGGCGTCGCCCGTAACGGCCTTGAGGCGCAGGACCTCCGCCTCCAAGTTCCCGACCACATTATCCTTTTCGACGAGTTGGGATTGGATCTGCTGCAGGACCGCCTCACGGGCTTGCGATTCTTGCTCCAGCTCTTGTGTAGACTTTTGCGCAGCCTGCAGCTGCATCTCGAGGTCGATTGTCTTCTTTTCGTTGATCCTTGCCGCTTCGTTCTTTGCGTTCGATAGGTCTTCCAATTGTTCCTGTAGTAGACGGGCCTCCTCTTCGGCGTCGCGCGCCCTCCGCTCCAAGCCCGACTTGTCCTGGGCGGCGCCCTCGCGCAGGTCGGCCAGCTCCTTCTGCGCGGTCTCGAGTTGGCGCAGTGCCTGCGACTTTTCGCTCTCGGCGGCCTGCTTCGCTGTGAAGTCGGCCTGGGCGCGGCGGCGCTGGTCCTCGAGCTCGGCATTGTGCCGCGCGTCGGTCATCTGCTTCTCCTGCTCGAACGTGCTGATGGTGTACCGGAGGGTGCCCAGCTCGGCCTTGAGCTCCTCGATCACTTGTCGCTGGGACTCATACTCGGCGGCGTCAGGGGGTGCCATGTTCTCTTTCGAGCTTTCGCGGGAGGCGGCGCGGAGGGATTCGGGGGCGAAGCTTTGGCGCGAGCCGGGGCGGCTGTTTGCCTCACCGCCGGTGAAGAGATTGTACGTCGGCTGGGTTGTGCGAAATGTCTAAGGTTTTTTTTAGCCCTCGGTCAGTTTGTTTACCCGGTATTGTTTTTGTTTATTTCGTACCCTGGATTCGCGGAGGGAGGTATGCGGCCTCGGAAGGGCGCTGGTGCTGTTTCGAAATCGATTTGTGACTGAAGCGCGCCTCCCTGGAGGGTCGCCGGACGGAGTGTGCGACCTCATGGCGGCGGTTGAAGAGTGACGATTCAAGGCGCGTCTTGGAGATGGCCCGATGTTTTGGCGGGTGTTGAGAGCTTGAGTTGCGGGAGAAACAGTCACGTGACACCGACCGGGGTCTTCACGTAGGTGCCGCTGGCGTTCCACTTCCATGTCATGGGCCCGCGGCGTGGCTTGCTGGTCTGCATATGGAGCCGTTGGTTTGGCTGAAGTTGGCTGCGCCAACGCTGAAACCCGTTTCAATTCATATGTATGGCTTGGGCGCTCGTCGTCGCTGTTTGGATCCATCTTCATGGTCCGAGTTGGTGGGTTGGGGATGGCCTCAAACACCACCCAAATGCAGGCAAAACAGTGTCTTAGGGTATTTACCTAGCTTGTTGGTCTTGAAAATTTCTGGCTCATTTCCCGTTGTATTCAATCTTCCCGATGGAAGTGGTATCCTTGCTGCCTTCACTCTTCTCTTTCGTTGCAGGAGCTGGTTCACTTTTCTGCTGAATTGTTGGTGCGTCTCTACAATGGTACTTGAGTATCTCTTTTTTTCTGCTTTGCTCTTCGTTACGCCGTTGGGAATCAACCTGGCTCTCTTCATGAGGCTGGAGCAAGGTTAATTAGAAGGCTCTTTTTGGCAGTTACCAATCCCTCTGCAGTGTTATCTACCTAGGTAGGTACGTAGGTAGTATACATAACAAAAGAAGTCAGAATATAGTAGCAGTGGAAGGTGCGACCGAAGGAAGGTATAGGTTGACAAGTCCAACAGAGTCGAAAGTCCCAATTCAGCATAACTTCCATACAGACTAGGTCCATAGCGACATGGCTACTACCTCCAGGGTACTGCAGGCTCAATTGAAAAGGGCTTGGATGACACTGAAGAGAAAGGCAGGCCAAAGCTGTTGGATACCAACATCATCAGACATGCTCATAAAAGAGTGATTGCCTTTGCTAAGCAGATATCAAAAAGCTCTGAGACAGATGACAGTGGCCCTTGACCATGTCCACGTCTGGAAAGGCAGGACAAGGCGGAAGGAAGGAAGGCAGACAGGGACAGCTGCACCATGACGTGATCCCTAGGACCCACACGTGTGGAAGCTTGTTCCTGCCTTGGTGCTCACACTGATCAGAAGGTGCTCCGTGCTCTATTGTCTGTGAGATTTGTCCAAGCTCATGGGTTAGAAGGAGCAGAGCAGAGCAGAGCAGATTTCGACGATAGCTTCAGCCCCCCTCCGCCCCTCCCACTTCCCTCCACAACCCCCGACGCCCACGCCAGCGCCGAGCGCCATCCCGAGCACCTTTCGGAACCTTCGATACCCAACGCTCCGATACCCCCGACAGACTGCTTGCGAAGGAGAACCTCGGTCAATTGGGGCATACACACCAAAAGGGGTTAGCCGCCAGTAATACAAACTGTCGTTGTTATTACTCGTAGAAACCAAGCTGAACACCCCCGGCGGAACCCATCCACAAGATCGATCTGTAGACTGTCGCAAATATCCCTCCAGTCCATAGAAGGAGCACCGCGATCTATAGCCTCGGAGGCTAGGGGCCATTCCTGCATCGATTGGATACACACATAGGCCTGGATAAGGCTGAGTCGGCTGCGGCGGACACACAAGAACAGTGCTGTCCTGACTTTGGAGTGGCCGCTCCTGCCTTGTGTACAAGACTGTGCTTTCTTCCCCTTCTGCGACTAAGCAGTCGGCCCTGAATGGAATAGTTTGATAAAGACCTGGCCAAGCTGTTTTGATTTCTCCTCTGCCAACTCTCTTCCGTCTGTCTTCAGCATACCTCTTACATCATCACGAAGCATCACAATCGTAATGTATCGCCTCATGGTAAGCCTTCCATGGTCTCGAAACCCATACCTCTAGATGAGATGCATCTGCTGATAGGTATCCTGCACAGCTCCAGCCCCTCCGGGCCGCTCCCCATCATCGATTCGGCCACGCCGCCTCCGTTGGCCTCCTCCAGACAAGACGCCCCTCTTGCTGGTATTCGACGGATAGCAAGGACAAGAAACCCGACCAGGACAAGAAATCCGACCAGGAAGAGAAATCCGACCAGGAAGACAAGGCCCCCCTTTTCACCCGTCGCGGTTCGGCCATCAACTTCAACTGGGATCGCGGGTCCGAAAAGACCAAGAGAGATGGCCCGACACTGTCTGCAGACAACTGGGAGGAGCATCCGGACGCCAAGATTGAAGATTTCGAGGAGCTTCCTTACAAGGGGTTTGGCATCAACCAGCACATGGAGGTGAACGCCGAGTTCAAAAAGGTCCTGACCCAGGTTGTACGGGAGTTCCGCGCTCCCATCATGTACGCCATGGCCTACGGCTCCGGCGTCTTCCCTCAGTCCAAGGCCAGCAAGTCTGTCTCCGACGAGGACTTCCGCGCCATCCATCCCAAGCCCTCGCCCGCCTTGATGGAAGTCCAGAAGGGTGGTCCCAAGATGGTTGACTTCATCTTCGGCGTGACGCACACGCAGCATTGGCATTCGCTCAACATGCGCCAGCATCGCGACCACTATTCGGGCCTGGCCAGCTTTGGCTCTGGCCTCGTGTCGACATTCCAGGACCGCTGGGGCGCTGGCGTATACTTCAATCCCTACGTGACGAAGAATGGCATGCTCATCAAGTACGGTGTCACCTCGATCGACAACCTGTGCACCGATCTTTCCACCTGGAATAACCTTTATCTCGCGGGAAGACTTCACAAGCCGGTTAAGATCCTGCGTGATCATCCTCGAGTCCGCCTCGCGAACCAGGTGAACCTCATCTCTGCAGTTCGCACCGCTCTTCTGTTGCTGCCACCCAAGTTCACCGAGAAGGAGCTCTACTCGACCATCGCCGGAATCTCCTATCTGGGCGACCCGCGCATGTCGCTACCCACAGAGAACAAGAGCAAGATCTCCAACATTGTCGACAACAACATGGTGTCGTTCCGTAATCTTTACGGCCCTCTGCTGAACACTCTACCCAATGTCGACTACAACGATGGCGCCGACCAGCAGTCCAAGCATGCATCGGACCCCGAATACGACGCCGCCATGCACCAGGACATGGACCCGGTCAAGCGCGGCAACATGGTTCGCCGTCTCCCTCAAGCTTTCCGTTCGCGACTCTACTTTCAGTACCAAAAGAAGTTCATGGTGCCCGCTGCCGACTTCAAGGCCATGATGGATGCCTCCAAGGATGAGGAGGCCGTGAGTTTCAAGCGCCGCGAAGGTGGCGGCTTTGAGCAGCGCATCGTGCAGGACGAACCCGAGCAGTTGCGGGCCCATATCCGCAAGGTCATCAAGCAAACTGTCGAATGGCCGGCTACTGCCCAGTCGTTCAAGAGTTTCTTCACCGCCGGTGTCAGTCGCTCTATCCGCTACCTGTCCGAGAAGTTGGAAAAGTACAAGGAAGGTAAGGCCAAGGACAAGGCCAAAGCCCAAGCCGCCGATAAGAAGCCGGCTGGCGGAGAGACTGGCAAGGACAAGAAGACGGAGTAAATTGCTTCGACACTACTGTCAGTCACACCGACGACATCAGTTCGGACGGAGATTCGAATACGGCTGAACCCAGCCGCCAGCTCAAGACTATCCCACATCACTACGTTTCAGCATTACTACGTTTCAGCGATTGGTACATATGGATCTTCCATCTCGACCCCAAAGCGTCAATCTGTATATTTGAGAGGAGCTCCCCGAGCAAGGTCCTCGAGCGACAGTTGTTGTTGGCGTTTTGTGTCAATTTGGCATCTCAGGGACATGAAGGTCAAGGACATGGAGGGTTGTCAAGCCCTTGAGTCGGGCGGAACAGACGCTTCGGCAAGGCGACATCAAGGCCTTGGAATGGCCAAGCCTGTCTTTTGTTTCTTTTGTCAACGCCGCAAGGAGCATCAAGCCTCTGCATTGGGACATAGTTCCCGACTTGGAGGGGGAAAACGGATAGGGTTTCGGGTTGCTGATGCCTTTTCCCCTTTTTCTCAGCCCTCGTCTTCTGACTACGATGTCTCCGTGGTTTGAACAGCAACCCCGAGAATCGAGTTGCTTGGAAGTCCCCATCGTCAGCACTCGGGGCATGGGACACGCCGCGGAGGGTTACTTACCGGGGATGAACTGGGACGGCCATGGAGGATCGGAGGTTTCCGGCGTTCAAGGCATACAGTAGAGCATTACCAGGAAAAGCGTCCTTTGGGCCGCAGTAGGCAGACTTGAATGGGAAGCAAGAGCGTCACCGTTCAGCATGCTGTTGACAAACCCCCAACTTGAATGTCGATTCCAGCTCTTCGACGTTTGGTACATTGACCTCGCACCATCAGTGACAGGCCGACATTCAGACAGGTATCGAACGTGGAATTATTATATCGGGTCCATGACCCAGACTAATGGTACAGTAGTGTTCATTACATCGTTCCTCATGAGGACGCTCTTTGCCGCTGCGGGTTTACCACTTCTTCTTGGCGTACTCGGCAACGCCGTCGATGACCTTGTCGGTGAAGCCTCCGTCGTTGTCCTTTTTGTCCTTCTTGTCTTTGCCGCCGCCGCCGAGCATTCCGCCCAGCAGACCGCCGCCGCTGCTGCTCTTCTTGTCGTCGTCGCGGTCGTAGCTGTCGCGGCCTGGAGAGTGTCAGTATTGCCGTTGCCAAGGCTTATAAGTGTATGGGGAGTATCGTCACTTACGGCCGTGGGAAGGGCGTCCTCCACCATAGGAGTCCGAGGGACCGTAGTCGTCACGACGGCCTCCGCCGCTGCCGTAGTTGTCTCGACCACCGCCGTAGCCACCACCGGGAGGGCCGTAGTCATCGCGTCGGCCGCCTCCGCTGCCACCAAAGCCACCACCGGGAGGGCCGTAGTCGTCGCGTCTGCTACCGCCGCCGTAGCCTCCACCGCTTCCATAGGAGTCTCTGGGGCCGGGGCCACTGCTTCCGTAAGAATCTCTGGGACCGGGACCACCGCTGCCGTAGGAGTCTCGGCCTCCGCCGTATCCGCCCTCGTAGCCGCCTCCTCCGCGGCGGTCATAGTCTGAGCCGCGACCGCCGCCGCCGTATCCGCCTGAGGGGCCGTAGTTCTCGTGTCTTCCGGAATGCATTTTGTGATTTGGGCTAGGTTTTTTATGTATGGGTGTGTGGACGATGGAGTTACTCGTGTTGAGTGGGAGTGTATAACTTGTTTGATGAGTAGAATGATTCTTCCAAGAGCTATCCGTCAAGAAGGGTCCTCGGCGTCGGCACTTATATACTTGGCTTTCGCGGCTTTCATCATCCCAAGGGACGTCAGGACCCCTTCCCCTAACGACGTCAAAAATCCCACCAGGGATTCTATGGAAAGAAGACATTACATCAAGCATCGACAGGCATCATCGTCAGCCCATGGAGGGGAAGCAAGGAAGCGACGGCGGCGAAAGACGTCAAGCTTGGGAGGATCTCCAGCCAAGTGCCGGCCAAGTGCCGCGATGCCGAGCTCAGCATCATCAAAGCTACAGCAATTGCCTGTGAGACTGGTTTCGTGCTGTAGTAGTAACAGTGGTCGGATTGGTTAGTACCTAGGTATTCCACTCCGTGATTCCGTGAGCCGCATCGGTCCCCGTTTTCTGATCTCATAGCCCGCGCGTCATTCCCACCCAGATATAGCCAGGATTACACTACGGCGGGTGGGGGTCCCTGTGCAACTGGGAACCGGGAGGAAACGCACTGAAGCTCCGTGGCGATGTGGAGACCCGGGGGTCTTCACAGTGCCCAGTATGCTACGCTACATACCTACAGTGTATGTACACACAAACATGCTATTGCACAAGTGTAACGAGCGGGATGTGGTAACTGTACACGAAGAACAAGAGTGGAAACTTGGAATTTGGAAATGGTTAAGGACGTGGAGGGGGTGGCGGCCCGTATTTTGGTTGGTGTCCATGTTTATTTATGGAAGGACCCTGCTTTCTTGTCTTCTCGGGATTGTTTATCTCACCACCTCTCTCTCCCGCTGATCGTCGTCGCGTTTAGTACTGGTGGGATACTGAAGCTGTGACCACTACCAGCAGAAGGGTCGCGTCGGTCTTATTAGAAACACTAAGGGTGTCGTCGTCGAACTTGTCCTGGAGTGGCATGCTTCTGGAAGCGTTTCGCATGACCCTTGTCCGGCCGGCGTGCCTGCTTGCCTTTCCATGGTTGGGATGACGCAAAGGGGGAGAAGACGAGACGACCGACCACCGTTTATTCGCCGTTACCATATGGGCGTCGGATTACATAATGTGCTGCTGCGGCTTGCAATAGCGTCTCAGGTGAGTGACCAGTGAGCAAACCTTCCCGGGGCCCAGGGGTCTTCCCAGCCACACCGAACAGCTACTTTGCAGTTTAGCGAAGAGATGCTGAATCAGACGGGGAACAATTGCCATGGCAGGCGCGGCGGGAAATGCATCTGCATCAATGGGATGGGATGGATGGGGGGGGGGGGGGGGCGAACATTATCCACCGGAGCCCGGTTCTCTGCCACCCGCAACGTTTGTCCGGGTACTTCAAAGTTCAAGGTTGGTCCCCCAAGACCTTTAGTCTTCGTCCTCGACCACCTGCTGTCGCATGCATATTGCGCCCCAATTGCGGTTTTCTTTGCATTTCATGCGGCCCACCTGCACCAGAGGACGGACAGCGGCGGAGACGAGAAAGAGAGGAAGAAAGAAATGAAATACCAGAATGAAGAGAATACCAAGCTAGGTAGTTGACGATGACTTGGAGGGATATATGCTGGCTGAGACATTCGAGGGTAATTACCCCCAGCGTTGCCTCCCACTATCATTACTATGTAGTAATAGTGGTCTCGACTCTTTTCAATGGTCTCCCTCCCGTGCCCTCCCATGCCTCCATCCCCATCCCCATTTCCAGGTTCCATCTTCCCCGTGAGTCGTGGTCTTCTACCTGGGTAGGTAGTGTTGTCGTGGCCATGGTCGGGCGACGCTCCCTCCTCCCATCCTTGTCCGTAGAGTCTTGGCAGTCGCACGCTCAGCACCGCTTGGTTCGACTGATGGAAGGCGCGCCCGTTTGACGCTCCTGCCACCAACAACCGACCGGCGACTGCCTCCCAAGTCCTCTCTCTCCCCGCAAAGGTCAAGGAAGGCGCGATGTGGGCTACCTAGGTACTCCGTACACTACACCACCTGCATTATTAGCCTACCTGGTTGCCATTCATTTGATTGGGGAACAGCATCTCCCGCGACTTCCTGCAGGCTCCTGCAGCATCGCTAGGTATCTGTACAGCAGCGCACCTTCTCTGGCTCTGGCTCTGGCTGTGCCTGTGCCACCTGAAGGACGGGCATGCACCCGACGTGCGGGTATCCGTCCAGTCCAGTCCAGTGCAGCAGGACTCTCCAGCCCGCCTCTTTTCCTCCGCCTCCTCCTTCCATTCCCATTCCCACTCTTCTACCTACCCTTTCAGCCAGTCCCGTTCGTCTTTCTCTCCCTCCCCTCCCCTCTCCTCTCCTCCCCGCTGAATTATCGGCGGTTGGTTGGGAAAGAGCCGACGCCCAAACAACGACACATCTCATCTCAACCTCTTTTTTCCCCTTCGCTTCTCTTGCATCGTCGTCCGCTGGTTGTCTCCGACCTATTCTCACACTATCAGCCTCCCACCAGACCGGCCGTCTTAGCTGACCGTTGCCGGATGTAACCTTTCGCTCAACGGCCAAACGGGATAATAAAGAAACAACTGCGACGAGAAAAAGCCACACGATATCCCCGAAACAAAAGCAACGGCGGCCCTCTTCGCGAACCCCGCCGAGCCGAAGGTCGCAATACCACCTCCGATACCCCCGACCGATCGATCAACATCACCCGAGAAATAAAAATAAACACGCCCACTATTAGACAATCCGCCGCAAGCAGCAAGCGCATGGTCCCACGATAGAGCCGCGAAACCGCCCTCACCGAGCCCTCGAGGCGATTCCCGCCCTGCCACCATGTCGCGCCCGCGCATACCCGCCCTCTATGGCATCCTCCAGTTTTGCCTGCGCCTGACCCTCGTCGTCTTCGAGGTCTGCGCCGTCGCCGCCCTCATCACCCTGTCGCGCTACGGCTTCGACTTTCCACTAGGATATGTAGCGGTAAGCTTCCTGCCGGCATTCTGCCCCAGCTCGACAGGACCATGTGCTAATCGTTGCGGCTAGTCCGTCACGGGCGTCGTTTTCTCCATGATGGAGATGGTCACTCTCGCAAACTCGACCGGCCAGATCCCCCGGATGCGCACCGGCGCCATCGTCGTCGGCGACTTCGTGCTCTTCGTCCTCGGCCTCGTCGCCTTCTTCTACTTCATCATCCTCAACGGCTGGCGCAACGGCAGCCCCCACCGCGAGTTCCGCGCCTGGCGCGACGACCCGCTCCGCGTCGAGAAGGCCACCTGGGCCCCCTGGTACATGTGGCTCCAGCTCATCGCCGCCGTCCTGCACTTCCTGTACATGATCATGCACTGCGTCGACGCCTGCAAGGAGGGCACCCCGGAGCAGCAGCGGCGCCGCCAGCAGAGGAGGCGGCAGAGAGAGATGCATAGGGAGATGGAGAGGCGCGCGAGGCAGAGTGAGCGGGAGCAGCAGCGAGATCCGGAGACGGCCCAGGTGACGACGAGCTAGCGACTGCTTGGGGGGAAACGACGGACACGGTTTTTTGGTCTTTGAATTCGCCCGCATTGGCCCGTTTGGTGTTTCTGGCGTTAGGAAAGAGGGCATTTTTCTTCTTCTTGTTTAATGGCATGGAAGCGTGGAGCAAGTGCTGGTCCAGGCTTGGGGATGGGGAATCAAGGGTGAAGACAGGGCTTCACTCGCGGGACTGACTGCATCGCCAGGCGAATATGCCTGGTGTCACCTCATACGGAGCGTCACACATATGTCCAGGAGGGAGCATGTTACTCCAGTCAATGTACATTTGCATAGGTATGTAAATGAGGGGTCCTCTGTGTCCCCAGAGACGATACGAAAAAAGCTTTCTTTCATTTTCGTTGTGCGTCCAACAACCTGTCCCAACGCTGTTAATTCGAGCGGTCTCGTCCGGATTCGGGGTCCAACTAGCGATCTGCATGCAACGGCGACTTTCGGCAGACCGTTGGGATGATCTGCAAGGACAAAGCTCGGATGACTTTCGAAACGCTGGGCACGATGCGGCCGTGGCGTCCGATTAGCGCACGTCACACACGTCAAGAAAGGCTTCTTATTGACTCGGAGCCGGCGGTGCTGGTCGAGTCATCCGGCATTTACTTTGGCGTTGCTTGCTAACATTCTCTCCAGTTGTAAAGAGTGTGAGTATTTGCCGCGAACCTGCTCTTTCTGTTCACGAGCGCCACGTGCTGACAGCATCCCCCATCACACGCTTCTTCCGGCACCTGACTTGCTGCTGCTTACGAAGGACACTCGCTCCGCTCGGACGGAGGTACTCGAGGCGTACGTTGACGCGCGGCTCCCGGCTTCTTGCTAGTGTGCGTGGCTGTCCATCACACGCCCACGGACACGCAGCCAATGGGTGGGTTGGGTGGTCTCGCACCGAGACGGGAGTCCGGACGGCGCGGAGCTTCTCGGGGTTCCGCGGGCGGACGGCGCCGTCGGGATGTCTTCTAGATTTTTTCCAAGGGAGGTCTTATTCACCACCCCCTCCTCTAGTATTCAACACCCCCTATCAATACAAAAGTACTAAAGGCTCTATATGCTTAATGTTGTTCTTGTTATCGTCCGTCTCTGTCGTCCATCTCTGTTGTCCGTCGTCGTCGTCGTCGTCAATCTCTGTCGTCCGTCGTCGTCGTCCGTCGTCGGTCGTCCGTTGTCGTTCTTGTTGTAGGAAAGCCAAGCTATGTAGAGGTGTGGGATACTAGAGAAGGGGGTGACGAATAAGATCTCCCTTTTCTAATGCGCACACATTTTCGTCGGTCACTTTCGGGCTCTCTCCCAAGGGCGATGGCAAACAACGGCCGACTGCTTTAGTCCGGGTTCTGACCCTGACTCGGTCTTGTTCTTTGACCGGTGTTCATTGCTATTCTTCGGCGGCTAATTACTAAGTCGGGATCTACACTACCGCTCGAGCTTCGCGACCTCAACTTTGACGACCGCCTCCCCCTTCCCGCCATCCACCCATCGCTTCTCCTCCCCGAGGTCGAGCCACCCCCTCGTCCCCTCGGGCGCGTCCCACTCCACCCGCGCCACGGACCCCTCCACCTCCCACCGGGCGCTGAACCTCCCCAGCGCCGTCGTGAACCCGGCCTGCGCGGCGGGCAGCTCCCCGAACACGGGCTTCAGCCGCCACTCGGCGCCGGCGGGCCGCGTCACGCGCAGCCCGACGAGGTACTCCGTCAGCGCGCTCGTCGGGCCGCTGCTCCAGCCGTGCGCGTGGCTGACGTAGCTCGGGTCGTCCGTGTAGCCCCTCGCGCTGCGGTACCCGAAGCTGCCGTCGGCGAGGTAGCCCTCGATCACGGTCGACCCCGTGCCGTTGGGGTGGGAGAGGTACCAGCCCCACGAGTCGCGGATCAGGCGCAGCGCGCGGTCGGGGCGGCCCGCGACGAAGTGCGCCTCGAGCTCGACGCTGGAGATGAAGGGGGAGACGTTGCCGGGGAGCTCCGGGGAGGACGGGCCGATGGGCGTCCAGTTTTCTGTGAGCTGCCGGGATACGGAGGCGGCCTCGGGCGAGGAGGGGTCGACGACGCCGAAGGCTACGGCGTAGCTGTTGGCGTCCTGCGGGTAGAGCGTGCGGTTCCGGTGGCCGTCGATGAAGGCGCCCTTGGAGGCGTCCCAGAAGTGCGTCATGATGTCCTTCTTGAGCGTCTCCGCGCGCGCGAGCCAGGTCTCGGTCAGGTTCGTCGACGCCGAGCCGTTTGAGGCAGACGCCGGGGCCAGCTCGGCGAGGAAGGCCCCCGTGGTGAGGGTGCGGTAGAGCAGCATGCTCGGGGCGCTGCCGTTCACCGAGTTGACGTAGCGAGCCCAGTCTCCCGCGGCCGTCGCGTTGAGGATGCCCGTCTCGGGGATGACCTTGGCGTAGACGTAGTCCATGGCGCGGAGGTAGGTGGGCCAGTACGTCGCGAGCCAGTCGAGGTCTCCCGAGAAGAGGACGTAGTTGTAGGCGCCGATCATGGTCCACATGTGGTAGGTGTCGCTCGCGGCGTCGAGGTAAGGGGGTCCCGCGCGGGGGAAGATGCCGCTGGGCTGCTGGAACTCGAACATGGTCTGGATGGCGTTCTTAGCGCTCTCGAGGTCGCCGGTGCTGACGAAGGCCGAGGGGACGGCGACGCCCATGTCGCCGGGCCAGATCCAGCGGTCGCGCTTGGCGCCGTCGAGTAGGAGGGAGGAGCCGACGCCGAGCCAGGCGTCGTTGGACCAGCCGCCGTCCCAGATGTCCTCGGTCAGCACGCGGCCCGTCTCCGGGGGCGCGGCGTTGGTCTGCAGGGTGTAGGCGCCGGCGTACCAGATCTTGTCGAGGAGGGGCTCGGAGGAGTGGAAGTAGCCCTGGTAGGCGCGCAGGTTGGACCAGGTGGGCTGGAAGACGATCTCGAGGGACACGTCATCGATGGAGAGGGTCGGGACGGTGGCGTTGGCGGCCTTGCAGGGCGAGGGGGAGGAAGAGGCGTTGGTCATGAGGAAGAGGGTGAGGTAGCGGAAGCCGCCGCGCATCTTGGGCAAGGGCACGGTGTAGGAGCCGGTGCCGGGGCCGGTGATGTTGTGGAAGAGGGCGCCGTCGACGCTGATGAGGGCCTGGCCCGGGCCGCGGTAGTTTCCGTTCGAGTTGTCCGAGTACTCGCCGATCCAGTTCTTGGCCTCAGTCCAGGCGAGGCCGAGGACGGCCGGGGAGGAGGGGTCCGCAGGGCCGGCGAGGGTGTAGTTGACGGTGGTGACGCCGCCGACGAGGACCCCAAAGTCGAAGACGAGAGCGGAGCCGTTGCCGGTGAGGGCCGAGGAGTAGGCCGGGAAGTCACCGACGACGTTGCCCGTCGCGAGCGAGAGTACGGACTTTGGCCGTGCAGTGCGGGAGTCCGGAGCGTAGATGTTGGCGTCCCAAGGCCCAGGGAAGGAGGCCTCGGTCGGGTGGGTGCAGGTTGCATTTCGCCAGCACGAAGACGCCAGCGCGCCGGCGACGAGGCCGAAGCCTGGAACAATGGACTTGAGTGAGACCATGCCGGGCTTTGTTTGGACTGTCTGGGGACGAGATCACCGGGGCAGACGACCCAAGTGGACGGCACCGGTGAGTTTTAACGTCGACGCATCGCGAGATGCTATGCCGAATACCACCACAAAAACCGAACCAAGACGCTGGGATTCGTCTGATGGGGGCCACTAGCTAATTAGCCTAGAGAGTTTATACCCCTTCGCAAGGGAATCATTGGCTTCCTGACCCGCAGAGATGACGAGGAGGCACGATTCGAGGTGGCATCGTCTTCCCCGGCAGATGCGGGTCTTTTCTCTCGGTCACTTCGGGGCAAAGTTAGGCGTCGTGCCTGAGAGGCCATGCCTTTTCTGCAGCTTACCAGCCTGCCATTCCCTGTTCCTTGGTCATGGAGCACGGAAGAGGGGGTCATTGAAGGTTTGCTGACATCGATTCAAGGCTCCAAGTCCTCGGAAAAGGCTGGTTAGTGGGCATGTTATCACTGCAATAAGAGGGCCGGAAGTCATTTTCATGGCCGTCGGTCGGGAAAAGACGAAGTGAGGAGCCACGGCAAGAACATGGGAAGGAAGAAAAAGAGGAGAAGAGTGCGGGGTAAAGATGGGGAGTGGCTGGAATGATGAAGGCGGGGATGTGGGGTAACCTGGGGAGAAATACGGGGCCCGTTCGTCTGATCAGATGAGGAAGGGAGATCTTATTCATCAGCCCCCTAGGTATGTGGCTTGGCTCTCTAATTGTCCCCTCTACTATACAACGGACGGCGATGATGGACGACGATGATGAACGACGACGACGACAACGAAGACGACGGACGACGACGACGACGACTACAACCAAAAAACAACAAGAGTAAGCCTACACAGAAATGATGCCCACCTTTTATTGCAGTCATGTATTCTCCTTCAGACTACGAATATCCCAGCTATGTAGGTATCTATCCTTCCATTTAAGCCTTAGCAATCGTAATCTCGGCACTGCCACTCGACAAGTCAACCTCGTAACCACCCCTCGCCTCGGTGGCCCCGGATACCGCAAAGGCCGCCCCGCCCGACACGGTCTGGGAAACCCAAACGATCGCCGACGAGGCCTTCAGCGCCTCTTCCGAAGCCGCGGGGCTCACAGAAAGCTTGACCGTCTGTTCCTGCCGGTCGTACGTCACCTTATCGATGGCACCGGCGCTCAAGCTAATCTTGAGCCCCAGGTCCGCGACAAACACCCGCCGGCGGACCGCATCGCGCGGCTCAGCGACGACCGACTTGTCGTCGCTCACAAGCACATTGCCGCCGAACACCACCTCGCCGTACTTCTCGTGGTCGACGATGTACAGCGTCTGCCCGAGCCCGAGGCCGAGGAACCCGAGGCCGTAGTCGCCAATGTACGGGTCCCACTCGAGGTGCTCCGGGAACGAGTGGAACGCGGCCGAGGGGAACCCTTCGCGGTCGATGTTGCTCAGCGGCGCCGTGTTTCCCGCGAAGGCGACGCGGATCGCGTTGACATCGGCCGGGTGCCGCTCGTAGTAGTGCAGCAGCGGGAGCGAGTTGAGCCCGGACCCGTAGTGGTGGATCTGCCGCTCCGTTCCCGTGTGCTTGGCCCCGTAGTTGAAGTCCCAGTACCGCCGCGCGTTCCCGTTCCAGCCCCAGTGCGCCACCGTCGGCATGTATGCCACGATGCTGTTGATGGCCTTGGTCGCCGTGTCGCTGAGCCCGAAGTAGCTGTGGTCGTCACCGTTAGTCATGCTGTCTGAGTACAGAGGAAAGGGGGTATCACGAACTTGGTCCAGTAGTAGACGCCTTCCTGTCCCGTGCTGTCCCACGCCATCTCGCTCCCAAAGGGAACGGCGAGGCTATCCCAGAACTCGGCCCGGAAGCGCATAGAGTCCTCCAGGGCGGCCGCCTCCTGCGTGAGGTTCTCCCGCTTCAGGTCCTCGAGCAGCTCGGCAAAGACCGTCTCGCCCATGAGACCCGTCAGCCCGTAGTGGCACTCTTCGGCGCCGTCGGCGAGGCAGTACTGCACCGTGTTGTACGCCTGGTTGAGATACCAGCTCCACTCGGCCCGCGTCTCGACCTCGGGGTATCCCCTCGCCAGCCGGTACATGGACCAGTACGCCACCACGGGGTGCACGTAGTTGTACGCCCGCACCGTCGTGTACGCGCGCTCCTTGTCCCACGCGGCCCACGTCGTCCAGTCGAGGTCCGCGTTGTACGGGTAGTCGACCGCATCAGGTTGATAGAAGAACGTGCTCGCCCGCACGGCGAACGAGTCGGGCGGCTGGATCGTCCCGAGCACCGTCTCGTGGATGAACTCGTCGAGCACCTCGACGTCGCGGGCCGTCGGCTGGATGAGCAGCTTGGTCGCCGCGGCCACGTACGCGCCCGTGCCGCCCTCGTCGCTCAACCCCGCGATCCACACGCGGTGGTCCTGCGTGAGGATGGCGTTGACCTCGCGGTCGTAGCCCATGATCGATGGCGCGCGTCCGAAGGGGTCCGACTCGTCCGTGTAGTGCGCCTCCGTCGTGAGGAACTGGCCCAGGTCGGCCACCGTCTGCGGCGCCGCCTTGGTCACGAAGTAGTGCACCACCTGCGTCTTGCCGTCCGCGTAAGTGATGGTGACCTTGGTCCTGCCCCAGCTGCCCTCGGTCGGGGTGAGGAGGTAGGGGGAGCCCTTGGCCGCCTCATCTTGTTTAATCGTGAACGATCCGTCGTCGTCGATGGACTCGACTGGGGACGAGTGCGAGAGGTACAGGCGGGCGGTGAGGTCGGCCGGGACGACGTAGCCGGGGATTCCCACGGCGAGCGGGATCCCGGCCTTCTCAACGGCGTCTTCGATGGTCTGGATCGTCTCGGCGATAACAAACTTCAGGCCGACCGAGTAAGTCTCACCAGCCTTCAGCGTCTTGGACGTAGGAGCGTTCCAGGGCTTAGCATCCTTCCACTCGTCATCAGCCCACGCCTGCGAGTGAATCATCCACTCGTAGCTGCCCTCGTACGTCTGCGTCTGGTACCAAAAGTCGCCCTGCGGCTCGTCCAGCAGCCGCCAGGCCTCGAAGGGGCTGGAGCCCAGGGGGCCGACGACGAGCGCGTTCCCGCGGCCCGTGACGGGGGACACCCGGACGTACCCGGCGTCGAGCCCGATGTACGGGTCCGCGAGCGAGCACTTCTCCTGGATGTTCTCCGCCGTCCGCGTGTTGAAGATGTTGTTGATGGCGACCGGCAGCCCGAGGGACCCGAGCTCGACCGTCGCGTTGGCCGCCTTGTTGGTGAAGTTGACGCGCAGCGCGAGGCCGTCCCCTTCGGCGAGCCACTCGCGCGTCACGGTCAGCGGCACGCCGGCGGGCAGCGTCGGGCCCAGGTCCGCGGCGGCGAAGACGCCAGGTGCGAGGTCTCCCTCGTCCAGAGCCGTGACGGCCTTCCTGGCGAGGGCCGAGTCGACATCCGTCCATCCGCTGGCGCCGTTGCCGGCGACCCGGAAGCGGAACGTGACGTCGCCGAGGTGGTGCGCGCCGGCTGTGTGCGTCAGGTTCGGGAGGAAGTCGGAGGGGAGGAAGTCGAAGCCCGAACTGGCCTTGAGGGAGGCGAGCGTCTGCGAGTCGCGGACGATCTGGCCGCTGATCTGGCCGGCCTCGAAGTCGATGAAGCCGTTGGCGAGGCCGAGGGTGTCCTGGCCGCTTGCCAGCGCCGCGAGGGCCAGCAGCGCCAGCGACGGCGCGAGGCGGGGGAGCCGTGGCATCGTTGGTGGGAGAGAGCGAGACTGTGGGAATAGGTCACAGGCGCGGTGGGATTGGACTAAGATGCGGCCGTACCTTGCATACGATTGCGCATGCTGTACAACATCCGAGCGACAGAGACGGCGTCACGTCGATGTTTAAATACCTTGCTCTAAGAGGTGGAAATCTATGCCGATCCGCTACCCCCTCGGCTCCCATACCCCCAGGCCTTGCGTCTGGTTCGTCCAGAGTGACGATGGGGTCGTGTGTGAGGGCATCGTGCCATCCGCTGTGGAGGAGGGCATCACTCAATCTAGAAGCTCGGGATGAATTTGTGCGAAGGAGAAGAGAAACTCCGACATCCGCGACCCCCCCGGGGCATCACCCGATTCCTTCGGCTATTGCCCATTGGCGAGTGATCGACGGGTGTATTCTGGCTGGGGTCCCTTTCATCTTGTATTCATGTAAGGCACTACACACCTCCCCCACGCACTTTCGGGCAAAGAGAGGGGGAGGGGCGAGCGTCGTATCATTCTTGTTCGACTATGTGTGTGTGTGGACTATATCCCTGACTGCCTTGCATGTGTGATGAGGTCACATCGGGATGGACGCCGGGCTCTCTTGTCGCTTCTCGTCTTGATCATGGTTGTGTGTCTCTCGATGTAACCCAATTCCACTCGCGGAACCTGGGGTCGGGAAGCTAGGCCCGTCACCGGTCCGAGATAACCTCGTGTTTAATCTTACCATGTACGAAGATGGGGTCGTCGGCCTCATTGTGCGAACTGGAAGCAATTACCAGAGCGATGTCACCAATGAGACAGCTTCCTGTTTGCCATTCCACACCAGCGAAGGCGACAGGGACGAGGGACGATAAGGACGAGGGACGATAGAGACGAGGGACGACAGAGACAAGGGACGACAGACGACAGACAACAGAGACAAGGGACGACAGAGAGCCAGGGACGAGGGACGACGGAGGCGTAAGTGGCTTAAGATGGATGGTAAACGTAGACATCATGAGATTAAAGACCGTAACCCATATAAACATGTACCCGTATTACAAGCAGTAACCAAACCATAACCTATGCATGCTCTTCTTGAACCATCGTGAACGACATCCACTCATTATCCTCCCACTCCATCGAGTTGACCACGTCGATAATCTGCTGCGCCGTCAGGTCCTCCGCCTGGCTACTGCTGCTCTCCTTCGCGAACTCTCCATACGCCGGCAGCGTCTCCGTCTGCGATGCCTCCTGAAGCGTCGTCCCCGGCTGCTGCTGCTGCCACGCGACAACAGCCTGTGAGTCGTCCACGGACCCGCCGCCCGGCCCTCGGGACTGCGCCGCGACGAACTCGCTCAGCATCTCCTCGAGCTTCTGCGTCTCGCTCTTCCTGAACTCGGCGATGAGGTTGCCGCTGGCGACCATCTCCTCGAGGATGCCCGTCGACTTCTGCAGCCACGGGGACTGGCTCTCGATCAGCCGCGGATCGACGGCGCGGGCGACGAGGAGCGCGACGGTGGACACGAATAGCGAGTCGAGGTCGAGCGGGAGGAAGGTCTCCAGCAGGCCTTGCGTCTTCAGCCGGTCCAGGATGTTGAGGATCTGGATGGAGGACTCGGCGCACATCTGGACGGGGTTGCGGACTTTCGGCGAAGCTATGAGAGAGTCTGCCTCGAGGGGCGACTCGAAGCGCTTGATCAAGCAGCAGAGGAGCAGGGGCCTTGTTGCGAGTACGATGCATTGATAGTACGAGAGGTGGAGGTGTGCTGAGAGCCTTGAGATGCCGTCAAACCTCTCGTCTGCGTGCAGCGGGAACGATGTTCGAAGCTCGTCGGCAACTGAGACGATACTCTGCAACACGGCCTTCGTGCTGAGAACAAATCTCTTGTTCAGTCTGCCCGTTGCGCCGTAAACAGCTGGACGGAAAGGATTAGCAAGTAACTATGTTTCAGATCGTTGAGAAAGACTTACTACTGCTTATCTCGGCGATGATGCGGGCAAATTTGATCTGCATACTGAGAGCCGTTGTTCTCTGAACTGAGCCCGAGTAGGACGGCAACTGGCAGTAGACGCCCTCGTCGAGCGTCGACTGCGGAAGCCCCATCAATGAAGTCATCTGGCGGTCCAAGACGTACACCGTCCACCAGATCTTCCGACATCTCTGAACGAGTTCGGGACCTAGGTCCATTATTGGCATGTCGGTGTGCATCCCGTGGTTCATAGCCATACTCTTTGCTTGACCGATCTAGTGCCGAGTCAGCGTTGTTTCACTCAATCAGCATTACGGGACTCACAAAGTTGTGGGCGGCATGCCGGTAATCCAACGCTTGATAGTACCAGGCAATAGATGTCAGTATCTCAGTTGCTAGGATTGGCTCCTTGCAGAGGGCAGTAATATCTGGTAGTAGCTGAAGAGCCCTGACAAAGAAGTCGGCGCCAGAAGGCCTCTTGTCCTGGCTCTTCTTCTGGATGAGGCTCTTTCCGAAAGCCAAGATGACGAGGAAGTGGATGTACCAGAGACTGGTGTCTTCCGCCCTGTCGGCTGAGGACTTGGAGTAAAAGGTCTGCATGCTGGCCATGAAGTCGTCTACCTCAAAGAGATGAAACAACTGGCCGCAATGGAACTTGACTGCGTTGATCAGGAAAATGGCGTAGTCGATGCTGGGTATCAGCCGACTGTCCACCGCCGGCATGATGCGAGAGCCGTTCCATCCGAGGTCGTAGGCGAAGCCGTCGAACAGGAGACTGTTCGTGGGCAGAGGCGCCTGACACACATGCTCATGAGTGACACTGAGTACTTGGCGAGAGAAGGACCAGTTTGATGATGGCGCAAGGAAGTCTTCAGGATCCGAGGTCAGTACGTTGGATCAAAGAGAAATAAAACTGAACGGTGTACTCACATGCCATTCCGTTGGATGCTGACATGCAATACCGAGAAGGCGTCGCCGTGAGCGGGTTCGTCAAGTCCGGCCCGTCACCGTCCGGGAGGTTCCTCGGCGGAGAGTCTCTTCGGGCGATCTCTGGACTGTGATAACTTGCCCTTCGAAGGTCATCGTATCGTGAGGAATCCCCAAGGTCATCTGTTGAATGTTCAGTCATTGATGTCGGCACACGATCAAGAGCGCCGAGTAAACACCCACCTTCACGGTGGTCGGAAAGCTCCTCCGTCTTGCCATTGACAAGTCTCGAGCTTCTCTCGGCAAAGGCTCTCGCTTGAGCACGTTCTAAGCAAGCAATCTTTTGCTGGAGTTCGGACAGGTAACTGAGGCCTCACGTGTCAGAATCATACGTTCCTGGCGAGATGCCGGCTCAGGGTATACTCACCCCTGCGTCACCATGACCTTGTTGTCGCGCTCATCGAATATGCAAGTCAGCCGCCGCTGGGTGCAGTTGTTGCACGGGTGCAGTCCCGAGCACTTGATCTTTTGCCTCCGACATCGCGAGCAGCTTGTCTACCTCGTCAGTCCAGAACCACGGTAAGAAAGGAGCGCCACAAAACCTACGCGTAGGAAGATCGCTTCGTGATGCGTCGCTGGGTATTCGAAGACTCCATTGGGGCTCTGCTAGGCTTCCAGATCCAACCAAAAGTCTTGGTAAAGCCATCGCAGGTGGGTATTCCGAGAAGGGGACGAAGGCCCAGAACCTCCAGATATCCGTCGTCGAGTGCGGTGCGGGGTCGGCATCGCCTCCTCCGCCGGCTTCCCTGCACTGCATGAGAGTTCCCTTCGTTCGAGTGCAGATAAGAGATAGGAAGTGATAGGAGCGCTTATCTAGGGGGATCCTAGATACCTAGGTGGTTGCTATCTCCAAATTCCTCTTTCAGCGTTTGTGTCGTGTCATGGCCGCCTTGGAGTGGTCGGTTGGATGCGGGGTGCATATCACGCCGTCCACGCGACGATGGTGGGGGGAATTTGCTGCTGGGTTCTCCTTGCCTCCAACTGCTTGACAGATCGTTCGCTGGCCGAATACCCGTTGATTATTGTGCTGGCTGCTGTTGCGGTGAAGGACCCAATGGGAGATAACAAACAGGGGCGACCTGGATAAGTGCCGATTGGTGGCTGGGGGCTTCGTTGACCATGGCATTCTCCTTCCGCTTCTGGAACAACTGGAATGAAGTCCCGAAAGTCAATTGTTGTCATGTGTTTACCTGGGGTAATTGTCCAGATCCCGTTTAATAGAGTTAATTACCTGAAACGCACCGTGAATTGTTCCGAAGCTGGGGGGCATTCAATGCTGGCCTAATGCCAAATAGGTGGGACAACACTGAGATAATTGCCTGCTGCTGGTTTCCCTTCCCTGAGTTCAATGACCTTATCAAACTGCCGCATGCAATGGTGAGAGATTTGATGATGTTACGAATCAAGGCACAAGGTCTAAGTTACAGATTTGATATTACCAGCTTAGAAACGAGACGGTCCCAGACGCTTTGAGGACCCACGACCTGTGTCACCTAGTTGTGAATAGTCCACATTCCCAACATCAGTTTCCACGTATGCTTGTTTCAAAATCAGCTTGAACTAAGTTGAATTATCCTGTGAAAGATGACAATCAAGGAGCCTTCTACATGGGACTTGATAATCGCATTCACAAGTCGTCTCTTCTCACAGGTCTGACCCTAAAATATCCACCTTCGTCCTTGACTTCTTTATCGAAGCGCCATCCTGCCCAATCAGACAATACAGATGCTCAACTACAGCTATTAAGAACACCAGGTATCTGTTTTGAAATGCTGGCCAGTGAGAGTTGGCACGCATCAAAGCCGCTGGAATGCCCTCAAGAAACGCCAAGTCGGACGCAACTTCGGGACCAACCGAGGGCGCAGGGGTATGATGCGGGGCCGGAAGGCCCGATGTGATAGTCGCGGAGATCGGGAGGGGCGCCGAGGTAACGTATGATACTGCAATTGATCATCACATATTTCATCTTATTCCAGCGACGCCGTTCAAGGGTTGAAGGTCGTGGTGGTGGCATAGAGATTGACCTGCTTCTTGGCAGCGCGAGGCGATTGGGGCGCGTAGCTGCTCTTCAACATGTCGAGGCCCAGGTGTGTTTCCCCGCTTCAGGATGTGACGGACGAAATGTCCGCCAAAGACAAAGCTGTCGACTGTGACGTAATTTGGAGCAATACGCGGCGTGTGCCTTTTCTTCCTGACATCCGAGCACTGGGATCACTGGGTTGCAATGGAACAGACTCCGAGGACGGGCTATCAGCATCGGGAGGTCGGATGGCACTCCAGGAGACTGACGGAATCTGGGTTCGGCACCGCAGTTCGCAATCAGGACGCACCTCATTCTGCGCCATATGCTTCCTAATCAATCAGAAATGTATCATCGCAGCCACCCGTGCTTGCAGCCAGTTCCAGCCACTATAATAAGTCGTGTTGCCGTCGGGCGAATCGCGGTATACGCAAGTGATGCTCCGTAGTAGAGTAGTTTCGTTTCCCAGTTCCTGCTAGTAGGCTTTCATCATGAAGCTTCATCAGCTCTTTTCAACCCTGCTTTCCGTTCAGGTGGTCCCCGCCCTCGCCGCTGTCCTCCCGAGACAAGCACCAGGCGCGGCAGAGGGCGTGACGACGATCACGAGCCCCGGAGGATCCCAGATTCGCTTCAAAGAGCCCGGGAAAGACGGCATCTGCGAGACGACGCCTGGAGTAAACTCCTACAGTGGATACATTGACATTGCCCCTGACGTCCATGTCTTCTTCTGGTTCTTCGAGTCTCGCAGAGACCCCGCGAATGATCCTGTCGGTTGATTTCCCCAGCCAAGGATGAAGTTGTCTTACTGACCTGTGTTTACTAGGTAACGCTCTGGCTCAATGGTGGCCCTGGCTCCGACTCCTTGATCGGGCTGTTTGAAGAAATCGGCCCCTGCGAAGTCGTCGAGAACATGACAACGGTTCTTCGAGACTACTCGTGGACCGACATTTCCAACGTTCTCTTCCTCTCCCAACCCGTCGGGACTGGTATGTCGCCCTCGCAAGAGAACCGAATCTCGTTTTGTCATGTCTAACCAGTGGCTTAACTTTCAGGATTCTCCTACAGCGAGAAGGAAGTCGGATTCCTTGACCCTACCTATCTGAGTGTAGACAAGGAGCCAGGAAGCCCTCAAGAGAAGGAAGGTCGCTGGGCTGTCATCGACCCCACCAAGGAGGACACGAGCCGTCTGGCGGCCATCACCTGTTGGGAAGTCTTGCAAGGCTTCTACGATGCTTTGCCGCAACTCAGCCCGTCCAACATTTCTTCAGTTGACTTCCATCTCTGGGCAGGTGAGGAAGTTTAGCCTCCCATTTCAGCGTTTCATATTAACATGATTGCAGAATCGTTCGGAGGGCACTGGGGACCAGCGTTCTACAAGCTGTTCAACGAGAAGAACTCGCAGCTCGACGAAGACCCGGAAGTGGGCCGCAAGCTCAACCTGAAGAGTCTCGGCATCGTCAACGGCATCGTCGACGAGCACGTCCAGACGCGCTACCTCTTGGACTTCACCAGGGGAGATAACAACGGCTACGGCGTCGACCTCATCAACGACACGATCTACGAGTACGGCAAGTTCAACCGCGACCGTCCCGGCGGCTGCCAGGAGAAGCTCGACTACTGCGACTGGCTCGAGAAGGACTCCATCGTCCGTCGGTCCGCGTGCTCGGCTGCGCAGTTCATCTGCCAGGCCGATGTAGAGGGGCTGTTCTACACGTTCAACTCCGAAGGTCGTGGGACTTACGACATTGTGAGTTGTCTCAAGCTATTTCTCAGGACCCGACTAACGTGAACTAGCGTTTCCGCTCTGGGGATGACGTTCCTCCCAACTACTGGCGCGTAAGTGACTCTGACTGAGACTTCATGAGAAGAAAGTGGCTAATGATTGCAAAGCCCTGGTTGAACACCGCCCCTGTTCAAAACTCGCTTGGTGTCGATCTCAACTACACCTCCAACAACCTACTCTACACCGCTTACACGCTGTCCGGTGATTTCGCAGTCGGCTATCTTCCGGACGTCGAAGAGCTTCTGGAAAACGACGTTCAAGTTGCGCTCGTGTTCGGAGATGCCGACTACATCTGCAACTGGCTCGGCGGGGAGGCCCTGTCTCTGGCAGCTGAGTGGTCTGGGGCTGAAGGCTTCCGCGACGCGGGCTACACCAACCTCATGGTCGACGGGGTTGCGTACGGAGAGACCAGGCAGTATGGAAAGCTCAGCTTCACTCGCGTCTGGAACGCTGGACACGAGATCCCCTGTGAGATCACCCCATCCCCACCACAAGACTCACTTATCTGACCATCAACAGACTTCCAACCTTCTGCCTCGTTCCAGATCTTCAACCGAACCACCAACCGCTTTGATATTGCTACTGGCGAGGTGGAAATTTCTGCGGACAGCACCCACCAGACCAATGGTACAGCTAAGACCACGTACACTACCACTCTGCCGCCCCTGCCGGCCGAAACCAGTGCATGAGTAGTAGGAATTTAGTCTTAACTGGGGGCAGTAATGCTATGTGATCATACATGCCAATTCAGTGGAGTAAGCTATATCGGTTCTCGTGGCGAGGCAGCACTTAGGCTTTTGTCAACATAATTAGAAATCCCGACCCCTAGGTTGGATACTAATTGATCTGGTAGAACTGTTCTTAATAGTTTCTCTTACAATATAACCGCCTTTGACTGTCTTTATAGTCTTCTTTGTCGCCACAACTGTGTATTATTACAAGGCCAAGTAGTCGATTGAAGTAGACATAGGATTTCAAAATGAGCAACAAAAGAAAATAAGTTCAAAGCGGGAAAAAAGTAAACTAGAGCTCTGGAAACAAGATTTAAGGGTTCCATTCGCGGCTCCATGTTCCCTTTTCGGCAAACGAAGATCCTGGACCACCGCAAACACCTGTCTCGATGTACCTCCTGATCGACTCTGGTGTTGGCTGTGATTCCAGCCAACCAGGAAACAGACTCGCGGTAACTATAGCGTCCTCAGTGTCAAGAAAGACTCTAAACGACTTTGAGCCAAATTCCCTCTGCACCCTATCTGGTAGGAAAGCATGTCCGACGATCCAGAAAAAGCTCCCGTCGAGTTGGTCCCGTACTACAAGCTGCAGACAGCTCGAAGAACTATCCTTAATGATCCAATCTCCAGCCCGAGCATGTGGAGGGACCAAGATGTCGGTTTCGGGCTCGGTGAAAGCCAGGCCATCCGGACGCGTCGGAGACGGGGAAGGTGGGTAAGTCGAACTCGAATAGACCTTGTAAGTCATCGCGTCCCTGTAGCCGTCATTCTTATCAATCACGACATGTAGGCCCTCTCCTTCATTTTGCTTTATGCAACATCCATTGCATGTCATAATACTCCATTTCGATATGGGAGATCTCTTGGCAACTGGTTTTGCCGTCTCATCATTAGCTTGCGCCCATGTGCTAGCCTCTGGACTCGCTCGCTTCCGAGTTTCTCCCTCCAGCTTTGGCGTTGGATCAGTCCGGAGCCCGAGGTACTGCACCGTTTGGACAAATGGTGAGAAGTAAGCCGGGCCCTCTAATCGTTTAAGAGTCTCCAGGAACTCAACAGCCAAATCAAACCTATCTCGAATGTAATCCGGCTGGATCGGTACCTCGGTTTTCCAGTCAGCAATGGATCGAATGCCGTAAATCATGTCCCTGGGGTCTTGACAGCTCAACCCGTCCACATTCTCAAGGATCCGCAGAAGCTCTAAATGCTTTTGGGTAAAAGAGCCAGCCACGAGGAATGGACTCTCCACTTGAAGATGATAGAGGTCTTTCACGAGCGTTGAACGCCCGCTGTGTTTGATAATCCACCCTTTTAACCCACCCAACCATTCGCATATCCAGAGCACGATGGTGCCAAATGACATTCCGAGGAAAAGCCTTATGGGCAGGTAGCTCTTCCCGCAAAAGATCGTCACGTTTCGGGCCAAGAAAAGCTCCTGGTATACCCATAGCCGCGTGAAATATTCCCGCCTCCTGAAGGCTTCCAGGGCGTGGTATACCTGAAGCACGGTCTCTTGTTTCTCCCAAACCGTCCATAAGACGAACTTAAGCCTCAAAGCCCCCCGCACAAGAGGCCATCTCTCAACACTTCCCATCTTCCTGAATAGCCGCGCTCTCTTTTCCAGCGTAGCGTAGAGAAGTTCGCTGTCATCCGCGTGCTCTCCAACGCAAGCCAAGACATGTTTTGCTTTGCCGAAAAGATCACCCATCAACACAACTTGCAGACCCTTTTCCTCTAGGTTGTTCTGGTCTATGCATATCACATCGATCCAGTAGTACTCGCTTGGTCGCCAGCTGTGGGCTTGAAGGAGTACAGCTTCGCAATTTTCCCGCACTTCTCGGAGCTGACCATCCACGTGTATACTCTTCGTCGGCGTCGGAGGGCCCCAAGTGTAGGAGATGGCGTTGTACGGGGGTGCTCGTTCGAGGGGAAATATTTGCAGCACGCAGCGAATGTGTGTGGCACCGGACGAAGTGGCTTTCGCACTCTGAAATATCAGGAGTCGTATGTAGCTGCTAGAGTCTGGTAGGGGCGCGTATACCGCAGATGTATTGCCCTCTGACTTGGGCGAGGACTCGGGTTGGGATGCTCCTTCGTGGCTGATCAAAGTTTCGTCGCGGATCGACGAATGGGATACGGGGCGTGGATCAGCCGGTCTGTTCAAGTCGAGGGTCGGTTCTTCGCGAGCAGGACTTTGACGTGTCCTCGAAGGCTGGAAATTCTTGGATGAGGAGTGGTGATTGTCGACGGCTTCGGGAAGCGCCGGGGATGCTGAACCTACAATAGGTTTCATCCTGAAGGTAACAGGCAACGAACGGCGCCTGGTCGTATAGGTGTTCGTGGTGAACCATGAGCTTTTGCAAGATGGTCAGGTTTGGATTGAGGAGACGAAAACAATCAAGAGAGCGACAAGAAATGGCGCAGGCTGAGTTGGATGTAGTATCATGTATGCAGCCTGAGTCACCCTCTTTCTTGTTCCATCCTGGCCCCCAACCAATCAGTTCACGCTAAGACATTAGGCAGTGAGTTGATTGCCCACCAGGCTGGGAACGAATAATCAGCAGATGTCCAAGATCGCGAAAACACCACAGTTTGTCAGTGCCCAGGAACCAATGGGTTTCGAACGGCGCTTGTGGCATGAGGCATGCGCGGCATATCCATTGAGCCACGTACAATTGCGGATGTTGGAGATTCATCGTTCCAAACTCTTCTTCGCTGATGTTGGACAGTCGTCAAGGTAAACATGGGGAGATCTTATTTGTCATCACCTTCTCTATTACCCAACACCCCCAAATGGCTTAGCTCTCCCATAACAATAACAGCGATAACAACGGACGACGGAAGACGGACGATAACAACGACGACCATGGGCCTATAGAGCCTTTGACCTAGTATCTATCCTAGGGAAACTACTTAAAGATGCCTAGCTACGTAGTCATAGCTAGAGGGGTGTTGAATACTAGGGGAGGGGGTGATGAATAAGATCTCCCTAAACATGAGTGGCAGTTGCGGAAAGGCAGGCATTCCCGCTCGTCAGGGGCAGGTTTGCATCGGCTGCCGGTAAGGATGCGGGGTACCGTAAAGAGGTCCGGCTTGACGCTCCGTAGCGTCCGGGGACCATCCCGATCTTGCATTTGAGCCAGTTGCCCCGAACTTCCCCACGGAGCGGAGTATAGAGCCGAAGACAAGAATTGTCCCGAAACTTGGCCCTTTCTTTTGATCATCCTTGCTGTGAGTGACATGTCGTCCCGATGCCCCGCATTCGCCGTTTAACATCAGGCAAGAGTTGGGCTGTTGGTAGTGGCGTCTTGTTTATCACACGGTAGGAGAAGCAGCACCTCCGACAGATGTGGCCCTAAATTTGTTTGTTTTCTGCGTCTTCGTAATTTAATCTAGTGGAGACCTGGCCGTTCGTGTTTCTTGCAGCCCTCGTTGATCATGTCTTCCACGGAACCTTTCAGCAAATCGCTCGTGCCCTTCAAATATGAGCTTTACCCACTAGGCTCCATCAAGCCCAATGGCTGGTTCAAGGACCAACTACGACTCAGTGCAAAAGGTCTCGGTGGAAACCTATTCCACTTCTACCGCTTCGTCAAGGGCAGCACCTGGCTTGGGGGGACATGGGAGTACACGCCCTTGAACGAGGCCGCGCCTTATTGGTACAACTACATCGTCCCGCTCGCATACTCGCTCGACGAAAACTCCGATCCCGAGCAATTCTCGGAGATCAAGAAGCAGGCCGACTACTTTTTGGACTACACGCTCAAGCATCAAGCAGAGGACGGCTGGCTGGGCCCAGAGACAACGTCACACACCCGCGGCATATGGGCGCGATGCCTCCTGCTTCAGGGGCTGGTGAACCACGCCGCCGCGGATGCCTCGAGAAGAGAGTCCATCATGGACGCTGTGCTCCGCTTCGTTCGTCTAGTTCACATCATGCTCAAAAACAACTATCAGGGTTACATGCCACAAAAGGACGACGTGTTCGATCTTCAGCTGTTTGGAGTTGCCCGAGCCCATGAGCTGGCTCTGACTCTGCAGTGGCTATATGAGCAGACTGATAATCAGAATGATCGCCAAATCATCTGGGAGATCATGGAAATGATGTGGGAGGGCTCTCGCATCATGGAAAGAGACTGGACCCGGTTCTTTGGCAAAGACTTTCCGGTTGATCCCTCAATGAGATACAAGTCGCTGAACTTCAAGCACGGTGTCAATCTCGCACAAGGTCTCCGATATCCAGCCCACCTTTACCGCATGGAGCCTTCGGACGAACTTGCGACGCTCTGCAGGGACGCAGTCAAGAAAACATTCGCCTTCCACGGAACTGCTGCGGGATCTATCAGCAGCGATGAGTACATCGGCGGCCTCTCCCCACAACGCGGCTCTGAGCTATGCTGCTCAGTTGAGCTCATGTTCTCCCTCTCTTACCTCTATCAACTCTTTGGCGACAACAACTTCGCAGACCTGGTGGACTCAGCGGCGTTCAACGCCGTGCCGGCTGGTATCAGCGCAGACTGGTGGAGCCATCAGTACATCACTCAGGTCAACCAGCCATGGGCTCGCGAGTTTGAAGTTCCAGAGGGCGAGAAGACGCCGTTCTACGACGTATGCCGGTATGCCAACGTTTTCGGACTGGAGCCTGAGTTCGTAAGTTCCCCTTGTGCCAATTCGTCGTAAAGCACAATTACTGACAAGCGTTAGCCCTGCTGCACCGTCAACCACCCAACAGCCTACCCGAAACTTCTGATGAACACCTTCCTCTGGAAGAGCAACAATGGAGGGACCCCTTCCATCGTCCACGCTTACCTTCTTCCTTCGAGACTGGAAACAGACGGAATCACTATCAACTGCGAGTCCAATTATCCATTCACCCCTTGCGCGTTGCATTATTACATCACAACGGGCAAGGCATTCGAGTTCCTCCTACGTGTGCCAACCTGGGCAACGGCCTCGTCGACAATCGAGCTTAAAGACCTTGGCTCGAGTTCTTCTTCGACTGTGAATCCATTCGCCTCCAACACGGAGATCCAGTCGGACTTTCTCCACAGCGTCGAGATCCCCAGCGCCGGCAGTTTCGAGATTTTCGTCACCATCAACGCCGGGGTCCGCATCAAGAAACATGAAAACAACTCCGTCAGCTTCTACCACGGCCCACTGCTTTACGCCTTCGAGATAGATTTCGATACCAAGACTAGGCTTCCGCGCAACTACAAAGACCAGTCTTCAAACTGTGCCGAAATTGCGGAGGTGGCCCAACAGAGCGGCGAACCTTGGACGGAGCGTACTCGAGATCATGACTATCTTCCAAAATCGGACTGGAACATCGCCGTCGACCCAACGAAGGAGGTTAAGGTCATCGTCAGCAAGGAGCCTTGGACCGACGATGGCAGCGGCGGACGGACGGTTTCAGGCTTGCCTGACCCGGTCTGGGGATCTGGGGCCTCTCCTATTCATCTTGAGGTAACTGCGGCTTGGGTGAACTGGCCAACTCGCCACGGGACAGCGGCAGACCCTATTGACGTGGGAAGAACGATTCAAGGAGGCCCTTTCGTGACAAAGCTGGTACCGTATGGAACAGCGAAGTTACACGTGGCCCAGTTCCCAGTTGTGGACATAGAGGTCTAAGCTATATCTGCCGAAAAATTATCTGATTTCTTTTCAATACGCACTATATCAGTTGACGTGTTCCACGATCTTTAGTATAGCTTTGTCCTGTCTTGGAATGAGATCCGAAAACGGAGGATATTCTCTTTTTCTATTAAGAGGATGATCGGTAGCAAGAATTCTAGTTGTGAGTACGAATGGTGTCATGGAGTCACCCGAAGTTCGTACAGCCAAAAAGAAAAAAGAAAAAAGAAAAGAAAAGAAAAAAGTACCTTACCGCCGTGACAAAAGAAAGGATAACGGAGACGATAGTAATATGGTTAGGGTCTATATGCTTAATTTGCTTCATAATACCTCTATGTTCTCTTGTCAAGCATGGGCATGGAGCTTGGTAGATGCGTGTAACTGGTCCAGACCTCAATCTGCCTTTCAAAAGCCCTGTGTACACAGAAGTTAGGAACGACAGAGACTGTAAGGACGTATCATAGATATCTCGAAGAGGAATATCATTCTCAATCATAAGCGTAATCATTACTCGCTCTACACCACGCCTAGCTCGCAAAAACAGACCTCAACCGCCTCCAGCACTCGCTCTTGACGGCAGCATGCTCGTCCGACGTCCTCAGCACCGCGTCCCTGTTCTCCACCGCCCGGCGCAGCAGGTACGCCAGGCACTCCCCCATGGTGCCCCACGTCGAGCACTTGAACACGTCCGGGCCGCCGAGGCCCTCGTTCTTCTCCTGCAGCAGCGAGAAGCTGACCTGGTCCGACATGCCGTGCAGCTGGCCGAACGCGATCGGCACCGTCGGCTTGCCCTCCCGCACGCGCTGCTGGTGCAGCCGCAGCGCGGCGAACAGGCTCTCCTTGTTGTGGCTGGCCAGCAGCAGGTCCACGGAGGGGAACGGCTTCGAGCTGCCAAAGTCGCCGATGTGACGCTTGACGGCGCCCTGCGAGATGTAGTTGTACGCGTCGTCTGTGTCCTGCTTGGTGTCGTGGATGCGGGAGCGGTTGTCCGAGAGGATGTACGCGCCGCGGACGAGCTTCAGGCCGAGCGTGAAGCCGTCCCTCGCGGCCTCGGAGAGGTGGTCGAGGACGTTGGACGGCGTGCTCTTGAGGTAGGCCTGGTACGTGTTGTAGATGGCGGCGTAGCCGTCGCGGTTGAAGGCGCGCATGAGCTCGAGGGTGACGCGGTCGATGGCCCGCTGGAAGTGCTGCGACTCGGCGTCGACGATGATCTTGATGCCGCGCTGCTTGCACGTCGCGGCGATCTCCTTCAGGGCGTCGAGCATCTGGGTGGGGGGCATCTCGTCCTTTGCGAAGGCCGAGGTGACTTCGCGGCCAGCTCCGGTCAACCTGAGAAAAGCATTAGCGTTGGCTCTTCGTACAGAATATTCAAAAAGGGACCTACTTGATCGCGAGGTAGTCGCCCTCGCCAACCTGCGCCGCAGTCTCCAGCGTCCCCTGCCTCCACGACTCGATCTCGGCATCGACACCATCGCCGACGACGGCGGAGGCCTTGCCGTGCTCCTGGGCCGTCTGGGTGAGGTGGTCGAAGACCGTCTCCTTGGCGTACGTGAGGATGACGCCCCGGAACCCGAGCGCCTTGAGCCGCTGCACACACGCCCGCGTCTGGTCCGCCGTCTCGCCGGCGCAGAACTGGTCGTAGAAGGTCTTCTTGAGGATCCCGTGCAGCACGGGGTTGCGGTCGACGTCGAAGACCCAGCCCCGGCCGGGTTTGACCAGAAAGGAGAGGGCGCGCAGGGACGGGATGAGCAGCAGCCGGTTCGAGGAGACGGTGGTGATGAGCAGCGACCTCAGGAGCGTGCCCGTCGACAGCACGGATAGGGGGTGTCCCGGGACGGATTTCCGCGCGGGGGGCCCGGCGGCGGCGGGCTTGAGGTCCAAGCTGCTGGCGTCGCTCGAGCCCGAGATGGCCGCGTGCGGCGACCCGGCGCCGACTGCCTGTCTCGGTTGTGTTGGTTTCCCGTAGCTTCGCCTGCCGGATGCGACGACGAGCGCGGGGGCGGACCACGGCCTCTTGGCGGATGCCAGGCCAAGGGAGTGCTTCATGCCAGGCGCAAGCTCTCTCTCTCTGCGTAAGGATATACGATGAACTTTGGGAACCTTTACTTGACTGGGTGTGCGTCTGTTCTTGGTTCGACTTGACAAGTGACTATGTTGTGTTGGTCAGGAGACAGTCAACGGCTGGCGCAACCGCTTCTAAATGCTCATCACCATTCCCCGCCTCAAGCCGTAGTACCGGCCCCGACGCTTCTCCAACATCCTCCCCCTCCTTCTCCAACGCTGCTCGATCCGGTCCGATGTACGGAAGCGGCGGCATGGTGTCCCTGGTGGCGGGAGAGGTCACATGTTCTTGCGTCGAGAGGCTCACGCGAATCGGGATCGTTCCCAACTTGCCGACAGATCTGGGAGCCGTCCGTCTGAGCTGGCACCGGTGGTGGTTGGTGAGCAGTAGGCGGCGGGGGAGGAGGAGGTGCTGCCACGGACGGAGGGCCTTTGCCGCGCGGGCGACGCGATGCTAGCCGAACAAGGAGTAGGCTTGGAACTCTGCGCCCGGTACGCTCTCGATATCTCGGGCGTGCATGCATGTCTTGGACGGCTTGGTGACCAACCGACGGGTGCAACTTGATAACATGTCACAGGATCTGGGCGCAGATAAGATAGCTGATCGTCCAAACATGATCCTTGTTCGGGATTCCGCTTCGGGATGGAGGGTACCGGAGGGGAGTCCGGGGAGGATCCACTTACCGGGTGCCCCTCCGATCGAGACCCCGCCATTGCTCAACATCGCTCCGGTTGCTAGGATGGTCTTATCAGATGATGCTTTCCAAGTTGAACATGCGCGATGTCGACACTCGAAATGAAAAGGATTGGGCGATACGAGCCAACCTTATCTGGGCCCCCTCGAATCCACCTAGAGCTCCCGAAAACGCCAATGCTTGGGATGTGGATGGTGCCTGGGCAAAGCTTTTTGGCTATCTTTGTATGTGGCCTCTTTCCACTTGATACTGACCTCCATCACAGAAATGTGGTGTTGGACCCATCGTACGACACAGTAAGGCTGAAGATAAAAAGTTCAATTACTTTTATGGCTAGCAATTGCCAGCATATAGAGTAGTATTCCCATCCCATGGCTCCTTGTAGGATTTAACCAGGACGCTGCTACTTGTAAGTTGTGGGCTGCATCTATGTTGAGTGAGTGTCTGCGACCTTTCGGGAACCAATGACAAGGAAGCTGGTACTCCTGCCACTGAAGCCCATTGTTCAGGTTGTCAACAAGGGTACCATTCTCCTTCGCTGCTGTCTTTCACTTGTTCCACTTTCTCAGGAGTGATTTCAGTGACCTTGCCGGTAGCTTTGGGACTGCTGGTGGAAGGACCCGAGAAAGGACGAGCTGAAAGGCCAGCGCGCCACAGTCTTGGTACTTGATAGGCCCGCAGGCGAACGTTCAATATGAAGTTCCAGCCCACAACCTCACTTCTTGTGCTTCAAAAGACAGTGGCGGCCCCACTTTCTTTGGAACTTCTCGGGGATGAATGGAAGATCCGGGACCCAGATTGCTCTGGCCAAAAAGTGCGTGTTTGCCGCATCCATGAACGAGATGCACTTGACAATCTCCCAGTTCTCCTCGTCGGCGATGTAGTCAGGCTCATTGGGTGGCAGAGCCTCTTTGCGCTCCGGGTATTGAGTGTCCACCAAGAAGCCACACGCCCTCTGGTCAACATACTTGCCCATATCCTCCTCGTTCCTGTCATTGAGACCATTGGTGGGCATCCAGGTGCCACTCCAGAAGCCGAAGCCGGTCCGAGCTTCGGAGAACTCACCGGGCAGCAAGCCACGGAACTCGGAGCGGACGAACTTGGCGTGCATGTCGCGGGGAAGGAAGTAGGATGACGGGAAGCGGTACCATTCCTTGCCGAAGCAGACATTGTCGCCGCGAAGGCCGAGCCCTTGCTCTCCGCTAGCGCCAGCTCCCAGTGGCGAGTACAGTCTGAGCGGGGCGGAGTAGGCGGACCAGATGCCATAGACTCTCGATACGCCGATGTCGAAGGACAGCAAGAGAACGAGAGTGACGGTGACTAACTTGAGCTGGGCAGGGATCTTGCCCACCAGAGTCTTGGGGTCCGAGTTGCCCAGAGCGGTCAGGACAATGTGGAGGGACATGGCCGCATTCAGAGCGAGGAAAGGGTAGGCCGGGTACATGAAGCGCTCTTCCTTGTGAGGCTGGAGGGTGAAGATTCCCAACCACAAGTAGAAGGGCGAAATGAAGACGAGGGCGCGCAAGCCAGTCTGGAAGCCGTGGCCCGAAGGAGAAATAATCTTCTGCAAGAGGAACAGAGGCAAGCAAAGGAGTGCCAGGATGAACCAGACGTTGAAATTCAGGGCCAGGTTGCGGAAGTAGAAGGGCCATGGCTCGGTGCCGTACAGGTTAGGGCCGCCCGTCTCGGAGAAGATGTTGTACTTGACAATATTCCACGCAGCAACCTCGACCTTCTTGTAGAAAAAGGTGTTGATGCAACCGTCGAAGAACTAAAGCCCGTTAGCGCAGAGACTGATTCGCGCGGATAAACAGAACTCACCAAGACGATCAAGCCGGCAATGACACCTCGGGTGACGCGGATAATGGCCTCAATGAAGCGGTCCTTGTCGCTCATCATGGCGAAGAGAGCCTCCTCGATAAGGAAAGGCAGAGCAAGGGCCACGGCAAAAGGCCACCCCACAACGCCGCCTACGGCGAACCAGAAGATGCCCTGGGCAGTCTTGAGGCCACCACGCCAGTTCATGAAAGACGAAGCGCCCAGCATGGCCGTGTACATGGCGAAGCTGGAAGGCAGGTAGGCGGTGCTGGCATGGAAGTTGCCGGGGCTGAAGATGGTAGCCAGCACAAAGAAGAGACCAATGCGCGCATTGAGGGTGAGGCTGATGGTTCGGAAGAGCAGGGTCTGACACAAGGCGCAGCTGAAGGCGAGAACATATCGAATGAAGTAGAACTCGCCGACCTGGAACAGTCAGAACCTCGATATAGCATCGTAGAAACGCGCAGGCGAACTTGCCTTGGTGGACTGCGGTAGCAGACGACGGATGTTGCCGACAATGGCGTGCAGACTGACGTAGAGCCAGCTGCGGATGGAATAGGTGGGCGAGTACTCCCAGGTCTGCAAGCCGTAGCCGTGGGAGAGGTAATGTGTGGGCTCGTAGTAATTGAATGTCTCATCGCAGTCTTGGATCGGGGCGAAGAGGGCGGAAATTACGTTCGCGACAAGGAAGCAATAGAAGGCCGTGATGGGCTCGATGGCAAAGGCGCTGGGCGGCCTGTCGAGCGACTGTTAGTTGGAGGGGCACAACGGGCAGGAACAGTGGCAATTGGGAAGCTTACTTCTTTCGCGCATGGCTTGCTTCAGGGTGGACGAACTCCCGCTGTGCAGGAGCTGCTTTTGGTGGCATCGTGGCGGATTGTCGAGGTTGACGTGGGTGAAAAGACAGACACGAACCATCGAGACAGATCAGTTGTGTGGTGATGCGATGCTACGGAGCTGCGGTTCCCAACATTTCTGAAGTTCGGGGGAGCTTCTGACGCCACAGGAACCAATTGCGGCAGGGGTCTCGGGGTACGGTCGGCAATTGAAACCGACACTGTGGTTATGCTCAATTGAAGCAGGAACGTACAGTGCCAATCGTCCCGAAGGAGTGGGAACACATGATTGGCCAAAGCTTGGTGGAGACGAAGGGAGCTGCAGCTGCCGCACAGACCAGGTTTTAATGACGAAAAGAAACAAGCGGGCCAAATTGTGGCTTGACCTGAACAGGGATGGACTCCGGCTCTGAGCTGCGCTAGCACCAGGTGGTGATGAATGATGGTCGCTGGAGTTATCCGTAACCAAGGCAGAGATAGTGTACGTTTGCTCTGTGTAACGCTTTCCATCAGCGCATCAGCTCATGAGCGCACCAGCGCATCAGCGCTTCCACATGCTTTTTTCTTATTAGTGGCTAGTCTGCTGATGTTCCACTGCTGCGCTGCACGGATTCCTTTCCGTCGTCTCATCTTTACTTTTACCTGAAGGTGTGCCACTGGCTCGCTCGGATGTTCCTCTCAGTCGGGAAACAGAGCTCAGAGGCAAGAGACAGACGCAGATGAACACTTTGAAGAAGGAAATTAAAAACAGAACCAAAACTGCTCCCCCAAATGGCATGTGCGGGAGTCTTCGATTGCAGATCTGCCGCTCAGGGTGCCTGGGACCCTGGACTGGAATCCAGTTGCATCGTCACAGTTGATGTTCGCCGGCCCACCGAGCTCCCTCTGGACCAGTAATCGGCCCATTGTAGTGCATTACTGGTAGGTGCTATTAGGTGCCACCCCTAACAGCGAGGGCAACAGCAACGACGATACCTAATGATGATGGAACCTAGACACCTGGCAAGAACAACAACAGTAGGGGCGCCAATGATATCACCAACAAGTAGCTGAGGCCCGGTGGAATAATTGCTCCCTTACCTGAGCTACCACTAATCGTCTCTCGTCGTCGTCGTCGTCCGTCGTCGTCCGTCGTCGTCCGTCATCGTCGCTACCTAGTACCTGCAGAATAAGTGCTCCCTTAGTACTTATGACCTAAGTACTGGCGTAGTAAAAATAGCTTGTTAGGTACTTCAGAGTGGTAGTGTAGAAAGGTCGTGAGGAGGCACCTGCTCAAGAAGAGGGGCTGCACACAAAAAATCAAGGGCGAAGACTGCCCGCCCTCAGTGCGGTGCCCTGGCACCTGGCCACCGGGATTCCCGCAGAACACTGGAAGCAGTGACGCACTGACGCACCGACCACCGCTTGCCCGGTCCAGGCTCCATTCCTCCACCTTGGGACCAGCCACTTCAACCTTTCTTGCGCATTCTGGCCAGTTTACGAATACCTTCCAGCATCAAACATCCTCGCACGCCGCACCGCACCGCACCGCAGCTTCGATTCGTCCTCGCGCATACTGCTGCTGCTATTCATCGAATTCCGTCGCATCTACCGCACACAACCTCATCACGATGGCTCCCCCTCCGCCTGCCAACGTGCCTCTGAGCCAGAGGCTCATACTCCTTGCCCAGACCCTGCAGTGTGCGTCTCTCCCGATCTCGTCTGCATGTCTGACTGCGGCATATGCTGACTTCTCTTTCGTTGAACAGTTGCTTGGTTTGCCGGGTATGTACAGAACTCTGTCTCTGCTTCGTTCGACAGCTTTCGTCTCCCTGCGACATGATCACGGCAATGCTGGTCGCGCAGGTGGAGAAGCCCGATGCCACCCCCTCTGGCGACAGCAGTTTCGACAACAGCCCATGCTCGAGGACAATGGCTAATCGCAAGCTTTGCAGACACTTGACCTTGATTATGGCCGTCATCAGATATACCTTTTCGTACATCACCTTGAACTACTACAGCAGAGTCGCCCGCTGGAGTTACCGCCTGACTTTCCTTTCCGCCGCCCTCACATACGGCATCGTGGTTTACAAGACCCTGCGTGCCCGGAGCAAGGCCGGCGCGAGGGCTCCCCAGAGCCCTCTGGCTCTGATTGCCGACGAGAACGTCCAGTACCTTGGTAAGTTTTGTCCCGATATCCCTCGGCTTGTCTTCTTTTCTGACCACGTTTCCGACAGGCATGTCCCTGGTCTGGCTCTTTTCTCCCCAGTACCCTCTGGCTATGCTCCCGTACGCCATCTACTCGGTCTTCCACGTCGCCACCTATACGCGCGCCAACGTGATTCCTACCATCACTCCCCCTACGCCTATTGCGCCGGCTGCTGGTGCCTCTCCCGGCGGCAAGCCCCAGTATGCGCACAACCCTATTGCCGACAAGATTGGTGCCTTCGTTAAGGAATACTACGACGCCTCCATGTCCGTAGTCTCCTCTCTCGAGATCTTCCTCTGGGTCCGCCTTTTGCTCTCGGCCATCACCTTCCAGCGCCGCTCCTGGATCCTGATTGCCATCTACACTGCCTTCCTCCGCGCGCGCTTCACCCAGAGCACCCACGTCCAAAACTCTCTGGCTGCTTTCGAGTCTCGCGTCGACTCGGCCGTCGGCAACCAGGGCACTCCTCCCGCTGCCCGCCAGGCTTGGGATGCTGTCAAGGGAGGCACACGCCAGTTCTACGCCTACACCGACCCCAACCGCTACCTCAGCGGTACCGCCGTTCCTAAGAAGACCTCGTAAGGCCGCTACAACAAAAGTGAGATGTCAGATAAGTCATTGTGACTTTTTGACTGTTCCACCTCGGTCTTGATCACGCGATACCGCATCCACAACGACCCGGACGCTACGACGGGTTGGGCTGCAACTACAGCCAGTATGGGAATATTTCTCTTGGGGTGATGATAACAAACGGCCGAGCAAGGTTCAAAGGGTTTTTTCCACGATTCATTCAGGCTACTGGAGTGTCGGCGAGTTTGGGCTGGACTTCACCCGGGTTGCTCTCTACATTACACTCTGATTTCAGGTTTTTCCGTTTTGCTCTCTGGCTCCGGCCACTGTCGACTAGTTTGCTTGTGCAATAAACAAATCTGCATGATTCAATTCCTTCCTTCCATGCTTCAGCAGTCGTGAAGCGATTTAGAACAGTGACGATGAAGGACGGCAGCGTAGACTACAACTAAGGACGACAGTGTAGACGATAACGAAGGACCACGACATTAACAAGGGCACCAACCCACAGAACAGGTTAGTGCTCCCTTATACCTGAAGACGTTCAAGGAGAGATTGAGATAGAGGACTGAGCACATGCTGCCAAGCAGACTGGCGACCAGACGCCCTAGCCACACCCGAAAGTGGCGTAGCTTCACTTCTGTAGGTAGGGAGGTACATACCTACGGGCATAGGTACCTAGGTACGTAGGTGTAGGTTCGGGCTGCCCGCCAGGTCGACCCCACTATGAATGACGTCGCCCTCCTTTCGGGGTCGCTCATGCCGACGTCAAGGCTTGACTGCTGCACGCGACCAAGGCGCAGCTGCCCCGTTGCACTGGGAGCACTGGGACAAACGTCAGGCGGCCTCGACTCGACCTCTCCAGTAGACATTAATACAGACGCACTGCAACAATCTCTTTCATCCTTGGCAAGACCCTGTCCTGCACCGTGCTCCGCTTCCACTTTTTTCTCTTGGTTCGTCTTCTTCTCCAACATGGCCTCTATTTTGCGACAAATCGTCGCGGGGCCACGTGCTCGGCACGCCGAGTCTGACCTGGATCTCTGCTATGTGACGTCCAACATCATCGCGACGTAGGTATCGACTCTTCTTGGGTTTTCAGGAGACTTCCATCAAACTGATTCGTCGCAGCTCCGGTCCGTCGCAAACATACCCCCAACGAGCCTACCGAAACCCCCTCGATCGCCTCGTCACCTTTCTCGACTCGAAACACAAGGACCACTGGGCGATATGGGAGTTCCGCGCAGAGGGAACCGGGTACCCGGACGAGGAGGTGTACGGCCGCGTGCGGCATTACCCCTGGCCTGACCACCACCCACCGCCGTTCCGTTTGATCCCCATGATCATGGCCAGCATGCGCAACTGGCTCAACGGCGGCGACTTGGAGCAGAGCGACGTCGCCGCCAGCGCAGCGCATAAGACGGAAGTGAATGGCAAGGACGAGGACAACAAGCGCGTCGTGGTCGTGCACTGCAAGGCCGGCAAAGGGCGCAGCGGCACCGTATCGTGCAGCTACCTCATCTCGGAGTGCGGATGGAAGCCAGAGGAGGCTCTGACCAGGTTCACCGAACGGAGGATGCGCCCCAAGTTCGGCGCTGGCGTGTCGATTCCCAGCCAGCTGAGGACGATCACCTATGTCGATCGATGGACAAAGGGCGGTAAGAAGTACGTCGATCGGGCCATCGAGATCATGGAGATCCATGTCTGGGGCTTACGCAGCGGCGTGAAGGTCGATGTCGAAGGCTTCGTGGAGGAAGGGAAGAAGATCAAGGTGTTCCACACATTCAAGAAGAGTGAGAGGGTGGTCGTCGAGGGCGATGCCCCTGGCGGGAGCGGCGTCGCGCGCATGGTGACAGACCTCGCCACCGTCGGCGTCAAGCCCACGGAGAAGGCTCCGGAAGAGGCGCCGCTGGCGGAGTCCACCAATACCAACAACGCCCGCAAGAACAGCGCCGACAAGAAGGAGGCAGAGGACAACAAGGACTCGACGCCGTTGCGCAGCGGGTCCAAGAAGTTACGCAACTCCAAGACGACGTCGCTTATCAAGGAGCCGGGATCGGTGTCGACACCCCAACAGAAGAGGAGCGAGACCGATGCACAGGCAGCCGACACGTCAGATGGCGAGCCCGGTGGCATGGCCGTGATCCTGAAACCGACGGAGCCCATCCGCATTCCCAACAGCGACGTCAACATCTCGGTCGAGCGCCGCAACCGCACCTCGGCCTCCATGGGCCTGACGATGGTCACGGCCGTGGCGCACGTCTGGTTCAACGTCTTCTTCGAGGGCAACGGCCCGGAGCAGAACGGCAAGCCCGACGCTAGTGGCGTCTTCGAGATCGAATGGGACGCGATGGACGGCATCAAGGGCTCTAGCAGAAAGGGCTCGCGTGCGTTTGATCGCATTGCCGTGGTCTGGAGGGTCTCAGACTCGCACCGCGCCGCAGATGGTGGCGACGAAGTTGGGCCCGTCGAGGGCGAAGTCGTCCAGGAGCCCTCGGTGGGCTCGCCGGTGCCGCAGATGAAGCCCGCCGACTGGAAGGGCGGCAACAAGCCGGACCCGCTCGCCGACAAGCACCTCGGCCTCCGGGCCGAGAACCCCGAGAGTGCGGACGTCAGCAGGGCCAGCAGCGTCAAGGACCAGGTCGTCAAGGACGGCGACGAGACGGACTCCCTGGAGGGCGTCAAGACCAGCGGGCCGTACGGGGAGGAGCAGCTCGACGCAGAAGAGGTTGAGGCGAAGAAGGTCGAGAAGGAGGCGGAGCCGGCCGGCAAGGATAAGAAGGAGCCCGGGGCGGAGTTGCTGGACTCGCCGGACACGGCGAGCGGGACGACGGCGCTGGGGACCACCGAGGTGAAGAAGTGATGGTAGATGCGGCGACATCTTGTAGAATTTTGTGGTATACTTAGTTATCATTTGGAGATACCAGGAGCTGGAGGTCAATGTTATTGTTTTAGACCCTGAGCCTCCGGTCTTTGCTGGCGCTGGGTTGAACTTTCAAGCCGCGCTCACTTGGCCTCATTCGGGATTAATAAGATATTCAAACCATCGCCCCTGGTCCCACGCCGAGCTCAGCATGCTTTTTCTGCCACGGTCAATCTCGTTAGGTTACAGCTCGCCTGGTAGTCATACACCACAAGCTTTCGCCAAGATGCGATCTTCCGCTGGGCACTCGCCGAGAAATCCAAGTGCGCTGAGCCGTTCTGTAATATCGCCTGGAAATAAACGAGCTGCAAGATATGACCGAAATGGGGAAACTTATCTTTTCCTCCCCATCTTTTTGACCTCTTAGCGATTTCCCCTCTAGAAGGTCACAGTTCCTGAGTCCCGCGCCTGCACTCAGTTGAAGGCTCTGACACACGGTCAGTTGACGATATCACGGGGTTTAGGGGCATGGCATCGACTGTCTCACACCGTAACGCCTTCCACAACTAGCATGGTCTTTCACTCTTCTAAATGATCATGCGAACCAGTCAATCATACGGCATACCCCACATCACTTCAAAAGATCTTTTACACGCACGGCTCAGTCTGCTCTTCGTCTTCCGGGTGATTGATTGTATTTGCCGGTCAATTGCGCCAAACTGCGCCTGTCAACATCGACGCACTGGATAGATGGTGTGAGTGAAAGCTCCACGGTCGCGTCGAACGCGCAAACCTTCCTCCTCGTCAGATGTCCCAAAACCTAAACTGACGTGACTTTTGCAGTCCGATCTCAGTTGCCTTAGCGGTAGTTTCCAGAGGCGGCGTCCAAGCCCGAAACTTTAGTGACAGTCTTCGCTGATGTTAGTTCAACCTTCAACGGATGGATCCGATGGGAACTACCTAACGACAATCTCCAAACCTTCCCGGCCCCATGTCTGGAAGGTCAAAGGTAGGAAGCCTTCCCCTCAAGAAGCCAATGCCACTAGGTTTGGGTCTTATTGGACATCCTGCATCCTACCTGGCATTACCAACGTGTTGATCTCCAACATCCAACGCCCCTGATCTATAACAGCGGACGAGGACGACGGACAATAACGACGACAGTGACGGACGACAGTGACGGACGACAGTGACGGACGACAACAGAAGTAACGGACGACAGTCATAACAAGTTAATAATAACAACAATACCGTAAGCCTGGTTGTAATTTGGGTTCAATCTGAAATCCTGGATGATGAGGACTCTCAATTTGTATCAATGGCCTGTTATTCTCTCCAAATGGCATTCAGATGACATAGGGCCACGTCGTTGTGTAAGAAGGGTGAGAAGAATAGTACGGAACAAGGCATTGGAAATCCCAGTGAACTCCGAAAGTACGACAAGGTCGCGACTTACACTACTCCACCTGGGCCTTCTCAACAGGTTTCAAGGACAGGAACAAGCCCGGCTTGACCCAAACAAGATACGCCTTCTGGTTTTCCATCCACCCCTGGCTCTGCTCGGTCTTGTCGATGTCGAAATTCCACAACAGGCGGGCAAGGATGTATCGCATCTCGGCAGACGCAAGACTTGTACCTCAGGTCAGTCAGCTAAACGCCCCGAGAAGTAGCTACCTCCCACAACTCTTTCACGGCAGAGAGAAGGCAAGGAGAAACTCACTTCGATGCGATGCAAGAACGCGGCCCGTAGGAGAAGGGGTGGAAGACGTCCCGCCGGTCGCCGTCGAACTCGGCCGGGCGCTGTTCGTCGGGCAGCCAGCGCTCGGGGTGGAACTCGTCGGCGCGTTTCCAGTTCCGCTCGCTGCGGTAGGCCACGCGGTGCGGGATGCCGAGGATAGTCTATCTCATCCAAATCATGAGATCAGCGTCGAACCGGTTCCTGTCATGGCAGGTTCTGAACTCACGTTTCCAGGGATGTGGTCTCCCAGAATGGTGTTTCCTTCAGGAGGCGTCGTTCGCCACATGGCGTTGGGCGCTGGCGGATAGAAACGCAGGCCCTCTTCGACGAACGCGCCAGTGTACGTTAGCTTCCCGACGCTGTTCATGGTGATCTCACTCTCCGCGGCGAAGGCGCGGTGCAGTTCTTCCACGAGCTTGCGCTTGATGTCGGGCCGGTTGGAGAGGATGTACATCATGCCCGACAGCGCGCTCGCTGCCGTCTCCGCCCCGCCGCCGGTTAGCAGGACGGCGTTCTTGAAGATCTCTTCCTCTGTCATGTACACCCTCTTGTTGGGAGTCGAGATCATGACCTCCATGAAATCGTGGCGCTTGGCCGGGAGCGCCCGGCGCCGCTCGATCACCTGCTTCAGAGCGGCCGCGTGGTTTTTGAAGTCCTTCTGGAGCTGGAAGGTGGTCTTGATGGGGAGGAAGAGGTAGAAGAACGGGATGCGCTTGCAGAGCAGGAATACGTGCGTGACGTAAATGTTGGCAAAGACCAACTCCAGCCAAGGGTGCAGCATCGAGTCTCTCAAGCATCCGAACGGCTCGCCGAAGGCAAGGTCTCCAATGATGTCGAACGTGCAGTAGGTGAACCATTGCAGCATGTTGACGATGGTTCCACCTTTGCCGTCGCTGTTTTTACCGCTGGCGCACATCTCGGAAAGCCGTGAGATGAGAAGGTCGACGTGGGCTTTGATGAGAGGTTCTTGGTTAGTCATTGCCGCGGCCGTGAAGCCCGGGGCCAAGACGCGGCGCATGCGGCCGTGGTCGCCGAGACTGGCGCCGATCATGTCGTGCTCATCGGGGCCGCAGAACCAGACGGGCTTGGGGTTCTCCTTGCGCTTGCCGGGGACGTAACGGCCGTAGACATCCTCCCATGCCTCAGGGCACGTAAAAGACAACTCATTGGGACCAATGCGAACGACGGGGCCGTAAGTGTCGTGCAGTTCCTTGTTTTTCACATACCACAGCCCCTTGATGTACCAAAAGCCATAGGGGAGCGAGGAGGCCGCGAAGAGCTTCGGGCCAGGGTACTTCCTGAGAGGATGGAAGAAGATGTTGTAGAGAGGCCGCAAGATGATGAAGTAGCTGGCAAGCTGAATAGAGGTCATCAGACGGTGGTCCCGGATAGACTCAATGGTGACCTACCACTCCTGTGATGGCTAAAAAAAGGAGCCAGTATCTCCCATCACACAGCGCCGTTAGGAAGCTGAAAGACATGTTTGTTACTGGAGGGTAGCTGACTTGAGAAGCGAGGCTCCAAGATCATCGATGAAGGGAGACGTAACACCGACGGGATTCGGCATGGAAGACGAGATACGCAGCGGATTTTAAATATGGGATGGTCCGACTGGTCTGATGTCGGCCAGAACTATGCGCCGGGGGCAGAGCTGCACTTGGCGGGAGGGGGAATGAGAATTGGGTTTGCAACAGACTTTCCCATGCCGTATTCTGAGTCGCGTAAACCGCGATTGAAGAATTCCCGCCCGAGAAGCCGGCGGAGGATTCCTAACTAATCACCAACCGGCAAATGCGTTTCCAATCTTTGGTGGAAAAATTCGGCATCCAAAGTGACGTTGTCACCTTTGGCCTCGACTTGCGGTGAGAATGTCCGGGGGAAGCTTTGACTCTGCGCCTGGCTCATACCAGTCTACCAGCGTACACTCCGCCTTCTCCCTGAGCTTCCGCTCCACGAAGCCTTCCATGGCATCAACCTGCTCTGATGGCAGAAGGTTCAGTCTCGCCTTGAAATCTCCGGTCTCGTTCTTGCCAAAGAACTTCTCGTCCAGGAACTTCCAGAAAATACCGTCGAACGCCCATGTCCTCCGTGCCGCATATGTTATCCAGAACCGACCCGATTCCCAGTTCTCACGCATGCGCGTGGACAAGATCTCTGATTCCTTCAAAATCCCCTTTTCGACCAGTTCCCTCTCTTTTGCTTTCAAGGCGCGCAAGAACGTGGCCAGCCTTGGCTCGTATGTCGCTACCCAGTCGTCCAAGCCAGCTTCCCAATCTTCAGGAGCCTTGAGAAGAAGCCACCAAGGCGGACTGGTTGAAAACTCAGTCGGGGCGGCGTAAGTGAACTCCCAGTCGATCACAGCTGCTATCTTGTCATCTTTGTCAACCAGGACGTTGGCCGGCCGGAGATCGTCGCACCACAGCGTGAAGGGCCCTTGGTCAAACTCGGGATCGGCCAGTCGGGACTCTGAAGCAAGCTTTCGGAACAGTTGTCTGCAGCTTCCGTGATCAGTTGTATGCTGCTTTGTGTTTTGAGAATCAAGCAAAAAATAGTCTTCTCACCTGGCAATGTACTTCTTCCTGCAATCGTCGGCCGAATCGATGGCTTGGTTGCGCTGGAATGAAAGCTGCTGCAGGTGCATATCGGCCAAGGCAGAGTAGTATTCGGAGGAGCTCGTGAAGGTCGTCGGGGTGGATGGCAGCTGGAAATGCGGGACGCGCGCGAAGTTGGCAAGCTGAGCAATGTTCAAGGACAGCGGTCGCTTTGTAGCACCTTGACCGTCTTCCTCCTCTTGAAAGTCGAGTGACCCTATAGCTGGAAACTTGCACTTGGAAAGTTGAAGCAGCACATCAGCCATCTGGCCGTACATGTACTCGAGCTTCTCCTCGTCGATGTCAGGATCCAGTACGGGAGGATCTTTGTATTCAAGGCCAGGTGTGTTTAAGACGTCGACCACGTCACCGGCATTTTCAACCCATTCCATGATCACGAAAGGCCCCAGCTCACCGGGGCTCTCGTCTTTCATCCCGTAGTGCAAGATGAACGGTAGCGGGATCGTGGTGTTGTCGGAGATGTAGCGCATAACGGCAACCTCGGCCAGAAGCTTCTCTTCGGCATATCTGAAGTAAGCAGGTATGGGAAATCGTATCATCGCATCAGCACCATCAGCGAAGTGGATGCGATAGTAGACGTTGAAGGCGCCTTTCTGCGGAGCAAGAATCTCCATTGCACGCCCACCCATTCGATGCGTCACTACCTTTCTTACGATCTCATGGTAGAGTTCCTTGTTGTAGAGCTTCTTCTTCCACACCTGGAACAGCTCGTCGCCATGATCCCAGGCATTCTCGTCGTACTCCTCGAATGAGGGAGGCATATTCAGAGACTAAAGGGCTAAACTGATTGTAAAAGATGTGAGAAAGAAGTCAAAATTGGACAAGCGCGGGGGAATGGCAGGGTCGCGAAAGAACGGTTGGGCTTGGGGTGTTGTTGCTCTTGTGATAGGCTGTTGTTGTTGTTGTTGTTGTTGTTGTTGTTGTTGTTGGAACATTCGCTCCCTTGAAGCCAATCAACGGTGTTGCTTGCGTTTTGGGAATGAGACAGCATTATGGGCCCTGTCTGGTCGTTGGCGCAATGTGGTGTGAAATGAGAAAGAGACATTACAATTTGCCATTCGAATTAGTTTGATAAACATGGTATTTATTATGTACCTAATATTATACTTGACACTTAAAGACTAGCTCCAGACTCGTTCGTAGCCAAGAAGAGAACACTGAAACATGGGGAGATTGAGACAAACTCTGGCCCAGGGGAAATATGTTTCAGTTGTTTATACTTCGTAAGTCTATCAGTAGTTGCTGGCGACATCACTTGAATCGTTCTTCTGAGCTCCCGGCGTAGGAAAAGAAGTCCGCAAATATCCGCATCGGAAACGCGAAAGCTGACACTCGCATCAGTCCAGATGTCATCCCCCATGACATGGTCTAACCCCCCAAGTCTGTCACGGCGTGGCAGCCTTGTCTACCCTCCTTCTCAAAGCCAACTAGCCCGCTGCATCAGCACCCTGTTCACAGCAAATCAGGGCCAGGAAGAAGAAAACAGAATTTCAGCACTCAAACCCGATGGGAACTTCGCCTCTTTAGCTGCAGAATTTATTGGCCCAGACTTGAGGATTTATCTGTCTGCCTTAAATCCAGCCCCCAATTCGGATCAGCATCCACCCCGGATGCAACAAAACGTCCTAGACGGCACGAAATGGATTTCAATCCTGGTCGTTGAGCCTGATCACTCGCAGCGGAAACAAGCAATTTGGGCTCAGCTTGCGAAGAGTCCTATTTCTTCGCCCACCATCCATCATGTTCAAAGACAAGGCGACCTATCAACTTCTCCCTTATCGAGGGCAGGACCGGCGGGTGACGCACACTTACGCGCACGAACGGCGCAGTCAGAAACTGCGCCAACATCGTGATAACAAGCAGGCATGGGGGCCAGGGAGGTCAGGTCTGCCTTATAAAATCCAGGAACACCCTCGTCCCTGACGGCAAGTATGCAGCCACAGTTACACAACTCTTTGTTTGCCAGGGATTTTCGGTAGCTTGCATATCGGTTTGCACGACAGTTTCTTCACCATGGGCGACGAAATCAACTGGGCAACCGTCCCAGGGTACGACATGGCGCCGCCGCCTGGCTTCTCTGGGTCGGCGGGTTTCATCAATCAGGCAGTTCCAACATCGACAACAGCGTCGACAAGAACATCGACATCGAGCTCCTCGTCGTTGGCAGAGAAGACTGAAACTCCCTACCCCTCGAGAACAAAGACATCGACAAAATCACTTACACGCCCTGATCCGTTGATCGGGGCCTGGACAACGAGCACTGCCGTCCCATCATCCACCTCCACAGCTCCAGCGGCATACACCCCTTACGCATTCGCGCAGATGATCGACAATACCCCGCCTGATTTCTTCTATCAAGTTACAGAAGATCAATTACTCTCAACTCCCTTCGATGACCTATGTCCATCTGGCAACTGCATCGCCGACTGCAAAAATGTCAGCCGCGTATTCCAAGGCGTTCCTGACGGGCTCAAAGTCGAAGCAGAGCTGTATGGAAGATTGGATGAGAACAACAGGACGGATGTGACCCTCTTCGGAACATGCAGCAACCTCCAATACGCCTCGATTGTTGCTGCAGCACATGAAAACAGCACACTCGGCAACTACTTCTCGGCGACCAGTGCCGAGGACGACATCGCTCTGATCACGTCCAAGATGACGACTTGCTTCGCGACGACTTGCGAAGAGACGCGCAACCCTGCGCTCTGCGCCAATGCGTGCTCTGCAACGAGCCTCATGGCCTCCTCGACCGCATTCGACTTCAGTCGGGGCGTTCCGGATTGCATATTGAGGCTGTGCGACAGTACCTGTGCGTTGCCGTACGTGGATCCAGATGTTCTCGGTATTGGCGTAAGTTCATCGAGCTTCAACTATGTAGTCTTTGTTCAAACTAACTCCTGTGCAAGGTGTTGATATCGTACTACGTCCAAGTCTTGCTGTTGATCCTGTGCGCGACTGCTTTTCTCGTGTCTGCCGGTCTGCAGCTGTGGAGGAACCCGACTGCTGAGCCAACAGTCAAGAAGGCATTGAAGAGTCCTCTGGAGACTTTTCTCCGAGTGCAAACATTCTTTGGGAGTGAGTAACACCATGAACGATGCAGCTCATTTGAACTAAGCAATACTGACGTTCCCAACTACGATAGTCTCGATAGCAATCGCCACGTTCATCCTGAAGCCTGCCGAGGTCGACCCGTTGAACGGTTACGCATTGATACTGACGAGCGTTATGGGGTTCCTGCCGCCGGTCTTCACGATGATGATGATGCACAGTCACGGGGTCAGGTCTCGGTTCTCAACCTCACTGGTGTTCATCAGTTACCTGATCAACAGCGTCACCTTCTTCATCCTCGTGCGCAACCTTTCGACTCGCCCGAACGACAGAGAGTTCCTGGACGAAGCCATCAACAACCTCTTCAGCACAGAGGCTTGCGGCGGCGGCTCTGCGATCTCTCTATGCCACCAGCTGACTGGGACTGATCCGGTCGGCTTCCTCGCCGGCTTTTACAACGCCAATTCTTTTGCCAACATCAAGACGGTGCCCCTGCTGTGGATCTGGACCACTCTGGTGTTGCTGCTCCTGATGACGAAGCAGGCAGTTGCATCAGTCGATGATGCCAAGAAGAAGGACGTGAGCGAGCTGCCGAAGGCGAACGATAGAAACGATCGCATATCGCCTCTGGCCGCGTTCTTCAAGGCTCTTAGTAGACCTATCTTTACCTTCACAACGCTGCTCCTGGCTACGGTTGTGTTTTGCCTGGCTCTGGGATATCAGTATCTCATGGTGGAAACCAACGACTTGATGGACGTGATGGACCGGAAGGGCTGGTCTTTTGGCCAAGTTGTTGCGTTGCTGTTCTGGGCACCACCGCTGGTCGACATCTTCCGGTCGTTATATGAAGAAAACCAGCGGTCCAAGAAGCAGAAGTACGAGAAGGTTGGACAATAGTAAGATTAGTGATCAGAAACATGCAAGAGCGCTGGATGAAAGAGGCCGAATTAGACGAGATATTCAAACCTTTCTATGCCCGTGTTCAACGAAGCATAAAGAGGCGATATTGTCACTGTCTCTAGCTCTCTGCTTCCAGCCAATCACTAAAGTCGCAGCCGCCTCACTTTCGTGTCGAGTCATTTTTGAACCGAGATGGGAACGTGCGTTGATGCGATGCCTGGAGTGTGCAGCCGTGGTCTCTAGTTGCTCTCTACACTTGCTGGATTCAGTGGAGTGAAACCAACGCTGAAGAGGGGCGACAAGGATCTTGGTGTTGGCGCTGGATCGTGCGGATCGCGACTCGTCATTTCCGATGGTCTCCTTCATCGTCGACTTGGGTTTCAAGGGTTGCTTTTCATGGGCTTCCGGTAGGAAAAGAAACGAGAAGAGATGAGAAAGACGAGAAACTCGTCGGGTTTAAGTACTTAGCGACCCGCTTGCGTTGTATCTCTTAACCAACTACTGAACCGGCAGTTTATACGTTTCGTGATGGTTTCGTACTCGGCTTGGATCTCGTGATGAGCCCGGATGACCCCCGGATGCGAGAGCGAGGTGCATATGAAAGTACAACTACCGACCCAGCTCCCGCCGCTCTCGTCCCTCTCATCCCAACCCCCGCTTGCTCACCCCTCCACCTGCAACAACCACGAGCACTTCCTGCACCGCCAAACCCAAACCCACGCGCGCGCGCCCGAGACTCACGATGGCCGTAGAGCAAAGCGACACCGCCGTTGCGCCCACGCCCGCGGCCACGGCCACGACCACGGACGATTCTTACTGCGTGCAAGAGGTCCCTTTGCTGTCAAAGATCAGATACGGCGCCACGGCCTATGCGATCCAGAACCTCATCGTCAAGCCCGCACTTTTCCTCCGCGATGTCAAAGCACACGTTATCCCGCCCGAGCATCGCCCAGACTTTGTCAAGACTTACGAGTGCCGTCCCTATCTTCCCGTCAGGTATGCGCGTTCCTCCCGCAGGAGCGGCTCGAAGCCTTCGTCCGGTCTAGATATATGCAAGCTAACGACTTGAATTTTTCCAGAATTTTCTTCCCCAAGTGCTATGACAAGACGTCCAAGGACACGTTGCCCGTCCTCTTCACGATCCACGGCGGCGGGTTCGTCCTCGGCACCCCGGACGACAACGACGGCTGGAACTCGCTCTACTCCACGCAGCACCACTCCATCGTGATCGCGCTCAATTACGCCAAGGCCCCGGGCAACCCGTTCCCCGGCCCGATCCACGATGTCGAGGAGCTCTTCCTCGCGGCGCTCAACGACGATTCGCTACCTCTGGACAAGACCAGAGTCGCGCTGGCAGGCTGGTCGGCAGGAGGTAACCTCTGCCTCGCGGTGTCGCAGCTGGAGAGGGTGAAGAAGCACCTCTCGGCCATCGTGGCCCTGTACCCGTGTGCCGACCTCTCCATCTCCGCCGAGGTGAAGGCGACGAGGCGCCAGTACAAGCCCGACCTGGGCGGCTTCCGCGCCAAGGACAGAGACTTCCTGCTGGGCATGGCCCCCGTGTTCGACTGGTCCTACAAGGTCCCCGGCGACGACGTCCGCAACCCGCTCTTGAGCCCCCTGTACGCCCCCAAGAACGCCTTCCCCAAGCAGGTGTTCATGATCGGCTGCGAGCTCGATTGTCTGGCGCACGAGGCCCAGAGGCTGATCCACAAGCTGGCCGGCCGCTCCGAGGCCCCTGCAATCGTCGGGAAGGAGGGGGTCGTGGGCAAGGGGGAGCTCATCCTCGACGACGAGAGGTTCCATTTCGAGGTCTCGGGCGCCGACGGGAGCCGCTATAAGTGGCTTCTCGTGCCGGACACCATCCACGGCTTCGACCAGAGCATCGGCGGGCTCGTCCGTGACCCGGGGCTCATCGAGGACGCCGAGATCAAGACGCAAAAGACGATCAAGATGATTGGGGAGTGGGTGCTCAAGGCCCCTCCCACCACCGCCTCGTGATCTCGAAACATGCCGTGGCCAGAGACGCAACGTTGTCTTTCGTCTTGATTCCCAAGTCTGCTTCTTTGTTTACATCGAATTGTGCTCCAAGAAAATATCCCTCGAGGAACAAAGAAAAAGACCCCAAGTCTATACCATGAACTACCTTTTTTGTCAATTTTGTACTGAATACCTTCAATGTCTATTTATATCGACTCTCTGTTGAAACAAGAGTCAGCCAGTATCTGCTGTGTAGGATTGTATCTATGTACGCCGTTTCAATCGAAGGCTACCTACTTCTTGGTTGAAATACCGTGACGTTGAGTCGTTTAGCTCCACGTGCTATGCTTACAACATCTCCGGTCTAGTCGGCCTAGCCACCAGGTACAACCACACTACGCGGGTTCACAACGGTCTTCGCTGCTTGATGAGTCTCATTCTGGTATTGAAACGTTCGAGTTATCGTGACTGTAGCTAAAGTAAAACCATTGGGAGCCCATCAGGTACCAATAAGAACAAAAGGGCCTGGAGAAAACAAGTAAGTTGGTGCTAGTCTCCTCGCAAGACGACGCCAGCCAGGTCAGAGCTTCCCTTGTCTGTCCCTCTCTACGAGAGCGTCGTAGAACCGCCCCCATACGCCCCTGCTGGGCAAGCCAAAATAGAGCTGCCAGGTATTCCCCCCCGGGCTCGGCTCCACGTTTTCCAGGACCAGCCCGCAGGAGGTGCAGACGTAAAAGTCATCCGCAAGATCATAGTGGACAAATTCGCCCGCATCGATATCCGGCCGCCTCAGGACTGCTTTGTCGTGCCGGCAGTCCCTGCAAAGCTCCTTGTCTTTCGACTCTTTGTCCAGCAGCTGCTGGGCCTTCTCTCGGGCCCTGGCAGGGTTCCTCACTGCCTCCATCAGGGACAGTCGCTGGGCGACTGGCAGGGCGGCTTGCCCCTTATACTGGACTGCGCCGCATACCTTGCAGACAATGTCGAAGGACGTCATGTCGGGGCCTCTCCAGTATCGTTGGAGAAGATCGTCTTGCTGCCTTGGGTCGGTGGTACCCAGATAGGTCGCCAAGGGCAGAGAGGCGCATGAAGCGCAATGATCGCATTCCTCTCTGCGGCTTTTGTTAGCATTGTGTCTCCTTTAGAAAAGTGGGAATGTACTTACACATTCATGTCTGCGGCGTTACGGGACGGCGTCGTAAGGTTGTGTGCGTCACCAACTGAGGAAGTAAAGACAATGGTCTAGCAAACAACCCTTGCACAAGATGTGATTTGGAAAGACTGTAGCGCTTGGAAGAAGTCCGTGATCGATGGCCTGGTAGAGAGTTGACCAAGGGAACTCAAGGGCTCTTATGAGCACCTCACCGTACGGCGTAGCCTGATGAGGGGTTCGGAGCGATGCCTGAGACATGGAGTCGACATGCTTCCTTCTCCATGGCAGCTTATGGCACCTAATGCATGGTGAGCTGGTGATTACTCTCCTAGCAGCCAATACGAACATCGGGAGTGTGTCACTGACCTCCCGCATCTCCCTTCAGCCCCGATGCATGCTGTCCTTGGACCTATAACTGGCATCTACGGATATGGGAAATCTCTTCGCTTCAGCAACACTAGGTAGGAAGGTCAACTATAGGTCCCAAACAGGAAAGACGCAGAAATCCCGAGCTAACAGAGTCTTGAACGAATGACGTGAAAGCTTTCACGCCTCTTATTGGTGTGCTTGGGACACGCTGAAGTCTCCATCCTCACCGATGTGAACGCGAGAGTGACTGACGGGCCATGTCTCGGAAATCTGCCCTGACTATCGAGTACAGGATTTAGAGCCAGCAGAAACTTGAATTTCATATTTGTTGCATTTAACTCTCTCGTCATATACTGCTTTAGCTCTGCACCACCGTTCCAGCGGGTGGGACTTTCAAGTTGATCAAGTAATCGTCCACGACCCGCGATGCATCCCCCTGGAGCAGGTAGCTCGTGTGCCCGGAACCCTCCCTCAGCACCAGCGTCGCGGTCTGGAACTCCTCCGTCATTCCCGCGGCGTACACGAAGCTCGTGGCCGGGTCGAAGCGCGAGTGCACCAGCAGCACGGGGGTCTGCATCGCCTTGACGCTCAGCGCAGCGCGCGGGTTCGTGATCTTGACGGGGTACCCCGTGCAGTCGATGACGCGGTGCCAGAATTCGCCCATTCCGGGCGTGGTGGTGAAGGAGCGCGTCATGTCCGCGACGCGCTTCACCTCGACGTGGTCCTTGGCCGCGAAGAAGTGGCCGTCCTGGCACTGCACGTTCGTGATGGAGAGCGAGCGCGAGTCGACGAAGACGTCTCCCGAGAGCAGGCCGGGGCTGAAGAAGGAGCCGTTGCCGCCCGCGCCCAGCTTGAGCTGCTCGGCGAAAAGGGCGCGTTGGTCCGCGAACTCGAGCATCGAGCGGGCGGAGCCGAGGACGTTGGAGACGGTGGCGAGAGGGAGGCAGCGGGTCTTGATCGTACCGTCGCACTCGGTCGCCTTGAGTTGACCCGCGGCCGCGACGTCGATGACTTTGTTCCAGATTTGCCTGATATTCTGGCCGCCCTCACCGCAGTTCGTGTTGTTCGCCTCGCAGAACCTGAAGAAGTCCTGGATAGTCGCGTCCAACGACGTGGCCTGCGTCATGATGTTGGAGGCGAAGGCGCCGGTGTGCTGGAGCATTCCGTCGAGAGCCATGGCTCTTATGGCATCTGGAAACAATGCAGCGTACTGCGCTCCCAGCTGAGTTCCGTATGACACGCCAAAGTAGTTCATCGGCTCTCTTCCAGCAGCTATTGAGAGTTCAGAACCTTCCTGGGCCAAAGAAATATGATATAGATACTCACCAACTCGAATGGCCTCCATGTCCTTCGCTACCAGTATCGTGTCCATGTTGTCGAATAGGGGGCCAGTCAAGGCGCGACAAGACTCGCCAAGAGCCTTGTTGTAGTCGAACAGTTTCTGGAATCCCTCAGGCGTAGTTGCGTCAAACTCACTCGGCTGGTTCGCCAGATTTGTGTCGCACTTCTGCGGCGTGCTCAATCCCACACCTCGCGGGTCCATCCCGATGATGTCGAAGCTCTGACGGACCGCATCGCTGATGTAGATGCGCTTGGCCGCCATGGCGAGCACCATGCTCGACGCCGCGCCTCCCGGCCCGCCAGGGTTTACGAAGAGGTTGCCCTTGCGCGTACCGCCCGCCGCCACCGGAAGCTTGACGACCCCGAGCTGGATCTTGGGCCCGTTGGCATCGTTGTGGTTCAGCGGGACTGAGAAGTTGGCGCACTGAAGCTGCTGGCTGGCGTTTACCCCGCGGAACGGTCTGATGTCGGCCGGGCAGGCCGTCCAGGTGAGGGGCGCCGGAATGTCTTGCTGCGTTGGACCGACGGGCTGGGGGATCATCGCGGCCGTCGCCAAGGACGCGAGCGCGAGAGTTGCCAGTATCACGCGAAGCATCGTGTTGTTGGCCATCTTGAACCTGCCTGCTGGCGAGCAACAATACACTGAAGGTAGGTAGCGAAGATCACGATAACAAGCGACAACTGCGGGACAACCTGATCTTCTTCGAGCACTTACTTGAACCTAGAAGTAATAATTGGCCCGTTATATTTTGTTTCTCGAGGTGTTCCCTCAGTATCACGGGAATCTAGCCAATCCCGAGTCAAGAATCGTTTTCGTCCAACGTCGGAAAAGTATACCGACCACCACCGTCGGCTTTTCTCTCGCAGGACAACGCCGTCTCGCGCGCGTATCAGTTCCTGAACACAGACCAGGCACAGAACTCGCGATTGAGGTGAAACGTCCAGGGGAAAGGTGGTGAATAGAGTTTAAGCTTCTCCCACGCCAGCCATCCCGTCGGCAGTGAGAAGATGTGTCTGAAGCTAGTTTGGAAGCGGCAGAAGCCGTTGCAGAGCCTCGACCTATTTGGCGATCTCGGCGAACATATCCGTGGACCGTTCAAATGAGGCCTGCCTTGACCCCGCAGGAGGCTGAGCAGATGTTCGAGATGTCTCTGGAACACGCCTTTTAGGGTTTGCAGCTCACAATTGGTCTGGTCGTCGTTCAGACGCCGGCGGGAAGGGACGCGCAAGCGGCCGGACAATCGGGATTTCCTCCGGGATGGGAGAGACACTGACACGGCCTGTGACATTAGACCAGTTCAGTGGTCAAAAATATTCGGATCGATCTGTGCGCCTACAAACGGGTCAGAAGAACAGATGAATAGCCGCGACATGCAAACGGCGGTCCCGTGCCCCTGGAAGAGATCGAGACGAATCTCGTAATCCTCTCTTGCTGCTTCATGTCAGTGAACTTCAAACAGATGAAATTACTCGCGCCTGCTGCGACCGTGACTTGCGAAGATCCAGCAGGGCTCGTGACATTTGAAAGTTGCCGGTCGAGCATGTTTAGTGAACAAAGGAGTTTCGGGAGCTGAGACGCCGAGGCCAGAACGCCTCCGGCAAGAAGAGACTTGGATCTCTCATCTCTCTCTGTGAGAGACGTTGTCCAAAATCAGCGTAGCTTGTGGGAAGAGTTGTGGCAGATTGTTCAACCGTTCAAGAGCGAAAAAGAATCAAGTTGGCAGAAATTGTGTACAATATCAGCAGTCAGCCAATTCAAGATTCAAACTCTATGAAAAGTGCTTCTGCTGGTGTCTCGTTTCAGCCACTGATGGTTTACACTCGTTTTCAACTACGTCACCATATGGGTTGCTCACCCATGTTCAAGTTCAAGACTCGTGTTGGCAGAGACAACCCAGACCATTTCAGCACACAGTATTTTTTTTCTTCAGAGTTTCTAACTGCCTTATCTTTATTTATTTTTTCAACAGAGATATTTATGTATCTGGTAAAAGGGAGATGTGAAAATAATTTACTGGCTCCTTCCGTTCCTGTTGTGATGTTGATTGCCTTTGCAACGTCCTTGGACCCACTCTTAAGCCAACACCTCGTCCCTCAATGACCCTTCTTGACGAGCATTCTACTACCTGCCCTACTGCCAATAATTCACCACTATTCACACCACATCCGGACTTCTCCGATCGAATGAGCCGATTCACATTAGCTTGAGACATCACAGCCTACGGACCAACAAAAGCCCACCCTGCAAACACACCCAGAGCGGCTAACCAGCATGGAAAGGTGAGATGTCTCGTGAAGCAAGCCTTGCTTCCCAGCTAACTGATTGTGACTCGCGTAAACAGGCTTGAAGATCAGCAAGTCGAATTCATCCTGGCGGGTGACGGCCAACCGCATGCTTTTGTGGCTCACCACCTCACCGGAACCGAAGTCCAGAACATTTCCAGCACACTCCTCAAGATGATCCACCGGAAGTCTGTCCACCGAGATCAAGAATGCCACTGCCAGGGCACGGACTTGTTGCTTCCATCCACGGTTGAGCTCACCGACATTGACGAACCAACCTTCGCGAGGCTCCGTCAGTTTTCGATCTACGGCGATTACCATTGTGTCGCTCTCACACCGAAGGCGGATGAAAAGATGGTCCCGTCGCTCAGCGAGTCTTTGGGCAAGGGCAATTTGTTCCCAAAGACGGCGCCCGTCATATACGAGATCGGCAGGAGATTCCGCTCCGACACCATGGCAAACTGCGCCAGGGACTGTGTCTTCCTCAGGAGCTTGCATTTCCAACATATGAGAAGCCCGCACATGGCCGGACAATACCACGGTCTCCTCTGCCACATCAAGCTCTACCTCGCGGCCACCCGGTTCTGGATGCCGGAGCTGCAGGCGCTCACCCTCGGCAGGCTGCGCATTTGTCTCTACTACTTGCCCTGCAGCGAGAGGGTGGCGGACGAAGTGTTCAGCCTCTTCGGGGACCTGGACGAAAGCGACGAGGACAGCCAGGACGCGGAGATCATAAGGCAGGAGCTCATTCGGTACATAGTCGCCCACACCGGCGTCCTCTTTGAGCTCGGCACTCACCAAGACTACTTGACCCAGCAACCCGACGTCGCGCGCGATCTCTACAATTACATGGGCGATCAGATCCGAGAGGCCCCGCCCGGTGAGGACCCGCCCGGAGAGGAAGAGGAGGTTAGGAGCACTGGTAGGAGGGAGGTGACGGCGCCCGAGTGATAACATCGGTCGAATCCACACCCGGGATTCGTACGGATCGTTGCAGAATGATATCTTTCCCAGCAAGCTGCCGCACTCAATTGCTGAGTCTTCAACCGTCGGAGGCGAAAGTTGATCGTCTATTTCTTGGGTCTTCTTGGGCAGAGGTGGATGGCTTGGCTGCGACTATGGCATGAGCTGCGATTCTGGCTGCGATTCTGGATGTTGTATTTTGTCTGTCTAGTACCATCGATACTCTTTTCTCTCATCCCACCCACTCCCCCGCTTCTACAAACAAACCCGCCCTCTCACAGAGCCTCGTGATCCCTCCGAGAAACGGTAACGTTGGAGCACGTCGTGCCTCCCCGCGTCAAGCTGGGGACCCGGAAGCACTCGTTCGGGCACGGCGCGCTGGCGTTGTACTGCCACGAGAACAGCGGGTCCGTCTCGTTGGTCAGGATCTGTCCGATCATGACGGTCTGGTAGCCCGGCAGCTGGCGGGACTGCTGGAAGACGTCGTACTGTTTGTTTTTACTCGTCAGCACACCGGCGCGAGTGCCACACGGGAAAGGGAGGACTCACGCTGCTTAGGGTAATGACGCCCCAGCCGACGTTGTAGTTGTGCTGGATCGTGGTGCCGTAGACGTATTCTGGGGGGTTGGTCAGCCTCGGACGTTTGAGTTGCAGGGACGCGATTGAAAACCAAGAAACTTACCTTTGAATCCCGCCCAGCGAATTGCGCTCGCGCACTAGGTAGATACAATCAGTACGCTTGCTCTCTGAAGACAAAACGGCGGTTTCTGAGCGGCATACCATGGGACACGACTCGGCGTTCGTGTAAATGGAGAGCTCTCCCCAAGCGGCATAGATTTCGCTGCTCAAAATGTCAGAGGAGTGTTCTCTCGCAAGGTCTTCCGGGGAGGGGGATTCTCACGAGGGCGTCAAGCCCTGCTCGGCGAACTTGGCGGTGCAGGCATTGATGGCCGAGATCTCCCCATGAACTGCTTCTGTGTCAGTCTAAAGAAACACAGAGCGGCGACGGCCGTGACGATGGCTCTCACTCGTCGGGTCTCCCGTCCGGAAGTTGGCTCCTTCGCAGACGACCTCGTCGCTGGTGTGGTTGACGATGATGGTACCGAAGGCGGCAAAGGGGCAGCTGCAGGCCAAGGGGTCAGTGATACATCTCAGAGGGGGGAGAGGGAGAAACGTACGGCCCGCTTTGTCTGAACAACGCTTCGTTTGCCTGGCAACGTGTGAGTAACTCGCATTTGAGATGACTGTCTGGAGACCCGGGCCGAACCTTTCTCATGTACTCGATCCTCTTCTCGGCCGGGACCGAGTTGACCGTCAGACCGGACATGTTCTGGTCGTCGTTCGGGATGACGAAGTGGGCCGAGCAGGCGCTCAGAGCGCCCAGGGCGAGCAGCGCGATTGATCCGAACATTCTGAGCTATTCGTCCCACGTAACGGTACCAGAAGAAATGAGAACAGTCAGAACAATGTCAAAGAAGGAAAGATTTGCAAATCGCCGCCTTCATGTATTATTCCACAGCCAGGTCACCGCTGGATCGAAATGCCTCAAACACGATAAGCTATCCGCGGAAAAGCGGAGCACAAATCCCTGAGCCCAACCTCCCCGCCTCCCGGAAATCGGGACGAGTCCATGATGCCGCTCGAGTGAAGCTATCGCCAGTGTGCCCCGCAGAGGCCCGCAGAAGTGGAGGCGCGCTTGTCGCTTGGCGCCGTTTCTTATCTTCCCTCTGTCCCTATCGCCCATCTCTCTCTTCGCTATCGTTCGTTCGTCACTCTCTTCGCTGTCGTTGGTCAGCATCCCTACGTATGTATCGGAGAAGAAGTTCCATGTACCAGGGAATAGCTGGCACCGAATTGGGGGTTGAAGGGAGGGAGGGGACCGTACCTATGTTGATAGTGCTTGTTCTTTTCGGGAAAAGGTTGGTTCTTCGGAGACCGGAGGGCGGGATAATACGATATCAGCGCGTGATCGGGTTTGCTGGGGACTGGATCAGCTTGGCCACACCACGAGTTATAAATCGGCGACGAAGGACTTACTTCACTCTTGATTCAGTGCTACCTTGTCTGAGCTACTTGCCTTCCGAGACCTTTCCAGCGGACCCAAAGACACAAAGAAGCTTCTCTTTGCCCCGCGTCAGCACTGACTTGGATCCCTCTTTGTGTCTTCCGGGCCTCTCTTTCGGTTGCGGGCCGTCCTTCTTCAGCTGCTTGCATCGCTCTTCAAAGCTCGCTTCGTGTTTTTCGGGCCTCTCTTTTGCTTTTTGGGCTGTCCTTCTCCAGCTGCCTGCTCTTTCTCCTTCTCCCAATTTATCTCCCAGGCCTTATTTTTGCGTCGCGGGCCGTCCTTCTCCGGCAGGAATTTGTTCTCAACGTCAGACAGGGCAGCTTCGAGATCATCCCAGTACTTAGGCTGCTCTCGCAAGATGTCTGCTGCCAAAGCAGGCACTCTTTCGAGGAGATTGGAAAAGCCAGGGACCTGCCGAATATTGCCAAGATCTGCGACGCACGCCTGCACAAAGAGCTTACGCAAAAGGTCTCCCTCTCGCGTGTTGTCGTATGCAAGAAAAATGGTCTCAAAAAGGAGCTGGTATCCCTTCTCGGAGCGTCTGGCTCGCCGCAAGCAGTAGTGCACCTTGAACAGGCAGAGCTGTCGCAGCTCTGAGACGTCGTAGCAGTCGGCGAATATGTAGACCTGCACGTGGTGGTCGCATCTCTTCCTTGCCTCGCAGTCCTCCTGCCTAATTTCATCGTCCCGCCATGTGCCGTTATCAGTCAAGTTCGTACCAAGAACTTGCGGTATCTGATGTGGGGATTCTCTGTAGAGTCCATCTTGAAACCCACTGGCGATGAAGAGTTGTATGTATCGTAGGTAAGGTGTCTTGGCGATTAATTCCGTGGAGAACAGTTGGAGATGGTCATGAAGGGACTCTCGCTCATATACGGCCTTGGGGGCAGTACTTTTCTTCGGCCGTGCTTCTTCTTTTTCGACAACAAGGTAATCTTTATGGCCTGCAAAGTAGATAAAACTAGCAAAGACAGCGGGCTGAGTGTCTTCAAGTGTGACCTCTGCTGTGGTTGCCTCGATCATTCCGTTGGCCGTGTCAACCATCGCAGCAAAGACAGGCGAGAATCCTTTGATGAGATCCTCATGAACAAGGAACTCTTTTTTTCCACCAACAGAGAATTTGATGATTCGAGAGGCGTAGATTCTGTTATGAGAAGTAAGTAACTAATACTCTCTTTGAGGGGCCAAAAAGGCGGGAGAAACATGCCTCTCTATGTCGTCAATTGTTGGGTCTCCCATGATGATGAGGTGCCTGAAAGAGGGCAGACTGTTGATGTTGAAAGTAGACACGTCTTTGTGTCAAGTAGAAAGAAGAGGAAGCGAAGAGGAAGCCAGCTAGCTGTCTTTCTGTGTTTGTAAAAAAAGAAAAGCAGCTAGCTAGGAAAAAAAGTAGGAAGAAAATTTCGTTTACTCGGGTGGGCAGGTGCACTTCTGATTTGGCAGTTTGGCACTTTTCGCAAGGTATCAAATTTCTACTGCCTAAGTACCTAGCCAGGTAGGCACCTAATTTACTGCCCCTATCCCTCTAGACCCCCTATTTCTACAATTCTAGCTGAAACCCCCTTGCTTCTGCTGCTTCTGTTGTTGAATTTCTCAATATTGTTTTCTTCTGCTAGACTGCTGTCCCCTGTCACTGTTGTTGTCCCTTATTGTTTTTGTTTCTGTATCCCTCAGTTGCCAGTTTGGATAATGAGAAGGAAACAAGAGGAACAATGGGTAAGGTGTTGTTGAAACCAATCTGTTTGGCTAACACCGAACGGAGGACTGTATGCCGTTGAATAAGGCCTCTTCCAAGAGGTCATGTTGATAGCTTGCAGTTTTGGTAGGCGGTGAAGGTGTTGGTGGGTTGCCACTTCCCCCCTTTGACTTTGAGCATTGCTGTGGCAGAACAAGGGCCGATTCAAAGATGTCAAGATCTCAAAGCTTGGATGGTCATTACGTCTCTTTGTAGTTTTCTGTTATGGCAGAAAACCTATCAAAGCTGCACAGCTACAATTGAGAACATCAACTTTCTAAGATTGTATCCTAGAAAATGCACCACTGATTCTTTCCCATGCCTCACTTCCCAGGCAAGATAGCACATCGAGACTAAAGCCCTTATTGTTTGACATTTTCCTGACCCTTCTCATTGCCCACTGGTCGTCAGAGTCGAACCAGTCCAGGTTGTCCGCGCAAACTTCGCTTAGCAGCCCCTGCAAATCCTTGTCCTTGGTTTCGTCGTCGTAGGCGATTCTGGCCATCTTAATCAGGGCATCGAACGTCTCGTCGCGGTAGAGGTTGTCGATCAAGCCCTCTGCTATGCGACTGAGACACGTATATTCCAGATCCTCGACGCCGTACTTCTTTGCCAGGAGGTAGAGCCTGGTGTGTGCCATGAAGCCGGCCTTGGTTTCGGGGCGCGACTCCTTGATGTGATCGAGCACATCGCAGAGCTGCCTGCCGGATGCGATGTGAAGCTGCTGGCCGGGAGCAGCATCCGGAATGCACTCTTCTGTCCTTCCTTCGCAACCTTGCGTCATCTGATTCTGAGGTCTTGGGGCAGGCTGGCTCGGTACATCCTCAACTCTGATAGGGAAAGCAGAGGAACCGTCACCTTCCGTGATCTGAGTTGTTGCGGGCGGCTGGCTCGGTACATCATCAAGTCTGATAGGGAAAGCAGCGGAGCCCTGGAGTTGCGCTATGGCGTCCATACGATGACTGTGGTTCCATGGCTCATAGCCTTGCGTCTTACGACGAATCGAATCTCTGTTATGGAACTCAGAGAAGTAGGAGTCATCTGCCGTGTCGTGATCGGGTATGAGACGAGAGAATCCATTGATGGGGGCCATGTTCGACTGAGGCGGATTTCCGCATTGGTCCTGGGGCGTCGGCCACGGGCCAGATGGTGTCGGCCATCCGAATGAAGATTGCAGCGCGGGACGATATGCCGGATACGTGAGCGAAGGTGCCAAAGGCGGGGCAAAAGGCGGGCCTCCGAGTAGAACAGAAAACGGAAGAACGGAGGAAGTGTAGGCGGGATCGGGGAGCACTCCGCCACTCAGGCCGGAGTCAGTCCACATGGGGGCTGACTCTGCACCTCCAGAGAGGCACTCCCAGTCGATGGCGTCACCGTTTACAGCTCTGACAGACTCGGACGAGTCTTGGCTTTCTTCGTTGCTTTCGTCTCGGGACTCGGAGTCGGAGTCACTTGCATCTCTGGACTCGGAGTCGGAGTCACTTTCGTCTGTGGACTCGGAGTCTGAGTCACCGTCGTCTCTCCATTCGGGGTCGGAGTCGGAGTCACTTTCGCTCTCGAGCCCCAGGGTATGCGAGCTCATGCTGGAGCGGTCGTCGTCCTCCTTATCACAGAACGAGAGACTGTAGGTGCCGAGGCGGGCGAACTGTATCAGGTAATTCAAGGTGGTCATGTCGACGTCCTCCCAGGCGACGCCCTCGAACAACGAGCCGTCCTCCTTGACGAGCTTTCTCTGCAGAGGCTCGGAGAGCTTGGCGACCTGTTCGACCACGTCGATAGGGAAGGGGCAGCCGCCGTCTTCCGCTTCGAACTGGACGGACATTCTCGGGGGTCTTTTTTTACTCGTGTCAGCGTCATACGATACTGTTTTCCCCGCGTGCGAATGTGACGGCCTTACACTTCCACATCTCTTAGATCGAGAGATGTCTTGTCGGGGATGGGCATCATGGGCGGCATGGTTGAATGGGTTGCTTTTGGGGTGATATTTGAGGAATATATTGACACCAGAGATGATGGACGAGGATTTTGATGGCCAGAGAAAGTTGAAATAAAGAGAAAGAAAAAGTATGTTGTAAAACATGGGCTCGCTCTCCTTTTAGTACCCGTGGGGAAGGGGGAGGGAGTGCCTTGGGTAGGCGGAAAGGGGGGAGGATAATGGGACGGTGGCACGGGGCGTGAAGAAGGCAGTGATATCCGCCCCACACGCCATCCGGATCTTTCCCTCAAGGGAAGTGATTAATCAAAAGAGTTTCATGTTGCCTCGTTGATTCCTACCGGATGGCTTGCTGTTAGAGTTGGTAGTCGTGTCTGCCTTGTCAAGCCCTACGGGGCAACATCTCCACACGTACACTCTTCACAGTACGCGAATGGAAAAGATGTGATGTCGGTCCACGTAAATTGGTTCAGCCTTCTACCAACATGTGTGTGGATTTAGTCAATCTCTTTGTTTTTTGGCGACGTGTCAAGTCGATCGAAACAGCCCCCCCTCAAGTCAAGCCTTGCAGCGGCAGCAAACCCTGCCCACCTACCTGCCTTATACCCGGCTCATCTCGCTCTTGCCCCGAATGACCCGACTCAGATCGCCGACGGGCAGGTCCAGCGGGAAGTCCAGCGATGCCAGCAGGATGGCGAAGATGAGGTACCAGCCCGCCATGCAGGTCACGAACGCACACGCCCCTGCGGCCTGGAAAGATGCGTCATATCCAAGGTCAGCCATACGCCACGAAACGTCGAGCGACCTAAGTCTAGACCAAGGAGACCGGTGAATCGGGCCTTTTCCAACTTACCTCGAGAAGCTTCGCAGCAAAGGCCGAGTTTCCGACAAAGTCCATCGCGAGGAACCAGTACGACGCCGTGATGAGCGAAAAGGTGGGCACGAGGGTCAGGAAGATGATGAAGAAGACGACGTTGGTCCGCAGCGAGCAGACGAGGAAGACTACCGTGATCATCCCCATGGAGAGGGTGAAGAAGCCTGTTTTCGTGTTGTCAGATTCTGTGGTAGTATACAGTGGAGCAGAGGATAATGAGATCACTGACCGAAGCTGGCGTTGAAGCCCTTCGTGGCCAAACCTTCCGCCCCGGAAGCCGCCCCCGGAGGTGCGTAAGACGAAAATGCCGCAAATGACGGGTTCAAAGTGGCCCCAAAGCTCAGCCAGTAAGCCCCGAAGGTGGTGAAGACCACGGACGGAAAGGTGTTGCCAAGGACCCATTCAAGTAGACCGCCGACGAACATAAGCAGCCCACCGAAGAAGAAGTACGAGCCGCTGGAATGGGAAAATCATCGTCAGCGGGTACCCTTGCCGTAGCATATCAGGCGTGTTCCAAACTTACATGCCCGCCGCGCCGCCACCTCCCGCTCCTCGCCATCCCATCAAGTCACACGAGAGGGGGGTGAGCGAGATGAGGAAGCCGACGATGGCACTAGCCCGGTGTTAGCCAGTCATCTCCCTCACAGAAACACGATATGGATCGTAGAGTGTGTACGTACATGGGCGTCGGGTTGCCAAACGTCTTTCTCAGGTCGCCCTTGACGTTGTTCTGGGGGGATAGGTACAGCTTCTCGAAGAGCTCGGGGGATATGGAGACGGAGCCGGCCGTCTTCACCTTCCTGAGGGCGTCGTCGCGGCTCAGCTGCGGCGAGATGTACTCCTCGGCGTAGTCGTACCCGTGGGCCGAGGGCGGCGGGCCGCGGGATCGGTGGTGGCCGCTGCCGTTGTGGTGGGAATGCGAGCGCACCTCGTGGATCTGTTCTTTGTGGTCCATTGTGTCTTCTTCTCGGTATTGGTTATAATAAGAAATCCGTTGCTGGTCAACGTTGTGATGAGTAAACCCGGGCGATGTCGAGACTTTTAGATGAACGGCGAGTAGGTGAAGATGTGTCAGGCACGGGCAGATGAGATGAGGATGATTGTTCGCAGGCGGCTCGCTGCTATTATGAATGCCCACCCCCCTTCCCTCTGAACGGCGGATCGGGCCTGGACGTGGTGCCGGCTTTCTGGCCAACAATTCCCATCAAAACGTTTCTAGGAGCTAAAAAGACCGGACTGGGGTAGGATGACCGGGCATCTTGGCATGGTCCTGCTGGCAATGCCGGTCCAGTCGGAACACTGGGCGAGCAGGACGTAGCCACGACGAGGAGACGTTTGACTCCCATGCACACCTATTCACGACATGCAGGCAGGCATTGTGAGGAGGCTTTTCCCTCCCTCCCCGCTAGGATGGCCGGCAGACGGGCTCGGCACAAGGGATGAGGAGGGTTTGTCGCGTTCTGAGATGGGAGGAGGACGAGTATGTGTGGAGCGGGCGTGACGAGGGAAGGATGATTCGTCGACTCTCCCTGGAAAAGCTTCTCCCCCATGAGGGGGGGGGAGCAGGGGAGGTGGGCACGTTTGGGGTTCGAGGCGGTGATTTCTCAGATGGGACGAGAACTCATGCCGCATAGGAAACAGCCCGGCGTGGTCGTGAGGGTGGTGTTGCAGCGCGCGTCTGGGGAAGTTTCCTGTCAACGTCTCACGTTCTGACCTGCCAACCAACCGCATGGCCGGATCTGTGGGACCGAAGGGCAATTCGTGCCCTCAAACTTGAGGCATGCTCATTACTGACAGTCTCGTGTGCGTCAAGTTGGCGACGCGCGCGCGCAAAAGTTGACCATGGTACGCAAACGAAGGACGTTATGACAAGGACACGGGATCGCAACCAATGACACGAAGATGACGGATCTAGACCCGGCGGCGAAACGGAAGTAAGAAAGGGAATAAACAACACGCAGCTTGGGGAATACGTCGTGCAGCTGTAGCGCGATCGTCATCCCCTCTCTCTCAACATTCGGGCAAGTCTGACATGAGAAACTTCTTGGACTACTGGCGCAAGTGGACGCTTGGGTGTTTGGCTGGGTTGAGTTTCTGGGAGCTAGGAAGCTTCCAGCTCCTGGGCAGAGACCATTCACATTGACCAACGAGCGAAACTTGTGCGGGGAAAGCTTTCGGACAAGGAGGGCGACGGGTCAAGGGGGGTTGCAGAGATCGGGGTAGCGGATGAGGCGCGTGCAGCTATTGCGGTCGTGCGAACGTGCAAGAGGATGAACCAGGGTTGGGATTGGGGGAACGGTGGATGCTGCAAAGATGGGGTGAGACGGCCCTGAGGAAGAGGTGAAGAGCATTTCTGCGAGGCTTGTTCTTCTGCTGCGTGCCTTTTTTCTTTTTTTCCCCAGGTATTAGAGGAGCCGACGACGTTTGAAGAGGTAAACTCGGAGCTGGACCAGGGCTGGTGATCACTTGAGGCTCAGTCACCGGGCCGCATGCTGAGGACGGGGCCAGGCCTTGCTACCCCGGACTTGGCAGCTTGACTCGATCGCCTCTCCCCACCCGGGTTTTAATGACAGAGATTCCCGAGACCCTCCCCCGGATCGACATCTGATGCGACAACAGACAGAAGGAAACCCTCCGTGGGAGGTTAGGGCGGGGGTGGTGTGACCTGAAATATGCGCCGAGCCAGCGCTGGGTTGGTCCAACGATCACATCTTTGGAAAGCCTGGCGACCAAGACGGAGCTATCTCGGTATAGCCTCGCCAACGCGGCTTCTTCTCACGATCCAATGGGGGGATGACCCTCGCGGAATCGTTCGACAAGGGAGGAAGGCAAGGAAGCTAAAAAGTATCTTGTCTGTCATTCATCTCGTAATAGCGCGCACAAACCGCATACGTGTTTTCCCCGTCACAGCTGCTCACCAGACGAGAGAGGGAAATCCGGGGGCGGGAAATCAAAAGGAGAAAAAAAGCAATCACAGCTTCCCGGCAGCCTTGAGGGCCCTGTCGCCGTCGACGAGCACGCACCAGCCCTCGCCGCCGACGGTGCCACCCCCGAACCCGGCGACGACGGTCTCGAAGCCGCCCTCGCCGCGGGCGTACTCGAGCACCTCTTCGTCAAAGGTGCCCGGCTGCAGCCAGACGGCCGGCACGCCCAGCTCCCGGGCCTCTTTCAGCACCTTGAGCGTGGCGGCCGGTGGCGTGATGATGGACACGGAGGTCTCCCGGGGGTGAGGCAGGGCCGTGAGGTTCGGCAGAGCCGGGTGGTCCTTGCCGAGGGCGTTGACGGTGCCAGCGGTCGGGTTGATGGGCGTCGCGGCGATGTTGCGGTGGAGGTACCACGCAAAGACTGGGAGGTGTTAGTATCTCGGTCAAGATGCATGATGCGCGTGATGACAAGGAATTGTGAGTGGGCAATTGATGGGTGAGTGGGAGAAGGTGAAGGGATTCCGAGATACGCACTCTTGTGGCCGAACTTGGCGGGGTTCGAGCTCGCGCCGACGACGGCGAAGAACTTGGACGAGAAGAAGACGCGGGCGGTGGCTTCGGTCGACATGTCGGGCGGTATCTTGGTCGATGATTATCGTGATGGATCGGTTTCTATGTCGTGAATCGTAAAAGCGAGGTTGGAGCGAGGTGGTCGGAGATGAGGGGTTGATGCCACCTGGGCGGCTCGGAGCTTTTTCGAATCTCCATCGCCATGGGGGAAGGAGCTCCGAGCACGTCAACCGGGTAGGGAAGGAGCGGAGTCCGTCCGCAACCCCACCTACCCGGGGAAGGGCGCCAATGATGGGAGACCCGTTGCCGATGACGCAAATGCGATGGCTTCGCCTGCTGCGGCGGCGATTTCCCGAACTACCTAGTCATGATCTTGTCTGGAGGACTTTTCCTTTCTGGATTGTTTCGTGACTGATCATGCGACTGAGGGTAGTGCATGATATCCGGCGGGAGAGCCGAAAAACGAGGATATAATGGGAAGGCTCGGCCATCGTCATCTGGCACGACATGTTGGAATTGGAAGGTGACAATTTCAACCAAACACACATTTACATCGGAAACTTCACATCAATACTTGACACTGATAACTCACTGCTCTTGCAATGTCAGTGTTCGCGTATGACAACACCTACACCCACAACACAAATACGCTCTGCGCAATGAAAGCTGACATGTGGCAGACGCTCTACCTTCTCTGCTGCCGGGTACGCGGCTTTCCGCCCATCCTACCCAGCATCGCTGTACAAGACGATTCTAGCATATCACAATGCACAGTCGCCCAACGGAACGGCGCTGGATCTCGGATGCGGCCACGGCCTCATCGCACGGGAGCTTAGTCCCCACTTCGGCAAGGTCATCGCCATCGACCCTAGCGCCGGCATGGTCAAGCAGGCGGCCGAGTCGACCAAGGACCCCAAGATCACGTTCCGCCAGGCTAGCTCCGAAGACCTCTCCTTTGTCGAGGACAGATCCGTCGACCTCGTCGTCGCGGGCCAGGCGGCGCACTGGTTCGACTACGACAAAGTGTGGCCGCAGCTGGCCCGTGTCGTGCGCAGTGGCGGTACGCTCGCCTTCTGGGGGTACAAGGACAACATCCTGATCGGGTTCCCAGAGGTCAACGCCATCTTCGAGCATTTTTGCTACGGCGACGGCGAGGCCAGCCCTGCCTTTGGATACGAGACGATGGGTCCCTACTGGGAGAAGCCCGGGCGCCAGATCCTGCGTGACAACCTGTCCGTCGTCGAGCCGCCCGAATCGGAATGGGAGAAGGTCAAGCGCATCGTCTACGACCCGGACCGGGCGACGTCGCAGATCGGGGCGGACGTGGCGCCCGAGGCAGCGTGGCAGCAGAAGACGCTCAAGCTGGGCGAGTTCGAGGGCTACGTGCGCACCTTCAGCGCGTACCGGGGGTGGAGGGATGCCCACCCGGACGTCAAGAGCCGGGCCGAGGGCGGGTCCGGCGACATTGCCGACGCGCTCTTCGACAGGCTGCTGGAGGCGGTGCCGGCGTGGAAGGCCAGGGGTGAGGAGTGGCGGGATGTCGAGGTCGAGGCGGTCTGGGGGACGACGATTATCCTGGCCAAGAGGAAGTGAATTTCTGCAGGCGGACGAGATTCATGCCTGCCTTGCTCGTCTCCAGGAGGAATGACTCGCCAGCGAGGGCCAAAGTGGTAGATAGGGCATAGCCGGCAAGGTCGGGACGAACCGCTTCAAGGGCTGTAACGTGCGAGGAGGACGGTGGTATTGTTGAAATGACGGCATCGCCAGCGTGTTTGTCGGTCAAGCTGTTCTCCGTTTGGCGTGTGGGCGTTGCATAAAGCTGAAGCTGTGGAAATAAAAGTGTTCGATAGTGCTGTGCAGACCATCAAACGGGATCGCGAGAGAGTCGAGGGATGACAGCAATGACAGAACTATTGGGCGGCCATAGACGAGGAATAACCTCTCGAAGAAATATAATTGGTCGATAGACGTTGATGGCGCTTTGAAGTCTCCACTTGGAACCTCGTTGCCCCGTCAGGTTTCAGGAGTTTTGGTGCGGCGTGCACTGTGTTCGCCGCCTTCAGGGGCCCCCAGGGCGCTGTTCCCCCCTACAGTCCGCCATCACTCCAATAGTGCCAGCACCCATGGAGTCCTTCACACCGCCCGTCTCGAGCCGCATGAACAACGCTGACTGGGACTGACCATGGCCCATGACTTGGATAAAAAAAAAGGGACGTTGGATAAAACCCTGGGAGCAGACTGAATAATAGCAGGATGGGCAGAGGGAGAGGTAGAGGGGTCGGGCCAGGCATAAAGTGTTTCGACCGCCAGATGTCAACCTCCAAGAAACAACATCGCGAACCTGTTCTTTTTTCTCGTCTTCAATTGATTACCTACTGAAGTAGCCTTCGCTTTTCTCGACTTGTACCGATACCTACGACTCTTTCTCTCTGTACCACACATCAACCACACACACATACACAATGGTGAGTTTGAATTCGGCCTTCCCCCCCCTTTTCTGCCTTGCTTTTTTTGTTTTGTTTTCCCCCCACCGACCATCCCCCCCTCAGCAATGTAAACAAATGGGAGCACAAAGGGCGCTGAATGGCTGGAACGATGGTCCTTTGACTGCTGCCAAAAAACCTGCCTTAGCGCCCGGTTGGTCCAGCGGCGAACCTTGTAGAAGGGAATTGCAGCTACACAGGCGCACAGAGAAGCAGACGTCCACCCGCCAACAGGACCGGACCAAACACTTCGCCCGCTGTAGCCTCTGGGCCAGTGAGCAAAGGAGGGGAGGGGGGGAACTTTCTGATCAGCAGCGGGCAGGAGCAACCGCCAGGAGTTGCTGGGCTGGGCTGCATGGCGTCGCTCACATCACGACATCCCCATTCCATGCTTTTCTTCCCGAACCTCTCTCATATTTCTCCTTCCCTCCTGACCACTCGCTGCATCACATACAACACAAACTGCACATTCTTCCGCGCCACACGTCTCCCATCCACACTTTTGACTATACTCGTTTAATCGGGCTGTCCCATCCGAACGAAATATCGCGACTTTTTTCCCGTTGCAGCATTCAACATCACAACCACGCGAGTCAAAATGTCTTCTAACCAGTACGACGCCCAGGCTTCGACCAACTACAAGGAGGCCTTCTCCCTGTTCGACAAGCGCGGCAACGGCCGCGTCGCCCTCGACAGCCTCGGCGACCTGCTCCGCGCCTGCGGCCAGAACCCTACCCTCACCGAGATCCGCGACCTCGAGAAGAACGTCGGAGGCGACTGTGAGTTCTGTCCTTGCCCGAGTCCCGCATACTCCGACGGGCGGCTGCTCAGATGCGGGCGCACCATCTGCGCCATCGCAACCTGCGCGAAGGTCGAAAACGAAAAACAGAACAATTGGGCTGACTTCATGATTTCCACCGGACAGTCGACTTCGAGACGTTCCAGCGCATCCTCACCCGCCCCGGCGGCTTCCGCGACCCTGGTGAGCCTGAGGAGTACTGCCGCGGCTTCCAGGTCTTCGACAAGGACATGACGGGCTTCATCGGCGTCGGCCAGCTCAAGTACATCCTCACCAACCTCGGCGAGAAGATGACGGATGAGGAGGTCGACGAGCTCCTCAAGGCCGTCGACACCAGCTCCGGCCAGGTCAACTACACCGGTACGTCGTTTTTTTCTCAAGCTTCGCCAGACATTATCTTGCTCGACAAGTCCAGAAATGCTGACCAGACACAACAGAGCTCGTCCGGACCATCCTCGCCAACTAGATTTGCGCAACCCCCCTTTCGCCGCATAAAGGCGGCTGAAACCAGACACGGCATCGAGCGAGCAGGCGAGCGTTTTGTACGACACGAATAAGAAATAAGGAGGAGGTAGAGCAGCTTTCACGAAAGAAGACATATTGCATGGCTGGCACGATGGGATGGCGTTTGCTTTGCGTTGCGTTGCGTTGCGTCGAGGGCGACTGTTTCGCCTTCGCTGTAGGGAATTTGGGTATATCTGGAGTTGGCTCGTCAGAGGCTTGCTCTGGACCATGTACGGTGTCTCGACAAGAGATGCCGATACCAAAAACACAATACATGTGCACTTTTTGATACCAAGCTGCTTGCTGTTCTTCTTCCCTGCTCTATTTCACTACATGCCTCCTCAGCCACAGCTTTGTCGTGACATCCACCTCACCCCTGGCTGCTTGCTGATGGCGGTCTGCCCGGCAACCGGAACCCCGCGTGAGACGATGGGTGGGGCTGTCTTAGGTAAGCTTTCCAATGTCAGGCGATCTGGCCTGCATCTGGACCTGCAGCAACGTCAGCTTCGTCTTACGTACTCAGTACCTGCCTGAGTGTGTACCTTGAAACTTGGACATTGACCTGGGGAATTCATTTGTCTAACATCGAAATGCTTAGAAAAATGCCCAGACTTGGTATTTCGACAATGACGGACGGCATGGAATCACGAGATCCGTATCGCCTGTAACTCGCCAAAACCTTTCGTTCCTAGACACACTTGGAAGTGGTCTCATTCGTACCGAGGAGGTAGCACGGAGGCAGGTACCCATGGGCCATCGACGCCTGTACAGACGCTCCGTAGAAGGAATAGCGACCCTGAGACCCCGCCTGCCTCAGCGTGGGGCGGCATGCTGCAGCCCCGGGAGCTTGGACCTGGAAGGTGAAAGACGTCCTACCGCATCTCCCACCCACTTACACACACCACACGTTGTCACGTATTACTCCCCGCTCTGAGCTCCTGCAAGTCACCGCCCTCAGTCCACTCTTGCGTTCCAGCTGTCCTTGCCAACGGCCCCTCGAACTCAAAAGGTACCTCCTCATCCACTGTACACCAGCAATTGATCGCCGGAGCATCCATTCGCGTTTGCCTCCCCCTCCCCCTCCCCCGCTACGACTCCAGACTGACTGCTCGTTTCGTCCCGTCCAGTCGCCGTGGCGTCGACCGCTTCCTCCCGGCGCCTACCCCTCCTCTCTCTGTCTCTCTCCTTCTTATTCTTCTTCTTCCTCACATCAGTCATCCTGGCGGCCCCACGAGCTATCCCGAGAATCACTTCGTTGTTCGCCCAATTACGTTTCAAACCCGCCCAAGTCCCCTTCGTCGCCACACCAGCTGCCTCCTCGTATCGACCTCTGGTGACCGCCGCCATGACGGTTCCCGACAAGTACAAGTCGCCGCCCCAGGCACCCCCCGTCTTCACCGGCACGAAGGAGTCCATCGTCAGCGACTCTAAGAAGATCTGCGATGGCACCCGCGCCCTGCTCGATAAGCTCGTCGCCGAGATCCCCGCCGACAAGGCCACCTTCGAGAACGTCATGCGACCCATCGCCAAGGACGAGAACGAGAGCGGGCTGTCGACGAGAATCTTGGGTTTCTACCAGTACGTCTCCGGAGATGCTGCTTTGCGCGAGGCCTCGACCGAAGCGGACAAGATCATGGACGACTTCTCCATCGAGGTCAACATGAGGGAGGACGTCTTCAAGCTCATTGAGGCCATCCACAAGCGCAAGGACTCGGAGGGCATCGACCCCGAGAGCCTGCGCCTGCTGGAGAAGGACTACAAGAACTACATCAAGATGGGTCTCGGTCTGCCCGCCGGCCCCCAGAGGGACCGCTTCAAGGAGATCAAGAAGCGTCTTAGTCAGATCCAGATTGAGTTCCAGAAGAACCTCAACGAGGAGAACGGCGGCATCTGGTTCACTCCCGAGGAGCTGGACGGTGTTTCCGAGGACGTCATCGACGGCCTGGAGAAGGGAACCGGCGAGAACGAGGGCAAGCTCAAGCTGTCCTTCAAGTACCCCGACCTCTTCCCCACCCTCAAGTTCGCCAAGAACCCCGAGACGAGGAGGAAGGTCTTCATTCAGAACGAGAACAAGTGCAACCAGAACGCTCCCCTCTTCAAGGAGGCTATCATCCTCCGCGACGAGGCCGCCCGCATGCTCGGCTACCCCAACCATGCAGCCCTCCGCATCGAGGACAAGATGTCCAAGACCCCCGAGACCGTCAACACCTTCCTGGGCGACCTCCGCTCTCGTCTTTCGGCCGGCGGTGCCAAGGAGGTCGAGCACCTGCTCCAGCTCAAGAAGGCTGACACCGAGGCTCGCGGTGTTGAGAACGACGGCAACTACTACCTCTGGGACCACAAGTTCTACGACCGCTTGATGATCGAGCAGGAGTACAGCATCGACGAGAACAAGATCGCCGAGTACTTCCCCATCACCTCGACCATTGCTGGCATGCTCAAGATCTTTGAGGAGCTGCTTGGATTCGTTTTCGTCGAGCTCAAGCCCGAGGACCGTGCCGCCTTGAGCCCCACGGGCAAGGCCGAGGACATCGCATGGCACGACGATGTCATCATCTTCAGCGTCTGGGATGATGCGTCAGAGGGAGAAGGCTTTGTCGGCTACCTGTACCTTGACTTGCATCCTCGCCAGGGCAAGTACGGACACGCCGCCAACTTCAACCTCCAGCCCGGCTACCTGCAGGACAACGGCAGCCGCAGATACCCTGCCACCGCCCTGGTCTGCAACTTCAGCAAGCCCACCCCCAAGAAGCCCTCGCTTCTCAAGCATGACGAGGTCGTCACGCTGTTCCACGAGCTGGGCCACGGAATCCACGACCTTGCCGGCCGTTGCACCTACAGCCGTTTCCACGGCACTAGCACTGTTAGAGACTTTGTTGAGGCGCCTTCGCAGATGCTGGAGAACTGGTGCTGGACGCCCAGTGTGATCAAGTCTCTCTCCAACCACTACCAGACCGGCGAGAAGATTCCCGATGATCTCATCGAGAAGCAAATCTCCACCAAGCACGTCAACGCCGCCCTCTTCAACCTGCGTCAACTCCACTTTGGCATCTTTGACATGACTGTCCACACGCCCAAGTCCCACGAGGACATTAAGAGCATGGACATGGCGCAGGTCTACAACGAGCTTCGTGGCCAGATCGCCGGTATCAAGGGGCCCGAAGCTCAGGGTCAGAAGAAGTAAGTTGATCCCCCGGTTAGATAACTGAGGACGGTGCTAACAAGCGCAGCGATTGGGGCAATGGACAGGCCTGCTTCGGTCATCTCATCGGAGGATACGACGCTGGTTACTACGGCTACCTCTCATCAGAGGTCTACTCGACCGACATGTTCTACACCGTCTTCAAGTCCGATCCCATGAACGGAAAGGAGGGCCGCCGCTACAGGCACACCGTCTTGGAGAAGGGTGGCAGCCAGGAGGAGATGTTGACTCTGGAGCAGTTCTTGGGCCGCAAGCCGAGCACCGAGGCATTCTACAAGGAGCTGGGCATCCCCCAGTAAATCTGCCATAGAGGCCCGGGATGGAGCATCTGTTAATCCCATGTTGACCTTGATAAAAACGAGGTTTATACGTATGAAGTCAGCCGGCTCGAGACAGACCCGGCGCTTCCAGTGAGGTGGTGGGCAATCAGCGGATAGTAATGGACAATGCGATGCCGAATGGCAATATGATCAAACACGAGTTGAATTTTTGCACTGATGTTGACGGCATGAAGTGACTTAAGTAAACAGATCCTGAAGACACTAAGACGGAATGGAGCTTCAGCCACCTTCGTGAAACAAGGGTACCATCACAAGCCACACCCCGCTAAATCCACTAGACGCCTTCTAGCAACGGGAATAGCAAAGTCGAATGTAAACAAACGCGACGAAACTGGCCAATGCGAACGAGGCTCTGCCGAACCAACCCACGCCCAGCGCCCTTCCGCCCACGCTTTTATCGCCCATCACTAGAACCATTGTTGCGCTCCATCAACCACGACGAGTCAACAACAGTTGCTGCTACTAACCATTGCACCTCTAGCATTGCTACCTTCACGCGGCCTACGCGACCTCTACTTGCACCTCTTACGGCCCGATGCATCTTTGCTGCGACTAATATTTGCTTCTTGCGATCGACGCGCCCCCTCCGTTTTCCCCCTTCGCAAACACTTCGCGCACACGGTCGCGACTACTCGCCCATCCCGCAGCCCTTCTGAGCTTTGATCCCCAAAAATTCACACCGAGAAACGCCGACCGCCGTCATGTCTTTCGAAGGCTTCGTGCCGAGCGAGTTCTTCACGTTCGAGGGCCGCCTCGCCTCCTTTCAACAGTCCTATCCCGCCCCGAAACGTCGCGTATCCGGAGCGACCAAGATTCCAAAGACCCTGACATGGCCGCATGCGAAATATCTCCCGGCCGAGGAGGTGCGTTCTGCCCGCCCCCCAGCCCCCGCGCGCGAGGATGCCATTTGAGGGGAGGGGATTCGGTCGTGCTAACTCGCACCAGCTCGCGAAAGCAGGTTTCGTCTGGCGCCCGTTCCCCGAGAACCCCGACAACGTCGCTTGCTTCCTGTGCAACAAGTCCCTCGACGGATGGGAGGAGGGCGATCACCCTCTCGAGGAGCACATCAAGCACTCGATGGATTGCGGCTGGGCCGTCGTGGCCGGCATCGAGGCCAACTTGTTCGACCTTGCTTCAGAGGACCCGAGTAGCGCTCGCATGATTGCTGCCAGAAAGGCGACGTTTGGTGGACGGTGGCCCCACGAGGGCAAGAGAGGCTGGAAGTGCAAGACCAAGCAGGTCGGTCTCGCTCTGTTGACGCTCATTGGCTCTTCCTCGTGCTAACCGCATGCAGCTTGCCGAGGCAGGATGGAAGTACACCCCTTCCCTCGAGTACGACGACATGGCGACCTGCACCTACTGCGACCTTGCTCTGGACGGGTGGGAACAAGGCGACAAGCCCTTGTCAGTGCCTTCCTCGCGTGCTCTTGGGTGACAGCGACTGACACACAGCAGGGAGGAACACCACAACCGATCGCCAGACTGCCCCTACTTCGCCCTGGTGGACCAGTACAGCGCAACAAGGAAGCCGAAGGGCAAGGCAGCCCGCGGCTCTAAGACAACGGCGAGGCTATCCGTGCAGTCTGTGGCAACCGCAGCTTCGGACATCACAACATTGACCGACGTCCCGGCCGAATACGACGACAGCGTGCTCACGACATCATCAACCATGGCCGGAAAGAAGGGCACACGCGCAAAGAAGACTACGACGGCTGCCAAGGGCAGGAAAACCAAAGCCAAGAAGGACGAGCCTGTCGAGATCGTTGAGAGCGAACTCCAGGTAGATGACGAGCTGCCTCCTCCGCCACCGGCCAAGACTACCCGGGGCCGCAAACGGTCCAGCGACGATGTAGACGACTCTGCTCTCACCGTTGCCGAGGCTCCGGCCCCTAAGAAGCGCGCAGCTCGTGGCCGTGCAAAGGCCGCCGCCGAAAGCTCCGTCCTTGATCAATCACAGCAAGACATTAGCGTCACCGAGGCACCCGCACCAGCCAAGGCACCGAAGGGTCGCAAGACTGCCCGCGCTGCCGGTACCAAGGGCACTAGAAAAGCCTCTGGAACCTCGCAGAGGTCCACGGCATCGACTGCCTCACTTCGCGCTGCTCCTGGTGCCTTCCCCGAGGACGATGAGGACGATGAAATCGACCGCCAGCTGGAAGCAGACCTGGATCGCTTTGAGCCTGGCGAGGATGATATCATGCACGACTCTGATACCGAGAGAAAGAAGGCGCCTGCCGAGAAGCCCAAGGCCAAGAAGAGCCGCGCTCGCCACGATGCCAGCCCCGAGCCCGCTGACAGCCGCATGTTCGACACCGAGCCTTACGTCGCAGACGAGGAGGCCGTCGACGAGGAATTGAGGCAGCTGGAGGCCGAGATGACCATTCACGACGAACCCGAAGTGCTCGAGGTGCCGAAGAAGGGTCGCAAGGCGGCCGGCACGCGCAAGGTCTCCAAGCAGACCAAGGCTCAGAAGGCCAAGGCTGCGAAGGCCGTTGTCGAGGAGGACGAGCTGTCGATGGCAGTAGAGCCTCAGCCCACGCCGGAGCCCGAGCCTACCGAACCCATCCAGCCGGAACCCGCTCAGCCTGAGCAGCCCGCGGAGATGGAAGAAGACGAGATCAGCACTGCCACTGTCATCACAACCACTACCAAGGCTGCGCGAACAAGTACCGGCAAGAAGCGGGGTCGTCCTTCCAAGAAGTCGCTCGAGTCCCGTGCTTCTGTGGCTGAAGTCACCAAGACTGAAGACATTGACATGGTTGACCCTGAGCCCGTGGCTGAGGCGGAGCCTGAGGCCGAGCCCGAGGTTGAGGTTGAGCCCGAGGTTGAGGTTGAGCCCGAGGTCGAGGTTGAGCCCGAGGTTGAGCCAGAGGTTGAGCCCGAAGTCGAAGTCGAAGTCGAGACTGAAGAGCCAGAGGATGTCGAGGAGCAGTTTGAGCCTATGGAGCAGGTTGAGCCCGAGGTACAAGCTGAGCACAAGATTGAGTCTCAATCGGCAGCCAAGGTCGAGGTCGAGCAAGTCAAGACTACTGAGGACGTCGAAGAAGAAGCTGAGGAGCACGAGGAAGTGGACGAGGTTTCTGCACAACAGTCCTTTGCCTCGGCACGGCAGACGCCTGGTCCTGCTGAGCCCGAAGATGAGCCAGAGGAAGAGCTTGAGGAAGAGCCCGAGGAGGAACTCGAGGAAGCATCAGAGGAAGAGCTCGAGGAAGAGCCCGAGGAAGAAGTCGCAGAGGAGGCTGAGGAGGACGAGGAAGAGGCCGAAGAGGAATCAGAGCACGAGCTAGAGGTCGCGCCGGAAGCTCCCGAGCCAACCCCTCAACCTCCACGAAAGAAGAGCGCTCTGCCTGTCCCCTCGCCGGCGGCTCCATCGTCCGTACGACGCAGTCTCCGCCGGCAAACCGGAACCCCGCGCATCTCGCACGTCCAGTCCGCCCGGCAAGCCGCAGTCTCCCCCTCGCCCTCTCCTCAGTCCTCGGACGCAGAGAACCAACCGCCCTCCTCAAAATCAGCAACGGCCAAGAAGCGCGTCACGCACGCAGCGCCGGCCCCCTCCTCGACGCCGGCGCGTCCCAGCTCCCCGACGAAGCGCAAGGTTCTGTCCAGCCTCCAGAGCACGACGCCGTGGGACCCGGTCGACATCGACCTCATCTTCGGCTCGCCCGAGAAGTCGGACAAGAGGAACCCCGTCGACAGGCTGCTCCACAAGGGCACGGAGCTCACCAGCCCCGAGAAGCGCATGACGGTCGAGGAGTGGATCCACTTCAACGCCGGGCAGGCTGAGGAGCGGCTGAGGCAGGAGTGCGAGGCCATGGTCAGCAGATTCGAGGACGAGGGCTCCAGGGCGATGCACGTCCTTGAGGGCCTGATTGTCGAGTAGTCAAAACGTGTTGGTTTTTGGCATAGCGTTAGTAGTGTGTTGGAGAGAGACACCATTGGCTTGGGAAGTTTTAATTGTTTGGTTTTGTCACGAGTGCAAAAAAAAGCTTTGTCACTTCTCGTAGGGCGTACCGAGCTGGAGAGAGTCGAAAGATTATGAATTAACGTCGCACATCAACCTGTCCTCGAGGGTGTGTGAAGGGAGCCATCATCCATGGTTAGGGGATTCAAAGAGCATTTTGTTTTTCAAAGACTTCTTTTTATACAAAGACAGGCGTTTTGGAGTCGGGTCATATCAGGTTTAGGTCACAAAGGTCTCCATTGTTTTTGACAGAAAAAGTGTCATTATTATTATTGATTGCAGTTTGTTGTTGGTCTTTTCCAAGTACCAACAGAAATAATGAGGGTGTTCGTCTAAAAAGTCTATGTAATCATTATGAAGTTTCGTCCTCCCCAAAAAGTTCCCCCTTTCCGACTCTTTTTTTCGTGAGTCTCATGTGTCTCTGTCTAAAATCGTGAAGATGCAGTGGTATCGTTTCAGGCATGCAAAGTTTTTCCTTTCGTTATAAGCGGCTTTCAACTCTTCATCCTTTTCTTCAACTTGTCTTGCTTCGAGCACCACGCCACGCCCTTAGACGCAGTGGATGACGCCGTCGGCGTGGGTGTGGCACTCCTGGGGAGCGCTCGAGGTGGTGGCGGCGGGGGTGGCGGCGGTGGTGGTGGCAGCGGGGGCGTCGTCCTTGCTGTCCTCCTCCTCGAGCTCGCCGGAGCAGCCGACGCCGGGGGCGGCGATGTCGTAGGCCCAGACGTCGATGGCGAAGTACTGCAGGGCGTCGCTGTCAACCACAGACAGGGTGGCGTTGTTCTTGGCCAGGTCGAGGACCTCGGCGTAGTCCTCGGCGTAGTGCTCGACCTGTCCGAGGGAGACGAGGGGCACGTGGAAGGCGCGGTGGAGGAGGTCGGTGGCCCAGAAGGTGTTGAGCTTGGAGTTGGCGACGTTGTAGCCGAGGCCGCAGACGGAGGACAGGGGGCGGCGGATGGCGAAGGAGAGGGGGCAGATGACCGTCTCCTGGGTGGCGTTGTCGCCGCGCCAGTGGCCGGCCCAGCCCTCCTGGGTGGCGCAGTTGCGGTCCGGGTCGTCGCAGCGGAAGGTCATGCCGGTCTTGTCGGCGTTGACGACGCGCTCGTACCAGCCGACGGCGGTGGCCGTGGAGGCGTTGCCGAAGTACTTGCGGACGTGCTCCGACTTGTCGCCGAAGTGGAGGATGTGGTCGCGCGCGTGGGCGGCGAGCTGCTGGGTCTCGGCAAGGCCGGCCTCGAGCTGGGCGCGGAGGGTAGAGTTGCAAGACTGGTGGATGGGGAAGGTCTTCTGCCAGCCCTTGGACCAGTCGTAGGGGGCCTCGGGAGTGGGCGTCGGCGCCGCGGGAACCACGGGGACGGTCTCGGAGGCCTGGCGGCGGGCGAGGGGAGTCGCCGAGGCGGAGGAGAGGAGCAGCAGAGCTGCGGTGGCGAGGCTGTTGTACATCATCTTGACGGGAGGGTTGGCAAGTGTTGAAGAAGACTTGTGAGGAAGACTTGTGTGAAGAAGGCTGATGTAAGAACGAGGCCGAACTTGTCAGGAGGTGAGCGAGCTAGGAGCTTAGGAAACAGCTTGGAGCTTGAGCTTGAGGAATATCGTCGACTGGAGAGGGCATGCGGGAGGTCTTTTATAAGCTGCAAGATGCCGCATGAGCAAACTCTTTCCTTCTTGGTTCCGTGCCTCTGGGTCTCCAATCAAGCTTGCTCGTCGACGTCGAGCCAAGACTTGGGCTTCTCTAGCCGTTGTTCTTCGTCCTCGGGTGGCTCGTCAGCTCGTGCGTTCCTCGTTCGTCATGGTCCGCAGCCGGGCTGATCCTTCCATGTGAACGATCAAACCCTGGCCAAGTGTGTTGATCAGGTGTCTGTCGTCCATTCACGCCGCTTGTTTTCAGTCGTCGCCAGCCATCTCTCGCTTCCCGGGTTCTCTCCAACACCTGGTATCCCTCCAGCGCCCCCTCTTCTCTATGCCATCGCGCAAGCTTTTTTGATGAAAGAAGCCAATATTTCGCCCCGGTGGAGTCCTCATGTCGGTCACGACTGCCTTCCTAGAGTGACCTTGGCCCTCCGAGTGGTGTAAGTCGGGTGATGCCAAGACGCGGGCAGGTCCATTGCCAAGCTCACGATCAGCTTGATGGTGGTGAGCGCAATTGGCCAATGGACAAGACGGGCGAATGGCGAGGCCGGTCAAGCAAAGACACGACTCCACGGCCAAGAGGTGCTAAGATGTGTTGGCTCGAGAACTCGGTGACGTTAGGGGTACTTTTACAGGCTGGAAGCTGAGTCTTTTTGGTCGTTTGGACGCCGGCCGGCCATCCGGGTTCTCACTTCCCCGCTCCGGAGGCCATCCGGGTTCTCAGACCGGGGTCCGGAGGTCGTCGTGTCTCCGCTTTTTGTTTTTTGTTTGCGCTCCCCCACGCTGCTGCTGACCATCCATCCTCCGTTCTTCTTTGCTTGTCTTTCTTTACGTTGCCTTGTTATTCCTCCTCGGCTCTCGTGGTAGGTTGTCGAATGGCATGGACTGACAGGCACCACACGCAACCCCCGCTCCCGCTCTCCGACCTCCTCTGTTTCTCTGTTGTCTCTCCCATGCATGCAACCATGGGAGGCGCCGCGGAGATGCCGAACGATTTTGCGTCTTTGAGTCCATTTCCGATGCCCTTGGTGAAAAGTCATATCGTGCTCTAAGTGGCTTGCCGTGGACCAACTCCCCGGATGCGACTCTATTGCGTAAAGTAGGCGTCGAAGACCTGCAGGACCTTGCTTCCGGCGCGGGGGGAATCCTCACGCTGCTTCCGCCGGTCGTGGTCCAGAAGGTCAGACTTTGCCATCCACACCGCGCGGCTCCGGCCCGTCTTCGCTTTGAGGGATTTATGAATCCCCTTCGCTGGGTAGGCCATCAGTCCAATTATCCCTGGTTCGTGGGCGGGTTAGCTTTGGCCGAACTTTGTTTTTTCTTTCCATCGGAGGAGGGCGAAGCCCCTGCTGCTCTGCGAGAGCAAAGAAAAGAAGGCCCTTTTGCTCACCTGCTCCTGGTTTGGTTACAAGACCGAGGGATCCTGTGCCCACTCCCTTCATGAGGCCGAGAGCCCCTCCTTCCTTCGCGCCACGGTAAGGGTCGGTAAACACACCGGTCAAGCCGTCGTAGAAGCCGGTTCCAAACGTCTAGCATATTCTGGTCAGAGACGGCGTCAGATCAGCAATGGCGGGTGACGAGACGTACCTTGGCAGCAACAGTTCCTCCGCTCTTCCAGTCTTCGACCTTGCCGTTGTCTCTGACCTCGTCGCCGTACAGTCGGGGAACATTGCGCAAACCCTCGGCCAAAGCCAGCGGCAGGCTCACCAGACCTCCCTTGGTGACGGCTCCGGCCATACCAGCAACGCCCTTCCCTGCAGCCAGGGCCGCCGCGCCGCTTGCTCTCCCTGCTTCGTGGCCAGACGCCCGGGATCGTTTGTACTCCTTCCAGGGGTCTATGAACGTCCCGCCCAGAGCAACGGTAAAGTTGGTTATTGTGCCCAGGACCGAGGAGGCACCGCCGGTGACCGGGTCCCATCGTTTGACGTCTGTGTAGTACTCACGCGGTCGAAGAGGCTTCAGGTCCCCCGGCTTCAGCTTTCCTGCGTCGACCAGGTACGAGGCTGCTTGGTTCGAAAGCTTCAGTTGTTTGCGCCCTGTCGGGGTTTTAGTCTCGTACGTCCATCCCGCGGGCTGCTCGGACAAGACGTCGCAGGTCAAACAGGCCGCTGGAATGTTTCGGTGGAACGAGTCGACTGCAGCATCGACGCCGCGTTCTTGTCGCATGATCTCCGCAACTTGATGGACAGCGTGGTTGGCGGCCGGCGACAGGCAAAACCGGATCGCTGACACCAGTCGCTCCACGCTCAGTTCTTTCTGCGGGATGGGCCCCGGTCCGGCGCCGGCGCTCGCCACGACGCGACCCCAGAAAGGCTGGTCGCCGAAGAACGGTACGATGATGGTTGGCCTGGCGTTGACGAGGCCGCACGCTGTCGTCCCGGCTCCTCCGTGGTGCACGACTGCTGACACTCTTTTGAACAGCCATTCGTGAGGGCAGTCGCCCAAGAAGAACACGTCGTCGGTGTTTGGCTTCCCTTCGCCGAGCTTGCTCCATCCGCGTGAGATAATGACGCGGGAGTTGCACAGCCTTGCAGCCTCCAGCACGATATCCGTCAGACGAGCCGGGTCATCGACCACGATGCTGCCGAATCCGACGTACAATGGGGGCGGACCCGAGGCGAGAAACGCTTCGAGGTCGGCAGGCGGACTGTATGATGGTTCGTCTCTCATGAAGAAGCCGCAGACGTCGATCTCTGGGCCCCAGTCTGCCGGCTTGGGCACGATTGCGGGCGACCAACAATAGGTGTGCGGAATCTTCAAGAAGGTCGTGAGACCCGGGCCCATGCTCATTGGTATCGGTTCGAGGTCAAGGTCTTTCCGTCGCCAGTAGTTGATCACGTCGCCAAGTCCCTGCCACGTCATCAGCTCGACAACCCCGTACGAAAGCCAGTTCGTCGTCTGCGGCTCGAGGTTTTCCCCGCGCTGGATGTTGGCGAGGGGGTGCGGAAAGGCACGGGTCGCGGTCCACGGCATGGTGAACATGATGTGCACCGGTATCCCCAGGGCCTGGGCGCAGTGGACGTGGGCGAAGCTAGGCGGGTTGGCGATGATGGCATCCGCGACGAAGGGCTGGCTGCTGACGGGGTCAGGGTCAATGCAGGAATGCCAGCACCCACGCAGCATCTCGCGCATCATGCGGCGCTTTCTCCCAACGTCGCCTCCTTTCAGCGATTCCATCGACGGCATCAGCCCGGGGTTGCGGACCATGTACTGCGTTGTCAGCTCAGTATTGAATCTGGCACGAGGCTGCAGAAACCCAGACTTACCGACATCAGATCGGCCGGGTCGCCGCCGATGGGGAAGAACTCCAAGCCGGAGTCTCTTACGAACTTGTCGAATGTGTCGTGCGTCGCCAGCCTCACCCGATGCCCGTAGCGACGCAGAGCGGTGCCGAGGGCAATGAACGGCTGTACATCTCCTGGAACACAGGACGTTAATGGCTGAAACAACGAAAAGACAGGATCGAGTCGGCAGCTTACCTCGACTACCCACTACCTGAATGACGACATTCAGCAGAGGCACTGGGTGGATATTGACGGCAGGAGCAGGGACGTCGTCGCTTTGAGGAAACGGCGGCAACTGCCCCGCCAGCTGCTCTGGATATTCGGAGTGGAAGTTGATGCTGACATGGCCGTCGTCTAGTCTTCGTGTCAGTCAACGCCCTACGAATGCAAAGCCGAATTGGACAAACGTGATATCGTAGCTGCGCTGGACAGAAGGTCGCCAGAGGACCGGAGCTCGTACGGAGGAGGGTCGCCGGATAGGCTGTTAGACTCGCTGGACTCAGCGGTGCGTAGGTCTCGTTTCGAATCGTTGAAAGACATGTTGAAAAGTCACGTCGTCGCGTTGGTGCTGAGGCATAGGATCTGCCGTCCATCTCGAGTCGACTTCCATCGCGTTTATATCCGACTTTTCCATGTATGAGGTGGATATCGAGTTCCCCGTCCGAAGGATTCGGAAACACGGTGCCAAATCCATCGTGTGCGGGAGTCGTCGGCGGATTCGTGGACTCTGGGGCGGAGTTCTTCTGGGTCGCCGTAACGCCGTTCGAGGCTGACGCCGACGGGGATCCGCAGCAAGCTGGATACTGGCAATTAGGCAGCACGCACGCACGGGCAGGTAGGATACTAACCGACGCTGTTGGCGTTTATAGAAAGATCGACTGCAATAATGGACAAAAATGGCCAAATGCCGTTTAGTCGGTTCGGCGATGCCGCCCCTCCTCGGTGCGATGCGTAAGTGCGGCTGCGGCATCCTTGGATAGGTGTGATGGCGTGGGCATCTTTGCATTGCGAATAATACGCGGCTCCTCGCAAACTTCGGGTTCTGGGATGTCTTTGCTTCCATTGGATTGGATGCTCGTATTTTCCGTTTCGGACTCGGGTTTCGGCTTGATCCACATGGAGCTGCAGCACATACACTAACTACACTGTAGGTACCTACCTAGTGTAGTAAAGACGAATCCACCTCTTCACGCGCGCACTACTAATAATAATATCGCTGCTACTTACAGTAGATATTGCTGCTTTTTATGCCGTAATAAGGACAATGGCAGACAGCAGCGGCGAGGGTGAAGAGCAGCCAGCTACCTAAGTGTACCTACTGATGCGAGACACCAAGTCCGGTATCGTACACTCGGGGGCAGGATGGTATTGAGTCCATATGACTGTTATCTTCATCTAAGAATCGGTCTAGCTACCTAGGTTGAAGAGCGTTGCCACATCACCGCCGATATGAGAACGCCTTGAATCCTTGATGTGCATAACCCAAAAACAGGGTAACAGAAAGGCAAGAAAAGTAGTATGCATGGCCAGTTGCCATGATTGCAATGATGAATTGATGCGCTTGAAAAGCGAATCGCGATCGTCATGATGTCTTTCGTCCGCGTCCTCCTCGGATACCAACTCATCAGTTGCCGTCGTTTTGGTCGAGCATCATTGTAAGACTCGTCGACCTCGTTAAATGGATTCCGAACTTCGCTGAGTCTGGCGTCTTGCCTGTCGGCGAGCACTGGCGTACTCTCTATCGAGACGGGCCTCTCGGCGAGCTTTGGCGTACTTCAACTTGCGGATCGCAAAGAATACATCAATTGCATCCAAAGTTTCTTCGAGTCCATTTTCATCCAGAAGGAGTTCGACCATAGGCACCGCAACCCTTTTCATCGTAACGTCCATTTCCACGTTCGGGTAGGCACGCCGCAGCTTAGACTCCGCTGCACTCACCCTATCCTCCACTTCCTCTCCTTTAGCGTTGGCCCAGATCGTCTCGAGCTCTTCACTTCTCGCGAGTATAGTCTCATCGTCGAGGTCGAATACTGCCGCCGCACTGCGCACTCTCCTCTCGATCTCGGCATTCTCTTCCTCGGTGAACGTTTTTCGCTTTTGGGCTTGGCCGTCTTTCTCATCCTGAGTTCCCTCGGATGTTGCCGCATCGTTGAGTTTGTTTGTGCTCGACCGGTCCTGACCTCGCTCAACAGGCGGAACGACGTCTCCGGGTGCGTGCGGGCCCTCCGATGTCTGAGTCTGGATGTGGGCGGGGGTTTCGTTGTCAATGGCATCGGGGGCCTGGTTGTCGACAGTGTTTCCGCGCTCCATTGTTGTGTAGGCGTTCTGTGGCAATGAGGTCGTGTAAGGATACTGCGACGACGAGGTTTGATCGTCAGAATTTGCTCGCGTAACGTGATTTTGTTTTCACGACGTACCTTTTTGGATGATGTTGGAGTAAAGATCGAAGGTGATAGAGAGCTTGAGTGAGAGTCCTGACTGGCTGGATATGGAGGCAGGTGAGAGCGGTGGGAGCGAGAGTGGGAGAGTGGGAGAATAGGAGAGAGATACGAAGTTGGAGGAGGCGAGCCTTATTTTTCTTCCCTCCGAATAAATTTTAGGGGGTAATTTAAGGACTTGCTTGGAAGGTACAGACAGCAGTGGGAAGGAACCGGTAGGTACGACTAGTTTCCAGAGAAGGAAGGAAGCGTCGTTAACAACCTAGGAAGGTGCTGCTCGTCCTTTTAGTCCTCCACCCAGAGGACAACTGTTCTATGTGTGACCAATGTAGGTAACTTATCGCTTAGGATTGTTGTTGTCGTTGCTGGCTTGCTGTCAGAATAGGTAGTTGTCCGAATAGGCATAATAATAGGTCTGTAATTAAAGAGACATCTTATTTATTACCCCCTCCTCTAATATCCACCACCCCCTCTCACTACAAGTACCGTAAGTGCGTGGTTAGGCGTCCCTAAGTGGGCTATATATACAAGGCAAATTAAGGTATTGCTATTATCTATCACCTATTATTATTATTATCCATGTCGTCCATCGTTGTCTGTTGTTGTTATTGTCGTCGCCGTCGTCGTCGTCGTCGCCGTCGTCGTCATTGTCGTCATTGTCGTTGTTGTCGTCTGTGGTTGTCTGTGGTCGTCCGTTGTATACTAGAATAGAGGGGAGGCCGACAATTTTGGGGGTGTCGAATACTAGAGGAGGGGGTGTCGAATAAGATATCCCTAACTGAATGTGTAGTACTGATACATTTTTCAAGACGAACCATCCTGAGACATAAGAAAGTGAGGGAGGTAAAGCTCAAATCGATGAACTCTGACGGCACTGCCTCTGCAAGTAGCTCAATTCAGTAGCCAGTTTGGACTTTTTTCCAATGACTACTTTCGAGCCATACAAAGACATCCTATCCCGAGCCTTGTTCACAAAGTCCCCAGCTTCGACAAAGACACTGACACTGACACAGTCTTTGTTCCTGGACTGGCTGACCGAAGTCTCCGCTCTGTAGACGGAGACGGCGGGAGTACTCGACACAACAAGTCATCTCAAATGGGCTAGCAAGATAGCGATCAAGTGTAGGTTTAGTACTCGCCATCGGTTTCTCGGTCCTATCCGACGTTACGAAGAGCAGGTTGAACAGATTTAAACCATATGCCGGTACCCGCACTCACTACAGGTATTGGGAGACGATCCTGTCAGATTCCAAGAGAGAGCACAAGAGCAACCAGGTATAAAGCGCAGTTGATCGATTAATCTCTGATCATCTCATTCTGCATCTCAGTTCCATAGGTAGGCCACCTCCCCCGTCATGCGGCATTTCTCATCCACAAGAACGTCCCACCATACTCTCAACCGTTCTTCCGCCCCGGGACGTCGTTGACAAAGTGTCCCTGTCCCGTCCGATTCGACTTCATCTCCAGCCTCGTCTGCAGCCTCCTGGCCGCCCTCTCCGCCTTCTCCAGCTGCTTCTGCCGCGTCGCCAGGACGCTCCGCTGCTCGGCGGCGGGCAGGTGCGCGAGCGCGGCGCGGTCGTTGACGCTCAGCCGCGCCAGCTGCGTCTCGAAGACGACGTCGCGCTTCTCCGCGCGCGAGAGCGCCTTCATGTCGACGTCCTTCTTGCTCGACGGCGCGGTGAGCTGGAAGCTGGCCTTGGACTCGTCCACCTCGGGTCCGTCCTCCACGAGGTTTTCAGAGTGAGGCTCGTCTGCAATAGCCCCAGCCCTTGTTCGTGGACGCGCTGGTGCTGGAGCAGATCGGTGAGACACCATCTTCCCTGACGGCAGTCGCACGGCGCCGTTCTCATCAGGAGCATCTGCAATCGCCTTTCGTCCCCCTTCTGCTGCGTCCTCCCCATCCTCGCCAGCCTTCTCGTAAAAGTCCCTAAACTCAGAGTCTTCAGCCGTAATATCAAACCGGCAGTGGTTCTTCCCAACCATGTGCTGCTGCACCGCCTCCGCGGTACGCCTCTGCGTCCCGCACTGCAGACACTCGCGGTACCCCTGCACGACGAGGTGCAGGTACCGCAGCAGCGTCTCCACGTCGACGACGAGCCGCTCCCTGTCCGGGACGAACATGCCGTGCGCCTTGTGCATGTGCGCGACGTTGTCGTCAAGCGACTCCGACTCGGCGTTGCAGAACAGACACTCTTCCGGGACGAACTCCTTCTCAGGCGGTGCCTCGTCGTCCGTGTCCGCGTCGGAGGCCGAGGTCGACGAGTCCTCCGGGACCGTCTCGGCGGTGGGGCCGGCGGCCGCAGGCACCGTGGCGGCGTGCTGCTCCGCCGTCAGCGGCTCGAGGTCGGCGATGCGGCGCTTGAGGTTCGTGACGTGCCACTGGCTCTTGGAGTGCGCGCGCCGCGTCTCCGGGGTGTCGAAGTGGACGGCGCAGGTGCCGCAGGACGTCGCGGACAGCTTGAAGTGGGATGTGTTTTGCTGCTCCATGGCTGCGGTGTTGGTGTTGGTTGTCGTGCTTGGCATTGTGTTTGGTTTTGCGGTTGAAGTTGTGTTTTTCTTTGATGTACAGTCGTAACAAAGGCACTTGGTTCAGGTCAGGAAACGAGCTAGCTTTATACTTGATTTTTATGATTGAAAGACAACGTCCTTCCAAGGAAGTGCTTCGATAGAGAGCTGCCGTGGCGAGGCTGATCTACTACATTATCTCAACTTCGACAGGCGAATCAGCGACACATTAGCAAAGCACGGCCGACAGGACGTCGTTTCAACATCATCCATCAGTCGACATTGCAGAGGAAACGATTCCGTGAGTCAAAAAGTGGAACCCATTAGACAGCTTCGGTCTCGGCCCTGGCACCCAGACACACAGAAGGAGGATTTCCAGGCTAGGCGGTTGAGAGTTTAGGTAACGAAGATCTTGGGAGCGCCGTGTGAGCTTGGCCAACGGGAGAATGGCAAAGAGAAAAACCGTGAGTCACGCGAGGGCCGAGACCTTCCTGTTCGGGCATCGCCAGGGTCAGCAACCGAATGAGCCATCATGAGTCGACTCCACCCCGCTCCGCGTGACAGGGGGTCCGCGGTCTACGGTGCCGAACTGATTTACGGGCTTGACCTCCGTCCACTGCTCGAGCCAAGACGGACGAGACTCTAAAATACATAGCATTCGCTTTGTCACTGCAGTAACTTTGGATATGAGCATAAGTCGTTGAATGTTGGTATCGAATCACTTTTTATCCCGCTATCTACTACCTCCCCTCGCCGTCGAATCTAGAGAAATCACCGAATGCTGATCCTCTCTCTCGCCTGCTAACAACACATGATGTGAATCAAACCCGCCGTGGGTCTCCGAGCCCGACAGTGTCCCAAAATGCGCAACCCCAACTCCTCTCAATGACACCGCAATCCTTTTAGTAGCTGCGGCCGAACATGACGTACTTCTGGGCCTTGGCCTCGCACTCGGGGTTCAGGCACTTGGTCTCGCCCGCGACGATACCCTCGGTGGGCTGCTCGAAGGGAATGCAGAGGGACTTCATGCCCATGGTGGGCTGCTTCTTGCCCTCGGGGAGGGTGGCGTTCTCGGGGGGCTCGCTGGTGGTCAGCTCCTTGATGCGGTCCTCGCACTTGCCGCCCAGGCAGTGGGGGATGAGGACGACGTTCTTGGTGTCCAGAGCGGGGGTGACCTTCTCCCACTCGTTGAGCACGAGGCGGTGCTCGCGGAATGACTTCTCAGCCTTGCTGTACATGTCGGACTGGATGGTCTCGAGGAGCTCGGGGACCTTGGTGGCGAGCTCGGCCAGGGGAATGCTGCCCTTCTCACCGGTGTCGCGGCGGGCGTAGCTGACCTGCTGCTTCTCGGCGTCCTTGGGACCGAACTCGAGGCGCAGGGGAACACCACGCAGCTCCCAGTCGTTGAACTTCCAGGCGGGGGTGTAGCCCTCCCTCAGGTCCGACTCGGCACGGACGCCGGCCTTGCGCAGCTCGTTGCGGAGGTCGTCGGTCTGGTCCTCAAGCTTCTTGCGGTCCTCGGGGGTAGTCTTGGCGGTGATACCCACGGCGATGAGGATGACTTGAGTCTTGGAGATGCGAGGGGGGAGGACGAGACCCTTGTCGTCACCGTGGATCATGACCATGACACCGATGACACGGGTGGACAGACCCCACGAGTTCTGCCAGACGTGGATCTTCTCGCCCTTCTTCTCGGGGTCCTCGACGGTAATGTCGAACATCTTGGAGAAGTTCTGGCCAAGGCAGTGGGAGGTGGCACCCTGGATACCACGGCCGTTGGACGGGATGTAGCCCTCGACGGTGGTGGTGTAGAAACCACCAGCGAACTTCTCGTTCTCGGTCTTGGTGCCGCGGACGACGGGAACGGCGAGGAGCTGCTCGTAGACACCGGCGTAGAGCTCGAGGATCTCGAGGACCTCCTTGCCGGCAAGCTCCTCAGTCAGGTGGGCGGTGTGGCCCTCCTGCCACAGGAACTCTCTCGTGCGGAGGAAGGGGGTCGTCTGCTTGGCCTCCCATCGGACGACGGAGTTCCACTGGTTCAGGCGGAAGGGAAGGTCGCGATGGCTGCGAATCCACTTGGAGTAGTAGGGGTACATGACGGCCTCGGAAGTGGGACGGACCGCGACGGGAACCTCGAGGTCCTTGTCACCGCTAGAAAGGGGCGGCTGTCAGTACTGAAAGAGCGGCCTCGAAGGGAGGGGTGTTACTCACGCCTTGGTGACCCAGGCCAGCTCGGGAGCGAAACCCTCAACGTGGTCCTTCTCCTTCTCGAGCGACTTGGACGACAGGAACATGGGGAAGCTGGTCTCGTCGACGCCCATGGCCTCGATGCGCTCGGAGAACCACTTACGGATGACGCTCCAGATGTACATGGAGGCAGGGCGCAGGATGAAGAAGCCGGCAATCTCGTTGTAGTACTCGACCATCTCGGCCTTGAGGACGACCTCCTGGTACCACAAAGCAAAATCCTCGTTCTTCTTGATGGTGATTCCGATAATGTCGTCGGTCTTCTTGCTCCTGGCAGGAAGAGCGGCCTGCTTGGCAGCCTTCGCAGCCTTGTCGGCAGCCATCTTGGCCTGCTTCTCGGCCTTCTTCAAGGCGCTCTTGGATTGTTCGGCAGCAGGGGCGTCGGCCATTGTTGCGGTGTTGACTGCGGATCGCAAGGTCGTCTCGGGAAGGGTCTCGACTTTTGTAATTGACGGCGTGGTGACCAGGTCGGCCTGAGTCACTCGAGATTTTGGGCAGAGACGTGGAAGGCGGTGCGGTGCGATACGGCGGAAAATGTGCCCCGCACTAAAATGTGAGTCGTGTGTCGAGCTGGTGCTCTGGGCCTGGCCACCTGAGTGAGGGGTCAATTGAGTGTTGGTCAGCCACACGACGCCGGGATGTGCTGAGGGGTGGAGGCGGCTTCCTAATCAAAAGCGGGTCGTTACTGTCCGATAGGCAAGTTGAAGCACTGTACCTAGCTACAGCGGAAGGCGCGCCGAGACGGTGCTCACCGCCCAATTAGCCGTGTGGATTCTACCTAGATTCGCACGGCTCTTATCAGGTACTGGACATGGCCCGGGGCGGCCCCTTCCAGGCTCATCAGCCACATCCCGGTGCCTGGAACAACCCCGGATCCGAAAAAAAGTTGTGTCGGGCGGTCGAGGAGACAAGGCAGGCACAGCGCAGAAGCTTCTATCGCTGTCGAAAGGCACACACCGACGAGCTCCTCCTCAAAACGCCCCTACCATCCACCACCTCTAACCCGCGATTTACGATCTCTGCAGGCAGTGAGGCGCAAAAATGGCTTCCATGTTCGAGCAGTCAGGGAGCGGCACCCTTTTCCTCGGTGGCCAGAAGATTTCCGGCTCCGATATTCGAGACCAGAACGGTACGCTGTTCCCCCCCGCGATGCCCCCCCAGTCGCAGGTCCAGCCCGATGGTTTGCTGACAAACTTGAACAGTCCTCGCGACCCAGGCCATCGCGAATGTCGTCAAGAGCTCGTTCGGCCCCAGCGGCCTCGATAAGATGATGGTGGACGACATCGGTGTATGTTCGACGGACCCCTCCCCCCTGGACCCCGCTCACCCATGGCACAGGACGTCACGGTCACGAACGACGGCGCTACCATCCTCAGCTTGCTCGACGTCGAGCACCCCGCCGGCAAGATCTTGGTCGACCTGGCACAACAACAAGACAAGGAGGTCGGCGATGGCACCACCTCGGTCGTCCTGATTGCGGCCGAGCTGCTGCGCAGAGGAAACGAGCTGATGAAGAACCGCATACACCCCACTACGATCATCACCGGCTACAGACTCGCCCTCCGTGAGGCCGTCAAGTACATGAACGAGAACATTAGCATCAAGGTCGAGAATCTCGGCCGCGAGTCCCTCATCAACATCGCCAAGACCTCCATGTCCAGCAAGATCATCGGCGGCGACTCCGATTTCTTCTCCAATATGGTCGTCGACGGCATGCTGGCCGTGAAGACGACGAACAACCGCAACGAGACGAAATACCCCGTCAAGGCCGTCAACATCCTCAAGGCCCACGGCAAGGGCTCTCTCGAGTCCGTCCTCGTCAAGGGCTACGCCCTCAACTGCACAGTCGCCTCGCAGGCCATGCCCACGAGAATACAAGATGCCAAGATTGCGGTGCTGGACATGAACCTGCAGAAGGAGCGCATGAAGTTGGGCGTCCAGATTACGGTGGACGACCCGTCCCAGCTGGAGCAGATTCGCGCGAGAGAGTCTGGCATGATCCTGGAGAGGGTAGACATGATCCTCAAGGCCGGTGCCAACGTCATCCTTACCACCAAGGGTATCGACGACATGGTCCTGAAGGCGTTCGTCGAGAAGGGTGCTATGGGTGTTCGCAGATGCAAGAAGGAGGACCTCCGCCGGATCGCCAAGGCCACCGGCGCCACCCTGCTCAGCACACTGTCCGACCTCAACGGCGACGAGAAGTTCGACCCGGCGTACCTCGGACACGCCGAGGAGGTTGTCCAGGAGCGCATCTCTGACGACGAGTGCATTCTCGTCAAGGGCACCAAGACGCACTCTTCGGCATCCATCATCCTCCGCGGACCCAACGACTTCACCCTGGACGAGATGGAGCGGTCGATCCACGACTCGCTCAACGCCGTCAAGAGGACGCTCGAGAGCGGCAGCATCGTCCCCGGCGGCGGTGCCGTCGAGACGGCGCTCCACATCTACCTCGAGGAGTTTGCCGGCACCGTCGGCTCCCGCGAGCAGCTGGCGATCGGCGAGTTCGCGCAGTCCCTGCTGGTCATCCCCAAGACCCTGGCCGTCAACGCGGCCAAGGACGCGTCAGAGCTCGTCGCCCAGCTCCGCTCCAGGCACGCGCTCTCGCAGCGCATCCAGGAGGGCGAGGCGAACGAGGACGAGAAGATTGTCGCTCGCAAGAAGGCGTACAAGAACTACGGACTCGACCTGACGCGCGGCAAGGTCATCGACGAGGTCAAGGCGGGCATCCTGGAGCCCAGCATCAGCAAGATCAGGCAGCTGAAGAGTGCCGTCGAGGCGTGCATCAGCATCATGCGCATCGACACCCTGATCAAGCTGGATCCCGAGCAGAGGGGCGAGCAGGACGACGGACACGGCCACTGAGAAGGCGGGACGATGATGATGAAGTAAAAAAGCAAAAAATGGGCCAATTTTTTCATGGGAGTGATACAAGGTTAGACGGTTCATAGATCATTTGTTAATGATACCTTGCCATGCCGATTCGGACTGTTCCGTCCTGTATACAAAAGCCACCCCCGCCCCCGCCGCCGGGTTTACCTCCCGGGGTTTCCGTTTCCAAATAATGCAAAGATTTGTTCGCTCGGAAAGATGCTACTATCTGCTGTGCCTCGTCGTGATGATGCTTTGAACCCTGTGATCTTCCTCAACACCAGCCAAACTTCTCGTTGAGCACCCACTCGACGTCCCCGTCGCCGTACCACATCAGGCTCGCGATGCTGTCCGTCTCCCGCTCGACGAACTCGTGCGGGATCCCCGCCCTCTCGACGAGCTGCCTGATCCTCGGCTCCGGGTTCCACAGCTCGACGTTGTTGACCTTCCACTCGGCGGCCTCGGCCCTCGCCAGCCCCAACAAATCCTCGACGGCGGCCTGGACGTACGCGTCGTCGGCCGAGGCCTCGTCCTCGACGACCAGCCGCAGCACGTGCATGGTGTTGCCCTCGGGCTTCTTCAGCCCGCCGTAGTAGCCCCTCGTCCAGACGGCCCACACGCGGCGGCCCGGGTCGCCGACGACGGCGCCGCGCACGGTGGGCGTCTTGCCGAATATGTGCTTCGTCATGAAGTCCTCGCGCATCAGGTGCCAGAGCACGGCGTCGATGTCGGGGAGCAGCGCGACGCGGGCCCTGCTGTCCTTGGACGCCTGGGACAGGCGCGCGCGGAGGAGCTTCTCGTCGACCGAGGCGAGCTCGGCGAGCTCGTGGTAGCCCACGGGCTTCGCCTTGCTGCTGGCTGTCTTCTCGCCGTTCGCCGCTGGCTGGGGCGGAAAGGACAGGTGCGTGCTGTCGTACGGGTGCCAGCCCTGCTTGGCGTAGAACTTCTTGCCAATGTCGGAGAAGAGCACGGAGAAGGCGACCTCACCGTCCTTGATATCGCCCCATTGCTCCCCTTTAGCCATGCGCTCGCCCTGCCACCCGCCGAGGTGCGGGCCGAGCAGGCCCATCATGGTGGAGGCGTACCCTTTCCCGCGGTGCTCGGGCTCGGTGAAGACGGAGGCGATGCCGTGGGCGACGGCCTCGGCGACGGAGCCGTCCGGGCGGGCGGCGAGGGCGCGCTTGCGGATGCTCTCGCAGGACGAGTAGATGGGGCGGGCGTCGGGCGGCTGGGACGGGTCGGTCAGGATCCACTGGGTGATGCCGCCGTTGCGGCTCATGGGCACGGTGGTGAGGAACTGCTCGCGGCGGAGGTAGTCGTCGAGCTCGAGGGCGGCGCCCCATTTCTGGTGCGTCGAGGTCCAGACGCGGATGCGCTCCGCGTCGGTGGGCTGGGCGAGGACGAGGTCTGCTTGGGTTGAGCCCATTGTGGATGTTTTTTTTTGTCTTTGGGTTTCTTGTTATGTGTCTTGTTCTGGTCTGTTCTGTCTTGTCCTGTTTTGTCTTTCTGCGATTGGGATGTTTGTGTATTCGTCAATTGGAATCTTCTCTGGAGGGACCAAATCACGTCACGTCTCTGGAAGAGGTTGAAAGAAGGAAGAAACGGAAGAAACCAGCAATCAAGCAGCCTCGGGATAAGGAATGGAGAGCGGACAAAGCACAGTCCCTTTATTATCCCAACGCCCGTCAAAACTCGAGGTGTGACGGACTTTGCCTGCCTTGCTTGCTCCTGGGGCCCCACCAAGGAAGCTCGATCGAAAAAACAATGGCGGGGAAGACCCAGCAAACCCCACGATTGAGGACAAGCGCCGGGGTTGTTTTCGAGCCTTCCTCGCCGGGCGACTTTTACGGACCGGCGTGGCACGACGGTGCCAGCAACGAAGGACGGCCCTACTAACGGACAAGTCTCACTCGGTAAAAAGGTGTCAGCAGGTCCCTGATGTTAAGCCAGGCGGAAGCTGGTCTTACGTCACGAGGATGAGAGCTAGACGGCGGCGGCTGACGGGAGATGCGGTATTCCAAGACATTCAGGGTGTACTTACTTACCTAGGTACCTACCATGCATCTGTGGTCGTACACACACTCCCCTTGGTCCCAGGCATCGGGGATTTTTCGAAAGCGTCGTCTTCTGTTCCTGTGCCCTGGAACTCTGGTGACCCTTTTTTTAGGTAATTGTTTTGCAATCGTCGGCGTGTCTGGAAAAGAGGGGTGTGCAGTAGTATACTTAGGTAGCAAGTGCCTCCCGCTTGCCGGTGCGCGCACCATCGCAATGGGCAGGTCAGTCACGCCCGGACGAGGACGCCGAGCCGGCGTAAACCGACGATAGGCGGGGCCGGGGGGCCGGTTTGAGGCGGGCGTAGCGGGGGCGGGGCAAGGTGGAATTGGCTCCGCTCCGCGTGGTGCAGCTTCCTCTTCTGCTCCCCAAGTACAGAGGCACAAAGATACTTGTCTCATGTATCTTACGCCGGACACGCACGACATGGCAAGCATCAAGTATTACAGGTAGCAAAAGTACGAGGACTAGAGCCGTAGCTGCATCGAACGAGGGATTCCCTGGCCTTGTTCAAGTCGGCTGACTTGGCTGAACCTCCAGACGAAGCGTCTCGTCTGTGTGATCTGGCTTGGCTATTTGTTTCGATGGTGTTGATGTTTGTTCATGCGCCTGTTGTAACACAGTCCGGCTTACAACTGGAATCTCATCCATGAATTAGAGATGCGTCTAGTACTCACTAATTCAGTAAGAGGATAGTAAGAACGCCTATCTCTTTAGCTGCTTGAGGGAATCAACAACAACAACATCTTATCGAACCACTCCTCCTCCCCACCGGAACCCTTCCCGAAGACCACCCACAATCGGAATCCCTTCCCTATCTCCAACCCACCACCTGAATCGCTCCTCAAACTCTATCAAACAACATCGTCCCTCCACCTTCCAATCCCGTCGCCCCCCTGTCCCGCAGCACCCGCACGACCCCTCCGTGTCCCCCCGCCGCCGCGCTCTGCACCGCCGTCTGCCCACCATCACCACGACCGCCAGACCGCCCATCCACCTCGGCCCCGGCGTCCAGCAACATCTCGCACACGCTCCCATGCCCCCCCGAGGCAGCCGCGTGCAGCGCCCTTCCGCCCTTGTACCGGCTCCCCTCGGCGTCCACCTCCGCCCCGGCATCCAACAGAACCCGGACCATCCCGTCGTCGCCCCTCAGGCACGCCGCCTGCAGCGCCGTGAAGCCCTTGTGCCGACACGCCGGGGCGTTGACGTCCGCTCCGTGCTCGAGAAGCAGCGCGACGACCTCGGCGCTGGCGCCCTCCGCGGCCGCGGCCTGCAGCGCCGTCCTCCCCGCCGTCGTCGCGGGAGGCGCGTTCACGTCCGCCCCGTGGCGGAGCAGCAGCCTCGCCACGTCCGTCGATCCCGCGCCCGAGGCGGACTGCAGCGCCGTACGCCCGGAGTACCGCGCCGCCGGGGCGTTGACGTCCGCCCCCGCGGCGAGGAGCATCTCCACGACTTCGAGGGCGGCGTCCGGCCGCGCGCCGCCGCATGCTAGTTGCAGCGCGTTCCGCGAGTCGTTGTTCCCCGGCGGTGCCTCGACGTCCGCCCCGGCCTCGAGCAGAGCGGCGGCGACGGCCCTGTGAGACCCCGCGCACGCGGCTTGCAGCGCCGTCCGGCCGTAGTACCCCCGCGCCGGGGCGTTGACGTCTGCTCCGGCTGCGAGAAGTGTGCGCACAGCTGTTAGGTCGCCGGCGCGGGCGGCCTGTTGCAGGGGCGTCCAGTCGTTGTCTTCGCAGCTCTCTTCGAAAGTGTCTTCTTCGATGACTTGTTTCATGATGTTTTCTATTAATGCGTGTGTAAGAAGGTGAGATTCCACGTGAGCGATATTTGCTCTTGGCATGGATGCCGGAAGTGCGGCACGGCAAGCTCGTATTATCGCATCACGCGCCCATAAGTGACCAGCAGCGTATCAACATTCGGAGAATGCGTTATCAAAAGGCCAAAGGATTTCCCATTTTCATCTAATCCGCTCATTACAGTTACTCATCCTCCGTTTCTGCCTTCTTCTTGCTCTCGCTCTTCTTCTGGGGCTCGCCCTTCTTGGGCTCGTTCTTGGACCCGGCCTCGTTCTCGTAGTCTCCGCCCTGCTTCTCGTACTCCTTTGCGAGTTTAGATGCCTGGAAGGAACGTGAGTATTTAGAATGTAGAGGTGATGCTCGAAAAGGGGCACTGTAATAAGCGAGCTTACCTTCCATGCTGACCATTGCCCCTCACCACCGCCGGACTTGTTCGGCTCCTGCTTGATTTCTGGACACGACCAGTTAATGTTTGGACTGCCCATGTTTAAAAAAATACACACCCTCTTTTATTTCTTCCCTCAGCTCCGGGTCAGTGGGCTTCCCTTTGGATGAAGGCATATTGGATTTAGAAGATGTGAAAGCTCGTCGTGGGGTTTGGGTAAAACTCGGATCAGAGCTTGTCGGAGAAATGAGGCGACGCATCAACACACGAGATGGACCACCCATTTTGAACCCGACAACAAAATCGAAGCGAGAGACTACATCATCGCTGTGAAAGACAAGCTCACCCCAGACGATGATCATCTATGACGCCTACAACGCAAGCCACCGCGCCCGACGGTCGCGGCCCGCTAGCGGCCCCGGTCAGACCCACATCGTAATCCGTGCCGGCTTCAAGTCCGCTATCCTCGGGACTGTGTCATCTAAACCCTTTCACTGCCGTCTCTGTCGCTTGTTCTCCTATTGTCCAAGGAAATGTGAAGGACCAAAGAGGAACAGTAAACTCTACCGGAATAGAAGGCGTCGACGCTGAGATCGAGAGGACCAGAGGCCATCGCATGGCGCCTCTATGTGCACTGCATATCTTCGCCCGTGCCATCAGGTTCATAGCAATGGAGACTTCCGGGTAGGTACTTCGTCATGACTGCGTTTTTTTATGTCTATCCCCAATCCCAAAACCTCTATTTTCTATTTTTCCGTCCCCGTGTCCGTGTCATGCCGTCATGAAATACCCATACGAAAACTGCCCGTCCCATCGCTCAGTGGATCGAGACATCCTCAAACTCCTCAACCCCCTCGACCGCCTCGCCCTGCATGATGCCGTGCACGTACGCCGTGCCCACGATGCGCATCATTCCCTCCCGGTCCGCGCTCTTGCGGAGCACGAACGGCGCGTTGCACCCCTTGAACACCCATACCTCGTCGCCCGTCTCGGTCCCGTCCGGCACCATGGCGACGTACTTCCCACCTCTAGCGAGCACCAGGTCCAGCGCCGACCGCGTCGTGAAGACGCTGTTGATGAGCATCTGCGCCGCCGCCACGAGCGCCTCGTTGGCCTCCTCCTCCGTCGCGCCGGACAGCATCACCTCGCGGCGCAGCATCTCGCGCTCTTTCCGCTCCGGGGCGAGGTCGTCCTCCGCGACGGACGTGCAGAACCGGTACGCCAGCGACAGCGTCGCCGCCGAGAGCTTGTCTTCGCTGCCCTCGGCCTGGAAGAAGGTGAGCGTGCGCAAGACTGCCTCGAGCCCGGTCTCGCCCGTCGGGTAGGTCGCGGACTCAAAGCCGGGGATCTTGGCGAGCTGCTCGGAGAGCGTGATCATGTCGCGCTTAACCCACATGGCCGGTTGTTCCGTGTGCCGGTGCGCCGCGCGCGGCACGCCGCTGACCTGCGCGATGGTGTCGACTTTGACGCCCCTAAGCATCAGCACGTCCTCGGCGTCGTTGGGGTCGAAGCCGAAATCGAAGTCCGTATCGCCCGCGGCCTCGGATTCGGCGGCATCGGCGACCGTCATACGTCGCCAGGACCGGCGCCAGTCGGGCAGCCAGGACGGGAACTTGGTGGCGGTGCCGCCGCCGTTGAGGTGCTCTGCGATGCCTGCGTGGTCTAGCAGCTCCTCGCTCAAGGGCTCGTGCAGGAGCGTGCGGCCGAAGCGGAGGGCCGTCTCCTCGAAGGTCTCCGAGTAGTCCGGCTGGAACTCCTCCCTGTCGCCGTCGGCGGCCAGGCCGAGGAGGGAGTAGTAGAGGTCGCGGGGGTCGGAGGCCTTGACCTCGCGGAAGGTCAGCAGGAGGTTCAGGAGTTCCGTTGAGCGCTTCGATTCGTCCTCATCATCCTCCCACTCTCCCTCGTCGCCTTCGCTGCCTTCGGCATCATCGTGATCGTGATCGTGCTCCTCTTCCTCCTCTTCCTCCTCGTCATGCGCGTGACTTCCACAGCAGCCGCCTCCGTGCTCGTGGTCGTGGCCATGTTCGTCGTCGTGCTCCTGGCTATTAGCTCTCATAGAACCGAGCTGGTAGAACCGGAACCTCTGGGCCATGTTGGCCATGAGGTCCTTCGCGCTGTCGGTCTCGTTGCCGGCCTCGTCGACTAGCGGCCAGGGCGGGCTCTCGGGATCCTCCATGGCGACCGTTGCGGGCCACAGCTGCTTCCAGCTCACCTCCTTGCCGCCGCAAATCATCACCACGTCCCGCGCGAGAATGAACTCCTGCACGATCCACGCGCGCTTGAACCACGCCCTGTTCCAGAACCGCGAAACGGCCAGCCACTTGCTGTCGCCCTCTGCGGGCAGCTCGGCCTCGGCGCCGGTCGGGGCGTCCGCCACGGGCTCGCCGAGGGCGTTCTCGATAAAAGCGCGCGCGCCGGCGTTGAGCTCCTTGGGCACGTTGACTCGCCCGTACCGCTCGATCAGGTCCATGGCCTCGCTGCTGCCGTCGGCCTCCTCGCCCAGGTACGCCAGGGCGCGCCGCGCGGCGACGTAGACGTCGTGCAGGAGCATGACTTGTGATTGCTTCTCCTTGTTGTCTGACTGGTTGATGCACAGGGCGTCAACCCAGAGGAGGCGGGGACGGTCCTGGAGGCGCACGCGGCGCAGGCAGTGGAAGAGGTTCTCGGTGATGGCGACCTCTGCGCCGGCGATGGTGATGCGGCGGGGCTTCTCTTCGGAGCCCCAAACGTAAGAGACGGCCTCGTACGAGTCGGCAGTCTCAGGCAGCTCATCGCCTTCGGTGTGATTGCTGGCCTCCTCGAGGTAGGGATCGACGGAGCGAACGACGACTTCGCCATTGAGGGGCTCATCGGTGTTTGCGGCGGGCGACAGCTTGAGGAGACGGAAGTCTCTCTCGCCCAGGGCGAGGCTTGAATAATCGAAGGTGGCCATGGCCAATAATATCCAATCTTTGCGTAATGACCTCTACCGGGAAGACGTATTTCGTGATAATGTTTGACCGGGTCTTGACGAACTGAGGTGAGGTGAGGTGAAAATTTGGCAGGTGCGAATATTTTGGAGAGGTGGAGTGTCACTGGAGATGCGCTGCGACTCGGGGACCACCGCATGAAAAACACCCACAATTGATCCTCATTGGCGGCAAGCACAACCATGTCCAGCAACTGCCATCGGACAGGCTTTGGGGGCAAATTTAATTAATTAGGTGCTGGCTGGAATCGTCCTTGCTCTTCCCGAATACTCTTGTAAAGCCTTCGGCGACGTTCTGTTTAGCCAACTGTTACATTGACAATTCTTCAGACCTGTCTACAACACCTGACTATTGCGGGAACATTGTTATTGTCACACTGCAGATAGACATTTTGGATCGAACGGACGTATAGCCAAGAAAAAGCATCTCATCATGATTGAATTATACTAGCTAGTAAGGACTGTGACGTGTCCGCCCAGCATTACCATAAAACTCCAACAAACTGCCCATTCAACAGACAGCCACCTTACAGACCGAGAGCCGCGTTGAAAGCGTCAGCCGCAGCCTGACCCTCCAGGCCCTGGGCATCAGCCTGACCCTCCTCGCAGGCAGCGACGGCCTCCTCGACCGCCTTGCACCGAGACTGCAGCTGCCCGCAGACGAAGCTGCTGATGATGTTGATGTTCAGCGCCGAGCCGTGCTGGAAGTCGCCGGCGGGGCCGAACGAGGCCTCCTGCCGCCCGTCGAGGCCCTCGACGAACTGGATGCTGGGGTCCTGGCACTCGCCGAAGTCGAGCGCCTGGCGGGGGGACTTGACGGTGGCGCGGCTCGCGATGCGCATGCGCCGGCCCTGTGAGCCGACGCTCGACGAGCGGCGCAGCTTCTTGAGCGACGCAGCCGCGAGGCAGTCGTCCTCCTGCGCGTCGCAGTCCGCCACGCTGATGTCCGCGGCCCCGGAGTTGGCGGCGTTGGCGCAGGCGTTGTGCTGCACGGCGCAGGAGCGCTGGAGAGCCGCGCCGGCGTTGAGGAAGGTGTCGCCGTTGGTCTCGAAGGGCTTGTCGGCGGCGGAGGAGGTGACGGGGGGAGGCGGGCCGCCGAGGTCGCCGGTGAAGGTCTGGACGTCCGCGGTGCCGGTGGCGGCGCCGTTGCCTCCGTTGTTAGCGTCGGCGTCACCATTCTGGTTACCGTTTTGGTTGTTGTTGTTGTTGTTCTGGTTGTTGCCGTTGCCATTGCCGTTCTGGTTCTGGTTGTTGTTGTTGTTGTTGCTGTTGCCGTTACCAGTGTTGTCATCAACAACATCGTCAGCATCATCAGCGTTTCCGTTGTTGTTGCCAGTGTTGTCGTCAACAACATCGTCAGCATTGCCATTGTTGTTCTGGTTGTTGTTGCTGGCGTTGCCATTGTTGCCGGCATTTCCGTTGTTGGCGTTGCCGTTGTTGTTTCCGGCGTTGTCGTTGGCAGCATCATCGGCATCGGCGGCATCGTCAGCGTTACCGTTGTTCTGGTTGTTGGCGTTCCCGTTCGCAGTGCCGTTGTTGGCAGCATTGTCGACGTTGTTGTCTCCCGCGTTATCGTTGGCGGCGCCATCGTTGCCGTTGCCGTTCTGGTTGTTGCCGTTGTTTCCAGCGTTTCCGTTGGCGTTGGCGTTGTTGTTGCCGCCGTTGCCGCCACCGCGGCGCAGCTTCTCAGAAACAACGGAGCCCTCGACGACAGCGGCCTTCATGCCGCCGCCAGAGCTGCGGCGGACGACGGAGAGGCTGTTGGATGTGCGGCGGACCCGTCTCCTGTGAGCGACGGTGGAGTTGGTGGCAGGGCAGGCTGTTGGTAGAAAGATTAGATATGTGCGACTGACTGCAGAGACTCTAGCGGAATGGCTTACCCTCGGCGGTGCCCTCGGCCGCAGTGCCGTTTCCAGCGTTTCCGGTGTTACCAGCGTTACCAGCGTTGCCGCCAGCACCACCGGCGACATCAGCGACGGCGGCCTGGATCTCCTCGGGGGTGGCGTCCTCAACGAGCAGGCCCTTGGTGAAGATGCAGCCCTCGGGGTCGTCAAGATCGTCGCAGGTGTTTCCCGCTCCGGTAGCATCGTTGAGCTAAAAAGCCGGTCAGCATCTCCTCCTCGTCAAACTTTATAATCGAAGTCGACAACTCACATCACCGGGCTCAAAGGTGCCCGACTCGAGCGCCAGCAGCGGGTCCGCCCCGACAGCGGCGAGCTGCCTCGCGAGCTCGAGCGTGATGGCCTTGTTCTCCTCGGCGGCGCCCTCGGAGGCCGGGTCCTGGTGCTGGCTCAGGGCGGCGATCTCGGGGTTGGCGGCCGTCTCGTCGCACAGCACGCTCTTGAGCCCCACGGCGCCCGTGTTGCGCTCGATGGCGCGGAAGACGAGCGCGCTCGCCATGCCGTCGACGTCGCCGGCGGCCTTGGCCGTGGAGAAGGCCGAGTCGGCCGTGGCCTGGTGCAGGCAGTCGAGGTTCGTGACGTCGCCGGCGCCCGCGGCGGCGGCGGCGTTGCCCAGGAGGCCGAAGACGGCGTCCTGGATGTTGCTCGGGTTGTCCTGCGCCAGCAGCTGGTTGACGGCCACGAGGTACTTCTCGTGGGAGTGCTCCTGGGGCACCTCGGCGGCGGCGAGGCCGAGGAGGGCGGCCGAGGCGAGGGCGGCGGCGGGGGTTTGGAACTTCATGACGAGAGTTTTGTCTTGGGGATTTCCTGTCTTTGTCGAAATCGAACCGATGAAGAAAGCACAAGAAGGGGTTTGGTAAAGTACACAGAAAGGTCCAAAGAATGAGGGCCGGCCCAGAAGGTTTGGAGTGAGGCACAAGAAAAGAATGGCAAGAAACCAAGAAGAGAAGAAATGCAAAGTTCCCAGAACTGAACGAAGGAGAAAGAGAAGAAAAGGTCGGTTGATTGCTCGATACAGAAACAAAAGAGATGTCTCCTTTCGACTGGAAGTACGAGACTGTTATATATCGAGAAATGGCAAAGGCAAGGAGAAGGGTAACCAACGTCCACGCCCGCGCCGCACAGAATCTTCATCCACCCCTTCTTCGTCTCATCATCCCAACCATTGACGACGTTGCCGGCAATCCCCCCCCCTTGGAAGCCCGCTTGGGGGAAAAGAGTACGCCGATCTTAAGGGCCCTCCACGCCGACGACAACCCGCCCGGGGTGGTGATGCGGCTTGGCGGTTAGGAGGTCGGAAGCTCCAGTCCCTGGGTGGGTAGTGGTATGTCGGCTGGCGGCGCTCCGATGCGGCTTGTCCACTTGGACAGGAGGAAGGAGGTAGACCAAGCGGCGCAGGGCCGAGCGTGCGAGCCAAAAGTTTGTCCATTCCATCGTGACAGGCAGCTTGCCCATGGCAGTTGACAGCACAGGTAACCGACCTGTTTCGGGGATTTCGCCGATCGGAGCGGCTATGGGACGGGCATGGGGTGGAGGTTGAGATTCAGGCTCGACTAAGCGAGTATCTTCAACAACAGAATCTAGTTTCGGGTACTATCCGTAGTGAATTGGTTGTGTTCCCTCACACATTTGGTCCTAGGGTCTCTCCTTATGCCTCTGCCTTCCAAGCATTCTCATCACTCGATGAACAGGCCCATCGTCGAATACAAACCTACACGAACATCGAAAGGACGTCCTCGAAAAGAAAACTCAAAAGGAGCCTCAACAGTCCAATTCCAAGTCGATCAGCAACAACAAGCTGTGGTCCGTCACCCCCTGCCGCGCTTGGCGGGGGATGGTGCTGAAGTCGAACAGAGTTTGAGGCGCGCGGAAATCAGACGGCAGCTGTCGCGGAACAGCGTCTCATCCAGGCCCCGAGCCGCCTCTCCACGGGTTCTGATTGGGCATTGGTGTCGTAGGTGGGGCCGTGACGGGGTGCTGCCGGGATCCCGGGGTAACGCACCCCGGTCGAAACGCTCAGCGCTGTCCACGTCCACAGCAACGATGCGAGCCTTTGCTTGGAGGTGACAACCGTCATCTTGCTTTGGACATTGTCTAGATCTTGAAAATCCAATTTATAGTGAGAGTGTACAGTAAAAAGCTCTACTATAGTGCCTAGACGTGTCATCCCATGAATAGATCCGAGAGTGTCGATCTTCATCCGCATGACTTCAGACGGTGAAGCCAGAACCCCAGGAGCATCACCAGAATCCACTTCAGTCCCGGAAACTCGTTAACGGGACCCAACATCGAAGAAAAAGCAAATCTTAAACCTGATCAGAAAGACAGAGGACTGACGAGCACCTTCCCCTGCAAGTCTAATAACCCAAAACTTCAGTCAACCGGCCAGGGGATCTGGTCGTACGTGTAGTCCATTTCCACGACCCGCGCTCCCCAAACAACAAGACCCTCTTTTCCCGCATGGGGGGGTTCAAGTGTCCCGAGCGGCATGCCCAGCAGACCTGCAACGCCCAGCCGCTCCTCGAAACATTTCCGTTTCCTCCTCTTCCTCCTTTTTCTTTTTTGGGGGTGCGAATCGACGGCAGAGGGCCGAGGCAGGTCTGACATCTGTCCAAGTTCTTCACAAGAGTGTCCATCGACGTCGAGAACCATCCCGGGCTCGCGGACCGAAGGCGAGTCGTCGTCCCACACTGCCGTGGATCTTCGTCCCAAACACCTACGCGTCATCCCCGGACGCGGTCATCTCAGGCAGATGGATCAGCCGACGACCGCATGAGCTTCGTGCCATCACGTTCGTTCGTTCATGCGCCACCGGTATCCAGCCACTTGGGCCTCGCCGTCACAAACGGGCGGCTCAAGTCTGATCGGCCCTGCCGGTCCCGCCGTCGACCAACTCCCACCACAACTCTGATCTACAAGACTGGCCCGTCGTGTCGTCTCTCCAACCGCCGGCTGCTACCGAGTTCTGTCGTTCTTCGGTACCAAGCCCGCCCAGAACAGTTTGCCCAGAACAGTCTGCCCAGAATAGTTTGCCCAGAACAGTTTGCCCGGAACAGTTTGAGGCTTTTATCTAGTCTATGCTGTTGATCGTTACTAGTACCGTTCTCTTCTGACGGTAGGTCGAAGCGGTCTCCCCGTGCTTGGATCAGCAATATTACTCCCACGCGGCAAAGTCACAAACCTGGCGGGCCCTCTACAGCTGGCTATTATGAAGTTGCGAGGCTACTCATTGTTCCTGGACGCTCTGTGACTTTTTTGTACAATGGCATCATTGTGCCCGGGACACGTCTAAGAAAAAGGGAAAATTCGACCTCTTCTCTCTCTCTCTCTTTCTCTCTTCGACTCTCTCTGGAACCCAAACCCCCAAAGCACCACAGGCGTCTCCGATGCAAGAAAAAAAGATGAAAAAGGGTTCTCTAGTTGGTAGTTTGTTGCCATCAGGACCGTTTTCCCTCCGCAAAGGGAGGGGGCGCGGCCCTTTGTGTCTCCCCGCCCGTGTCTCTCTCTTGGTCTCCGCGTCTTAATAATCGTACATGGTGGGTGCTTAACCGATGACCAGCTTGCCTTCCTCGGGGAAGTCGTACTCGGGGATCTCGAGGTTGAGGGGGGCGGGTCCTTTCCTGATACGTCCGGAGATGTCGTAGTGGGATCCGTGGCAGGGGCAGAACCAACCGCCGTAGTCGCCGGCCTCGCCGATGGGGACACAACCCAAGTGCGTGCAGACACCTAAGGAAAAGGAAATGTTAGCTCATGTGTGAAATTGGCATACCGGCCGGATCCTTGGGCGGCCCGGGGAATGCAATCCTTCGAGTCCGGTCCGACCAAGGTTCCGGCTGGACCTCACGAAATCCCGGACATGTGAAATATCGTCGTAAGGGGGGGTTACGTACCCAACATGACGAGCCACTCGGGGTTCTTGACACGGTCGTCATCGGTCTGGGGGTCGCGGAGGGAGGCAACGTTGATCTTGTTGGCCTCATCGATCTCGGCCTGGGTGCGGTGGCGGATGAAGACGGGCTTGCCTCTCCACTTGATGATGACCTTTGTCCCCGAATCGTCAGCATTTCAAGAAGTTTCGGACTCGCTCGTTCGATATCGGCGTGTCGGATCAGGCCACTCACGTTCTTGCCCTCAGGGATGGCGTTAAGGTCGACCTCGACCTTGGCCATGGCCAAAACGTCGGCGGAGGCGGACATGTTGACGAGGAACTCTGGGAGAGAAACAATCCGTCAGCCATCGTTCGCAACCAATCCACATTCCGCATCCTCCAATTCGTCGCGTATCGATTCAGGCTCCTCCCAATGGTCCCCGTGGACGGAAGAGAGAGAAAGGGCGTCCCTACCCTGGACGGTGGACTTCGCGCCGGCGGCGGTGATGGCGCCCATGGTGCCGACCATGAAGTAGGAGATGAGGTGGTTGCCGGCGGGGGATCCCTTGCTCATGTACTTGCTGAAGTCGGGGATGCTGTTGCCCTTCTGGGGGCCGGTGAAGGGGCTCGAGTAGCTCGAAGAGGTGGCGTCGTTCCGGGCGGCCGAGGTGCTGAGGGCGCGGGCGGCCGTCGTCGCGGACGGGCTGCTGCGCGCCAGTTGGCGCAGGCAGATGCGGGAAGCGTGTGCGAGGGGCGCCATCTCGTCGGAGGAGGAGGGGAGAGGGTTTGGGTGGTTGGTTGCGGGATGCAATTGCAGAGGGATGACGTTTGGGCAGGAGAGCGTCTTTTTTCGTGATGCTGTGGTTTGAGGATTGCCGAAAGCTTTCTGGCATGGCGGCCTGAGGCAGAACGTTGTGAAATTGGTGATTGTTGATTGGCTGGTGGAGACAGCTCATACCCGGCCCTTTCCGGAGTGGCGCCAGACATGGCTGTGTTGTTGTGGATAGCTGCAACACCCCCATTAAATCATTGCATCATCGAGCGAAAATCCAGGCGCCTCTCCGTTCGCCCATTCAAACACCACAACAGAGTAAATTGACGAGGACTCTCGTCCAACGGCTTGATATCATACCAGACTATCATTAGTTCTAGAATTTCGCTCCTTAGACATAATCCGGACACCTGAAAGCGGACATGTGCCAACGCCGCTTTGCCTGATTATCCTTTATCATACATTTGCATACATCCCTTTAGTGCATGCGCTTCAGCTCCTCGACCAAGTTGCGCATGCTCTCAACCGTTGGGCCCAGTCCCTGGACAATAGCCTCCTGTGTTTTCTCGTCCAAGTCTAAAAATCGCTCGATCATCTCGCCGTCGATGAAACGGAATGGCGCATCGGCTTCCCGTTTCGCGTTGCGGAATCCTCTCCACGACATGAACGTGAGCCCGGCACCTGGATTCGAGTCTTGTCCCAGAGTCCTTACAACCTCGGCCAGTCTCTCTTGAAACTGTAGAAGAAGACTCTGGTACTCGGCCTTAATGTCCGCGAAGACGTAAAGTGATCCCTCAACCTGCGAAATATTAGCTTCGAACAATGTGATGATAAGCCAGGGCCAACTTACTGTTCCCAGGAACGCCTTCGGTACGATGGCGTCGTTCTCGTTGGGAGTAATGGCGAGCGGCCGGATCTTATTGACTTGCTCTCCGAGATGAATTTCACTTGTGACTTCCATTTGCTTCTGGTCGTGCTCGGTCGGTGCGTCGGGGTTTCGCCTCAGCACCATCAAGTTTCCCTGCGCATCAGCCTCCAGCCATGAGTGACCCTCCAGATGGCAGACCGAGGTTGCCCAAATGTGTTGAAAATGGCGTGCGCGCTCGACAAGCTTCGCCTTGTTTCCATCCTGTGCGGGTATGAACTCGAGTAAAGTCATCGACTGCATCAGGTCGGCAACGCCAATCATGTTTTCGTTGACGTCGAGATCGACCGGGAAAGTTGAGGGCCGGAAGGTAGCTAGTTTTCGGAGTGCCCCCGAGGTTGAAGAGTCTTCGGCGTAGTCGTATATCACCACTGTCTTGCTAAGACCAGCAACAATCTTGTCCCCCATCACAGCAAGACTCCGGCATGCACCCTTCAGTTCATGACTGACAATTTGGTAAGGGTTCTTGTCCAAGTCTACGCCCAGGACCAAGATGCGCCCTTTGACATCGTTGTTCTCGCCCATTTCTGGGTCGGCGATGTAGCTGGTTCCGACGACAAATCTTTCAGCGGGCTCGCCAGTGCTATCTGGGAGTTCGGCTCTGATGACGCTCTCAACGAGCTCGGTGGAACCAGCACCATCCAGATGGAAAGGCCGCCCGACCACACCGAGAACAATCTCGTCGACCAACTGGAAGGTGCTTGTAACAAGCTCCTCGTTGTTCGTGAGCTCTCTGCGAATAGTGCCGATACCGAAAGCACGTAAAGCTGGCGAGTACGCGACTCTGCGCACCGTCTCTCGCAACGGGAGTGGATTGACATGCGTTCTTCTCTCCGCATCGATGTGGGCGATTCGAACATTCTTGTCCGTAGCCAGGAAAATAGCACCCGGGAAAGCTTCCGAGTCGAAGGGGGCAATGTAGTTGACATCCTCTGCCGTCGCAGCTGAGTAAATCATGCGACCCTCCGAGCTGTAAATGAGACTTGAATGTTCCGTTGTAGCGAAGACGTTGCTCACGCCCTCGCCGTCGGGCCTAGGGAGAATGTGCAAGCCTGCTTGCCTGCTCCCGAGCGTTACACTTTTCCGGCTGGATAGCGAAAAGTCCTCTTTTGAAATGTTGAACGAGATGACCTGTCCGTCTTCCATCGAGACAAACAGAGTTGGGCCTAATAGGCTGGGTGGGTGGAGCTGGACCAAGACAATATCTCGAGGAACAGACACGCTGTCGTCTGTTTGCTTGATTGTTTCTCCGTGAAGAGCATTGAGGGTTCTTAGGTCAATGATAGACACCGAACCTGTTGCCCAGAAACCCACGACACCAATATCTTCGAGGTCCTTCGCAGCGTGAATGCAGGAGAGCTGGTCACCTTCACCTCCAACGCCACTACCTACCGCCTGCTCCCGCGCAGATAGGTTGTCTGAAAGGTTCAACGAAACAAGTGTAGTGCCGTTGACTGAGAGTAACACCCACTTGCCGTTCGACGATGCGTTGACAATGCTCCCACCTTCCGGCACCGACCACGTGTTCAACGTAGTTCCGCCTTCTGGATCTAGCAATGTCACGGAGGCAGCAGTGACTTGCAACAACTGCCCATTAGGCAACGTTGACGCTATTAAAGTCGGCTTGTCCATGGCTAGGCCCTGGAACTCAAAGACCTCCTCTATGCCGCCTTCCTCATCGAACCTAAAGACTCTGGTGTCCGTGATGGAGGATACCACCAGAGTGTCATCCTTGGCCGACCCGTATGACCGAAGAGGGAAGAGACCGCGAACCTCTCCCAAGTCTTCTAGGACGCCAATATCTTCAAGGCCAACACTGCTGCGAATGCTCCGCAAACTACCGTTCTGGTGAACGCCACATCCTGCAACAATACGGGCCTGACCTGAGGAGAAGGCATTGCCAACCTGGCTGTCGCCGGCATTCCCCAGATCCATGATTGAGAAATCAAGAATAGGCGCAATGTTCGGGATTGTCTGGACGAGTCTTGTTTTGTGTTCCTTGACATCGACGTGGAGTAGCTGAGAATCTCCATAGTGTGAACCCAAAAAGAGCATGCCATCTCCCATGTATTCGAGGCAGGACGCTCGAGAGGTAAGACCCAGATGTGTCACTTTCAGCTCTTTCACAATAACACCTTCCGTCTCAATGGTCAGAAGGTGGAGATTGCCGTAATCGTCCGAGAGGAAGTAGTTCCTCACGTCGTACTCAGCCCAGGCAACGAAGATGGTCGGATTGGCGAGGGCAGCGGGGACTTTTGATTTCGTAAGAGTGTCGATGTAGACAAGCATCGTCTCTCCGACAACTATCAAGCCGCCCAACTGCGCTCTAGCGGCCGACGTGTCTCTCTTGTGGTAGCGTTTGACTTCGTCTTCCTCGATGGCAACGGGGATCAAGATTCTCGCATAGGGATCCCGTATATCCACGTCAAGATCTCGGTTCTTTTCCGGGTCAAACTTGGACACGGTAGTGTTCCGGTCATCGGACATGAGCCTGTAGACAGCGAGTCGAGCATCCTCATCGTCGATCTTGGATTGGTACAGGAAGGCGATGGTCGGGTGGCCGGTTTCGGTAGGGACGAAGGTGCTGGCCTTGATAAACAGCTCTGACAGTCGGACTGGGTCCCAGTTAGGGTCGATTCGCATGTGGTGCGGAGCTCGAGCTCCCAGGCGCATGACATTTATAACACCCTCCCACAAGTGCATGACCATGAATCTGCCCGACGGGTCGACGAGGCACTTGTCCTGGCTCTGGGCTTCGCGCATGTGAGGCTCCGACACGTCGGCCATGACCTGCTCCGTCACCAGCCTTTGAGTCACCGAGTCCCATCTCGCAGTGAAGTATTGAAATCGGTCGGTGCCGACGAAAAGGAGGTCGGTCTTGGAGTCCTTGGGAACAAGCCGTTGAAGGAGGAGGATCGTGCCATAGACAGCTGCCGAGCCGAGCATGTACATGTCGTTGGGCGTGACGCGCCATACCTCGAGTCTATTTGAACGACTTGAAGAGAGTTAGCAAGTGGCCAGCAGGCGTGAAGACCATCTCGCCGAGCCATCGCTCGGCTCGGCGTCCTGATGGAGGGGATGGAGGGGCAGCCGGGACATCGGCGGGCTTCACTCACGACACGACCAAGCTCTCCTCGTCGGGAGACAGGCGTATCCTCAAGGCATGGCGTATGCTGCTAGGCCGGTGAATGGGTGCAATGTAGGACATTTTGGAGGTCTGTGAGCTTCGTCGAGTGAGAGCTCCGTCCCAGGGCTGCGGCCATGGATGGAGGACGAAAAGGACGATTTGGCTGGCGCTTTTGCGTCGGAGTTTAGCCAGAGGCCTGGGCTCGTTATCTCCACAGGGAAGGTTCCCATCGATTTCATCATCATTTCCAGCGCTCAAAAGTGGGGGCCCGCACGTTGCTGTACGACCACAAGCTGCGAGCAGTGACCTACGTCCCCGAGCAGCGGGTCTTTAGTGGACAGGCACAGCGGCCCTACGCAGGGGCCACTTCCATTCCCGGGTGAAGGCGCAACCCCACGATTTCGACGACAGATACTTTTTTTTTCTTGGCTGGCCCAATTTCCGCACTGTCTCAATGCACGTGAATATGGACACTGCCACTGTGCGCAATGTACATAAGGAGCTTTACGGACACAGTACGTAGGTCCCTGCACATCGGGGAGGAGCGACTAGGCTGAGAAGTTCGACCTTGTCCAATGTTTTTCGAACTGCATATGTTTCTTCTGATCAACTATTTCTCGACACGGATGCGTCCTCTCCCGATCGATCCTTTCAGCCTCACAACTCCAAAACCGCTTCACACCTCCGAATCATGAGGTCATGGCCGAAATCCTTCCGTCGGCCTAGCAGTCCGCCTCCGTGCGGTTCGCAGACAGCCAACGGCACATCGCGTGGCTCCCTTCACGGACAGCGCTTGTTCGGAAGCTCCCAGATCATGGCCCAGTTGATGTGAGGATCGGCCATGCCAAACTTGCTGAAGTCCACCCGCCGCTCCTCCACGTCTTTGAATCCCACCTTCTGGTAGAGACGATGACCTGGCACAGAAGACTCCAGGTAGGCCGGGATGCCCAGCCGGACGGCCTCTTGCATCCCCCAGGTCATCATCTTCACTCCCACTCCCCGTCTCTGATGCTTCGGGTCTACTACAAGGATATGCAGGTCTTCATCCAGCGTTAGGTGACAGCTGCTCGACGCCATCTGACGGGTAGTGGAGCACTTACAGACACACGGCTTGCCTCCCATCAAACGCTCGCGCATCTGGTCCATACCGACAAACATCATGCGGTAGGCCTCGTCGTTGGCCGAGGGGGGAGGAACACGGTCTTTCGCCGCCGGCATGCCAGATTCGTGCACATTCCACTTGCTCCAGCCCACGATGGCTTGGTCGCCCTCGAGATCCGTGTCCACGGCTTTGAACATGCGCACGGTTGGGTCTTCCCGAAGCTCTTTCGTCAAGTCAGTAGTTCGGGCGTCCAGCCCGTCTTCTGCCCGCCCGCCAGAAAACAGAACGTCGTTCAAGGGGCTCTCCGAGAAGGCCTGCTGCTCGATTTCGGCGCAACGCCGAAGGTCGGCCACGAGGACAGGCTGTACTTCGATTGGCATGTTTCCGAAACTGATGCTTGTTGAGTATGTTCCTCGGTATTCTCTCGATTCACCGTTGGTAGATATCGACCTTTTCGTCTCGACTCTTTGGGGAGGACGTTCTTGAAGTACCTTGCCATTTTGCCTGGCCTTTCGTGCCCCGCCGCCTTATGCGTGACCAGGCGCTGCCTGCCTGGAGAAGTGGGGTACCGCGGACTGAGGATTACAGGTAGGTACGAACACCTCACAATGGAGGCGTCGGGCTCCGTGGCCCCCGGTCTGACTCGGTCCAGCGTTGGCAAACTACCTACCTATCTAGGTAGGTACTGTACTTCCTACTACGGACATCAACACCATTGCTGTAATTACCGTTGTCTCTTACTATTGTTGCTGTCGTCGCTGTCGTTGCTGTCGTCGCTGTTGTCGCTGTCGTTGCTGTCGTTGCTGTCGTTGCTGTTGTTGCTGTTGTTGCTGTTGTCGCTGTTGTCGCTGTCGTCGCTGTCGTTGCTGTCGTCGCTGTCGTCGCTGTCGTCGCTGTCGTCGCTGTCGTCGCTGTCGTCGCTGTCGTCGCTGTCGTCGCTGTCGTCAGTCGCTGTCGTTCGTCATCTTCACTCATTAATGCCGTCCATCGTTGACTTGCTCTTGTCACTGTCGTCCGTCATTGCTTATCCCTGTTCCTGGGAAGGATTAGCTGGCACTGGGGAGAGGACCGGGGATCATCGTTTTGGGTGCCTCCATGCATGATGGATGCATAGGCATGGATGCTACTGTTTTCCTCAGCCACACCACATGTCACTTTCGCCGTTAAGGAGAGTAAGCATACATGCCCACAGACTATACATTTCTATTTCACTGATGTCCTGTTTTTCTGATTCTACTCGTGTGTGGGAACGCCCTCTAGAGCCTTCTGTTCTCTCAGAATTTGCTGCAACGAGACGGGCCTAATGACCTGGCCTGAAAGCTTCAAGTAGCGAAGTGCATCGCCGTGAGACTTGATAGTATCTTTATGCAGCAGTTCCTCGGACAGGTTGAGCCTCCGGCCATCCCACTGATGCATCACATCTTTCCAAGCCTGGATCGTGGCCGGTTCCATGGCCAACTCCCACGTGCCTCTCCAGACAATTGCAGCCTCCCCCTCGTTGCGGAGCGCCTCAAACCGAAAGAGCGCCGCCAGCCCCTTTCGCCCGTTCCAGATCTCCATCGTCTTCAGCCGGGGCATCTTCATGGCCGCCGCCGCCGCTGCCCGGAGCATGGCTCCGATCTCGGCCGGGTCCGCGGCGGGCGTGAGGAGTTGCGAAGTCAGGACGAGCGAGGTCAGGTTCGGCCACTCCCAGGCGGGGTCCGTGTCGAAGAAATGGCCGGCGTCTATGAAGAAGGATGCTGCGAGATGCTCGAGCTTGAGGCTGGCCAGGGCTACCGACCGGGCGACGGCTGGGTCAGAGTCGCGAATGATGTTGAATCCGGCTGCGTGCCCCCAATAACGATCCCAAATGATACCTGGATACTGTTGGTTGAAGTTTTCGAAGACGATGAGACTTTTGAGGCTGTTGTTGCAGCGCTGGATAGACTTGAAGATACATTCGTACTGTCTATAGGCCACTGTGGTCGCAGTCAGCAAATGAGTGCCCGTGTAAATCAGAGCGAGTAATGACTTGAAAGTGAACCGGGGGCTAATGCTGGGATACTGACTCCTATCTGCAGTGGTTTGCACCGCGGCCAACAACCTCCAGGGTTCCCAGTGTACTTCCTGGAGCCTGGGAAACCGAGAAAGCATATAGACCAGCTGTTCCGGCATCAATCTCCGGCGGTTCTGTTGCCGGAGGAGTAAACTAGTTACGGCTGGGACTCGCGGAAGGTCGTCCCTCCAGAAGGTTTCTGGTCGGTCATCTGGCTCAATAGGATAAATGTGATACATCAAATAGGTGCGGATGCACATGACGTAACTAGATACTCTCGAAATAGCAGCTTCAGTCACTGTGCCATTGCTGCGACCAGAAAGCCAACCATGTTTCGGGTCATGATAGACTCGGTTCAGCATCCCCATGTCTGCGGCTCGATCATTTAGCATGTCCGAAGGAGTATCGGGTACAAAGGTCAGATATTTGAACCAATGTTCCGAATCACTGGGCGAGTAGATACTGATGTCAAGTGTCAAATCGCCGTGAGGGTCCCATGTGCTCAGAGCCGTGAACAGGGTCCGGAAGGACTCGATCATGGGACTGAAATAGTCATTGAGGGCTCTTGGAGTTTCCCATTGTATTAGTCCGTTCAGCCCGCACGTGTCGCAGTCGTAATCAGCAAGCTCCTCGCAGAACCAGATATAGCGGACGAGAGGCCGATTTCTCAAGGTCATCGCGCTAAAGTCGTCGAGGCGCGCCCGCGTCAGTCTGATTCGCGCGAAGTTGTGCCGCTCGATGTCCTCTTGCCATTCGCGACACACCGTGGCCAGGCGGGCCAGTGGGCAACCATCCTGGGTCAGGCATGTGAGGATGAGAATCCGGATTTCTCGGGGCAAGCTATCCCATTTTGAGTCCCACTGCCTCGTGCCGAGATACTTGGTCGATGGATCGAGAGGGCTTGTTGATTCTACGGACGATGTCATTTGGTTGAATACCTGTCTTCCGACGTGTTCGTAGGTGTCAATGTTGTAAAGTTGAATGAGGTTCTGCGTTCGTCCAGTGAGCGGAACGGCAGGAAACAGGTGGTATTTATGGCGATAGAAACTGTGGTCCCCGTTACACATTTGGAGAATCAAAGGGCCTTTTAAATCCTCAGAATAGAAAACTTGAGCTAAGGACATGATTCTGACTCTGGTAGCCACAGGGCTCCATGGAAAGGTCGTCTGAGTTTCAGAGGGCTTGGGTAAGGTTGGGGAGGCTGAATCTCGTGAGAAAGATTTCCAAACTCTAATTTACGAGTTCTAGATATTCAGTCTTTTGTTCTTCTCCTGCTTTTCGCTTTTCAGGAAGAACGGTTTCCTCGCAATTTTTGCATAAAAGAAAAAGAAAGTCAGAAACTCTACTAGTTAATACCTATCCCCTTTCAAACATAAGTCTCTACATTTCTTCTGTTAGCCCGTTCCTATTCTGTCAGCCGTTCCCGTTCTGACAGCTTGTTTCTATTCTGTTAGCCCACTATGTCAGTCCGTTCTGTCACTTCTTCCTACCTATTTATTTACTTACTATTTCTGCTCATTTAACAAGGGGCAATGGAAATTCGGACTAATGACGACCACGGCAATAGCTTATGCTCCGAAATGGATGATAATAACAACAAGTTGATAGTGACGACATGATGGGAAAAGGTTTGCGCTAACACCAGACAGAGTCCTGGGGCTCGCAATGTAGACTCAACGCCACAGTTGGTCAAGAAAGTAGCTAGCCAGGTACAAATTCTCATCAACGGAGGCGTGGCTGAGCGTGGACCGGGCGGACCTCGAGCAAGAGCCAAAAGGACTTTGGAAAACGTGATGAGGTATTGACGACAACTGAGTGGCCGGGTCGCATGTGAAGGTCGCCGGTCTGACTCACAATCGCCGTCGGCTTCAACGGTGGCCCACATGTGCGCCCTTAGCCTGCGCCGTTTGATGGAGCACGGCGAGCCTGACTAGGAAGCTGGGTTAGCTGGCGAAACAAGGATACGTGTGGCTGTCATGCTCGTGTCTTGGCTGCATCCTGCATGCAGTCCATGTCGGGAGAAGAAGCCGCTTTTCTGCAGATCTGGCATTTGTAATTCATGCAGGCGGCGAGAGGGACATGCTCTGCTTATAATAGCCCAGATCCAACTTGCAAATAGCCTCAAGGTTTTCTGCCCGGCAACAGACAGAGGTTTATTTGGTCGCTGACAGCAGTCTACAGACTATCGCCATGTCGTCGTCGCCTGGGCCGTGTGGAAAGATGTCAAATTCTCGATGGCGGATATCCGCAATCCGATGTCCGTAGGTGGTCGTTGCCAGCTGACGTGCGCTCCGTCAACGAGTCTGTCAACGGATCTCTAGAGACGGCATTTGACGAGGGGTCCGGGGGAAGCTATGTCCTTGCTGGCGGCCCTGATTACTGGTCACTCGGTCGAGACCCCCGAATCTTATTAAGAGAGGCTTTTCTGCCAAGGTTCACAGCCAATGGGGTCTCATGGCAACAGTCTGCGGGGACGTGCCGCCATCGTCAAAGATCCAGGATTAGGTTGCATCGACGCACATCAAGCAATGTAGATGCGGAAGGAGACAGACAACTGGATAGGCTACGGCAGCTTGCCGAGGGGGCGCAGTAGTGCCCGGGCTCACACATATCGACCGAGCGGCGAAGGGGACGGCCTCGAAACGCATTGTGCGTCCCCGGCCGTCTGCTCTAGAGTCTAAATGTGGTGTTCCTTCGGGCCAGGTCCCGGCGTTCGTCTCATGAACTGGCGTATGGCAGCTGTCTCTGGAAACCATGCTCAAGAGCCTCCCCGAGCCTCCTCTCATGCTGATGCCGTCGGCTGCAGCTACGGCCACAAAACGATCTGTTTCATACCAACATGCAGCCCTTCCGCACCGTCTCGCTGGGGCCTCATCCCTGATGCATCGGCAGCTTGCCTTCCCTTGCTGCGGGGAGCTGATCGCACTGACCCTTACGAGCTTCCCGGAGACAGAAGTTTACTCCCTTTTCGGAGGCTGGGCGGGAGTTCGTCTAGATGTCGAAGTGTAGAGAACCGCCCCTCAAGTGGAGGATGGTAGTGGGCATTTCCCGGCCGAGAAACACGGACATCAGCACGGACTCTGGTGGCCTGCTTTCGTGTATCTTTGCGTCGGGGACGCAGTGTTGCGAGGACCTGGGTTCCGTTCCAATACAGCTCTCACCACTATTAGCACACCAACCCAGAGAGTACCACGGCATTCAGTTTACGCATGTGTCTCACGGTCTCACGCTGCCGACCCTGGCGGGAGCTTAGGATGGCACAACTGATCGATCTTGGCCCCGATTCCTTGCTAAGCCTCTCGATATCACGGACAACTAGATTCAAGGTTATAAACCTATTCGATCTCCCACCGAAAGAAAATTATCTTCTGGCTCATCAGACAAGGATACAAAGTCAAGAAGCTTGATCACCCTTCAAAGCTACGCTTAATCTTCTTTTCCAAAACTTTCAGGACCCTTCGTCTGTCATCCAACAACCTTCTGTCCAAAATGTTCACCCTTCAGCTGGTCATCGCCCTCCTCAGCCAGTCGGCCCTCATCGCCGCTGCGCCCTACGGCAACGTCATCAAGGCGCGTGACAACCTCGATGACATCGTGAACGCGCTCGCCCCCGTCTCCCAGTCCCTCGTCCAGGTCGACAACGCCGTCCTGGCCCTCGACGGCGGCCCCGTCACCGCCAACAACCTGCTCGTCGCCTCCCAGCAGATGCAGGTCGTGACGGACCAGGCGACCCTGAACATCCAGGCCTCTGGAGAGCTCGGCGCCATTAGGGCTGCCAGGCTGCGCCGCACCACCGACGACCTCATCGACCAGACCACCACGACCGTCAACGATCTGGTCTCCCGCAAGCCCGTCCTCGACAACCTCGGCGTCAGCCCCGTCGCTCTCGAGTCCCTGCAGAGGCAGAAGATCTCCACCATGGCCCTGAGCGCCGCCCTCGAGGAGAAGGTCCCCAGAGTCGGCCAGAGAATCGCCGCTGAGGGCAGGTCTCAGCTTGAGTCTGTGCTTGATCAGGGCATCGTCGCCTACTCGCAGCCTGCCGTGGCCGCGGTTCCTATCGCCGCTCCCCCTGCTGCTGCCGCTCCTCCGGCTGCCGCCGTGCCTGCTGACGCCAACGCCGGCACCTGGCCCGATCAAGCCGGCGCAGCTCCCCAGGCCGGTGCCCCCGCCGCCGCTGCTCCCGCCCCAGCCGCCGGTGCCGCTACCCCGGCGACGCCTGCCGTTCCCGTTGCGGTTGTTCCCTCAACGGTCAACGGTATCGCCCCTCCCCCTCCTCAGGTCACGCGCCCTGCCGGCCGTCGCCTCCGCGGCAAGAAGAATGGCCTGAACAGGGAGGTTGAGGCTGTCGAGGATGATGAGGAGTAAAGAAACTCTCTCTCGATTCTATCTATCTTCTTCATTCAAATATTTGGATTTGGCGTTTTAGGGCATCACTGGCGTGGAAGAATGGGAGTACGGTTAGCCACGGAATTGTGACAGAATATTAAAGTATTGAAAGCAAAAATAGAATGATGTAATACATCCTACATGACGAGTCTTTTATGAATATTCCCCTGCACATTTCCTTGGGCTCTAATTAGTGACAAATCAGCTCATGATTAAGCTTATTCAACGTTTACCCCCGACCGAGCGTGCATCTGCTTTGGACTGGTTCTGAGCAGCGTCCGAGACACCCACCCACACACAAACAACTCCTACTTGGGCAGACGGAACAAGCTGCACGATCTGAGCGAAGACCGATGCCGAGGCTAACGAAGAAAAGACATGTCGTGGATTTTCTAGTGTTGTTGAGGTATGCCTCGCGTCAAACAACGCCAAGCACGTCTCGAGACACGAAGTTTCGATACATGTTTGCTCTAAAGACCTCGCGATGACTCCCGGATAGAGCATGATCACAACTCGTCACACACTAAGACCGCAGCTGCCCACCAGCGCTGTTGCCGCTGAGACATGTCGGAGCCATTCGAGTGTGAAATTTCAATCATCTGCATTAGCATGAAATGGGAAGCCGGTGAAGTTGACACCACAACATCTCGAAGAATAGAAGCCTCGCAGCTGGGGCCTGTTCCTCGCTTCCAATGTAGAACCTCGCTATCCATTTTACTTAAAACCGCGAGTCCAAGGCGTCTCTGGAATGTGTGAACCGATCTAGCTGATGTCAGAGCCACATTTTGTTTGGCTGCCGGGTAAGGGTTGGGACCAGAAGTTCTGAACGAACGATGTACCTATGCAGAGCAAGAATTTGTACTTACATCCCATCTATTTGGAAGAATCAGAAGAGAATCCAGCTTCTTGTATGGCTTCGAGTGCCGCTTTCGCCGCTGTGCGCTTCTCAATAGCGTGTTTGATAACCTCTTCGGCTGCATCTAGCTCCGTTTGCGCGTTTTGAACTGCATCTCGTGCCTTCACACGATCTAGTTCCGAGTTCATGACAAGTTCTATGGCAAGACAGACCTCGTCCATAGCATTTTGAACGGCGGTGTTGTATTCCTTCCTGCTGGAGAGTTGGCTTGGGGTAGACATCGTTTGAAGCGTATCCGTCATCGTCGTCCGTCATCGTTATCTATTATTATTGTATAGTAGATGGGGAGGCCGTAATTAGAGAGCGAAGTCACAAAGGGTGTGTGGAAGAAATTAAATTCTGGACTGATACTTGTTCGATGATAACAGTCTTGCTGGTGTTGGAAATTGATTCCTCTCCTGAGAATTTGCTGGGATGGGATGTTGTTCAGTACAGAAAGGACAGAGAAGAAGGCATGGTAGAAGATTTCTAGGCCCCCTGTGCTGTGCACTTCGATGATTTAGAAGGTACATTGCACCAGGTGCCACCTTCTGGAAGATACAACTGTATTCTTGAGAAACAAGTAGCTACCTAGGTATGTACGTACGATGAGAACCGCGGCAACTGCTATTTCTGTGGCAGCTACGGCTAGTATTACTAAGTCACATATATATAGGTAGCACTTGCATTCTGACCCTTTTTCTTTCTTCAAGCACTTATGGCACCTAGAGCTGCTTCTTGACTCCAGATTGATCACACCTTTCGTCCCAGGCACTGGTAAGCCCCTGGCAGTTTATCTCCGAAGGACGGAACAAGGCAAGCACCTACCTCAGGGCGTCGTGTCGCGCTCCGACACAAGAACCCACATGTCCCTATGTCCAAAGAGCCCGGTGAAGTTCGATTCCTTCCAAGGACGATCCGGTCTGGCGAGACACCAGTCAAAGTTGCGCATGAGCTAAATCAGACGTCAGCATCCTCCGTCATCATCAGGGGGGGTGGCTTCCTTCTGAAGTAACAAGACGCTTGAACCCACCTCGTAAATGGTCTTGCCAAGTTCCATCATCGCGACGGGCCGCCCCAGGCACTGATACCTGCCGTACCCGAACACGAGCTCGTGCACGCGGTTCATCGTCGCGAGTTTCCGCCCGTCCGCCTCGAGGAGCCAGCGCTCCGGGCGGAACTCCTCAGCGTCCTCGCCGAAGATGTCCTTGCTGAGGTGCATCGGCCAGACGGCGTGGCTGACGATCGCGCCGCCGGGCAGGAACACGGGCTTGCCGTCGACGACGACAGTGTCGCCGCCGTCCGGCACGCGCTTCGGCACGGCGTCCGTCACCGGCGGGTGGACACGCATGCCCTCCTTGATCACGGCCTGGAGGTATGCCAGCCCCCGCGCGTCGGCGTCGGAGATGACCCCCGAGGACCCGCCGGTGCCAGCGGCAACGAAGCCGTCGATCTCGGCGCGCAGCTTGTCATACACGCGCGAGTGCGTCAGAAGGTACAGCATGATGATCCGCAGCGACGAGGCCGTGGTGTCGGAGCCCGCGATCATCTGCAGCGTCGACTCGGAGAACACCTCGTCCTCGGTCAGCCCGTGCCGGAAGAAGGACGCAATCATGTCCGAACGCTTGTCCCCGGCCTCAGCCGCCGCCGCCGCGCGGTCCCTGACGGCCGCACGCCCGTTGGCCATCATCCGGCCGAAGCCCGAGGCGTCCGTCTCCTTGGGCCCGACGAAGGGCGCCACGAGCGGGTGCTGCACGAGCCGGTGCAGCCCCAGGGCCGCCATGACGGTGAAGGCCAGCAGCCCCTCCTCGGAGGACCGCGCGACGTCGTGGACGTCCGCGTCCGCGAGCAGGTCGCCGAACGCGGCGCCGAAGCTGATGTCGCTGATGACGTCGAGGGTGAGGAACTGCGCCTTCTGGGCGAAGTCCATGGGCCGGGCCGCGGCGTCCGTGGAGAGGTACTTTGATCGGATGAGCAGGAGGAGCTCCGAGATGTGGGTGTCGACCGAGGCCTCGAGCGCGAGGTTCTCCTTACCCGAGTACTATGTGGAAGCAGTCAGCTGGATGTCTCCTTGAGGACGCTTATGAGATTGCATACCCCCGCTGACATCTTGGACCTCAGCTGGGTGTGCTTTTCCTCATCCATCTCGCTGAAGACGTGGTCCTTGTCCGGCCGGTGCCGCGTCGCCTGATAGAACCACGCGCCTCGCGTGTACGGCGAGCGGACGGCGCTCATGTGGAGGATCAGCTCCGGCGACGAGGTGATCAGCTCGTTGGGCCCGATACGGGCGATCGTTCCTTACCCTGATGTTAGCTACGCACAAGAAGGCGGCTGAGGTATGGCCACCTACCATACTTCCTGATCACCTCGTCGTACTTTAGGTGAGACTTGAAGCTCAGGATGGCCAGGGCGTGCCACGCCTCGGACCATCCCGTACTGAACGGTCCCTTGAAAGCCTTGAGGCGGTTATAGGTCCGTATCTTGGTTCCCGCATATGCCGCGAGAAGCACGAATGCAACAACCCAACGGAAGCTATACAGCTGGGCGAAGAGAGCCATGTCTGTGTCGATCGTGGCAGGGACAGAATGAAGAGGACCTGCGGCTATGGATCCGGAAGCGTTTCTCTCCTTCTTAAAGCAACTACTACCTACCACCTCAGAGACCGAGATGAAGAGGGGTCGGCAAGACGGTTCTCCCAATCAAGGGTGGCGCTTTTGTCATGCGATGCCAGCGGAGGACGCCCCCAATACACGCAACACATTGTTGATCTCTGCACCTCTTCACACTTCGCAGGGCTGCAGGTAAGCTTTGGTCTCCGCTGAACCCGTCAGGCTGCATGAGTGGTACTGCAGTTAGGCGGAACCGGGAACGAAATGTGACGATGGGGAAGCACAACGTCCACCCCCAAGCCCCGGGGATGCAGCCAAGCCGTTGCAACCGGCGAGTTGAAGAGGCGCCTTACTCCGTGTCCCACCGTAACATATTCGCTGCTGTCCAACTATTTCTAGATAGAACTTATAACCTACTTGATGTCTATCATTTACAACTATCGTTATTACTATTACTATTGTCCGTTACTGCTGTCCGTTACCGCCGTCCATTACTGCCGTCCGTTACTGCCGTCTATTACTGCCGTCTATCACTACTGTCCGTTACTATCGTCCATTACTGCTGTCCGTTACTGCCGTCCGTTACCGCACGATATACGAGCGAAAGCAAAGGTCCCTCCTACGACGCCGCTTAGGTAATCCGCTGAAGTAAGCAGTCGCTTTCGTACACAGCTACGAATAGCTTCAGCTGATAAGGAGCGTAAAGCCCCGCGAGGGGTGCTGAATGTGAAGAAGCTAGGTACCTAGGAATGCCGCGATGGATCGGAAAGATCCATGGGCCTAAGTGCCCTGGGGTGCCTGGAGCACAGACCATCTATGGTGGTCACGTGACGGCCGGAGCCTATGCTCCTCGACATCAGCTATTATCACGACAGAAGGAACCTCTACAAAGAAACTTCTTCCTCCATCATCATCATCATCATCATCATTGCGCCCTCAGTGACGCACCCGAATATCTCAATGTCAACGCCACCTGGGAAAGAAGCGGCGCAATGGCCTCTCGAGCGCCTCGGACCGAACAATAATCGGAAACCAGTTCAGGATTTGCATACGTTTAGCCGGATGAGGTCATCCGGACACTATAAGGCGATCTTCAGCAAAAAGATGATATAGGAGATGCACAATTGCCTAAAGGATTCGATTACAGTCACCACTTGCGAGTTAACCCGGTCCGAACCATACAAAGCTCTCCGCAGGGCATTGGTTCCGAATCCAGGACAGAGTGAGAGCCCGGAACAGAGTCAGACGCCGGAGTGCACGTTTTGGCTACTAGCGATCCGATCCTACACGCACCCAGAGGCTGGGGCGCTGGAGCAACTGTTCGAAGACTGCATCGAAGTGAGGGAGATGATACTCGCGATGAGGGAGATCGTCAGCAAGCTCGTCACGCGCCAAGCCCTGACGACAGACGATTGCAAGAAGCCATTCCAGACGATTATGCCATTCGTTAAGTATCAGAGTGATATCGCAGAGTTATACATCCATAAACTGGAAGCCAGAGATAAACCGAAAGCCAGAGGCAAGACCGCGCGGGCACCCCGAGCTCCCCGCGACACTGACCAGCAGTCTCACGAGGAGACCCACGACTCACTACCCCCAAACAAACGTCGAGCGCACAATAGGCTCCTCAACGACAGCAAGGTGGACGACAGCAGGGTGGACGACAGCAAAGGGGACGGCAGCAGGGTGGACGACAGCAAGGGGGACGGCAGCAAGGGGGACAACAGCAGCGAACATGTCCAGGATCGCCAGATAAAGTCAAACTGGACGGCGGAGGAGAAAACCGAACACATACTAAATGTCCGGAGAATCGTCAAGCAGTTCCCCCGGGAGCGACGGAAGATCCTGATGTGGGAGATTATTATGGGAGCCTTGGATGCAGGAGTCGACATCTCCAGGATTGCAGAATCCGCCGCAGCCAGTCAAAGGATGGGAAACCAACAACAACAACAGCAGCAACCGCTGCCTAGACGCGATGCTTCATCGTCCAACCCATCGACCACACAAGTTACAACACCCTTAAACTAAGACTAAGATGAGACCCGACCCCGACGCAAACGCAAGCGTCCCGACCGATACCACGAGACGCTTGTTTAGAGAAACCAACCTAGTTACATAGAAGAGAGAAAAAAATATATCTTTTTTTAAGACCCGATTCTGCTGCAAGGCCACATTGCTTACTTGAGATAGCCCGGGCTGGCCTGGTGATAACCCCGATCCATTGCACTCGCTTACAGTAATAGACGATAGTAATAGACGATAGTGACGGCAACAGTGATGGACGACAGTGATGGACGACAGTGATGGACGACAGTGATGGACGACAGTGATGGACGACAGTGATGGACGACAGTGATGGACAACAGTGATGGACGACAGTGATGGACGACAGTGATGGACGACAGTGATAGACGACAGTAATGGACGACAGTGATGGACGACAGTGATGGACGACAGTGATGGACGACAGTGATGGACGACAGTGATGGACGACAGTGATGGACGACAGTGATGGACGACAGTGATGGACAACAGTGATGGACGACAGTGATAGACGACAGTAATGGACGACAGTGATGGACGACAGTGATGGACGACAGTGATGGACGACAGTGATGGACGACAGTGATGGAGAATAGTGATGGACGACAGTGATGGACAATAGTAATAGATGATGGTAATAGACAACAGTAATAAACGATAGTACCTGTGGACGATAGTGATAGACGACCGTGATGGACGATAGTGATGGACAATAGCGACAACAGTGACGATAACAACAGGACTGACAGTATTAATACATCTCACAGGCCTGGTCATGTCTTCTACGAATGGTTAGATGGCACAAAGTAACGGTCCATTCCAAACAAGCCGGCAAGCTCGATCAAAGTTGAATGTTCGTCAATTTAATACCCCATATCACACACCCAGCGATTCTCTTAAAAAGCTTGGGGTGCTTCGCCGTGATCCATCGCAAGTGCTTTCCCCCAACCAGACTACAATCTCTTCCGCCAACTCCAATGGTTCTTTGGGTTCTCCGACAGCTCCCTCATGTCCTCGACGCCCTTCGCCCCCGGGCCCTTCTCCAGCAGCAGCTGCTCGAGCGCGAGCCCGGCGTACTCGACCGCCTTCTCCTCGTTCCCGATGGAGTTGTAGTTGAGCGCCGCGAGCCGGTAGGCCTCGAACCCGTGCGACTGGTCGACGTTCTCCTGCCGGTAGAGGTTGACGAGCACCTCGATCTGGTCCTCGTCGAAGTCGACGGCGGCCCAGTCGCTCAGCTCCTGCTCGATCTGCCACATGCGGCCCAGCCGGGCGTCCGAGTCGCGGACCAGCGGCGGCGGGAGGCTGCACTGCTCGCAGGTGCAGCCGAAGCCCCAGTTGCGCTGGGCGCGGTCCTGGCGGACCATGCGCGTGCTGAGGGAGTCGACGTAGGAGATGGTGAGCTCCTCGCCGGGCTTGATGTCGCGGACCGCGTGGGTGTAGTGCCGCAGATCCGTGTCGATGTAGAAGGCGACGCTGCGGGGGTTGTCAGAATGAAGACTTTCTCAGGGAGGGGTTCATGGCACTCACTTGGGTCTGCAGTCGTGGTTGTACCGGGAGACCTCGGGGAAGTTTCCAAAGTGGTGGCCGTCTCTGATCCCGAGGCGCAGCTCGAACGAGTTGGTGTGGATAATGTCGTGCACCTTGTGCCCGCCAGACTGCCCCATCTGCTCCAGGAAGATCTCACGCGTCTGGTCCGGAAGTTGGCTGATAGCGGCGTCGAGGAGTCTGTACTGGCCCTCCAGGTCGATGTCGTCGATGAAACGCCGGTGGATGACGATGGCCGGTGGATGAACCATGATGCGCTGGCCGCGCTTGATCGGCTTGCTCGCGACGAGGCCCTTTCCCTTGCCCGGCATCTCGACGACGCGATACAGCGAGCTGTCGCCCACATCAGCGTCGGCGTCGGGCTCCCGGGCAAAGGCGGGAATGTGCGAGGCCTCCTCGGCGTTGTACGCCGTGCTCACAAGGACGATGCCGCGGCCGCGGGCAAAGGACGGCCGTGAGTATGCGCAATATTGCCCCGCGCAAGCGTGAGGACCATGCCACCCTTCGTCTGAACGCCAGATGTCCTTCTTTGGCTGTTTGGTCGTCGTCCGGTTGCCGGCGGTGTCATTTTGACCATTGGCCGACGACCAGATCGAGCCTTTGCCGCAGGCGAGCTGGTAGTCGGGCAATAACGGGCTCGCGGCGCACAAGTCGAGAATCGGAAGCTGCGCTTTGAGGGCGTGCCTCTGGGCGAGGACTAGAGATGCCGATGCCGCGAGCAACGAGAATAGTTTCATGGTGATGTCCAGTGATGAATTTTCGACGAGCGATTGGTCAAGAGAAAGAAGAATCTGTTTTTCATTTCAGGCACCTATCACTCGTAGCCATCTTCAGACTCGAAAAAGGCCCTCGGGGAGGTGGTCTCGATGTTTCAAGGAAGCGTTTCATGATCTCCGCATCGTGGTCCGTGGGGCTGCGAGTCCTGAGCTTGTTGCGCACCTTAAAACACGAACGAACCTCGGATGCCTGGAGAATGTCACCCAATGGCGTCAAAGCTTCTGCGTCCAGACGAACGTGTTCCCAACATGTTGGAGCTTGACGGCTGCGAAGGCAAAAGGAAAATGGTAGTTCTTTGGAGAGCCAGGTAGATGGTTAATTTCCTTGAAGACGCTTGTTAGCACCAGATGTATTTGCAGAATGAAACAAACAGCTCAGGTTCCTTTCACAGCAAACCTCAAGGGTGCGGAATGGTAAGCAAAGCCAATAAATCGATCCTAGTACTCTGAGGCGTATCACGTGCCGGCCATTGCTCGAGAACAGCTTTCACCTTGGGTATGGACGAGGACTGTGGAGCGAGGGTCACGTCGCAGTCGAAGGGTGGATGGAGAACCCGAGGACTCTTGGAGGGCTCCAACTGCGTCGTTGTGTTTGAAGCATCCGCTCAAGGACCCCCTGATGAACTCCGCAAACAAGAAGCGGAACTATGTTCGGAGCATAAGCCCGCCCGGAATGAGACGCTGAACTGGAGGTGTCGTTGGGTCGGGGCGATGGAAGCCGTGGCAGAAACATCGGAGGCCAACAGATCACCACCCCTCCCCCTCTCGCAGATCCAAGTTGACATGCATCGGTTGGCCGGAAGCGGGGAACACGGGCGAACGACAAGGCCCGGATCCAACCGAAGAGGCAGGAACGTAGCGTCGCAGTGCGTTAGCCGTTGATCGAAGAGGAAGTTGTACTTGTAGCGTACTAGCGACTGCATAAGTTCTTCGCAGGACTATCACGACTTATCGTCCCCGAGTGGCGTAATGGAGCAGAAGCTCGGTCCAACAACAGAATGCACGGGACGAAGGCCAGAAACGGATGAATTGCTTCTTGGGACGCAAACGAGCTCTTGGCCGCCATGCCCCCGATACTCTGAGAGGCAAGTGGTTAGGCAAAGCTGGCCGCGTAGGTGGGTGGTCCTGCCTTCAGGTTGGTTGCCCGTTGGGAGGAAAGCAAGATATCAGATCCGAGGGAAAGAACCCGGATGGACCACCCCGGAAGTGCGGCGGTGTATTGGATCTTGGCCAGCCGGGTACGAGGTTGCATTCTCGAGAGAGAGGCCGGAGCTAGTCAAGGTCGATGACGAAACGAGTAGAGTTTCCAGAGTCGGGGAGTGATGGGATTGAGAACTTGGAATAGCCCATGGCCGTATGTGAATGTGTCGGGGAGAAAGGAGAGGCCGATGATGCTGGCCCAAGGCAGTGGTACTACGCTCCTTCCTCTTCAGGATTAGCAGGACACATTGTACGTGGGTGGGCAAAGCGGGGGAGATAGGCGGCTTGAATAACCATTTTCGAATTCAGTGCACACAGTCACGACCTCACCCAAGCACTCAGGTTCCAAAAAAAATGGCCGCTTTTTCGCACACCCACCCAGCCACCCACCTAATCTCCTCTTAACACCACCCTCTTTAGTACTACCCTAACTTTATTATTATTATTTTAAACACCTTAAAAAAGCGAAAAAGAATACTAGAACATAATAATATACTTATAAAAGTCTGTATTTGTAGTATAGCTGATTTTTTAGAAGTTAAGGGTATTAAATATAAAAAAAAAGAGCTTTTTAGTTACTTTAGTATAAGTAAGAGGTCTAGTTGCTAAATACTAAATAAGGATACCCCCGACCGTTACTAGGGCCACGATCCTAACTTTTCTAAGATGCGCGGTTATAAAAGAATAATTAATAAGTTAGCTTTTAATAATATTAAGGATCTTTATATAACTAAGGGCTTTAAAGTAAAGTAATTACTATAGACAGCTATTGTAGATACTACTAACCTTAACTATATTATTTACTTAAGTAAATATACTATTTAATGTGCCTTTAAAAAATAATAAATCTATAAGCGTATTATAAAGTAAGTTAATACTATTAATAAAAAAACTACTACTTAGTGTTTAGCCTATACTAAAAAGGCCCTTATAAAGCAACCTAATCCTAAAAATTAGTATAATTATGTTTTCTTTAATAAATACTATTTTAGGTACACTAATAAGTAGCTAGTACATATTATAAGGAAAGACAGTACACATAACGATCTTTTTAATCTCTAAAAGTACTAGGAGCTTAATAATAATAAAAAGAAGGCTATTTACTATTAGGCCGTAATTGACTATAGATTTAAGAGTCGCTTTATTTAGTATAACGTACCTACTAACCGTAATAGTAAAATAAGTTAATAGGTATATATTAATTCTATTCTTAAGCTTTATATTAAGTAGTAGATTAAAGAGGCTAAGGCTAAGGGCAAGTACTTTATCCTTAAGGAAGATAGTAATTTAGGGTATAGTTCTAGCCTTAATAATAAGGTCAGGGTATAGAAGGATAAATACAGCCTTAATTACTTTTTTAACTATTCTAAAAGTCTAGACCTTTTCCCTATTAAAAATACTTAGTCCGTTCTAAAGTAATATATATAAAGTACACTATATTAGGATTATAAGACTCTTTAGAGTATTGTAGAGGCTACTTAGGAAGCTTTTAAGTAGCTGATGATTAATAAATAAATTAGATTAATACTAAAGAGGCTTTATTAAGTTATTAAGTAAGAGGGCAAAATAACTGGGTTCTGAAATAGCAAAATAAATGACGTTTGGGTGGTTATTAAAAAGTAGCTATTTTTTTTAGAACCTAAGTGTTAAGCAAAGGGCTAACAGTATCTATAGATGATATTAAATATGCAGCTTTTTGTTGGTAGCGAGAATCGGCTATTCTAATAGGGGCGAGACAACTAACTAGCCTACTTTGAGTCCTGTTCAGCGCGTGCCATTAGGTACAGTCTCCTTAGTACCTACTCTTAGGGAGGGGAGAAAGGAAGGAAGGAAGGAAAGAACGGGGGAATTACAGCAGCCCGCAAGGCCGACTATCTTAAAACTCGAAATCTTCCAAAAGGGGTTATCTCCGCCGGCTATAGCGACCCCTGTGGTAGAATTGAAAGATTTTTTAATTTATTATTAAAATAACTTGAGTAAGTGTAAATTTTATAGCCCTTATAATTTTATATAAAATTATATAATCCTTTTTATAATTCCTTATTAACTTTATTCCTTTAAACCTAACTTATTTTATAATAGTATCCTACTACTTAATTAACTATAAAGTAGTTAAATAGAAGTTTAATTAGTAATACTATTTCTTATACTTAATTAAGTTTAATTAACTTTTAATCTCTAATTATATTAATTTTATAAACCTAAAGATTAATAATAATAATACCTTTTTTTTTAGTAAATTTTAATAAACTCTAAGTTTATTAACTATTAATCCTACTAACTACTCCCTCTATTTTACTAATATTAAAACTAAGGATTAATAGCCCCCTAGTACTAAATTCCTTATAATAGTTAAAGTTGCTTTTTAAGTTTATAAAATAAGTATTTAGTAAACAAAGAAGTAACTTATTATAAACCCTTAAATTAACGTTTTAATTTAACTCTAAGTTACTAAATATAAAGTAATAAAAGTAATTAAGGTTACTTATAAGTAATATACTACTATATAGACTATTTAGAAGTTTATTAAAATTATTAAAGTTTTAGGTATAATTTAGTTTAAGTTATATACGAGTCTTATATAGTATCTCGCGGATAAGTTTATAAATAATACTAATTTCTTTTAACTTAACTAAAAGGCTATACTAATTATTATTAAAAATAGTTTAGATTTTTTTTTTACTATAATATTATATATAATACTATAACTCTTTTTAACTTTATTAAAAAGGCCTTAATTAAAGTAGAAAAAGATATATATAACTTTTATTTAGTTTTAGCTTTTTTTATTAATAATAGTCTTATAACTAATTTTAACTTATTAATATTTAAGAAGTAAATAAATACTAAAACTATACTTAATAAAGCTTTATTTAAGTCCCTTACTTAGGTTAATTAGTTTAATTCTTTTTAGTCCTTAATTTTAATATAGTTATAAATAGGTATTAAACGAAAGTTAACGCTTAAGGCTAAAGAGGCTAGTAATATTACTATAAAACTAGGATTATATAAGTATACTTTTTTAAAAGTTAAGTTAAAAGCTACCCTTAAGTAACTTAACTTAAAGGTAATTAAAGGGGAAATTAAAAAGAACGTTAAAAGGGATACTAAATAAAATATTATTTAGAATGCTATATAGAGAGTTAAGAAGGACTTTAGATAGAAGAATATTAAGTAAGAGGACGTTAAGTAGGAGGCTAAGTATAGTACTAAGTAGGAGACTTAGTAAGGGACTTAGTTAAAAGTATAGTCTAGGTTTGCGATTCTATATTTTCTTTAATTTTTATTATTAAAATGCTAATAATTACCTATAAAAGAGTAAATTTATTTAAGGGATAGTAGTAAGGGGAAATAAAAGGGGTGTTAATTAGGATATAAATGTTATATAATCTTTAAGTAGAATAATTTAAGTTTTGTTTTACTTAACTTTAACTAATATAAGTAATAAAAAAAGAAATAAATACTAAAGATATTAAGTTTTATTTTTAAAAATACTTTTTTAGTAATAATAGTTACTATAATAAGTTTTTAATAAATAGGAAAAAATATAGTATTTTTTACTCTTTCTTTTTAATATAACTTAGGCCCTTTAGCTAAGTAAAATATTTTATTTTTATATTTACTTTATTAATCTCTTTAACTTCCTCTTAGTCTTTTTTTTAATATTACTACTACTACTACTACTACTATATTTTTTTTTATACTAAGTCCTTAAAACCCTTATAATACTAAAAATATTAATAACTCTAACTCTATTAATAGTAATACTTAATTATCTTTATTTAAATACTAAATACTAATTTTTAATAGTAATTTAAGTTATCCTATACCGCTTTACCTTTTATACTAGCTAAGGCGCCCCCCTCTATAATAATAATAATAATAGTCTCTTCCTTAGTAGTAACAACAATAACGGCCCTTCCCCTAGCGGTGGTAATAATAATAATAGTCCTCCCTCTAGTAGTGATAATAATAATAGTAACGTTTATATAAGCAACGCTCCCCCCTTAGCGTCCCCCCCTCCCTGTCCTTTTACTCCTTTCCCTATAGAGCTTAATAAGTATAAGTACTAATTACTACTAAATTATATTCTTAAAGCTAGACTAATAGAATAGGACTTTAGTTATATAAGAGTATATTATTTATATTTTCTTTTTAGGCTTTTATAAACTAACTAGTATTAGTACTACTTTTAAGCTGTTCTGCTTCTCCGTTTAGCGCGAGCCTGCCCGTAATACTAATACCTATAGTGCCTTTATAATAAATAAGGGCGTAAATTTTTTAGTAGTAATACTATAGGCTATAGGTAATAAGGCTGTTAAGAAGTATAGTTACTATACTTAGTGATAGGGTATATAAGTAGAGTATGTGTTAGTACTACTATACTTATAGTATATTATATAGGGTACTTATATTAACTACTACTATAATTCCTAGGGTAGTAAATACTTTTATTATAAATATAGTAATTATTAGTTTTAACTTAGGACTAATAGTGTTTTAGGGAACCTACTTTTCCCCCCCCCCCTGTAAGTCCCCTTTTTTATTACTTTTTCCTTTATTAATACTTTTTTCTTTTTTAACTCTTTTTTATTTACTTTTAGTACTACTAGAGTTTACTAGTCTAGACTTTAAGTAGTATATTTAAGAGTATACTATAATAAGTTAGTTTTAGTAAGTTAGTACTAAAACTAAAGTTAATATATAGAAGAGTGTGTTAGTGGCTTTGTGTGTTTATGAGTAGTAGTAGTAGGAATAATAGTAGTAGTAGTAAAAGTAATAGTAATAGTAGTAGTAGTAGTAGTTTTAGTAGTTTATTAATAAGGCTAATGAGATTATTAACTGGGCTGTTGGTTTATTTAGTTCTTTCTTTTCTACTTAAGAAGTGTTTTTTTATTTTATTTTTATTTCTTTTATTTTATTAGAATAATATACTTTATATATATTTATTTACCTTTTATTTTCTATAATTATTATTATAAATTTACTAATAACTTTTATTTTAAATATAATTAAACTTTATAGTACTAAAACTATAGCTTTTATAAGTATTATATAATATTTAGTTTTATATATAAAAAGTTTTTGTTAGTATAGCTGCTGTATAGTTAGCCCCTGTAGCGTACGGCGCTACAGTAGGAGCTATAGCTATATAGAGTTATATAACTATATAGCTTTACTTATAGCTCCAATATCTATACTAGCACTTAAGCTACTTTTAACTTATAAATATTATTACTCTTTTACTATATATATTTAACTCTATATAGATTAATTACTAATATTTTACTTATAAGTAAACTAATACTAATTAGTAGTTAATTTATCTATTACTACTTAACTATAAACTATAAATTAACTAGGATTACTTAAAAGAAATAATAATAGACTATTACGACTCTAACTTTAAGGGTGGGACTTTTAAGATACTATTACTATACTAAGTATCCTTTTAATTTTAAAAAGTAATTCTAACTTTAAGGGTAGGACTTTTAATAAGTATAAAAAAAAAGAAGTATTAAGATATAATAAACCTATGATTTTATTAAGCCTTTGTTAGTGAGATTGTAGTTCTAGATAACTAGGATATTACTACTAGAGTACTATAAAGAGACTGTAAAAAATCCTTTTATAATAGCCTCTTCCCTTTTTTTCTTTATTTATAGCTTTTTTTTAACCTCCCTCTTTTATTAACTCTTTTTTTTAACTTACTTTTTACGTTTTCTAACTCCTCTTCCTTTTAAAAGGCTAGCTACGGCCCGCCTTTTAATAATATAATCCTTTTAGGAAAGCCGCTATTACCGCTTTTTACTATAACTATAAACTTCCTTAATATTACTTTTTCTCTTTTTAATAAAAGTTAAAATCCACTTTTATAAAAAGACCTTTTTACTAACTATAATTATAACTTACTCCCCTACTTTAAACCCCTACTATACCTACTTAAAATACTATAGATTACTTTATAATTATTTAAATTAATAAAAATTTCATTACTAGTATTTACTAACTATTTAAACTACTATTTATTTACTAATTCTATTACTTAAAAACTTATATATTAGGCTTTATAGATTTATAGCCTTTCTTTTTTTTTTCTATAACTTACTTAAGTGTATTTTAGTAAACTTTAAAAAATCTATATTTTTAGGTTAAATATAAGGGATATTACTAAGTCTTTTAAAGTTAATAATAATAAAACCCTTTATAGATTCTTATAATCCTTTTTTTATTTCTATCTATTATTCCCCTTATTTATTACTTTAACCCTATTCCTTTTATATAGTAATAATAAAATTTAAAGTTGTTATTAATTATTTATAACTTAATAACTATTCCTTATTACTAGCCTTTTATAAAGTAGTTATAGAGTTTTTTAGTAAATCTTACAATTCTAACTAAAAGGACCCTTGCGTAGCTATATAGGTTATTAAAATATTATAAATAGCCCCTATAAGCAAGCTTTTTAAAAACCTCCCCCTTATAGTAACTACTTATAGACTAGTAATTAATATAGATTTTACTAATTAAAGGCCTACTCTAGAGTATAATAAGCCTATTAATAAAACCTTTATAGCTATACTTAAAACCTACTTACTATAGTTTTTTAATAAATATATAATAGAAGGCTATACTAGTTATATACTTTAGGAGACTTTTAATATTAACTTTAGTAGTTAGTTAGTAAATGCCTTTGCCTAAGTTTTACTTAAAGTTTATTACGTTACTAAGGAGTAGTTATATACTAATAGTATTAAGTTTAACCCCTTATAGATAAATACTAACTAGTAGCTTTTTAATACTGCTTAAGTTACTTAATTTAACTTTTAGAGTAAGAAAGAAGTTATAAGAGCTATGGCTTTTTGTGAGGGTTTTAGAGTTAACTTTAAAAAGCTCTGCTTTTTTAAATATATTATAAATAGTAAGTTATATAGTACTTTAGAGTTAATTAAGTAAAGTAAAAGTATTGTTTTATTATTAGTTAAATATTATAATAATACTATATTATAAAACGTAAATACTTTATTACTATAAAGAGTAGCTACTTTTTAATCCTTTTTAGAAAATTAATACTATAACTAGCTTTATTAGCTTTACGAGGCTATATAGAGTTAATTCTACCCTTATTATTTTAAAGATTTCTTTTAAAACACTTTAACTTTAATACTACTACTTTTTAACCCTCCTATACTAAAAATACTTACTAACTTTTTTAAACTTAAAGATAGTATAACCTATAGTAGTAACTAGTATAAATTTTTTAATATAAAGTTTAGGATTTTTAAGTATAATTACTACTTTATAGGTATTTTTTAATATTAAGTCTATATTACCTTTTTATTAATACTATAAGGCTAAGCGTAGACTTTTTATTATAACTACTTTAGTAACTCTACTTCTCCTCTATTACTCTTTAATACAGTAGTTATAGTACGTAACTACTTTAAGACTAACTAAATACGTTAGTAGTGTTTTTTTAAGTAGTAACGTCTTAACTTTACTATAGAAATACAAAACGGCTAAAGTAAGTTTTGTATTAAGTACTTTAATAAAATAATTATAAAGTTTTTAAAGATTTAACTTATACTTACTAAGGAGTACTAAGGCAACTATACTTTATACAGCTAACTTCTTACTACTTACTACTTTTTTTTAAACTTTATATTAACTTTTATTAAAGAATCTTTTATACTTAGTAGTACTATTACTAATTTATAGTTAACTACTAGTATTACTAATAACTATACTATAAGTAACTAGTACGTTTTTATAAATACCTACTATATTAATTATAAATATAGTAGTTACTATAATAGCTACTACTAAAGCTATAATACCTATAACTATCCCTATAGTAACGCACCTTCTTTTTATAGTAATAGTATATAGAAGTACTACGTTTATAGTAAAATTAGCTACTAGTTTAATAAGTATATATAAAAGGAGTGCAATAAGGTATATAAGTACTATAAATTATTATTCTACGTTTAGGATTCCTTTTACAAGGGATATTACTAGTTCCTACTTTAATACAAGGGCTTTTTAAATAACAATAATAACCTTTTAGTTACTAACAGCCCTAAAAAAAGCAATTTAGAGTCTAAAAAGGATATTAAATTTATCTATTATACAATAGCCTACTATACCTCTATAAGTATTAATAACTTAGTTACTATTAACAACTACTATATCTTTAAACTACTTAAAAATAATACCGTAGTTTATTACTTAATATAAATAGACCCCTTTATCCACCCAATACCTATATTAATATTTATATATAATAATTACTACTCCTTTAATATCTTTTATAGTATTATACTTAATACTAGAGTAGTAAAGTTTTTAACTATAGGTTATAATTAATATATAGTACTACAAAATTACTTTTTACTAAACCTTAAGTTAAATACCTTTAGTACTAGTAAAATCTTTATTTCTTTTAAAAACGTAGTACTAATTAACTTACTTAAATCCATTAACGTTCCTACTCTATTTAAAAATATTACCTTTTATATAATACTTATAAGTACTCCGTTTTTACTTAACTTAAGCGATATAAATCAACTTAGTATTATTTTTAATAATATCTATAATAAACTCTATTAAAATACTACTATAGTCTTAATTATTTAACAATAGAAGTATAAATAGCTTACTTTTAACCCTAAAGAGTTACTAGTATTCTACTACTTAACTAACATTAAGCTCCGCTATTTCTATTATTAATTTAACTACTCTTCTATTTAATAACTCTATAACGTTTTATAAAAGGCTAAGAACCCTATTAAGATCTTTATTATTAAGGCCCTTAATTACGTATACTATTAATACTAGTTTAATAGTTTAGTACTATTCCGCTTTAAGTTTAACTTCTATAATAACTTTAACTTTAATTATAAAGTTATTATTAATATTATGTATATTAATAGTAAGCTAGTTCTATATATAGTTAATATATTTATAGCCTTTAATACTACTTACTTTTTAGAATTATTTTTTATTAAATATTTATAGTAAGTATTTTAAAAAAACTAAATTAATATATACTAGGAACCCCTTAATAACTTTATTACTAATTTAAGTACTAAATTTTAGTTTAATAAGTTCTATAGTAATATTAAATCTTTTAGTATTACCCTTAAGGATACTTTTATTAAAGTATACTACTTAATTAATAAAGTTAAGAGATACTATACTATAGTATATAGGATTTATAAAATCTTTAAAGTAAAGAACCTTAGGATAAGCTATAATACCTATCTTTAAGCTATAGTTAAAGTTATTAATAATACTACTAGCCTAAATAGTCTTATCCTGACCTTACTAGTATTTAGAGTATACCCCTATATAAACAACTCCTCTTTACTATTACTAAATATTATAACTAAAACTACTACTATTTATAAAGTTATAAATAAGGTCCGCCGCTTTTATACTAAATAAATAATTATAAAAGGCCTTAGGGTACGTAGTAGTTCTAATACGTTTATAAACTTTAACCTTTTACTTTAATTTAAAGTTAGGGTATAGTATAAAAAGGGTAGTTAATAAAGTCTATACTTACTATTTTTAATTAATAGTAAGTTCTATATACTAGCCCTCCTATAGGGCTTATAGATATTTAAATTAACTTTTATTAAACCCTTTTATAATAATAATAATAAGGCTAACTTTAGATTTCTACTGCTAAATAACTCTGGCTATACTAAAGAGACTAAAAATAATAAGGCTAATAGCTTTAGGGATACCCCTAGCAAGGCTAAGCTACTTAAAGAAATCTTTAATAAAATTGTTATTAATTCTATTCCTTTTCCTACTACTAAAAACCTTTTTTAGCTGCCTAGAAGACGTTCCAGCTACCTTTATAAAAACGCTACTGTAATATATATTTTAGTAAAAGAGGAAGTTAATTTTGCCTTTATAATTAAGTTATATAATAAGGGTGTAATTACTATATTTAGTAAACTCTTTTAATTATTAATAGAGTAAGAGATTATAGTACTTTAGAATTATAACGTTTTTAACTTTATTCTTTATGACTCTAAGATTTATAATAGTTACTGTATATTTAAATTAAGGATTATTAATAAAATTAAGAGAAAGACTATAGATAGTCCTTATAAGAAGTCCCGTTTTGTAATTTAAAGTTACACTAATAATAAAAAAACTAAAATCCTTATATAGTCTTTAATAATTTAGTAAGCTTTATAGTAACTAATCCTTACTTTAGCTTTTTTTTTAATTTACAATAGTATAACTCTATAGTTATAAGATATTATTTAAGTATATATATAGTTAAAGATAAAGTTTAATTATACTATCTTTATAAGACTCTTTAAGTAGATTAAGTATTATTACCCTTATAATACTATTATAGTTATTAAAAAACTACTTTATAGTATTATAAAGGTAGGGACGTACTAGTAGGCGATATATAACTACTACTACTACAAGAGGCTTGATATAGTTAGTTTAATATATAATTTATACCTTCTAATATTGTTAATTAATAATAAAGAGTTTACTATAGTTAAAATATAAACTAACGATATATTAGGGCTCTTTACTATTAATTTTTTAGCTTAAAAGGATAACTAACTTTAAAAAGTAAACTTTATAGTTAAGCTAAAAACCTTTTTAACTACTAACAATCCCTTTATATTTAATAGTAGTATTTTAAGTTTTAAAAGTAATAACTTAGTATTCTAATAAAAGGGCTAGAGTAAAAAGCTTACTATTATGACCCCTAGGGTAGATTAAAAGGCTATATACGTTTAATAGTGGGTCTATAGTACTTATATTGCAACGATTTATTAACTAGAGGTATTTTATAATTTGTTAGTTACTACCTAGTACTAAGAGCCTAACGATAATAATATTAAGGCTTTAAATAAGTATTTATAGTAGTAGATTAATAACTAAGAGTAAGGGCTAATATACGTTCCCCTTAACTTCACTATTAATAAGCTTTTTGTGTTTATAAATAGATTGTTTATTAATAACAACGACTTTTTGTTATAACTTAGCTTTATTATTATCTTTAGTAATAAGTACTGCCTTGCTAATAATACCTTTAAGTTTATTAGTAATATTATTTACTATAGCTTTACAAAAAGTAAGTGTATTACCCGTAGTATATTAGTATCTAAGATTTACAGTATAACAGCTAGTACTAATATAGCCCTTACTATTACTAAAACCCTTTAAATTATAACTAACTATCTTTAGCTTCTTAAAATCTCTATAGTAGTATATATAGATTTATACTTACTATATAAATGCCTTATTAAGCTTAGTACTACTAAAAAAAAGTACTTAATAATTAATGTTATAGCCCTAAAATAGTCTTATAAGTAACGTAAAATTACTAATATTTACTAGATAGTAGGAAGCGATAACCCAGCCGATACCTTTATAAAAACCTCCCTAAACCGCGCTTTTAAAAGCTTTATTAATAATAATAGTATAATAATTAAGATAGAAGGATGGGTTATACAAGAAGGTGTATAGAACTAGGAATATAGAGGATTAAGGGATACAGGTAGTATAAGGAGGAAGATATAGGCTTTAGTTATTCTAAAGGCAGCCCTAGTAAGCCCTAGGTACTCTAATAAGCCCCGGGCCCGTTAGAGATAAGGCTTAACCCCTATAGGGGTTTTTGGATTTTCTTTTAATTTTACGAGAAGCGGCAGTCTATTAAACGGCGTTAATTACTACCCTTTTTATAAAAGTAATTATTCTTTTTATTAAGGCTTTATACTTTAGGCTATAAAGTAAAAAGTATTAGTATTAGTATAGCTACTGTATAGTTAGCCCCTATGGTATATAGCGCTATAGTAGAAGCTATAGCTATATAGAGTTACGTAACTACGTGGCTCTATTTATAGCTCTAATATTTATACTAGCACTTAGGCTACTTCTAACTTATAAATATTATTACTCTTTTACTATGTATATTTAACTCTGTATAGATTAATTACTAACGTTTTACTTATAAGTAAACTAATAGCTTTATATTACTATAACTTTTAATAATATTTAAAATAGAGAGTTACTAGTAATACTAATAAGTAATATTTTTTATATAGATTTTATATAGAAAATTCTATTAGTTAGTGTTTTTAGTATAGGAAACTATTTTAAAGTACGTAGGTTATTTTTATTTATTATAATTAGAATTATGTATTTACTAATAACTACTACTATAAATATAATTTATACTAGTTAAATAGAATATTCTATACTAGTTTTAGCTTTTAATAACTTTTAAGGTAAATAGTTTAGGTTAATATTTTTAGTATAGTTATTTTTTAAGTTAGTTATATAAATTAACTATTTAATTAAATTTTAATAGGTACTATATATAAAAAAGCTATTTTAAATACTATAAGAATAAGTTTAGAGTACTAAATAATAGAAATAAGGAATAACGATTTTAAAGATAAGGTTAATAGTATTAAGAAGTAAATTTTAAAGTATTAAATTTATAAATTTCTTAATATAATAACTCTATAAGTAAAATTCTTTTTTTTATAACTACTTTAATATTTATATAAAATACTTTAACTTTGTATTAATTTAGTGCTGTATAATAATATTATTAATAAGAAATTATTAATTAGTTAGAAGTATAAAGTAATTATACGCCTACTATATAATTTTTATTAAGTTAAAGTACTATAAGTAATGTTTATACGGTACTTAAAGTAACGTAGCGTTTTTTATAAAATCTAAATATAGTTTTTAAATAACCTACTTAGACGAATTTATAAGCTGTTTTTTTTCTATTAACTATTTAATATTAATATCCTTACTTAGTTATAATTTAAAGGCTTTACTATTATATAAAATAGTTTTAAAGACTTTAAGTATAGTAATAAATTATAGCGTTACTAAATACCCCTATAACTTATTATAGTCTACTTTAAAGCTATTTAGTACTTTTAACTAAGTAACAACGATACTTATATAGTTTAGAATTATAGTAGGGAGTTTTTTTATATATTTATATGCTAGTAAGGCTATGTTATTTTATATAATATACTTTTTAAGGTATATTATAAAGTTTTTTTTAAGTAGATTAAGAAATAGTTAAAGGATATTTAATACTAGTAGAGAGGTTAGATAATACTTAGGCTGAATTATATTTAGTTAATTAATATATATAATAAGTTACTTTTTTAGGGTTTTTATATTTATACTAGTATTAATATATACTTTTAGTTTATTCTATAGTTTTATATTAGTATTTTAACTTATAGTAGTTAGTTAGTTTTAGTTTAGTTTTATAATATTATATTTTAGTATAAGATTATTTTAAAGAGTATTTAGTTAGATTAAGGAGTTAAAACTGTTTTAATTATAGGTATGTAGTTTTATTTAGTTTAGGATTATATAAAACCTTTAGTATTTAACTTAAATATTTAAGTTTTAGTTACTTTTTAAAATATTTAGTTTTTTAGAAAGAGTATTTATAATGTTAAAGTAGAATTGTAGTAAAATTAGCTTTATTAAGTATAGTTAACTAAATAGTGTATAAGTATACTACTTATTTAACTAAAGAGATATTACTAATGTATTTAAATATACTTTATCTACTTTTAAGTTTAGGGATACTTTAACTTAAATAGTTTAGTAAATTAAATTACTATACTATTTATATTTATACTTTTAATTTAATAGGAGTTTATAGACTTTATATAGGTTTAGAATAACTATTAGATTTAGTTATAACCTAACTACTTTTATATTGTACTTAGTTAGTTATATAAGTTATATTATTATTCTGATTTTAATATAGTATATAACTATACGACTTTAGTTAATTAACTAAAGTTATAAGAGATTTTAAGTATCCTTAGTAAAGTTATAGTTAATCTTAATAGCTTTTTATTAGTTATAACTATAGAGGTTTATAATAGTTTTTTTTAGGGATAAATATTTATTTCTATAATAATACTTAAAGGGACGCTATAGTTATGGTTTAAAGAGTATATATTCTTATAGGAGTAACTAAAGTATTATATTAACTTTAGTTTTAGTTTAGAGGTTAGGTTTATTTTAGGTATATAAGGTAGTGTTAATTAGGTGTAGAATAAGTTAAATAAATAGGGGGTAGATATATGTAAAATTAAAGTAGAAGTAGTTTAATATTTTATATATTAAGGTTTAATATATATTATTATTTTAGTAGTAATTACTACTTTATTAATAATAGTATTTACTTTTTAGTATTATTATGTTATTTTAAAATAAAGAGTAGTTATAA